>OY970829.1:23640204-24914883 GCA_963853835.1 Calendula officinalis
ACTGGTAGTCCTTGCTTTTTAAATTATTGACATGTTTGGTCATGCGTAATGCACGAGGGGATAAATCTGTCATTTTCCCTTTCCCCTCACCAATTTGAAACCCATAAAAACCCGTTTGTTTGACCGGAAAAGTTAACATTTGTTTACGTAAAGGAACAAACATGTCAATAGTTTCATAAATAAGGATTATCAGTATAATTTATGAAATTAAAGGAACAAATATATGATATGATATAAACCTAAAGAACCATTTATTTACTCAAAAAATTAAAATAAAAAAAGAAAGAAAAAATAAACAAACATGTTTAACGCAACGTTAAATTTATTCTTTTTGTGCAAAATGACAATGACAATTTTCTTCCAATTTCTTTTTGCTTGAGCTATTTACCGGAAGCGAGTTAGTAATTCCGTAAAAATATGACTAGTAGTTGGTGCTATATCTGGTGATTGTTTACCAAGAAATTAGATGGTTAGGTCGTTTACATCACTGGTCATCTTGATTTGTGACGAATACATGTATTATCTCTTTACAGACCAGTTCAATATCTTAGTTATATAATCAACATTCGATGTCGTAGAATGTTTGTAGTGGACAATTTTTCGAAATGGACAAAGAGAATCCACTACTACAAACATTTAACATTAAAAGAAATTTAATCTAACTATAGTACATTTGCTTTAAAAGTTGTAGGGGTGTTCGTTTGGATGATTTGGTTTTATTCAAATCAAATAGGAGAAATCAAATGAATTTTAGTTTTAAAAGTTCAAACCGAACCGTCCAAATTAATTTAAAAATCAAACTGATCCGAACCAAATTAAAATTTGCTTGGTTTTATTTTATCGGAACCAAATTAAAATTATTTGAGTTAAATAATTAAATAGATTAATTAATTAATATATAAATAAAGGTGTTGTAAGATTATTAAATAAAATCATAGATATAGAAACACATAAACAAATTTCATTGAGAATTTAACGAATATAAATGATGTGAGAATTAGCTATTAGTGTATTCACATATGATTATATAATACAAGATTGTTTGGTTTATTCATGTATGAATATAAACAATTTTGTCTTATATAATCATAGGTGAATACTACTTATTCATATATGAATAAACTAAATAATCATGTATTATATAATCATAGTTGAATACACTAATTCTCACATACTGTACATTCGTTAAATTCTAAATGAAACTCTCCCCTTTATATAAGTATATACTTCCTCTGTATCAAAATAAATGAATCACTTTTCTTTTCGGGGTTTATCAAAATAAGTGAATTACTTTAATAATTTACCTTATTTGGTAAGTTTTTATATTTAAAATTACCCATTTACCCTTACTTATCCCTCTTTAAACATCATTAAATGTGTGGGGCCCATTCATTTTTGTAATCTTCCTATATTTGATTTTTTCACCATTTAGAAAAAGCAACAAAGTGGTACAAGGTGTGGGATCCATCCATTCTAATTACCCCATGTAATTTCACTATCTCTTATTACCTTATTTTGCCTCAGAAAACGTGAACTTCAAATTGATTCATTTATTTTGATAGAGAGGAAGTATATGACTATTTTGAAGATATTATATACTTCCTCCGATTCAAAATAAGTGACACGCTTTCTTTTTTGGGGTGATTCAAAATAAGTGACACACTTTAAAAATTATCTTATTTAACAAAAAATTGTGGGACTCACACTGATATTGACGTTTTTAAACATATTCATTATCGTCAATATCGCGTAAATTGAATGTGTTTTTAATAGGATTTCATTTGATATGACTCAATTTACTAGTTATTGTGCATTTCAGGTTCGAAGAATAAACGGATGGCGAAAACAGGCGAAAAAGGAGCTAAAAAGGACAACTTGCAAGTATGAAGAGGTTTCTGGGCGCGATCCAGGCGCGAGACACCTCGCGCCCAACAACAGAAATCGTTGTTTTGTCCCTCGCGTTCACCTAGCGTCCAAATCTCCTACTCGCGTCCGGAATGAAGCCAAAACACCAGACCTCGCGTCGCGAGGTCGGCGCGAGCCAGACGCGAAGTGACGCGGGGTTGTTTATTTTATACCGGATCATGTCTATTTTGTCGAGGACTTCGAACGGGACTGTGTTTTTGGGCAGTTGGGATATGAAAATTGGCAGTTCTCAAGAGAATTCATCATCAAATTGAAGGATTTATGTGCACAGTTAGTCAACCTATGATGATACATCCATGCCTACGAAACACTTAAGGGTCACACCGGTGAGTGCATGTAATACGAGTAAGATATGTAATGATACTTGGAAGAGGATTGATTCATAATAAGACAGTTATGAATCAAGTTAAGTATTAAGTCAAGTTTGACTTATTACTAGATTAGTTTAACTAACTAATTAATACAAGTATTTGTACATTTAATAGTTGAGTAAATATACAATGTGTTAATTATAGATTATCCATAATATGATTTAAAGCCATTAAGTCATATAGTGTTTGGATAACATTATTGTTTAGATTATATAAAGTTTATTATATAATCAATTATTAAAGTATGAATACAAGAAATATATTTCGTGTATATGGATACCGAAATATTAAGTGTATAATACTAGACATTTAATAATCAAGTGTAACAATAATAACTAGTTAAACTACAAGCGTTTAAAGTGAAAAAGGATAAGTTTAATTAAGTATTAAACTTAATTAAACTAGAAGGGCCCTAAGTGAAAGTCCTTCTATTATAAATAGAAGGCTTGGGGTTCCCTTGTTTCCCTTACACCTTGAAGCCGAAAACCCTAGGGTTGCCTCCCCAAGTTTCGGCCGAACCCTAGAGCAACACACAAGCTTTGTATTCTTCGTTCTTCGTGTTCTTCGTTCGTTCTTCGTGTTCTTCAAGTCTTGAAGATTCGAAGATCATTACAAGGATCAACTAGAAGATCACTCGATTTGTTCATCATCAGTGGATCTATCTTAAGCAAATAACAAGGTATGTTTTGAGAAAACCTTTTTCTCCCTTCTCCCCTCTTGGACGATTTCGACCAAAGAACCCTAGGGTTCTTTGGTGTTGGTCGACCGAAACACACAAGCATTGTGTGTGTTCGGGTTTTTCGTACAACGTTTCTTTTTGTTAATCTAATCTAGATTTCCAAGATCCCAGTCCTTTAGGGTTTAAGGATTAAGATTAATCTCAGTTCCGCATTAGGGATTAAACTAGCTAGTTGGTTTTAACCGGTCAAGAACAAGTTCATGTTCTTGGTCAGTATGGTTCGAAACAAGTAAACTAGGAGGTTGACCTAAGTGGTCAATCAGTATCTATTGAAGCCCTTCAGTGGTATCAGAGCGTTGGTTTAGAGATCTAAACTAGATTAACAAAGTTTGTTTGTTTAATTTTTTATTAAGTTTTTTTTTGTTCCAACTTCTTCTTCTTCTTTAAGTTCGAATAGGGTAAAGAACCCTAGGACCAAGTATGTTAAACTAGTTAAGTTTAATTGGTCAAAAGGATTCTAGAAAAAAAAACCCTAGAAAATTCGAACATGGGTAAAAAGAACCCTAGGATCAAGAACATTAAACAAGCTTTGTTTAATTGATCAAAAGGATTCTTTTCCCTAACCCTAGCAATTTTTCGGAAATCTAGAACCCTAGGATCAAGAATGTCAAAAATTTTTGATCAAGAGGATTCTTTCCTTAATTGTTTGATCTTCAAAATCTAGGATCAAGTATGTTAAACCAAGATTTGGTTTAATTGATCAAAAGGGATTCCTTCCTTTTCTCAAGATTTTCGTGATCAAGGGGATTCCTTGGACATCAAGTTTTGTTAAACTGGCCTAGTTTAATTGGTGGAAAGGTTTCCTAGACTTTAAGGATTTTTCGGAAAAACCCTAGATATAATCTAGAAACCCTAGAACATTAAACTAGTTTAAGTTTAATGATTTAAAAGAATTAATTAGGTTAATAATCTAAAACCTAGATAATTAAACAAGTTTATGTTTAATAGGTTTAGTTATTATCTTAATAGATTTATTAAAGACTAGTTCTTTAAACCTAGAAAACTAGACAAAGTTTATTGTCTATAAGGTTTAAATTAAAAGGTTTAAATAAATTTATTAGGATTATAATCTATCCTACAATTTAAACAAAGTTTATTGTTTAAATAGGATTAATTAGAATTAATTGTTGATAAATAATGTTTTTGATCAAGAAAGTCAAGACCCTAGTTTTGATTGATCAAGAACAAGATTAGGGTTAGACTAATTAATGAGAATTAAAAGAAGTGTGAATTTTCTAGTTCAAGAAATTAACAAGATGTATTTATTTATATTTATATATATATATATTCGGATTTTTAAATATTTAAAAAGGTAAAATAAATTTTAATAAATAAAATAGTTTATACGTATTTTAATTAGTTCAAGTTAAAATACATACGTATAAATTAGATGTAATATTCACTATTAGAATGTTACAAGTTTATTTTAAAAGTAAATATGTATATATATACTAAATACAAAATTAAATGGAACATTAAAAGATAATGTTATTTTGATCTTTTAAGTTAATAATATAACTAGTTATTGTGAAAGTTAATTATATAATTAAAACGAGACAGCATGGCCCGTGCGATGCACGGGCTTCGTTCACAATAATGAGTTATTTTGAGTGCATATCGTGTACAATTTAATGGTATTACCTGGAAAGTACGAAAAGCGTGATCTGTTACATGTTTACTGTGATTGCGGGTATTCTACTAAATGAGCAAAGCTATTCCTTATGTGTATTGATGTTTAGGGTTTGTTGTTCTTTATTGAGTCATATGGATTGTGTATGTTAATTGCAATTATTTCTTTAGCTTGAAATAGATTTTGTACGCGTAAGTAGGCATGTGCAAATTGGATCGAGAACTGACCGGGATCGCAGAACCGGATCCGTCCGAACCGAGCTCCATCGGTTCGGTTCTCGGTTCTAATTTTTAAGAAAAATCAGTTCTCGGTTCCAACCGGTTCGTTTCCGAGCGGTCCGATTCGGTCGAAAACCGAGAAAAAACTGAAAAGAGTCGAAGAAATTGGCTCGGTTCCCGGTTTAGTTCAGTTCCGACTAATTCTTGGTCCGGTCCGGTTCGGTTCTGAGCATCATTTGTTCGGTCCTCGGTCCGTCCAAAACCATTTTTTCGTTTAGTTCTGGTTTATTTTCTAATAAATATTTGTCTTCGTGCATTTTTTATATTGATTGGTTTTAATAAATCTATAAAATTTGTTGCAATGTAATTAATATTTAACCATAATCTAGATATTCAACTACTTTTATGATTCAGAAATGCATGAACATTATTTTGTTGTGTTTATTAAATATTATTTATTTATTATTTATGGTAAAACTTTTGAACTTACAATTAATTAATTTATTATTATTATATATGGATTTATATAATATTATTATTAATATTAAATGCATGATATTAATTACAACTTCAAAGTTGGAACTCAATTTTTATAAATGGATGTTTGGGCAAAAGATAATATCATTTGAAAGCTCAACATTATTTGCATCATGATAGTGTGCTTATAATATGTAACTTCTAGTTATATGAATAGACTATTATTTAATTAAATTTACTACTATTATTTTTCAGTTAAATTCTTTGTCTTATTTAATTAATATATAACTTCTAATTAAATAAAAAGACTATTATTTAATTGAATTTACTACTATTATTTATGTTAAACACTTTGTATAATCTATTACATTTATTCATGAGCATTATTTATAACAAAAACTTGATTTTTTAACATAGAATTCAATACAACATAAACCATGAAACTCAATTTTTTCATAATCTATATATATAGATATAGATATAGATGTTAAGATATCAATAAGTTATACAAATCAATTAAAGAAATTTATAGCGAGGAGAAAGAAAAAAATCGCTAAATGTCATTGTTGTTTACTCCACTTGTTAGATGTTTCTTTTGGATGGACATTTATAGTGTTAAAATTTTACAACATGAAAATAAGTATTTATAGATCTTAATGTGTGAGATTCATAAAAACTTGAAAAGTCTCTTATTTTATTAAATTTATTATTATTATAACTATTTATATTTATTACAAAACTATTGGTCTTACAATTTAATGAGTTTGTCAAATTGTTATTAAAATGAGTTCATTACTATAATTTATGTTAAAACTCTTGATTTATAAATATGAGCTTCTCAATCTTTATTAACACGATTTATTATTATTATTATTATAAATATAACTTCAAAATGGAACTCGATCAATTTTTATATTTTATACATATATACAAAAGAAGTAAGCATAAATTTAACAGCCATCAAATGAACAACAATTTGTGACCATTAACATGATAAGATATCCATCTTAAATAATTGTGATAATATCATACACAATCTTATATACTATAATGATAACTATTAGATCATTATATAATATAATTTTTTATACAAAATGTACAGAAACAACTAATATAACATCAAAATGGAACTCAGTATTTATATTTTATACATATACAAAAGAAGTAAACATAAATCTAACAACCATCAAATGAACAACAATTTGTGACCGTTAACAAGATAAGATATTCATCTTAAATAATTGTGATAATATCACAAACAATCTCATATACTATAATGATAACTATTAGATCATTATATAATATAATTTTTATACAAAATGTACATAAACAACGAACAATAATTTTATACATATATACAAAAGAGTTTGTGTAATTTTAATTAAAACAACTAACATACTCTCTCTAAAACAAAATCATAAAGAGTTCATCTCTATGATTTTTTTCTTCAAAAAATAAAAATAATAAACATTATGTTTGATTACCAATTAATAGCGACGATAAATAAAAAAAATCCCTATAGATCTTTGTTGTTGACTCCACTTGTTAGGTATTTCTTTTGGATGCACCCTTAGAGTGTTAAAATTTTTACAATATGAGAATGAGTATTTATAGATGCTAATGTGTAAGATTCATGTAATTTTAAAAGTCTCTTATTTATTGAAATTTTTATTATTATAATTATTTATATTTATTTCAAAACTCTTGGTCTTACAATTTAATGATTTGTTTTTAAAATTGAGTTTATATAATATTATTATTAATATTAAATGCATGATATTAATTACAACTTCAAAATTGAAAATCAATTTTTATATATATATATAGACTAGAAAGTACAAAGTTACGATTCCATTATAACTAGAAATTGTACAAGTTGAGATTATATGATAAACTAGAAACATACAAAGTTATATACTAGTATTATAAGGTGTATAAAGCTATAAGTTATTATAACTAGTAATTATACAAGTATAATATAAGTATTTTACAAGTCATGTAAGATACTAGATTAATGATCAAAGTTAAATAACAAGATAACTTTAGAACCTATATTTAACTAGTTCAAGTTAAACGTAAGAAATGTTTAAACAAACTAAGAATTATTATATAGTTTTTATATAATAAGTTTATTAGTTTCACCAAGTATGAACCGGTGATTGTGTTAGCTTAAGTTCCATCATGATTGTTGGAGCTAGTGGGAGCTACACAAGAAAATCACGACGTTTATAAGTGTGTCGTTAAGACATAAGTTTTGGTGAAATCTAGTAAGTCAAATGTTTGATTTCATTATCAAAACATATGAAAAACTAAGTATGTTAAACTAGGTTTATGATTCAAGTCTATGAATTGTAAAAGCATTAAAAGTTTAACATAAGTTTTAAGTTTTTCAAGAAAGATAAAACAAGTAAGTTTTATTCTAGATGAGTTTTTCCACAAAACCTAGTGATATGTTTTTGTACACCTCGTTTTAGGTATACATATAAAATGCGTAAATTCTTGAAACTATAAGTTTTAAAGAAAGTTCTTAATGTTTAAAAAGGATGTCTTGTTGAATTCTTGAATTCACAAGTCACACATTTTTAAACAAAGATTAAGATTGGAATAAAGGTTTAAGTTTAGTTCAAGACTTATACAAACCCAAGAAAATCTTAGATCTAAGTACTATCCACCTAATGGAACACCTCACTTGTTAAATGATATTCATATTGTAAGGATAAAGAACCTTAGATATGGATTCAAATCATTGCGAGTGTTAGGGTGCGTAAGGTTCTGTGATAATCGGGAGTCCCGGCGCAGAACATCGCACTGTCTTAGATGGTCTGATCTACTTTGGTGATAATCGGGAGTCCGGGCCCAAAAAGTACTTGAGTAGAATAAACATACTAGACTTTATTACTGACTTAGAAATATACAATTAGATTGTACAAAGTTGTAATAAGCTATAAGTCTAAAGATTCTACAACCCCTAGGAATCGTGTCAAGTCTTGATACGATCGGTAAGGATGTTACCTACCAGAAATAGCATGTCTCGTCGGGAAGTGCCCAAACCTTGCGGCGAGAATGTGATATATGGATCCTAGGCCTAAAATATTAATTATGGGTTTATAATATATTTTAGAGAATGTTTATTGATGATTACTAATTAAACTGGGTTTGATTTGTAGATGGCAGCAACAGACACAACGATAACTTACAACAAACTCTCGCAACGTTTCTTTCTAGGAAAGAAAGAGTTGACTGGGTCAGATTTCCTCAATTGGAGACGTGATTTCAAAATCATGCTCAGACAAGAGAGGTATAGGATTGACCAAGAAAGAAACGTGTTGAAAGCCCCTGCCAAGGATGCAAAGAATGAACCAGGACAAGCATTTTACGCTTGTAGGTCGCTCGTTTATTGCAAAATGGCTAAGGGAGCATTAGTAAGTGCACACGTCATGAAAATGAAAGTGCACATCGATCACCTTACTAGACTTGGTCACCACGCGCCATTGCAGTTAGCAACTGACACTGTACTCAACTCATTGTCAGATGACTACAAAGTCTTTGTAGCCAACTACAGCAAACGTAATATGGATAAATCCATTCCCGAGCTACGATCCATGCTCGAGGCTGTTGAGTTGAATATTAAGACCAATTCTCAAAGGAGTCGCACGACTGATGATAGCGATGAAGAAGGGCATGGTGGTAAAGGAAAGGGTAAAACCAATCCTAGCCAAGAAGTGCCTAATGGTAAAGGTATCAAACATAAGGTCAAGAAGGTTAAGCCTAACGCAACGAGGACCGAGAATCGGTGCTTCAAGTGTGGTAAGGCTGGGCATTGGAAAAAGAATTGTCCAAAGAGTGCAAGTGGTGGTGGAGGAAACGCAAGTTCCTCAAGTAACACAACCACACTTCTTAATCACTTTTAGATATTTGTAAAGTACATTACGAGTAATCTAACTTTTGCAATCGTTTATTGCAGGAGGAGATGGAAAGTGAAGATGACCGGCATGAGATGGTGATGATCCCACGAGCACCAAGTTTTATAATTCAGTAATTTTATGGATTCAGTAAAAACAATTTTATTTTATTGTTTGGATAATTTTTATTTATGATTAAAACGAGTTTTATTTGGTTTTAATAAAGAATCCATGTTTGAATTATATTATGTGTGTGCATGTGTGATGATTACACTAGTCAAGGTTTTATGACTAGACTGTAAGTCAAGTTTTGATTTACTTTATATTTCATGTTTTATACTTGTTTGATTGTTGTATGAGTAATGTTTTAGAAGCTCAACACTTAGATACTAGAAATTAGAAGTTTTTCTTCTAAAGTATTTAAGAGATTTTATGAAAAGCATAAGGTTTAAAAATTATTGAACCTAGTTGAAACATCTTACGTAATGGTTACTTATGATAGTAAGTTTCAAGGTGTTAGTATTAATATAGTATGATTATATTGGAAATAATCAAGATAGACTTTAAAAAGTATTATTACAAATCTTTTACACTTGTAATAAAGAAATTTAATGAAGTCATAATTCCTTAATAGGAATAATTGGATATTCGTATAATCCAAGTAAAGTGACTTAGACATTAAATGAACTCTTAAAAGGGACAAAACTATATTAAAGTATTTAAGAATTAAAAGGTATTATTGCAAGTCTTTTATACTTGTAATGAATACAATATTTAATCAAGTCATAATTCCCTAATAGGAATAATGGATATTTGAGAAATCCAAGGAATGACTTTGGCATTAAATGAGATTCTTAAAAGAATACTAATACACTTAAGAATTGGAAGTATCCTATCAAGTGTCTTATACTTGTTAGATACAGTAATCAAAGAGAGTCATGATTCCCTTATCAGGAATGTTGGATATTCGCAAATCCAAAGGATGAATTTGATAATTGATTAATTCTTAAAGGGTTAAACTATAAGTTTTGACTAGGTCAAAGTAGTAGTTTAAGTGATGCTTAATTTCCATAAAATTTAGTGGGAGCTATGACAAAAATATTCACTAGAGGTACTAATGAATATAGTAAAGTTAGTTAGGACATTAACAACAAGGTTTTACCAAGTTGTTAGCCAAAGAGTTAAGAGAAATAAATGATCATTGATTAGATTATTGCAAACCTAAAAGCGTGATCACAAGTCTTGTGATTAATTGTTGCATATCTAATAGGATGTTCACATTCTAGTGAACAAGTCAATCATTTAAGGAAGTTTCTTTAACTAGTAAGAATATCTACAAATCAAGTAGCTAAAAGAGATTTAGTTACTAGGCAAGTTTTATAGATTCAAGAAACTAAAGGAGTAAATTTCCAATCCTCCCACGTTTACCGAATCATATAAAAAGGCAAGACTAAAATATGTTCTAAATGTTGCACGAACAATACCTAGCAAAGACAAAAGTAATAGTATCCTTGATACTCATCTTATGTCTTTAGTTTAATAGAAATGACTAATTGTAATTAGTGATAAAAGTTACAATTAAGAGTTATTGAAGTGATCAACACAAACGCATAGAATAAGTAATGATCCAGTAATAATTCTGTATCTATGTCCAGTGAGGAATAATACATGAGTTAGTATCATTGTTATTCAGAATTTGTATGTTTTACAACATCCATGAATAAAAGTCTATTTATTCAAAAAGATATAAATCCGTGACTACTCGTCTTGGTGGGAACCTCGATGAGATGTTAACGTCATCGCGGTATTTGGTGGTAGATTCGAAGTTCTTCGAAGATAGTTACACAAGTTGTGTGTAAACCAAATATCGGTGATATTCTGTTGGAGCTCGACGAATATTGGATTGACCACCGTGATAATACTTCGTGGTTGAAAAGTTCAAAAGTATTATTCACTAGGATTGTCCTTAAGCCTGGGGTATTTGGTTTGGGATACATTGACTAATGTGCTTTGGTTCGTCTTAGACAATTCTGAAATATGGTTGTCATACGAGGCTTTACTGGGTACAAAGGAATTTGTATTTTGAATCGAAATATAACAAGATGGTAATTGCACCTCCTTTTTAGGAGAGATATTTATGGGTCCTTTGACATGATGATAACTGGAAAGTGCATGGCCATGCCCAAACGAACTGATTTGTTCTTTGTCGTTTATCACAACAGTTTGAATCAAGAAGTCATTAAAAGATTTTGAATACAGGAGTTGATAATTTCTACCATGCTCGTATTCATTATCACAAATATCATGCTGCAAGGGATAAACCTAACATAGTTGCCCAAGAAGTAAAGACATAGTGTTCTTTACTAGGAGACGCTATTAAAGAGTTTTTCAAGAAACTATACCTGGGTTACGTAAGCTGTTTTTATGGGGTTGGTTACCTACATGCCCATCTAGAAGACCACTGTAGCTCGTATCATTAAGACGAAGGTTACAAACTTGCACAAGTGGGAGTCTGAAGGATTTATGTGCACAGTTAGTCAACCTATGATGATACATCCATGCCTACGAAACACTTAAGGGTCACACCGGTGAGTGCATGTAATACGAGTAAGATATGTAATGATACTTGGAAGAGGATTGATTCATAATAAGACATTTATGAATCAAGTTAAGTATTAAGTCAAGTTTGACTTATTACTAGATTAGTTTAACTAACTAATTAATACAAGTATTTGTACATTTACTAGTTGAGTAAATATACAATGTGTTAATTATAGATTATCCATAATATGATTTAAAGCCATTAAGTCATATAGTGTTTGGATAACATTATTGTTTAGATTATATAAAGTTTATTATATAATCAATTATTAAAAGTATGAATACAAGAAATATATTTCGTGTATATGGATACCGAAATATTAAGTGTATAATACTAGACATTTAATAATTAAGTGTAACAATAATAACTAGTTAAACTACAAGGGTTTAAAGTGAAAAAGGATAAGTTTAATTAAGTATTAAACTTAATTAAACTAGAAGGGCCCTAAGTGAAAGTCCTTCTATTATAAATAGAAGGATTGGGGTTCCCTTGTTTCCCTTACACCTTGAAGCCGAAAACCCTAGGGTTTCCTCCCCAAGTTTCGGCCGAACCCTAGAGCAACACACAAGCTTTGTGTTCTTCGTTCTTCGTGTTCTTCGTTCGTTCTTCGTGTTCTTCAAGTCTTGAAGATTCGAAGATCATTACAAGGATCAACTAGAAGATCACTCGATTTGTTCATCATCAGTGGATCTATCTTAAGCAAACAACAAGGTATGTTTTGAGAAAACTTTTTTCTCCCTTCTCCCCCTTGGTCGATTTAGACCAAAGAACCCTAGGGTTCTTTGGTGTTGGTCGACCGAAACACACAAGCATTGTGTGTGTTCGGGTTTTTCGTACAACGTTTCTTTTTGTTAATCTAATCTAGATTTCCAAGATCCCAATCCTTTAGGGTTTAAGGATTAAGTTTAATCTCAGTTCCGCATTAGGGATTAAATTAGCTAGTTGGTTTTAACCGGTCAAGAACAAGTTCATGTTCTTGGCCAGTATGGTTCGAAACAAGTAAACTAGGAGGTTGACCCAAGTGGTCAATCAGTATCTATTGAAACCCTTCACAAATCAAGCAATTCATTGGATTTTCATTATTTCGGTCAAAACAATGTTCGGTATTATGAATTCTTATGTTTGTTTGGTGATTATTAGCATCTCTATGGGCTAATAATCTTAATATTTACTATGTGTGACTGATTTTAGGGTTAAGTTTGGTTAATATTAGGATTATCAATCTTTTATTTAAACAATTGTTGATCAATTCATTAATCTTTCGTTTATACTTTTGATCTTTGTCGTTTAATTTGTTTATTGGTGATTAGTTTAACTATTGAAAACATTTGAACTAGTTATTAATATCATCATCGTCTCACTCAAGTGACCTAGATGGCGATTCACTAGGAATAGGGATTGAAATTAGATTCCAATAAGTTATGATGAATTTGAAGTCTAACCATAGTAACAGAAGTTCTAGGTTAGAGGGTTTAGGTAATCCAAACCTATTAAGACCGACAACCCGAGGTGTGATTAGATTACAACTTTTGAGAGAAGGAATTCCTATCAGTTGTGTTTAGTTTATTAAACAGGATTAAGAGGAATCTAGTACAGTGATCTCTAGAACATTAGAAATAAGGGGCTCAATAACCAGACATATGCCTAGATAAAGTCATGCATAGTGAATATACTTTAATCTTTTGAAAACAATCTTCTTAACCCAATTCCATTTCACTTCTCAAATATTTGTTAATCACTTTCGTTTTTAATATTCAAAACAATGAAACTTTTAATCAACCTAATTAATATGTTAACTTTTGAACATTGGATTACATAAGTCGCTTCCTAAGGATTCGACAACCCGAAATACTTACCTAGGCTATATTACCCGCGATTAGGTATACTTACCTATGAATGTGGTAATCTAGATTAGTGGTATTTAGGAGATTATTTTATAACTAGATCTGAATCATCACACACCCACTAACTATCTACTTTAACAAAGTGAAATGACTCTTTTACCCTTACTATTTACTTTTAAACATCATTAACCTCACATTTATTCAAAAGGTGTGGGACCCAATCCCCACTAACCATCCAATTAATCTAATTTAATCATCATTATAATCTTTTGCCTCAAAAACCGTGAAACACAAAGTGTGTCACTTGTTTTGAATCGGAGGAAGTATATATAGTATATAAATATATATATATATAGTATATAAATTTATCTATATTACTATTCGGTTTTTTAGACAATCCGGTTTTTACACCTGAAATCAAATCCAATCCGAAAATCAAACTATTAACTTGGTTCAACTCCAAACTGATCCAGAAAACCGAAGAACCGATTCAAACGAACCAATCCAATTAGACAATCTGAATATATCCGAATAATGAATACCCCTAAAAACTTGTACAATAAAGTAAGGGAAAGAGTGTTTGTGATTAGGGGTGTCAATCGGGTGTCGGGTCGGGTTATGACTCTTATCGGGTTGGATTCGTTGGGTTTTGAGTGAAAAAAAAAATCTAACCCAAAACCCGACCCTACAAGGAATTGGGTTGGTCGGGTTTCGGGTTTTTCAGGTTAACCCGATCGAGTTAGTCGGGTTACATACTAAAACTACTTTTTGTCATCTTCTGTTACATGTTTATATGGTGATAACATGATAATATATGGTTGAAACTAGTACAAGAAATATATCAATTATGTAACTGTTTTTCTAATATGTGAGTATAATTCATAAATCAACCTACAATTTCATCCTACAAGTTCATACGTATATATTACCAAACTGTTATCATATAAATATGTCAGCAATCTTGAATATTTTTTCATAACACGTACGTTATAAAGCACAAACATTATTTTATTGTCTAAAAATGAAAAAAACTAAAACCATACAGTGACTATGATCTTTGAAGCAAATAACCAAAAAAAAAGCATCATAATAGCTTAATAGTTGGTATTATTTCAAAAGAAAAAAAAGATTAAGAAAAATATTGTAATCGGGTCTAATCGGGTTAACCCGAAACCCGATAAAGGTAATCAATAAGCGTAATCGGGTTCGGGTTAGGGTTAGGGTCGGGTCGGGTCGAACCTTTTGACACCCCTATTTGTGATGTAGATATCAACTACCATTATTTTATCGCAAGTTAAATTTACAAAAAAAAAAATAAAAAAACTGAAAAAACGATTAATTTAGGAAAAATTACTTTCTTGACGTTCATAAACCATCACTTTATAGATTGAGAGTTGGCGGAGTATTCTTTTTTAGTTTTTTTTTTTTTTTTTTATGTTTAAGGTAATATGGTATGGTCCCTAAAAAAAGTTATGTGGTTGTGATGTGGCACAAAGGTCACGCGTGAAAGACATCTTCAACGCTACTCCCACCACGCCGTGGTGAGTTTCGTGGAGGCATGTGGCCACGGCCACAAGTGGGCACGTAGAGGGTAACGGATTTTGATGGTATTTTTTTATTGCTGAAGGGTAAAAAAATTTATGTGATGTGGTTACTTAGATGATATCTGATGTGGCAAAAAATTTTAATACAACTGATAATAATCATACGTACTAACTAACCTAACAAAAACTATACAAACCAAAAACGAAGCATAACAATACAGCAACTCAAACGGCTCCAAAACAAATAATTTGCGTTTTTATTTAACACTTATAATTATTAATTAATTTTTATTAAATACTTTATCATATAATTTGCTAATTAATTGATTTACTATTAAAAATTTCTTAATTTGCTAATTAATTGATTTTTATTGAATACTTTTTCTTAATTTGCCTCCACCCTCCAAAGACCCTCACCAAAATGGTGTAAAAATTAAACTGTGTATATTTTTGTTAATACTCAAATGTCATGTCATGTCTTAGGTTAATTTATTAATTTACTATATGATGGGTTAAAGTATACTTAATCCGTACTAATTTTATTATTTGTCTTTTTATTTTTCTGTATCAAAATAATTATGTATTTCTATATTTCAACCAATCAAAAAATTTTTAAGTAGTGTAAAGATAATTTAATTGGTGACACAATTTAATTAATATATTTTTCTTAAACTACGTATATTTGTTAAGTAGACAATAAATTAACAATGAAAGGAATAGTTATGTTATTATCATGAAATTTCCATATTTAAATGAGCGTGTTTATAAAAAGTTAACTTTCCAAATATTCCTACTACAGTATGTTATATAGCAATCAAAAAGTACTTGTGTAATGTGACGGCGTATAAGCTAAAACCGTATTTTGTAGCGACCAATTGATGGATGATGGTGGATGGTTGTAGGCGGTGGATTTGGGTGGTGGTTGTGGCAGTGGTGGTCGCGGGTGGTGTGTGGTGGCGGTGGTGGTGTGTGGTAGTCGCAGGTGGTGGTAATAATTTCAATTTTTTTAAGTTTTGATAAATTAATAAATATAATTATAGTTAGATAATGAATATATGATCTATTGGCTCCATTGGTTAGTTCATTGTGCTAATAACTTAGATGTTACATGTTCAAGTCTTGTATGATATATATTTTTTATTAAACATAAATTTGTTTTGAAATAGTAAATATGATTATGAAAATTAAGTTTTACTAATTTTTGAGAAAGTTATAAACACATTATGTATAACTAGCCGGGTACCCGCGCAATGCGGAGGCGGGTACCCTGTGACTATATTTTGCGGCAACCAATTGGTGGGCGTCGACAATAGTGATGGTGGTTGGTGGTGGTCACGGATGGGGTAGCGGTGGTCATTTTAATTTTTAATAGTTTAAGAGATTGTGATCTTCTGATGTAGAGTTATGAATGGTGGTATTAGTGATTTGTGGTGGAGGTGTGGCGGTTGGGGGATTGTCATTATTTGCAACTATTTATATAATAATTCATATATAGTGTTCTAAAAGATTGTTATATTTAAATTTGTAAATTGTAATTATATGTTACTATTTTTTTAAAAACAAAACTCTATTTTCATAGCGACGTTCAAAAGAACTCGCTGTAAGGCGCGTCTTATCGTGATTTATCACAAATTATCACACTTTTTATTACGCCATGCCTTACATAGCCGCCATTGTCTATTTCTCTTAACGTCGATGTTGCGCCTCGCGCTTCGCCACCCCATGGTGCACCTTGGTGGTGATGGTGACAAGTGGTGGTGGTCACAAACAGTGCTAGTAATTATGATAATTTCAATCGTTTAAAGTTGAAGCAATCAATAAATATTATACCAAATATTGATGATTGAATACTAAGCTTTACTGATTCTCAAACCTTCATTAATAATCTAATTTAACTTGGAACTTAGAATATTATTATCATTATTATTATTATTAGAAGATCATATTTGATGTACAAATATTAAAAAAGAAACACAACAAATTCAAGTCTTCAACCATGATTCAACTAATTTCAAGATTCGTCATTATTTAAAACCCAACCACATAAGTTTAATCATCATAATCTAACCCAATAAGTTATATACATCTCACTTTGCCCAAAACAACATGCAGTTTTTACAATATCACCAACTCTCCACCATGACTACAACATCAAAACAAACAAAAAAAAAACATTAACCAATAAGTTCATGTCTGAGAACAGTCATTACTGTCTACTTGTGAAATTGTTGACTTTTAGTCTTGCAATTTCTGCTTCTTCTGCAGTTATTTCTCTTAGTACAACTGTCAGTCCACATTCAGGTCTCACTCTTACACCACTTCTTCCTTTTGCATGTATGATACCCGTTTCTTGAAAACCCCCTTATAAACAAAACCCCTATTAGCTATTTTTATATTGTAACATTGTGTAGGATATCCGTGCCTCCGTGTATCAAATCTTCCTTGCCTGAAGAATATATTTTACCAATAAGATACATGATCTAGAGTTTTCAGAAAATCGGAAGGAAATAGTAGTATAATAATACTATAATCAAACGTCTTGGCACAAAAAAAATTCTGATTCATGTCCCTACCAAACACGAAATGAACATAGGATTAAACATCCATTTGCCACAATTATCTGAACAAATAATTCTAATAATTCTATGAAAAGAGAATGATTCTTCAAAAAAATTAGGTTCCATTGCTTTAAATCAAAAAATGAAGCAGATTATATGAAAATAACAATAAAACTACAAAACATGTGAAAAGCTCGTCCAATATTGGATTTGCAGCACCAAGTCAACAACTTATTTTGACTCTAATCAAATTCAAAATTAGTATTACTTGTACTAACATTGATCCGCTGATATGCCCACTTTTAACCTAAACATGAGCATAAAACTTAGCAAACACCCACGTACACACAAATTGATTATTATTAAATTTAACTGATGTACCAGTCATGGAAAATTGCTACCAAGAGGGTTCAAGGTTTCATACCTGCAAAAAAATATTAGCAAAATTTTAATGTCGATTTACCAAAACATTAAAACTTTTACAAATCTCGATTTTTTTAAACCTGTAGAGCATGTAGAGCTCGATAAACAGAACGTGCCTGGATTAAGATTTACCCAGTTAAAAAACATAATATAAATCAGTATTATATTAGTATTCAGGCGAACCTTAATATTTGCGTGAACTGAATTCCCCTTTGACGGAATATATAACTTATAGGATTCATCTATATCATAGTGCAACTGTACAGAAGAGAAATATATCAGTAACCAAAATTGAATCGAAATTCAACAATAATCTTCATTAAGATTAATAACATAAGAATACCTCATCGTTTTGTGAAAGAATAAAAACGTTGATTCCCTGTAAAAGTGGAGATTAATCAACTTTTCCAAAGTTGTATTCGATACAATTTTTTGATGTAAAAACATCAAGTAACATCTTTTAAAAATTCCAGATGCATCCTTATACTTGCTTCCATCAATGTTGAGATGAAAATTCTAACAATACGGTCATTATACAAAATTTCACTACTGTTTCTACAAAAATTTCAGAACAGTACGTCAAACATAAAACCATGCCTGAAAACCGAATTGAGCGAATGAGAGATCTGAGATGAAATGAGCGAATGAATGAGCCTTCGGTTAGGGTTTTATCGACTTCAATAATACACAGTGAAGTGAAAGAGAGGACATTTGAAGGGGGCGGACATGGAATCGAGGAGCCGAATTGCAAACGCCTGCTTGGAAGGAATCGAGGAGGCATTTGGGATAACGTAAAGGTTGTGAAGGAACCGAGACGATCGAGGTTAGGGCTAAGGGGAAGTGAAACGACTGGCGTTTTGAGAAATTAAGCTCAGAAAAAAGTGGATATATCTCTTATTTACAAAGTAACAAACGTCCGTTAATGTAGTGTAGTTGGTTAGCGCTCTCTGTGAGGACCCATTGGTCCCGTGTTCGAGCCCAGTTGCCTGCAATTTTTTTTAAAGTCGTAAAGAGATCCAAAAATGGCAAGTATTTGGCTGAATTTTCAACCGACTAATTATAGAAAGGTCCTAAATACTTTATAAGTAGTAGAGATAATAATTTAACTATTATCTTAATCTCATAATTTTACCCTTTCTAAAAAAATCTCCGAATTTAAAAAAAAAAATTTATTTAACTAATATACCCCTACTAATCCCTCAACTATTTAACATAATTTTAGTCAAAAAACTTTTCATCTATAATAAATACGTTTCCAATAAACAAAAGAGCTTTTAAGAAATTGCAGATAAACCCAAATTAAATTTCAATCATAGAACATTAAATACATAATTAAAACCAAATGATATAATCTCATTCAAACACAACATTTTAAGACCGTGCGTAACGGTGACCGAACTTTCGGTCGTGACCGGCCACATAAGCGTCCCCGACGCGTCCCCCACCGTTACGGCCGAATTGCCCGACGCGTCGACCGAGCCCCAACGGTCGACTAGTCGACCGTTCGAATCCGAACGTTGCAAGCCTCCAACGGCTACTTTTTACCCCAAATAAATTTAATTTTTACCCCTTTTTTTACCTTAATGTTTTTTTTTATTATTAATGTATTTGTTTTTAATTTAAATTAAAAAAAAAAATTTCCGAACGGTCACCCATTACGGGCATTTGGTCGTTGTCTGGTCGTGTGGTTGATCAGGAGAGAGAAAGCAGATGTGGCGCAGAGGTGGCAGTGGTGACCAAACTTACTGTGGGAAATTACACTAATCAAGAAATCTTAGAAAAAATATGGTGTGAATCGGTAAATATCTACACACGTATATTACAAAATGAACGCGTCATAAAAATGTAGATAAAATAAATTCGTCGTAACAACATATTCAAATTTTTTCTAACCAGTAGAGATTAAAATCATCATAAAAATAACTTATATGTAGTATAATTAAAATATTTATTTAGATTATCACTTCATTTGGTTTAAATAATTTTTTTTTGTCATTTACTACAACAAAATAGGGGTGTTCAAAGTTATCTGAAAATTCAGGTATCTGAAAAAATATATGATATCCGAAATCAAAAATCCACGAATTTGAAAATCCGGATATCTGAATTTCGGATACTAGATCCGGATATTGTTTTCAAGGTCTCCGGACATACCGATTTCCGAAAAATTATCAGAAATATAAAAAAATATCCTAAAAATAATCGATATATCCAAAAAATATTTGAATATTTTTTACAGTATCCAAATTTCGGATACCAAATTTAAATAGTAAAAATTATTATTCAAAAATAAAGTATCAAATAGTCGGGTATCCAAAAATTCATACATCGAATTTTAAATATTCTACCCTTACAACAAAACATGGGTCAAATTGTTTGACTATTTCTTAAGACTAAACCCTAAAGAAGTGTTCTTCACGAAGTTAACCCGAGAGTGGTTATGAACCATAATGCCTCCCCAATCTTTCCCTATAAAACATCTTCCACCCCTTTTATTTCCTTCACACGTTCAATCAAATCCTCTCTCTCTTTCTAACCCTAATATCACTTTCCCCAAAAATTTCCACCCAATTTTCTCTCATCCGACTTTATTTTTGTGAACTTGTCTAGATCTGTAGAATTATAGATGGGTGGCGTTGCAGTTCTTCATCCTCAAGATTCTCTCAAAGATCACCATGATAACTTATTTTCGACGCCGGTGAAATCTCGCCGGACGCCTAAACGTAGCCCTAATTTTTCAAATTCTACCGCTAATATCACCAGATCTGAAGGCCGGAAGCGAAGTCCACCCTCTGGTGTACGAAGAAACAAAACGACGGCATCGTTGGTCGTTGATCCTCCGGCCGCCGCGAAGAATCTCGTCATGGGACAGGTGAAAATATTGAAACGCGGTGAAGCGTTGGATGAGTCATCGACGGTTTTGAAAGATCTGAATGAACGCAATCTTTCAAACGCGACGGCTACAACGCCGACGCCGACACCGATTCCGACACCGACAAAAGATGTTGCCGCTGCTCGGAAAGTTTCCAGAGATTCGAGCGGTGGTCGCAGAGTTGTACCGGCGAAGAAAAAATCCGAGAAGGAGAAGAAGATTTCAAACCCTAAAATTGAGGATCTGAAAATCGACGATTTTGCCCTTTCGTCAACAAATCGGTTGGGACCAGATCCAGAGATGGTACCGAAACAGATGAAGAAAAACATGGCCGATTTCTTCTTCGCCGGATCTGCTTTCGTGGATTCACCACCGCCTAGTTCGGTTCCGTTGCCCGGTTTTTTCACCAAGAATTTCGCCGCCGGCGTGAAAGAAGATCCCAGCACCGATCTTCGGCGGATACTCGGATTAAGCCTCTCTTAGTTCTAAACAATAACAGTAATTTCGTTTTCAAGTCTTAAGTTTGATCGATTATGATGGAGAAAAGGTTGTTTGCTTGAAATTCGGTACAATTTCCCTAATTTTTAGTGTGGGAATGTTCGAATTGGGTAAGCATGATTAGCAGGTTGGTTAGGGCAACGTATTGTGATTGGTAGTTGTTTAAGCTGGTTTTCTTTATGTTTCTATTGAATTATAGATTAAGATTATGAATATTACAGGGTTCTAATGTAAGTTAGTGATGAATAGTTGGCACGTGTTTCTTGCATGTAATTAAAGAATAGTAGTTATTTAAATTTAAGAATAATAATCCTTGTTATGATTGAGTTTGGTAATTTTCTTGTCTTAATATCAGCAGCGAATTTATGTTCAATCAAATCATGTGTTCATGATATCATATATCTGATTTGTATGCCTACTATTGTATTGTTGTAGGCCTATGCACACTGGAATTCACCACAATTACCATGAAAATGGTTTTTGGTCTGGTTCTGAGCAGTTCGGTTTGGTGCTAACCGAGAAAAGTCGAAGAAGCTTTTTCGATTTTTGGTTTGGTTCCGGTTGGTTCTCTATCCGGTTCGATTTGGTTCCGAGCGTCATCGGTTCTTGATCCTGTAAATTGTTTTCGCAGTTCTCAGTTTAGATTGTAGGATTGCTTCATGGGTTGTACTTTTTAAAGGTGATGAATTCTGAACCACACTTTTAAATCTATATATTATAACTAGTTTCTGACCCGTGAAAAATCACGGGCTGTCAATAATTTTACTGAATGTAACTTTTATGAAATACAAAAAATTTACCATTAATTGTATATTAGATCAACGATAAGAAAATATATAATGCTTCTAAAACGTAAAGTAAGGAACATGAGTTTGCAATTTATATAGATAAATTTTAAGATTACTTAATAATATATTGATCAACATAGAAATACAAAGAAAATAAAAGTCAATGAAAACATTACTAAGTATATTTTAAAAATTACGAATCAACCTCTTTAACGAAATAAGAAACATTAACATAAATTTATATACACTTTCTTAAATACAACATTTAAGAAAGTGATTATTACGAACTAAAGGATGCAAAAAATGTAATTTAAACATATTCAAATTAATATTTATATAAAAAAATAAAGGATATTGACATTTACGAAAATAGTGATGATAATCTATCTATCTATCTATTCTATGTATTATAATAAAATAAGCTTTTTAAAAAGTCATATGTCATCTTGTTAAGCCCCCAATGCCACATGACAACCTAAGAGAGCACCACATAAATCAATTCCCGTTGTCTTCTTTTTGCTGCTAAAAAAGGTATATTTAAATTAACGGATAGCTTTAAATTTTAAAATTGAAAACAATTTTTTAGAGTTAATTGTGCATATCTTTCTTTCTTTCATTCAAATTCAAAATCTATATCTATCTATGTAAGGTCATGTAGGATAAAACGCACGGTTTAATGTGAGTAATAATATGTCCAAATTATGTCATTTTGATTTTATTTTAGCATCATGAAGTGCAACATATTAACTTAAAAAAAAACTATGTATTACACGGATTATAAACTATGAATGAACATGACAGAGCATGTCAATGTTTGTTTATGAAAAAATAATTTTTGAATAAAATGTTATCATGTTTACATATAAGATTTTAATCATTATTTTTTATGTGATTTAGTAGTTTATTTTTTATATGATCTTTAACCGCATATTGTTACCATTAAAGAAAAGAGACGCAGTTTTTATCACTTCATGTAAAATTTGGATTTTTCTTTGTTAAATTCATGTTAATTTTCAATATAAATTCATGTTAATTCTCAATATAAATCTTCATTGCAGTGCATATAAAAATGAGCGGGAACTAAAAAATAGGGTGGCTATAATGCTGCCACATGTCATTTGGTGGCCATAAAAGGCTTTGATTTATTATAGTAGTAGAGTAGATATTAAAGTTAGTACACAAAACATGTTATAAATCGTTGTGAAATGAACTAAATATCATTTTGTTGACGTTGAATAATATTTGGAGTTGATGAATTTAGGATGGTTGACATTGTCGATAAATATTCGGACTTCTTATTATCCAAATAAAGTTTTCTAACTTTCCTCATCTCTCTGGCAGTCTAGCCTCATGGGAATTATTACCATTACCAACATATATATTAGTTTGTTGGGTGTTTAATGTCGTATTAAGTTTTTTTTAAAATTTTAGTATCCAAATAAAATTTTCTAGCTTTTGTTTTATCTCTACTTCCTTGAAGATCCATCCTGTGAATATAAATATTAAAAATTTGTGTTAGTGATGTTAATTATATTAAATGTTTAATAATGTGGATAATCAAATTAAAAAATTTAGTATATTTATATGAAGCAATTTAGAATGGACTAAATACAAATGGATAATATTATATGAAGCAGTTTCGGAGTTAATACAAATGGACTAATTATGAAGCAATTTGATGGTACTATGGAAGATTAAAATTTTCGTAATTATTTAGAATTAGGGGGAAAATAGGGAAACATAAGAGCTAGAATATTGACACGTGGCACTAAGGGGTTTGATTTATTATAATAGTAGACAATTGCATTTTGCGTTTGTACAGTTTGCAATAATATTTATATTATGTGGTGTATACATTAAAAGATGTACATAAATTAAAAAAAAAAATTAACGGTAAATTTTAATCTACACCTAAATACTACTTATGTCCACGACGAGACTTGAACCCCAATATCAAGGTTATGAGGTAAATATCATACCGCTAATCTAAGTGGCCTTTGGTAATTTATTTTTTTAAGGTTTAAAAATAATATATCATTATTGTTGTTTGAAAACGACATGATGAAATTATTCCATATGTTATCTTCTAATTTTGATTATTTTAACATAATAATAATGTGATGTTTGAATGATATTTTGGTGAGGAAGCAGCCAAGAAATGATATTTTGATGAGGAAGCAGCCAAGAAATGATAATTTGAGTCAGAAGCAGCAAAGCAAAGCAATAGACAACAAAATCAAAATGCTTTGCTTTTTGTATTGCTTATATCAAAGTTGAGGTATCTTTTCTTTCTCTATTTAACAGGAATATTAGCTTGCAATGAAGTGGAAATGACACCTTTTACTTTACTTTATATTTTTTTGTAAATTAATTGAATTGTAGTTAGGTATAGCTGAACAAAAGTTGGTATGTTGTCATCATATGTTTGGTTTTTAAAATCTGTGGTGGGAATGGGAAGGTATGGTATAGGGCTACCATGTCCCATTTCTTATTTTCGTTTCAATTTGAGTATTTTATTTGCCACATAAGGGGATTAAATTAGGTCCCAACGCTTCAAGTTTTTTCAAATTATTGTGTCAATATAAGATTTTAAAATTTATGTGGTATTAATAGTATTTAGTTTTTTTATTGCTTGAAATTCAATTGGTATTAACTTGCATTTAGTAGAGAAATTTTGCTAGAAAGTGAAATATTAAAAAGGTAAATTGGTAATTTCAAATTATTATATTTAAGAGTAATATGCTAAACGTTAAGAAGAAAACTTATGTTTGTCTATAACATAGAGAGTTACTTTTTAATATAGATGTTAAACTCATGTTAAAAGGTAAAAAAAATCTTTTTAATTCAGTGTACCCAAATGCAAAGTGGATCTAACCTGTACAAAAATCGCGACTTTACCTTGTAATTTCAGTTAGGTAAGGCCCGTGCCAACGCCCCGTTAGTAGCACCCGTCGTGGGGCTTTTCTGCGCGTTGTCCAACGACGGCGTTGGCACGCTGCCGTCGTAGGCTGGCGTCGATGGAATGCGTCGTGGTGTACACGGGATGGGGAATCCGTCGTTGCAGGGGGTGGGGGAGGGGAAGAGGAAGAGGGGGGTGTTGGAGTTAGGGGTGTTCGTTTGGACGGTTTGGTTTTATCTGAACCAAATAGATGAAACCAAATGGTTTTTGGTTTTCAAAATCTCAAACCGAACCGTCCAAACTAATTCAAAAACCAAACTCATCCGAACCAAATTACTATTTGGTGGTTTGGTTTTATCCGTTTGGTTTTTTCATTATTATATTTTACAAGACTACAAAAGTATATATAACATAAATGGTCTCTTAAACTTCAAAGCACCACGCAACATTAAGTATGTTGAGTTCCAAAGAAGATTTTACTTTGTATTTTTTCAAGTTCAATGCAAGACTTGAAATTTGCCCAACCTAAAAGGAGAAAATCTGATAAATTTCACAGCTGTCTAAACCTTATCAGTTAAAACACTTCCTTCTTACATGCCATTAGTCACTACCAAATTGATGATATGTGCAATGCACCGCATATGTGAAATTAGTAAATGAGTCAATTAAATTAATTGATATTTAGATTGTTGGGCTACGGGCTTTTATTTTTTGGGTTAACAAATAATTAAATGAATTAAATATTTTATATAAATAATAAGGTTGTAAGATTATTTAAAATAAGTCACAGATATACAAACACACGCACTCACATATGTATATTACTATTTGGTTTATTTGGACAATCCGGTTTTACAATGGAAACCATATCCAATCCGAAAACCAAACTAGTAATTTGGTTCAAGTCCAAAGCGGTCAAAAAAACCAAATAACCAATCCAAACGATCCAATCCAAATTGTCCAATTGGACAATCCGGTTATATCCGAATAGTGAACACCCCTAGTTGGAGTTGTACCATGTGCATAAAGACTTGTATATTTTCATTTTTTTATAAAAATAAGTTTTTTTTCTCTGTTTTCTTTTTAAATTTAATTTTTTATATATATTTGTTTTAATAATAAAAATATACAAGTATTAGTTTTTTTTTCAAAAATATTAGGTTTTTTGTTCTTTTTAAAATTTTAATAAATGTATTTTTTTATAAATTTAATATTATATTTTATAAATTTAAGAGTAAATTACAGTTTTTGTCCCTGTGGTTTGCCCGATTCTGCGTTTTTGTCCTTGTATTTTTTTTTCTTTTTTTTTTTTGTCCCTGAGGTATGCAAAATTCCGTTTTTTTGTCCTTCCGTCCACCCTCTGTCTCTTTTTGGCCGTTAAACCCCTCACGTGCTGAAAACGTGAGGGTACTTTAGTCTTTTTAAACCCTTCTTCCCCAATGTGTTCATCTTTTTTCTTCAATATCCTTTAGTTCTGTCTTCTTCCAAAATCAAAAGAAGATGCAAGATACCACACAAAATTAAGATCATAAAATGCATAAATTTGAGAACCTACTCAGATCTTGAAAAACTAATTTATGATGAAAAAGAAATTAAAACTCAGATTTGTGATTTGATGAATACCAAGTCTAGGGAGTAACGACTACCACCAGTCCACCACCTTCGATCTGAAAAAGCTTCAGCCACAAGCACCTCCAGTAACCTCCCTGATTCCCTCACCTCTCTCCTTCATGGTCTTCTTCTCCGGTAACCTCCCCAATTTCTGGTAAACCCTAATTTTTCATCTTTCGAGGATACATCAGATCTTCTTCCATTCTCCTCCGTTATCCTGTTCCCGTCGTAATGATTTTCGTTTGCCCAAATCAAATCCCTCTTCCGTTAAGTGTAAATCGGTACGATGGTGGTTAATACGGTGGCCGGATCTTACGAAGTCGCTGGAGACGACAGTTAGTGGCGGAGATGGGTGTTGTTGCAGGACTGGTCGGCGGAGGATACGATGGTGGAAGATGGTTACCGGGGTTGCTCTAAGGTGGAAGATTATGATAGAGAAATAAGAGAGATTGATGAGTGTATTTAATGGAGAGATTTTGTTTGATGAAATCTAATTGACTGTATGATTTTGGGTAAAGGAGAAATACGATGGTTTGAAGATTTTGTTTGAAGAAATACAAGTGTATCTAATGGTGGAAGATTATGATTTTGTTTGAAGAAATCCAGAGAAATACGATGTTTTGAAGAATGGCTGTAATGTTCTTTTTAATAAAGGAGGAGGTAAACTCAATTAGGATTTTGGGTATGATTTTGGTTATTAAGCTTTCTTCAACATGATTCTTCAATTTAGGGTTCTTAGAATTAGAGTTTTTCAACATGTTTTTGATGGGTGTTATTGATGAAGGAGGAGACCAGTAACATGAAAGTACAATGTTTGAAGCATAAGGTACATGTAACTAGGATAAACTGACCAATATGCCCTCACATTTTCAGCACGTGAGGGGTTTAACGGCCAAAAAGAGACGGAGGGTGGACGGAAGGACAAAAAAACGGAATTTTGCATACCTCAGGGACAAAAAAACAGAAAAAAAAAGTACAAGGACAAAAACACAGAATCGGGCAAACCACAGGGACAAAAACTGTAATTTACTCTAAATTTAAACAATGTATTTTTTAAATTAATGTAATGTATTTATTTTATAATTATTTAATTAAATTAAAAATGATGATGTGGAAATGGTGTGTTATTGATGGGTTAGTGATGAATTATGGTTGGCACGACCGTGTCAGTAGTGTGTCAGTAAGGTTGTGATGATATGGCGCTACTGATGTGTTTACTGACACGTTACGGTTGGGAGAGACCTAATCATAAAATCACAGAATAAAACTTGAACTCAAAACAAGAACACATCAGTAATTAATTTCACATGCGAAGTGAATCTTATCTAACCCAATTTCGACTGAGAATTCATGTAACAGATATATCTATCAAACATGAAACTGAAGGCCCACAAATTTTAAGGCCCAGTTTTACAAAATTTTCTCATTCAAAATTTGAAGGCATGTTCGTAATTTCCTTCTAATTTCTTCCTGTCCATTTGGCGACTCGGTTTCTAATTTCTAATTAATGTGTGTTTGATAGTCCATATAATATTTTTGTATGAATGTACAAGCTCTTGGTGTGTTCTTGTAATGATTTCTAGCAAAGTCATTTAGACGTACATCAAGTATTCGATAAAATGCCAAACTAATATATCTAGGCTTACTGAAAAGATATAAGTTGTTATTCACTACACTGAATGAGATTAATTTGTTAAGATTTATTTGATTGTAAAGTGATTTTGGTTTGAATATATGTAGCGTGTAGGTGATGTGATGCTTGCGTCTTCAAGGATTGTGGTGGATATAAACAAAAGTAAACGTAAACAAGGTAATCATAATTGAACATAATATATTAAGAAGTTTCAAGAGCTAGATAGTTTTGATCCTAACCGTTACTCTAATTGAACATAGACATATTTCATTGTTGATTTGATCCAAGGTCATTAGATATAAATATAAATTGTGATTATGTTTTTCGATCCCGAGTGAACATAATTTTCATTGTTCTATTAAATTTAATGTATAATAAATTAGATGATTATGCAATTTTTTTTAGTTACATCTTACAAGGAGTTTCACGAAAGTTTTGAATATTTCAAGTTGAGATTAACAATATTGGTGACGTTAATTGTAAGTTCTTTATTTCTTCATAATTTCATATGAATTTTACTTACTTGAGAAAAAATATTATAGAGGGGGCGTTTTTAAGATTCTGCCCACGGCTCACAAATTGATTGGACCGGCCCTGATTAGGTCGCATACATTACGAGCAAAGCTAGATCACCTGAAAGCCCATTATAATAAGAAGGCTCCGAATCCGGTGAGTACTGAAAAACAAGTGAGGACTGCGAGGACAATTTTCGTCCACTCATTACGAAAAGGGTATAAAAGTCTTTCTTGTAAACTCTTTCTCTCCATTTGACACTTGTCACCCTTTGGTTGGGTGGTGGGTTTTTTTCCCGCACTTCGTTTTGGGGCATAACTTTTTATTTTCTTTGTTAAAAAAAACCTAAAAATATCAAAAATTTTAGAATTAATTTCTCTACAAAATGAGTATAGTCATGAAAATTAAAAAAAAATTAACACAATGATCCAAAAATTTAACAATGATCCAAAATTAAAAAAAATGATCAATTAATTTATGATGATCCAAAATTAATAAAATGATTCGAACATTAATAATGACTTAAAATTAATAAATTGATCCAAATTTAATAAAATGATCCATAAATAACAAAATGATCCATAAATAAAAAATGATCCAAATTTAATAAAATAAAAATGTTCCTTCAAATTTTCATGACTATGCTCATTTTGTAGAGAATTTAATTTTAAGAACTTTGATTTTTTCAGAATTTTTTTTTCAAAGAAAAAAAAGATATAGCCAAAAAACACAAGTTGGTGGGAGAAAAAAAGTAGTTCAGCCAATCACGTGGCGAGAATAGAAAATCTCAAGTATTAAGCACGTGAGTTATGGCATCTGAGATTTTTTTGAAAACTAGAAAGACAATTAAGCCCTTACATGTTTTACCCTTTCGAAGAAAAATATTAAAAGTCTCAAATTAATTACAAGAATGCGATTACGATTTCTTTGAAAAAATAAGAAAATCTAAGCCATACATATTTGAGATCAACGATTGAGATTTGTCCTCGCAGTCCTTACCAAATTTTGAATCATCACCCGATCCTTCTTCATAATAAGAATACCCTTTTAAAACCAAAAAAAAAGTAACTAATTCATATGTAATGTGAATATACCCAAAATGTATTCGCTAATCATGAAATAGTTCAGGATAAACACATGAAATCAAAACAAAAATTTTGAATCTATCATAAACTTGTTAAGTAAGTACAAAATGAAGAGTTGGATGAAGGTGAATCTAAACAAAAAGATTTGACCTTTTTTGAGATCTTTGAACCCTAAAAGCAGGGCCGGATCTAGGGGTGGGCGACGGCACAGGGCATCATCTGGTTTTGGGGCATCATGAGCATAGTCCAAGTCATAGTATACTAGGCTCGTCAAGGTTAAAATCCCTCATTTGCAATGGGATATGTGGAGATATGTAGGTAAGTATTATATAATTTAGTTATTGAAGGAAAATAATAAAAAGTTTGAAGCTTCAAATCTTGTTAGTGGGGTTTGTAGTGCTTGTGTTGGGCGAAGAAGATGATATCTAGTTATTTTCATATGTGTCCCACTAAATTAAGTGAAAAGTTACCTAAAGACAATAAAATAATAAAAAGTAGCCATATATTCTGACACTCAAATATATTACTCCGTATTAAATAAAATATGAAATTTACTAAACAATTTAAATAGCTATCTTGATAAGATTAGAAGACCGTACATACTACATATTATGTTTTATACTATCGCACTAGAAATGTAGTATTTTTTTGACATTTTCGTATTATTTAAATGCAAGATATTTATGTAGTATTTTTTTAAACATTTTCGTATTACTTAAATGCAAGTTATATATGTTTTGACTCTCACCACAATATAAAATTATAATATAAATGAAGAAAATCACATTTTTTACGATATTTACAATTTTAAAAAACTGTTTATACACTTTTAATTGTTTTTGTAATATTAGTGAATTTATTTTAGACTTGATTAAATTCTCCATGATTCATCTCCCCTATTTTGTGATTATGGTCAACGTGTAGTTTGCAATTCCTTGAAAATAGTGTGTTGTTTGCTCTAAAAAATTTAGAGGGGCATTTTTTAGATCATTTTACCCAGGGCAACAAACTATATAGGACCGGCACTGCCTAAAAGAATGCAGGAGTTCACAAATGGAAGGTGTGATGAGCACAAAGATATGAGAATCCATATATTTATATCTTTGCATAACTTTGATTTGTCACATGTTTATGCTTTTGAGAGAATGCATGAAGTGTGGGATGTAACATCCCACACCATTACAATAATATTGTTATTTTTACTATTTATAATTTATTTGAGACTTTCCTAAATAGGTAAGATGAATTTTTAGCACATCTACTTGACACTTGCTTTCTGGAAAGTCCTTATTTTGCCTTATCAAAAATTGTAAGGATATCTTTGACTTGGGAGACTTGAACATTATACCTATTGAAGACAGGCAAGAGCCTTAACCAATTGATATACTTGGTTAGATGTCTTCTAATATGCAATTAATTACTATATATTACCCCTTCATATTAATCCTTCCACCTTATTTAATCACCAAATTCTATTATATTCTAATTGTATTATAACGAGGATATTTACTTCCCGCGCCTTGCAGCGGGTTTTAAAATTTTACTTTATAGATATAAAATTTTGATTTTGTTCAGATTTGATATTAAATTAAATACGGACATAAAATAATATGTAGTCTTACATATGTTTAAAAGTATTCGTTAGTATGTAATATTAATAATTTCTGTAATTCTGTGAAGGTTTTTTAAATAAGAAACCACACAAAAGAAATGCAAGGGCCTATTTTCGAAAAAGAAAATCTAAACTTTGTTTAACATTCTAGTCATGTTATACATTTAAAGCAATGCAGCGCAAGTTAGCAATAAAGTTATTGTTCATAGTGCTTTTTAGCACTATGACAATTGTATATATAGGTAAATATAATATCTTATGTTAGATCTCAAAACACTTATTTAGGGTTGAGCATAGCCGTGTTACCCGTCAGTTCCAGCGGAACCGGAACCGGAATCGGAAACATCAGTTCCTTGAATAACCGCTGGTTCTATGTAGGGGTGAGGATAGCCGGTTACCCGCCGGTTCTAGCAGAAATTGGAACAGTTAGATAATGTGAATTATATGTAATTATTCATTTATTATTTAGATAATGTGTATATTTAATATTTAGATAATGTGTATATTTAGAATCATGGCTTTATTATTTAGTGTATATTCAGTTATTATTTCTTATAGGAACCACTGGTTCCTTAAATTGTGGAACATGAACCGGAAGCTGTTAGGGTGATTCCTCAATTTTTGAAACCCGAACTTGCGGTTCCAGTTCCAGCTGTCCCATTTCATATTGCAGATGGGATTTCCCAACATCTCTTTCTAAGGTCGGCTATGAGTGTGCGACTGAAAGATAGTTATGTGATAATGTGAGATTGAGGAAGTAAATAACTCATATACTGATATGCACGCAAAGTCCAAATTCAGTAACCTAATGCACAGCTCATTAACCAAGTAAGCCCATCTAAATGATTAAATGTGTAAATGTGTAATACTATGTAATGTATCATATATTTATAAACAGTTAAAATGTTTAACATAACTATATTTAGTATATACATATATAATATAATATTTTTTATTTAAGAATAGATTTGATAACCGTCAGTTCCGGTTACCTACCGCTTACCGGTTCATTAATTTTGAGAACCAGAACCTCTTAAGTGGTTCCATGATTATAGGAGCCGGAACCTCTTAAGTGGTTCCAGTCCAGAACCGCCGGTTCCGAGGAAGTTCCAATTTCAATTCCGGTTAAGCGTTTTTTCTGGTTACCCTACACTTATTGTTGCATTACGACTGGTGGGAAGAATAAAATTGGGGAAACCCACTTGTTCACTCAATGTTGGATTTCGATATCTTTGGGCTTCGTTAATCAAATGGTGGAACATGCCTTGTCCATTCCTAACTCACTAATAGAGGTGCATAATTTTGCCATTAGGTTGCAATTACAAAGGAAAGCTAAAGAACGTCTATATACAGTGATTTTTTTAATTTTTTTAAAATTTTTTTTTTTTGAACGCCAGTTAGTAAGTTAGTGGTTCGAGCTTAGAGTGACATCCACTAGTTGCAATATGCTTTTCTTCGAACCCTCTACCGATGGGGAATAAACCCCACCATTTATCCACGACGGGACTTGAACCCAAACCTCAAGGTTATGAGACAAACACCATACCGCTAGACCAAATACCCTTTGGTTATATATGCAGTGATATATCGGTGTTTTGGATCATCTGACAGTTTAAAAACTCAAAACATTTTTCACATCGGAAACCGTAAAGCCAACACCTTGACGAACCAAATACAACAATACCAACGTATCAATTACAATCGACAAAATTAACAAACGAACTAAAGACAAAAATCAGCCAAAATAAAAACACAAATACACTAACACCCAAAATGCAACACCAAGAGAACTACCCGAGACTTCTATTTAATAACTAGGGGTGTGCATGGGGCGGTTTTAAAAGTTCAAATCAAGCCCAATCCACTAATTTCGATTTTAGGATTTTCAAACCCAATGGTTTCAGTTTTTATTGGTATTGGTTTTAGCGGTTTTTAGCAATTAAGGGTTCGGTTTTAGTTTTAAAACCGAACCTATCTCGTTTTGAACATAAATATATAATGTCATGCATGAATCTTCATTTTTCCAAACTTGCATACAAATTTCAGCAACAATATCAAAATTACAGCATTAAATTTAATGTCTAACAATATATTTCAACAATGATTATCATTTTTAACAAAAAAAATTCAAACTATAAACGTATTTCGTAGCATATAATAACAATGCAAACCGTATTAGATGAACTTTCAAATATGTAAATAGGCCGACTTCTATTTAATAACTATAAAGTTTAATATATATATAATATATTAAATATTAGTAGGGCGGTTTTCTAATGGGGTGGTTTCTGGTTAAATCTGAAACCGAACGAACCGAATCCAGTTGTTTTTCAAAATCTAAAACTGAACCGTCGGTTTTGAAATGGTTTCGGTTTTAATGGTTCGGTTTTGTCAGTTTTAACGGATTGGTATCGGTTTTTTGGTTTTTATCCTCCTACCCGAGAGCTCAGAATGACACTTCCTAAAAACTTGTATTAGGATCCATAAGCCATTGAGACCAATTATTTTGTAGAAAAACTTGATTCAAACATGAAAAACAAATAACGAAGAGATTCAAACAAATAAACTTTCCATTAAACTCAAACCGATCATAGACCAAAAACAAAACAAAATCTCATTACAATAAAACTCTCACACTCATACTCGCTATAGAACAGATTCAATCTACAAAGAAAATATGAAGCAGAAACCCTAGATCGAGAGAGAACGAGAGGAAAAAACTAAACGCAGATATTGTGTGATTGACAATCCCAATACACACACCTAACATATATAACACATATCTGACCTATTTACAATCTAGCCCTCAAACTAAAAAGAATAATAAAACTAACCCTTGCACTTATCCTACACATGAATCAAACCCAAACAAAATATATATGAAATAAAGAATATGACATTACCTTATTACCTCATGTTTTCAACATATTTGCCAAACTTGATCCACGCATTCCAATTTTTAACATATGTTTGATCCATAAGAAAACTTGAGTTTTAGCTTCGAGGCGATAGATATGTACGGGACTATATACCGCTATTTCTGCGTTTTCAAATGGACCAAAGGGTTGTAAAAACATTAGCATAGAAAACCTCAAGAATTAATTTGTTTTCAAACTGATTATGTTTTCAAACCGAATGCCCCGTCATTTGCAAAATTCAATCCAGAGTCCAGACCAACCTAGAGTTTGGGCACCCCTAAAAAAGGTTTCCTTTAGGGTGGTGATTTGCACAAGGATTTGTTTTTTTTTTTTTTCACAAGAAAATTTAAAGTCAAAGTACAAATTTACCCCTAATATAATAAAACCCAAATTTTCACTTTATACCCCACAAATCCTATAAAAAAAGGGCCAACATCTCCTATATTTCGGTTCCATGGATACTTAAATTAAAATTCAGTAACATACGAAATATCATAAATATTAGGGTAAATTACAGTTTTTGTCCCTGACCTTTTCCCGATTCGGGGTTTTTATCCCTAAACTTTTTTCTTCTGTTTTTTTGTCCTTTATGTTTTTAAAATTCTGCATATTTATCCTTGCGTCCAAAATCTTCCGTTAACTGACGGTATTTTTGTCCATTTCCCCAAATTACCCCTATCATCATCATCAGAAGTTTTTGATTTTGAAGATATGTGAAAAACCCAGATCCAAAAATCCCCCAAATTAAAAACCCAAAATCAATGAAAAGAGGTGAAAAAATTAAACCCTCAAAGCAGAAATGAAATCACCACCACTGTGGAACTTCCTCTACTTGATTTTTTAATTAAACCCCCAAAAATTAAACCCCCAAACCCTCGATGAAGTTTTCTGATCGCAGCGGAGGTGGGTTTTTTAATTTACGACATCAATGACGGCAATATCTTCTTTTCTTCGCCGGAGAAAAACGTGAACTCCAGCGAGGAGTGCTTGAAATCAGTAATGGTGCTTGAACTCCACCGGTATGGAGTACCCATTTTGCAGAAATGAAATCTGCCGATGAAGATGCTGGTAGGCTGGTGCAGATCGACGAGAGAGAAGAAGGCCCTAGTTCATCGACATCCACCAACGCCGCCGCCGGTGCCAAATCTGAGAAGTCGGGAGAAGATGACCGGAGAAGACGACCGGAATACGCCCTTCTGCTCACCCATCTCCAACAACCGTTGAAGCTTCACGATTTTTGTAAGGATGAATGTTGAAACCCATTTTTTGTTGAAGGATGAAGGTTTGGTCTCCGTCTGTGAAAATGGAGGATGAAGGATGATTGGTGTTCTTAGGGTTAATAGTTGCAGGTTTGATTTTAAAATCTGATCTTGAATTTGGGTTTTTGATTTGTTCTTAGGATGATTGGTGTTCTTGATTGGACGGATTTGTTCTTGAATCTGGGTTTTTGATTGGACGATTTGTTCTTAGGATAGACGATGAACTTATTATGTTTTTGATTTGTTCTTAGGATAGACGATTTGTTCTTGAATCTGTGTTTTTGATTGGATGGATGATTGGGTTTTTTATTTTTGAAGGATATTTGGTGTTCTTAGGATTTTTAAAAACCCAGAAGTTTTTAATATGGGATGAAGAAATGTAAAAGACGAAAATACCCTTATTGTTTTTGCATTTTTAGTCACTTAACGGCCAAAACTGGACGGAAGGACAAATATCCAGAATTTTAAAAACATAAAGGACAAAAAAACAGAAGAAAAAAGTTTAGGGACAAAAACCTCGAATCAGGAAAAGATCAGGGACAAAAACTGTAATTTACCCTAAATATTAATATGCGACTTTATTATGTTTAACATTTATAATGAAATTATTTTAACATGCGATCTTAGTTTATTAAACATATTAATATTATTATGATAATGAAATTACAATGTAGAAGTCTTAAGAATACATTATTAAAACAAAAAAGACAATATTAAATTGTTGCACATTACTGCACTAAAATCAAAAGTTGAGATTACATGAAAGAACGTCTAATTAAAAAGTTGAAACAAATGCAAAAATGAGTTTAAAATCATAGAAAAAAAATCTCAGGATCCTTATTAAACAAATTAGATCATATTCTAACCAAAAAGCATCATCTGAAAAATCAGGATATGTATTTAAATAAAATTAGTTGCTTTCATTATGTGTACGAGTAATCTCCTCCGCATGTTCATTGTTGCTTTCAAAAGCTTGTAGATGATACAAAAGAATTTACCTTTATATAAGAGTCGAAGTGGTAGAGCAGAGTTGTTGAAGACTTGAAGGCTGAAGCCAAAGAAAAACTTCTTTGGAAACGAAATATAGGATTAGCCTTTCTTTTTTGGGGTTTGTAGGGTATAAAGTAAAAAAATTAGGTTCTATTATGTTAAGGGTAAAATTATATTTAGACTTTAAATTTATTTGTGCAAAAAAAAAAAAAAAAAAAAAAACCTTGTGCGAATCACCACCCTTTTCTTTATCCTCGAGTGCCCTCTCACACGATCCACATATTGTCGATGATAGAAGTATGCCACACTTTAGTAGATTAATACATGAGGTATCGTGTAAGAGTTTTTTTTGAACCGACAAATATTACATATGTTAGTGGTTAGAATTTAGTATTACCTAGTTAGAATACATCTTTGTCAGGGTTTGAACCCATGACCACCTAGAGAAAATCCCCCCAAGACAAGCTTGGTAGCCAAGTGAGCTAGCCCACTTGGTTACCGTGTAAGAGTTAACCTCCAAATGAAAATATTTATTTATAAATGGTATTATGTTTGTTCCACGGGACCATAAACTCAACAACAGGTTTTCTAATTATTTGAAATAAAAGTATATAGTATCAAATATTCTAATTATTTGGGACATATCTATTATGTGGATTTTAAAGCTCAAACCGACACTGGTGACCCGTCCGACAGTTGAACCGGGTCGGTTTAATGGATTCAAAACTCAAAAGCCAGCGGTCATTTTCTGAATCAAAAAAGAAGAAAGATACCCCACGAGAAGCGCCTATGGCACGTGATGTCCATTGATCTGAAACAAACGGTGTCGCCCCAAGGATCGTCATTTTTCTCATATTATAAAGAATTTTTATAGATCTTTATCCTAGGCTCGCATCTACTGGATCACGGCTAACAATAACCCTGAAGCTTAAAAGGAAATAAATATGTAATTTATAGCCACGTAATAAAGCGGGACCCACCAACACGCACTCCATAACAAAAGAAACGAAAAGTCGAAAAGCATCCGGAATCAAATTATGGAACTTGCTGAAGACTATCACTTAGCCTCCTTAGCCTTTTCATTATTTACACTTTGCTACCTTATCGTGTTAATATTAGATTATACTGTATTAATATTAGGATATTAGTTATATTATCTTAGAAAATTTATATTAATACAAATTGATGATTGAGGGGTTATTATGCCTCATTTAATACAAGTTTTAATTTTTATAAACTAGTTTAGAGGCTTATTTATTAAAAAAATTGAATGTCTTTCTGAGAATTCTGATCATTTAAAAAAATATATATCATTTAATGGCTCATGTAAGAGTGTGGTGTGTTATAGCACCCAAGTTATAGCTATAACGCCGTTATACCACGTCGGGGTGGAAGTTATAGGCTAGTTATACATCTTTCGTTTTGGTCATGGCGATAGCCAAAGGGAGAAGGCTGGGGTGGGGGTGGGGGTGGGGGTGTCCAAACCATTAACTGCCAAGTAGTAATAAATATGAGACCCTTATAATACTATAACTTGGTTATAACATGTTACATCATACCGGGTACATGTTATAGCCATAATATCCTATAACTGAGGTATAACTACACTCCCCACACCCTTTGCTCTAATTCAATGAAATGGTAAATAGATATAGGTTTTTTCATGTTTAGGTTATCAAGGGAGTGCTAGTGTTATGTATTTTGTAATACCGAAATATCTCTGTGACCATTATCTAACTCTTCTCTAATTGTTTTCTAATTCTTTCCTAAGATCTCAAACTATATAAATCAAACAAAATGTAGAACAAAGTTATTATGAGAAAGCTAATTCTCTTAAACCACCAACAATATACTCCGTATCACTTTAATTAAAAAAAATGAGATTCATCACTACTAACTATCCACTTTAATATGTTTTAACTTTCACATTACTATTTTTTCTCTAAAATTGTGAAACCCCAATGTATCAATAACAATACGGTGGTAGTATATACTCCATCCGTCCCTAAATAAAGTTCCCATTTGTGTTAGGCACATTTTTAAGGAGAAAGTTAGTGGTAGAGTCATTGGTATTAAATTTGATTAAAATATAAAGTTGGTTTGGAGAGAGAAAAGTAGTTAATGGATAGTTAGTAGTGAGGTCCTTGGTAATTATATTATTTTATTAAGTGGACCCCATCAACTTGTGAAATGAGAACTTTATTTAGGAACAAAAATTAAAGGAGAAATGAGAACTTTATTTAGGGACGGAGGGAGTAGTAAATTTTATTTTTCTCTTTTTTTCATACTGAAGTATACAAGGTATGAATTGAAATACATTAAAATTGGAAGGACTAAACGTGAAGTATTCGAAAGTAGTTTTTTATATCATACATAGATACACACAACATACACACACAATCCTTTCGGTCATTCAATTCACAGCTTCCATAAAATCCTTTCCCCTTTTCCTGCGCCACCACCACCACCACCACCACCACCTTCCGCCATTGAATCTCTCTGTTCTAAAATTTTCTCTTATATCTTCAGTAACATAACAAATAAACAAGAACACAAAGCAGCTCCGATGAAGAAAGAACCCTGGATTTCGGCGGCGTTGACGAACGACGCGATGGTGGCGGAGCTTCTCATACGCATGAAACAACCGTCAACCGCCACCGCAGCGACGGAGACATCGTTGTTACCTTCTACTACGTGGGGAAATCGTAAGTTACGGTCGAAACCTGCCGCCGTCACCATCTCCGCCGCCGCCGCCTGTGGTTTCCGGAAAGAACAACAAAGTGGTAGCCCAACAACGCCGTTATGTTGGAGCGGCGGCGGCGGCGCTTCCACCAGCGACGGTTACGATGAGTCTAGTCGTCCTTCGGATCTTTCATCAGCCGGTAGATCCACAAAGGTTTGTATACTTATCTCTCTCTCCATCTTTTCCGATCTTATTTCTCTCACCGGCGGGGAGTATATTGAGTTTCCCAATATACCATTTACGCCATTCTTTAATTACAACATTACTTCCACCTTTTTCTTGGTTGTCCGCCGACCAGATCTGTTCCACGTCCTATTTTTCCGGTCGCCGGCCGTCGTATCGGCGTCTACAGCTAGACGATCTGTCTCACGTTTTTTCCATCATAAAAAGAAGCAACATATCAATTATAAAATATAGTGAAAGTGATATTACCATTTTAACCTTGTTCATTCACCTACTTTGGTAATTTATACCTCCATGTCAATGCCTACTCTGCTTTTTCGGTTTTTTTTTTTCTTTTTGAGGAATTGAGGTAAAATTCCACTATCAGCAATTAGCTGACAATAAGGGCATTTTGGTCAACTGAGTCGAAGTTTTCAAAATTGGCTTTATTAACATAACCATGGAAAGGAGAAGCTAGGTCAATTTTCTCATCCAATTATTATATTGTGTTTTAAAGGTATAGTTTTGGTAACAATGAAGGGTAATATTGGTATAAGGACACTTTTATCAGAACATGTTTGAGTCATTTTACTATTTTAGTGGTCACTTAACTGAAAATTCGTATAGAGATCCAGGAAAATTCTCAAACACATACTATTAATATATTTTTTACGGACGAAATTACCCTTACCGTGTCCTTGATTAGATCCACGTATTGGGGTAGGTTTGTCATGTTCGTCATGAGAAAAGGTGGAGACATAGCGAGTGGGACCCCCTATTTGCGAAGGGTGGTTTGGTCTTTTTTTTAATTGGTTCTCCTGCTTTGCCTCTTCTAAATTCTAATTTTCATTTCTTGTTAAAATAAAAACTAATTAAATAAGAAAAAAGTGAGCACCTTTTGTGAGCCTATCCATTTTCCGGATCTGCGTTTATTTAATATTTATTTATTTATTGTAAATCTTGCTGAGCACAAGAAAATTAAGTCTTGTTTGACTTCAAAATTCAGTTTTCGAGGATGAAATAAAAGTTTAAAGTGGTTAAACAACGAGAAAGAGTAGGGACAGTTTTGGTTTGTGTTTGACTTTTCTTGCCTTATATATTTTCCACGTGGCATATTGTTATTTGTCAAGTCATAAGTTTGCTCTACGCAGGCTTGTAACATTATGAAATCAACTCATAAATGGAATTTAATATAAGTAAAGTTTTTTGTTGAGGGTCACGAGATTTTTATTGTTATTGGACATTAATACATTTAATTACAAGTGGGACCAAAACAATTTTCTAGCTATATATTTTTTTAATTAGCGATTGGTTAGTTTTTGCTATTTCCCTGGATTTATAATATAAATATGTGACTTACGGAATTGGATAATTTGTGCAGGGTGCTTTTGGGAATGAAGGTGCAACCACATCTACCTACAAGAAATCAAGAAAAAGAAAGGTTTAATTTTTTATTCTAATGGGTTAAATGAAAATGTTAATATCGAATTTCAAATACTTTCTCTATTTCAAAATAAGTGATACACTTTTTTATTTTGGAGTGTTTCAAAATAAGTGACACACTTTAAAAACCCACCATAATTGGTAAAAGGTAGTGAGGCTTACACCCACTAGCTATCTCCTTTAATATAGTGAAAAGACACATTTACCCTTATTTTTAATTTTAAACATTATCAAATTCATTTCAATCAATATATGTGGAACCTATCTTCCACTAACTATCCAATTTAATCTAATTAATCTTCATTATCATATTTTGAGGAACTCCAAAATGTATCACTTATTTTTTCATACATCGGATATTTGCAATCCAGATACTCAGTTTTGAACACCCCTAGTTAAGTTGATATTTTTCAGAATAAATGAATATATATAATAGTAAGAGTTAAATGCAAAAATGGTCCATGTGGTTTGGTCAAATAGCACTTTTGGTCCCTGTGTTTCATTAAGTGCATGCGCGGTACCCATGGTATGTATTTTTGTGCACTCACGTTCCCTCTGCCCTAATGGTGTTAGATTTTGTCCGTTAGTGGAGACATATGCCCCTCACATGAGGGCAGTTTGGTCATTTTGCATATGGTCCCACATGTTCTTCTTCCCCAAATTAAAAGAAAAACACCTGCAAAACCCTAATCATGCTCCAATCTAATAAAAACACGATGCATACATGCTGAATAGAGGCTCGATGGATGTCTTCGCAAATCTCTAACTGATATTATTTATGTTTCATTTTCATGATTTGAAGAAAATTTCATGAATTCCAGCGGCCTCTTTTTTCCACAAAATTCTTCCTCCACTCATTTCATATGTGTCGGTTTGATAGGAATTTCATTAGTTATATTATATTTGCTTTCAATGTTTCGAGTTGATGATGAGTATATAATTCACATCTCAGTTTTGATATGAATTTCATCTAATTAAATTATATCCAGCTAATTTCATTCTACCTCCGCCGCCGGCAACTCTGATGATTCCACCTCCACCTCTGTGTTCTTCTTCCTCTTCCTATCTCTGAAAATTATCCTCCGATGGTAACAGATCTAGACGAGAGGGAAGGAGGTCGCCGGAGTTGGGGAAGAAACAAGTCGATTTTTGCTGCTGGTTTAGAGGGATGGAGGTCGCTGGAGTTTGGGAAGAAACATGGCGGATTGGTGTTGCAAATCAATCGCCGGAGACGCTGATTGGTGTTGCTGCTATGTTTGTGTATTTTGAAGGAAAAAAGAAAAATGGGAAAAAGAAATAAGAAAGAATATTTTAATGATGTTTTAAACTGAAAGTACTGAAATGCCCTTATGTGAGGGGCACATATCTTCACTAACGGACGAAATCTAACACCGTTAGGGCGGAGGGACCATGAGTGCACAAAAATGCATACCATAGGTACCGTGCCTGCATTTAATGAAACACAAGGACCAAACGTGCAATTTGACCAAACCATAAGGACCATTCTTGCAATTAACTCTAATAGTAATATACGTTAGTGTTTGTGTGTTTATTATATGTTATGTTTTAATTGTTATGTTGTATTGTACTATGACGATCAAACCAGATGTAATGTTTATATTATAGCGTAAGTTTATCTTGAAATGGAAGACAATTAAGAAGTTTATTGATATTTTGTTTTGCAGTCATTTGCGCAACTTAAAGAGGAAGAAGATTTTCTCTTGAAGGAAAGATTACATTTAAATAGGGTATGTTCTGTGGCCCTTTTTTGTTTTTCTATGTCAAAAGATTGTAACGAATTTTTTTATAGATGGATTAAAATTGATAGTTAACGGGTGTAGGTATCTTCTAATAAGGTGATGCTTATATTGTTTAAAAATAATAGAAAGGGTAAAATGGTCATTTCACAAAATTAAAGAAGATAGTGGGTGTGTGTCCTATCACCTATTACCAAATGAAGTCAATTATCAAAATTTATAACTTAATTTGAAATTGCCGAAAAAATGAGAATGTATCAGTTAAAATGAATCGAAGGAAGTATTATTGTTTCGTTTTTGTTAATAGTATTATTTTTAGTTTCTTTTTACATGTTAAGGATTTATATTTTGATTTTAATTGCCAGGAGTTGGAATCGATGCGCGTAACAATGAGTAACCAAATTGCCACGAGTCAGAATTTAAAGAAATTCAAGGTAATGATTTCTCGTTAATTTTTCATCAAGTCGTATAAATTTTTATTTTTTTATACCTTTTATAACACTTGTATAAAAAACCATTATATATATTTTTATCTTACAAATATTTTTTACTTTAATTTGGAATATATTTTATTTTGTTTTTCCAATTACTATTATTTTAACAATCTAAAATAATAGGAAAAAGAGAGCATAAATGAATGATGAAATGTTGCTTAAGTTTTGTCATTTGTCTATACAGATTGATTTGCATCAATATCCAAATAAAGAAATTGAGAAGACATCAAAGACCATTAACCATCGAGTTGAAACAGGGTTTGTTTTGCCCGATCTAAACATGGCACCAGATGAGGAACAACTATGACAAAAGATTTCTTGTGTAAAAACCCGAAAACAATTGTTGCGGGTTTGAACAAGCTTTTTTCTAAATTTATAGCTATCATGTTTTTCGGTAAAAGTTTTACATTGTTACGGATTTTAGTACTTGAAAAGTGGGTAACTTAAGTTAGCATAGAGTAAGATAAGTTAGTAAGTTTTGGTACGTTTGTTTTTTTAATTTATTATTTTATTTTTCCTATGACTTGATAGGTTAAGGTGCTGTTTGATAGAATCTGAATGATTAATATCTTAATGATGCAGAGGTCTGAATGATTCAGACTTCAACTTACGTCTGTTCAATTAAGAGGTAGAATATGTTCAATTTCTAATTCAGAGGCTAATAAAGAGGTCTTACCAAACGTTCTGAATCTGTCCGATTAAGAGGCTGTACTCTTAACTGAATCATTAAGAGGCTTACCAAACAACACCTTAGTATTTTTTTTTTTAATTTCAGTACAATTACACGCGGGTTAGTTACATCTATAAATTCTTGGTACATTAGTTGCATATACTCCGTATATGATAGCATTAAAAATCGACAAATTAGAAGTAATTTTTATTCAAAAACATAGAATTGGAATTGGCACCGGAACCGAGTAGTCTGCTTTTCACTTTAGCTTTATAAAAAAGGCGGTTCATCGGTTCGGTTATGGGAAAACATGAACTAGGAAAACGCTATAATAAATGGCGGTGTCTAGGTGAAACATAATAACGGGTCTAAGTAATTTTTGGGTCCTGTTTAACATCTTAAAAAAGGCCCCCTAGTATTAACTTCATTCTCATTTTCATTCATAATCATTTCTAAGTTGAAGTATTAGATAAACTTGTTTTTTTAATAAATTTTTCCATTGCCCATTTTAAAGCTTTTTTCCTTTTTAACTTTAGTTACCTGATAAATATTTTTTATGAAACAGTCAATTAGGTAAGATAATTAAGTAAACAAGGGACTAGGTAAATAAACAGTCAATTAAGTAAGACAAATAAAACAGTCAATTAGGTGAGATAATTAATGAGTTGGAACAAGATTTCACTTTTAAGAAACCCCTAAACAAAAGATTAATCAGAATAAAATTACATCAGATAAGATTCATAATCAAAAAACTAATTGGGTATTTGGGCTTACTTCATTTTTAGAAATTATTAATGGGCCTAGAATTTTGAGTGGACAAATCATAAGAAAATGGGCCCTTTAAAATATGTGGGCCCTGAACGGTTGCCATAATGGCCCAGGCCCATGGACAGCCTTGAGTATAGATAGAGGTGTCATGAAAACGCAAGACAAAGATGCGAGTGTGGAACTCACCAAAAACTTGGCTTATAATGACTTTCGTTGTCCCTTGTGTGCAACGCCACATGTTCCATACTCATGTTTAATTGTTCATTTTTTAAACATATACTTCCTCTAATTCAAAATAAGTGATATATTATTGGTTTTTTGGTTTTTAAGATACAAGATTCTAATAAGGGTTAATTATGTATTATATTGGATAGTGATATTAATGATGCTTAAAAGTAAAAATAAGGATATATGTGTCATTTCACTCTATTGAAAAAGAGATAGTTAGTAAATACGAGTCCTGTATTTTTTATCAAATAAGATAAATTTTCAAAATATATCACTTATTTTGATACACTCAAAAATATAAAAGGTATCACTTCAGAGGAAGTATATGTGGTGTAAAATTAGACATACTTTCTCCGATTCAAAATAAGTGCTATACTTTCCTTATATGAATGATTCGAAATAAATGCTACACTATAAAAAATTAACTTATTTGGCAAAAAATAGTATGACCCACACTCACTAACTATCTACTTTAACAAAATGAAATGAATCATTTACCTTTACTTTTTAGTTTTAAACATCATTAACCCTATTTTATTCAAAAGGTGTGGGACTCATTATCCACTAATCATTCAATTAATTTAATTTAACCATCATTATAACCTTTTGCCTCAAAAAGCGTGAAACCCAAAGTGTAGCACTTATTTTGAATCGGATGAAGTATAATTGATCACTTATAGCCTCGATCTGAGCGAATTGCGATATAAATTGGTAGATTATTTCTTGGTGCAACTGTTAACAATATATGAATGTTGGAACATGAAAATTTTCATCCGCTTAAATAATGTAATTTGATACTATAATTTAATTTTAAGCCTTTTTTAACCATGACTAACAAATAAATCAATTGGGCTAACTTGTTTGGGCTTATATATATATATATATATATATATATATATATATATATATATATATATATATATATATATATATATATATATATATATATTAAATGGTTAAATAATTGGCAATAGGCTAATTGAAATTTCGGATTAAGTTTTTGAGCTCAAACCTGATTAGGTTTCATAATTCATATAGAACAGATGCAAAGTTTTAAGTTTCACTCGTTAAGTTCTTTATTGAAAATACCATTTCGTTAGTTTTAATAGTTATACAACGGTATTTGAAGAGGCATGACCAAGAGTTGCAATGGTTCAAGAAATCCTTTCAAACTCTATTTTCATCAGGAAAAATAAATTTCAGCTTCGTCAGATTCTAAGTATTATATTTGAATGAATTGTTGAATTCTCAAAACATTGGCACCAATTCGAGAGAAATTTTGTTTAAGGATACTGCTAATAGCAGGCCTCAGTTACTTTATTGTAATCTCTCTATTTCTGAATTATACCGATATTACCATTTGTATATTCCTAACAATGACAAGAAAAAAAGAAATTTATTTACAAAACATGAACTAGAACTAGAACGGTGGAACAAGTTTTTAGTATAATCCATGAATTGTCCAACAACCTTTGGGCTATCCTTGTGTTTCATGGTGGTTTGATACTTACATGTTATGTTGGTTGATTCTTTTCACTACTAGAAAAAGGCACATGTTCCTACATATTTTTTCCTAGGGATTTATTCCCTCGCAAATTCCTACACATTTCCGAGGGATTTCCTAGGGAATTCGAATATATAAATTCCCTCGGAAACCCCTCGGAAGTTCCGAGGGATTTCCTAGGAAATTCGAATAAATAAATTTCCTCGGAAACCCCTCGCAAGTTCCGAGGGAATTCCTAGCAAATTTAAAATACTTAAGTTTAAATTGCTTCTACTAGCAAATCCCTCGGAAAAATTCCTAGGGATTTCCTAGCAAATTTAAGAAAACTTAATTTGAATTACTCCTCCTAGCAAATCCCTCGGAAATTTCATAGCGATTTCCAAGCAAATTTAAAAAACTTAAGTTTGAATTTCTTCTCCTAGCAAATCCCTCGAAAATAATTTCCTAGGGATTTCCTAGCAAAAAATTATTTTTTCGTTTTTTCACAAATGGAAATATTAATACTTCATTCTATACATTATATAACTTTATTATACATGGGTGGATACATATACATATGCACACATATGCATCAATTTATAGTAAAATGAGATAAACACGGTTAGAGTTTGTTTCAACAATGGAGACGTATGCACATAAGTATATATATAACTTGTTAAATGATAAAACGATTGCACTTCATTTTTAATGATGTTGTGAAAAGTATGGAACAATAAAAAATGATGTATAAACATAAAAAAATGAAAAATCAATTCTAGTTGTTGAATATCCCTAGAAAATGTGTAGGAAGTTCCGAGGGATTTCCTAGGGAGTTTCTAAATCCTTCGGAAATGTGTAGGAATTTTCCGAGGGATTTCCTAGGGAATATTTGGTTTTTTCATTTTGAAAGGTGCAAATGTTATATTTTTCGTTCATTATATTGTAAAAATTGGTTGCATACCAAATTATTCTATACCACCAACTTATACATGAGTTGATACATATACACACATATACATTGATTTATATTAGAATGAGAGAAAAACGGTTAGAGTTTGTTTCAACAATGGAGACGTATGAACATAAGTATATATAACTTGTAAAATTATAAAACGACCGGACTTCATTTTTAATAATGTTGTGAAATGTGTGTAACAAAAATAAATGATGTATAAACATAAAAAAATGAAAAATCAATTCTAGTTGTTGAATATCCCTAGGAAATGTGTAGGAAGTTTCGAGGGATTTCCTAGGGAGTTTCTAAATCCCTCGGAAATGTGTAGGAATTTCCGAGGAATTTCCTAGGGAATATTTGGTTCTTTCGTTTTGAAAGGTGCAAATGTTATATTTTTCGTTCCTTATATTGTAAAAATTGGTTGCATACCAAATTATTCTATACCACCAACTTATACATGTGTTGATACATATACACACATATACATCGATTTATATTAGAATGAGAGAAAAAATGGTTGGAGTTTGTTTCAACAATGGAGACGTATGCACATAAGTATATATAACTTGTAAAATTATAAAACGATTGGACTTCATTTTTAATGATGTTGTGAAAGGTGTGGAACAAAAAAAATGATGTATAAACATAAAAAAATGAAAAATCAATTCTAGTTGTTGAGTATCCCTAGGAAATGTGTAGGAAGTTCCGAGGGATTTCCTAGGGAGTTTCTAAATCCCTCGGAAATGTGTAGGAATTTCCGAGGGATTTCCTAGGGAATATTTGGTTTTTTCGTTTTGAAAGGTGCAAATGTTATATTTTCCGTTCATTATATTGTAAAAATTGGTTGCATACCAATTTATTCTATACCACCAACTTATACATGTGTTGATACATCGATTTATATTAGAATGAGAGAAAAAATGGTTAGAGTTTGTTTCAACAATGGAGACGTATGCACATAAGTATATATAACTTGTAAAATTATAAAACGATTGGACTTCATTTTTAATGATGTTGTGAAAGGTGTGGAACAAAAAAATGATGTATAAACATAAAAAAAATGAAAAATCAATTCTAGTTGTTGAATATCCCTAGGAAATGTGTAGGAAGTTCCGAGGGATTTCCTAGGGAGTTTCTAAATCCCTCGGAAATGTGTAGGAATTTCCGAGGGATTTCCTAGGGAATATTTGGTTTTTTCGTTTTGAAAGGTGCAAATGTTATATTTTTCGTTCATTATATTGTAAAAATTGGTTGCATACCAATTTATTCCATACCACCAACTTATACATGTGTTGATACATCGATTTATATTAGAATGAGAGAAAAAATGGTTAGAGTTTGTTTCAACAATGGAGACGTATGCACATAAGTATATATAACTTGTAAAATTATAAAACGACTGGACTTCATTTTTAATGATGCTGTGAAAGGTGAGGAACAAAAAAAATGATGTATAAACATAAAAAAAACGAAAAATCAATTCTAGTTGTTGAATATCCCTAGGAAATGTGTAGGAAGTTCCGAGGGATTTCCTAGGGAGTTTCTAAATCCCTCGGAAATGTGTAGGAATTTTCGAGGGATTTCCTAGGGAGTTTCTAAATCCCTCGGAAATGTGTAGGAACTTCCGAGAGATTTCCTAGGGAATATTTGGTTTTTTTTGTTTTGAAAGGTGCAAATGTTATATTTTTCGTTCATTATATTGTAAAAATTGGTTGCATACCAAATTATTCTACACCACCAACTTATACATGTGTTGATACATATACACACATATACATCGATTTATATTAGAATGAGAGAAAAAATGGTTAGAGTTTGTTTCAACAATGGAGACGTATGCACATAATTATATACTCCCTCCGTTCCTAAATAAAGTTCCCATTTGTGTTGGGCACAACATTTTAGGAGATAGTTAGTGGTGGGGTATTTGATATTACTTTTGAATAAAATATAAGGTTTGATTGGAGAGAGAAATTGTTTTAAGAGATAGTTAGTGGTGAAAGTATTGGTAATAATATTATTATATTAAGTGGGTCCCTTAAGTTTTAGAAATGGGAACTTTATTTAGGGACAAAACTTGAAGGTGAAATGGGAACTTTATTTAGGGACGGAGGGAGTATAACTTGTAAAATTATAAAATTATAACTTGTAAAATTATATTTTTCCGACAAGCCTTTTTCCGAGGGAAGTGATTTCCTCGGAAATCCCTCGGAAACATCCGTTTCCGAGGGATTTCCTAGGGATTACCTCCTAGGAACAGGGGCCTTTTTCTAGTAGTGTTTATGTTTGGCTCTGTCTGCGTTTCAAATTGGTCTCGGAGTAGGTGTTTATTGGATAAAAAATCTATTATACTGTTTATTAATAACAAAATAATAATATTTTACGACTTATCATTCAATTATACTATTCACATTTCGCAAGATATTAGAATTTTATACAACAAGTATTATAAGGCCCGCGCGATGCTGCGGGATTTTAAAACATTCATTTTTTTAAGTTAAAATTTAGATTCGGTTTAATAGATTTTTTTTATTGATGACAAAAAAAAAACAATGTAAAGCTAAGTTTATGTTAATCTATTAAGTGTAGTCAACTAAATATCAAATATAAGTCACATTATTACATTATTTATTAACTTGGTAAAATTTATCTAGTATATATTTTACACTTTTAGATTAAATGGGTTAATACAGTTTCTACTAAAATATACATTTTTATCACCTTGGTAAGTCATTTTTTATTTATTTAGTTTTTATCAATTTTAGTCCGGGTTCATTAACTTAATTATAATAGTAATTATTTATTAAAAAGCTTATCATAATAACAATAAAAATATTAACAATAAATAATAGTATTATTTTTGTAGATATTGATATCTATAAAAATTAAAAGAATTAAAGTTATTTAATAATTAAGTATTTTGTATGAAATCTAAATAATAAGAGCTCTATATAAAAGAGTTATTGTTGCAACTTGCTTTTGTTTAAAACTATGTTTTAGAGAGTACTCTTCTCGTCTCATAAAAAAATCTCATTTCCCTTATAAATTTTCATATAAAAAAGTTCTCATTTCTCAAATATGAGGGCCCACTAAAAAAAATTATTATTATCATGTATTTCACCACTAACTATCTCCTAAAAACACTTTCTCTTTCTAAATAATCTTATACTTTAATCAAAAATATTACAAAGAACCCTACCACTAACTATCACCTACATACGTGCGTTCAAGAGAAATGAGAACTCCTTTGTGAGACGGAGGAAGTATGTTTTATAATACAGATAAATAATAAAAACTTGAAAAAGAATAAAAGTATGTTTTAAAAATTATGTTTTATACTACAATTAAATAACAAAAACTTGAAAAAAAATAAAGTATGTTTTAAAAATTATGTTTTATTCTATAACTAAATTAAAAAAATTGGAAAAAGTAAAGCAGCTGCAGGAATCGAAACGTGGTGCTTGGGATGGCTTTAATAGCGACACGCCTTTCCAATGCACCAACTTTTTTTTTGCTCAAGAATTTAAGTATATAACTTTATATGCATATAATTTCCGCATTTAAAAAATAAAAAACTCAACCAATCAGGTTTGAGTGAACAGTGTTATATTATTTTTTACTACCACTATTGTATATAAGGTAAAATTCTATTCAAGTATTTAACTACTCTAATTTTACCAATTTCTAATTTTATTACTCCCTTCATCTCATTTTATTATCCATATTTCTATTTTCATATGTCTCAAAATAATTATGTAGTTCTTAGTTTTAACCAATTAAAGAAAGCAATTTGGGAAAGAAAATTTTTTTTATTGGTGGCATAGTGTAATTTATATAATTTTGTTAAATTGTGAGTTTTTGTCTAGTGAAAGGATTAAATTTTATATGAACTTCATGAGTGGTAAATAATTTTATAGAATGTATCTTATATACTTCCTCCGATTCAAAATAAGTGCTACACTTTCCTTATATGGGTGATTCAAAATAAGTGCTACACCTTGAAAAATTACCTTATTTGGCAAAAAATAGTATGACCCACACTCACTAACTATCTACTTTAACACAGTGAAATGACTCATTAACCCTTACCTTTTACTTTTAAACATCATTAACCCACTTTATTCAAAAGGTGTGAGACCCATTATCCACTAATCATTCAATTAATCTAATTTAACCATCATTATAATCTTTTGCCTCAAAAACCGTGAAACCCAAAGTGTAGCACTTATTTTGAATCGGAGGAAGTATAAGGTAAGAAATTATTACCAATTACCCCCACTACTAACTATTTTTCTCTTCACAAGCAACCAAATTACCAATTGAGTTGAACAATTTTATAATGAAAAGATATCACCCGAAAATCCCATTTTGTTTATGTGCTCGGTTTTGAGACTAATGTAATCAACTTAGCGATAGCAATTCATGGATATACCGATTACCCTGCGAAATGTCACGTTCAACGGAAAATAAGAGGTTTTCCCCTTTTTTTCTCCTCAAAAACAGCCACCAATAGCTTTAGTTGTGAATTGTGATAGTGTATTTTTGGCCACCTTATCTTGGGTTGGAAGACGATTTAGAAAAATACACATTAACTTTGATTAGAATCGTCCTGAATGTCCTGATTCTAGGGCTGTCAAAACCTGACACGACACGACACGACAAAAATACACGAAACAAAACGAAAATAGGACGAAATTGAAATTTGAATTCGTGTTTGTGTCGTGTTCGTGTTGTGTAAAGCAAACACGAAGTCGTGTCGTGTTCGTGTTCAGAGATTAACACGAAATTGACACGATAGTTATGATTTTGGGAACATTTAGAAATTGATGTTATTTTTTTGTCGTATTTATCGGGTTTTTAGCATGTGCTAAGTAAGAAATTTGTTATTTATATTATTTATTTTGTGTTGTCGTGTTTGTCGTGTTTTAATTGTGTCGTGTTCGTGTTAGCAAAATAAAAGACGACTTCGTGTCGTGTTGAATGTATTCATGTCTTGTCGTGTTATCCGAAAACACGAAATGATAGTACGATTTGACCGCCCTAGTCCTGAATAGGAAATGAAACCTTGTTGCTAACGCTAAATTTAGGTTCTAGTCTTAAAAATTGAGAATTTGAAAGGACCAACTTACATCTCATTTAAGTGAGATCCATCTTCTTGGGCTTAGGCGATTTCCGTCGCCGCCTAGGGTTTTGCGCAGAATTCGATTTCCGGATCTCTCCCGTCGGTGGGGAGGGGTGGGGAAGGGTTGTGGTTACGATGAGTATTGATAAGTCGCAAGGGAGATGGTCGTATAATGTTGGAAGAAAGGCTGCTGCGTTGCGGAAGGAAGAATTAGAGTTGAAGAGAATTGCGAAATCGTTCTATGTTACGAACTTTCCAAAGACCTGGGGAATAGAAGAATTATGGAAAGCAATGACGGTTAGTGGTCGATGTTTTCATCCCTAAGAAGCTGTCAAAGATTGGACGACGTTTTGCCTTCGTCCGCTTCATTAGGGTGGACAATATTGAAACCCTAATTGGCCGCCTGAATGCTGCATGGTATGGGTCGTACCACTAATTTGCGTCAGTTTCAAGATTTGATCGTAAGTTACCGCAAGACACGATTCCGACATCCCGTGTCGCAGACTACAACCATGCAAATCCAGTGAGTTCATTGCAGAGAATAAATACTCAGACGCTTGTGAATCTTCTTCTGTATTTATTAATTTATTTCCTGTGAAAAAAGAATTCCCTCAAAACAGCCTTCCTTTACCCGGGGAGCCGGTCCGTGGACTTTAACAAAATATGTTGATCTCTTCAAACCTAATGTCTCAAAACCAGTTGGGAATGCGGAGGTTACTAGCAAAAAGGAAACGTTGACTAAAAAGAAAAAGATGATCAAATTGGAGAAGAATGATGTCATGTCAATCAATGATGAAGGTATAATTCTGGTTGGCAAAGTTAGAGAATTAACTTTGATAGAAAATATCAAGGTCGTTTGTGCCAAAGAAGGGTTTATGGATGTCGATGTTCAGTATATTGGTGGATCGTGGTTATGGATGAAATTTGATAACAAGTCGGCGTGTACTAGGTTTAAAAATCATAAAGACATGCAGTTCTATTTCACTCAGCTTCGTTTATTAGATGATTCCTTTGTAGTAGATGATAAGGTGACCTGGGTTAGAATCGACGGGTTACCACTTCTTGCTGGTACTGTCAATACCATTAAGAAACTGGTGAAAGACTAAGGTGAAATCATGTTTGTAGAAGGGGAAGATGGAGAAGGGGGTACCGGAAGAGTTTGTTTAAAAACAAATATTGGGAGTAAAGTGAATGAGGAACTAGAGGTCATTATTGATAACAAAAGCTTCAACGTATGGATGTATGAAATTACGCTTTGGCATCCGATCATAAGAGATGTGGATGTTGAAAGCAAAGTTGAAGATGATGATGATTCTTTGTCCCGTGATGGGCCATCAAATCATGATGAGGAAGAATTCCCGTTCAAAGAAGATAACATTAATATGGACAGCAACATGTTCAATGGAGAGGCGCAAAAAGTAAATGAAGATCACTGTTATGATAAAGGAAAAGGAAACGATAATGTTGAGGAAAATAAACAAGATGGGCCTACGGTTTTAGATACAACCGTGATTGATTCACAGGAAGTGGAGAAAGTACAGGGGAGAATTCGGTTGATTCTTATCCATCAAAACCGCCGGGCTTTGACCGACCGGTGGTGCAAATGGAAACGGGTCGAAGTGCAGCGGAAGAGATACCTAAATGCTCCTTCTCAGATCACTCGTGTGCTTCGACGGGTAACATAAATAAAAAGAAAAAAAATAGTTTCTTTGATTGAAGATCTCAACAGATTCATTGATATAGGTCAAGCTGTGGGACTTGATATGTAGGGGTGTCAGAGATCTTTGGAATGTATGATTAGTAGTATGGGAGATGACAAAGGTAATTTATGAATATTATGTCTCTAAATGCATGTGGTATAGGAGATGTAGTTAAGAGAAAACGTATTGGTGTTATCGGTAATAAATACAAAGTTTCTTTCCTTGGCATTCAAGAAACTAGAGTGGCGAGAATTCATAATTTAATGATTAGACAAATCTGGGGGAACATGTCTTTTGAATTTGCAATAAGTAGTGTAGTTGGTGCTTCGGGTGGTATTATGTCCGTGTGGGATCCCGCTTTATTTAGGAGCACAGGTATCGTTAGTTTCAAAACGTGTTGTTTGTTCATGGCGAATGGAAGATGAATAATTGTCAATGTATCATGGGGAATGTTTATGCCCCACAAAGCAACGCGGATAAAAGAAATTTGTGGGATTTGATTTCGAATTATATGCAAGAGAATGAAACGAATTTTATTCTATTTGGTGACTTTAATGCGGTGCGGGGAGAAGATGAAAGATGGGGGTGCTCAAAAGATGACCGGGAAATTCTTGATTTTAATGGTTTTATTGAATCGAATAGTCTTCGTGAAGTCCCGATGGGCGGATCAGCCTTCACTAGACTTAGTACCAATGGGCGGAAAATGAGCAAATTAGACCGGTTCCTTGTTAGCGAGGGAGTTTTTGCGTCGTGTAACGATTTAATGGCGACTGTTATGGTCGATATTGTATCCGACCACCGCCCTATTGTGCTATCGCAGCAAGTCGTTGACTACGGACCTCGGGTCTTCCGTTTTTTCAACTCTTGGATTGAAGAAGATTCTTTTGCGGATGTGGTCACAAACACTTGGGAGTCTGCGGTGCAGAATCCAAACTCGGGCCACCTTATTAACTTCAAAGACAAACTCAAGATGGTGAAAGATAAATGTAGAGAATGGTGGAAAGAAAAGAACAAAGTTATGATAGAAAGCAGAAAGAATTTAATGTTGAAGGTGTCCGAAATTGAAAAAAAAATGGAGTTGCTTACGGCCACGGAGGAAGAGTTGGCGGATCGTCGGGCTGCCAAAGTGGATCTTTATAAATTAGAAGCCAAAGAGTGGAAAGATTTGTCACAAAAAGCTAAAATTAAATGGTGCATTGAGGGTGACGAAAACTATAAATATTTCCATGGCATAATTAATAGCAAGAGAAGACATTCTATGCTTCGAGGAGTGAAACAAGACGGTGTTTGGATTACATCTCCTCAAGATGTAAAAGAGGTATTTTACAATTATTATTCTAACAAATTTAAACGTGTTTCAGTGATTAAAATGGCACGGCGAAGCGAAAATTTCAAGAGTCTTTCCGAGGCTGATTCGTCCATTTTATCGGCCCCGGTCACTTTGTGCGAAGTCAAGAAGGCGGTGTGGAGCTGCGGAAATGACAAGGCGCCCGGGCCCGACGGGTTCACTTTTGCTTTCATTAAGCATTTTTGGGAGCTCCTTAAAAGTGATATTTTTAATTTCGTGGTGGAGTTTTTTGATTCCGGATTTATGCCAACGGGGTGTAATTCATCTTTTATCACTTTGATCCCAAAAGTCATTAATCCTATGACCGTGAACGACTATCGGCCTATTAGTCTTATCGGTGTGCAATTCAAAATTATTGCTAAGCTGTTAGCCCTAAGGCTAGCTTTGGTGGTGGATTCTGTTGTTAGCAAGGAGCAATCGGCCTTTGTTAAGGGGCGTCAAATTTTGGATGGCCCATTGATTATAAGTGAAATCATAGCTTCGTATAAGAAAAAGAAGAAAAAAGCTATGGTCTTTAAAATTGATTTTGAAAAAGCATATGATTCTATAGTTGGGAGTTTTTAGACAGGATGATGGAATTTATGCGCTTCCCGTTGAAGTGGCGGAAATGGATTAGTGCCATTTTACATTCGTCCAGGGCTTCGGTTTTATTAAACGGTAATACTTCTAAAGAATTCCGGCTAGAAAGAGGTTTAAGGCAAGGCGATCCGTTATCGCCTTTTTTATTTATAATTGCCATGGAGGGTCTTCACGTGGCAATGGAAGATGTGAGTTCTCTTCAATTGTTTAAAGGCGTTAAGGTAAATGACGCTTTGAATATATCTCACCTTTTTTATGCAGATGATGCTATTTTCATGGGGGAATGGTCTCTTGATAATTTAGAAAAGCTTCTTATTATTTTGCATCACTTTCATATGGCTTCGGGGTTAAAATTAAATCTTCACAAGTCCAATCTCTACGGGGTGGGGGTCTCGGACGGAGAGGTTGGTGAGATGGTCCGAAGACTTGGGGTAAGTAGGGGAAAGCTTCTGTTTAATTATCTCGGGTTACCGGTAGGGGATTGCATGTCTAGACAAAAAAGTTGGGGTGGTTTGATTGATAAGTTCAAGAAAAAATTGTCTAGCTGGAAAGTTAATACTTTGTCTATTGGTGGAAGATCTATGCTCCTAAAATCGGTGTTGGGCGGTATGGGTATTTACTACATGTCTCTATTTGTGATGCCAAAATGTGTTGATAAAATCCTTGAACGATTGAGGGCCTCATTCTTTTGGGTTGGAACCAAAGACAATAGAAAAATCCATTGGGTTAATTGGGAAGCGGTTTTGGCTTCTAAGCAAAATGGTGGTTTAGAAATTGGAAGTTTATATGCGTTTAATATTGCCTTAATTGTTAAATGGGTGTGGCGGTTTGTTAAAGATGATAATATGGTTTGGGTTAAAGTGATTAAATCTTTATATGGTGAAAATGGTGGTTTGGATTTTGTGTGTTTTACCCGTCGCAGGTTGGGTTCGTCCCCATGGGCCTCTATTTTGAAAATGCTTTATAAGCATAAAGAGAGAGGGTTGGATGTTATGGGCCATATGAAAAAAAGGATAGGTGATGGCAAAAGTACTCGGTTTTGGTCGGATAATTGGGTTGGGCCGAGAGCTTTAAATATTGAGTACCCCCGGATTTTTTTGCTTGATAATGATCGAAGTTGTATGGTGGCGGATAGAGTTATAAATGGTGTGCTCGTCGGGTCTTGGTGTAGAGATATAAGGGGCGGTAGGGAGGAAGATCAAATTCGGGAGCTATCACTGTTAATTGATGGAAAAGCTCTTTCAAATGAGCCGGATTGTTGGGTGTGGGATATCGGGGATGATGGTGTGTATGAAGTTAAAGGTACTAGAAGGTGGCTTGACAATCTGTTTCTTCCTTCGTCTCCTTTGGTTACAAGATGGAACACTCTTGTTCCTCGGAAAGTCAATATTTTATATTGGAAGGTTAACTTGAATAGAGTCTCTTCAAAAGTAAATCTATCTTTTAGAGGAGTCCCATTGGATGATTTAAAGTGTGTAATGTGTGGGGATGTTATAGAAGACACGGATCACATCTTTTGGAAATGTGAAACCGCTAAAGGTGTTTGGCGTGTTATTGGTAATTGGTTACAAGTCAAAGATACTAACGTTGAGGATTTGGATTAGCTTTTCTACAATCTCGATAATAGCTCGTTAACATCTCGTTCGAAATTGGTGATTGAAGCGGTTATCTTTACGGTGGTTTGGGTCATATGGCGGTTTCGCAATGCTTTGATTTTCAATAATGGTGACATTCGGAGGAGCTTGCTTGTGGATTCGATCAAAGAAGTCGCGTTTTTATGGATTTGTAATCGTAGAAAAAAATATAGAGTTAGTTGGGCCGAATGGCTAATCCTTCCATGTAATAGATAGGTCTTTGTTTTGTTTCTCTAGCTTTTTGCTACTTTCGTTTTATTGAAAGCCATTTCCAAAAAAAAAGTGAGATCCATCTCACATTAACAAAACATTTTTTATAAAATATGTGGATACTTCTTATATTAAGACGTGTTTTGGAAGAATATGTTATTTTAGAGTATTATATCAATATTGGTCATATTTTTTACACTTATCTTTAACTGTTAAGAAAGTCATAACCACATTTGGTCATAATTAAGGTCTTAAAAAATGTAAGGCATATTTTAGCTTATGTCACGTTTTATACAGTTGTCATGGTGTATTTCGTAACGGCGCCACTATAGTGCATCTTTTAGAACCTGGTTAAACCAAAAATATATATTTTAATATTTAATTGCTACTACCTATAATGCATTTAGGACCTTCCTATATTTAGCATGCTGAAAATTCAACCAAATACTTTCTAATTATGAAAGCTAAGGACCTTCCTATATTTAGCATGCTGAAAATTCAACCAAATACTTTCTAATTATGAAAGCTATTAATTTTATTAAAAAAAGTAGGAGTCAGGTTTCGAACTTGCGACCTTAGCGAAACATGTGCATGCCCAATCCAGCTGACCAGGTCTTTGATTGGTTAAATATTGCAAACAGAGAACTATTAAAGTAAACTGCTCGACTTTGTGGGCTTCAGGCCAACACAACAGTAAAGTAATGGGCATCATGCACTTAGACTGGTCGGTATGGGCGTTTCCCGTGGCCCGTGGAGGTGATGTGGCATCTTGCCATGCCAAGCAAGGCAAAGGAACACCAGCCCCCACAACAGCGTGGGGGTTTCCGTGGAAGGAAGGTGGCGACGACCACGGTTTGGCATGGCATAGTCAGTTGAAATTGACACTTATACCTAAGGGGTTTTCCAATAAATAACCAGGTATTTATTGACACAAAACTAATTCCTGAAAGGTAAAGCTTATTAGCTTTTACCGTTTGTAAAAGGTAAAGCTAGAAATTGTGAAGAGCAAGATGTTGATATGGCTGCATAAGGTTTTCATCAAATCAAAAGTAATATATTAGGATTTGAAGAATGTTGGTTAATGTTTTTTCTTTTTCTTTTATGTTTTCATGTTGTGGTAACTTGTAATGGACATAGCTGGTGCAACTTTTAAAACACAATATTGTTTTAGTCAAAGTGAAATGTTTACAAGGTTAGATTATGATAACTAAACTTGTATGGGTGGGTTTAAATATGAGGAATCTTGAAATTATTTCCTTCATGGTTGATTTATATATTTGTGTTTCTTTTTATTATTCATACATAAAAATGATCTTTTAATAATAAAAATATTCAATTTCAAGTTAAATTAGATTAGATTTTAAATAAAGGTTATGTATTAAAAATATTTAATTTTCATGCAATACATTGTTATTGTATTCCTTATTAATCTCTTCAACCTTAAAAGGTTGAAATTATCACCATCTACGACCACCAGCCACCATTGCCACGACCACCAATTAATTTGAAACTGCAAAATAAAGTTATTGGGTATCCGCCACCGCATTGCGCGGGTACCCTGCTAGTTGATCATTAAATTAAAAATACGATTGAAAACTACGTATATTTTTTACTAAGAGTTCATTGCAAGAATGGTCCTTATGGTTTGGCTAAATTGCACGTTTGGTCACTATGGTTCAATAAATGCATGCGTGGTACCATTGTTTGCAATTTTGTGCAGTCGTGGTCCCTCCACCCTAACGCTATTAACTTAAATCCGCTATTCAATGGTATTTTAGTCATTTCGCACGTGTGGTCCCACCATCCCTATCTTATCTCTTTCCTAGGGGTGGCAATTCAGGTCGGTTTCAGGTTGGCAGGTTCAGGTTCAAGGGTTGACGGGTCAGAAACGTTCAACCTCAAGCCGACGTGTTTATATAAACGGGTCAGATATCTTGTGACAACCCTCGGAAATGGCCCGGTTGCCCGACCCTTGATTGTGACCGAGCTCCGAAATGTAAAACAAATTGTTGATAATAAAGTACGTTTATTATATAAGCCTAGAATTAATCGGTATTATGTGTCGATCATACACATTTTAACTAGTTGGTGACGTATAAACGTAAAGTCCCTTTTTACATACCTAAAAATATAAAAATAATATACTTACTCTTTCAGCGTAATATTTTTAGATACCAACCGAATTTAAGTCTTGATAAAACAAGACATGAGCCGCTAACTACGTCAAAACAAACTGAACACAAAATTTAATGCTGTTAACAAGAACTTTAAACCATCATTTGGTTACACAATTTATATTTTATATTCCCCAACTAACTATCTACACTCATAAAAACTAGTTAGCTAATTAGTCACCATCTACTGAATTAAATCCCATCTAAATAATACTTTAACAAGTCATTGTGACTAATTAGTTAGCATACAACAAGAAAGTAAATATGAAACTAAATCATTCTTAAAAGTCAAGCATTGGGAAACTCCATTCCCTCTTTTTCGATTGAGTGTCTGCAAACTTTCATACTTCCTCCGATTCAAAATAAGTGATACACTTTCCTTTTTGGAGTGATTCAAAATAAGTGATACATTTTGAAAAGTTTCCTTATTTGGCATAAAAAATGGGACCCACACCCACTAACTATCTACTTTAACAAAGTGAAATTACCCCTTTACCCTTACTTTTTACTTTTAAACATCATTAACCTTACTTTATTCAAAAGGTGTGGGACCCATTCTCCACTAACCATCCAATTAATCTAATTTAACCATCATTATAATCTTTTACCTCAAAAACCGTGAAACCCCAAGTGTATCACTTATTTTGAATCGGAGGAACTATCATCTTTTGTCACTTAACCAATTTAACCCTTTGTATATTGCATTAAAACAAAAGGTTTTTATTTATAATCAATGAAGTAGATACTTTTTCTGTCCCCATACTACGAATACAGTACTACCACCATGCTTATTTTACCCTGCCAATTCATTGAAATCACATTCTTATCTTTTCCTTTACCATCTTACAAACACCTACTTCACCACTTTTCACATTTCACTCCATTTGCAAAGATATCTTCTTCTACATATCCTCTCTCACTCTCTCGTATATTCACAGTGAACCCAAAAGGTTTTCTATCCACATTGAAAGATCTACAAGTTGTCAAGAAGAAATAATAACCAAGATCAAGCATCTTTAAAGTAAGAAAGAAAGCCATCACCTTCCTAGAAAACAAACCGAAAAGATTTTGTGAGCTTCCTTTTCTTACCATTTTTACTCTAAACATATGTGTTTATGTTAAGTGTAGTTCACTCTTGATTTCATTATACTAAAATCTAACATTCAAACTTATAGAAACGAACAATGTATAGAACTGAGCTCACAATCATAAATGAAAATACTTATAAATGTATTACGAATGTAATTTATAAAAGAAAACTATATCGTGAAAAACTCAAATATATCATACAAAACAAATATCCATCTGAACCATCGATCGCCCCGAACCAACCCGTAATCGTCGGCCAAACTCGTCTTCTCGTTGGCCGGTCACAACAGGCAGTCAACATCGCCGAACGCCGGTCAGAAAATAGTCTCCTACCAGCCTGCAAATGCCACTGCCGGCTATGATTCCTCGTCTCTTGGCGGGCGACCCGTAACCATCAGTCATCCTGACCAAGCCATCGTGACCCAGGTGAGAAGTTGAACGTCGTTCGAGCAGCAAGTTGGTCGCCAGCCAAAGCAATGGATTGTTTATACATATATATTAAAAGAACCTTATTGTGAAATTAATGCTCATGAAGTCATGCAATAGTGTCAGGATCGATTAACTATAAAGAAGTTAATAAACACCTTAGATCTAATTGACTATAGAAGTTGCAGCGGATCAACACTATATCAATGTAATTAAGAACAATGAACTGTAAATAATAAACGAAAATATTAAGAACACAGTTTCACAAAAAGCTTCAATGTATATTATCAAGTTAACAATACACACGTACGTTTACAATTCGTAAGGAACTATTTATAATAGTCCTTGAAGCTAAACTATTTACCCTAGTTATTCTAGGACTTGATTTACATTCGAATTCTATAGATATACATTGATTTACATGTTATAACTATCTCTACGAAGATCTCGGACTTGATATGTTCCATAAACGCGTATCAGTAGTAAAACCAATCATCAGTAGTAAATATGCAACGTCAGTAGTAAGTCTGATGATCAGTAGTAAGTCCAAAAACCATCGTCAGTAGTAACTACTATTGATCAGTAGTATCTTCAATAAGCCTTGATCAGTAGTAACTTTAGTTATAGTCTTCACTAGCATCAACTTCATCAGTATTAAACATGTTCTGCCACATCAGTACTAAGTATGATCAGTACTAACTGCAGCATCAGTATTAAGTTGATCTGTGTTTTGTTCCAACAATCTCCCCCTAAACTTATTGATTATCTTTCAATCAACTAAGTTTCTTTTGTTCTTCTTGTTCCCTTCTTCTTTTCTCAAGGGTTCTTTGATTCTGTTGAAGCCTTTGTTCAATAATATTTTTGCTGTTCCTTTTTGTAAAGTAATTTAATTTGTTTTGGAACATAACAGCATCATAAGGTTTCATCAAAGTATTTATGAATATCTGATACATAGTCTTCTCAGAATGTGGATATTCTTTTTCATACAGATATAACTCACATACTTTGCCTGATTTCTCAAAGAAGTACATGTTAGCTGTAGGAATGACATTCCAAGCATACACATTTCCTGGATCTGTAAATTGTTCTGGATAATTATCTGGATAAAATGCAGCATCTATCATTTTTGTTAAGTATCCAGCACCAGACTCTTTCCATGATTTCTTTGTCATTCTAGGTTTTCCAATAATCAGAAGCTTGATTACATCACTTCTAGAGCATGATCCGATCAATGGTAACCATCCAGTAAATCTCTGCATAATTTTATCTTCCCTTATGACCTCTATAACATTGTTCTGCATAACCCTCCAGTTGATAATTGGATTGTCCTGTAAGGGAGCAATAGGCATTTCAAGAACAGGTACAATTTGTGTTTTTGATTTCTTTTTAGAGCTTTGTTCTTGATCAACAATTTTTCTTTTCTTTGATTGGGGAGTTGAGGTATTACCAGTAGTTGATACACTACCAGCTTTGATTAATGTTGGACTGATTGGGATTAGGGCTTTGGCTTTAGATTTCTTTGCTTCTTCTTCTTGTTCAGCCAAATCCTTTTTCTTGACAGCACAGAATTTTTCAATTATGGTCATCATCTTCATTCTGCCAATGGATTTTGCACTATGCCCTTTTGTCTTCAAGTAATCAATCATGTTTGTCTTCTGTTCAAATACATCATCAGTTAGCTCACTTTTGGTTCTTTTGCATTCAGACACTAATTCTTCAAGGCATTGTATATGTTCTTCTTCAACTTTTCTTAACCTCTTGAATTCTGCTTCTTGAGCTTCTATCTGAATATCTTTAACTTGATCAGGTATTTGAACATGAATTGCACTTTGAACTTTCCCTTTATTTTCCTCTAGTGCTTGATACATTTCCACTTTCTCCAAAAATTTCCTATGTTTTATTCTCCATCTGGATTGCTTTTCTGCTCTGACATGATTAATCTTGTTTACCATGTGATGACCTAATGCTCTATTTGGATAATCATCATCATATATTTCTTTTCCTTTTGCAATGTGAGCAGATGGTGGAGGTGGAATGTATTTCATATCAGGGATACCCATCATCAGAAGTTTTGGATAAAACAGATGTAGTTGATCTTCTGATAAGATTTTAGGGTGTGGAGGAAGTGTACATTCCTCTACCTCAAACCAATTCACATTATCATCAATGTCAGGTATGATAAGTGGTTGATCAGGTGTTGGTGGTTTGGAGATAATGACATGTCTTTCTCTTTCAATTAGCTCTGGGAATTGTAGTTCTTCCTCATCAGTAGTAACCAGAGTAGTTATTACTGGTGTGACTTCAGGAGTTACTACTGATAGGGCATCAGTAGTATTTGGTGCCTTCAATTCCTCTTCTTGACTTACTACTGCTATGATATCAGTAGTAGGAGTTACTACTGGTATTTCTTTTTCAACTTGTTCTTCCATTGTAGCAGTAGTAATAGGTTCATCTTCTGTAACCATCATTTCCGGGCCTTCATCAACAGTTGTTTCTTTTAAATTTAAGAGAGAGGATGCTGCTGCTGCAATTGATTCATCAATCATGGTTTGTATGTTGTCCTTCTCCCCCTTAGTGAGCTCAACTGGTGGAGCCTCACTATCATCAATTTTCTTCTTCAATTTTCTGATGATCTTGGTTTGTTGATGAAGCCTGTGTTCATAAAATCTCATTCTCTTGTTAATGGTGTTCATATGTCTTTTCATTGGAGCCATTGTTTTCCCTTGGTTTGTAAGATACTTGAGACAATCTTGTACAGTGGATTCAAGAGAATCCACTTTATCCGTCAATTGTTTTGTTTTAATACTGCCCTCACTCCATCTAGCAAGATCATCGGGCTCACTAACATGTACATTGGCTTTGAGGTTTTCCATCCTATCCATCAATTCAACAGATATGCCCTCATCACTTCTTGGTGATTCATTGGGTCTTTTAGACATCCTCTTCTTCCTAGAAGAAGCAGAGATGCCCCCCCTTGTGGTTTCTTGGCACCGGGGTCCTTTGAGTAACTCCTCAAATGAGTCATCACTCAAAGTTGCCGAGGTCTGGGTCCTAATGATGTTTTCACTGTCCTGTGCACCCACCTTTGGGGCATCAGTAGTGAAAGCCCTCGCCTCATGTCCTCTCTCCTCCTTGGAGGACAACTCTTGGAGCCTGGGGTTTGACTCAATTTGTCCCCTGGTGTCCTTTGAAGAAATTTTCTTTCTTTGATAAATTGTGGAAATATTTTTGGTTTTATCTGGTAGGTCTTCCACAGAGTGAAGAGTAGCACTCTGCAGATTTATGTCAAGTTCCTGGGACACATTCAGGACTTCTGTTTGAGTTGGTGATTGAGTGACTAGTTGGGGTGGTGTTTGGGCTGTATTTGGGGGTAATGGAGTGGGTTGGGGTTCAACTTGGGTTGTATCTATGGTTGAACCCTCTCCAATAAGAGTTTGATCTTTGATCATGTTTGGAAACAAAGGGGTTTCCTTGCCCAAAAATTTAAATTATTTTCTCATATTTGAGAAAACTTTCTTGTTCAACTCAGGTAGAATGAAAATGTTTTTAGGAGTTGACAAGTTTTGTAATTCACAGTTTATGATATGTTGTAGAAATCTGGGATACATTAAAAATTTAGAAGAACTAAGATTTCCCAACATACCTTCAAAAATCATGTAAGAAAAATTAAATACTTGGTCTGTGCATAAACAGACAACAGCAGAGGCTATTGACTTATTAAACTCATTCCAAGTACTTCGTTTAGGAGAAATACAATGCTGAATAGTATGTACTAAAAATTTCCATTGTGGGGAGAGAAGACCCTTTTGAAAAGTTACTATATTCAGTCTTCCCTCATAACCCATTTTATTTAAAATTTCAGCAATGTATTCCTTAGGAAGAGTAAACATACCTGAATCATCATGTAGTTGGAGATGGTGTCGAATAGATTGTTCTGTGACTGTTATATGCTTTCCATCTACTTTTGATTTGATCATGGATATGGTTGTTCCTTCTGTTTGTTCAGCATTGGTCCAGAAATCCACCAAGTGCTGTTGATATGATGTTGGTTTTACAGTTAAAGCAAACTGTATATAAGAATTTCTCAAAAATTTGACTATCGGACGAAAATCTTTTGTTCCGTCGGGATTCTTTAGGAAAGCACACATATTGTGAAATTCTGAGTATTTGAGATCGGTTTGAACATTCAAAGATTTTAGAGTTGCCATTTGTTGTTGATTTTGAAAGAAACAGGAATGAATTTTGTTACTGACGAAGGATTTTTTGATCGACAACTAGGGTTTATCGAGAGAATTTAGCAAATCGAAGTGAAGATAATGCTAAATTAATCGACTGCCGCCTTTTATATCTTTCGATTTAACCTGCAAAACGACTAAAATGCCCTTCGAATCATAACATAACGGTTATTTTCATGGGGGTTAGTTTGGTAATTGTGATTCTGAAAGACCAGTAGTAAATGTGATATCAGTAGTAAAACGTCAGTGGTATCTACTGACATCAGTAGTGACTAAGGATTTTGACATCAGTAGTAACTATAAACATCAGTAGTATCTACTAACATCACAAGACCAGTAGTATATGTGAATACCAGTAGTACTGACTTACCAGTAGTATTTATGTAAACCTAATACACACCAGTAGTAATGAACTACCAGTAGTATCTTGTGCACATGCCTACAACCAGTAATACAGATCTACCAGTAGTAAAACACTTAAACAAATAAATAATATTTTACAACACTAATTTTACACATGATTTTAAGTGAGATTTTAATTTATCAAAATCATTCCAATACTGCTAACCAAGAAGTTGAATCTTCCTACATCAAATGCTTTTGTAAAAAGATCTGCTAATTGATCATCAGTATGAATTTTAACAACTTTGATTAATTTCTTTTCATTACAGTCTCTTATAAAATGAAATCTTATTTCAATGTGTTTAGTTTTAGAGTGTTTTACTGGATTATTCACAATACTAATAGCACTTTGATTATCAATAAAAATGGGAGTTTTAAGGATAGAGATACCAAAGTCTAGAAGCTGGTTTTGAATCCATAGTACTTGAGCACAGCAAGCAGATGCAGCTACATATTCTGCTTCAGCAGTTGATGTTGATACATTTGTTTGCTTCTTACATTGCCATGACACCAGTCTTGATCCAAAGAATTGACATCCACCAGTAGTGGACTTTCTGTCTTGACATTCACCTCCATAGTCACTATCTGTGTAGGCTATGAGTTCAAAGGGTGAATCATGTGGATACCATAGACCTAGTGATGGTTTGCCTTTCAAGTATCTGAATATTCTTTTGACAGCTTGCAAGTGTAGTTCTTTAGGTCTTGCTTGATATCTTGCACACACACAAACACTATACATAATGTCAGGTCTTGATGCAGTTAAGTACATCAAAGAGCCTATCATTGATCTATATAAGTGTTCATCTACATCCTCCCCCTCAACATCAGGATGTAGGTGTTTGTGTGTTTCCATTGGTGTACTTGCACTTTTACTGTCTTTCAAATCAAACTTTTCCAAGATGTCTTTGACATATTTTGATTGATTTATCAAAATACCATCTGTTCTTTGATTGACTTGGAGTCCAAGGAAGAAGTTCATTGGACCCATAGAGCTCATCTTGAATTTAATTTGCATCAGTTCTTCAAATTCTTTGCATAATAAATCATTGGTTGAGCCAAAGATGATATCATCTACATATATTTGTACCAGTAGTATATCATCTTTGACTTTCTTTGTAAACAAAGTTTTGTCAATGGCTCCTCTTTTAAAGTTGTTCTTCAATAGGTATGATGATAATGTGTCATACCATGCTCTTGGTGCCTGATGTAGGCCATACAGAGCTTTATCCAATTTGAACACATAATCACCATGTTTTGGATCTTCAAAACCTGGAGGTTGGCAAACATAGACCTCTTCTTCAATCTTCCCATATAGCAATGCACTCTTCACATCCATTTGATAGACTTTGAACTTTTTGAATGAAGCATATGCTAGAAATATTCTTATAGCTTCAATTCTAGCAACAGGAGCATATACTTCATCATAGTCTATTCCTTCTTCTTGAGTGTATCCTTGGGCTACAAGTCTGGCTTTGTTTTTGATCACTATACCTCTTTCATCTTTCTTGTTTCTGAAGATCCATCTTGTTCCAATGGCTCTTTTTCCTTTGGGTAGAGGTACAAGTGTCCAAACAGCTTGTAACTTAAATTGAAGGAGTTCCTCTTGCATTGCCTCAATCCAGTTTGAGTCCTTCATTGCTTGTTGGATCTTCTTTGGTTCATCCTGAGACAAAAAGCATTCAAACATACACTCATTAGCAATTAGACTTATGTTACACATGTGTGCAGTTAAGCTTTTATTTAATTTGCTTCTTGTTTGTAGTGGTGAGTTAACATCACTTAGAACAAGGTCTAATGGATGGTTCTTCTGAGTCCTTGTGGTTGTAGTTTTATTAACTACTAGTTGATTTTCAAGATTGGACTCATTTGTCTCAGGCAGTTGTTCCTCTAGAGATCCTTCATTGTCATAGATGTTTGGTTCATCATCATCTTGGTCAGAGTTACTACTGCTATTGTCTTCATTGAGATCAGTAGTATTGTTGTTGTTACTGGTATCAGTAGTATCTTGAGAATCTAGGTTATTGTTAGTACCAGTAGTATTTTGAGTACTATTATTGGTATCAGTAGTATTTGAATTACTACTGTCATCAATCTCAGAGTTACTACTGGTTCCAGAACTTGAGTTATTACTGACATCAGTATTAACTATTGGAGCAGTATTAACTACAATGTATCTCATCTCCTCTTGACCAGTATTGACAGATGATGTTCCTTCCTTTTGAGTGTGACAATTTGAATTTCCTGCATTGAAGTCCATGTTAGAATTAAAGGATTTGGTTAGATTGTCTATATTAAATAGCCAATCTGGACCATTTCCTTGTTCATTAGAAACATTTTCATTAAAGGATACATTAATGCTTTCTTCAATTATCCTTAGTCTTTTGTTGAATACTCTATATGATTTGCTTTGAGTAGAATATCCCACAAAGATTCCATCATCAGCTTTGCAGTCAAACTTACCAATTTGTTCTCTTGTAATCAAAATAGTACAAGGACAACCAAATGATTTTAAAAAACTTATAGAAGGTTTTCTTTTATTAAAAAGTTCATATGGTGTTTTAAAATGTGGCTTCACTATTAATACTCTGTTCTGAACATAACAGGCAGTATTAACAGCTTCTGCCCAAAAAGTGATTGGTAATTTTGAATCTGCTAACATTGATCTTGCTGCTTCAATGATGGTTCTATTTCTTCTTTCAGCTACACCATTTTGTTGTGGAGTTCTAGGTGAGCTGTATTGCCTGTCAATACCTTTAAGATCACAAAAGTTAATTAAGTTAGCATTTTTAAATTCTGTGCCATTATCACATCTTATGGCTTTAACTTTTTGATCAGATGTGTTCTCCAGTTTGACAATTAAGTTCTTTATGAGTTCACTTGTTTCATCCTTTGTCCTGAGAAAGAAAACCCATGTATATCTGGAAAAGTCATCAGTAATAACAAGACAATATTGTTTCTTTCCAATACTCATTACATTTGTAGGTCCAAATAGGTCCATATGTAAGAGCTGCAAAGGAACAGAAATAGAGTTTACAGTTTTGGACTTATGAGAAGACTTGTGTTGTTTACCTTTTAGGCATGCAACACAATGATGATCACACATAAATTGTTTTTGAGGTAGTCCAATGACCAGATTTCTTTTTACTAAGTTGTTCATGTTTTTGAAATTTGTGTGACACATCCTTCTATGCCATAGTTCTGATTCAGTGGTGTTTGCCTTGGATATAAAGCAGTTGATCTCATTTGAAGAAATGAGTTCTCCCCCTATATCCAGGCAATACACATTGTTTCTCCTTGGAGTTCTTAAAACAACATATTTTTCATCTAAAATGAAGTCAGGAGAAAGAATGATGCACTCAATGTCTGTGAAAAGAATTTTGTTCTTTTTATCACAAACTTGAGACACACTGACAAGATTGTATTTTAGTTCAGCTACATAAAATACATCATCAAAGGTAATTTTGCCATTAGTAACAGTACCTTTACCTGTAATCTTACCTCCCTGTGGATTCTCACCAAATGCCACATATCCTCCATCAAATGACTTGAAATCTTTAAGAATTTGCAGATTTCCAGTCATGTGCCTTGAGCATCCACTATCAATATGCCATGTTCTTCCTTCTTCTGGGATCTGAATGCTCTGCACAAGTGAGTAAAGGATTAGTTAAGTTTGGGAACCCAAGCTTTATATGTCTTGGGTTCATCCTTTGAGAAATAAGCTTTTGGGGATTTAACTTTAAACATTTTTGGTACCCATACTTGTTTATTACTGGTGTTTTGTTTTACTACTGCCCTTTTGAAAGTATTACTGGTGTGAGAATTTTCTACTGATCTTGGTTTATACCCGTGATTTTTAGCTTTTGAATGCTTTACTACTGATGGACCAGTAGTATTTGGGTACTTACCATGTTTAGAGTGACCAGTAGTGTTTTTAGGGTTGACACCAGTAGTATTTTTGAAAGTTGGTTTGGGAGCAGTAGTATTTTTGTAATTAGGGTTTTTACCAGTAGTGTTCTTGTACTGGTACCATACAGCATTATAATTAGGGTTAACACCAGTAGTAAAGTTTGTAAAGTTTTTACTGGTGTTGGAAAACTTAAAATATTGTTTATTTTGATTGGATTTTCCATTGTTCTTGAAGTAATTGCTGTTCTTTGGGCTTCCAACTCTTCTGTTTTGCACAAATCTTGGTGCACTTCTTCCAAAACTTGGGGTTTCAGCAATTGGAGTTTTATTTTTATTTACTACTGAAGAACCAGTAGTATCTTTTAACTTTTGAGTTTTTGCATTTTCTTTAAAAATTTTAAATTCCTTTAACTCTTTGCAGTTTATTGGATTGAAGTGACAATCCTTTGCTAAATGATTTACTTTGTTGCAAATAACACATTTTATTTTATTATCTTGAGCCTTTATGATTTTTCTTTGTTCTAAGAGTTGATTCTTATTTCTTTGATTTCCCCCTTTTAGAATTTTGGGTATATTTTCTGCATCATATTTGGGAGATTCATTTGGACTTTGTGCTGTGTGAAAGCTTTTATCAATTGATTTTGGTGATTCAGTTTGAGAGATTGTAAATTCAATTGATTGATCATCATCAGAAGAATCATTTGATTCAGATGTTTCATTATGTGATTGAGTTTGATTTTCAGTTTTTAATTCATTAATGATTCTTTCTGAACTGTTTTTAAGTGGTGGGATAATTTTATATGGAGGTGGTGCTGCATGATATCCCACCCCATGAACAACTTTTTATGTAGTTTGATTGTTAGTTAGTTCATCAAGAATTTTAGTGCTTCTTTCAAACTTTTTTATTGTTAATTTATTTTGTTCAATTTCAAGCTGACATTCTTCTAATTTACTTGTTAGTTCTTTATTTTTTATTTCATAAAACTCTTTCTCATCCACAGCCTGAAGCAATTCTTCCTTTATCCTTTGGTCAATCATCTGGTACACCTTTATTTGATGTTCTTGATCAGCAATTACACTATCAAACTCATGATTTCTTCTGACTGCTTTTGCTAAATCTTCATTTAATTTAGTGTTTTTTTTTTCTAAGTTTTTAATATTTTTAGCACATTCAGAAGTACAAGGTTTAGGTTTTACCTCCGTTTTGTTGTCAGTAAAGGCCATGAGAGCTTGATTTTGAGCATGCTCTTCTGCTTGGAAGCTCCAGTCATACCCTTGTCCTTGTTGTGAAACAAGAGCAGTTGATTTTGATCTTTTGTCTGGCTGAGGACATTCTTTTGCAAAGTGACCAAGGTTGTTACAGTTGTAACATTTGACTTTAGTTTTGTCAAATCCAGCTTTGTCACCTTTGTTGAAATTGAGGCTTGTCCTACCAGTTCTCTTTAAGAATCTTTTGGTCCTTAGGCTCAGCATAGCCATCTGCCATTTAAGATCCATCTCCTCAAGATCATCTGGATTCAATTGTTCCAAGTCATCACTAATCAGTGCAGTATGCACATGACTAGTGAAGAAGGATTCTCTTGCAGTATCCTCAGAATCTGCAGCCTTTCCTGTGAAGGTTTCCTGACCTTGACCTGTACTAGAGACAAATGCAGCATTATTAGAAGAAATAGAAGGGTTCTTTTGGTTTACCTCAGTTTCAAATACTCTGAGATCATTGTAGAGTTCATCCAACTCTTTTTCTTCTAGAGCATCTCTTTGTCTATATACCACTGTATACATGGCCCATTCTTCACTAAGAGACCTTAGGAACTTCATGTTGACATCTTCTTGATCCATCTTGACCCCAACTTGGTTAAGTTCACCAATTAGCTTGTTGAATCTGTCAAACACTTGAGTGAGTGTTTCATTGGGCTTTCCTTTGAAATTTTCAAAGTCTTGTTTAAGAACAGACTTCATGTTCCTCTTGGTACTCTTAGTCCCAACGAATCTCTTCTCCAGTGCTTCCCAAAGCACCTTTGCATCATCATACTCAACAAAGAGATGTTGATAGTCATTAGGAATGGCCAATAGGAGAGTGCTTAGAGTTTTAAGTTCGATTCCCTTGTCTTTCTTCTCCTTCTCACATTTAAGTTTGTCTGCCTCAGTCGCAGAGCTGCTTGCTTGACCAGGACCAGTTTTGTTTCCTTCAAGGACAACTTCCCACATAGAATAATCTGTAATAAGCATGTATTGCTTAATACGATTCTTCCACATCCCAAAGTTGTTGGGAGTGAGTATAGGAATTTTGTTGGCCTGAGTGCTTTCATTATTACCAGTCATGATTAATAATGTGTGTTTTAAAGATTAAAACTTTTTGTTGTTCTTAACAAATCGTAGATCTAGAACCAATAAGCTCTGATACCACTTGTCAGGATCGATTAACTATAGAGAAGTTAATAAACACCTTAGATCTAATTGACTATAGAAGTTGCAGCGGATCAACACTATATCAATGTAATTAAGAACAATGAACTGTAAATAATAAACGAAAATATTAAGAACACAGTTTCACAAAAAGCTTCAATGTATATTATCAAGTTAACAATACACACGTACGTTTACAATTCTTAAGGAACTATTTATAATAGTCCTTGAAGCTAAACTATTTACCCTAGTTATTCTAGGACTTGATTTACATTCGAATTCTATAGATATACATTGATTTACATGCTATAACTATCTCTACGAAGATCTCGGACTTGATATGTTCCATAAACGCGTATCAGTAGTAAAACCAATCATCAGTAGTAAATATGCAACGTCAGTAGTAAGTCTGATGATCAGTAGTAAGTCCAAAAACCATCGTCAGTAGTAACTACTATTGATCAGTAGTATCTTCAATAAGCCTTGATCAGTAGTAACTTTAGTTATAGTCTTCACCAGCATCAACTTCATCAGTAGTAAACATGTTCTGCCCCATCAGTACTAAGTATGATCAGTACTAACTGTAGCATCAGTATTAAGTTGATCTGTGTTTTGTTCCAACAAATAGTCTATTTATATACATATATTAGAAGAAATAACATATATTTCTAATGAGTTGTCACTTAATCTCTATCCGTACCTATCATGGATGAATATGTTAAAGATAATCTCTACATATGAATGGGTGAATATGTTAATTAAATGGAAAAGATGGTTGACTAGAAGATTGCTCCATGCAAAGATATCAATTAAAGGTTTTGATATTTTATTTTTTCTTCTTAAGGCTAACAGTAGCCGATTCCCATACACATAAATATGGATATAGATAATTCAATTAAATTCAAGTAAGGATAACTTAGAATAAATAGTATTTGTTTTTAATAATCCAAATTAACATATATAAAAATCAGACACGTTACCAAATTAAAATTTGTATTTTATAAAGTCACCAACGAACCACTCATGCCTAATGACATTTTTAAACATCAATAGAGTGAACCACTTGCATAGACGTGCTTGTAGAGACGTCTACTTACTGTGTGACCACTCGTATTTAAGATATGGAGGTGTAGTCATTCGGGCACCGTATTCAATATATTCATTATTGCTAGCATTTGGATGCAATAGGTGAGTTTCACTGCCCCACTTTTACTGTATTTTAACTGTTTTGGGGTGAAAAACATATTAACTGTTTTATATATGCACGCAAAACTGTCATCGCGTATCAGGTGTATTTTAATTATGATGAGTCATGCATAAACAGTATTCTGGTACAACTGGTCTTTTGAAAGACATTTATCAACAATATTTTGGTACAATCAGTCTTGTGAAAACTTGGATAAACTATCATTTTGAAATAACCGGTCATTGAAAATACATACTCAAACAAGTATTTTTACGAAAAAGTCTTAATTAAGACTCGTATGAAAAACTATATTTTGCGATATTAATCTTTGTATAACCGTGAGTTGATAGAAGCCCCTATCGCCAGATCGTTTAGATCTAACATTACTGTAATCATCAACTATAATTAGCCAGCGAATATATGAGTAGTACTATTCGGGATTGATCCCCCGCTCATGGCTAGTCGCTCTAGCCGTGTAACATATGAGATATATATTCTATTAAAACGTCGTGGACTCGACATGCCTCGGTAAAGGCGGATTTAGGTTTGATTACAGGCTCATGAACTTATACTTTAACTTGAATGCCTAGCTATCCTATAAGGGATCACGCAAAAAATTAAACAAATAGGTTTCATAGATTTGAAACAAGTGAACTTAAACGTACATAGATTTGTACTAAACAATTTACCCTCATTAAAATCATATAGAAATGGTTTTACGCACCGATCATGTGCAAATTGTGTCTTATAGAGTTAAAACAATTTACAAAGGAGTCTGAGCACTGAGCATGTGCAAATTTGGTTATAGTTTTGAAATCGTAACTGAAGGTCATTTTACTAAAAAAATTGTACCAACAAATCTTCAACGATTATTTTAGTACACGAGTTGTACTGACAAACACTTTTTATGAAAATCAACGATTTATACAGTCATAAAACCTGTGAACTCACCAACCTTTGTGTTGACACTTTTTCTAATATGTTTTCTCAGGAAATGAAAGTTGAAGCTTCATTACCATATTCAAACGCATTCGGATTACCATTTTGAAGAAATCTTTATTTTACAAAAACAATAACTTTTTTTTGGAAACATTAAGTATTGGTAATCCACTTTGATTTTCGCTGATTCACTATTGATCGATTGTTGTGATCTCCGATGTAAGTCGCACGCCTGTTCTTCCGCAAAACCAGTTTTGGCAGGGTGTGACATATCTCATCCCTAACATGTTTACCTTCAACTCAAAACTGACCCATATGACCAGTTTAATTAAACGGTTTCAACAGGTTAGCAGGTCAAACGGGTCAACTGGGTCAAACGGGTCATACATGTTGTTATTATTCCACAAATTCATAACAAAATACCAAAAAACGCATTGTTAAGTAGTCTTTTTAGTTTTTATCTAACTATTAGTTACGTTTAAAACTAATAAACTATAAACTAAATATAAATATATATTTTCTAAGTATATTTTAATAATTAAACGGCTTGTCGGGTCGACCCATTTAAATTATCATTGTCACTCCTATTCTTTCCCCTCTCTCTGCGCACACACACTAAACCCTAAAACTAAAATAAAAAATACATACCTCCTCCGGCGACCACCTCCATCTCCGGCGATCTACAAAACCCCATATATGAAACACTACATTTCCAACCAAAACTCAAACGACTCGTGATTTTTTCGTTACAATGAAAATATCAAACTCACTTCCAATTAGCCGAAATTGATTTGGGGGTATTCAGCCCCCTTCTTATTCCGACCAGAACCCACCTTGCTACTGCCCCTAACGACACCGGAATCCGGCGAAATGACCTCAGGCGGCGCCGACGCAGAACCAGCCAAACGAGCAGATCTACGATTGGACGACAATGGCGGATCATATGACAACCTGAAGATGAAAACGACCAATATATCAAATTTGAAGTCCCAACTCCGGCGGAGCTCGCCGGAAAACGTAAAACGGCACCGGAAAATGCTATCTCACACGTAATCTCCCTAGATTACGGGAAGATTTATTTGTTTCAGAAATTTTGATAAATTCTGATTTTGAATAGGAGAGAGAAACGGGAAAAGTTGAAGATTACAAGGAATTTAAGGCATGTTTGGGAAAGCTTATTAAGGGAGCTTATTAGCTTAATAAGCCCGAAATTTTAAACTTTTTTGGGCTTATTAAACTAATAAGCTAATAAGCACCCTTAATAAGCTTTCACAAATACCCCCAAAGATAAAGTTGAGATGGAGGTGCAAGTTGATCTAGAAGTTTTTATTAAGGGTCATACTAAACTTATTGAAATTTCAATTTAAAAAGAAAAGTAAAATAGATAATTGTGTTGATAAGACACATTAGTCCATCAATTCCCATTTCCCAATTTCCCATATCGGCTCTCTTTCACACAACGCTCTACCTTTTTCTTTATTTTATCTATATATTTACCCTTTTCAAACAAAAGATTATATAGTCCTACAGATTTTATTATTTGTTTTTAATTTTACATAATATATTTTAAAAGGGAAATAATTCATGTATCAAATTTTGTATATCTGATTATTTAAAACTATAAAATTATGCATCATTTAACTGTAGGTTGTTATTGTAATTCATTGAATATTTTAATATCTACTTACTTTTTTAAATAAAATTATGCATCATTTAACTGTAGGTTGTTATTGTAATTCATTGAATATTTTAATATCTACTTACTTTTTTAAATAACCACCACCACCACCACCACCACCATCACCTAATTTAGAAACAATCATCAAAATATAAATCCTTAAAATGGGTAATACCTTAGCAGCGGCATCAGGTTGGGGAAGACATATTGCTGAAGTTGTACGTATTTCTTAAAAACTATCACACCAGTTAGATAGTGACATTTTGCTGAACTTGCATAAGCAAAAACTTTCAGATGAGAAATTGATATGAATTTTGCTGCAAAATTAGTTTCAGTCATCTCAATTATTCAAATCAACTTTGAAATTATGTTACAAATCACACATCAAAATTACAAATAAACTTCAAATAACAACAATTAATCGTCGCTTCAAGTAATATCCACCAGAGAAACTAAGCCTAAAATAGGCGAAATAAAAGGGCCGATTGGGTGTAAAGTGTCGGTATTGGGAGTAGCTGTGGTGGGGGCTCCGGTATCCATCATATTTCCGTCGTCTTTCCTACGTGAAGAAACCGATTTGGGGAGAAACTTCTGGGACGGAATATGCCTGTGATTTGGGGATAAACGTTTTAATTTGTTGCTTGACAGGTGGCATTAATCTCAATTATGTCAGCAAAACAAATGAATCAGAAGAGGCTAAATGGACACGTTGACAAATTAAACTTAAATATAGGCTGCATATATACGAATGAATCAGAAGGGGCTAAATGGACACGTTGACAAATTAAATTTAAATATAGACTGCATATATAGGTGAAGATTAGTAACAAAATATTAATAGACATACAAAGAAATTGGCTATGAGCCTATGACCCTAGATTTTTATAACTAACAAAGACCAGTCAATTACAAACTAGAAACAAAAAAATTTGTGATCAATAAAGCTACACTAAAAATTTATTCAGTATGTAATCCACAACACTTGTTCTAAATTCCTTATTCCTTAACACTAACTATTGTTTTGACCAATTATCTATTTAATTATTTTGAAAGACAAATAGCTAAAGGAGTAATTCATTAAACACAAATTGCTTAAAATTATTTATGAGATACCTTTAGAAATTACAGAAGCACTAAATTGAATAAACATTATCTCTTTCAAGCATTTCATCAAGCAGTTGGTTCGGTACTCTAAATCGCTACATTTTTCGAAATACTACAGCAGCTCAATGCACCTAAGATGCCAAGATGAGGTATCAGAGTACAATGTTGTTGGTGTATATTAAAATCAAATTAAAACATCAAAGTGAAAACACAAACATTAATATTCCGATGATGATATACTATACTTTCAAGTAGAGGTGGCAAGATGTATGGATAAAGGATCAATAAAAACAGGTCAACCATTATTGATTGTATATTCAAGTAAAAAATAATAATTTTATTACAACGATAATCTAAGTCTTTGTAATGAAACATAATTGAGATTGTAACTTGTAGACATTAAAATTGGGTTTTGCGAGACTTCTGAGAAATTTTTTCAAAAATAGGCTTGTTTTCCTCTGGTTTTTCACAAATAGACTTGTTTTTTTTTCGCTTTTCAAAAATAGGCTTGCCGGAGACCTGGAGACCGGCTTTCCTCTTAAACCCCGACTCCCCGAGGCCGGCTTTAGGGTGGTCTGACACGCTCTCTGTTACAAGGCCTCCCCGAGGCCGGCTTTGTTAGTGATTTACGGTTTAATCAAAGTAAAACGCAGCGGAAAACATTAAATAAATCACTAATAACAGATCTACATATTGACAATCTAATTAAGCAATAATATCAAAGAGTTAGTATGTAGAAATCATACCCTTGAAGCCTTTGATTACACCAACAAATAAGGATGAAGAACTCCAAGAATTCAATGTAGAATTCTTTTAATGATATCCACACTACACCATATCAAGAACACCAATTAAGATGCTAGTCCCTTATTCAAGAGAATCAAATACCACGTGTAACTAAGAAAATAATCTTTTGTTTCTCTGGCATGTCGCAAGACCAATTGAAAAAAAAAGGAGGATGTTTTTTTTTTTTTTTTTTTTTTTGATTTGTGCGTAAGATTATCCCAAAACAAAACCACTCACTCTCTTTATTTTGTTTCTCATTCGGCCGTGGGATTTTGGGGAGTGAGATTAGGGTTAGGTTTTTTTCTCCCAAATTTAAGTATATATTCCCTAATTACTCCCTCCGTCCCATAAAGAAGTTTACATTTCTCTTGGGCACAAGATTTTAGGTAATAGTTAGTGGTAGGGTCACTAGTAATACTTTTGATTAAAATATAAGGTTGGATTGGAGAGAGAAAAATAATTAGTGGATATTAATGGTGGGGTTCTTAGTAATAATAATATTTTATTATGTGGGGTCCCTCAAATGTGAGAAATGTAAACTTTTTTGTGGGACAAAATGTTAGTAAGAAATGTAAACTTTTTTGTGGGACGGAGGGAGTACAAGTTAGGAGATATGATACTTAGGCCCTTATACTTTTGATTCTTTATGATTACTCAGTAATATGTTTTAACTTAACAATTATTAAAACATAACTAGCCAAGTAATTATAGTTTATATAAATAATATAATTACCCTAATTATATTATATATATTAAATTGTGTTTGGTGTATAAGTGTCTGACCCTTTAGGCTCACATACGTCTAGCCATATAACTATATGTCATGTACGTGAAGCATATTCACTTGCGCACGTCATAACAATCAAGTAGTTATACAAGCAAAGGTTAGAGTCTAGCAACCCGCCAATGCCCCTAGAAATACATGTGTGAGTTTCAGAAAAGTCCAGGTTCAAAGTTTTTCAATCAGTTATCCTTTTGTTACTGATACCATGTTGAATTTTAGACAAGGATTAATGTCAATCTAAAATTTCAACGATTCTGTTTCTCGATCTATACATTGAAGTAGATTACCAAACCAATCAAGATTCATCTTGAATACCTTTGGGTACGGCCGTACAAGCATCTATTCAAATCATCGAGGGGCCCGTAGTATCTAATCCAAACATGTGGAGGAACAAATTCTTTATTGACTACACGTGTTTGATATATACTTAATATCAAACCTGAAGATGGTTGTTATAGCAGCCTTATTCAGGTCAGCGTTTAACCACATCAAAGTTTGGCACTCCACACACACAAACCAACTTGCATCTTAAGTAAGAGGATAAGCGACAAAGCCTTTGTGAGATTCACTTGTGACATAAATCCAGGAAGTGATTTCTCATAGGTTGGGTCAGTCCAATTGTGCATCACAATGAACAACATGTGAGTTTGATTCCATCATCCTTAGTCGTACTAAGATAATGTCATCAATGCCCTCAGATTTGTCTTAATAATATTCCCATATTATTAATATGACAATAGACAATTTAGAATATAAAACACAGTAAATATTCAAGGATATAAACATGCAAATATAGAACACAGTAGATATTCATATAAAAACGATCATATCAAATATATCAATTTATTCCAATATAAACTGCTCAACGTTCCATTATCCAAATACTAAAACAGATTTACATGAAACTACTAGCTTGTCGAAGTCCAATGTTCCATTCATATTCAATATATTTGGTACAAGACATTGAGTTCGATGAAGCGTCAGCTATTTAGTTATGTGTTTGAACTTTAAGAGTACGAGTTTCACATATCTCGATAAATCATTCGAATGTAGTGAACCTTCGTAAATAGTATTTAGCGTCATCACGACCTATTTCAAAACCAGCATAAGTATAGCAAGTATACTTAGTTTCAGTTTGGTATCTCCACCATAACAAAGGAACACATATCCAGTATTTCAAAATACTTCAATGTGTTCTTAACAGCGTTCCAGTGACTCTCTCATGGATTCTGTCGGTATTTTCTAGTAAGGTCCCCTAAGGACGTTACATTTGGCCTAGTGCTCCTTACAGCGTACATGATGAATGGAATAGCCGATTCATAGGGGATTACATTCATTCGCTTCACCACATCAGGTGTGGAAGGTCCTTGAGTCTCACTCAAGTTTACATTGTGTGGCATACGAGGACTTCCTCGTTTGGGAGTACCATTCTAAACCGTTTAGAATTTTGTCAATGTAAGCACTTCGACTTAAACCAATTAACCGTTTTGATCTATCATTATAGATCTTTACTCCAAGTATGTATGTCGTATCCCTAAAATCCTTCAAGTCAAAAAGTTTTCCAACCCAGGATTTTCATCTTGTAGCATTGGTATATTGTTTCACATGAGTGACATGTCATCAACATGTATGACTTGACAAACGACAACGCTCCCACTAGCTTTCATATATACACATGCTCAGTTTGGGTTTTAGGTGAAACAAACATTTTGATTTCATCATTAACCAAATCTCATAGTCATAGTACACTACTTTGGCTATAAGAATCCTAATGTCTTTAGTAACAGGCGAGAAGGTTTCATCATTGTCAATCCAGTAGGATTGAGTGTAACCTTTTGTTACTAGAAGAGATTTATAGGTGTGTATATTTTCATCCATGTCAACAGTCTTACTGTTTTGAGAAAGATCAACCAAGTTCAAAACTTGGTTGTCTATCATGGATTACATTTTCGCATTCATAGCTTCAAGTCATTTTTCAAATTCAAATTTCGATAATGCAACTTGATAGTTAGGGGGTTCATCATGATCCCCTAAACTTTTCTCCTCAGTATCGACATAAATCTATATCGTTCAGGTGCATGAGGTGTCCTTGCGGATCTATGAATGGGAACAACATCATCATGTGGTCCAACATCTGTATGTTCAGCCTCAGTGTGATGTTTGCTAGTGTTACCAGAAGGTTGTGCATCTTCGCTTTGAATCTTGTCAAAGTCTATAGTGCTCCCACTTGCTTTGTGAAATGAGATTGTTCTGAAGAAACTCAGCATACCGAGCAACAACAATTTGTTCTTAGGTGGGCAGTAAAATAGTAACGAAGATACACTTGATAAATCTGGGATCAAGTTTGTTCGGCGTGTCTTGTTCCACGAGATCCTCACAACCCCATATCTTCAAGTAAGACAAATTAGGGACTTTACCATGCCACATTTCATATGGTGTTTTTTTAACCTTTTGGTCGGAACCATATTAAGTATTCGAGCAGCAGACTTCAGTGCATGCCCCTCAAAAGGATAGTGTAAGAGTAGTAGGACTCATCATAGATCGAACCATGTCACGCATGGTCAGATATCTTATAGGCACACCAGTATCTTGTGGAGTGTATGGAAGAGTTAATTGTGAGATAATCCCACATTTCGTTGGATGATCCAGAAACTCTTGACTCATGTACTCTCCTCCTTGATCAGGACGAAGAGTCTTTATTGTCTTGCCGAGTTGATTTTCTACATCACTTTAGAAAGCTTTGAATGTTTCAAAGAATTTATGTTTATGTTTAATCAAGTAAACATAACCATAGTGACTGATATCATCAAAGCTTTCATGTTAATGTTTAATCAAGTAAACATAACCAAAGCGACTGATATCATCAGTGAAAGTGATAAAGTAGGTGGCACCTTCCCTAGTATTAGTTCTAAAAGGGCCACATACATCAGTATGTATGAGCCCAAGTAGATTTTTAGCTTTTTCGCCAACATGGGAGAAAAGTATTCTTGTTATCTTTCCATAATATACAAGAGAGGCATTTATTAAATGATTTATAATCATTTGTTAGAAGCCCGTCGTGTTGTAGTATCAAAATGCGTTTCTTGTTTATGTGGAAAAGATGACAATGCTCTAGGTAAATGGAATCCAAACCGTTTTGGATTCTTGAGTGCTACATTTGTATATAGAACTATCGTTTGAATTAGGATCATGCATATTAATTTCAAATATACTATTACAAGGAATACTTATAAAAACATGTTATTTTTCATAAAACAAAATATCATAATCCATTGTTCAACAAACGATAAAGCTAAACAATGCATAATTGACAATTGTTCAAAACAATAATTAACGCATTAGAAAGGATAAGATCACAACTTCCATTCTTTTAGCTTTCTACTTCACATTCAATATTGCACATTTGTGTAAATGTGAGTTCCACAACTAGTGTCATACACTCAAGATTTATTACGAAAAGTATAGAGTTCTATAATGAAGATACCTAATGTGCTAGCCAGAACACATTTGTCCTTCATCAACTCTGCCAAGTGGGCAGGACAGTTCCTCCTTCAATGGCAGGTTTCATCTCAATAATGGCAAGAAATATCCTTTGTAGGGTGCTCCTTTTTAGCAGGTGGGGGAATCGTAGGTTTGGAAAAGTAAACTAGCTTACCCTTACCTAGACTTTTGCCTTGTGCTTGCGGTTCACCTTCCCTGGTTGCTAGAAAAGTATTGGGTAACCCTTGCTCAGCCAGTTTTACCATAGCATGTAATTCACCAATTGCCTTTGAAGGGTTTCATTGTAACTAATTGACCAATTAGGTCAACCTCCTAGTATGCTTGGTTCGAACCATACTGACAAGAACATGAACTTGTTCTTGCCGGTTAGACCAACTAGCTAGTTTAATCCCTAAAAGCGGAACTGAGATTAAACTTAATCCTTAAACCCTAAATGATTGGGGATGTTGGAAATCTAAACTAGATTAACAAGAAAGAAACCTTGTACGAAAAACTCGAACACACACACACATACTTGTGTGTGTTCGTCGAACACTCACCAAGAACCCTAGGGTTCTTGGTGTTCTTGTTCGATCGAACAAGAGGAGAGGAAGAAGAGTGTTCCATGAAACATACCTTAGTTAATGCTTAAGATAGATCCACTAATGATGAACACGACGAGCGATCTTCTAGTTGATCACTTGCAACGATCTTGTTCTTCAATACTTGAAGAACACGAAGAACATAATGAATGTGTTCTTCCCTTGTTGCTCGGCCGAAATCTCCAAAGGGGGGAAGGGAATTTCGTGGGTATTGGTATGGGATGGAAGGAATAAAGTGAAGCCTAAGATCTTCTATTTATAATAGAAGATCTTTCACTTAAGTCCATCTAATTTAATTAAGAAACGTTTCTTAATTAAACTTTTCATTTTACACTTTCAACCCTTGTAGTTTTAACTAGTTTATTATTGTTGCACTTAACTATTAAATGTCTAGTATTAATACACTAATAATTCGGTACCCATATACACGAATTATATACTTGTATTTATACTTTTAATAATTAATTATATAATAACCTTTATATAATTTATGCAACAATATTATCCAATTACTATATGATTTAATAGCTTTAAATCATATCATGGATAATCTATAATTAACACATTGTATATTTACTCAACTAGTAAATGTACAAGTACTTGTATTAATTAGTTAGTTAAACTAATCTAGTAATAAGTTAAACTTAACTTATACTTAACTGATTCATAATGACTATTATGAAATCATTCATCTTCGTAGTATCATTGCATATCTTGCTCGTATTACATGCACTCACCGGTGTGACCCTTAAGTGTTTCATAGGCATGGATGTATCATCATAGATTGACTAACTGTGCACATAAATCCTTCAGACTCCCACTTGTGCAAGTTTGTAACCTTTGTCTTAATGATACGAGCTACAGTGGCCTTCTAGATGGGCATGTAGGTAACCAACCCCATAAAAACAGCTTATGTAACCCTGGTATAGTTTTGTGAAAAACTCTTTAATAGCGTATCCTAGTAAAGAACACTTTGTCTCTACTTCTTGGGCAACGTTGTTAGGTTTATCCCTTGAAGCACGATATTTGTGATAACGAGTACGAGCATGGTAGAAATTATCAACTCATGTACTCGAAATCATTTCTTGACCTCTTGATTTAAAACTATGTGATAACGACAAAGAACATATCAGTTCGTTGAGCACGGCCGTGCATTTTCAGTTTATCATCATGTCAAGGGACCCATAAATATCTCTCCTAAAAAAGGAGGTGCAATTACCATCTTGTTATATCTCGATTCAAAATACAAATTCCTTTGTACCCAGTAAGGCCTCGTATGACGACCATATTTCAGAATTGTCTAAGACGAACCAAAGCAGATTAGTCATGGAGGGTCTTCACGTGGCAATGGAAGATGCGAGTTCTCTTCAATTGTTTAAAGGCGTTAAGGTAAATGACACTTTGAATATATCTCACCTTTTTTATGCAGATGATGCTATTTTCATGGGGGAATGGTCTCTTGATAATTTAGAAAAGCTTCTTATTATTTTGCATCACTTTCATATGGCTTCGGGGTTAAAATTAAATCTTCACAAGTCCAATCTCTACGGGGTGGGGGTCTCGGACGGAGAGGTTGGTGAGATGGCCCGAAGACTTGGGGTAAGTAGGGAAAAGCTTCTGTTTAATTATCTCGGGTTACCGGCAGGGGATTGCATGTCTAGACAAAAAAGTTGGGGTGGTTTGATTGATAAGTTCAAGAAAAAATTGTCTAGCTGGAAAGTTAATACTTTGTCTATTGGTGGAAGATCTATGCTCCTAAAATCGGTGTTGGGCGGTATGGGTATTTACTACATGTCTCTATTTGTGATGCCAAAATGTGTTGATAAAATCCTTGAACGATTGAGGGCCTCATTCTTTTGGGTTGGAACCAAAGACAATAGAAAAATCCATTGGGTTAATTGGGAAGCGGTTTTGGCTTCTAAGCAAAATGGTGGTTTAGAAATTGGAAGTTTATATGCGTTTAATATTGCCTTAATTGTTAAATGGGTGTGGCGGTTTGTTAAAGATGATAATATGGTTTGGGTTAAAGTGATTAAATCTTTATATGGTGAAAATGGTGGTTTGGATTTTGTGGGTTTTACCCGTCGCAGGTTGGGTTCGTCCCCATGGGCCTCTATTTTGAAAATGCTTTATAAGCATAAAGAGAGAGGGTTGGATGTTATGGGTCATATGAAAAAAAGGATAGGTGATGGCAAAAGTACTCGGTTTTGGTCGGATAATTGGGTTGGGCCGAGAGCTTTAAATATTGAGTACCCCCGGATTTTTTTGCTTGATAATGATCCTTCAGAAGTTGTATGGTGGCGGATAGAGTTATAAATGGTGTGCTCGTCGGGTCTTGGTGTAGAGATATAAGGGGCGGTAGGGAGGAAGATCAAATTCGGGAGCTATCACTGTTAATTGATGGAAAAGCTCTTTCAAATGAGCCGGATTGTTGGGTGTGGGATATCGGGGATGATGGTGTGTATGAAGTTAAAGGTACTAGAAGGTGGCTTGACAATCTGTTTCTTCCTTCGTCTCCTTTGGTTACAAGATGGAACACTCTTGTTCCTCGGAAAGTCAATATTTTATATTGGAAGGTTAACTTGAATAGAGTCTCTTCAAAAGTAAATCTATCTTTTAGAGGAGTCCCATTGGATGATTTAAAGTGTGTAATGTGTGGGGATGTTATAGAAGACACGGATCACATCTTTTGGAAGTGTGAAACCGCTAAAGGTGTTTGGCGTGTTATTGGTAATTGGTTACAAGTCATAGATACTAACGTTGAGGATTTGGATGAGCTTTTCTACAATCTCGATAATAGCTCGTTAACATCTCGTTCAAAATTGGTGATTGAAGCGGTTATCTTTACGGTGGTTTGGGTCATATGGCGGTTTCGCAATGCTTTGATTTTCAATAATGGTGACATTCGGAGGAGCTTGCTTGTGGATTTGATCAAAGAAGTCGCGTTTTTATGGATTTGTAATCGTAGAAAAAAATATAGAGTTAGTTGGGCCGAATGGCTAATCCTTCCATGTAATAGATAGGTCTTTGTTTTGTTTCTCTAGCTTTTTGCTAGTTTCGTTTTATTGAAAGCCATTTCCAAAAAAAAAAAGTGAGATCCATCTCACATTAACAAAACATTTTTTATAAAATATGTGGATACTTCTTATATTAAGACGTGTTTTGGAAGAATATGTTATTTTAGAGTATTATATCAATATTGGTCATATTTTTTACACTTATCTTTAACTGTTAAGAAAGTCATAACCACATTTGGTCATAATTAAGGTCTTAAAAAATGTAAGGCATATTTTAGCTTATGTCACGTTTTATACAGTTGTCATGGTGTATTTCGTAACGGCGCCACTATAGTGCATCTTTTAGAACCTGGTTATAACCAAAAATATATATTTTAATATTTAATTGCTACTACCTATAATGCATTTAGGACCTTCCTATATTTAGCATGCTGAAAATTCAACCAAATACTTTCTAATTATGAAAGCTAAGGACCTTCCTATATTTAGCATGCTGAAAATTCAACCAAATACTTTCTAATTATGAAAGCTATTAATTTTATTAAAAAAAGTAGGAGTCAGGTTTCGAACTTGCGACCTTAGAGAAACATGTGCATGCCCAATCCAGCTGACCAGGTCTTTGATTGGTTAAATATTGCAAACAGAGAACTATTAAAGTAAACTGCTCGACTTTGTGGGCTTCAGGCCAACACAACAGTAAAGTAATGGGCATCATGCACTTAGACTGGTCGGTATGGGCGTTTCCCGTGGCCCGTGGAGGTGATGTGGCATCTTGCCATGCCAAGCAAGGCAAAGGAACACCAGCCCCCACAACGGCGTGGGGGTTTCCGTGGAAGGAAGGTGGCGACGACCACGGTTTGGCATGGGAGAATTGGTCCGGAGTTCGAGCGAGATGATCGTTGAACGGTCATTTTGACCAATTAAATAAATAAATAAATTTTTCCCCTATATATACAAACATAATATTATTCCACCAAACCACAACTCAACCATCACACTTTCAAACGACAACTACAACACAAATAATGGATCATTTTGGTTCATCATCTGAAGAGGATAACTTGTTTTTGCAGACAATATACGAGGACATCATCGAATCTAAGGAAGACGATGATGATGTCGTGTTTGACACAAGAACTGCTAAGATGAATAGAAATCGAGCAACTGGATGCCAACATCTATACTGAGATTATTTTGCTACCGAGTTTATTTTGCTGATGATTATGTTTATGACGAGAATGATTTCAAACGAAAGTTTCGTCTTAGCAAGAATTTATTTGTATGCATAACCACTACATTAGAAAACAGGTATCCATTCGTTCAACTTAAATATGATGCTAGAGGTAGGCGGGGGTTTACAGCGTTGCAGAAATGTACTGCAGCATTTCGAGCTATGGCTTACGGGTCATTCCCTGATTCCATTGACGAGTACCTACGCATGTCTGAAAGAACTGCTAAGGAAAGTATGTATCAATTTTCACAAGGGGTTGTAGAATCATTCGAACCTATTTACCTGCGGAAACCAACGATGACTAATGTTCAACATTTGTATGCGACACATGAAGAGAGACATGGTTTTGCTGGAATGCTTGGAAGCATTGATTGTACGCACTGGGATTGAAGGAATTGTCCACAAGCATGGAGAGGTAAGTATACTGGAGGACATAATGGAGTACCGTCGTTGGTATTAGAAGTCGTTGCATCCCAAAATTTATGGTTCTGGCATGCTTACTTTGGGCCAGCTGGTTCTATTAATGATATTAATGTGCTTGATCAGTCACCAATATTCAACGTTTTGTTATCCTAAAAGGCACTCGATGCTACTTACTTGGTGAATGGCAACCAATATAAATTTGGTTATTACCTAACCGATGGTATATCCTCGTCATGCCACATTTGTGAAGGCGTTCCGACATAGCAGAGCCAAAAGAGCAGTTGTTTACCAAAAAACAAGAATCGGCACGTAAGGATGTGGAACGTGCTTTTGGAGTTTTAAAGGCGAAGTAACACATTGTGAAAAACGAGGCCCGTCCATTTGACCTAGAAAGATTAAGATATATTATGTATGCATGTGTTATAATGCATAATATGATTGTGGAACAAAAAGGTCGGAGTATTTCACCTTATGTGGCGGATGGTCCCCGACATGTATTGTATATACTGGGAACACCCGAATATTTGCATAGGGTTGTTGACATTCAAGACCATACAACATACGAACAACTTCGACACGACTTAGCGGAGCATTTCTACAACAACGCAAATGCCGACAATGAAGACTAATAATTTTAAGTTTAATTATTTTAAATTTCAAGTATTGTAATTTTAAATTTTATAAAATATTAATTGTATGTAAAATATTAGTTTTATGTAAAATAAAGGGAATATAAATGGTGAGATGAAAATTAAAATGGTGTGGTGTGTATTTCTTAGAGTAGATGTGGTGTGGTTGCTGAAGTGGCAGATGATGTGACAGGAAAAAAAAGTGTGGTACCACTTGGCCTATGGCAAAACGAAATCCGAAAAAGTATCTTCTCGATTGCTAAATGTGTTGTTAAAGGAAGTCTTGTTCTTCAAGTTGTTTACGATCCCCTTCCTCTAACGGTGGCGCTTTTTGAAAGTTTGAAATATACACCTCAATATCATGTTATATAACTGTTTCTATGCATAAATGTAGTCCAATTTCGGGAAATTAATGAAGCAAGTTGATTTTGTAAAAAGTAATTCGTTCTAATTAAGTTAGGGAAGTGATTCGAACTTAATTATGTACAATCTGGTATTGTAATACATGTATTATTGCTCTGGTATGTTGTTTCTTGTTCGTATGTATTCGGTACACGCAAAGGACCTTTTGCTTGTTACTTCAGATGGAAAGGTCTCCATATAATGTTCTTTTGAATCTGCACTAATGGAAAAGGAAATTGTAATTTGACTATCTATATATACTAATCGTTATTGTAAAGGAGTTTGTCAAATATTGAAAAAACAAACTTTTGCATCTATATCATCAAATGAAGCAACCATGGACTGAAAGTAGAGAGTTACGAAAAGTTAAGTAGCCCGTTTTAAGTTTACAATTTATTTAATTTCTCAATAACACTGTACCAAGAAATTACCCGTTACCTAACTACTACCTCTAATTACAGAGTTTATCTCATTTATTAGATGGCATAGTCAGTTTTTTTTGGAAACGGCAAATATATTAGAAAAAACGACCGAGCTTAGCGATAACTAAGACGGAAAGTACAGAAAAACAGAATTACAAACAAGACGAAAAAGGGGAAATTCTCCAATCAATCGGATTACAACATAATTTGCTCATATATTTCACCCACAAAAAAGAAGTTGAGATGATATCATCCGCAATGGCCGTGTGAGATTTATGAATGTTGTTGAACACCTTCTCATTTCTTGCCTTCCACACACACCAAATCAAACTTTGAATTATTGTAGTCAACACCTTTTTTTGTTTCTGGCAATTTCCCCATCCTTCACCAAACTCAATAAGATCCGATACCGAACTAAAATAGCGATTTGGGATTCCGCACCAATGAAATATCCATGATAATACATCCAATGTTCTAGGGCACCGGAGAAAAACGTGATCGGTATCTTCATCGGCTAAGTTACATGTCTTACACGTGATCGAATCAATATTGACACCTCTAGCATCTAAGCAAGTAGCAACCGGAATTCTACCCAACCCAACTCTCCAAACAAAGCATTTTACTTTAAGTGGTACAATATTTAGCCAAGGCATGTTAATATATCCGGTGGACGTTAAGCTTTTGTCTAACCACTTTCGCATATGTCTAACTTCAAATGACCCATCGGGTGAGAGCTTGCACATTAATTTGTCGGGAGTATTTGATAATCTAATGTTGCTAATGAGATGCATAGTCAGTTGAAATTGACACTTATACCTAAGGGGTTTTCCAATAAATAACCAGGTATTTATTGACACAAAACTAATTCCTGAAAGGTAAAGCTTATTAGCTTTTACCGTTTGTAAGAGGTAAAGCTAGAAATTGTGAAGAGCAAGATGTTGATATGGCTGCATAAGGTTTTCATCAAATCAAAAGTAATATATTAGGATTTGAAGAATTTTGGTTAATGTTTTTTCTTTTTCTTTTATGTTTTCATGTTGTGGTAACTTGTAATGGACATAGCTGGTGCAACTTTTAAAACACAATATTGTTTTAGTCAAAGTGAAATGTTTACAAGGTTAGATTATGATAACTAAACTTGTATGGGTGGGTTTAAATATGAGGAATCTTGAAATTATTTCCTTCATGGTTGATTTATATATTGTGTTTCTTTTTATTATTCATACATAAAAATGATCTTTTAATAATAAAAATATTCAATTTCAAGTTAAATTAGATTAGATTTTAAATAAAGGTTATGTGTTAAAAATATTTAATTTTCATGCAATACATTGTTATTGTATTCCTTATTAATCTCTTCAACCTTAAAAGGTTGAAATTATCACCATCTACGACCACCAGCCACCACTGCCACGACCACCAATTAATTTGAAACTGCAAAATAAAGTTATTGGGTATCCGCCACCGCATTGCGCGGGTACCCTGCTAGTTGATCATTAAATTAAAAATACGATTGAAAACTACGTATATTTTTTACTAAGAGTTCATTGCAAGAATGGTCCTTATGGTTTGGCTAAATTGCACGTTTGGTCACTATGGTTCAATAAATGCATGCGTGGTACCATTGTTTGCAATTTTGTGCAGTCGTGGTCCCTCCACCCTAACGCTATTAACTTAAATCCGCTATTCAATGGTATTTTAGTCATTTCGCACGTGTGGTCCCACCATCCCTATCTTATCTCTTTCCTAGGGGTGGCAATTCAGGTCGGTTTCAGGTTGGCAGGTTCAGGTTCACGGGTTGACGGGTCAGAAACGTTCAACCTCAAGCCGACGTGTTTATATAAACGGGTCAGATATCTTGTGACAACCCTCGGAAATGGCCCGGTTGCCCGACCCTTGATTGTGACCGAGCTCCGAAATGTAAAACAAATTGTTGATAATAAAGTACGTTTATTATATAAGCCTAGAATTAATCGGTATTATGTGTCGATCATACACATTTTAACTAGTTGGTGACGTATAAACGTAAAGTCCCTTTTTACATAACTAAAAATATAAAAATAATATACTTACTCTTTCAGCGTAATATTTTTAGATACCAACCGAATTTAAGTCTTGATAAAACAAGACAGGAGCCGCTAACTACGTCAAAACAAACTGAACACAAAATTTAATGCTGTTAACAAGAACTTTAAACCATCATTTGGTTACACAATTTATATTTTATATTCCCCAACTAACTATCTACACTCATAAAAACTAGTTAGCTAATTAGTCACCATCTACTGAATTAAATCCCATCTAAGTAATACTTTAACAAGTCATTGTGACTAATTAGTTAGCATACAACAAGAAAGTAAATATGAAACTAAATCATTCTTAAAAGTCAAGCATTGGGAAACTCCATTCCCTCTTTTTCGATTGAGTGTCTGCAAACTTTCATACTTCCTCCGATTCAAAATAAGTGATACACTTTCCTTTTTGGGGTAATTCAAAATAAGTGATACATTTTGAAAAGTTTCCTTATTTGGCATAAAAAATGGGACCCACACCCACTAACTATCTACTTTAACAAAGTGAAATTACCCCTTTACCCTTACTTTTTACTTTTAAACATCATTAACCTTACTTTATTCAAAAGGTGTGGGACCCATTCTCCACTAACCATCCAATTAATCTAATTTAACCATCATTATAATCTTTTACCTCAAAAACCGTGAAACCACAAGTATATCACTTATTTTGAATCGGAGGAACTATCATCTTTTGTCACTTAACCAATTTAACCCTTTGTATATTGCATTAAAACAAAAGGTTTTTATTTATAATCAATGAAGTAGATACTTTTTCTGTCCCCATACCTACGAATACAGTACTACCACCATGCTTATTTTACCCTGCCAATTCATTGAAATCACATTCTTATCTTTTCCTTTACCATCTTACAAACACCTACTTCACCACTTTTCACATTTCACTCCATTTGCAAAGATATCTTCTTCTACATATCCTCTCTCACTCTCTCGTATATTCACAGTGAACCCAAAAGGTTTTCTATCCACATTGAAAGATCTACAAGTTGTCAAGAAGAAATAATAACCAAGATCAAGCATCTTTAAAGTAAGAAAGAAAGCCATCACCTTCCTAGAAAACAAACCGAATAGATTTTGTGAGCTTCCTTTTCTTACCATTTTTACTCTAAACATATGTGTTTATGTTAAGTGTAGTTCACTCTTGATTTCATTATACTAAAATCTAACATTCAAACTAATAGAAACGAACAATGTATAGAACTGAGCTCACAATCATAAATGAAAATACTTATAAATGTATTACGAATGTAATTTATAAAAGAAAACTATATCGTGAAAAACTCAAATATATCATACAAAACAAATATCCATCTGAACCATCGATCGCCCCGAACCAACCCGTAATCGTCGGCCAAACTCGTCTTCTCGTTGGCCGGTCACAACAGGCAGTCAACCTCGCCGAACGCCGGTCAGAAAATAGTCTCCTACCAGCCTGCAAATGCCACTGCCGGCTATGATTCCTCGTCTCTTGGCGGGCGACCCGTAACCATCAGTCATCCTGACCAAGCCATCGTGACCCAGGTGAGAAGTTGAACGTCGTTCGAGCAGCAAGTCGGTCGCCAGCCAAAGCAATGGATTGTTTATACATATATATTAAAAGAACCTTATTGTGAAATTAATGCTCATGAAGTCATGCAATAGTCTATTTATATACATATATTAGAAGAAATAACATATATTTCTAATGAGTTGTCACTTAATCTCTATCCGTACCTATCATGGATGAATATGTTAAAGATAATCTCTACATATGAATGGGTGAATATGTTAAATAAATGGAAAAGATGGTTGACTAGAAGATTGCTCCATGCAAAGATATCAATTAAAGGTTTTGATATTTTATTTTTTCTTCATAAGGCTAACAGTAGCCGATTCCCATACACATAAATATGGATATAGATAATTCAATTAAATTCAAGTAAGGATAACTTAGAATAAATAGTATTTGTTTTTAATAATCCAAATTAACATATATAAAAATCAGACACGTTACCAAATTAAAATTTGTATTTTATAAAGTCACCAACGAACCACTCATGCCTAATGACATTTTTAAACATCAATAGAGTGAACCACTTGCATAGACGTGCTTGTAGAGACGTCTACTTACTGTGTGACCACTCGTATTTAAGATATGGAGGTGTAGTCATTCGGGCACCGTATTCAATATATTCATTATTGCTAGCATTTGGATGCAATAGGTGAGTTTCACTGCCCCACTTTTACTGTATTTTAACTGTTTTGGGGTGAAAAACATATTAACTGTTTTATATATGCACGCAAAACTGTCATCGCGTATCAGGTGTATTTTAATTATGATGAGTCATGCATAAACAGTATTCTGGTACAACTGGTCTTTTGAAAGACATTTATCAACAATATTTTGGTACAATCAGTCTTGTGAAAACTTGGATAAACTATCATTTTGAAATAACCGGTCATTGAAAAGACATACTCAAACAAGTATTTTTACGAAAAAATCTTAATTAAGACTCGTATGAAAAACTATATTTTGCGATATTAATCTTTGTATAACCGTGAGTTGATAGAAGCCCCTATCGCCAGATCGTTTAGATCTAACATTACTGTAATCATCAACTATAATTAGCCAGCGAATATATGAGTAGTACTATTCGGGATTGATCCCCCGCTCATGGCTAGTCGCTCTAGCCGTGTAACATATGAGATATATATTCTATTAAAACGTCGTGGACTCGACATGCCTCGGTAAAGGCGGATTTAGGTTTGATTACAGGCTCATGAACTTATACTTTAACTTGTATGCCTAGCTAGCCTATAAGGGATTACGCAAAAAATTAAACAAATAGGTTTCATAGATTTGAAACAAGTGAACTTAAACGTACATAGATTTGTACTAAACAATTTACCCTCATTAAAATCATATAGAAATGGTTTTACGCACCGATCATGTGCAAATTGTGTCTTATAGAGTTAAAACAATTTACAAAGGAGTCTGAGCACTGAGCATGTGCAAATTTGGTTATAGTTTTGAAATCGTAACTGAAGGTCATTTTACTAAAAAAATTGTACCAACAAATCTTCAACGATTATTTTAGTACACGAGTTGTACTGACAAACACTTTTTATGAAAATCAACGATTTATACAGTCATAAAACCTGTGAACTCACCAACCTTTGTGTTGACACTTTTTCTAATATGTTTTCTCAGGAAATGAAAGTTGAAGCTTCATTACCATATTCAAACGCATTCGGATTACCATTTTGAAGAAATCTTTATTTTACAAAAACAATAACTTTTTTTTGGAAACATTAAGTATTGGTAATCCACTTTGATTTTCGCTGATTCACTATTGATCGATTGTTGTGATCTCCGATGTAAGTCGCACGCCTGTTCTTCCGCAAAACCAGTTTTGGCAGGGTGTGACATATCTCATCCCTAACATGTTTACCTTCAACTCAAAACTGACCCATATGACCAGTTTAATTAAACGGTTTCAACAGGTTAGCAGGTCAAACGGGTCAACTGGGTCAAACGGGTCATACATGTTGTTATTATTCCACAAATTCATAACAAAATACCAAAAAACGCATTGTTAAGTAGTCTTTTTAGTTTTTATCTAACTATTAGTTACGTTTAAAACTAATAAACTATAAACTAAATATAAATATATATTTTCTAAGTATATTTTAATAATTAAACGGCTTGTCGGGTCGACCCATTTAAATTATCATTGTCACTCCTATTCTTTCCCCTCTCTCTGCGCACACACACTAAACCCTAAAACTAAAATAAAAAATACATACCTCCTCCGGCGACCACCTCCATCTCCGGCGATCTACAAAACCCCATATATGAAACACTACATTTCCAACCAAAACTCAAACGACTCGTGATTTTTTCGTTACAATGAAAATATCAAACTCACTTCCAATTAGCCGAAATTGATTTGGGGGTATTCAGCCCCCTTCTTATTCCGACCAGAACCCACCTTGCTACTACCCCTAACGACACCGGAATCCGGCGAAATGACCTCAGGCGGCGCCGACGCAGAACCAGCCAAACGAGCAGATCTACGATTGGACGACAATGGCGGATCATATGACAACCTGAAGATGAAAACGACCAATATATCAAATTTGAAGTCCCAACTCCGGCGGAGCTCGCCGGAAAACGTAAAACGGCACCGGAAAATGCTATCTCACACGTAATCTCCCTAGATTACGGGAAGATTTATTTGTTTCAGAAATTTTGATAAATTCTGATTTTGAATAGGAGAGAGAAACGGGAAAAGTTGAAGATTACAAGGAATTTAAGGCATGTTTGGGAAAGCTTATTAAGGGAGCTTATTAGCTTAATAAGCCCGAAATTTTAAACTTTTTTGGGCTTATTAAACTAATAAGCTAATAAGCACCCTTAATAAGCTTTCACAAATACCCCCAAAGATAAAGTTGAGATGGAGGTGCAAGTTGATCTAGAAGTTTTTATTAAGGGTCATACTAAACTTATTGAAATTTCATTTTAAAAAGAAAAGTAAAATAGATAATTGTGTTGATAAGACACATTAGTCCATCAATTCCCATTTCCCAATTTCCCATATCGGCTCTCTTTCACACAACGCTCTACCTTTTTCTTTATTTTATCTCTATATTTACCCTTTTCAAACAAAAGATTATATAGTCCTACAGATTTTATTATTTGTTTTTAATTTTACATAATATATTTTAAAAGGGAATTAATTCATGTATCAAATTTTGTATATCTGATTATTTAAAACTATAAAATTATGCATCGTTTAACTGTAGGTTGTTATTGTAATTCATTGAATATTTTAATATCTACTTACTTTTTTAAATAAAATTATGCATCATTTAACTGTAGGTTGTTATTATAATTCATTGAATATTTTAATATCTACTTACTTTTTTAAATAACCACCACCACCACCACCACCACCATCACCTAATTTAGAAACAATCAGCAAAATATAAATCCTTAAAATGGGTAATACCTTAGCAGCGGCATCAGGTTGGGGAAGACATATTGCTGAAGTTGTACGTATTTCTTAAAAACTATCACACCAGTTAGATAGTGACATTTTGCTGAACTTGCATAAGCAAAAACTTTCAGATGAGAAATTGATATGAATTTTGCTGCAAAATTAGTTTCAGTCATCTCAATTATTCAAATCAACTTTGAAATTATGTTACAAATCACACATCAAAATTACAAATAAACTTCAAATAACAACAATTAATCGTCGCTTCAAGTAATATCCACCAGAGAAACTAAGCCTAAAATAGGCGAAATAAAAGGGCCGATTGGGTGTAAAGTGTCGGTATTGGGAGTAGCTGTGGTGGGGGCTCCGGGATCCATCATATTTCCGTCGTCTTTCCTACGTGAAGAAACCAATTTGGGGAGAAACTTCTGGGACGGAATATGCCTGTGATTTGGGGATAAACGTTTTAATTTGTTGCTTGACAGGTGGCATTAATCTCAATTATGTCAGCAAAACAAATGAATCAGAAGAGGCTAAATGGACACCTTGACAAATTAAACTTAAATATAGGCTGCATATATACGAATGAATCAGAAGGGGCTAAATGGACACGTTGACAAATTAAATTTAAATATAGACTGCATATATAGGTGAAGATTAGTAACAAAATATTAATAGACATACAAAGAAATTGGCTATGAGCCTATGACCCTAGATTTTTATAACTAACAAAGACCAGTCAATTACAAACTAGAAACAAAAAAATTTGTGATCAATAAAGCTACACTAAAAATTTATTCAGTATGTAATCCACAACACTTGTTCTAAATTCCTTATTCCTTAACACTAACTATTGTTTTGACCAATTATCTATTTAATTATTTTGAAAGACAAATAGCTAAAGGAGTAATTCATTAAACACAAATTGCTTAAAATTATTTATGAGATACCTTTAGAAATTACAGAAGCACTAAATTGAATAAACATTATCTCTTTCAAGCATTTCATCAAGCAGTTGGTTCGGTACTCTAAATCGCTACATTTTTCGAAATACTACAGCAGCTCAATGCACCTAAGATGCCAAGATGAGGTATCAGAGTACAATGTTGTTGGTGTATATTAAAATCAAATTAAAACATCAAAGTGAAAACACAAACATTAATATTCCGATGATGATATACTATACTTTCAAGTAGAGGTGGCAAGATGTATGGATAAAGGATCAATAAAAACAGGTCAACCATTATTGGTTGTATATTCAAGTAAAAAATAATAATTTTATTACAACGATAATCTAAGTCTTTGTAATGAAACATAATTGAGATTGTAACTTGTAGACATTAAAATTGGGTTTTGCGAGACTTCTGAGAATTTTTTTCAAAAATAGGCTTGTTTTCCTCTGGTTTTTCACAAATAGGCTTGTTTTTTTTTTCGCTTTTCAAAAATAGGCTTGCCGGAGACCTGGAGACCGGCTTTCCTCTTAAACCCCGACTCCCCGAGGCCGGCTTTAGGGTGGTCTGACACGCTCTCTGTTACAAGGCCTCCCCGAGGCCGGCTTTGTTAGTGATTTACGGTTTAATCAAAGTAAAACGCAGCGGAAAACATTAAATAAATCACTAATAACGGATCTACATATTGACAATCTAATTAAGCAATAATATCAAAGAGTTAGTATGTAGAAATCATACCCTTGAAGCCTTTGATTACACCAACGAATAAGGATGAAGAACTCCAAGAATTCAATGTAGAATTCTTCTAATGATATCCACACTACACCATATCAAGAACACCAATTAAGATGCTAATCCCTTATTCAAGAGAATCAAATACCACGTGTAACTAAGAAAATAATCTTTTGTTTCTCTGGCATGTCGCAAGACCAATTGAAAAAAAAAGGAGGATGTTTTTTTTTTTTTTTTTTTTTTTTGATTTGTGCGTAAGATTATCCCAAAACAAAACCACTCACTCTCTTTATTTTGTTTCTCATTCGGCCGTGGGATTTTGGGGAGTGAGATTAGGGTTAGGTTTTTTTCTCCCAAATTTAAGTATATATTCCCTAATTACTCCCTCCGTCCCACAAAGAAGTTTACATTTCTCTTGGGCACAAGATTTTAGGTAATAGTTAGTGGTAGGGTCACTAGTAATACTTTTGATTAAAATATAAGGTTGGATTGGAGAGAGAAAAATAATTAGTGGATATTAATGGTGGGGTTCTTAGTAATAATAATATTTTATTATGTGGGGTCCCTCAAATGTGAGAAATGTAAACTTTTTTGTGGGACAAAATGTTAGTAAGAAATGTAAACTTTTTTGTGGGACGGAGGGAGTACAAGTTAGGAGATATGATACTTAGGCCCTTATACTTTTGATTCTTTATGATTACTCAGTAATATGTTTTAACTTAACAATTATTAAAACATAACTAGCCAAGTAATTATAGTTTATATAAATAATATAATTACCCTAATTATATTATATATATTAAATTGTGTTTGGTGTATAAGTGTCTGACCCTTTAGGCTCACATACGTCTAGCCATATAACTATATGTCATGTACGTGAAGCATATTCACTTGCGCACGTCATAACAATCAAGTAGTTATACAAGCAAAGGTTAGAGTCTAGCAACCCGCCAATGCCCCTAGAAATACATGTGTGAGTTTCAGAAAAGTCCAGGTTCAAAGTTTTTCAATCAGTTATCCTTTTGTTACTGATACCATGTTGAATTTTAGACAAGGATTAATGTCAATCTAAAATTTCAACGATTCTGTTTCTCGATCTATACATTGAAGTAGATTACCAAACCAATCAAGATTCATCTTGAATACCTTTGGGTACGGCCGTACAAGCATCTATTCAAATCATCGAGGGGCCCGTAGTATCTAATCCAAACATGTGGAGGAACAAATTCTTTATTGACTACACGTGTTTGATATATACTTAATATCAAACCTGAAGATGGTTGTTATAGCAGCCTTATTCAGGTCAGCGTTTAACCACATCAAAGTTTGGCACTCCACACACACAAACCAACTTGCATCTTAAGTAAGAGGATAAGCGACAAAGCCTTTGTGAGATTCACTTGTGACATAAATCCAGGAAGTGATTTCTCATAGGTTGGGTCAGTCCAATTGTGCATCACAATGAACAACATGTGAGTTTGATTCCATCATCCTTAGTCGTACTAAGATAATGTCATCAATGCCCTCAGATTTGTCTTAATAATATTCCCATATTATTAATATGACAATAGACAATTTAGAATATAAAACACAGTAAATATTCAAGGATATAAACATGCAAATATAGAACACAGTAGATATTCATATAAAAACGATCATATCAAATATATCAATTTATTCCAATATAAACTGCTCAACGTTCCATTATCCAAATACTAAAACAGATTTACATGAAACTACTAGCTTGTCGAAGTCCAATGTTCCATTCATATTCAATATATTTGGTACAAGACATTGAGTTCGATGAAGCGTCAGCTATTTAGTTATGTGTTTGAACTTTAAGAGTACGAGTTTCACATATCTCGATAAATCATTCGAATGTAGTGAACCTTCGTAAATAGTATTTAGCGTCATCACGACCTATTTCAAAACCAGCATAAGTATAGCAAGTATACTTAGTTTCAGTTTGGTATCTCCACCATAACAAAGGAACACATATCCAGTATTTCAAAATACTTCAATGTGTTCTTAACAGCGTTCCAGTGACTCTCTCATGGATTCTGTCGGTATTTTCTAGTAAGGTCCCCTAAGGACGTTACATTTGGCCTAGTGCTCCTTACAGCGTACATGATGAATGGAATAGCCGATTCATAGGGGATTACATTCATTCGCTTCACCACATCAGGTGTGGAAGGTCCTTGAGTCTCACTCAAGTTTACATTGTGTGGCATACGAGGACTTCCTCGTTTGGGAGTACCATTCTAAACCGTTTAGAATTTTGTCAATGTAAGCACTTCGACTTAAACCAATTAACCGTTTTGATCTATCATTATAGATCTTTACTCCAAGTATGTATGTCGTATCCCTAAAATCCTTCATGTCAAAAAGTTTTCCAACCCAGGATTTTCATCTTGTAGCATTGGTATATTGTTTCACATGAGTGACATGTCATCAACATGTATGACTTGACAAACGACAACGCTCCCACTAGCTTTCATATATACACATGCTCAGTTTGGGTTTTAGGTGAAACAAACATTTTGATTTCATCATTAACCAAATCTCATAGTCATAGTACACTACTTTGGCTATAAGAATCCTAATGTCTTTAGTAACAGGCGAGAAGGTTTCATCATTGTCAATCCAGTAGGATTGAGTGTAACCTTTTGTTACTAGAAGAGATTTATAGGTGTGTATATTTTCATCCATGTCAACAGTCTTACTGTTTTGAGAAAGATCAACCAAGTTCAAAACTTGGTTGTCTATCATGGATTACATTTTCGCATTCATAGCTTCAAGTCATTTTTCGAATTCAAATTTCGATAATGCAACTTGATAGTTAGGGGGTTCATCATGATCCCCTAAACTTTGCTCCTCAGTATCGACATAAATCTATATCGTTCAGGTGCATGAGGTGTCCTTGCGGATCTATGAATGGGAACAACATCATCATGTGGTCCAACATCTGTATGTTCAGCCTCAGTGTGATGTTTGCTAGTGTTACCAGAAGGTTGTGCATCTTCGCTTTGAATCTTGTCAAAGTCTATAGTGCTCCCACTTGCTTTGTGAAATGAGATTGTTCTGAAGAAACTCAGCATACCGAGCAACAACAATTTGTTCTTAGGTGGGCAGTAAAATAGTAACGAAGATACACTTGATAAATCTGGGCTCAAGTTTGTTCGGCGTGTCTCGTTCCACGAGATCCTCACAACCCCATATCTTCAAGTAAGACAAATTAGGGACTTTACCATGCCACATTTCATATGGTGTCTTTTTAACCTTTTGGTCGGAACCATATTAAGTATTCGAGCAGCAGACTTCAGTGCATGCCCCTCAAAAGGATAGTGTAAGAGTAGTAGGACTCATCATAGATCGAACCATGTCACGCATGGTCAGATATCTTATAGGCACACCAGTATCTTGTGGAGTGTATGGAAGAGTTAATTGTGAGACAATCCCACATTTCGTTGGATGATCCAGAAACTCTTGACTCATGTACTCTCCTCCTCGATCAGGACGAAGAGTCTTTATTGTCTTGCCGAGTTGATTTTCTACATCACTTTAGAAAGCTTTGAATGTTTCAAAGAATTTATGTTTATGTTTAATCAAGTAAACATAACCATAGTGACTGATATCATCAAAGATTTCATGTTAATGTTTAATCAAGTAAACATAACCAAAGCGACTGATATCATCAGTGAAAGTGATAAAGTAGGTGGCACCTTCCCTATTCTTAGTTCTAAAAGGGCCACATACATCAGTATGTATGAGTCCAAGTAGATTTTTAGCTTTTTCGCCAACATGGGAGAAAAGTTTTCTTGTTATCTTTCCATAATATACAAGAGAGGCATTTATTAAATGATTTATAATCATTTGTTAGAAGCCCGTCGTGTTGTAGTATCAAAATGCGTTTCTTGTTTATGTGGAAAAGATGACAATGCTCTAGGTAAATGGAATCCAAACCGTTTTGGATTCTTGAGTGCTACATTTGTATATAGAACTATCGTTTGAATTAGGATCATGCATATTAATTTCAAATATACTATTACAAGGAATACTTATAAAAACATGTTATTTTTCATAAAACAAAATATCATAATCCATTGTTCAACAAACGATAAAGCTAAACAATGCATAATTGACAATTGTTCAAAACAATAATTAACGCATTAGAAAGGATAAGATCACAACTTCCATTCTTTTAGCTTTCTACTTCACATTCAATATTGCACATTTGTGTAAATGTGAGTTCCACAACTAGTGTCATACACTCAAGATTTATTACGAAAAGTATAGAGTTCTATAATGAAGATACCTAATGTGCTAGCCAGAACACATTTGTCCTTCATCAACTCTGCCAAGTGGGCAGGACAGTTCCTCCTTCAATGGCAGGTTTCATCTCAATGATGGCAAGAAATATCCTTTGTAGGGTGCTCCTTTTTAGCAGGTGGGGGAATCGTAGGTTTGGAAAAGTAAACTAGCTTACCCTTACCTAGACTTTTGCCTTGTGCTTGCGGTTCACCTTCCCTGGTTGCTAGAAAAGTATTGGGTAACCCTTGCTCAGCCAGTTTTACCATAGCATGTAATTCACCAATTGCCTTTGAAGGGTTTCATTGTAACTAATTAACCAATTAGGTCAACCTCCTAGTATGCTTGGTTCGAACCATACTGACAAGAACATGAACTTGTTCTTGCCGGTTAGACCAACTAGCTAGTTTAATCCCTAAAAGCGGAACTGAGATTAAACTTAATCCTTAAACCCTAAATGATTGGGGATGTTGGAAATCTAAACTAGATTAACAAGAAAGAAACCTTGTACGAAAAACTCGAACACACACACACACACACATACTTGTGTGTGTTCGTCGAACACTCACCAAGAACCCTAGGGTTCTTGGTGTTCTCGTTCGATCGAACAAGAGGAGAGGAAGAAGAGTGTTCCATGAAACATACCTTAGTTAATGCTTAAGATAGATCCACTGATGATGAACACGACGAGCGATCTTCTAGTTGATCACTTGCAACGATCTTGTTCTTCAATACTTGAAGAACACGAATATCCTATTAGATTAACTTATTCACTGGAGTGTGAATATCCTATTAGATTTGCAATAATTAATCACAAGACTTGTGACCACGCTATTAGGCTTGCAATAATCTAATCAATGATCATTTATCATTTCTCTTAACTCTTTGGCTAACGAGTTGGTAAAACCTTGTTGTTAAGATCCTAACTAACTTACTATATTCATTAGTACCTCTAATGAATATGTTAGTCATAGCTCCCACTAAATTTTATGGAAATAAGCATCACTTAAACTACTACTTTTGACCTAGTCAAAACTTATAGTTTAACTCTTTAAGAATTAATCAATTATCAAAGTCATCCTTTGGATTTGCGAATATCCAACATTCCTTTGAAGGGAATCATGACTTTCATTGATTACTGTATCTAACAAGTATAAGACACTTGAAACGATACTTCCAATTCTTAAGTGTATTAATATCTTTTAAAAATCTCATTTAATGCCAAAGTCATTTCTTGGATTTCTCAAATATCCATTATTCCTATTAGGTAATTATGACTTGATCAAATGTTGTATTTATTACAAGTATAAAAGACTTGCAATAATACCTTTTAATTTTTAAATTCTTTAATATAATTTGTCCCTTTTAAGAGTTTATTTAATGTCTAAGTCATTTTCCTTGGATTATACGAATATCCAATTATTCCTATTAGGGAATTATGACTTTATTAAATTCCTCTATCACAAGTATGAAAGGCTTGTAATAATACTCTTTAAAGTCTATCTTGATTATATCCAATATAATCATACTATATTAACACTAATACTTTAAAACTTACTATCATAAGTAACCATTACTTAAGATGTTTTAAATAAGTTCAATGTACCTTGAACTTTATGATTTCTATAAAAACTCTTAAATACTTTCATTAGAAAAACTTTCTAATTACTAGCATCTAAGTTATTTGAGCTTCTAAGATATTCACACAACTATCAAACAAATATAAACAATGAGATCATTATTAAGTCAATACTTGACTTTATAATCTAGTCATAAAACTTGACTAGTATAATCAACACACATGCACACACAATATAATTCAACCATGGATTCAACGATAAACTTAAAATACCAAAATTTATCATAAAAATAGAAAATGTAATTTTGTTCAAAACAACTTAAAACCGAAAATTGTTTTACTGAATCCATACTAAAAATATTGGATTAAAACGTGGTGCTTGTGGGATTATTATCTCATGTTAGTCCATCTCACTTTTCATCATCTCATGCAATTACCGATTGCTAAAGTTGAGTTACTCGTAATAACTTTTACAAGTAGGAAAAGGAGTATCTAGAAGTTGGTCAAGACACAACCAACGCTCTGATACCACTGAAGGGTTTCATTGTAACTGATTGACCAATTAGGTCAACCTCCTAGTATGCTTGGTTCGAACCATACTGACAAGAACATGAACTTGTTCTTGCCGGTTAGACCAACTAGCTAGTTTAATCCCTAAAAGCGGAACTGAGATTAAACTTAATCCTTAAACCCTAAATGATTGGGGATGTTGGAAATCTAAACTAGATTAACAAGAAAGAAACCTTGTACGAAAAACTTGAACACACACACATACTTGTGTGTGTTCGTCGAACACTCACCAAGAACCCTAGGGTTCTTGGTGTTCTCGTTCGATCGAACAAGTGGAGAGGAAGAAGAGTGTTCCATGAAACATACCTTAGTTAATGCTTAAGATAGATCCACTGATGATGAACACGACGAGCGATCTTCTAGTTGATCACTTGCAACGATCTTGTTCTTCAATACTTGAAGAACACGAAGAACGAACGAAGAACACGAAGAACACAATGAATGTGTTCTTCCCTTGTTGCTCGGCCGAAATCTCCAAAGGGGGGAAGGGAATTTCGTGGGTATTGGTATGGGATGGAAGGAATAAAGTGAAGCCTAAGATCTTCTATTTATAATAGAAGATCTTTCACTTAAGTCTTTCTAATTTAATTAAGAACGTGTCTTAATTAAACTTTTCCTTTTACACTTTCAACCCTTATAGTTTTAACTAGTTTATTATTGTTGCACTTAACTATTAAATGTCTAGTATTAATACACTAATAATTCGGTACCAATATACACGAATTATATACTTGTATTTATACTTTTAATAATTAATTATATAATAACCTTTATATAATTTATGCAACAATATTATCCAATTACTATATGATTTAATAGCTTTAAATCATATCATGGATAATCTATAATTAACACATTGTATATTTACTCAACTAGTAAATGTACAAGTACTTGTATTAATTAGTTAGTTAAACTAATCTAGTAATAAGTTAAACTTAACTTAATACTTAACTGATTCATAATGACTATTATGAAATCATTCATCTTCGTAGTATCATTGCATATCTTGCTCGTATTACATGCACTCACCGGTGTGACCCTTAAGTGTTTCGTAGGCATTGATGTATCATCATAGGTTGACTAACTGTGCACATAAATCCTTCAGCCTTCCCCATGCTATGTATTTTTAAAACTATTTTCAAACTGGTCATAGTCCTTGGATGGTGAGGTAAGAATCAAGCTCATTCCCAGAACTTATGGCGAGGGGTAACCAAGACGCTCCAGTTGATCAATATAGCATTTCATATTCAAGATATAAGTGCTAACTGATTGGCCGTCCTCCTGCTTGTTGTTGAAATATCATATTCAACTCGCTCAACGTGTCATATGCTGTGAGTTTCTCGAAGTTCTTTCGGATCTCGGGGTTCATGGTCACAAGCATAGGAGTAGCGACTTCTTGGTGTTCGTTAAACGTTTCGGTAAAGGCTTGACGAACAACAGCAGAAGCATTGGCAGGAGGTGCCTCAGGTAAGGCCATTTTCAAGTGTATCAACTTGTTCTCATCTCTAAGGACAATCCTTAGAGTTCGATATTAGTCGATTTCAGTTTTCAAGAACTGATTTTAGAGTGGAGATACTTAGGTTTTGATTTGTTGTTGTTATCTGTATAACACACAAAGTTCAAAAAATATTATTTTTAATAATAATTTCTTTTAAAAAATTAACTACCCAATTAATTTAATTAAAAGCTAAGATCCTAATGAGCTTCTATCACCGCATCAGTTGATCTGCTAGTGATGATAGATCCAATAGGTAGGTGACGATCAACAATTGCATTACAAGTGCAACTCTTAGAGTTATGGGACTTCATAGCACCTAGTGAACAAGCATCTAGGGTCAAGTGGCATGTTTGCCGCATCTTTGCCTCGTGTCAAGGTCTCACCGTTAACTCGATTAAGTCATCCAATGTGAACTCATGTCAAAATAAATCTAGGTCTCACGCGTAGACAATAATGACCTCGGATCTAAATTCAAACCACGTCTCACGTGAATTTAAAAGTAGAAGCAAGTGATTTCAACAAATTGGACGGCGTGACTTAATTTTTAGGTATGAAATTTTAAGAAAAAATTTATTTAAGATATGAATGAATCATGTACTTCATTCATACCACTTCATAAGTCGGTTTAATAAGCGGTAAAAACGTTTTAGCGATTATTAAATTATAAGTTTCAAATCGCATTTAAACTTTATTTTAATCTCAAAACCATGTTTAGATTAAAGAGTAATCACCAATGATTAACAAGTAATCATAGGTGATTAAAATTTTGGATGTTTTAATGTTTGTGTTTAAAAATCATATTTTTAATTGTTTTATTATTTGTATCATATAGAAATTATATCTCAACCACAAACATATAGTAAAACATGCAACACAATTTGTGCAAAACGTCGACCGATGATAACCTAAGTTCGCTCACGCGAGTCATCACGACGGACCGAAGGGTCAAGCTAGGGGACGGGCCAACATGAACCCGATCTGGCCTACATAAACCCAATTGGCTCCCACTTACTCGAAGACAATCATGAGTAAGTAGAGCCCAACCAATGTGAAAATGCAATTTGTCCAAAAAATCCAGCAGCGCCTGAAGTGAAATTAGACCTAGCAGACGACTTTTCCAGTCTTCCCGGCCTTCTGGAAAGTTGTAGGTCTCTGAGTTGCGGAAATTTTGGCGGTGGTTTCAGGTCCAAACGAGTTGCCAATCTCCGGGAAACTCTGTTTTCGTGAAGCCGCGCAGGAGGTGCCGAAAATTGTTGTTTTTTCTTCATTCAACTTTAGTCAACAAATTACAAGATAAAAAGGAAATATAATACAATTATTCTAATACTTTTACAATTGAAATTTGCCCCAAATAATGGCACCAAAGAAAAGAAAGAATAAAAATTACAACAATTAGCCAAAACACGGCTTTCCCAAAAACAACCGAACATTCAAACAAATCACATTCAATCACAAACGGTCTAGGTTTTCATCGGTTTTGCACAATCAAGCAACAATTGACAAGGCTTTGGCTTGAAATATGGCAAAAATACATGCTTTGTCATATGAAAAATTAACAATTAATAAAAAAATCAAGCCAAATTAAAATAAAAAATTCAATAAAACAAGATTAGTTTTTTATTAAGGTTTTTGTAACTAGTAGCAATTAAGGTTCCAAAAAAATCAAATTTTTAACCCCAAATTAAAAAAAAAATCGAAAAATAAAAAAACAAAGAACCCTAGGGTTCTTTCTTTTCCGTTCGCACGCCTCTAGGGGCCAAAACAAAGCGTGCTTGTATCACTTGTACCTCGTGCTTGAATACTTGTACACTCCATGAAATAAATTATTACATGCATTAGTTAACTTATGCTTGTATCCCTTGCACTTTATGCATAAACACGTGTACACTCCATGGATGTAATTTTTGTCTACATGAGCTAACTTGAGCTTTAAATAGTTGTACTTCATGCTTTAATGCTTGTACCCTTCTCCGTAGCAACACATACATACGGCAGGGTGTTTGGTCGACTACTTGGTTACTTTAAAAGATATTAAAGTTTAAATGGTGCTTACAAAATATATTGTTGAGAGTATTTCTTTGCTATTTACCTTTAGATTTGTATTCTATAATTCTTTGTTTAGTCTCAAATTCTGGTTTTTAGTTTGTGGTGGTTTATAACAAGATTGTTCTTGAATTCATAATTTTTAGTTCATGTATAGGTAAATCTTTTGTAATTTAACATCATGAGTAATTTTTAGTTCATGGTTGCTCACTATAAATTTGGTTTGGCTCCTTTGATGGACCTTCTTGGTTGAAGCTTCATAAGGTGTGCTTCTTTCATGAAATGGTTTCCAATACAATGTGTGTAAGAAGTTCCTGGAGACTGGTGCTTGAAGTCATCATACGAAGAGAATAAGAGAGTTGAAGTTTGTAGATGATGAGGGTTTCAAAATGAATGAATGTTGGTTTATTTGTTCCCTAAAATTTCGAAATCAAGGAAGAGATTTACATAAAGATTGTACTCATTTTGTTTTCTTGCTGGAACAACACAAAGGAAAAAGGCTTTGACTGATGTAGAAATTTTGTACACTTTGTTTCTTCACTTGAGTATTGTCATACTTAATGAAATGAGAAAAAGAAAAAGTAGATGGGGTGGGTGATGGATGGCAGGCGAGATTTCAACAAGAGGGAGGACAAAACTCGTTTGATGTTGACTAGAGTGTAGAAGTTGTTAGATTGCTTTTGATTTAATTTTTCTTTCTTTCTTTCTTTTTTTTCATTTGGTTTTGAACTTTCACTTGGTTTTCAACTTGTAATTTGCTATTTTATTTTTATTTGTAACAACTATAATTCACATTATTAAGTCACTAAGTAGCTAAATTTTCGATTCTACAGCGTGATCGCTAAACTTAGTTAATATACTAACATGTACATATAACTCGTGCTTATTAAATGTATAAACTTCAGTTACAAAAGTTGGTTCATGCTAGACTTATAATGTCCATGAATTCATTAATTTATAGCCAATGTTTTAAAAATTGGTGTCCTCTTAGATCGGGTGTCGGGAGGATGTCTCGTTTTCGAGGGTTGTCACACCAGTCTCTACGGAAATCTTTCCAAAGCAACTAATCCTAAAAAATGGCACATTTGCGGGCTTATGAGTTTGCTTCAATTATGGGCATGGACTAGGTTGCCCAATTTATCTTTGATTCTTACTGATCGAAATATACAATTAACAGGAAAAACATTTGGTGCTAGGTACGTAATCCGTTATCATTATATTGAAATGATAATAGCATAACTAATTTTCAATATATTAAAATTCAGATGGAATCAAAAGCTAAGGTACGTGCACATAACCAAGAACTGTGTGACAGCGTATCAGTCAGCGTTAGAAGCGATGGAAAGTGGAAAGGTATTTTACTAGTTAAATCTAATCTATAAATGTTATACAAACTATTGAGCTATAACAAAATTTTGCAGTTCTTATGGACTCCCTATGAACATTTTACCGGTGTTCTATCACCAGTGTGTACACACAACCCCCGGAACTGGTTATGTGTAACATATGTTATTCATTGGGAAGTAGTTGAGCAGTACTTACCCAACAGGGTATTGAGACAATTTTCGGTTTATCAAGATATGTAACACCTCAATTTTTGATACAAAATATTTCCGCAAAATCCTTGTAAAAACATTTGAGTAATTGTCCCAAAAATATGGATTTACAAAATCTTTGGCATTAAATAAAAGTCAATAGTTGGTGTTACAAAATTGTATCATAACCAAAGCCAAACGTAAATCCACCTTGCTATCTCTACATAAACTCGTGCGCCTTCACAAGCAAACACACCTAATCCTTAGCTCCTGACCCTGAGTACATAGCATTACAAACAAACATGGTACGTAAGACAAAAATCGTCTCGTGAGATACATGGGTTTTAGTCCCGACATTAACATATAAATAATCACATTATATATATATATATATATATATATATATATATATATATATATATATATATATATATATATATATATACTTTGGTTACCTTCGTGGTAACCCTATCTCATTCATATACATCGATCACCTCCTCGGTAATCCTATCACATTCTTTTATAGCCTATTCGACCTGTCAAGTTGTTCGGAATGCCTCCAATCCAACAAGACCCCCCTTTTTGTCCTACTAACCAGAATGCCTCCGATTCAGTAGAACCCCCATTGTCACAGTGTTCAGCCAAAGTGACCTATCTTTATCTTACTAACCAGAATGCCTCCGATTCAGTTTAAAGATACCGTGATAATCCATCAGTTTAAAGATACCGTGATAATCCAGAATGCCTCCGAATCTATCACGTACCTGTCCTATCTCATTCTACCCATTATAACCACTACATGTGACTATATGTCACATCAATCAACAATGTTGTATGGCAGTCACATAATATATCCGTATACTAATCTTAGTTAGTAATTCACATAATTAAATCAACTAGTTCATAATAACAATAAGCAACTAGTTTATAAATTAGTAATAATAAATTATGAAAATACTTCTTTACCGCTATGTACTCAGTTTTAAAGTTCACATGTACTCACCTTTGTCAAGCTAAACCCAAATCGTGTCTATCAACACGAATCCTTGCTTCCCAACTTGTGAAACGTCACCAAACTTTAGGTCTTCTTGACCTACCATCAATATCATCACAATAACTAGTTATTATCCATAACTAGTCACTAATCAATCCATATTAACATTCCTAACCACCAAGTTCATCCAACTTGGTGGAATCTTAAACCCTAGTTCAAGATTTCCATCGATAAACCCAAATCCAACTTGTACACATCGATTACAAGCTTGCAATGAGTGTTTTACACCCATGTTTGGTCATCTTCTCCAAAGATGACATGGTTGGTTCCCTAAACCACCATTGATACCCAAGAAAAGCTTGAAATTAAGGTAGAAAATGATAAGGATCAATAATCATTACCTTTGATGCTTAAATCCTTTAAGATGGTGAAGATTTGAGCTCCTTAGCCCCAAAAAACCGTCCAAAATGCTCCAATTTCGGCTGCTATAGATCTAGGGTTGTAGGTGGTATGAAACTCTAGCCTACACTCAACTTTATATAGTTCAGACGCTCCTCGCGCCCCGCTCGCGCCCACCTCGCGCCGCGAGCGGACGCGGGTTTCCCATTTGGTCGCCGTCGGAAGGCAGTCCTCGCGTCTCGCGCCTGGCTCGCGCCGAGAACTCGACTCGAGCTCAATTCGAGCTCGGCACGAGCCTCTCGCGTTTCGCCTCTGATGTTTTTGTTCGCACTCGCGTTTGCCTCGCGCCTTCCTCGCGCCGCGAGGGCTGTCTGGGTCAGTTTCTTGCCTTTTAAACTTGTTTCCATCCAAGTCTTGACCCATACTTGGTTACACCAAGTCCCAAACATCCAAACACTCGATAAAACACAATGGAGACTCGATTAAATATTTTACCACCTTTATTCCTCAATATTCCCATTTAATTCATTAACCGAAAATTCCGGTCGTTACAAGATATTCCAATGGCGCCCCTCTTTAGTATAGCGGATTATAGGTTGTTACGTAAACAGAACCGTAGAGGAGGCGCGGGTAATGATTGGCGGGTGGAGCTTGTCATTTATGTGACACATTGGAACAACCGTCTTAATTTTTGCTTCAACGGACAATGGATGAGTAGTCCAACAACTGCTGATGATTATATGCCTTGGTACTTTCAGCGTACCATAGGCTTTATTAAAAATCCAAGGCCTGTTGGAGGCAACTTTTCACGTGGCCATAATCTGGGAGGAGCTTTAAATGTTGCGGTAATATGTCATAATAATGTTTATATGTACACTTAGTCATAATATGTATTAATAATTGATATAAGATGTATGTAGGTTGATGGGTTAACACATCTTCAATCGATGATGCAACCAATGTTGGGACAACAGCAGTTTCAGCCTTTTATAGATGACATGTATCAAATGTCCCAGACATACTTGCATCAAGCACATGCAGAAGAACGTCCAAGTTTTTGGACTCCTCGTGTGTCACAACATCACCAACAACCGCCACCGCTGACACATGAGCAATTATTGCCGGTTCCCAGATCGATGCGGGGGGCTCGTTGGGCCCAACAAACTCAAACAGAAGATGTGGGCCCATCAAACCGGGGGGATTCTAGTGCCCAACAAACTGAAACTGAATATGCTAGTGGTGCCAGTACATCACACCAGATGGGCTACGTTCCAAGTTCGAACTTTGAACAGGGGGTATCTAGTGTGCAATTTCAAAACGAAAATCCACTTAATATGGATGGAATCTCTCAAAACGATTATAATTTATTCCCGGAATTGTTTACGAATACTCCACCCCCACCCCCCCCCCCCCCCCCCCCCCCCCCGCGCGCGCGCGCGCGCGCGTATGCTCACCAACAATATTCTCACGAATTCAGTTTCACAGATTCCCCTCATAATTATTTCGCGGGCCAATTTTCTGATCAACAACCTAATAGAAACGTGAGTCCGGTCCATCTGTTTGACATCAATATAGAGCCACCTAATCATGAAGAACAAGTTAGGCCGGTAAGAAAAAGAAGACCGCTGAATTGTGGGACAGGAAGTAGATAGGGCCACAATCATTAGCTTATATTTTTGGCCAAAGTTGTATTATGTAAGTATTTATTTTTGTTTAATTTTTTTGACTTTTGCAAACCACGTAACTTTCTCGCCCGTGTTTTTTTAACGAATTTTATACGCATGGAAACCTTGACCCGGGCACTACAAATCCTGTATATACACTTACGTCCAAAACCTTAAAATTTTGGAGTTATTCATGCATGAAATTAGCATTTTGAATGTTTTTGCATTACAAAAAACCAATTTTTTGCATTTTCAAATTGTCATAACTCTTTCATTACTTATCTTTTTGGTCTAATTCTTTTTCATATGTTTACATACTCATCAATACCGCAACTATCATTTAGAAAGTTAAATCTGAATAACTAAAAAGTGTACTCTATTAAGCTCGAAAGTTAGACATTTAATTTTTTTCGCTAAATTTGTTTTTTAAGTAGTTGATTTTTAAATGACAAGCAAACACAAACATCAAGATTTCATAAATTAATACCAAATAGAATTGAAATTTTAATCCAAATCATCAAACAAAACCACAGATCTAAAAGGAAAAATTTCGGGTTGTGATTCTAAAATAAGATAGCTATACAAATCACGGGCCATAAGTTGTCGATAACCCGTAGCGATCTGATTACTATCGACGACTCCATCTTGCTTGATTGATTTCCCTGCTACCAAATAGTGCATAAACTTACAAATAAACACAGCAGAGTCTTCTTCCCTTCCTTGAGGAATGCCTTTGGCGAAATAAAGATCCGCCTTAACTTGGGGGTTTCTTTCTTCATAGGAGAAACTCCATTTAAAACCGGGCAAAACATCTCGCCAACGTTTTAAGGTTGCCGTAAGCACGTCATGCTTTATGGAACGACGACAACTGCAAATTAAACACGTATCGTTGCTAACAAGATCCATCTGCACAAGCAACCAAACGTTATCATTTAAATGTAACGGGATGTATAAGACATCTACAACCCCCCAAGAGGGGTAAGGTGCCAAACTGCCATCTGCATATTTTACAGCATCTGATCCGTGAGGTGGTAAGAGTAGAGACTCAAACTGAAGGATTTATGTGCATAGTTAGTCAACCTATGATGATACATCCATGCCTACGAAACACTTAAGGGTCACACCGGTGAGTGCATGTAATACGAGTAAGATATGTAATGATACTTGGAAGAGGAATGATTCATAATAAGTCATTTATGAATCATATTAAGTATTAAGTCAAGTTTGACTTATTACTAGATTAGTTTAACTAACTAATTGATACAAGTATTTGTACATTTACTAGTTGAGTAAATATACAATGTGTTAATTATAGATTATCCATAATATGATTTAAAGCCATTAAATCATATAGTGTTTGGATAATATTATTGTTTAGATTATATAAAGTTTATTATATAATCAATTATTAAAAGTATAAATACAAGAATATATTTCGTCTATATGGGTACCGAAATATTAAGTGTATAAATACTAGACATTTAATAATTAAGTGTAACAATAATAACTAGATAAACTACAAGGGTTTAATGTGTAAAAGATAAGTTTAATTAAGAGATTGATCTTAATTAAACTAGAAGGGCCCTAAGTGAAAGTCCTTCTATTATAAATAGAAGGCTTGGGGTTCCCTTGTTTGTTGCTCATTAGTACACGAAAAACCCTAAACCCACCCTCCCTTGTTTCGGCCGAACCCTAGAACAAGAACACAAGCATTGTGTTCTTCGTGTTCTTCGTGTTCTTCGTTCGTTCTTCATATTCTTCAAGTCTTGAAGATTGAAGATCATTACAAGGATCAACTAAAAGATCACTCGATTTGTTCATCATCAGTGGATCTATATTAAGCAAACAACAAGGTATGTTTTGGGAAACCCTTTTTCCCTTCTTCTCCTCTTGGCCGAATTCGACCACCAAGAACCCTAGGGCTCTTGGTGATGGTCGAACGAAACACACAAGCATTGTGTGTGTTCGGGTTTTTCGTACAAGGTTTCTTTATTGTTAATCTAATCTACATCTCCAAGATCCCAATCCTTTAGGGTTTAAGGATTAGGTTTAATCCCAGTTCCACCTTTAGGGATTATATCAGCTAGTTGGTTTTAACCGGTCAAGAACTAGTTCATGTTCTTGGTCAGTGTGGTTCGAACCAAGTGACTAGGAGGTTGACCCATGTGGTCAATCAGTGTCAATGAAACCCTTCAGTGGTATCAGAGCGTTGGTTTAGAGATTTAAACTAGATTAACAAAGTTTGTTTGTTTAATTTTTATTAAAGTTTTTTTGTTCCAACTTTTTCTTCTTCTTCTTAAGTCACAAAAAAGGGGAAGAACCCTAGGACCAAGTATGTTAAACTAGTTAAGTTTAATTGGTCAAAAGGATTCTAGAAAACCCTAGAAATTTTCGTGAATGGGCAAAGAACCCTAGGATCAAGTATGTTAAACAAGATTTGTTTAATTGATCAAAAGGCTTCTTTCCCTAACCCTAGCAATTTCCGAAAATTGTAGAACCCTAGGATCAAGATTGTCAAAAAATTTGATCAAGAGGATTCTTTCCTTAATTGCATGATCTTCAAAATCTAGGATCAAGTATGTTAAACCAAGTTTTGGTTTAATTGATCAAAAAGGATTCTTTCATTTTTCCTCAAGACTTCGTGAACAAGGAGGTTACTTGGACACCAAGTTTGTTAAACTAGCCTAGTTTAATTAGTGGAAAAGTTTCCTAGGCTTTAAGGATTTTTCTGAAAAACCCTAGATGTAATCTAGAACTCTAGAACATTAAACTAGTTGAGTTTAATTGTTTAAAAGAATTAATTAGGTTAATAATCTAAAACCTAGATAATTAAACAAGTTCATGTTTAATAGGTTTAATTATTATTTTAATAGACTTATTAAGACTAGTTCTTTAAACCTAGAAATCTAGACAAAGTTTATTGTCTATAAGGTTTAAATTAAAAAGTTTAAATAAATTTATTAGGGTTATAATCTATCTTAGAATTTAAACAAAGTTTATTGTTTAAATAGGATTGATTAGAATTAATTTTTGATAAATAATGTTTTTGATCAAGAAAGTCAAAACCCTAGTTTTGATTGATCAAGAACAAGATTAGGGTTAGACTAATTAATGAGAATTAAAAGAAGTGTTAATTTTTAGTTCAAGAAATTAACAAGATGTATTTATTTATATATATATATATATTATATTTCGTTTTTTTAATATTTAAAAAGGGATATAATGAATTTTAATAAATAAAGTAGTTTATACGTATTTTAATTAGATTAAGTTAAAATACATACGTATAAACTAGATGTAATATTCTTATTAGAATGTTACAAGTTTATTTTAAAAGAAAATAAATATGTATATATATTAAATACAAGATTAAATGGAACATTAAAAGATAATGTTATTTTGATCTTTAAGGATAATAATATAACTAGAAATTGTATAAGTTGATTATATAATTAAGACTAGAATGTACAAAGTTATGATTTCATTATAACTAGAAATTGTACAAGTTGAGATTATATGATGAACTAGAAATATACAAAGTTATATATTATTGTTATAAAGTGTATAAAGTTATAAGTTACTATAACTAGATAATTATGCAAGTATAATATAAGTATTTTACAAGTCATGTAAGATACTAGATTAATGATCAAGAGTTAAATAACAAGATAACTTTAAAAACTATATTTAACTAGTTCAAGTTAAATGTAAGAAAGGTTTAAACAAACTAAGAATTATTATATATAGTCTCTATATAATAAGGTTATTAGTTTCACCAAGTATATACCGGTGATTGTGTTTGCTTAAGTTCCATCATGGTTGTTGGAACTAGTGGGAGCTACAAATGTTTAATTTTATTATTAGACATGTGAAAAACTAGGTGTGTTAAACTAGATTTATGATTCAAGTTTATGAATCGTAAAAGAATTAAAAGTTTAACATAAGTTTTAAAGTTTTTCAAGAAAGATAAAACAAGTAAGTTTTATTCTAGATAAGGTTTTTTCCAAAAACCTAGTAAAAACGTTTTGTACACCTCGTTTTAGGTATACATATAAAGCGCGCAAATTCTTGAAACTATAAGTTTTAAAGAAATATTCTTAAGGTTTAAAAAGGATGTCTTGTTGAATTCTTGAATTCACAAGTCACATATTTTAAACAAGGATTAAGATTGGAATAAGGTTTAAGTTTAGTTCAAGACTTAAACAAACCCAAGAAAATCTTAGATCTAAGTACTATCCACCTAATGGAACACCTCACTTGTTCAACGATATTCATATTGTAAGGATAAAGAACCTTAGATATGGATTCAAATCATTGCGAGTGTTAGGGTGCGTAAGGTTCTGTGATAATCGGGAGTCCCAGCGCAGAGCATCACACTGTCTTAGATGGTCTGATCTACTTTGGTGATAATCGGGAGTCCCGACCCAAAAAGTATTTGAGTAGAATAAACATACTAGACTTTATTACTAACTTAGAAATGTACAATTAGATTGTACAAGGTTGTAATAAGTTATAAGTCTAAAGATTCTACGACCCCTAGGAATCGTGTCAAGTCTTGATACGATCGGTAAGGATGTTACCTACCAGAAACAACATGTCTCGTCGGGAAGTGCCCAAACCTTGCGGCGAGAATGTGATATATGGATCCTAGACCTAAAATATTAATTATGGGTTTATAATATATTTTAGATAATGTTTATTGATAATTACTAATTAAACTGGGTTTAATTTGTAGATGGCAGCAACAACCACAACGACAAGTACCAATAATCTCTCACTTCGCTCAATCCTCGAAAAAGACAAGTTGACTGGGTCAAACTTTCTCAACTGGGAGCGCAATCTTCGCATTTTGCTCAGGCATGAGAGAAAGTGGTATATCTTGGAAAGAGCAGTACCTAATGTCCCTGCCGCGAATGCTAGAGCTGAAGCAAGGCAAGCTTATGATAAGCATGTCAGTGATGCGCTCGATGTGAGCTGTTTAATGCTCGCAACCATGAGTCCAGAATTACAAGAAGGACTTATGGATGTGCCTGCATTTGAGATGATCTAGCAACTTAGGGATTCATTTAAAGAGCAAGCTCGCACTGAGAGGTTTGACATCAATCGAGCCTTCAACTCTTGCAAGATGGTCAAAGGAACACCGGTGAGTGCCCACGTCATGAAAATGAAAGGGCACATGGATCACCTTGCTAGACTTGGTCACCCCATACCGTTGCAAATGGCACCAGACACTATACTTAATTCATTGTCTGATGACTACAAGCCTTTTGTGGTCAACTACAATATGCATAATATGGAGAAATCCATTGCTGAGCTACATTCCATGCTCAAGACAGCTGAATTGAGTTTGGGGACCAAATCTAAGGATGTTCTAATGATCGGTAATAGCAGTAGTGGTGGCAAGAAGAGAAAAGGGCATGGTAGTAAAGGAAAGGGTAAAACCAATCCTAGCCAAAGAGTGCCAAATGGTAAAAGTGTCAAAAAAAAGGTCAAGAAGGTAAAGCCTAACACAGCGAGGACCGAGAATCGGTGCTTCAAGTGTTGTGAGGCTGGGCATTGGAAAAGAAATTGTCCAAAAAGTGCAAGTGGTGGTGGAGGAAACGCAAGTTCCTCAGGTAACACAACCACAGTTCTTAATCACTTTTGAGATACTTGTAAAGTACATTACGAGTAATCTAACTTTTGCAATCGTTCATTGCAGGAGGAGATTGAAAGTGATGATGACCGGCATGAGATGGTGATGATCCCACAAGCACCAAGATTTTATAATTCAGTATTTTTTATGGATTCAGTAAAAACAATTTTATTTTATTGTTTGAATAATCATTTTATTTTTATGTTAAAACAAAGTTTTTGGTTTTAATAAATTCGAATCCATGGTTGAATTATATTGTGTGCATGTGTGATAATTACACTAGTCAAGGTTTTATGACTAGATTGTAAGTCAAGTTTTCGATTTACTTTATATTTCATGTTTTATACTTGTTTGATTGTTGTATAATAAATAATGTCTTAGAAACGCAATACTTAGATACTAGAAATTAGAAATTTCTTCTAAAGTATTTAAGAGTTTTTGTGGAAAGCATAAAGTTCAAAAGTACGTTGAACTTATTTAAAACATCTTAAGTAATGGTTACTTATGATAGTAAGTTTTAAAGTGTTAGTATTAATATAGTATGATTATATTGGATATAATCAAGATAGACTTTAAAGAGTATTGTTACAAGTCTTTTATACTTGTAATAAAGGAATTTAATGAAGTCATAATTCCTTGATAGGAATAATTGGATATTCGTAAAATCCAAGTTATTTGACTTAGACATTAAATGAACTCTTAAAAGGGATAAACTATATTAAAGTATTTAAGAATTAAAAGGTATTGTTGCAAGTCTTTTATACTTGTAATAAATACAATATTTAATCAAGTCATAATTCCCTAATAGGAATAATGGATATTTGAGAAATCCAAAAAATGACTTTGGGATTAAATAATATTCTTAAAAGATACTAATACACTTAAGAATTGGAAGTATCATTTCAAGTGTTTCATACTTGTTAGATACAGTAATCAATGAGAGTCATGATTCCCTTATCAGGAATACTGGATATTCGCAAATCCAAAGGATGACTTTGATAATTGATTAATTTTTAAAGAGTTAAACTATAATTTTTGACTAGGTCAAAAGTAGTAGTTTAAGTGATGCTTATTTCCATAAAATTTAGTGGGAGCTATGACTAACATATTCACTAGAGGTACTAATGAATATAGTAAGTTAGTTAGGACATTAACAACAAGAAGTTACCAAGTCGTTAGCCAAAGAGTTAAGAGAATTAAATGATCATTGATTAGATTATTGCAAACCTAATAGCGTGATCACAAGTCTTGTGATTAATTATTGCATATCTAATAGGATGTTCACATTCCAGTGAACAAGTTAATCATTCAAGGAAATTTCTTTAACTAGTAAGAATTTCTACAAATCAAGTAGCTAAAAGAGATTTAGTTACAAGGCAAGTTTTATAGATTCAAGAAACTAAAGGAGAAATTTTCCAATCCTCCTATGTTTACCGAATCATATAAAAAGGCAAGACTAGAATATGTTCTAACTGTTGCATGAACAATATCTAGCAAAGACAAAAGTAATAGTATTCGTGAATACTCGTCTTATGTCTTTAGTTTAATAGAAATGACTAATTGTAATTAGTGATAAAAGTTACAATTAAGGAGTCATTGAGCAATCAACACAAACGCAAAGAATAAGTAACGATCCAGTAGTAATTCAGTATCTATGTCCAGTGAGTAATAATACATGAGTTAGTATCATTGTTATTCAGACTTTGTATGTTTTACACATCCATGAAAAAAAGTTTTTTTATTCAAAAAGATATAAATCCGTGACTACTCGTCTTGGTGGGAACCTTGATGGGACGTTAACGTCATCGCGGTATTTAGTGGTAGATTCGAAGTTCTTCGAAGATAGCTACATAAGTTTTTGTGTAAACCAAATATCGGTGATATTCTGTTGGAGCTCGACGAATATTGGATTGACCACCGTGATAATACTTCGTGGTTGAAAAGTTCAAAAGTATTATTCACTAGGATTGTCCTTAAGCCTGAGGTATTTGGTTTGGGATACAATGACTAATGTGCTTTGGTTCGTCTTAGACAATTCTGAATATGGTTGTCATACGAGGGCTTACTGGGTACAAAGGAATTTGTATTTTGAATCGAAATATAACAAGATGGTAATTGTACCTCCTTTTTTAGGAGAGATATTTATGGTTCCTTTGACATGATGAGATAACTGGAAAGTGCATGGCCATGCCCAAACGAACTGATTTATTCTTTGTCGTTTATCACAACAGTTTGAATCAAGAAGTCATGAAATGATTTCGAATACAGGAGTTGATAATTTCTACCATGCTCGTATTCATTATCACAAATATCGTGCTGCAAGGGATGAACCTAACAACATTACCCAAGAAGTAAGGACAGAGTGTTCTTTACTAGGAGACGCTATTAAGAGTTTTTCACAAAACTATACCAGGGTTACATAAGCTGTTTTTATGGGGTTGGTTACCTACATGCCCATCTAGAAGGCCACTGTAGCTCGTATCATTAAGACAAAGGTTACAAACTTGCACAAGTGGTAGTCTGAAGGATTTATGTGCAAAGTTAGTCAACCTATGATGATACATCCATGCCTACGAAACACGTAAGGGTCACACCGGTGAGTGCATGTAATATGAGTAAGATATGTAATGATACTTGGAAGAGGAATGATTCATAATAAGTCATTTATGAATCATATTAAGTATTAAGTCAAGTTTGACTTATTACTAGATTAGTTTAACTAACTAATTGATACAAGTATTTGTACATTTACTAGTTGAGTAAATATACAATGTGTTAATTATAGATTATCCATAATATGATTTAAAGCCATTAAATCATATAGTGTTTGGATAATATTATTGTTTAGATTATATAAAGTTTACTAGTTTTGAAAGCCCACCCAATAGGGCGGGCTAGATTCGAGATGTATATTGCATAACAATGAGAAAAATGTTAGTGAAATGATAACTAATTGTATTGTTATACTTCTTCCGATTCAAAATAAGTGATACATTTTAGGTTTCACGGTTTTTAGGCAAAATATTATAATGATAGTTAAATTAGATTAATTGGATGTTTAGTGAGAAATAAGTTCCACATCTTTTGAATAAAGTGTGGTTAATGATGTTTAAAAGTAAAAAGTAATGGTAAATGGGTCATTTCACTTTGTTAAAGTAAATAGTTAGTGGGTGAAGGTCTTACTTTTTTTGCCAAATAAGGTAACTTTTCAAAGTGTATCACTTATTTTGAATCACCCCAAAAAGGAAATTGTATTACTTATTTTGAATCGGAGGAAGTACATGAATAATCCGTAAAAAAAAGTTAACAGGCGAAATAAAACTTCTTTGTATACGACGTTAGTCTTTGAGTTTTTGTAGTTGTCATGATGGTCGTAACAAAGTGTTGGTTTAGTTGTATACGATTATGGAGTAATTACAATAAGTTTCTATAATTACTAATTTTAATACGTATTTAAAAATAAATAAATAACACCTTCAATTATCTATAATTATAATAAAAGAAGCATTAGGGTGCTACGTGGCATCTTTTTAGCAAGTCACCTTGACACGTGGCAATCTCTTATTGGTTATTTGTCTTAATTTCCCGCCCATGCATGAGTCTAGAACAAATCTAGCATTAGAATTCGAAATTATTAATTAACCCTTTGAATTCAAAATTAATCACCGATATATTTTTGGAAGCACATAACAACTTTTATGTGTATAATAACCACATATTAATTGCCATGTTTAACTCAACCATTTTTGTAAATACTGCATAAATTTTCACGGATATAAATATGATTATTTTAGGAAAATTTATACTGTGTAAATTAATGTATAATTACTATTTTCACGCATAAATTTTAGGTTTGAAGATTTTTAATAGAAAATAAGGATGGTGGTTTAAAAAACAAGACATCAAATTTTGTATTTAAGGAAGTGTTCCAAAATTTATCTTAAGTTTTCTTAATTTCTTCTATAGATTGTTTCATATAATTTGTTACTCCCTCTGTCCAAAAAAAAAAAACATCTCATTTCATCCTAAATTTTTGTCTCACAAAAAACTTCTCATTTCTTACAGATAGACTACACATTACTAAAGATCTCACCACTAACTATCCACTAACTATATTTCTCTCTCCAAAGCAATCTTATATTTTAATCAAAATTATTTCCAATAATTCCACCACTAACTATCACCTTAAAACTTGTGTCAAAGTGAAATGAGAAGTTTTTTTGTGGGACAAAGGGAGTATTTTGTTAAAGAAATTGTTTCATGACATTTTAATAGTAATGTTTGGATTGATTGTCTTTCTTTTTCTTATTCTATGTTTCTCATTTTTCTATCGAAACATTCTTAAATTTTACAAAGTTAATGTAATTTGCAAGGATTAAATGAAATTTTTTTGGTTTAAAAGTATTACACATTTTCTTATTGTACGTGTAATATTCATGCAATTAACGATAAATTGTTGTAGGACAATAAAAAATATATACGAGTAAAATTAATGGTAGCCCCGTGATTTTTCACGGGTTATAACCTAGTTAACTTATAAATAAGGGTTTGGCGAACTCATGCCCTAAGGGCATGAGGTAAAGAGTATTAACTAACACATTCTTTCCTAACATATCAAAAAATTCATTAAATGAAGTATAATTTTATTAATTATTAAATTCATTTGTCAATATAAATGGTAATTTGAACATCAATAAATGTTTTTATCTCATGCCCTTAGGGAATGAGTTTGAAAAACCCTTATTTTAAAATGTATTACAATAGATTCCCATAATGGCTGACTTTGTTGAAATATTCAAGAATACACGATGGAATTTGTACTCTTGGATAGTTTTCTTTTTTAAACCCCCTAATTTCAAACCATATTTTATATATTATAATCTAGGGATGTGTACGTAACCCGTAAACCCGAGACCAAACCTGCCAACCTGGAACCAGTTACTCTCGTCCGGTTTTCGATTCTGTTTTCTTTCCAAAATAGGTTTCGGGCTTACCGCTCGCGGGCCGGATCGGTTTAAATTTATTCGGGTAACGAAGCTAGTTTAAGATGCTATTTTTGTAGGGTATTTCATAATAGGTAAAGATATCATCCATAATTAAGTAGCAAAGTATCCAATTTTAAATAAGGTTTCCAATTCATCGACAGTTTCAAACTCTCCCAAGAATTATTATTTATGTATTACGCATAAATGATTATTACGTATTAATGATTATTTTTTATTTCGTGAGCGAGACTTTATATTTTCTGTTTATCACGTATTCTTGATTAAATACATATAACCAATTAGAATTAGGGATGTGTTTGTATTCTTGTTTGGTGATTGAAAGTGAAGCAAAAAAATAATAAATTGCAGCATCTAAAACAACAATAAAATTGAATTTCATTGCAGCTAAAACACTAAAAGAAACGCAGTTGCGCAGTGCAGCAAAAACTGGAAAAAATGCAGTTGTGCACTGCAGCCTTCACAATAACCGGGTTTACCGGTTTTGTAACCGACCCGTACCTGGAACCGGTTAAACCGGTCAAGTTTTTCGGTCTTTGCATTTTCTGTTATCAAAATGAATGTTTTTAATATATGATTGTTTTTACTGTTATCAAAACTCTCGCTTGAGTTTGTAAAGAATGGTGATTCACCCAACTAAGTCAAACTCACTCACTCCCAAAGCAGAATATTCCCCAAAGCACACTTATTGCATCTTCAAGCACACTTATTCCAAACTAAAATTTTATACATAAATATTAAACAGCAATAATCAGTGCATAAATTTGGTCAAGAACCTTAATTTGAAAACTTTCATTTGATCAAAAATTCATACCCAACACCAAATTCAGGGCTCATTATAAACTCATGAAAATTTTCATTTGATGAATATTTGGCAAATTGGTTATTTAGGTGTTGTTTGTTTTTTAAGAGGTAAAATGTCTGCGGTCTGCGGACCAAATCTGTAGAGAACACCTTACCTGCAAATTGAACGAAGATGAAAAGAGGAGTTTAGAAGTTAGTTGGTTGATTGACGTTCATAAGAATTTGTAACAAAATCCATGGAAGCAAATAGTTCAAGAAAATCATGTCAAGGCAGAATCCGGCACAAATAGTGCACATATACTAAAACTTTGAAAATTATAGTTCAATACTAAAACGTAGGAATTGCTATAAATTAAGTTATCATTCGAGAAATCGTCATATTAACTCCCCGTAAACTGAAACTCAAAAACATCTGGACGATAATATATACAAAAAACATAGGAATTACTATAAATTAAATTACCATTCCATAAATCGTCATATTAACCCACCTGCAAACTGAAACTCAAAGACCTATGGACGATGGCAGGGGTCATTTTGTATGTTGATCGGATGATTTCCCGTGCATCAGAAGCGGACAATAAAGATGAACGAAGTTGTCGAAGATGTCAATCAAAAGGCGTTTGAAGATGTGATCCGAATTAGGGCTATCGGCATGGTGAAGGGGATTCCCAATTTTGAAAATTTCCCAAATTTTAACGCTCCAACTTTGGGACCTCGACAAAAGCCAGATCGCGAAACATACCCACAAACGAATGTGTTGCATTCATTTCACGCAGAAAATGAAGGTGAACGAAACCTCCATAAATGGAATGCTTCTCAGGCAGGAGTAGTTGTCATCGGAATGCTTCTCCGGATGCGTGTGGAATGTTTCTCCAGATGCGTCGTGTAAAGAATAATTAGGGCAATTCAAAATCAAACGCGTGAACCATCAATGCTGATGTGTAATATTTTGTTCCAAAAATGCCCTTTGAGTCACTATTTTAAGCCAATCATAAGCAGCGAAATTGACAAGTCATCAAAAAATAGCTTAAGGTCTTGCCCCATATATAGGTAGGAGATTATATAATCAATTATTAAAAGTATAAATACAAGAATATATTTCGTGTATATGGGTACCGAAATATTAAGTGTATAAATACTAGACATTTAATAATTAAGTGTAACAATAATAACTAGATAAACTACAAGGGTTTACTGTGTAAAAGATAAGTTTAATTAAGAGATTGATCTTAATTAAACTAGAAGGGCCCTAAGTGAAAGCCCTTCTATTATAAATAGAAGGCTTGGGGTTCCCTTGTTTGTTGCTCATTAGTACACGAAAAACCCTAGCCCCACCCTCCCTTGTTTCGGCCGAACCCTAGAACAAGAACACAAGCATTGTGTTCTTCATGTTCTTCGTTCGTTCTTCATATTCTTCAAGTCTTGAAGATTGAAGATCATTACAAGGATCAACTAAAAGATCACTCGATTTGTTCATCATCAGTGGATCTATCTTAAGCAAACAACAAGGTATGTTTTGGGAAACCCTTTTTCCCTTCTTCTCCTCTTGGCCGAATTCGACAAGGGTTCTTGGTGATGGTCGAACGAAACACACAAGCATTGTGTGTGTTTGGGTTTTTCGTACAAGGTTTCTTTCTTGTTAATCTAATCTAGATCTCCAAGATCCCAATCCTTTAGGGTTTAAGGATTAGGTTTAATCCCAGTTCCGCTTTTAGGGATTAAATCAGCTAGTTGGTTTTAACCGGTCAAGAACTAGTTCATGTTCTTGGTCAGTGTGGTTGGAACCAAGTGACTAGGAGGTTGACCCATGTGGTCAATCAGTGTCAATGAAACCCTTCACAAACTTGGTAGGCATTATTGTCCATCGCTTATATTCTCCAGTATTATAGCCAAGATACAACCGATAATGCATCCATCTTCTAACCCAACAATCCATATGCTGTAATAAATATACAATTATTTACCTTTGAGATTCTATTATATGGATAATAACATAATTAAATTACGTACCCCACGGCACAAAACTGAGCTTGAATTCTCATCTAACAGGGTACTCCAAAACTCTCTAGGTACCTGAGTACGACCTAGGAATACAATATAGCAAAAGGTTTCATTCCCCCGCCTATCCCCGTTCAAGTAAAATTCCTCTACACTCCTGGCCCAACCATACTCCTCAACCAAGTCAATTGTGTCTGATTGTTGATTACCTATTGAGGATTTTTGAGTTTCCTGCTCCACAACCTGTAATGTCGGTGGAGGCATTTCCCTCGTACGTTGCATCCTATGTGTGCTTGCTTCCTGAACCGCCTCCTCCTTCGCCCCTTCATAAGCCACGTTATCCATTTCATTCATTGTATGTTGCATCTCGTCAATGATAAGTCGAAGTTCATGGGCTCGAGCTTGTTGACCCATTTGGTCAACTGAATCTTCTAACATGTGAAGTTGTAGATGAAGTTCATAGATTAAAGTTTTTTGACTTCTCCACATGGTATTAGAAAAATGCTCTTTTCCTCTTTTTATTTTTGTAATTTATTTTAATGGGAATCTTAATTTTTATAGTTTTTTTTTTTTTTTTTTTTTGTGAAGTGTTGGGGAGAAGAAGACTGGTTTAGTGGTTTAGTGGAGGTTGTGAAGTGTGGATTATATACTGAGTATCGGGATGGCCTTAAAGCCGGCCTCGGGGAGCCCTTTTTAGGGTAAGCAGGCCTCGGGGAGGCCTTGTAACAGAGAGCGTGTCAGACCACCCTAAAGCAAGCCTCGGGGAGTCGGGGTTTAAGAGGAAAGCCGGTCTCCAGGCATCCGGCAAGCCTATTTTTGAAAAGTGAAAAAAACGAGCCTATTTGTGAAAAAAGAGAGGAAAACAAGCCTATTTTTGAAAAAAAAAATCGACTTTTGATCCTCTTGTTTGAAATAAAACAAAACCAATTCGACCAGCTCTAAAGTAAATGGGTAGATACTCACACATATTAGGTCTTGAGGTAACACCAAACGCTTCTTCACATTCTATTGTAAATTTAGCAATATCAAAAGCCTATGCTTGAAACATTGTATCCTACCAGCAAGAAAAACATGCCTTTTATGTAACCTGCTGCTATATATTTTATATAAATCATGTATAATAAAAATCCTAGATTAGTTAAACGTACCATAAACCAATCAAAAGGCTTAAAACCATACAGCAATCCTGGTAGAGTAATTCAAACCACTCGATCCGCCCATTTTGCAACGTATAACATATATTTATCCCTAAAAAGTTACAAAAACAAAACTCTGTCAGAATTGAATTTTTAAAAATTAGATTCAGTAATTAAAAGATCATTTTATTATTAAAAAAACACTATATTGCAAAATCATACCCATAATTGATGTTTATCTTTAAGATCTTGAAAATCATTTTTCCTCACGAACATATGTTGGCCTGGTAGTGGAGAAGGCGACTAATTGATGTTTAGGAATGGAATGACTGAAGAAAACTAAGTAAAAAGAATAAACCAGATATCACTATTCCAAAGAGCTGCACTTTGACTTTAAAAGTCAAATGCGAAACTGTTGCAATTTATAATTGTCCGAATGATATTGAATTTCAATATACTAGGCTAAATTGCTATAGAGAAATACTCATCACAATCAAGTATCATGTGTAACATCCCGAGACCCGGCCTAAAATTTTATTACTTTCGTTAAGTAATAGTTACTTGTTTAGTAGTTTATATTATTTATTTGATTTATTTGAATTAATTGTATTTTTAACCATGAGGTTAAAAATTAGTTAAACTGAAAAGTTTAGGTAATATGGGTCGAGTTATATTGAGAACCCTGATTTCAAAAAGAACTCTGAGAACTATTATTAACCAATCAGAATTTAGTAAATTAATTTTGATTTATTTAATTCATATTAATTATTCAAGGGTATTTATGACATTTTACAAAAAAGAAAAATATTTCCTTTTTCAAAAATTTCCTAAAATTTAGGGTTTATTTTTTAAATTTTATTATTATTTTATTAATTATGTCGAGCCGGTTGTGAACATATGTTTTTTTTTACAAAATATGTTTTTTTACATATATGTTTTTTTTACATTAATTTGAGAAATTTATTGTTACATATATGTTATCTTACAATTGTATTGATATACATGTTTGAACATACATGTTCAACTTATACATACAAAAAGGCAAAAATTATTTCAAAAACACATATGTACAATATAACATTTATGTTATCCAACTCAAACATATACTTTAATAAAAATTTAAAAAAATAGTGAATAACATACATGCACGTACAACACATATGTATCTAAAATTCTAAACAATAACATTTATGTTACTTAATCAATAAAAACACATAAGCAAACTTTGACTCACACATCTACACCAATGTCAACGTACATCAACAACACTTCGATTGATTGATCATAACACCTTAATCTTAATCACCTCATTCGGCAGGATGATTTGCACCAGTGTTGACAACAACCGCTCACTGTACCAACCACTACAATGCACAATTAATTATCAGATAACTAATAGTTAAGTAATACTATCAAATAACACAAACTAATTGTGACAACCCTAAAATTTAGATATTTAATTCGACATTTATTGTAACCACCCTAATAGTGTATTTGAACCCTAATTTAATTTATGAGAGTATTTATTTCATTTAAGTTGCGCATAAAACCCTAATATCATTTATGACAAATTAGTGAAACCCTAAGAAATCAGGCCTAGTTACTACACATCATAAATTGTACACTTGTAAATTATTGTATCGTTAAATTAGTTAGTTAGCGAGTTGGTGACACAACAAATTTATAAACTACTCGAAAATATAAATTTAACAATGTATGATAAAACATTAATTCTACCAAATTAACTAGTACAAGAAAATCATCCATCAAAACATTTAAATTAGAAATATGAAATAATAATTATATATACTATGATAATACTAAAATCAATAAAATAATTATACCAAATAAAATAATAACTTGTTTTTTTTAAAAAAATCTCAACCCCTTACTCTACATCTCTCAGCCGATCACCTCTCAATCAAATCAAATCCATTTTTTTTTAAAAAAATAAATAATAATAATAATATATTCATTGTATAATTATTTTAACCAATGAATCATTACCATTTAAGACCATCCAATTATAATCTTACACAAACCTAACCTACAAACCCTGTTCCCCTAAACCTATATGAAACCCCAACCCCCACTTTTGTTACGCCTCCTGCCCAAAAACTTCCGGCGAACACTATAACATCTCCGGCCACCACCTTTTTTTTATTTTTTTTTCAAAAATAGGCTCGATCGGAGCATCTTTTTCACAAATAGGCTCGATTTATTCCGGTTTTCAAAAATAGGCTTTCCGCTGTCCCCGAGGCCGGCTTCCAATTAAAGCATGCCTCCCCGAGGCCGGCTTCCTCTTAAAACAGGACTCCCCGAGGCCGGCTTCCCCTTTTTGATTTGACCACCTGTTTGGACAACTCCCCGAGGCCGGCTTTAGCTTCATGGCCTCCCCGAGGCCGGCTTTAAGCCATACAAACTCCCTATATATTTCGCTTCCGAGTTAAACAACAACATACAAAAAAAAAAAATCTCCCCTTACATTTCACAAAAAAAAATTAACATATTTCACAACTCAAAAAAAACATATTTCTAATACCATGTGGCGAAGTCAAAAAGTCTTAATCATGGAACTTCGACTACAGGTTGAGATGTTAGAAGAGAGTATTGACCAAATGAGTCAACGAACTCGAGCCCGTGAACTTCAAATTATCATTGACGAGATGCAACATACAATATGTGAAATGGATAACCTGGCTTATGAAGGGGCATTGGAGGAGGCGATTGTGGAGCAGCAAACTCAAAACTCCTCAATACGTAATCAACAACCAGAAACAATCGACTTGGTTGAGGAGTATGGTTGGGCCAGGAGTGTGGAGGAATTTTACTTGAACGGGGATAAGCGCGGGAATGAAACCTTTTGCTATATTGTATTCTTAGGTCGTACCCAGGTACCTAGGGAGTTTTGGAGTACCCTGTTAGATGAGAATTCCAGCTCTGTTTTGTTCCGTGCGGTACGTAATTTAATTATGTTATTATCCATATTTTTAATCGAATCTCAAATGTAAATAATTGTATATTCATTACAGCATATAGATTGTTGGGTTAGAAGATGGATGCATTATCGGTTGTATCTTGGCTATAATACTGGAGAATATAAGCGATGGACAATAATGCCTACCAAGTTTGAGTCTCTACTTTTACCACCTCACGGATCAGATGCTGTAAAATATGCAGACGGCAGTTTGACACCTTACCCCGCTTGGGGGGACGTGGATGTCTTATACATCTCGTTACGTTTAAATGATAACGTTTGGTTGCTTGTGCAGATGGATCTTGTTAGCAACGATACATGTTTAATTTGCAGTTGTCGTCGTTCCATAAACCATGACGTGCTTAAGGCAACCCTAAAACGTTGGCGAGATGTTTTGCCCAGTTTTAAAAGGAGTTTCTCCTATGAAGAAAGAAACCCCCAAGTTAAGGCGAATCTTGGTTTCGCCAAGGGCATACCTCAAGGAAGGAAAGAAGACTCTGCTGTGTTTGTTTGTAAGTTTATGATTTTTTATTTTTGTGAAGTGTATTTGTAGAACACTGTATTTTTTGTGAAGTTTTAAGGGGTGAAGAGGGTTAAGTGATGTGTGGAATTATATAGGCGAGTTGTGTGGCTTAAAGCCGGCCTCGGGGAGGCCTTAAAGCTAAAGCCGGCCTCGAGGAGTCCGTGCTTGCTAAAGACGGCCTCGGGGAGTCCGTCCAAACCGGTGGTCACATCAAGCAAGCGGAAGCCGGCCTCCTGGAGTCCGGGTTTAAGAGGAAAGCCGGCCTCCTGGACGGCGGAAAGCCTATTTTTGAAAACCGGAATAAATCGAGTCTATTTGTGAAAAAGATGCTCCGATCGAGCTTATTTTTGAAAAAAAAATCTTTTTTTTTCAAGCAAAGGATTTCCGTCATCTCTTCCGGCAAGAAACCTCTGTACCCCCCTCACGATTTGGAACCAGGAAGACCCTACACCCTTTATCCGTTCTGACCACTTGCGACGACGCAGCAACCGGAACTCTGACGAAGAAGACATACATTCCGAAGCCTCATCTCCCTTTGTCTCTCTCTCTCGGTTTCTCTCCCTTTTTTTTTTGTGTGTGTATCCGATGAGTCCTCGAATCAGGCGACTAGCTGGTGTTCTTTTGTTTCCGTCGCAAACAAGAACCAAATTCTTCTTGCTATCTTTGCGTGATAATACCGTAACCTATTTAAGCAATACCACCCACTTTTGACCCCAACAGCGTTTGTTTTATTCAAACTCAATCAGATATAATTTGACCAGCATGTAAAGTAGCCTAAATCAATTTAACCATTCATTCAAAAACATATTTTAAAATGAATAAGTTAATAATTCTTTTCTTTCTGAAAATCATTACTGATTATAAGTAATTATTCAATCACTTATTTAATTCAACGCAAATAAGTTTTCAAATTTATATAGTATAAAATCAAAGGTATTTAAAATACAATAATAATAAACCAATGTCACCAACTTATCGCTCATAAGTTTACTTCTATGCATTTAGGTCACTAGAAGCCTTTTGGTCGGATCTTACATTTTGATCAATTGCATTTTTGGAAGCTTTGCATCAGGTGATTCCACAGCCCCTTTTTACTCTTTTTATTGTTTTACAACTTTGGGGTGAAAAACATATCAACCACTTTTATAAATGTTTACATTTTTTTATCACTTCGTATTTATTAAATCTTATTCTGACTGTGAGTCCACAGCCCCTTTTTACTCTTTTTATTGTTTTACAACTTTGGGGTGAAAAACATATCAACCACTTTTATAAATGTTTATATTTTTTTATCACTTCGTATTTAATAAATCTTATTCTAACTGTGAGTCCACAGCCCCACTTTTTACTGTAATTTAATTACTGTTTTTTTTCAAATCTTTGGGGTGAAAAACATATCAACTATTTTTATTAAATGCTTACATTATTTTTACTGTGATGATACATTATTCAAACCATGATAAATAGTCTTTATGCTCGGACTAAGTAGGTGTAGTGCATAGGTAGATGCTTACATGTCGTAATCTTAGCTAGTTGCGACTAGGCCCTGGATATGCAGATGGTACCATTGGCTGAGACTCTTCCTCCCACATTTTTGTTGTTACTTTAACGGTTCTACCCAACCGTCAAGGGAGTGCATATCTTAGAGAACAGAAACATCACACTTAGAGTTGCAGTTTGATTATGGGCTTAGGGTCGGCATATTAACTCAATGGCGTAGCTAACTGTTGGGGACATCAGTCATGCATTTTCTTATTATTTTTCAATATTTATTACTCTTACAATCTTACTATTTTGTTTACTCACATTTTCTTTATTATCAAATTTTATTACAACATTTTATTATATCAAATTATTTTTCAACATCTTATCATCACACATATTTTTGCCTTGTTGGCACATATACATTTTGGGTAACTCAAATTACATTTTATTATACAATTTATGCCGTTTGGTACACAACAACTTTGTCTTTCAAATCATTTTCAAATAACATCTTACTACACGATTTTTGCCATGTTTGGCTTACAAAACCTTGTATTTCAAAACTAATAGTAAACCTGTGGATTCACTCAACAATTTTGTTGATCGTTTTATATATGTTTTTCAGGTAAATAGGAGAAGCATTGAGTCCTTAGACTTTGGATCATGAGCATGCATATTGTCGAGATGTCACGAACGTCTTTTCATTTCCAAACACTGATTTTATTTTAACCTTTTTAAACTAGTTATAAATTTTATATAATACTTATTTCAAGTATTTAATTACATTTTAAAACTATTAAATATTTGCAATAATTATAGTTGTGTTACTCATGAATGTTACATCCCGTTCTTCCGCAAATCATTTATTATTATTGAATTTATGAGTTCACTTTTGGATTAGGGTTCTAAATATATCTTCGTTGCCTGAAACTAAATTAGTCTTGACTGTTTAATTAATCATCGTTTAATTAGATAATTGATATATATATTGCGTTTAATAAAAATTGAATCCTCCCCATTGTTCTACACGTGTTAGGGGAGTGTGTATGTGTCAAATTGAAAATGCATGTTTGGTTCTTTTCTCCTTCATACGTATTTACACATTAAAACGCATAGTTCATGTATTTTGGAGATTTCAAGTAAAGATTCAGTTCCATCACTTCATTCTAGCCATAATCTCGAAATTAATCATCCCACAAGGTAAGAAATTCATCTATATTGTTAGGGTTCATATCTTTGTTCGTGAAAAATTAGGATTCTTGAGCTTTTGATGGGTTTTTGTGAAATCTTGCTTTAAAACCTAAATTGATAGATTATATAGTGTTTGTTGGTGATCGTTAAAGTATTGTATGCTTAATTGTTGGTTAGAAACTTGAATTGATGAAGACTGTAAGAAATCACCATTGTTGGTGATTTTAAAAAAAGATGGGTTTTTGTAGTTCTTGGTGATTCTTACTTGGAAATTGAAATTGCTAGTTTATTTGGTGTTTGTTTTTGATTACTCAAGTTATATGTGGATAATTGTTAATTATAATCTTGATTTGATTAGGATTTATAAAATCCACCGTTGTTGTGTTCTTGAAGAAGAAGATGGGTTTTGCCCAAATTCTTGAAATTGTCATGTTTATGCTAAATTTAGGTTTATGAAGTGATAACTAGCATTGGAGAAGTGATAATCCTAAACGGAGATTTGAGAATGTTAAAGCCATCACCACTCGAAGTGGTAAAACGGTAAGTTCACCTGTATTAAATACTGATGAAAATTCTTGTGATGTGCAGATTAATGAGGAGACTCAAAGTGATGAAGATGAGATAGCTATGGAGAAGATTAAAACTCCAAAAGAGCAGGAGAATGTAAAACCAAAGGAGACGCATAAGTCCACTACACCGGAAGCAACGAACTCGTACACACCGAAGGTCCCTTTCCCTCAGCGATTGAGGAAAGAAAAGCTTAAAGAGAAATACGGTAAGTTCGTTGACATGATAAAACAGGTGCGCATTAACGTTCCTTTGGTTGACATGTTAGCAGGTATGCCGAATTATGGGAAGTTCTTCAAGGATTTGGTATCTAGCAAGACACTGACTGAGGAGGCGTCGTCAGCAGTACTAAGTGAGGAATGCTCAGCTATCCTCTTACCAAACATGCCTCCAAAGAAAGGCGATCCAGGGAGTTTTATTATCCTTTGTCTTATAGATAACCTACCACCCTGTAAAGCACTAGCGGACTTAGGAGCTAGCATAAATTTAATGCCCTTGTCGATGTACCTTAAATTAGGATTAACAGATCTTAAACCGACTAGGTTGAGTGTTAGACTAGCAGACCTGTCATTTAAATTCCCGTTAGGCATAGCAGAGAACGTCCCAGTAAAAGTTGATAGGTTCATATTTCCTGCTGATTTTGTTATCCTAGATATTCCAGAAGAGCCCAATGTCCCTCTCATCTTAGGGAGACCCTTTCTGAACACTGCCAGTGCCATAATCTTGGTTGCTGAAAAACAGCTTAGTCTAGGTGTTGGCAATGACCGATTCACTTTCTCCATCGAGAAAGCGATGAGGCATACCTCTGCCTCCGATGATACATGCAATTTCATCGACATCATCGATGTTTGCATGGAGGAGGAAATCACTTCATTTCTCGACCTAGATTGTGATGACCTTACTATTCATGGTGATGTTACTCTAGACTCTCCCGAATCCATCCAAGATCTCTCAGAGCTCGAGGAATTACTTCGCCTTGACGAAGAGGATTCGGAGGAAAATGAAGATGAGTTTGAAAAATTTGACCCTGAACAGAATCATCGAATCAAAACATCTCTAGAGGACCCTCCTTCATTAGAGCTTAAACCGTTACTTGACCACTTAGAGTATGCTTTCCTACAAGGAGAATCTGAACTACCAGTCATCATCTCGTCGAACCTATCCTCTACTGAAAAAATCAAATTAGTGAATATTCTGAAATCTCACAAAGCAGGCCCTTGCCTGGAAAACCGCGGACATACCGAGTATCAACCCTATCTTCTGTACAAACAAAATCCTCATGGAGGACAATTTCAAGCCAAGTGTACAAAGACAAAGAAGGTTGAACCCGAATATGAAAGATGTGGTAAAAAAGGAGGTCTCATCTTAATGCAGGTCTCATCTATCCCATCTCAGATAGTCCATGGGTGAGTCTGATCCAAGTGGTTCCGAAAAAAGGAGGGATGTACCTAAACTGCTACTTGTGCTGTATGTGAAAATTGAAAATTTGACATAAAGAATCAAGTTTATTGACCAATTTATAATGTTTTTCGATTATATTGATGGATGATTTTTTGAGTGGATATAAATTTAATAAGATTGTGAAGTTTATTAAAGATAAATTTTGAAATAATCAGAATTAATGCTTACCAAGGAACATCTCCGATTTTTGGCTCAGATTTATCGCGCCATCCGTCTGCGATTGTTGTGATTGAGAACCGTCTTATTCGTCGTCTTCGTTGAGGTTTGGTCGAAAGGGTTCCATCACGGGGAGGTTGGAGGTTGGTTTGAGGAGATCTGAATGGATGTTGATTTGTTTCTTCTGGGATGGAGACGGAATACAGAATTGGGAGCAGAGTGGCGAAAGATGGTTGTGTTGGTGGTGGCCGAGGTGGTGGTGGTTGTGGCGGTGCCGGTGGAGGCGGTGGAGGGGTTCTGGAAGAAGAACAATGGGTTGAGGAGTTCAAAATGGACCTAGGGTTAACGACTCAATTCGTGTGTTATTGTGTGACAGATGGCATATTTGTTCAATTACATGTCATCAAGACGGACGAATCAGAAGTGGTGAAAAAGACACGTGGACAAGTTGAAATCAAATTTAGGCTACATATATAGGGGAGATAAATACCAAAAATATACTCCCTCCGTCCCTAAATAAAGTTCCCATTTGTGTTGGGCACAACATTTTAGGAGATGGTTAGTGGTGGGGTATTTGGTATTACTTTTGAATAAAATATAAGTTTTGATTGGAGAGAGAAAGTGTTTTAAGAGATAGTTATTGGTGAAAGTATTGGTAATAATATTATTATATTAAGTGGGTCCCTTAAGTTTGAGAAATGGAAACTTTATTTAGGGACAAAACTTGAAGGTGAAATGGGAACTTTATTAAGGGACGGAGGGAGTATATCATAAGACATAACGATTTCTAAACATAACGATTAAATAATGTTTCCTTTTGATATACAGTCTAAACATAACCAATTAAATTTTTATTTATGGGAATATTATAAAATATAAATTTATAATTTCACATATAAAATGTATATTTGTTTAAAGTGTAAATCAACACCAAATAATGATTAAATTTTACACCTAAAAAGTATTTTTAGGTGGTACCATCAAATCAAAGTGTTGCCATCAAATCAACGCGTAAGCAATAGAGATCGATCAGTCATGGTAAGAAAAGTGAAACTAAACGGTAGGGTTAGCCACACTCGGGTCCGGATCTAGTGAGGACTTAAAAACTGATGAGAACTGCGAGTACTCAAAAAAAAAAAACTCTGAAAATGATCCAAAATAAATTTTTTTCAAAAAAAATTTCTTTTTTAAACATAATAATCGCAGCTTATAAGATCTAAAAAAAGATTAAAAAATGATCAAAAAAAAGTATGGATCATAATTTTGATCCATAAAAAAATATGGATCATTATTATGATGCACAAAAAAAAATGGATCATAATTTTTTTTTCAAATTTTTTTTTGTCTAATTAGGCCGGCCTGTTAACGAACCGAACGAACACGAACAGGGCCTTGTTTGTGTTCGTTTGTTAAGGAAAAAATGTGTTCGTGAACGGTTTGCGGATACTTATCGAACGGAATTTTGTGTTTGTGTTCGTTTGTTAAGAAAATTTAACCGGTTCGTGAACAAGGGTAACAAATATAAACGAACACAAACGAACATAAACAAACACAAACGATCGATCACAAACGAACAAAGTGCAGAGAAACATGTTTCTACCGTTTTCAATACCACCTTAAGGATATCAGAATAATAACTTGCATAACTGAAAACATGAACCATCCAAGATTGTTAATTCTAAACATATTATGGAGATCTATGGTTGTGACTTTCTAATTGAATTGAGTAAGAAAGTCTAAACTTAAGGGCTTTATATATTTATATATTTTTATTTAGTTTATAATAAATCAATATTATAAATAATATTTTTTATTTAATTCAAGAATAAATGAACACTAACAAACGAACGTAAACAAATGAACACAAACGGATCTTCACGAGCGTAAATGAACGAACGGGCCTTTGTTCGTGTTCGTTTGTTTAACTAAACGAACACAAAATCTTGTTCGTGTTCGTTTGTTTAACTAAACGAATAAAAATAAATGAACTCCCACCAAACAATTCAAGAACGGTTCATTAAACATTCGATTTATTTCCAGGCCTACCTCTCGTTTCAAGTTTGTTGTTGCCGTTAAAAAAACTCTTATACAAATTGACATTGACAATAAATATATGGGGAAAAACAAATACTGTACAAGGGAATTCAAGTTGATGACTGTGGCGGGAAGTGTGAGCCGACACAAAGGGGGAGTTTGAAAATACTGACACATGTTTGCTACCCCAAAAAACACTCATGTTTCGCTACTACAAAAGAGACACAGTTCAGGATTTTTACATTAAAATTAACTTTTCCGGATCCTATGTGAAACATATATCCTTTTTACGTTTTCAACACTATAAATATTCAAAAAATTTACAAAAACTTATTATTAACAAGAAACATCAACCCAAGTGACTGCTTTTAATTGGTGCTCTTTTTTAGTTCTTGGGGTCTACTTTCTGTTTTTGTTTATTGTCTTTTGGTGGTTGTTTGGTTTTTTGCTTGGTTGTATGTGTTTCTTTTTACTAGTTTCTTGCTAACCTTAATAAAATTTCGTTCTTGGGGGCCTTGAGGGTGATGGCGTTGCCGAAGCTCTCAGGGTTTTTCCTTTGTCGTTAAAAAAAAAAAAAAGAAACATCAACCAACAAAATTTACTTCGTATTATTTCATGATGTTCACCATTTTCTGTAACGACCGTAATTTTATTATGTATTTGTAATATTAATTCGTGATTTTTACGAATTAAGTTATTTATATTAGAATACGTTTACCATTATGTTATGTTGAGTGTTTGAATGTTTAAAACTTGTGTTAATGGAAAACGGGTCAAGAGTTGGAATTATATCAAGTTAGAAAAGCTAAGTGTAGCTAGAACAGCGGTCTCCGAATCGCGACGCGATTCATGTAGGGATCAAACAGAAACTCGAAATAGCGAAGTCACGGGAACGCGATTGAAATAGCGTTGGAGATAGCGACGCGATTTATCGCGGGTTGGGGGTTCGCGATGCGATCTATGGGATCGCGACGCGATCTCTGTCTGGGCTATATAAAAACGCGAAAATCAGGGTTTTAGCTCATTCTTCACCCCTAAAACCCTACCAGCCGTTTTGAGAGAGAGAGAGAGGACGTTTATGGTGTTCTTGGGCTTGAATCTTCATCATCTTTGAGGATTTAATCATCTAAGGTAAGAATTCTTGATTACCTTACTTGTCTACCTTGATTTCAAGCTTTATTTGGGCATCAATGGTGGTTTGGACAACCTAGCATGTCATCTTTGGGGAAGATGACTAAACATGAGTGTAGAACACTCATGACTCATTGTGAGCTTGTATTCATTGAGTACAAGTTGGATCTGGGATTTATGGATGGAAATCTTGAACTAGGGTTTGAGATTTCCACCAAGTTATATGAATTTGGTGGTTGGGAATATTAATATGGATTATTTAGTAATTGTTATGGATAATAACTAGTAATTTGTAATTATATTGGTGTTAGGTCAAGAAGACCTTGTGATTGAAAGTACTTCCTTGATTGGGAAGTAAGGGATTGTGTTGATTAACACAAGTATTGGATAACATTGCTAAGGTGAGTACATGTAATCTTTTCTGAGTACATAGTAAACCTAGTTTTGTGATTTAAATGATGAAATGAGTATTTAGTAGATAAATATTTTATTAAAGAAAAGAATTGAAATGCTATAAGTATGAATTGAATTGATTACTTGATTTGTTAGTTACCACTAGTATGTTATGACTTGTGAATTGGAGCATTGGCTCAAGTTGACGAATTGATATGTGGTAGCTAAATAATTGGATCCTAGATAACCCACACAAGTTGGGGGAGTTAGTGACACCAACTTGTGGCGGTACCACCCTGCGCAAGGGTAGTGTGTCGAGAAATAGATAACCCGGAAAGCGGGGGAGTTTGGACAACCTAGCATGTCATCTTTGGGGAAGATGACTAAACATGAGTGTAGAACACTCATGACTCATTGTGAGCTTGTATTCATTGAGTACAAGTTGGATCTGGGATTTATGGATGGAAATCTTGAACTAGGGTTTGAGATTTCCACCAAGTTATATGAATTTGGTGGTTGGGAATATTAATATGGATTATTTAGTAATTGTTATGGATAATAACTAGTAATTTGTAATTATATTGGTGTTAGGTCAAGAAGACCTTGTGATTGAAAGTACTTCCTTGATTGGGAAGTAAGGGATTGTGTTGATTAACACAAGTATTGGATAACATTGCTAAGGTGAGTACATGTAATCTTTTCTGAGTACATAGTAAACCTAGTTTTGTGATTTAAATGATGAAATGAGTATTTAGTAGATAAATATTTTATTAAAGAAAAGAATTGAAATGCTATAAGTATGAATTGAATTGATTACTTGATTTGTTAGTTACCACTAGTATGTTATGACTTGTGAATTGGAGCATTGGCTCAAGTTGACGAATTGATATGTGGTAGCTAAATAATTGGATCCTAGATAACCCACACAAGTTGGGGGAGTTAGTGACACCAACTTGTGGCGGTACCACCCTGCGCAAGGGTAGTGTGTCGAGAAATAGATAACCCGGAAAGCGGGGGAGTTTGAGATAACCCGGAAATCGGGGGAGCAAATAGATAACCCGGAAATGGGGAGTTTACCTAGATAACCCATATCGGGGGAGTTTGTTTCGGGGAGGCCCGCTACTTATGTGTTGGGCTTATGGCAAGCCTTAAAGTATGATTGACTATGTGCAATGTGATAATATTTAAATATTATGTTATTGCAATTATTTCTAACCGGGTCTAAAACCCATATTTCTCACGAGACAATTTTGTCTCACGTACTACATTTCTTTTGGCTATGTACTCAGGTTCGGGAGATAAAGATTAGGCGGCCCGTAGTATTAGCATTGGAAGATTAAGCTCGGTGTACCATTTGATTCCCTAAGACTTTAGTTTTGATATTTTTATAACACCGATTTTTGGTACTTGTTAATCATTCCAAATGTTTTATTTAAATCATATTGTGGATGTTATGGATTTTTATTAGTCAAACTTATTTATTTAAATAGTTTAACTTGGTTTGAAAAATTGAGGTGTTATATTTTCTATCCATATAGTAAATTGAAAAAGGCAAACTACATTAAATAGCCTGATATTATTAAGTGGCTCTTAATTACTAACTATCAAATATTTTAAAGGGTCGTACTATTATAACATATCTATAATATATTTGAACAGATCTATATTCACAAAGTTAATTATAGTTGATAGAGATTTGTGCTTGTGTGTTCTTTGAACCAATTAAGATGCCCACGCCATAGTTAATTAAATTCCCTCTCCTATTTTTTTTGAACGGATTTTGTCTTCTATTACACATAAACAGCTCCAAATCAACCATATTCACCCCACACCCTCCATAACCGCCGTCGAACACCACCCTCCTCTGCCATCGCCAGGTGCACAACACCACCTCCAAAACCCGCCTGCAACAACCGTCGCTGACCACCATCCTCTTCCACCTCCGTTGGCAGCTAAATATACCACATAAATCTACCTGCAACAACCGTTGCCGGCCTCCACCCTCCACCATCGCCGGCTGCACAGCACGACCTCCAAAACCCACCTACAACAACCATCGCCGAGCACCATCCTCTTCCACCTCCGTCTACAGCTCAATATACCACTGAAATCTACGTGCAACAACCGTCGCCAGCCTCCACCCTCCTCCCCGCCACCGGAAGCCTTCTCTGTTGATTTGGGTGTTTTTGGTACAAAGAGAGGAGACAAAGTGGTGAGAGAAACAATGGAGAAATGAGATAATAAGAGAGAGAAGATACATTGGAAAGATAAACTATAACTATGAAGAAATTAAAAGATCGTAGGTATGCTAAAAAAATTAACTGGGCTCTGTTCTAGTAGATAAATGATATGTTCAAATATAAAATCCCTTTTTTAAATAGCAACGGACTTATAACTTTTTGCAATTTGGGAAATATTTTACCCGAAATAATGGTATTCAGTATTTTATAGAAGATGAAAAACAACATAGAAGAAGTGTTTAAGAAATCAATATAAGATTAATTAGAATAAAATGAGGAATATTAAATAATTCGCTATGTCACTAGAAAATATAGATTACCGTCAGACCGGGTAAAATATTTCCGTAATTATAAAATTTTAAAAGTCTGTTACTATTTTTGAAAGTTTTAATAGTTAATTGCTAAGATTAAAAATCATCTTTCTTTTTAATGATATATAATCTACTTTAATTTGTCTATAAGAGATTTGAACTCATGACCTATAGGTCATAGACAACACCTTACACTTTTTATTAATGTCAGTATGTCACTACGCTACAAACCTTAAGTAAGACTAAAAATCATTTATTAATATCTTACTAGTTATGCAATTGGTCTAATAAAACAAGGACTTTTATCAGCGCCGTGAGACTTGATCTTATCCCGCTATAACGAACTGAACGTTCAACGAACCGTTCGGCAGGAGTTTGTTTATGTTCGTTCATTTAGCTAAACAAACAAACACGAACAAGATAAACTATAACTATGAAGAAATTAAAAGATCGTAGGTATGCTAAAAAAATTAACTGGGCTCTGTTCTAGTAGATAAATGATATGTTCAAATATAAAATCCCTTTTTTAAATAGCAACGGACTTATAACTTTTTGCAATTTGGGAAATATTTTATCCGAAATAATGGTATTCAGTATTTTATAGAAGATGAAAAACAACATAGAAGAAGTGTTTAAGAAATCAATATAAGATTAATTAGAATAAAATGAGGAATATTAAATAATTCGCTATGTCACTAGAAAATATAGATTACCGTCAGACCGGGTAAAATATTTCCGTAATTATAAAATTTTAAAAGTCTGTTACTATTTTTGAAAGTTTTAATAGTTAATTGCTAAGATTAAAAATCATCTTTCTTTTTAATGATATATAATCTACTTTAATTTGTCTATAAGAGATTTGAACTCATGACCTATAGGTCATAGACAACACCTTACACTTTTTATTAATGTCAGTATGTCACTACGCTACAAACCTTAAGTAAGACTAAAAATCATTTAATAATATCTTACTAGTTATGCAATTGGTCTAATAAAACAAGGACTTTTATCAGCGCCGTGAGACTTGATCTTATCCCGCTATAACGAACTGAACGTTCAACGAACCGTTCGGCAGGAGTTTGTTTATGTTCGTTCATTTAGCTAAACAAACAAACACGAACAAGATAAACTATAACTATGAAGAAATTAAAAGATCGTAGGTATGCTAAAAAAAATAACTGGGCTCTGTTCTAGTAGATAAATGATATGTTCAAATATAAAATCCCTTTTTTAAATAGCAACGGACTTATAACTTTTTGCAATTTGGGAAATATTTTATCCGAAATAATGGTATTCAGTATTTTATAGAAGATGAAAAACAACATAGAAGAAGTGTTTAAGAAATCAATATAAGATTAATTAGAATAAAATGAGGAATATTAAATAATTCGCTATGTCACTAGAAAATATAGATTACCGTCAGACCGGGTAAAATATTTCCGTAATTATAAAATTTTAAAAGTCTGTTACTATTTTTGAAAGTTTTAATAGTTAATTGCTAAGATTAAAAATCATCTTTCTTTTTAATGATATATAATCTACTTTAATTTGTCTATAAGAGATTTGAACTCATGACCTATAGGTCATAGACAACACCTTACACTTTTTATTAATGTCAGTATGTCACTACGCTACAAACCTTAAGTAAGACTAAAAATCATTTAATAATATCTTACTAGTTATGCAATTGGTCTAATAAAACAAGGACTTTTATCAGCGCCGTGAGACTTGATCTTATCCCGCTATAACGAACTGAACGTTCAACGAACCGTTCGGCAAGAGTTCGTTTATGTTCGTTCATTTAGCTAAACAAACAAACACGAACAAGATAAACTATAACTATGAAGAAATTAAAAGATCGTAGGTATGCTAAAAAAAATTAACTGGGCTCTGTTCTAGTAGATAAATGATATGTTCAAATATAAAATCCCTTTTTTAAATAGCAACGGACTTATAACTTTTTGCAATTTGGGAAATATTTTATCCGAAATAATGGTATTCAGTATTTTATAGAAGATGAAAAACAACATAGAAGAAGTGTTTAAGAAATCAATATAAGATTAATTAGAATAAAATGAGGAATATTAAATAATTCGCTATGTCACTAGAAAATATAGATTACCGTCAGACCGGGTAAAATATTTCCGTAATTATAAAATTTTAAAAGTCTGTTACTATTTTTGAAAGTTTTAATAGTTAATTGCTAAGATTAAAAATCATCTTTCTTTTTAATGATATATAATCTACTTTAATTTGTCTATAAGAGATTTGAACTCATGACCTATAGGTCATAGACAACACCTTACACTTTTTATTAATGTCAGTATGTCACTACGCTACAAACCTTAAGTAAGACTAAAAATCATTTAATAATATCTTACTAGTTATGCAATTGGTCTAATAAAACAAGGACTTTTATCAGCGCCGTGAGACTTGATCTTATCCCGCTATAACGAACTGAACGTTCTACGAACCGTTCGGCAGGAGTTCGTTTATGTTCGTTCATTTAGCTAAACAAACAAACACGAACAAGATTATGTGTTCGTTTAGTTAAATAAACGAACACGAACAAAGGCTCGTTCGTTCGTTTAAGTTCGTGAATATCCGTTCGTATTTGTTTGTTTACGTTCGTTTGTTAGTGTTCGTTTGTGTTTGAGTTCGTTTATTCTTGAATTAAATAAAAAATATTATTTATGATATTGATTAATTTTAACTAAAATAAAAAAACATAAATATATAAAGCCCTTGGGTTTAGACTTTCGTGCTCAATTCATTTAGAAACCCACAACCATAGATCTCCATAACGTGTTTAGAATTAACAATCTTGAATGGTTCATGTTTTCAGTCATGCAACTAATGTTCTTGATATTCTTAAGGTGGTTTTAGAAATGGTAGAAACATATTTTTCTGCACTTTGTTCGTTTGTGTTTGTTTATGTTCGTTAATCGTTACCCTTATTCGCGAACCGTTTATGAACATTAAATTTTCTTAACAAACGAACACGAACAAAAAATTTTGTTCGATAAGTGTTCGCGAACCGTTCACGAACATATTTTTTCCTTAACAGACGAACACGAACAAAGATTTGTTCATATTTGTTCAGTTCGTTTACAGGCCTAGCTATAACCTACAAGTCAAGTTTTCTTTACTACAGAGTACATAGTATTTGAATTTTTCAGTTTTTAATTGTTTTAAAACCAAACCATTAAAAAACAAAAATTCCCAAGGTTCATGTATGTATAGTGACAATTGCCATGTGGTTTCCTTAACCAAACCATTGCCAAAAGAATTTAAGTCATATAAGGATTTTTGAAATAACAATAATTTGCATTTCTAATCATATGCATAATACTAAACTCAGATGTTTGTTTTTCACAAAAACATCATAAAGTCTACTGTGAGTGGAAGACATTTTGGAAAGATAAATGTTTATTTTTTGAAAGATAAAAATATGAAGAAAAATCTTTTTAAAGTTTTCTTAAAAGAAGAATTGAACTATAGTTTTTTTAGAGGAGACATTTTATTTAAACGTAAAAAAAGTTTATCTACCATTCCTACCTACCACCACCACCACCACCCCACCTCTTACTACCACCACTATCACCGCCTTCAGCACCCACTACCTACGACCACCATCTATCGCCACCACCATATACGACCACCCCCATCTACGGCCACAACTATTCGAAATTTAATCAGCATGCCGACATTAAAAAAAATAAATACTATTTTTCATGTAGAATGTAGACGTTTACATCATCTCTGCAAATGTAGTCCGCAGACCGCAGATGTTCTACCTCTTAAAACAAACAACACCTTAGTCTACCACAGACAACCCCACCTCTTACTACCATCACTACCCCCCGCCTCCAGCACCTCTTACTACTATCATTAAAAAAATAAATACTATTTTTCATGTAGATTGTAGACGTTTACATCATCTCTACAAATGTAGTTCGCAGACTGCAGACGTTCTACCTCTTAAAAACAAACAACACCTTAGTCTACCACAGACCACCCCACCTCTTACTACCATCACTACCCCCCGCCTCCAGCACCTACTACCTACTGCCACAATCTATCGCCACCACCATCTACGACCACTACCTTACCCCCTATCGCCACCACCATTTATCGCTACCACTACTTGAAAATTTATCAGCATGCGATCATTAAAAAGATAAACACTCTTTTTCATGTAGATCGTAGATGTTTGGTCCACATCATCTCTGCAAATGTGATCCACACACTGCAGACGTTTTACCTCTTAAAAACAAACAACACCTTAGTCTACCATAATACATGCATCTAAGATGTTGTGGTTTCAAATCTCAATTAAGGCATATAGTTGTAACATCCCAAAAATCAAGGGGAAATTTAAAATTTAAAAATTTTTAATAAATAAAATAAAACATTTTTCCCCAAAAGTATAAAGAAACGGTCCCATCTCATTAAGATAAAAATAAACCGGCTCATGGTTTATATGCGGAATGAATAAAATAATTGTTTTAAAAATATTTGACTCAAATAAACGTTTGGAATCCAAATCCACAAAAGCTCATCGAGTAACAGCTCATCCAATGCACTTGCTCTAGTACGTGCAAAATGGGAGGGAGTGTTTGGGGTCAGCCACCGCTGAGTGAATAATCAACACAAATAACATACACATACAAGCAATCCACACTACACAAGTGATCCCTAAAGACTCTACTCAGTTCTCGATTATTAGGCCTTCTATTAATTTCAATTGGTTCGCCAATGCCGTGACGAATCCACAACGCGTGCCCTTGCTCTCGCGCTCGTCACTAGCACCCCCTTCCAACACCCACCAGTGTCCCGCAGTACCACGCTGACAGTCGTGAATTGTACTTGGCTCGGGAAGAGTTGGCTACCTCATGAATCTCAAATATAGTTAGTTAGTTTTATTAACGTGTTGACCCATTACAACATGTACTCATAAAAAAACTAACAGCTCAAGCTCAAGTATATTATCTCATAGATATATAACCACATAGCACAACCCAAGTGCATATAACTCATAATCAAATATCAAGTACACAGATCATTCGCAACAACACGCTCAACTCAATCAATTACATTTCATAACATATAGCACGTAATCATGAATCAGATGTAAGTGCAAGTTTAGAGTGAGATTACCCACCTCGAATAGACGTATGCTCATAGATATCCTTAGCACCAAAGATCGTCTCTAATCAGGTCCTAGAAGGTCCTACATAGCACAAGGAAGCTCGGATTAGAGTTTGACTCGAAAGTAGTTTCAGCAGAACTTAACAGCACACATCAGTCTCACGGGAACGGTCATAAATATCAAACCGTTCATTAGATTTGTCTCAAATTTTTATCACGGAAACTAGATGCAGAATAATACAAAACACTCTCAAGTGGCTTCTGCCCAAAAACGGACTCTAAGGCCTCAAAACAGGCTCACAAAACACAATAGCTGCACAACGAAATCTCTTGCGACAATTTACGAAAAAAAAAGATATCTTTTAAACCGTAAATCAGATTGACGAGCCGTCAGCGGCATTGGAAAGACGACTCAGAACACTAGAGACTTACGCGGGCCAAAAATCTAAAAACTTATTTTAAGTGTGTTAAAAACGGACTCAAACATAGCGAACAGATTCTGTCCAACAATTCAGTTTCATATTCAAAACCCAATTTAAATCCCGACATCGACCCGTTTATTCCCGAGGCACCCAACATCCCCGAATTCACTTTTATCACTGAAACCATATTTTAAAAATACCTTTGCTCATTAGTTTGCAATCTTTTCGTTTTAAGGAAACCAAGAACCCTACGGCTTCGGTTTCCGGTTTTTGGTTATTGAAACGTTTAGATTATAACTCATGATCTTCCCCAACCCGAGGACAAAACCCGACATTATATAAACATCGGGCAAACAAAATCAACCAATCTGAGACAATTAACAGAGAAACGAAACAAAGGTTAAACAATCAAAACAACAAACTCCTTAACAACCCATAACCCGACGCCAACAATAACCCATAATCGAAACCCGAAATTCTAACAGATTCGGTCACAGAACTGAAGTCATGCTCCACCTATATCAGGCATATATTTAGAAATCGAAAACACAAGAACAAATATTCAGAATTGAAAAGATGAGACTACCGAATGCAGTATGATAATCGGCTAGGAAAGGATTTGTTCACAGCTTGCTCGATCATGGTTTGGGAAGACAGCAAGGACCCGTCACCAACACTTGGCTCAATTATTTTCTTCGTCCAAGATTTGCTTCTGCGAACCTAAATGGACTAACCGGAACACCAATTCGACTTCCCTTCTTGCTTGGTGATGGAAACAAATTATGATGGAGATGCTCTACAACTTCTGTTCGAATGGAAGTGCTTGCTGCTCTCGCTCACTTGTTTACACGAGTATATAAAACTTCCACATACCGATAAATAAAAGCTTTCCCACCTCAAAACCTCCACCACAAAATAAAATACACCTCCACCGCCATATGATTAAGCTGCTTGCTACCTTTGTTCCCAACTGATCTCATTATCTCACGAGTGAAAAGAAGAAAATAAACAACGAACGATCGAAACGGCTGGAAGTATCTTTGAAGCCGTCGAATAAGAGTAGGGGTTTAGAGGCTTATACCATTTATTTAATTAGACAAGCCCGAAAGTAGAAAGCCCGGGACCTTGGCCTTTGGCCGGCCCGACTCAATAAAGTACAACTCTTTTCTCTATCATTAAACCGGCTTACAACCCGACACGCCCACGCGATTAAATAACGTCTAATTAATCACAAAGTGACCAAATTGTTAAAACGTCTAAATAATTAACGTGTCTAATAAAATGTTGTCTAATTTAATTCACCTTTAATAAAAACGAACCGTCTAACTACCTATCGTCTAAGCAATACGAGACGACTAATTATTAATGACTAATAACACTAACCATTTAACTACAGGTCGTCTAAATATTATGAACCGACTAACTTCTTTATCATTAATTTAATCATTTCAAAAAATTATATGACAATTAGAATACTATTATTTAATTATTACAATTTTCGAGGCGTTACAGTTAGCCAAAGAGAAAAGTGTCGCGTGGGAATAAAAGTATGGATTTTTGGTGGATATTTTGTATTTGTTTTGTAATGGTGATAACTAAAAAACTGAAGAAAATGAATATTGTTAGCATGTGTGTTAGTTAGAGTATCAACTTTTTTTTTTTGAACAGCAAGCAATTTATTAAAAAACTAGCAAGATGCTAGAAAGGGAAAACAAAACACGGAATTAAAAACAAGACATAGGATCAACACACCAATCGGCCCATCTATTAGCTAGATTACAAGAGGGTGCTCTATATTTAATCCAAAAAACGAGATTGCCTGCAAATACCCTGCTTTGGAGCAGTTAAGGAATTCATACTGAGATTTGAACACCTTGCCATTCCGGTGTCTCCAAATGATCCAGAAATATATGTATAAAACACTTAATACCCCTTTTTTTCTTTCCGCCTTTAAATTGACACCTCCCACCCAATCAAGCAGATCAATAACAGATCTAAATCCCAAAAAATCTAAACTCCACCACGAACATAAATCTCGGAGAAGGGAGCTTGAAACCGGGCATCTCAAGAATAAATGGTCTTGATCTTCATCAGTACATTCGCATAATGGGCAAAGTTGAGACAAACACGTGATATTTCTTCTCAGGAGGTTTGGTTTAGTCGGAAGCTGATTGTGAATTATACGCCAAATCAAGATATTGATTTTTGCGGGCACCCAACTATTCCACCATAAAGACCTGTTTCCAGCAACATTTAAGTATAAATCATCGTAAGCAACACGAAGAGAAGAAACAGAAAATCCTTTATCATCTAAGGCCCATGAAACGCGAGCAACTCCGTTGGAATTCTCAACTCTAAACCAATTATTAACAGGCAAGTTTAATTTTTTCAAAATCACCTTGTATCTTGATTATGTTACTCCAAATGCCTGAAAATTTACCGCCCTTGTTTGGATTGTTTAAACCACCATCTTCACCGTGTAACGAGCAAATGACCCGTTTCCATAAAGAGTCGTTCTCATTATGAAACCTCCACCACCATCTAGCAAGCATGGACATGTTAAGAGCTCGCAAACTTCCAATACCGACCTTTTCTTTTATCCGCCATAGCAGTTTTCCAGTTGATCCATGAAATCTTCCTCTTCCCACCGACCGAACCCCAAAAGAAGCTAAGTCTTAGGCTTTCCAGCTTTTCAATGATTTTTTTTGGAGCCTTAAATAAAGAGAAATAATATAGACCAAGGCTGCCAAGGACAGATTTCACCAGAAGCAATCTACCGCCAAAAGACAATGTTCTTGATTTCCAATTAGAGAGTTTCGAGCTAAATTTGTTAATAATGGGACACCAATGTTCTGTTTTGTTCATAGAAACCCCAATTGGTAGTCCCAAGTATGTAAAAGGAAAATTTCCAACCTGACAGTGAATGTGAGCTGCCAGATCCGAGACAGCAGCATCACCAACTGAAATGCCCATAACGCAGCTCTTTCCAAGGTTAATTTTTAATCCCGATGCAAGCTGGAAGCATCTGAGGATTCTGATCAGGTTAACCGCGTTAGAAATACACCAATGACTTGTAAAAATGATGTCGTCTGCGAACTGTAAGTGGGTAATAGTGGGGCCTGAGTTGGGTAATTTAACCCCGTGAAAAGCCCCTTTATTTTCCGCTTCAAGCATAACAATGTTTAGAGCCTCGGCTACAAGAATGAAAAGGAAAGGACCAAGCGGGTCACCCTGTCTAACCCCCCTTCCCATGGAGAATTCTTGAGTCGGCGATCCATTTATCAGAACCGAAACCGAGATAGATTCAAGGCCCAGGCACGCCATTTTGCCCCAAAGTGCATTTGATCTAGGATATTATCAAGGAAATACCAATAAATAGAATCAAACGCTTTCTCAAAATCGATTTTAAGGATGAGGCACTTCCTTTTAATTTTCTTGGCCCATGAGGTGATTTCACTGATTATAAGAGGCCCATCTAAAATACATCTATTTTTAATAAAGGCGCATTGTTCCGGTCCATTTACCGAGTCAATGACCGAAGCAAGTCTAGTTGCCAGAATTTTTGAAATAACTTTGTAAAAATTGTTAATGAGGCTTATAGGCCTAAAATCAGACAAAGTGATGGCATCAATTTTCTTGGGTGTTAGGGCAAAGAAAGAAGCATTACACCCCTTGTCAATCTTTCCGGAGGCTTCAAAATGCTTAATTGCACTAAACAAATCATCTTGGATAGTTTCCCAATGCCTCCTATAAAATTCCATGTTGAAACCGTCGGGTCCCGGTGCCTTATTTGCGCCGGCGTCCCAAATGGCAGCCTTGATTTCCTCTAAACTTATATCGCGCTCAATAAATTGGGCTTGAGCAATAGAAAGGTGCCTGAACTTGTCACTTCTGAAAGTAGGTCTTGGACCCGGATTAGCTTTGAATTTAGATAAAAAGAAATCACGAGTGTAATCAAAAATTCTCTTCGGATCGACTACCCATACCCCGTTAATATTAAGGCCGTGAATAAAATTTGCTCTCCTGTTCTGATTTAGCATTCCATGAAAAAAAGAGGAATTCCCGTCCCCCTCCACCGCCCATTTGATTCTAGACCTCTGCTTTAAATCAATAATTTCAGCGTGTTCAAGCTCTTTTATTTGCAGAATATGATTTTTCCTAGAAGAAATCTCAGAACTCGATAAAATACCAGACTCGGCCTTCAAATCAATACAATCCACTTGTTTACCCAGATTTATCAGTTGAGATTTTCGATTAGACATGTTATTTTTTCTCCATGATTTTATATTGATTTTAACTTGTTTGAGTTTAAGCATAAATCTCTGAATAGGGGATAAGAATCTGTTCGGGCAGTTTGTGGCCCAGCTCGAATTAACAATATTTCCAAATCCCGGATCATTGAGCCAAGTGTTATACAACTTGAAATAAGTGGGGCCAAAATCAACAGACTCAGAGCTGAAAATAATCGGGCAGTTATCTGAGTGAAGTCTAGGAAGAATGACTGCATTAGCATTTGGCCAGACAAACAAAAAATTAGAACTAACAAAAAATCTGTCGAGCTTGCTGTGCTTTGCCCCGTCAGGGCTCATTCTGGTATATCTCCTACCGCCACTTTTGATTTCTGATAGATCTGCATTTCTAATAAAATCATTAAATAATATTGCACCAGATGAAGAAAAAATTGATCCTTTTCTTTCGTCGGCATTACGGACCTCATTGAAGTCCCCCATAACTAGCCACAAGTAATCAGAGTGTAATCTAAGAAGATTACAAATATTATTCCAGAGCCTCCTTTTACGAGTCTGAGATTGAGGGGCGTAAATATTTATAAAACCACAGTTATGAATCCCAGTCCATTTCCCCCAAACAGCTATAAATCCTTCTTCAAAAACTACCCCCAATTTAGAAAAGAAATTGGTGTCCCAAACCGAAAGAATACCTCCAGATAGATTTTTGATAAGCAAAATCCATCGAAGCCGAACCCCAAAAAGTTCTGATGAATCTGTCGTCCAGATCAGTCTGAACATGCGTTTCCTCGATACCAAGAAAATGAAATTTGTTTGCTTTACGTAATTCAGAGATCCAGTTAAGCTTCGATTCCCCCTCGAATGTTTAGAGATAGAACAATCATTGGTCAACCTTATTCAACCCATTCTTGGAGATTGCGTTCCGAACATCAGTCTCACAACCATCCATATTAAAACCCAATAAGGCCCCAATCTCCATAATATCCCTAATTTCATTGGAGATTCCATCTGAATAAGACGAATTCCCATCAGCTTTAGGGTTATCGGTATTTGAAGCCACCGGAATGTTGTTCAGATCAATGGAGCCATTAGTGGAGCAAGATTTGAATAACTTATCTTTCCTGGAAATCGATCTTCGATGCCCCTGAAAGAAAGAGCGGAAAATGGTTTAAGGGTAACACTTGGGAGCGGAAAATGGTTTCGCTTTTTTCCTTTCATTAAGAGTGGGGAGCAATTAGACTGATTTAATTCATTAATAGCTGAGCTGGGCAAATGGGATCGCAGGCCCCGGATGATGGCCCAAACAAATTGTGATTTAATGAATCAGGCCCAAAATCGTGAGACTTACCCAAAGGGTCCAAATAAATAATAGGGTCTGCCAAATTAATAATAGGGGGCACATGCGTGTCATCTATAGGAACGTAATCATCATCATTATCCCCCAAACCAACCGGAACATTTCCCAAAACATCATCATTTCCAAGGTTTTGAGAGGGGAGATCCTGTTGAGGGCTTTTCGTCTCCAAACGCCGATAGTTGATCCCCAAAGTAGGTTTCAAAATTCTGAAAATCGTCGTCATAATTATTCGGGATAGAAAAATCAGATAACTTTGAATCGCCATCATTCGAGAGAACCGTCTCGTTAAGCCGGGGACAGAGCTTCAAAGATTCACCAAAATCTTCATAAACATAGATTGGGAAGACCTTGTTGTCAATATTGACGTTGATATTCGATTCAATTCTCCCTGTAAAAGTAGTTAGAACACCGACCCTTCCCATCGCCATGTTAAAATTCTCGTCATTACAGTCTTCTGGAATCACAACTTTTCCCCATTTTCTAGCAATAGTTTCATAAACCTCAGAGGACCATGCATGGGGGGACACCCGAAATGAGAATCGCTGCAAGTCTGTTTGGTACAAAGAAATCAGGACTCCAACGATCGAGAGTTTCAAACCAATTTTGCCAAATATTGGAAGCATCAGTTAAGAAACAGGAAGCATCATCTGAAGATATCAGTTGGTGTTATAGTTAACATCAGTCTTAGTTAATGTACACCAAATTTAAGGATTCATATATTTTATAAAATCTTTCTTTTTAAAAAGGTATTCCCATAATAAAGATTTTTCTTAAATTTTTTCTTTCTTTTGGGATTGGTGACTTTTTAGAAATAATTTAGGAGCTCTTACTACTAAAATATAATCGAATAATTAGTATATTTCTTAAATGTTTAGTCAAATTATTATATATATTTTAACTTAAATTTATTACTTTATGAAACAATTTAATATCAAAAAGTTAATGGCTTAGTAGTAAAAGTATTTATGTTTAACTTTGAGGTTGAGGGTTCAAGTCAAATAATTGATTTAGAAGTATATCAAGATTAACGTTTAAAAAAAGGAAACGTTTTAATAATTGGGCATAAATTCAAATCATTGCAGGTGTCATTTCTTAACTCTCCCAGGCGGTCCGAATACATCCCATTTTCTCTCTCACATATCTTACTCTGTTCTTTCACTTAAATAAATTGCAAAATTTCATTCAGCACAAAATCGGGCTGCAAAATATATTCTGTCGCCAAAAAGGGTTGATAATTGATTCAAAATCCCTCCAAAAAACGCTGAAATCACAATGCTATCTACCAAAATTACAACCCCATCTGTATTTTTGCTTCTTCTTCTTGCTCTGTTCTTCATTTCCTCAAATGGAGAACCCTATTCTACTACTTATCGAACACCCACTTCAGGTAGCTCCTTTGATCCACCAAATTTTGTTAATTTGTAAAATATTGTTTGATTTTGCTGTTAATTTGTTCTGGGTTTTGGATGAAATTTGTTGTAGGGGTTTTAATCTTTTGATGACCTTTTTTGCAGGGGAAAATCTAGGGGTGAAATATGATTTATTGGAAAGTTTGGGGGCCAAAAGGTTACTTGCTGAAGAACAGTATGAAGTGAATTCATCACTTGTGTTGGCTGAAAAAAGAACAGCAAGGAGAGATCCACTCGATGACTTTAAGAAATACAGAGGAGGATTTAACATCAGTGAACGCCATTATTGGGCTGTAAGTTTTCTAGAAAATTTTATATTTTAATATGAATTATTTTTTTTCTGTTTACAAATATTTTGCTTCATAAATTGAATAATTGGAAAAAGTGAGCCACAAACTTTTAATGCATTAACCACAACCACTTTTTAGTATAATTGTGTTAGCTGTAAAACTTGTATAATATGTAGTATATGAGATAAAGTTATGATGAAGAAATTAATTCTTATTCAAAAAAGTAAAGTGTAACCCATTAATATGACTTTTTTTTTGGGTGGTGGGACAAAAGGAGTGAAAAAAGTTCTTGTGCTAAAATAAATTAATATGGATGGATTGATTGATTTTGGCGAAATTAAGAAAGAAAGTTTCTAAATTTTTTTATTTTTTTTTAATATGATTTCAGTAGTTCTTTGCTTCATCAATCAAATTTAATTAGAACCCATAAATCTGATTTTTCTTTTTAAAAGGAAATCAGGGAAGTAGTGAAAAAATCCCAGAAATTATCAGAAATCATACGTTAATTAGAGTTCCTATTTGGGAAAACTGCCACTTTTAACTTTTTAGCTGGCAATATAAAAAGGGGCTTTGATTAAAGTGGAAGATTTGAAACTTTTGTCCATATCTTTGATATTAAATTTTTTAAAAAAAAAGAGATATATTCTAATCAAAATTTGGACACATTGTAAACATCTTTGTCTCTTAATTTAACGTTAAAATTGTGATAGATTGATAGTGTGTCATTCGAATAATCATATTTTTGTTCCAAACCAAATGAATATATTGACATTAATATAAATAAACAATTATTCTGTTTATTGCTTCATAATCCTTGTTTTCAGCATATTAGCTGGAAGACTGGAAAGAAAAAGGATGTTATTCGGAAAAAAAATTATTGGTTATTTAATGATCTACCTTAATATTTTTCTAAAAACAAAATAGCAGTTTTTTTTCCCTAAAATAAACAATAATCATTATTTTACTCTTCCATTTCCAATATTGGAGCTTAGTTTTAACCTTTTTAACTAAAATGATGGTTGTTTTGGTTATAGAGAATGATAACTATATCAATCTACAACAAGACTATTATAACAGAAAACATTGTGAGCTAAACACCCAACTAAATTCTGAATTTGGAAATCACCTGTTTTGAATAAAAATCTTTAAATTTAACATGTACCTTAAAAATACATTTGTGATGATTATCATGGGGCATTTTGGCTGTCTTAGAATTTTTATTAGACATCCTAAAAAGAAAATTGTTCTTATGGGATACACAGAGTTATAAAGTTTCATTATATGAGGTGGAAAAATGACAGTTTATATGTATATGGGTTGAAATATACTTTCACCTTTCTTCCATTGAATACAATTTTCTTTACCTTTTTATCATTGTACTCATTATAGTTGCACCAAAATGTAACATATTTTTTAATTTTATTTATTTTTAATGATTTAATGCAGTCGGTGGCTTTTACTGCTGTACCGTTCTTTGGTATGGCGGCTGCATGGTTTGTGTTGTTTGGGCTGTGCTTATCTGTGATCTGCCTCTGCTATTGTTGCTGTGCACGTGAGCCGTATGGTTATTCTAGACTTGCTTATGCATTGTCTCTTATTCTCCTCGTCATCTTTACCATCATTGCAATGTATCTCTCTCTCTCTCTATAAATACACACACACACTATATGTATATATAAGTGAGATCAGGCAAGGATTGTAAGGATAATTTTCAACCAATCATTTAAAAAATTTGGATCATTATCAGAAATTTGGATCATCAAAAAATGATTCATCCAAAGATCCAAAATTTCTGATAAGGGAATTCATTTCTACACCACAACTTTTAATGCCTACACCACACTGTACTAGTTTGACAGCTAACTGTAAAATCCAACTATGCAATGCTTGTGGTACATGAAATAAAAATTGTGGTGCAAAAATCACCCCCTGATAATGATCCAAATTTTCTTAGAGCATCTCCAATCATACTCTATAGATCCCTCTATCTCTATATTTGAAGGTTTATCTTCTCCAACCCACCTCCATCTCTCACTCTAAATATAGAGTGAGAGAAAAACTCCCTCTATATTTGAAGTGAGAGAGTGTCCACTCTATCCATGCCTCTATCCATGGACCCCACATATCCTTCCTCTAATTTTCTTTTGTAATGTAAAATAAATTAATTAAAAATATGATTTCTATGGGTCCCACTAGTTTCAAAGGGATTGATAGAGTTTATGGTTGGAGTTGAGGTTATGTTTAGAGTTAATGGACCCACCAATTATAGAGATAGAGTGAGTTTTATAGAGTTTATGGTTGGAGATGCTCTTAAAGTTGAGAATTCTCCCCATGGTCAACAATGAGGAGATTTTGGTCAACCCTTGCATAATATATATAAAAAATGTCGGGACAAGTAAACTAACTGCCCTACTCGGATATTTTCAGTGTTGGATGTGCGGTTTTATACACGGGTCAAGAGAAATTCCATCATAGTACAACAAAAACATTAAACTATGTTGTAAATCAGGCAAATATAACGGCTGAAAAACTAAGGAATTTGTCGGATGATCTTGCTTCTGCAAAGAAAATAGGGGTGGCCCAAGTGTTCTTACCCATTCAAGTCCAGTCAGACATTGATGAGATACAAACAAAACTTAACTCAACATCTTACACTCTTTCTAATAAAACTGAAGATAATAGGGAGGACATACAACATGTTTTAAATATTGTGTAAGTTGTCTACATAATTCAAAAATATGAAAATCATATCATATACTTCCTCCGTATCAAAATAAGTTATACACTTTCAGTTTTTGGCAATTTACCTTATTTGGTAAAAGGTAGTGGGGCCCACACCCACTAATGATCTCCTTTAATATTAGTAATATGACCATTGTACCTTTACTTATATTTTTAAACATCATTAACGTCACTTTTTTCAAAAGTTGTGGGACCCATCCCCCACTAGCTATCCAGTGTTATGTATTCTAAGCCTCATTATTATTTTGTTGCTTCAAAAATAATGAAACCAACATTGTATCACTTATTTCGAATTTCGATACATAGAAAGTATGCAAAACTGTACCATAAATTAATATAATTATGTGTTTTTGCAGGAGGCTAGTTCTGATTATTCTATCCGCCGTGATGCTATTCATGACATTCCTTGGATTGTGTATGCTTCCTTTTTTTTCTTTTTTCTTTTTTGCGTTTCTGTTTTTTTTTACGTTTGTGTTTTTTTTACTAATTTATTTTATTCTTATTATGTTTCCTTGCAGTGTTTTCGCTGTTTGGGATGCAGAGTATTGTTTACACGTGCGTGAGATACCGATGTTGCATAATGATGCTAACTATGTCTTTTTTTTTTTTTTTTAATAAGCTTACTTTGAATCTTTGCAGGTTGGTGATTTTTGGATGGATTCTTGTGACGGGAACATTTATATTGGCTGGCGTGTTCCTTGTTTTGCACAAGTAATTTACCACATTTTATCCTAAAAACTTTGTTTTTAGGACAAAAATGCATTTTAATACCATGTACTTGGCTGACTAGGTTTTCCACCGCCCGAACTTAATAAAATGGTCGATTTAGTACCTGAAGCACTAATTTGATCACGTTTTTTCACGTGATTTACTTTTAATATCAATATATTGACATGAACGTATATATATTTTGGTCCATTAAAAGCTCTAACGAAAGTAAGTTAGATAAGAAAACGCAATCAAATTAACAATTCAAGTTACCAAATCGATCATTTTGTCAAGTTCACGGCATCATGTTGCACCTTTTAATAGTTAGTAAAAAACCTAGTCAGCCAAGTACAGGTATTAAAATACAATTTTTTTTTTTTTAAATTGAATCACGGTGCCTAATTAGAACTTAATTTTAATTAGTGCGACTGCAGACACGTGTGTGTCGATGGATGAATGGGTTAAGAATCCGACAGCTCACACAGCTTTAGACGACATTCTTCCATGTGTAGACAATGCAACTGCTCAAGAAACTTCCATGAGAAGCAAAGAAGTCACATCTCAACTTGTTGACGTCATTAATCAAGTTATAACGAATGTCACTAATATTAATTTTGCACCTAATTTCACTCCTCTATTTTTCAATCAATCTGGACCGTTCATGCCGCTTCTTTGCAATCCTTTCAAACAAGACTTTACTGATCGAATTTGTGACCCTAAAGAAGTCACACTGGTCAATGCCACGCAGGTATTGTCTTGCTTTCTCTCCAATTCTTTTTTCTTTTAATAAATATTAAATGTGGTAAACATGGTTATGAAATATGGGTGTTTAAAAATCGATTATAAGGATTTTCGGATATCTGAATTTCGGATAGTGGATTTTTACTACCCGAATCTGGTATCTAAAATTTGGATATCCGAAATCCTCTAGAAACTTGGATATTTGAATATCTGAAATCCTTTAGAAACAAACGATTCAAATATGTTTCGGATATATCGGGTAATTTTTCGGATAGTGATTTTTTCACTATTCGGATACCCGAATTTCGGATATCCATCCGGTATCGGATATTTTTCGGATATATTTTTCAGATACGCGGTTTTTCGGATATTTTTGAACACCCCTAATTTTACCCGTTAGAGATAAAACAGAACCAGATTTGACCCGTAACCTCTATTTTTGGGCTTCATAATCATATTTTACCATTTCATTCAAGATAAGCAAGCTGTGTTTTGACTTTTGACTTTCAAGGTCAAACCTAGCTTTCCTTCATAATCATAAAGAAATTCCGTCGTCTATAATAAAAAGTGGTTTCTTGAAAATGCGAAAATTCTGAAACGACTTCTAGATGTTGATCAAAATCAGTCAACTTGACCTCAAAAGTCAAACTTCCATCACAATTCTGTTGACTATTTAAATAACATTATTGATTGGTTGCAGGTGTACAGTCAATTTGTATGCCAAATTTCAGCAAGTGGGATCTGCACCACCGTGGGCCGCCTAACTCCCGATTTCTACAGCCAAATGACAGCTGGAATAAAAGTAAGTTACGGGCTGTATCTTTACGGGCCATTTCTGGTGGATCTTCAAGACTGCACATTTGTCAGACAAACTTTCACTGACATATCACGTGACTATTGTCCTGGTCTCAGGAGACACAGCAACTGGATTTATGTCGGGTTGTTGATGGTTTCTTTGGCGGTTTTGTTGTCTCTTGTGTTTTGGGTTGTTTATGGGAGAGAAAGAAGGCATCGTGTTTACACGAAGACACTCGTTGCAAGAACTGAAGAAAAGGGTGTGTGATTTGTGATTGTGATGGAGATGGAGATGTTTGTGAATATAGTTTTGTTGGGTTTGGGGAAATGTGGTTTTGTTATTTGTTTTTTTGGTTTTTTGTTGTTGAGAATAGTTGGTAGTTTATACATTGAGAGATATGTATGTTTGTTATCATCTTTGGATTCGTATAATCTTATTAGTGTATGATTATGGTTATGGAAAAAATGCATTTTAGTTTTATAAATATAGCTGATTAGGTCCTCTATCTATTATCCTGAACTATTAAAGTTGCAATATCGTACCTTGAACTTGACGAAATGCTCGATTTTGTACCTTGACTTGCCAATATGGTCTTGTTTTCTCACTTGACTTGTTTCTAATATCAATATATTGAGATGAATGTATAATTTTTAGTCCGTCAACAGTTCTAACGAAAGTAAAGTCAAGTAATAAAATGCGATCAAGTTAATAAGTCTACTAAATTGTTCATTTTGTCAAGTCCAATGTATCATATTCACCTTTAAAGTTTCAGGTTGTAGAGGAACTAGTCAACCAAATTCGGGTTATTATGATGCATTTTGGCTATATTTATTACTCCCTCCGTCCCAAGTTAATTGTCTACTAGACAAAAAAACACATAATTTTAATAAATGCAATTGTTGCACTATTTATCAATAAAATCTCATATTTACCTACTTATACTCCCTCCGTCCCACAAAAAACTTCCCATTTGCCTTTTGCACAAGTTTTTAGGTGATAGTTAGTGGTAGGGTCATTGATAATACTTTTGATTAAAATATAAGATTTGGTTGGAGAGAGAAAGATAATTATTGGATATTAGTTGTGGGGTCTTCAATAATAATAGTTTTTTATTGTGTGGAACCCATCCAATATGAGAAATTAGAAGTTTTTTGTGGGACAAAAATTTAGAGTGAAATGAGAAGTTTTTTGTGGGACGGATGGAGTAATTCATATGATTGGTTGTAATTTGAAATTAATATTTATTTAGATAAACTAAAATAGTAAGGTGGATAATATATATGAAACGGTAAGTAAATGTTTGTTGTAGAGTTCAAGTAATGGGTTTTTACCAAATTTAATGGCATCCCTTTGGCATTATGTGCCAAAAATGAGATAGCATTTTGATGTTATTTTGGGAAGATAATTGTCTTTTCAAGTGGGCTACGTTGTCTAGTCTTCTGAAGCATTGCGGATAATTGTGAGCCATCGTGATCCACTATAGTCAATCATGAACAAACTAGTCTTTGGTGTCGAAATTATGAGAAGATCTTAGTGTTTTGATGTATGTCGAATGGTTTCTTGGAAATTTAAGATCCTTCACGTGTATCTATCGAATTATGTCTTATCAAGTTTGCTACACGAACCGAACTGAGAATTGAGAATGTGGTTTTGGTCGGACCGAGGACAAAACCGATGACGTGTGGAACCGAACCGAGAACCGAAAAAAGTTTCTTCGACTTTTTTGGTTTTTTCTCGGATTTGGACCGAACCGAACCGTTTGGAACCGAGAGATATAGCTCGGTTCGGTCCAGTTCAATTCTACGATTACGGTCGATTATCAGTCCAGCTTGCAGAATCTATCTTTTGAACCATTGTGAGCTTTGCAGAATCTATCTTTTGAACCATTGTGAGCAATTTCTAAAGCACTTTTTTTATTTGATATCACAATTTGTAATTTACTTTTTAAATATCTTGTTGATTTGCATAAAATAAAAAATGCATTATTTAAGAAAATGAGAAAATAAAATATTTAATTTATCCATTACGCAAAATAAAATTGAATATCACCATCAGGTGCATTTAATAATTTTCCTTATTTATTTATTTTATTTCTAAGAGTTTTGTTAATGACAGAGCTCTTATTAAGAGGTGGTTAGTGCATAAATCATTTGTACTTTTAGTAGTGAGGTTAATTCATAAAATATAGAGGATGATTATTGATTATTGTACAAATTTTTTATTGATGTCTTATATTCTAGTAAGAATCTAAATGCTGTTATTATCATTTTCTTATTTCTAGTTCTATTGAAAGAAAAAGAAAAGGAAATCAAAAACAGTCAAAGGCTCAAAGTATCTGTGGGCAAGGCCGTCTTTTAATAGCATGACGGTTATTTATCGCCGGCGTTTCAAAACGACTCGCCACATTTTTCAACTACCGCCATGTCTTCTCTCCGACGATCAACTCGCTCGATCCACCGCCAAATCCGTTCAATTTCCGGTTCATCCTCTTCGTTGATTGCTGCATCAATCACCACCGACGGCCCTAACTCCCATGACAAAAACCCTAGTTTACCGCGATGGATTTCCGCCGCCATCGCAGGCACCGGAATCGGCGTCGGAATCTCTCTGTACTGGTATTCTCCTTCTGTATCGTCCACGTACGCGGTGAATTCAGCTATGATTTTTGCTGATTGGATGACGGAAACTGCCGACAGAATGAAGAAATTGTACGATAATCAGCCTTTGTCAAATTCTAATTTCTTCATCAGAAGTAAGTTTTCTATGTAATTGTATTGACGTTGCTTCTGATTGTTTAGTTTTGGAATGCACATTAGATCTATAATATTTTAATTATGGCGGATAGTAATGTACGAAAGTTCTTCAGATTAGGGCTTCCTGTCAAGTTTTTGCACTGATCATTTAACTGTTGTGATCCGAATACAGATGCACTACGGAGAAGAATCTTCTTCAACTATGAGAAACGATTAAGGGCTTTAAGTCCTCCTGAAAAGGTATAGAAAAGATCTAGGTTATAGATCAAATTTCTAATTTCAATCAATTTCTGACTAAATACCTTAAGATCTATAGCTGCTTATCACTTATTTCACACAATATTAATCAAATTACACATGGAAACCTTGCTATGTTTGAAGGTATTTGAATACTTTGCATCAGTCAGTAACAATAAAGGTGAAACCCTAATGACACCTGGCGATTTAATGCGTGCAATTGTTCCTGTGTTCCCTCCCTCTGAGTCAAACCTGGTCAGAGATGGATCTCTTAGGGGGGAAAGGCCACCAGGAGAGTTGCATTGTGCACCTTCAGAATTCTTCATGCTTTTTGACCTAAACAATGATGGCCTCATATCTTTTAATGAGTAAGTTCATTAATCATTTTATGTTATATAATTATATAATTTGATAATATGTAGTTTAATCCTTAATTCTGAAACTTATAACATAAACAGTCCTTAATTTTGACACGAATGCTCCCTAGAAACGGTAATGCAGTTTTTGCTTTAGGGACTGTTGGTGTTACAAGTTTCAAAGTTAGGGACTATTTGTGTAATAGAAAAAGTCGAGGGATGAATATTACAATTTTGTGCAAAGCACAGGGAGAATTTATGTAATGTACTAACATCCTTTTTTCTTGATAGGTATATATTTTTTGTTACACTACTCAGCATACCAGAGTCAAGCTTCTCAGTAGCTTTTAAAATGTTTGACATTGACAATGATGGGTAGGCACATATATTCAATGTTATTTTTTGTTTACTGTGATTTATGAAACTAAATGGCCAAATATGTAATATGGTACAAACCTAATGGACCATTTATGTAATTTACTCTTAAATTTATTTGTGAATTTTCAGAGAGATAGATAGAGAAGAATTTAAAAAAGTGATGGCTTTAATGCGGGGTCATAATAGACATTTCACGAAGAAAGGAAGCCGTAGGGCACATGGAGAAAATGGAGGATTAATACATTTCTTTTTTGGTGATAATGGCAACCAAAGACTGCAACATGATAAATTTGTTCAGTTTCTCAGGGATCTCCACCACGAGGTAACTTGTAATACAAGGAACATCTCATAACCAAAAGAGTAAATTACACAAATGGTCCTTTAGGTTTGTACCATATTACATATTTGGTCATTTAGTTTCATAAATTACATTAGCTAGTCCTTATATCTGAAACTATCGACACGTTTGGTCCTTTACCTAAACATACGTTTATTTTTCCGGTCAAGTATGGTCACGTGTGATGCATGAGGGGGTAAATCTATTCTTTTCCCTTTCTCTTCAATTTTAAACCCATGAAAACCTGTTTGTTCGACGGGAAAAGTTATCGTTTGTTTAGGTAAAGGACCAAACGTGCCAATAGTTTCAGAACTAAGGACTACCAGCATAACTTATGAAATAAAAGGACCAAATATGTAATATGGTACAAACCTAAAGCACCATTTATGTAATTTACTCTAACCAAAATTAGGTCATACAAACATATTTCGATTTGGGATTTGAGTTGATGAATTTGACATTTTGTAGATGATACGGTTGGAATTTGCTCATTATGATTTCAAATCAAGTGGAGAAATACCAGCAAAAGATTTTGTATTATCCATGGTTGCATCTGGTGATATAAGACATTTGGGCAGATTGCTTGACAGTGTTGATGAATTAGATGAACAGCCTCATTTAAAAGACATACGGATTACATTTGAGGAATTTAAAAACTTTGCAGAATTACGTAAGAAATTGCAGCCGTTTTCTTTAGCACTTTTCAGTTATGGGAAAGTCAACGGTTTTTTAACAAGGAAAGATTTCCAACGAGCAGCACAACATGTAAGAAATTGCATTTTTGTTTGATGAATTGAAGTTGATTTAGGATTGTTGCATTGTTTATATTTATATAGGGTAAACTACAGTTTAGTACCCCGAAATTGGCTGACTAGGTTTTCTATTACCCTGAACTATTAAATGTGCAACATAGTACCATGAACTTGACAAAATGGTTGATTTAATACCCCGACTCATTAATTTGGTCGTTTTTTCTTACATGATGTATTTTCGTTGGAGCGTTTGACAGACCAAAAAAAATATATGTAGATCTCAATATATTGATATTAGAAGCAAATCACGTGAGAGAACAAGACCGAAATTAGTGAGTCAGGTTACCAAATTGACCATTTTGTCAAGATTTGGCCTGCTTTATTTATTTATTTACTTATTTATTTTTTATTAATTATATGCAGGTATGTGGCATATCACTGAGTGAGAATGTTGTTGAGCTGGTTTTTTACTTATTTGATGCAAATCAAGACGGGAATTTATGCTCAGATGAGTTTTTACGCGTTATGCATAGACGAGAAAGAGAAATTGCTCAACTCACCAAACCAGGAATCATGAATGCATACTAAGATCCTGTTGTCATCACAACCAAACACTCCCTTTCCAAGGTTCTCACTATGTTTTTTTTTGTTTTTTTTTTTTTTCCAGAAATGTATAGTCGAATATGTTATAATGGTTCTGACTAAGATATGATACTCTATAGAGTTTTGCTATCTTTTCTGCTAATTAAAGGAATATTTTATTATGGTTACAACTTACAAGTGAAAAAGAAAGTTTAGAAATTTAATAAATCATTATTGTGAAATTTCTGAAATATTTTTCGGATTTAAAGGGCAGAGGATTCAAAGATTATGTGGGCACTATCGTAAGGCTTTACACCAAAATGTTGACTTTTCAACAGGCACAACAGGCCAATCATATGAGAGGTAAATAAAGCTTATATAGCCGTTGTTAAAAGACCATTGGTTGGGATTGAAATTGGAGAAAAGTTACACATCTGCTTATAGGTTAAGTGTAAGATGGAATTGATTTTGAGGTTACTATTTTGTAGCTTCTCATAGGTTTAGGTAGAAATCAGCAAGGGTTTTCCTTTGTTCTGGGAACGCAGCAAAAAGTTATCTATGTTTCGAATATTTGGTTTGTATGTGTGAATGTGTGTTATTTTACTATTTTTGGTTTGCAGCAATCGGTTTTTAAAGTGTTTTGTGTTGTTTGGTTTGAATTAATCGACGTGCTTGAATGCCATTATCACTATTATCATTATTCATCCTTTTGTTGCCATTATCTGCTGGAACATATGGGTTTTATTATCTAATTTATGTGTTATATGTATCCCACATTGGTGGATGATAAAAGTAAAGAAAGGTTTATAAGTGGTAATTCACATAAATGATCAAATAGCTTTCAGAAGGTTTTGGAGGGAAAAGAATATATATTATACATAGACTTAACACTTAGCACCTTTGCATCCTTAGAAATTTAGATTTAATTTTTTGCACAGATTTTGGAAACTGTCAAAAACAGTTTATAGCAGTTATCTTTTAACCGTTTGTTGGTTATGTTTGAACTGCAAATTCGTGGTTATAATGTGCAAATTAGGGCAGATTTTGACATACACAAAATCCGAAATTCTCACACGCAAAATGCAATTCTCTGAAGTTCATGAGGAAATTATGTACGCTGCATAATTTTCTGTTTCTTTGAGGTCGAATCCTGGGAAGAAATTAGTCTCGATTCCCACCAGCGTTTGTAGTGGGGGCTAATATTCTTTAAGGATAGTGATTATCACGTCCTCAAATTCTAATCGTTTTTTGTGCAAATTTTCTAACATTATCACTATCCAGATCAACAACATGTTCATCTTCTTCAATCATTTCTTCAACATGTTAGATGTCCCATCCATCTACATAGATAGTTAAACATTAGTATCGATGGTTGTTTATTGTTTAAACATAATTAAGGCTAATACTCCGAATATTATTTCAAACATTGCTTCCGTATGAAAGAATGACTATTCCTCTCAAGATATATATATATACTTTTTTTGGGAACGGCTTTCATATAAACACAGAAAAAAAACTAGCACAAGGCTAGCAAACAAACGTACAAAAAACGCAAAACATCAAAAATTACAAGGTAAAATAAGCCATTCGGCCCAAGAAACTCTAAATTTAGGACTACGATAACAAATCCAAAGATACGCCACTTCCTTAATTGCATCAACGAGAAGACTTCTCCGAGCATCGCCGCTATTAAATGTAATTGCATTTCTATGCCGCCAAATGATCCACATAGTCGTAAGGACCACCGCCTCTATAATCAACTTACTTTTAGAGCTAAGAGGACTAGAGTCCAAATTGGATAAAAGTTCATCCAAACCTTCCGCATTTGTATCAAGTTATTTGCAACCAATTCCCAATGGCTCGCCATATGCATTTTGAGACATCACAAGACCAAAAAAGATTAACTTTGGAAGAGTTCATCCAAGTCTTCTACACCATCCCCACACATAACACATTTGAGATCGTCAAATGGGACTCCCCTTATGGAAAGATTAACTTTGGAAGGGACCCGGTTTAAATTGATCTTCCAAAAAAGAATGTTCACTTTTCGGGGAACTAGCTTGTTCCAACGAGTTTGCATAACGGAAGACGGGAGCAATATATTATCGAGCCACCTTCTAGTAGTCTTTACCTCAAAAACCCCCTCATTCCCGATATCCCACCGCCACTCATCCGGATCATTTGTAGTCGAGATATCTTCCACCATCCGGCTCAATTCACGAATTTGGGCTTCTTCTCTACTGCCTCGAATGGGACGATGCCAATCCCAAACCACCGATTGATTTTGAATCCGATTCGCCACCCAACAATCAGGATTCAAATCGAGCAGAAACAATCTAGGGAATACCGACCGTAAAGGAGTCGGACCAACCCACACATCATTCCAAACCGGGTGGATCTGCCATTACCCACATGCTTATTCAAATGAGATAAAAAGTCTATCTCGCTTTCTTTATACCTTGAAACCATTTTCAAGAGTTGAGCCCAAGGTGTTGCACCTAGGTGCCGAACATTTACCAAATCCAACCCTCCTCTAACCCCGTATATCGACTTGAGGACCTTAGTCCACAACATGTTGTCATTCTTAAGAAATCGCCATATCCACTTTAATACAAGGGATATATTAAAGGAAATAAGACTACCAATATTTAAGCCTCCATTTCTATGAGACACCAACACCGAATCCCATTTGATCCAATGAATTTTGCGTTTTTCCTCGGTACCACCCCAGAAAAAAGAGGCTCTAAGCTTCTCCAAAATATTAGCTACCGTTTTAGGCATCACAAACAAGGACATATAGTATATTCCCATACCTCCCAACACCGTTTTTAGAAGAGTAGACCTCCCACCCACTGATAAAGCGTTAACTTTCCAACCGGACAACTTAAGTTTAAATCGATCAATCAGCATGTCCCAATTTTTGATTCTAGACATGCATGCGGCGACCGGAAGCCCGAGGTATATAATGGTAATTTACCACTACAAACACCGGTCATACCCGCCATCTCTCTAACCTCCCCGTCCGACACCCCAACACCATAAAGATTAGATTTATGAAAATTTATTTTCAAACCTGAGGCCATATGGAAATAATGCAAAATAATAAGAAGCTTTTGCAAGTTGTTAAGAGACCACTCACCCATGAAGATAGCATCATCAGCATAGAACAGATGGGATATGGACAACGAATTCTCATCAACCTTGATACCTTTAAAGATGTGTTTAGATGTCGCTTCTTCCATGGCCACATGAAGACCTTCCATGGCGATAATAAAAAGAAACGGGGATAATGGGTCCCCTTGTCTGAGGCCTCTTTCGAGTTTAAATTCTTGAGAAGCATTCCCGTTTAAAATAACCGACGCCTTAGAAGAATGGAGCATAGCACTTATCCATTTCCGCCATTTTTGCGGGAAGTACATGAATTCCATCACACGATCTAGAAAATCCCAACTAATAGAATCATACGCCTTCTCGAAATCGGATTTAAGGATCATAGCATTCATCTTCTTCTTTTTATACCAAGCAATAATTTCGTTGACTATCAAGGGCCCATCAAAAATTTGACGACCTTTGACAAAGGCCGATTGTTCCGGACTGACCACCGAATCTACCACCAACGCCAACCTGAGAGCCAAAAGCTTAGCAATAATCTTGTATTGAACACCGATGAGACTTATGGGCCTGTAATCATTGACTGTGAGAGGATTTATTACTTTAGGAATCAAAGTAATAAACGAGGCATTGCACCCAGTCGGAATGAAACCTGTGTTAAAAAACTCAACAACAAAGTTAAAAATATCAAGTTTAACAATTTCCCAATATTTTTTAATAAAAGCAAACGAAAAACCGTCCGGGCCCGGGGCCTTGTCGCTGCCGCAGCTCTAGACCGCCGTCTTAAGCTCAGTCAAAGTAACTGGAGCTTCCAAAAGGGAAGAATTGTCGTGAGAGAGCCGTTTGAATTTATCGCTGCGTCGAACCGCCTTTATAACCGGGACCTTTTTAAACTTATTGGCAAAGTAAGTAAAAAAGATATCTTTGACGACCGGGGGCGAAGTAATCCAATCTTCGTCTTGTTTGACACCGCGAATCAGAGAGTGGCGTCTTTTGCTGTTAATAACCCCATGAAAGTATTTTGTATTTTCATCCCCCTCTATGCACCATTTAACCTTTGCTTTTTGGGCTAAATCCTTCCATTCCTTTGTCTCCAGCTTGTACAACGCTAATTTAGCCGCTTGTCTTTCAACAAGGTCATCATCAGTTGCCGAGAAGCCGTTCATCAACTGCTCAATTCTCTTCACCTCATGCGCCAATTTCTTCTTTTGTTCCATTTGCTCCGCATTCTTACTACGCCACCAAAGTTTACATTTTTCTTTTAACGCCTTTCACTTGTCTTTAAAAGTAATAAAATGACTACTGTTTGTAATCTCCACCTCCCACGAAGACTTAACCATAGCCTCAAAAGAATCATCATCCATCCACGAATTAAAAAACCAAAAAGCCCGTGGACCGTAGCCAACCGAAACCTGAGACAGCAAAATCGGGCGATGGTCCGAAACAATATCAGACAACACATTCGCTGAAATATCCGCACACAATTCAAACACACCCTCGTTGACAAAAAACCTGTCAAGTTTACTCATTTTCCGACCGTCCGAGCTGATTATAGTAAACGCGAAACCCCCCATGGGAACTTCAACAAGACATGCTGAGTCAACAAAACCATTGAAGTCCCGAATTTCCCTAACGTTCAAACCACACCCCCATCTTTCCCCTTCATCCCGGACAGCATTGAAGTCACCTAAAACAATAAAATTTCCTTCATGGATCCGCATATAGTTAAAAATAAATTCCCATAGCCGTCTTTTCTCAACTATATTTTGAGGCGCGTACACGTTAACCATAATACATTTAAGGTGATTCATCTTCCATTCCCCGTGCACAAACAACACATTCCAGAAGCTTTCTATTCGTGAACTCGAGAAAAGATTCGGATCCCAGATAGAGATGTTCTCCCCCGACATATCAATAGCACTACTCAAAGCATAAGCAAATGACATATTCGCCCATAGCTGCTTAATCATGAACCAATCAACCTTTGAAACTCTAATCTCTTGAACACCTAAAAATGAAACTTTATAATTGTTGCAAATGACACCAATCCTTTTCCTCTTTACCACATCTCCAATACCACACGCATTAATGGACATAATATTCATTAATGACCATTATCAACACCCATACTGCTAATCATTCGTTCAAGAGAGGATTGACACCCATCCATATCATAACCCAAAGTAAGACCAATATCAATGTACCTGTTTAAATCTTCCACCAAAGAGAGCGCCTTATTCGGTTTCTTCAAATAACCCGTGGACTCCCCTTTCTCTCTTTGATCATCCACAGGCTCTTTGTTGCAAGTAAAAACGACGTGGTCAAAACCAGGGGTTTTGACAAAGATGATACATCTTCCGGATCGTTTTCTCCATTCAGTTTGATCGGGTTAGCGGGCTCATTACCTTCAACACTATTCTGCACGTTGTTACCAAAAATTGGCATACCCACCGAATCAAGTGGGACTGAACCCACGGGAACCTTAGGATCCTCACCCGCAAGCGGATCCCCGCCATCAACAGGTTTAACAACCTCTTGGTCTCCCACAATTGGCGCAAACCCATTATCTTCAAACCCAATATCGCCCACTTCTTCTTCATCATTGGTGCCAGCAGATCCTTCGTGAGAGACAGAAGCATCCTCATCATCTAACTTACTCTCCACGTCCACACTTCTAAAAGTCGGTTGCCACAAAGCTATTTCATACACCCACACATTATACTTAACACCTTCAAGGACCACCTCTACTTCTTCATTAAGCCTTGGCCCAATTTTTGTTTTTAAACAAACCTTGCCTGTGCTTCCTTCTTCATTATCCGCGTCTACAAACACCACCTCACCCCAATCTGCTACAATTTTTTTAATAGATCTTATCGTTCCCGCCAACAACGGTAACCCGTCAACACGAACCCACACGACTTTATCATCTACCACAAACTTATCATCCAAATGACGCAGCTGTGTAAAATAGAACATCATGTCTGCGTGATTTTTAAATTTGTCACACACATGCTTATCATCAAATTCCATCCAAATCCAAGAACCACCAATGTACTGAACATCAATGTCAAAGAACCCTTCTTTGACACACACCAGCTTAATGTTTTCAATCAAAGATAGGTCTGAGATCGATCGACAGTGAAAACCCTAGAAGAAACTTCCGTTGATATATATACTTATTCTAACGAGCCTATGCCTGATTATTTAATATATTTTCAACAATGACATGATGAAACTGGTGCTTCAGGTTTAGCACTAATTTAAAAGTAGCGCCCACCCTACGTCAATTGATGAGTATTTGAAAATGTCAGTAAGAACTTTCACGTCAAACTTTACAATTTTTTACGAAGTGCATTATTGATATATATTTAAAGCGTCGGGGAATACTTAGTAGCCTAGATTGTATAAACTGTGCTTGGGCAAAATGCCCTAATGCATTTTATTTAAATATTAATAGATAAAAAAATTACTAAAAAAGATTGATATCTAAGCTTTACAACTTATTCTACTTTTACGATTTTCGAGACCAGACTGACATTGGAATCGACGGTTCCGATTGAGTAATCAGTATTAAAGATACCTAACTATGCTAAACCTCTTTATATCAACTCGTTTTTATCAAGAGAATTTATTTCTATATCATAAGTTTTAATGGTATATCACACCATACAAATTTTACAGCTGCTAACTGTACAAGCAAAGATTATGCCTGTCAAATTAAGTCTGTATTACGAAGACAAAACAGTGAAAGGCTAAAACCCTCCTAAACCCTTATTGGTCGATTTTGCTCCGCCGTCAGCGCCACCAGCGGACCACCTTCCAAGCGGCAGTCTGTATGGAAGACGAATTAGTGATTGCTTCTTCGTCCACCGATGCCGGAATCGGTTGCTGGGACCTCCGTTCCGGCACAGAACACCTCCGTTATCGCTCATGCTCCTCTCCTCCTCACGGCCTTGTCTCCGTCGCCGGACGCTTTCTCGCATGCTCTCAGATTCGTGAGTCTAAATCAACCTCTGGTTCAGTCCTCTTCTGGTCCTGGAACAAGGTAATTACTACTCTACTGATGTTGCTTTTTTGTTTCAAATATTATTTCAATTTGGTAATGAAAGTACAATGGAAGTCTGATTGGATTCTGATAATGTTTGTTCAACTGATGAAATTATATGAATTTGATGTCAAAAGGACTACTTTCTAGCTTCAGATTAGGGTTTTGTACATGATATTTCTAATTTAGGTCAAATAGCAATTGTTAGCTTCATGATTTCACTTCATTTCTAATTGTTATGATTTATGATTTTTGGTGTTGTAAATGTAGCCTCAGGTAGAAGTGAAGAGTTTTCCTGAACCAATCAATCCTCTTGCTTGTAATAGTGAGGGCACTTACATTGTTGGAGGAGGAGATTCTGGTGATATTTACTTATGGGAGGTAAATAACAAATTCTTATCAATTTTTTGCATAATTTATACTCTTATTGTAAACAAATCGTGTACTTCAATTAATATTATGATGATAAAACTGTTGTTTGGACTGAATTTACTCATAATACACTATGATTGCTTCAAGAATTCGCTCTATATTTTTTTATTTTATATAGGTTGCAACAGGTAGATTATTGAAGAAGTGGCATGGTCACTACAGGGCAGTTACTTGCTTATTGTTTTCTGAAGATCAGTCACTTTTGATTTCTGGGGCTCAAGATGGATCTGTTCGAGTTTGGTCACTTCTGATGTACTTTTTTTGTTCATGACCAGTAAATAATTATAGTTTACTATTTTATTTTATTTTATTTTATTTTATTTATGATACGTAATTGTTATATTTTTTTGGGATTTTAGGATATTTGATGAGGAACGAAAACAGAGAGCAGGGCATTTTTATGAATATAGTTTTTCTGAGCATGCTTTACCTGTAACTGATTTAGTTTCAGGCTATGGTGGATCTAATGCAATTATTATATCTTCTTCACTAGATCGTACTTGCAAGGTTTATTTTCAATACTTATATTATTTCTTATATTTTATTTGATTCATTTAGTTATGAGATATTGAGATTAAATCGGTCTATGTTTTATTACTGGGTTAGATAAAAGTTTCACAATGGGTTGAAACTCAATAGTTGCCATGTTGTTTTTTAATACATAAAACCTACTAAATAGTTTTATTAAAAAATTTAGAGTAAATTGCACAAATGGTCCTTTAGTTTTGTACCATATTACATATTTGGTCCTTTAGTTTCATAAATTACACTAGTAGTCCTTATTTCTGGAACTATTTGACATGTTTGGGACTTGGTCCTTATTTCATATTACATATTAGGTCCTTTATTTGATTAATTTAGTTTCAAAAATAAGGATTGTTAGTGTAATTTATGAAACTAAAGGACCAAATATGTAATATGGTACAAACATAAATGACCATTTGTGTAATTTAATCAAAATTTTATATTATTACTGTAATAATATATATTATATGTATTGATATTTGCAGATTTGGAGTCTAGCTAGGGGAAAATTGTTGAGAAATATTGTGTTTCCTTGTATAATAGATGCAGTTGCTTTAGATCCTGCAGAGAATGTGTTTTATGCTGGTGGTAGAGATGGTAAAATATACATTGCAGAACTTAATTCTCAAGGAACATCAAATTACAGTTATGGTATGCATATTCTTGGTATATTATCTGATCAAAGGTACGCCAAAAAAATGTTTTTTATTCCATTATTTTTAAATTTTGAGTATTGCAACATTTTTTTGTGAATTATTTTTTTGGTTGATAATTTCATTTGAATATTATGAATTGTGTTTGTAACAGTAAGCCTATATGCTCTTTGGCTTTTGCACTTGATGGAGTTCAATTGCTTGCTGGATCAGATGATGGCATGGTTAGAGTTTGGGACACTAAAACTCATAATATTGTTCGTGTTTTCAAACATGCAAAAGGTATGTAACTTAGAGTAAATTATTATTGATCAATAATAATTAATGGTCACAATTAATCATATACTTTATACATGAAGGGGTATTTGGGTCAGTTGACACCCACATAAATTTTAATCCAAAGGGTATGTTTATATTTTTATTGTTTATTTTAAAATTATTTTATTATTATTTAATATCAATTTTTTATTTTTTATTATTATTATTTTTTCATTAAAAAACAATATTATATGATAATCACATCTGATTATATACTTAATCACATGTGATGTTTTTATATAATTACATGTGATTGTATACTTCATCACATGTGATTATCACATAATTTTCCCTTTTTAAATAAAATAAAATTTAATAAAAACTTAATAAAAAAAGAAGAAAAAATAAAATAAAATTTAAAAAAAAATATATTATGTGAGTGTCAAATGACCAAAATACCCCTCCATGTATAAATTATGTGATTAATCTTGACCATTGATTATTATTGATCAATGGTTGAGATTTGTTCATTGGGACTATAAGGACTACCTTGAACACATTTCATAACTTATAATCTAATTCTGTCACTATTACTTGTTAAAAAATCATTCTTGATTCACCTAGTTCATCGCCCTTATAATTTATAAATAGCTAAAATAAAAAATTAGGTTAAAAGGAAACATATTTGATAATTCATTATTTGTGTCATGGATCAGGTCCAGTAAACAATATTCTTGTTATTGGACAAGAAGCAAGTGGAAGATTAGGAAATAATCAAGGTCCAATGGGAAGAAGACAAGTGTCATTACCACCACCACTTGAGAAATACTCATCAATATATGAACACTCAGATTTTAGTGCATACATTTCTCCTCAACCTGATTATCTCAGGTCTTGTGGTGGGACCTACGCCACTGTTGACTCCATGAATAAACAGATTAATGAACTTCAGGTCAGTCTTTTATTTTTTATTATTAATAAAAAAACATCATGATCATTGCAAAATTTGATGATATTTAAATGGAATGTATAATGCTGTGGTGTAGGGATTTTTTATTTTTATTTTTCTGAGTAAATTACACAAATGGACCTTTAGGTTTGTACCATATTACACATTTGGTCCTTTAGTTTCATAAATTACACTGATAGTCCTTATTTCTGAAACTATTGACACGTTTGGTCATTTAGTCAAACAGAACGTTAATTTTTCCTGTCAAACATATGGGATTTTATGTGTTACAAATTGGTGAATGGAAAGGGAAAGGACATATTTACCCCCTCGTGCATCACACGTGACGGGAAAAATAAACGTCTGTTTAGGTAAAGGACCAAACATGACAATAGTTTCAGAATTAAGGACTACTAATGTAATTTATGAAACTAAAGGACCAAATACGTAATAGGATACAAACTTAAAAGGACCATTTGTGTAATTTAGTCTTTTCAGAGTAAGAAATAAATGATTTTGGTTTGGTTTCAGCAAAATGGTTCTGGTGGTGCTTCAGAAATGGAGATGGAACGATTGAAAGTAGACAACAAAAGGTGGATGCAAATGGTTGACCAATGGAAGAAAATGTATCAAAATTTGCATCAACTTTGTGTTGCTGAGCTTGTCAATGATTCAACACTCTAACCGCTTAGTTTATAACTTTGAGTTTACAAAAGATTTTGTTTTACTACCCTTTTTTGCTTATAATATTGCTTCTTTTTTTGTTTTTTTTAATTAATTACATGTTGTTTATGATTTGATATATTGTTAACAATATCAACAGTCTTGAGCCTTGCCTTTGCACACCAAATTTTGTACAACCAACTACTTTAGGTCAATGTTAAGTGACTTGTTGTTTTTATATTTAATGTCTTATTTTTTAACAAATTTGTTGTTTTATGACTTGCAACAAAAAGTTAAATTGATTTGCTTCTATATAAATTTAACCGACTGTTCATATTCATGTGAAGGGACTTGATTGTTTTTATCAAGATTCTGTATTTTTTTTATTGTGTTCTTTAAGTGGGCAGATCTCATTTTTTTTGGGGGAATGAACCCCACCACCTTATTACCCGAAACCGTAAGCGGTCAAACCTGGTTTTACCATAACTGGTCGGTTTCCAATCGGTTTGCCATTTTATCGTTAGAACCTGGTTTTGACTGAAAAAACTCGAAAATTTCTTGAATTTGTATTTGATATTTGAAAAATCCGTAAAAGACATGTTTTGACAAAAAAAAAAAAAAAAACCGGTTTTAATTTTTAAGTTAAACGAACCAAACCGGTTTCATGCTTTGACAAAAACCAGTTTCGGTTTCCAACCCGAACTTGTTTGGTCAAATACCCGGTTTTGTGCACCTCTATTACCTGGTGCAGTTTGATGTATAAGTTTAAAATAAATGTCTTAATATTTTAATGACATGCTTTAAGGTTGTTGTTATCATTTACTCAAAATTAAAAGGGAATAATATATTTTTATTTAATTAAATTATAAATAATTGGATTCCTAAAGGTAAATTAAATGGTAAAGGAGTGTACCATTGACACTGGCCACATATTGTGACCGGACACCCGACCCAGCAACAGGTGCATTCCCCGGTAAATCACCTAACAATGATATCCACACCTCTGCTTGGGCTCGATATACGAGACCCAGCATTTTCAGCACAGAGGGGGACCCACGTTTCAACGGAGGCTGGTGGCCACAAGGGGGGTTTCACGGGGTTCGAACCCGGGACCTCCCACATAGGAGGCCCAAGTCTTACCAACCACGCCCACCCTTAATATTGTTTGGTATTATTAGCATGAGAAATAATATTGATTCTTACTATTTATATTTACTTCATATTTATATTCACCACAAAATAACATTTATAAATCATTAATTTTCTCTTTTTGAAGTATCTTGTGATTTTTATATTATCATGAATATGTATATGAATAAAAAAAAAAAAATAATAGATACCATTTCTATATCAACATTTATCTCAAAGATACAAAATTGAATTTACCTTTATAATCGAGAAAGTGTATAACTTTATACTCAAGCAAAGCCCGACAATTTCTTTGTCCTGAAACCCTTTACAACATATCGGCGCAGGGTGGATACGGAACGATATCATAGCCAATGAGCAAAGCCCACGTGTTACATCCCTGATCTGTCTGACAACCATTACCTACTATTAAAATAGATTTTTCATTTTTGGAAATCAGCGGCCATGGGTCTAAATAAATAAAGATGCTCCTATTTATCATATTATAAGCCAATAAATTCAGAACACTTGTGTTTTAGCAACTTGTACTCAACTTGTTTTTAAGCGTAGCAAAATACAACAACTAAAGAGCCTTTGATCTAGCGGTATGTTTAGGGCTGTAAAAAATAATCAAAATCCCCTCTACCCGTCCGACCCGATTCGAATTCGGGTAGATTAGGTCGGGTAGTTCGGGTGTCGGGTAGGAACATTTGGATATCAGGTAACTCGAAAATAATACGGATCGGGCATAACGTAATATTTTAAGTTAACGGGTACACCCGAATACCCGAATTTTTTTAAAAATGATCTTTGTAAAGGTAATATTTTATAATTTTATAAATAAAATACGATCATTATTATTATAATCCATGAATTAATCTAAAAGTCAATGATAGGATCTCATGTTGGTTGGAGTTTGATAAAATTACGGATAAAGATGGTATATCAAGATCAAAATATAAACATTGTGGTCGCCGACAATACAAGTGTGCAAATTTTTGGGTATTAGTGGATATACCCTACCCGACCTATTACCCGAACTACCCATACCCAAATACCCGAATTTAATTTGGATTTGGTATTGGGTATTTTTTATATTTTGAAAAACCTGAACTACCCGAAACCCGAAAGTTATATCTGATCAACACCCTTAGGTATGATGTTTGCCTCACAACCTTGAAGTTTGGGGGGTTCAAGTCTCATCGTGAACATATGTGGAAATTATGTGTAAATTAATATTTTCCGTTAAAAAAAAATTAAAAAAAAGCAAAATGCAACAAATTACCTAATAAACTTCATTTAAATACTTCATATGTTTTCTTAAACACCTCTTAATTAGCCTATTAAAACACTAATAAAACTAAACTACAATCATTATATACTTGGTAACAATTAATATATAATTTTTGGCCTATTAATATATGAGTATTGTTTGTAATTTTAAATCTCAGTATGCACGGATATATAATGTGTTAGTGGTAGAATTTACATTAGAAAACGTATTACTATATAATACAATTTACATACCACTAAAGTGCACTATGAACATCGATTTTTTAATGCTAAAACGCGCAGATCTACTCTCAAGAATCAAGATACAAGGATTATATACTATATGTAACAGAGGAAGCCATGTTGGCAGAGTGGCCAGGTGGGGAGAATAAAAGCTTATCAACTTGAGAATTCTTGCGTTTTTTTTTTCTTTTTCAAATTCACAAAAGAGTTATGAGATTTTGCACACATCTTCAAACTGCCATTGCTTTTATTATCTACAATTCAATAGTATTTTGTATATGTCATTGATTTTTTATTTAAGTTGAAACAATATTTATATATTTTAAACTTTTGTAATTCATACTATTAACCTTTAAGCTTTTATGTTACCTCTTTAAAAATATTTTATTCATTTTTTATTAAAAAAATTAAAAAGTGAATCTTAATCTCAAAGAAAAAAAATTACGTTTTAAAACCCGCAACAACGTGCAGGAACAAAAATCCTCGTTAGATACAATATGAATCAATGTTTATACGCTCCGCATACTTCATTTTGGCATATTAACTTTTTAATGTTAAAAAAAAACTAACTTTAATTAGTAATTACTATATTTCTATTAAAATGTTCAGCAAAAATTAGAAAGACACTAAAATCTAATTGAAAAATTGTATTACTTCTTAATACTTCTTAATAAATTTTTGAGTTAACTGCAAGAATGGTCCTTGGGGTTTGGCCAAATTGCACGTTTGGTCCCTGTGTTTCATTAAGTGCAGGCGCGGTACCCATGGTTTGCACTTTTGTGCACTCATGGTCCCTCCCCCCTAACGCTGTTAAATATGTCCGTTAATTAGAGGGCATTTTGGTCAATTTGCATCTTTAGTCCTATCTTCTTCACCAAATCAACTTTCTCTCTCTCTTTCCTCTGCACAAAAAAATAAAACTCAAATCAGCTTTATAAAGCTCAGATCTTGAAATTTGTAATCACCAGCAAGACGATCATCACGATTTTCCTTCATTTACAGCACATCAAAGCTCATATATGGAGTCCACTTTTCTTCTTCTTCTTCTTCTTTAATTCCACTCTTCTTCTTCTTGAAACCCTAATTTTACTTCCAAGAAGAAAGGGATTTTAATTCCCGACAACCTGGTTGCGAGTGGATTCCGTCGAAGAAGAAAGGGATGTGTTGTCGGCGATTTGTTAACTCAAACAAATAACACAATACAGAGATTTGTTACAACGATTTCTTCAACAAATCGTAAGCTTCGAATCTGATTTGTGAAGGTGGTTCAGAGGTTCTTCGTCTTACACGTCGCCGGAATCGCGACTTTTGTACACGTCGTCGGAATGGTGTCCTAGCCGGAATCGATGAACACGACTGATTCCTTTAGGATGAGTCGCTGGAAGGATACCCCGGTTACTGATTTGCTAACGATTTCACAATTAGATGTTGATGATTTGTTTATGATTCACAATTAGATTTCTGATTTTAAGTTAGGTTTTATGGGAAGAAGATAGGGAAGAAGAAGACAAAGGTTGAGAGTGATTAACAGTGGCCCCTAAAATTTGGGGAAGAAGACAACAAAGGTGGGACCATATGTGCAAAATGACTAAACTACCCTCAACTAACGGACATGACTTAACAGCGTTAGGGCGGATGGACCATGAGTGCACAAAGATGCATACCATGAGTACCGCGCTTGCACTTAATGAAAAACAGGGACCAAACGTGCAATTTGACCAAACCACAAGGATCATTCTTGCAGTTAACTCTAAATTTTTGTGTTTCGTCTTCCCACCAATAATATAATTGAAATGTAAAATTTACTAATTATTTTTCTTAATTTCATTATTTGATTTGGATATTTATATTGATCAATTAAATATGAAGATAAATATTACTCCCTCCATTTCACAAAAAAAATTTCATTTCTCATTAAAATTTTGTCTCTCAAAAAAATTCTCATTTCTCACATTCAAGGAGTCCACTTAATAAAATAATATTATTATTATGTATCTTACCACTAACTATCTTATAAACCACTTTCTCTCTTCAAAATAATCTTATATATAATCAAAATTATTATCAATAACTCCACTACTAACAATCTTTAAAAAATTTGTGCTAAATTTTTTTTGGGAACGAAAAAAGTAATATTTAGTAGAAAGTTATACATTAGTATTTTATGACCATATAAAATCAAATAAAGTAATAATGAGTTTTGATAATGACAGCTCTTAAGCTGTCATTAAGTGCATAAAAGATAGTACATTAATTTATGAGAGAGTAATTTCTGAAAATTCAGGAAGGTCGTTATAGACTAATGTACAAATTTCAGATGCATATCTAGTTTTTTTTTAACGCCACGTAATCTACTCCACTTTGTCCCCACTAGGGCTTTAACCCATGACCTTTAGGTCATCGACAATACCAAATACACCAATACCACATGCTACAAGGCCTTGAATGAATGCATATCTAATGACAATCCATAAGTGTAACGACTCAAATTTTGTGTTAAATAAATTATATAAAAAGCATGATAAATAAGGATAAATCATTTAAAACACGTGGGAATTGGTTTCGTGTCATTTGGATACATGTTACGTGAGTGAAGCGTAATCAAATTGAAGCTGAGACTTTTTAAAAGCAGTCATAACCATGTTTTTAGTTCGATCCAAATGTAAATAAGCTTAGAGTTATTAAAAGCATATTAATTGGTTTTTAAGTGTCATTTTATCACCTGCAAAAAACACTTTATCACCTGCACAAAAAAAAAAAAAAAAAAGGCAAGGAAAGTATTAATACCACCTCTGTTGGAGCAAAACACAGATCAACTTATTACTGATGCTGCAGTTAGTACTGATCTTATTTAGTACTGATGGGGCAGAAACATTTACTACTGATAAAGTTGATGCTGGTGTTCACTATAACTAAGTTACTACTGATCATGCAAAGATTGAAGATATTACTGATCATTGTAGTTACTACTGACGATGTATCTGGACTTACTACTGATCACCAAGTTTACTACTGATCTTCATATTTACTACTGGTGATTAGTTTTACTACTGACAACGCGTTTTTGAAGAATATCAAGTCCGAGATCTTCGTATAGATAGTTATAGAAATGTAAATCAATGTATATTATTATTATTCGATGTAAATCAAGTCCTAGAATAACTAGGGTAAATAGTTTAGCTTCAAGGACTATTATAAATAGTTCCTTACGAATTGTAAACGTACGTGTGTATTGTTAACTCAATAATATACATTGAAGCTTTTTGTGAAACTGTGTTCTTAATATTCTTGCATATTGTTCTTACAGTTCATTGTTCTTAATATATTGATATAGTGTTGATCCGCTGCAACTTCTATCATCAATTAGATCTAAGGTGTTTATTAACTTGTTTATAGTTAATCGATCCTGACAAGTGGTATCAGAGCTTATTGGTTCTAGATCTACTATTTGTTAAGAACAACAAAAAGTTTTAATCTTTAAAAACACACACATTATTAATCATGACTGATAATAATGAAAGCACTCAGGCCAACAAAATCCCTATGCTCACTCCCAATAACTTTGGGATGTGGAAGAATCGTATTAAGCAATACATGCTTATTACAGATTATTCCATGTGGGAAGTCGTTTGTGAAGGAAACAAAACTGGTCAAGTTCAAGCAAGCAGCTCTGTAACTGAGGCAGACAAACTTAAATGTGAGAAGGAGAAGAAAGATAAAGGCATCGAACTCAAAACTCTAAGCACTCTCCTACTGGCCATTCCTAATGACTATCAACATCTCTTTGTTGAATATGATGATGCTAAGTTGCTTTGGGAAGCACTGGAGAAGAGATTCGTTGGGACAAAGAGTACAAAAAGAAACATGAAGTCTGTTCTCAAACAAGACTTTGAAAATTTCAAAGGAAAGCCCAATGAAACACTCACTCAAGTGTTTGACAGATTCAACAAACTAATTGGTGAACTCAACCAAGTTGGTGTAAAGATGGATCAAGAAGATGTCAACATGAAGTTCCTAAGGTCTCTTAGTGAAGAATGGGCCATGTACACAATGGTGTATAGACAAAGAGATGCTCTAGAAGAAAAGGAGTTAGATGAACTCTATAATGATCTCAGAGTGTTTGAAACTGAGGTAAATCACAAAAACCCTTCTATTTCTTCTAACAATGCTGCATTTGTGTCTAGTACAGGTCAAGGACAAGAAACCTCCACAGGAAAGGCTGCAGATTCTGAGGATACTGCAAGAGAATCCTTCTTCACTAGTCATGTGCATACTGCATTGATTAGTGATGACTTGGAACAATTGAATCCAGATGACCTTGAGGAGATGGATCTTAAATGGCAGATGGCTATGCTGAGCCTAAGGACCAAAAGATTCTTAAAAAGAACTGGTAGGACAAGCCTCAATTTCAACAAAGGTGACAAAGCAGGATTTGACAAGACTAAAGTCAAGTGTTACAACTGTAACAACCTTGGTCACTTTGCAAAAGAATGTCCTCAACCAGACAAAAGATCAAAATCAACTGCTCTTGTGTCACAACAAGGACAAGGCTATGACTGGAGCTTCCAAGCAGAAGAGCATGCTCAAAATCAAGCTCTCATGGCCTTTACTGACAACAAAACTGAGGTAAAATCTAAACCTTGTACTCCTGAATGTGCTAAAATTATTAAAAATCTAGAAAAAGAAAACACTAAATTAAATGAAGATTTAGCAAAAGCAATCAGAAGAAATCATGAGTTTGATAGTGTAATTGCTGATCAAGAACATCAAATAAAGGTGTACAAGATGATTGATCAACGGATCAAGGAAGAATTGCTTCAAGCTGTGGATGAGAAAGAGTTCTATGAAACAAAAAATAAAGAACTAACAAGTAAATTAGAAGAATGTCAGCTTGAAATTGAACAAAATAAATTAACAATTAAAAAGTTTGAAAGAAGCACTAAAATTCTGGATGAATTAACTAATAATCAAACTACAGAAAAGGTTGTTCATGGGGTGGGATATCATGCTGTACCACCTCCACATAAATTCATTCCTCCACTTAAAAACAGTTCAGAAAGAATCATTAATGAATTAAAAACTGAAAATCAAACTGAATCTAATACTGAAACATCTGAATCAAATGATTCTTCTGATGATGAGCAATCAATTGAATTTACAATATCTCAAACTGAATCACCAAAATCAATTGATACAAGTTTTCACACAGCTCAAAGTCCAAATGATTCTCCAAAATATAATGCAGAAAAAATACCCAAAATTCTAAAAAGAGGAAACCAAAGAAATAGAAACCAACTCTTAGAACAAAGAAAAACAATAAAGGCTCAAGAAAATAAATTAAAATGTGTTATTTGCAACAAAGTGAATCATTTAGCAAAGGATTGTCACTTCAATCCAATAAATTGCAAGGAGTTAAAGGAATTTAAAGTTTTTAAAGAAGATGCAAAAACTCAAAGGTTAAAAGATACTACTGGTCCTTCAGTAGTAAATACAATCAAAACTCCAATTGCTGAAACTCCAAGATTTGGAAGAAGTGCACCAAGATTTGTGCAAAACAGAAGAGTTGGCAGCCCAAAGAACAGCAATTACTTCAAGAACAATGGAAAATCCAATCAAAATAAACATTATTTTAAATTTTCCAACACCAGTAGAAACTCTAACAAATTTACTACTGGTGTTAACCCTAATTATAATGCTGTATGGTACCAGTACAAGAATACTACTGGTAAAAACCCTAATTTCAAAAATACTACTGCTCCCAAAACAACTTTCAAAAATACTACTTGTGGTAACTCTAAAAACACTACTGGTCATTCTAAACATGGTAAGTACCCAAATACTACTGGTCCATCAGTAGTAAAGTATTCAAAAGCTAAAAACAATAGGTATAAACCAAGATCAGTAGGAAATTCTCACACCAGTAATAACTCCAAAAGGACAGTAGTAAAACAAAACACCAGTAATAAACAAGTATGGGTACCAAAAGTCTTTAAAGTTAAATCCCCAAAAGCTTATTTCTCAAAGGATGAACCCAAGACATATAAAGCTTGGGTTCCCAAACTTAACTAATCCTTTACTCATTTGTGCAGAGCATTCAGATCCCAGAAGAAGGAAGAACATGGCATATTGATAGTGGATGCTCAAGGCACATGACTGGAAATCTGCAAATTCTTAAAGATTTCAAGTCATTTGATGGAGGATATGTGGCATTTGGTGAGAATCCCCAGGGAGGTAAGATTACAGGTAAAGGTACTGTTACTAATGGAAAAAGTACCTTTGATGATGTATTTTATGTAGCTGAACTAAAATACAATCTTGTCAGTGTGTCTCAAGTTTGTGATAAAAAGAACAAGATTCTTTTCACAGATATTGAGTGCATCATTCTTTCTCCTGATTTTATTTTAGATGAAAAATATGTTGTTTTAAGAACTCCAAGGAGAAACAATGTGTATTGCCTGGATATAGGGGGAGAACTCATTTCTACAAATGAGGTCAACTGTTTTATATCCAAGGCAAACACTACTGAATCAGAACTATGGCATAGAAGGATGTGTCACACAAATTTCAAAAACATGAACAATTTAGTAAAAAGAAATCTGGTCATTGGATTACCTCAAAAACAATTCATGTGTGATCATCATTGTGTTGCATGCCTAAAAGGTAAACAACACAAGACTTCTCATAAGTCCAAAATTGTAAACTCTATTTCTGTTCCTGTACAACTCTTACATATGGACCTATTTGGACCTACAAATGTAATGAGCATTGGAAAGAAACAATATTGTCTTGTTATTACTGATGACTTTTCCAGATATACATGGGTTTTCTTTCTCAGGACAAAGGATGAAACAAGTGAACTCATAAAGAACTTAATTGTCAAACTGGAAAACACATCCGATCAAAAAGTGAAAGCCATAAGATGTGATAATGGCACAAAATTTAAAAATGCTAACTTAATTAACTTTTGTGATCTTAAAGGTATTGACAGGCAATACAGCTCACCTAGAACTCCTCAACAAAATGGTGTAGCTGAAAGAAGAAATAGAACCATCATTGAAGCAGCAAGATCAATGCTTGCAGACTCAAAATTACCAATTACTTTTTGGGCAGAAGCTGTTAATACTGCTTGTTATGTTCAAAACAGAGTATTAATAGTGAAGCCACATTTTAAAACACCATATGAACTTTTCAATAAAAGAAAACCTTCTATAAGTTTCTTAAAATCATTTGGTTGTCCTTGTACTATTTTGATTACAAGAGAACAAATTGGTAAGTTTGACTGCAAAGCAGATGATGGAATCTTTGTGGGATACTCTACTCAAAGCAAATCATACAGAGTATTCAACAAAAGACTAAGGATAATTGAAGAAAGCATCAATGTATCCTTTAATGAAAATGTACCTAATGAACAAGGAAATGGTCCAGATTGGCTATTTGACATAGACAATCTAACCAAATCCTTTAATCCTAATATAAATTTCAATGTAGGTAATTCAAATTGTCACAATCAAAAAGAAGGAACATCATCTGTTAATACTGGTCAAGAAAAAATGAGATACATAATAGTTGATACTGCTCCCATAGTTAATACTGATGTCAGTAATAACTCAAATATTGAAAGCAGTAGTAACTCTGAGAATGAGGTCAGTAGTAATTCCAATACTACTGGTACCAGTAATAGTACTGAAAATACTACTGGTCTCAACAATAACCTAGATTCTCAAGATACTACTGACACCAGTAACAACAACAATACTACTGATCTCAACGAAGACAATAACAGTAGTAATTCTGACCAAGATGATGATGAACCAAACTTCAATGACAATAAAGGAACACAAGATGAACAACTGCCTGAGACAAATGAGTCCAATCTTGAAAATCAACTAGTAGTTGATAAAGCTACAACTACAAGGACTCAGAAGAACCATCCTTTAGACCTTGTTCTAAGTGATGTCAACTCACCACTACAAACAAGAAGCAAATTAAACAAAAGCTTAACTGCAAATATGTGTAATATAAGTTTAATGGCTAATGAATGTATGTATGAATGCTTTCTGTCTCAGGATGAACCAAAGAAGATCCAACAAGCAATGAAGGACTCAAACTGGATTGAGGCAATGCAAGAGGAACTCCTTCAATTTAAATTACAAGCTGTTTGGACACTTGTACCTCTACCCAAAGGAAAAAGAGCCATTGGAACAAGATGGATATTCAGAAACAAGAAAGATGAAAGAGGTATAGTGATCAAGAATAAAGCCAGACTTGTAGCCCAAGGATACACTCAAGAAGAAGGAATAGACTATGATGAAGTATATGCTCCTGTTGCTAGAATTGAAGCCATAAGAATATTTCTAGCATATGCTTCATTCAAGAAATTCAAAGTCTATCAAATGGATGTTAAGAGTGCATTCTTATATGGGAAGATTGAAGAAGAGGTCTATGTTTGCCAACCTCCAGGTTTTGAAGATCCAAAGCATGGTGATTATGTGTTCAAATTAGATAAAGCTCTATATGGCCTACATCAGGCACCAAGAGCATGGTATGACACATTATCATCATACCTATTGAAGAATAACTTTAAAAGAGGAGCCATTGACAAAACTTTGTTCACAAAGAAAGTCAAAGATGATATACTACTGGTACAAATTTATGTAGATGATATCATCTTTGGCTCAACCAATGATTTATTATGCAAAGAATTTGAAGAACTGATGCAAATTAAATTCAAGATGAGCTCCATGGGTCCAATGAACTTCTTCCTTGGACTCCAAGTCAATCAAAGAACTGATGGTATTTTGATAAATCAATCAAAATATGTCAAAGACATCTTGGAAAAGTTTGACTTAAAAGACAGTAAAAGTGCTAGTACACCAATGGAAACACACAAACACCTACATCCCGATGTTGAGGGGGAGGATGTAGATGAACACTTATATAGATCAATGATAGGCTCTTTGATGTACTTAACTGCATCAAGACCTGACATTATGTATAGTGTTTGTGTGTGTGCAAGATATCAAGCAAGACCCAAAGAACTACACTTGCAGGCTGTTAAAAGAATATTCAGATACTTGAAAGGCAAACCATCACTTGGTCTATGGTATCCACATGATTCACCATTTGAACTCATAGCCTACACAGATAGTGATTATGGAGGTGAATGTCAAGATAGAAAGTCCACTACTGGTGGATGTCAATTCTTTGGATCAAGACTGGTGTCATGGCAATGTAAGAAGCAAACAAATGTATCAACATCAACTGCTGAAGCAGAGTATGTAGCGGCATCTGCTTGCTGTGCTCAAGTGCTATGGATTCAAAATCAGCTTCTAGACTTTGGTATCTCTATCCTTAAAACTCCTATTTTTATTGATAATCAAAGTGCTATTAGTATTGTGAATAATCCAGTAAAACATTCAAAAACTAAACACATTGAAATAAGATTTCACTTTATAAGAGATTGTAATGAAAAGAAATTAATCAAAGTAGTTAAAATCCATACTGATGATCAATTAGCAGATCTTTTTACAAAAGCATTTGATGTAGGAAGATTCAACTTCTTGGTTAGCAGTATTGGAATGATTTTAATAACTTAAAATCTCACTTAAAATCATGTGTAAAGTTAGTGTTGTAAAATATTATTTATTTACTTAAGTGTTTTACTACTGGTATCTCTATATTACTGGTATGTATGTATGTGCACAAAATACTACTGGTAGCTGATTACTACTGGTGTGTATTAGGTTTACATAAATACTACTGGTAAGTCACTACTACTGGTACTCACATATACTACTGGTCTTGTGTGTTGGTGGTTACTACTGATGTCTATAGTTACTACTGATGTCAAAATCCTTAGTCATTACTGATGTTAGTAGATACTACTGACGTTTTACTACTGATATCTTATTTACTACTGGTCTTTCAGAATCACAATTACCAAACTAACCCCCATGAAAATAACCGTTATGGTATAATTCGAAGGGCAATTTAGTCTTTTTGCAGGGTAAATCGAAAGATATAAAAGGCGGTAGTCGATTAATTTAACATTATCTCACTTCGATTCACCAAATTCTCTCGATAAACCCTAGTTTACGATCAAAAACCCTTCATCAGTAACAAAATTCTTGCAAAAACTCAACAACAATGGCAACTTTACAAGCTCTCGATGTGCAAACCGATCTCAAATACTCAGAATTTCACAATATGGTTGCATTTTTAAAGAATCCCGACGGAACAAAAGATTTCCGTCCGATCGTAAAATTCTTGAGAAATTCATATATACAGTTTGCCTTAACTGTAAAACCAAAATCATATCAACAGCACTTGGTGGATTTCTGGACCAATGCTGAACGAACAGAAGGAACAACCGTTTCAATGATCAAATCAACAGTAGATGGAAAGCACATCACAGTAACAGAACAATCCATCAGACACCATCTACAATTACATGACGATTCAGGTATGTTCACTCTTCCTAAGGAATACATTGCTGAAATTTTACAAAAAATGGGATATGAGGGAAGACTGAACATAGTAACCTTTCAAAAGGGTCTTCTCTCCCCACAATGGAAATTTTTAATACATACCATTCAGCATTGTATTTCTCCAAAAAGAAGTACTTGGAATGAGTTTAATAAGGCAATAGCCTCTGCTGTTGTCTGTTTATGCACAGACCAAGTATTTAATTTTTCATACATGATATTTGATGGTATGTTGGGAAATCTTAGTTCTTCTAAATTTTTAATGTATCCCAGATTTCTACAACATATCATAAACTGTGAATTACAAAACTTGTCAACTCCTAAAAACATTTTTATATTACCTGAGTTGAACAAGAAAGTTTTCTCAAATATGAGAAAACAATTTAAATTTTCGGGCAAGGAAACCCCTCTGTTTCCTAACATGATCAAAGATCAACCCAATATTGGAGAGGGTTCAACCATTGCTACAACCCAAGTTGAACCTCAACCCACTCCATCACCCCCAAATACAGCCCAAACACCAATCCAAATAGTCACTCAATCACCAACTCAAACAGAAGTCCTGAATGTATCCCAGGAACTTGATATAAATCTGCAGAGTGCTACTCTTCACTCTGTGGAAGACCTACCAGACAAAACCCAAAACATTTCCACAATTTATAAAAGAAAGAAATTTTCTTCAAAGGACACCAGGGGACAAATCGAGTCACACCCCAGGCTCAAAGAGTTGTCCTCCAAGGAGGAGAGAGGACATGAGGGGAGGGCTTTCACTACTGATGCCCCAAAGGTGGGTGCACAGGACAGTGAAAACATCATTAGGACCCAAACCTCGGCAACTTTGAGTGATGACTCTTTTGAGGAATTACTCAAAGGACCCCGGTGCCAAGAAACCACAAGGGGGGGCATCTCTGCTTCTTCTAGGAAGAAGAGAATGTCTAAAAGACCCAATGAATCACCAAGCAGTGATGAGGGCAGATCTGTGGAATTGATGGAAAGGAAGGAAAACCTTAAAACCAATGTACCTGTTAGTGAGCCCGATGATCTTGCTAGATGGAGTGAGGGCAGTATTAAAATCAACCAATTGACGGCTAAAGGAATCCACTGTACAAGATTGTCTCAAGTACTTAACCAATCAAGGAAAAACTATGGCTGCCATGAAAAGGCATGTGAATACCATCAACAAAAGAATGCGGTTCTATGAGCAAAGGCTTCATCAACAAACCAAAATCATCAGAAAATTGAAGAAGAAACTTGATGATAGTGAGGCTCCACCAGTTGAGCTCACTAAGGGGGAGAAGGATAATATACAGACAATGATTGATGAATCTATTGCAGCAGCAGCATCCTCCCTCTTAAACTTAAAAGAAACAGAAGTTGATGAAGGCCCAGAGATGATGGTTACAGAAGATGAACCTGTTACTACTGCTACTATGGAAGAACAAGTTGAAAAAGAAATACCAGTAGTAACTCCTACTACTGATATCATAGCAGTAGTGAATGAAGAAAAGGCAGCAAACACTACTGATGCCCTATCAGTAGTAATCTCTGAAGACATGCCAGTAGTAACTAACTTGGTTACTACTGATGACATTATTGAGCTACCACCACTACTAAAACCTTCAGTGATACTTCCACCATCTCCAAAAAGAGAAACAACACAAATGGTGGTAAAAGATATTGATGATGATATCAACTGGTTAGAAGTTGATGAATGTTCCCTGCCTCCACATCCTAAAATACTTCCTATGTCACAGATACAATACTTTGGTCCCAAATTTGCTATTGAATCTAACCAAGATATGAAGAAAGAGAACTACATAGGCAAGGGAAAGGAAGTTGCTGATGAAGACCAACCTAATAGAGCACAAGGTCATGAAATGGTCAACAAAATCAATTATGCCAAATCAGCCAAACAGGATAGGTGGAAGGTAAAAAGAGCAAAATACTTAAAGAAGGTTGAAGTCTCTCTAGCAAATGAAAACAAAAGATTAGCAGAAAGGGCTAGAATATTGAGACAACCTTTCACAGAAATCAAATTGGCAGATATAGCAGATATATCAAAACTGCCACAATTTCAACAGAAGATCAAAACTAAACAAGTTGCTGAAACAAGAAAGGAATTACAAAGAAGAGAACTGAAAAAATTTAGGCAACTTGAACATGAAACAATAGAACTTCTTGAAGCACAAGTACAAGAATGCAAAGAGCAAAAGGCTGATATGCCAGAACAATTTGCAGAGAAGAAGAAAGAAATGATCACATTCTTGAAATCAAAAGGTTACAACACAAAAGCCTTTGGAAGAATGAAGTTGATCAATTTAATTGAAAAGTACTGTGTAGAGAAGAAGAAGGATCTTACTGAACAAGACATTAATGAGAAATACACCACTAAACTGGAACAGATAGACTCCAAAGAAATGAAAGAAAGAAAAACAATATCTGGAGAATCATCTGGTGTATCCTCTCAAATATCAAAGAAAAGAAAGACAATTGCTTCAGAACTTGATCAACCAAAGAAGAAATTACAAATGGTTCAAGTTTATGATCTCCCCATTGCTATCCTACAAAATAATCCAATCATCAACTGGAGATATATAGATGATATGATTGAGATTGTCAGAGAAGATAAAGTCACTCAAAGATTCAGAGCTTGGAAACCTTTGGTCATGTCCCTAACCAGAAGTGACATTATCAAGATGTTGATCATTGGTAAACCAAGAATGACTAAAAAGTTCTGGAAGAATTCAGCTGCAGGTTATCTTACTGAAATGATTGATGCTGCTTTCTATCCAGAAAATTATCCAGAGAAGTATGCAGATTCAGAGAATGTTCAAGCTTGGAATGTGCTACCAACTGTCAACATGTACTTCTTTGAATATACAAGTAAGAAATGTGACTTATTCCTTTATGAGAAAGAGTATCCTCATTCTGAGAAGACTCTCTATCAACTATGGTGCATGAACTTCATTAAACCTCATGATGCTATGCTATTTCAAAATAAAATGAATGAATTTGTAAAGAAGATTAGCAAATACATTATTGCACAAAGGAATAAACAAAACCAACAGACATTAGAAGGTGATAAAAGAAGAGCAAAACTGTTGGAAGAAAAAGAAAAAGAAAAGAAGAAATAAATGGAAACTTGATTGATTAAAACATAATCAATAAGTTTAGGGGGAGATTGTTGGAGCAAAACACAGATCAACTTATTACTGATGCTGCAGTTAGTACTGATCTTATTTAGTACTGATGGGGCAGAAACATTTACTACTGATAAAGTTGATGCTGGTGTTCACTATAACTAAGTTACTACTGATCATGCAAAGATTGAAGATACTACTGATCATTGTAGTTACTACTGACGATGTATCTGGACTTACTACTGATCACCAAGTTTACTACTGATCTTCATATTTACTACCGGTGATTAGTTTTACTACTGACAACGCGTTTTTGAAGAATATCAAGTCCGAGATCTTCGTATAGATAGTTATAGAATGTAAATCAATGTATATTATTATTATTCGATGTAAATCAAGTCCTAGAATAACTAGGGTAAATAGTTTAGCTTCAAGGACTATTATAAATAGTTCCTTACGAATTGTAAACGTACGTGTGTATTGTTAACTCAATAATATACATTGAAGCTTTTTGTGAAACTGTGTTCTTAATATTCTTGCATATTGTTCTTACAGTTCATTGTTCTTAATATATTGATATAGTGTTGATCCGCTGCAACTTCTATCATCAATTAGATTTAAGGTGTTTATTAACTTGTTTATAGTTAATCGATCCTGACAACCTCCAATCCTGTGTCATTTTCCTCCAATGCTTGTGGTAGAGCCGGATCCAAATCAGGATCAATCATGACATAGAACATAAATACCTCAAAACCATATTAAACATTGTTGATAATCATGGCATCACAAAATTAACTGAATTTAAGTAAAAACATATCTAGTAGATAGTTATGAATTGAAAGGAAAAAAGTGTAACCCCAGGATAGGGGTGAGCGCAGTTCAGAAACCGAACTGAACCGATATAACCGAAACCGAAAATGATGAATTTTCAAAACCGAACTGATTACATGTTTTCGATTTTGGTTCGGTTCGATTCGTTTTTGGGGTTAAGTTTTTTTAGCCCAAATGTTTAGCCCTATGGCCCCTATCCAAATACCGAACCGAACCAAAACCGATAGAACCTAGAACCTAAAACCAAACCGATAAAGTTTTCGGTTCGATTTTTTCGGCCCAAATGGTCACCCCTACTCAAAAACACGAAATGTGGTTTGATAACATGTATACCTGATAAATCACATGTTACATTTGGCTTAATAACTCCAATGAGATAATTCCGCTACCCCTATGATGAAATTCCAGATGGTTAGAATATATATCAATCAGTTTGAGTTAGTTTCTTGTAAGATATTTCATATTAGTTGTTTTCTTTGTAAGATATTTCATTTTACCACCTGTTAGAGATGAGAGTCATGACACATAATTGGAATCGACCCAATTGATAAGTGAATGGGTTAAAATTTCCATAATTGAATGACCCAATTTTATTTTAATCTTCTCGAATAATATATTAGGTAACCAAGATAACTGACATATACCTTGTTTCTGGAATTGAACTAATATATATCAAGAATCTAGTAGACGTGAAGACATGATGTATAAAAATGATAATCAGTTTCGACTTGTCAAGAAAACATAGCATACCCATTCCCTGAAAATTTGTCATATTATAATCTGGATTTAAGAAAGAAACAAAATTTGAATTAAAATAATATATGCCAGAACAGAAGTTGATGACTTGGAAAGAGTAATATCCGTTTCATAAGTGTTTTTGTTAACCATGTCCACATCAGGAAAAAAATGCATATAATGTAAAAATTACAAAAAATAAGATGATAGACAATCTAAAGCGTAATTAACATTATTAAATCTTGCTTGTCGGCTCATAAGACTAAACTAACCTTGGGAGTTGAATACCACCATATCGAAATGTGTCTCTTGCTACAACAAACAAGAATCCCCTAATAGTCACACATTCTGCATTGGAAAAATCATGATATAATTATCTGTTGAGATATAGGCATTCTATTACTGATGTTGTAGTTAGCACTGATGAAGACCTAATCAAGATAGTACTGATGGGGCAGAAAAGCAAGAATACTATTGACGATGGATTTACTACTGACGATCTTATTTACTACTGATGTCTATATTTGGTGCAGACCGTGTTCGATATTTTCGTTAAGTTAGTTTAGAATACATATTTTTTTGTAATTCAATTGTAATCGTTTCCTAGAATAACTAGGTTAAAGTTTTAGGCTTCAAGGACTATTATAAATAGTTCCTTACGAATTGTAAACGTATGTATTGATCGAAATAATTAATATACATTGATGCTTTTTGTGAAAACTGTGTTCATACTTGTTCTTATTCAATTTACAGTTTTCATACTTCTTAATCAAATAACAAGAGTGTTAATCCGCTGTAACTTCTCTTGTTAGTAGATCTGTGTTTCTAATAACTTGATTAAGTTATTCGATCCTGACAAGTGGTATCAGAGCATTAAGGTTCTAGATCTACAAATTAAGAATATCAAAAAGTTTCATACTTTCAAAACAAAAATTGTTAATCATGTCCGATAACAATGAAAGCACTCAGACAAACAAGATTCCAATTCTCACCCCCAACAACTTTGGGATGTGGAAAAACAGGATTAAGCAATACATGCTTATTACTGACTATTCCATGTGGGAAGTTGTTTTGGAAGGCAACAAAACAATTCCAATTCCAATCACTAGCTCATCAACTGAAGCAGACAAGGTCAAAAGTGATAAGGAAAGGAAGGACAGAAACATTGAACTAAAAACCTTAAGCACTCTATTGCTTGCTATTCCCAACGACTATCAGCACTTATTTGTAGAATATGATGATGCAAAGAAACTGTGGCAGGCACTGGAAAAGAGATTTGTTGGCACCAAAAGCACCAAAAGAAACATGAAGTCCGTACTGAAACAGGACTTTGAAAATTTCAAAGGACAAAAGAATGAATCATTATCACAAGTTTTTGATCATTTCAACAAACTTATTGGTGAACTTACTCAAGTGGGAGTTCAACCAGACAATGATGACATCAACAGGAAGTTTCTCAGATCTCTTGGTGAAGCATGGTCTATGTACACTGTTATATATAGACAAGGAGATGCATTGGAAGAAAAGGAACTGGATGAACTATACAATGAACAAAGAGTGTTTGAATCTAAGGTAAGTCACAAAACTCCTAATTTACCTTCAAACAATGCTGCTTTTGTGTCAAATACAGGTACAGGTCAAGATGTTGTCTCTGGAAAGCAAGTGGAATCTGAAGATGCAGTAAGAGAATCCTTCTTTACTAGTCATGTACACACTGCATTGATTAGTGAAGATCTGGAACAAATCAATCCTGATGATCTGGAAGAGATGGACATCAAGTGGCAGGTGGTTATGCTAAGTTTAAAGTCAAAGAGATTCCTTAAAAGAACTGGCAGACAAAATCTGACTTTCAGCAAAGGTGAACGTGCTGGCTTTGACAAAACCAAGGTCAAATGCTACAACTGCAACAATTTTGGTCACTTTGCTAGAGAATGTCCTAGCAAAGATCAAAGATCAAATTATAACAAAAACAACACTTCAAACTTAACTGCATTGGTATCACAAGAGGGTCAAGGGTATGACTGGAGCTTTCAAGCAGAGGAACATGCTCAAAATCAAGCTCTCATGGCCTTTACTACTGATTCTACTACTGAGGTACATTCTAAATCTTGTACTCCTGAATGCATTAAAGCATATAAAGAATTAGAAAAACTTAACAAAGAAACTCTTGATTAGATGATTTTAAACAGAAACAGAAGAATTGAATTCAATGGTTGTATAGCGGATCTTGAAAATCAAATTAAAATCTATAAAATGACAGATGAAAAGATAAAAGAGGAATTATTACAAACAACTTATGATAAAGAACATGCTGAGTTAAAATTAAAAGAAACATTAATCAAATTAGAAGAATGTCAATTAGAATTAGAACAAAATAAATCAACTATTAAGAAATTTGAAAGAAGCTCTAAAATAATTGATGAATTAACCAGTAATCAATCAACTGAAAAAGTTGTTCATGGGGTTGTTTATCATGCTGTCCCACCCCCAACTAATTTTATTCCTCCTCTTAAGTCAAGTTCAGAAAGAATTCTAGATGAATTAAAATTAGAAAATCAAACTGAAACCAGTAATGATTCATCTGATGGTGATCAAACAATTAATTCAACTGATACAAGTTTTCATACTACTCAAAGTAAAACTTAATCCCCCAAATATAATTCAAAAAACATACCTACTATTTTAAGAAGGGGAAATCAAAGAAACTTAAATCAGTTAAAAGAACAAAGAAAGCCTGAAAATGCTAAAACAACCAAATTAACATGCTTAATTTGCAATAAGGTTAATCACTTAGCAAAGGATTGTCACTTCAATCCAATCAACTACAAAGAAATTAAGTAATTCAAAGAAAATAGGGAAAAACTAAAGAATTAAAATTAAAACAAACTGCAGATGCTAAGGAAATTAAAAATCCACATGTTGAAGTTCGAAAATTTGGAAGAACTGCACAAAGATTTGTGCAAAATATCCGGCATGGAAGTCCTAAACGGAGTAATTATTTTAAAAATAATGGAAAACAAAATCAAATTCCAAAATACTCAAAATTTTCAATTATCAGTAGAAACTATTCCAGGTTTACTACTGATATAAACCCTAATTACAATGCTGTCGGATACAATTACAATTATACTACTGATTATGTTAAAAACTCATATTACCCAAACACTAATGGTCCATCAGTAGTAAAATACTCAAAGGCTAAACACTACAGGTATAAACCCAGATCAGTAGTAAAACAAAACAACAATAATACACATCAAATGAAAACCAAAACTGCATACAAAGCTCATACAATTAAAAAATCTTATTCTTCAAAGGATGAACCCAAGACAAAACAAGCTTGGGTTCCCAAGATTAACTAATCCACTTACTTGTTGTGCAGAGCATTCAGATCCCTGAAGAAGGAAGAATATGGCACATTGATAGTGGATGCTCTAGGCACATGACTGGAAATCTTCAAATTCTTAGAGATTTCAAGACGTTTGAAGGAGGATATGTTGCTTTTGGCCAAAATCCAAGAGGTGGTAAGATTACAGGTAAAGGTATAGTAACAAATGGTAAGATTACTTTTGATGATGTATTTTATGTTGCTGAACTTCAATATAATCTGGTTAGTGTCTCACAAGTATGTGATAAAAAGAACAAAATTCTTTTTACAGATACAGAGTGCATCATTCTTTCTCCTGACTTTATTTTAGATGAAAAATTTGTTGTTTTAAGAACACCAAGGAGAAATAATGTGTATTTCCTGGATATAGGGGGAGAACTCATTTCTTCAAATGAGATCAACTGTTTTATATCCAAGGCAAACACAAATGAATCAGAACTATGGCACAGAAGGATGTGTCACTCAAACTTTAAAAACATGAATAACTTAGTCAGAAAGAATTTGGAAGTTGGTTTACCTCAAAAACAATTTATGTGTAATCATCACTGTGTTGCATGCCTAAAAGGTAAACAACACAAGACTTCTCATAAGTCCAAAGCAATCAATTCTATTTCTGATCCTTCGCAACTCTTACATATGGACCTATTTGGACATACAAATGTAATGAGTATTGGAAAGAAACAATACTGTCTTGTTATTACTGATGATTTTTCCAGGTATACTTGCGTTTTCTTTCTCAGGACCAAAGATGAAACAAGTGAAATCATCAAGAATCTGATAATTAAACTGGAAAACACAAGAGATCTCAAAGTGAAAGCCATTAGATGTGATAATGGCACAGAATTTAAGAATGCTAATTTAATTACTTTTTGTGATCTTAAAGGTATTGACAGGCAGTACAGCTCACCAAGAACTCCACAACAAAATGGTGTAGCTGAAAGAAGAAATAGAACAATAATTGAAACAGCCAGATCCATGCTTGCAGATTCAAAATTACCAATAACTTTTTGGGCTGAAGCTGTTAATACTGCTTGTTATGTTCAAAACAGAGTATTAATAGTTAAGTCTCACTTTAAAACACCATATGAACTCTTTAACAAAAGAAAACCTTCAATAAGTTTTCTAAAATCATTTGGGTGTCCTTGTACTATTTTAATTACAAGAGAACAAATTGGTAAGTTTGACTGCAAATCAGATGATGGAAACTTTGTAGGATACTCAACACATAGCAAAGCATATAGAGTATTCAACAAAAGGCTGAGGATCATAGAAGAAAGTGTGGATGTATCCTTTAATGAGAACCTGATGAATGAACAAGGAAATGGTCCAGATTGGATATTTAATATTGACAATCTAACCAAATCACTTGATTTTAGTTATGATTTTAATACAGGTGATACTGACAATCAAAATCCACAAGGAGGATCATCATCAACAAATGGTATTCAAGATAAACTGAAGTACATCATAGTTAATAATGATACCACAGTTAATAATGAGGACAATAGTAACTCTGAAAACCCTAGTAATCTTGATACCAACAATGACCTAAACATGAATGATACTACTGATCCCAGTAGTAACCCGGAAACTCAAAATAATGATGTTGAACCAAACAATACCGATGTCAGTAATAACACTGAAACTCATGATGTTCATAACAATCAAGTTAATAATGATACCAGTATCAATGAAGAAGATCAAGAAGATTCAGAAACTCAAGAAGAAAACTGGAGATATGCACAAACCCCTGAATTCAATTAATCAAATCTAGATAGTCAAATAACTGTTGACAAAGCTTCAAACTCAAAAGCTCAAAAGAATAATCCCTTAGACCTTGTTCTAAGTGATGTCAACTCAAATATGCAGACAAGAAGCAAATTTAATTCAAGTTTGAATAATAATACTTGTTATATAAGCCTAATCTCTAATGAATGTTTGTTTGCATGCTTCTTGTCACAGGATGAACCTAAAAAGATTCAACAAGCTATGAAAGATTCAAATTGGATTGAAGCTATGCAAGAAGAACTTCTTCAGTTCAAGTTACAAGCTGTTTGGACTTTAGTACCTCTTCTAAAAGGAAAAAGAGCCATTGGAACCAGATGGATCTTCAGAAAAAAAAGGATGAAAGAGGAATAGTGATCTAAAATAAAGCCAGACTTGTAGCACAAGGATACACTCAAGAAGAAGGAATAGACTATGATGAAGTATATGCACTGTAACGACCCGAAATTTGTAAATAAATAAAATATGTAAAAATATGATAATTATGGATAAATCATATAAAACACGTGGAAATTGGTTTCGTGTCGTTTGGACACCGTATTGGAAAGTTATGGGCGAAACCGGGTCGAGACAAAGGTCGAAAACTGCAGCCTAGCTGACCTGGGGAGTTCGCGGCGCGAACTCTAGTTCGCGGTCGCGAACTTGGAACAGAGAGTTTGGGGTTTTTGGTGATCGAGTTCACGGCTGGCTCACGATCGGGAAGAAGTTCGCGACCAGGGAAGTTCGCGGCGCGAACTCGTCCGACCAGGCATTAAAGACGGGATTTTGCTCATTTATTGCATATCAAAACCCTAGTTTCTCTCTTTGGCGATTTTCAAGCATAACATCTGGTTTGGGTTGATTACTTCACAAATCCTTGGTAGATTTCACTCCTAGTGGAAGATTAAAGGTATATCTTCACTCTTTCATCTTTGTAGCTCAAGATCTATGGATCTTGAAGCTAGGGTTTGAAACCCTGGTACTTGGGTTGGTGATTTATGGTGACATAAATGATGTATACACTTAATAGATGGTATATTAACAAGGGAATCAAGTGTATGATTAAGATTTGTAAGAATCTTAAGGGTTGGTTAAACCTAGGGTTTGGTAAATCACCATAATTGGGGGAAAGTTGTTAGTAAGTGTTATCTAGATATGGATGAACACATTAGTAGTAGTAATTGATGTTGATCATATTGTGATAATTGTATTAGGCTTTTGGTGAAGTCTTGGAAAGTTGATTGGGTTGTGAAGCAAGAGATTGGGTGTCAAGAACACGGTTTGAGCATCATATTGCTAAGGTGAGTGCGTGTGGACTTTACTGAGTACATAGCCTTGAATTATTTTATTACTTGTGTTGTAGTCTATTTGCTTATTTGTGTAGACTTATGGTATGTTGAGTTAGTGTTAGATATTATTGATAATATTGGACTAACTTGTTTGATGACGATGTGATAACCGAGAGCTAGATAGGCATAACTAATGAGTTATGATATGATAGTGATGATGTGATGGCACGGGGGACCCCCAGTCATGAGGTGTGGTGTGAGGGGCAGTTGGGTGGATTCCCATCGACTCAACCACGGTAGTAGTCTTGCTAACTAGAGGTAGTCCGGCGAGTAAGGCAGGTATCGGTAGATTGGGCGAATCCCTCTTGCCGGTATCTTGAAGCTTATTAATGGCGATGGATTTCGGTTAATAAGCTAATGTGGTTCTAGTTAGTTCGGGGGCAACCCGATAACTAGATATGATTGCTAGGAAGCAAGGTTGATAGAGTCACAATAGGGTGACTAGATAGATGGATGAGTTACTTGTTCTATGTTTACATGTTATATTATACTTACCATTATTGTTGGGTCTAAACCCATGTAGCTCACAAGACTTTATTGTCTCTCGTACTCCTTGTTTGTTTTGCTATGTACTCAGGTTCGGGATCGAAGGTATAGGTGCGCATGGATAGAGATGCGGGGCCTAGAGTAGAAGAACACTAGAACGGATTTAGACTTAGCTTTGGTTTTGATCTATTTTGTAACACCAACTTTACACTCTGATTTTCATACCAAAGGTTTTTGTAAATCCGTATTTTGGGATAGTTCTCCTCTATATTAAACGATTATTTTGGCCAAATGTTTTGTTATAAAATTTGAGGTGTTACAACTTGGTATCAGAGCTATAGTTTAAGTGAATTAGGTTGGATGACCATCCCAGTCTTAGACTGTAGCTATAGGAATGTAAGATTCCTTGAGATCGATATGTTGACCATGAGACTTTATGTTAAGTTTAGGGTTGAACCTAGGGGACCTATGAAAGTTGATGCGTTGTTGAATATTGAGTCTTATGGGACTAATGGGTTGTACATGAGGTACTAAATGTTTAATGTCTTTCGTATAGTCTTGATCGAAAGAAATGGTGAATACTCGGCGTAGTGGGAAAGCCCCGGAGAACCGGGAGGAAGAAATACCTCATGTCGAGGTTGTGGTTGAACAAGAAAGCCAACCGTCGATGCATCGAGTTGATGAATCGGAGGTCGGAGCTAATAAGACTCCGGTAACTATGGCGGACCTCCAGACTATTATTGATCAAATCAAAGGGACGGTGGCCGAGGAAGTGCACCGTATAATTGGAAACCGTGAAAAGAAGGAGGATGACCGTGAGTCTGAGGATGAGAGGACCGGGGGTAGTGACACCGGTGAAAGAAAATCATCTACGGGTGGTCAAAGTGATGCTAGGGCAAGGCCCGATGAGAAAGAAGGTTGCTCGTTTAAATCCTTCATGGCTTGTAAGCCAAATGTGTATTCGGGTAGTTCGGACCCGAAAGTTACTATGAGGTGGATCCGAGAGACCGAGCGGGTCATCGGGAGTAGTAAGTGCAAGAAGTCCGATATGGTGACGTATGCGTCACAACTGTTGAAAGAAGATGCCATGGTTTGGTGGGATATTGTGTATGAAACCCTCGGAAGGGAGGTGGTCGAAATGATGTCGTGGGATGAGTTCACCACGAGGTTGAAAAAGAAGTTTTGTCCCGAGAGGGATTTGGAAAAGATGCACGAAAAGTTTGTGACCCTTAAGAAGGGTGATATGTCAATCGAAGAATACTCGAGGGAGTTCACGGGATTGCTCCCGTTTGTTGCTAAAACCTACTCGGATGAGAGGTTGAGGGTGGTCCGGTATGCTAGTGGGTTACCGTGGGACTACCAATTGGAGGTGAAGAGGGTGGTTTCACTAGATGAGGCCATTAGTGCCGCCCGGGGTGTGGAAGAGGTGAATGTGGCAAGGATTGCCGAGAGGGCCCACGTGGGCGAGAAGAGGAAAGCCGAAAGCGGCTCGGGTACGTTCAAGAAAGGAAAGTTCACATCGAGCTTTTCTAAACAAGGAAGTGTTGGTTCTTGCAAGAAATGCGGGAAGAATCATACCGGCGTATGCCGAGGAGAGTCAAAGGCTTGCTATAGTTGTGGCAAGATGGGGCACCTAGCCCGGGATTGTAAGGCCAAGTTGTCGGCCGATGTGGAATGCTATTCTTGCCATGAAAAAGGGCATTATAGCAATGTGTGCCCGAAGAAAGGGAACGAGTCGATGGTGTCCACGGTTCAAAAGAAGGTGGAACCGGCGAAGGTGAAGGGGCGATCCTTCCAACTCACTCGGGAGGAGGCGAAGGAGGCACACCATGTGGTGTCAGGTACTTTATTCATTAACTCCTTGCCAACTTATCTTGTTTGATTCGGGTTCCAATTATTCATTTGTGTCTCATGAGTTTGGTAGAAAGTTGAATGTGGTATCGGAATTATTAGATGAGGTTTATGAAATAGAGGTAGCCGATGGGAAAACCTCAATGGTTGAATGTATCTATAGAAATTGTGAATTAGAAATAGACGGGAAAAAGTTTAAGGTCGATTTGTTGCCCATGGGGATCAAAGCTTTTGATGTAGTTATCGGTATGGATTGGTTGGGGATGCACCAAGCCAAGATATTATGTGATAAGAAGATAGTGTCGGTCAAGACACCCGAGAACGAGAAGGTATATGTGTATGGGGAAAAACGACATCATATGCCTAATGTGATTACCGCCATCAAGGCGAGGAAATGTTTATCGAAGGGTTGTGCATCGTTTATTGCATATGTGTTAGACGGCCGAAAGGAAAAGAAAGCGGTTGGTGATGTTAAAATTATTCAGGATTTTCCCGAGGTGTTCCCCGATGATTTACCCGGTTTGCCACTGGAGAGGCAAGTTGAATTCAAGATTGATTTGGTGCCGGGGGCGACGCCGATTGCTCGTGCTCCGTATCGTTTAGCTCCCACCGAGATGCGGGAATTGATGACTCAATTGCAATAATTGTTAGATAAAGGTTTTATCCGTCTGAGTTCGTCACCGTGGGGTGCCCCGGTGTTGTTTGTTAAGAAGAAAGACGGTTCGATGAGAATGTGTATCGACTACCGTGAGTTGAATAAGGTAACTATAAAGAAACGTTACCCGTTGCCAAGAATCGACGATTTGTTCGATCAATTGCAAGGTGCTAGTTATTTCTCAAAGGTTGATTTGAGGTCGGGTTATCACCAAGTTCGGGTGAAGGAAGGCGACACCGAGAAGACGGCCTTTCGTACACGGTATGGTCATTATGAGTTTCTAGTGATGCCGTTTGGGCTTACGAATGCGCCAGCTATTTTTATGGATTTGATGAATCGGGTTTGTAAACCGTTTCTTGATAAGTTTTTGATCGTGTTTATTGATGATATCTTGATTTACTCAAAGACCGAGGAAGAACACGAGAGTCATTTGAGACTCGTGTTGGATGTGTTGAAACGGGAGAAGTTGTATGCCAAATTTTCGAAGTGTGAGTTTTGTTTGCGGGAGGTACAATTTCTAGGTCACGTGGTGTCACGGGATGGTATTAAGGTCGATCCTTCGAAAATTGAGGGCGGTGTCTAATTGGGAGGCCCCGAGAACTCCTACCGAGGTTAGAAGTTTTCTTGGATTGGCCGGGTATTACCGAAGATTTATATAAGATTTCTCGAGAATTGCGGTCCCATTCACGAAGTTGACAAGAAAAAGTGAGAAGTTCGTGTGGGATAAGAAGCAAGAGGAGGCGTTTGGCTTATTGAAGTAAAAGTTGTGTAACGCGCCGATTCTCACATTACCGGATGGTATGGAAGACTTTGTAGTTTATAGTGATGCTTCAAATCATGGGCTCGGTTGTGTGTTGATGCAAAGGGGTAAAGTGATCGCGTATGCTTCACGACAATTAAAGGATGCGGAAACAAGGTACACGTCACATGACTTGGAGTTGGCGGCGATCGTGTTTACCTTGAAATTGTGGAGGCACTATTTATATGGTACTCGGTGTACGTTATACACGGATCAAAAAAGTCTACAATATGTGTTTACACAAAAAGATCTTAATATGCGACAAAGAAGGTGGATCGAGTTGCTCAACGACTATGATTGTGAGATTGTGTACCATGCGGGGAAGGCGAATGTGGTAGCTGATGCCTTGAGCCGAAAAGTCTATGAGAAGCCGATCAAGGGAAGGTCAATGCGTATCGAAGTCGTCTCGAGTATCATCGAGAGAATCAAGAATGCTCAACGAGAGGTTATAGGAAAAGAAGAGTTAAGACAAGAACGTTTGGGTAAGAACCAACATTTTGTGGAAAATGTGCAAGGGTTGAAAACCGTGGGCGGTCGAATTTGGGTTCCCAAGTTCGGGGGTACCCGAAAAGAGTTGTTGAATGATGTGCACAAGTTAAAATATTCGATTCACCCGGGAAGTACAAAGACATATCAAGATTTGAAACGGGTTTATTGGTGGCCCGGGATGAAGACAAGAGTAGCCAAGTACATCTCGAAGTGTGCCACGTGTGCACAAGTGAAAGCCGAGCATCAAGTACCGTATGGGGTAGCTCAATCATTGCAAGTACCGGCCGGAAAGTGGGAAGACATAACTATGGATTTCATAGTTGGGTTGCCAAAGACGAGTAAGGGTCACGATGCCATTTGGGTCATAGTTGACCGGTTGACCAAGAGTGCATTATTTTTAGCCATTCGGGAAACCTTGCCACTTGAGAGGTTGGCTAAGTTGTATGTTGATGAGGTGGTTCGACTCCACGGGGTTCCATTATCGATTGTGTCCGATAGAGACACAAGGTTTACCTCGAGATTTTGGAGGTCATTACAAGATGAATTGGGTACAAAGTTGCGGTTGAGCCCGGCTTATCATCCGCAAACCGACGGTCAAAGTGAAAGAACGATTCAAACGGTTAAAGACATGTTGAGATCGTGTGTGTTAGATTTTGGGGGTAAATGGGATGAGCATTTACCATTGGTCGAATTCTCATATAATAACAGTTACCATTCGAGCATCCAGATGCCACCTTATGAGGCGTTGTATGGGAGAAAATGTAGAACTCCATCTTGTTGGCTAGAAGCGGGAGAGACAAAGCTCACGGGTCCCGAGATTGTAAGAGTAACAAATGAAAAGATTGGTGTAATACAAGCCAACATGAAAGCCGCCCAAGATAGGCAAAGAAGTTATTCGGGTTTGAAGAAAAGACCATACGACTTGGATGTCGGTGATATGGTAATGTTGAAGGTGTCACCTTGGAAATGTGTAATGTGGTTTGGGAAGAAAGGAATGTTAAGTCCAAGGTATGTTGGACCGTTTAAGATATTGAAACGGATCGGGCTTCAAGCATTTAAGTTGGAACTTCCACCCGAGCTTCAAGGTGTGCACGACACCTTCCATGCGAGTTATTTGAAGAAGTTCATTGGTGAGGTTGAGAACATTATTCCATTGCAAGAGTTGCGGGTTGATGCCCCGAACTGGTTGATTGAGGAGCCCGAGGCTATATTAGAGTCAAAGACAAAGAAGCTTCGGAATAAAGAGATCGAATTGGTATTGGTCAAGTGGAAGCATTCCCTTGGACCAAATTTGACTTGGGAAGTCAAAGACGAGATTCGGAAGAGGTACTCGGATTTCGTGAACTATGATGAGATTCCGAGGACGGAATCTTCTTAAGGGGTGGATAGTTGTAACGACCTGAAATTTGTAAATAAATAAAATATGTAAAAATATGATAATTATGGATAAATCATATAAAACACGTGGAAATTGGTTTCGTGTCGTTTGGACACCGTATGAGAAAGTTATGGGCGAAACCGGGTCGAGACAAAGGTCGAAAACTGCAGCCTAGCTGACCTGGGGAGTTCGCGGCGCGAACTCTAGTTCGCGGTCGCGAACTTGGAACAGAGAGTTTGGGGTTTTTGGTGATCGAGTTCACGGCTGGCTCACGATCGGGAAGAAGTTCGCGACCAGGGAAGTTCGCGGCGCGAACTCGTCCGACCAGGCATTAAAGACAGGATTTTGCTCATTTATTGCATATCAAAACCCTAGTTTCTCTCTTTGGCGATTTTCGAGCATAGCATCTGGTTTGGGTTGATTTCTTCACAAATCCTTGGTAGATTTCACTCCTAGTGGAAGATTAAAGGTATATCTCCACTCTTTCATCTTTGTAGCTCAAGATCTATGGATCTTGAAGCTAGGGTTTGAAACCCTAGTACTTGGGTTGGTGATTTATGGTGAAATAAATGATGTATACACTTAATAGATAATATATTAACAAGGGAATCAAGTGTATGATTAAGATTTGTAAGAATCTTAAGGGTTGGTTAAACCTAGGGTTTGGTAAATCACCATAATTGGGGGAAAGTTGTTAGTAAGTGTTATCTAGAGATGGATGAACACATTAGTAGTAGTAATTGATGTTGATCATATTGTGATAATTGTATTAGGCTTTTGGTGAAGTCTTGGAAAGTTGATTGGGTTGTGAAGCAAGAGATTGGGTGTCAAGAACACGGTTTGAGCATCATATTGCTAAGGTGAGTACGTGTGGACTTTACTGAGTACATAGCCTTGAATTATTTTATTACTTTTGTTATAGTCTATATGCTTATTTGTGTAGACTTATGGTATGTTGAGTTAGTGTTAGATATTATTGATAATATTGGACTAACTTGTTTGATGACGATGTGATAGCCGAGAGCTAGATAGGCATAACTAATGAGTTATGATATGATAGTGATGATGTGATGGCACGGGGGACCCCCGGTCATGAGGTGTGGTGTGAGGGGCAGTTGGGTGGATTCCCATCGACTCAACCACGGTAGTAGTCTTGCTAACTGGAGGTAGTCCGGCGAGTAAGGCAGGTATCGGTAGATTGAGCGAATCCCTCTTGCCGGTATCTTGAAGCTTATTAATGGCGATGGATTTCGGTTAATAAGCTAATGTGGTTCTAGTTAGTTCGGGGGCAACCCGATAACTAGATATGATTTCTAGGAAGCAAGGTTGATAGAGTCACAATAGGGTGACTAGATAGATGGATGAGTTACTTGTTCTATGTTTACATGTTATATTATACTTACCATTATTGTTGGGTCTAAATCCATGTAGCTCACGAGACTTTATTGTCTCACGTACTCCTTGTTTGTTTTGCTATGTACTCAGGTTCGGGATCGAAGGTATATGTGCGCATGGATAGAGATGCGGGGCCTACAGTAGAAGAACACTAGAACGGATTTAGACTTAGCTCTGCTTTTGATCTATTTTGTAACACCAACTTTACACTCTGCTTTTCATACCAAAGGTTTTTGTAAATCCGTATTTTGGGATAGTTCTCCTCTATATTAAACGATTATTTTGGCCAAATGTTTTGTTATAAAATTTGAGGTGTTACATGCACCTGCTGCAAGAATTGAAGCAATAAGAATATTCCTAGCATATGCCCCATTCAAGAAATTCAAAGTCTATCAAATGGATGTCAAGAGTGCTTTCCTTTATGGAAAAATTGAAGAAGAAGTTTATGTTTGTCAACCTCCAGGATTTGAAGATCCAGAGCTTGATGATTATGTGTATAAACTAGACAAAGCTCTATATGGCCTACATCAGGCACCAAGAGCTTGGTATGATACACTATCATCATACTTATTGAAGAACAAATTCAAAAGAGGTGCAATTTAATGGTGATTTTCGGTTATTACAAGTAACAAAACGCAGCGGAAAAATTTAATCACCATGAACGGATCTAATATTGATTAATACAATTAAACTATAAATAAAATCAAAGAGTTAGGATGAAATAATCATACCCTTGAAGCCTTTGATTACACCAATGAATGAGGAAAAGAACTCCAAGAATTTAATGTAGAATTCCTCTAATGGTATCCACACTACACCATATCAAGAACACCAATTGAGATGCTAGCCCTTTTAACAAGAAATCAAAGTCACGTGTAACTCAGAAAAATAAAAACAAAAGGAGTCTTTTGTTTCTTGCTTTTCTCGCACGTCCACACAAAATCAAAAGGAAGAAGGATTTGTTTTGTTTTGTGCGTATAACCAACCACAACCAAAAAAACCCTTTTAATTCTTTTCTTTTGCAGCCGTGATATAGGGGAGGGAGGATTAGGGTTAAGGTCAAACTTTTCTTGCTCCCTAATCTAAGTATATATTCCCTAATTACAAGTTAGGAGATATGACACTTAGCCCCTTGTACTTTTGATTCTTTAGATTACTTACTAATACGTTTTAACTTAACAATTAATTAAAACATAACTAGTCAAGTAACTATAGTTTATATAAATAATATAATTACCCTAATTATATTATATATATTAAATGGTGTTTGGTGTATAAGTGTGTGACCCTTTAGGCTCACATGCGTCTAACCATATAACTATATGTCATGTACGTGAAGCATATTCCAACAGCTCCCACTTGCGCACGTCATAACAATCAATTAGTTATACAAGCAAAGGTTAGAGTCTAGCAACCCGCCAATGCCCCTAGAAGTATATGAGTGAGTTTCAGAAAAGACCAGGTTCAAAGTTTTTCAATCAGTTATCCTTTTGTTACTGATACCATGTTGAATTTTAGACAAGGATTAATGTCAATCTAAAATTTCAACGATTCTGTTTCTCGATCTATACATTGAAGTAGATTCCAAACTAATCAGGATTCATCTTGATTACCTTTGGGTACGGCCGTACAAGCATCTATTCAAATCATCGAGGGGCCCAGTAGTATCTAATCCAAACATGTGGAGGAACAAATTCTTTATTGACTACACGTGTTTGATATACGCTTAATGACAAACCCGAAGATGGTTGTTATAGCAGCCTTATTCAGGTCAACGTTTAACCATATCAAAGTTAGGCACTCCACATACACAAACCAGCTTGCATCTCAAGTCAGAGGATAAGCGACAAAGCCTTTGTGAGATTCACTTGTGACATAAATCCAGGAAGTAATTTCTCATAGGTTGGGTCAGTCCAATTGTGCATCATAATGAACAGCATGTGAGTTTGATTTCATCATCCTTAGTCATACTAAGATCATGTCATCAATGCCCTCAGATTTGTCTTAATAATATTCCCATATTATTAATATGACAATGGACAATTTAGAATATAAAACGCAGTAAATATTCAAGGATATAAACATGCAAATATAGAACACAGTAGATATTCATATAAAAACGATCATATCAAATATATCAATTTATTCCAATATAAACTGCTCAACGTTCCATTATCCAAATACTAAAACAGATTTACATGAAACTACTAGCTTGTCGAAGTCCAATGTTCCATTCATATTCAATATGTTTGGTACATGACATTGAGTTTGATGAAGTGTCAGTTAGTTAGTTATCTGTTTGAACTTTAAGAGTACGAAGTTCACATATCTTGATAAATCATTCGAGTGTAGTGAATCTTCGTAAATAGGATCTAGCGTCAACATGACCTATTTCAAAACCAGCATAAGTATAGCAAGTATACTTAGGTTCAGTTCGGTATCTCCACGATAACAAAGGAACATATATCCAGTATTTCAAAAATACTTCAATGTGTTCTAAATAGTAATCCAGTGACTCTCTCGTGGATTCTGTTGGTATTTTCCAGTAAGGTTCCATAAGGACGTTACATTAGGTCTAGTGCTCCTTACAGCGTACATGATGAATGTAATAGCCAATACATAGGGGATTACATTCATTCACTTCACCACATCAAGTGTGGAAGGTCCTTGAGTCTCACTCAAGTTTACATTGTGTGGCATACGAGAACTTCCTCGTTTGGGAGTACCATTCTAAACCGTTTAGAATCTTGTCAATGTAAGCACTTTTACTCCAAGTATGTATGTCGTATTCTTATCATCCTTCATGTCAAAACATTTTCCAAGCCAGGATTTTCATCTTGTAGCATAGGTATATTGTTTCACATGAGTGACATGTCATCAACATGTATGAGTTGAGAAACGACAATGCTCCCACTAGCTTTCATATATACACATGATCAGTTTGGGTTTTAGGTGAAACAAACGTTTTGATTTCATCATTAACCAAATCTCATAGTCATAGTACACTACTTTGACTATAAGAATCCTAATGTCTTTAGTAACAGGCGAGAAGGTTTCATCATTGTCAATCCAGTAGGATTGAGTGTAACCTTTTGTTAATAGAAGAGATTTATAGGTGTGTATATTCTCATCCATGTCAACAGTCTTACTGTTTTGAGAGAGATCAACGAAGTTCAAAACTTGATTGTCTATCATGGATTACATTTTCGCATTCATAGCTTCAAGTCATTTTTCGAATTCAAAATTCGATAATGGAACTTGATAGTTAGGGGTTTCATTATGATCCTCGAAACTTTGCTCCTCGACATCGACATAAATCTATATCGTTCAGGTGCATGAGGTGTCCTTGCGGACCTATGAATGGGAACAACATCATCCTGTGGTCCAACATCTATATGTCCACCCTCAGAATGATATTTGCTAGTGTTACCAGAAGGTTATGCATCTTCACTTTGAATCTTGTCAAAGTCTATAGTGCTCCCACTTGCTTTGTGAAATGAGACTGTTCTCAAGAAACTCAGCATACCGAGCAACAACAATTTGTTCTCAGGTGGGTAGTAAAATAGTAACGAAGATATACTTGATAGATATGGGTTCAAGTTTGTTTGGCATGTCTCGTTCTACGAGATCCTCACAATCCCAGATCTTCAAGTAAGACAAATTAGGGACTTTCCCACGCCATATTTCATATGGTGTCTTTTTAACCTTTTGGTCGGAACCATATTAAGTATTCGAGCAGCAGACTTCAGTGCATGCCCCTCAAAAGGATAGTGTAAGAGTAGTAGGACTCATCATAGACCGAACCATGTCATACAGGGTCCGATATCTCCTTCCAGACACACCATTATCTTGTGGAGTGTATGGAGGAGTGAATTGTGAGACAATCTCACGTTATGTTGGATGATCCAGAAACTCTTGACTCATGTACTTTATTCCTTGATCAGGACAGAAAGCCTTTGTTGTCTTGCCGAGTTGATTTTCTACTTTTACTTTAGAAAGCTTTGAACGTTTCAAAGATTTCATGTTTATGTTTAATCAAGTAAACATAACCATAGCGACTGATATCATTAAAGCTTCAGTGTTGATGTTTAATCAAGTAAACATAACCACATCGAATGATATCATCAGTGAAAGTAGGTGACACCTTCCCTAGTCTTAGTTCTAAAAGGGCCACATACATCAGTATGTATGAGTCCAAGTAGATTTTTAGCTCTTTCGCCAACATGGGAGAAAAGCTTTCTTGTTATCTTTCCATAATATACAAGAGAGGCATTTAAATGATTCATAATCATTTGTAAAGAAGCCCGTCGAGTTGTAGTATCAAAATGCGTTTCTTGTTTATGTGGAAAAGATGACGATGCTCTATGTAAGTAGAATCCAAACCAATTTGGATTCTTGAGTGCTTGTAACACCCTAAATTTTACAAGATTTTTAAAATTTTTCAAAACAGAATTATAATCGAAAGGTCCCATAAATAAAGCTCCGGTATAAATATTTAACGTTTAAAATGTATTTATTGCGGAAATAGTTAAAAATAAAATGAAATGTTTTTAAAATATTAATTGCTGTCCACATCAGTAACGAAAAGATACAGCGGCCAACCGTCCACCTTCTCCTTTCCTTTGCTGGTACCTGAAACAATGTGGGGGAAAGTTTGGGTCAGCTGGGAAGCTGAGTGAATAGTTTCAAAATGTAAACAATTATAACATACAACACATGAGGGCACATCGGTGTACTCCTACTCAGAATCTACTCGATTAATTACTCAGATTATTTCTCAGATTTTTATTACTCAGATTTTAATTTATATAGCGCGCTTGTGTGATTTGGGACGAGAGATCAACCTCGCCCCTCCTCACACCTCAGATAGGCATAAGCCAAAAAAAAACTCAGACGGGAGTGATCCCAAAACTCAGACGGGAATAATCCCAAAACTCAGACGGGAGGTGATCCCAGGCATATAGCCAAAAACTCAGATGTGTGTTATTATGTTTTATTATCTCTTTAACATAATTATCTCAGATGCCCTAGCAAGTAGTAGCACAGAATGACCCTGTGCCGAGCTCGGTTACCCAGGCACAATGTCTCAGATTAAAATAAATCAACAGCTGCTCAGATACTCAGATAGCATGTCAAACTCAGATGACAAATCAAACTCAGATAGCGGATCAAACTCAGATAACAGCTCAAGCTCAGATAACAATTATGGTGCAAGAAATGTAACACATAAGTCATGCATGTACAACGTTAAAACTGAATACACGGTGAGAATACTCACCTCGAGAAACGTAAGCTCCAAAGGATCCTCAATACTCTAAGGCGCTGCTCGGTTATTCCTAGATGATCCTAAAAGCATAAAAATGAAACCCGAATTACAATCCGTTCTAAGGACTCAATTTAGAAAACTGGCAGCACCGGTCGGTCTCACGGAAATTGCTATAACTCTTAAACTGTGCAGTAGATTTATCCCATATTTTTACCATGAAAAGTAGACAACCAGAACTACATATCTCTGTGAGACGGTCACTGGCTAAAACAGATTCTAAGTGTCTCAAAACAGTGATGCAAGACAGACATGCTGCACAGGTCATCTTCCTAACAACAGCATACTAAATTAGTTATAACTTTTAAACCATAATTCGGATTGACGAGAGGGTTGCGGCATTGAAAAGCTAACTCAGAAAACAAGTGACCACCACGGGCCAAAAACCCAAAAATATATTTTAAGTGTGGTAAAAACAGTCCCGAAGTCAGCAAGCAGATTCTGCTAAAAATTCAGCATATTAAAATAGAACCCGTTTTAAATCCCGACATCAACCCGTCTATTTTCGAAATACCCGACATTCCCAAAATTCTCATTTAGCCTCAGAAACATGTTTACCATTAATCTAGTATTTTATTTAAGAAAACTATTCGGTTTTAGGAAACCAAGAACGCTAAGGTTCGGTTTCCGTTTCTCGGTTAAACAAAACGTCTAACTATAATCAAGATGGTTTTGACCCAACCCGATACTTGCAATGCAGCCCTTAAAACCCGAAACACAGCTCTATAAACCCACGAAAATAAAGACTCGTAATTTGGTAAAACTAGAATTTCAAAAACCCGAATTTCAACCTAATCCAAAACACAATTTGAAGTAAAATCGGACGACCGTAACTTTCCACTCGGTACACCAAATGAGACCAAATTTTTACAGCATAAAGTATACATAAGACCCTACAAACTGTCTATATAAAGTTCGGCCCGGTTCTGCCCCGAAGGGTCCCGAAACAGGCCCGCAACAGGCAGATTCGTGCAGTATTTCAGCACTGCAGTCAGTTACAAAAAGGGTCGTATCTCCCAAACCGTTAACTCAATTAACGAGCGGTCGGCGGTCACGGAAAGGTAAAACAATGAGCTACAAAAGTCCAGAAGACATGGGGTCCAGATTCTGACACGAAGCAGGTCAAAAACTGACCCGAACAGGTGAGACAGAATCTGTCAAGAGTTAAGTAACAAACAAAACTCAAATTAAACGAACGATGAAATAAAGAATTGAATTATACCAAAACGAGAAATGCCAAAGCTATCACTACACCCCGAGTTCACTGAGCTCAGCCCGATAATCCCAAAAGACAACCGCGACAGCCCAAACCAATTACACTCGATCACAGCTACAGTTCGGTCCCGACGTCCATAGGATCTACTAAATTAACTCAGTCACAAAGAAAACCTGTTTGCGTGAGCCATGGTGCCATCACTGAATCACGAAGCACAACGATTAAAATCAGGAATTGGAATGAACAAAAGGAAAATCAATTACCGAATCAAGCAAAAGGAGTCGATTGGAATAAAGAGGAACCGAAAGAAATTAAACAGGGGGAAGAATATACCAATCAATTTCACAGGCCACCTTGAATTTCGTTCGTCCTCTGCCTGGTTCGCTTGATTGTCGACATCAGAAGTTCAATTGGAGATGCTCGCAGCCGATTGGAAGTGTGGAGGAGAAGGAAAAATATCGGCAATTAGGGTAGGCTGCAAATTACGTTTTCTCACCTTAGTGAGCTTCTAAAACACAGTTATTCTTCAAAGCCTTGGCCCAACATTCCAATCTATGCCGGCTGGTCATGCAGCAGCAACCACAGGAGCCCACCACTTAATATCTCTTAACCGGACTCAAAATTGCAAGCTTAAAACCGAACACAAGAAGGGAAAAACTATTGGCTCGGCCCGGGCCTTCGGCCGGCCTCGCCACAAGCTCGAGAAGTATATAAAAAGACGTTTACCAGAGAAGAAAGCACACGCCTAAGAACATAAGCTCGGGATTCAATATGTCGCATATTAATTAAATACATAATACATCAATCAAACAAGGCTTAATATAGGTAATAACATAAATAACTAACACATAAATGTGTAGTCGAAATGTCACGAAATTAATTAACTTGTATAGATTAAACGTCGCACAATTATTACGATATATATAAAAATATATAATAAATACCCAATTTCAATTTATTAAAAAAAATAGTATTTAATTATTAAAAATTTCAGGGCGTTACAACTCAACTACACTTGAAATAGACTTCGTCCCCGAAGTCATTGCTCGGAAGAAACTCAGGGTAATAATCTCGCGTCTCAACTCATACTCGCCAGCGATACACGTCCTCTAATGGGGAAAGAAAACAAAATGGTAAGGTTAAAAATGAAAAAAAAAAAAATTCATCAGGGTGACCTACGACATGCATACTCAAATGGAAAAGAAGGATAAAAACGATAAGGTTATGAATAGAAAGAAGCTCTTCATGGTGAATATACTTATTAGGAAATGAACTCCAGATCACGTAAGTGCTCATACAATTATCCGCCTCTAGTGGCGCAAAATGATAAGGCTAAAAGAAGTTAAGGTCAGGAGGCTCACTATGGATCTCAGTATGTAAAGAAAATGTCGATAATCAGCATAAAAACACCACGATACTCTACTGAAGGCGTCTTCTTGCTCTCGCATTCGTATATAGTTGTTGCACTCAACGATTAACGTCGCGTTGAATCACCGATTCAACTCCACTTGGAAATTTACTATAGATTTGTTGACGATACCAGATGCTCAGCGTAGTACCAGGTCATCCGAACCATTTGCACAATCACACTCGGATCTCTCACGACGATAACAAGTTCTTATGGAAAATTTTCTTCCCGCACAACTCCATCACATGACCACTTACACATTTTAGCAACAGATAAAAAATTTCATCATTGACAATTTTCCACCAAAATGACTTGGAAGGTCTTCTACTCTATGGGTCAACAGTTGTTAACAGCCTAATAAATAATTTAGCGGTTTACACCATTACCAATTAATATAAAAATCGTGCAAATAAATCACAAGGAATATTCATATCACACAGAATTCTCATATACTCAGGTATATAACTCCAAAATATGATCTGGAAATATAACTCAGAAGTCCCACTCAGAAATAAACTCAAAACATATCTCAGGAGTAATACTCAAAATTGTATAACTCAGGAGCAAACTTATAAATCTTAACTCAGAAGCAACCCAAAACTCTAACTCAGTAACAACTCATAAGGTAATAATATTTACAAGTAATAGCATTAGGTATAAATCACATTTCTACTCATTCTTATTACTACTCGCGTGTTCCAATTTACCAGCTTATAATACTTGGAATGATATATTCTCTCTCAACCGCGTTATTGGTTCTCAAAATAACTTCTTCTTTAACATTATATTGTTACCTTACTCTATTAGGTTTGCATATTACCGATGTTGATAACCCTTTAAATAGCTCAAATTAACGATCTTGCCATTTAATTCCCTTTAATAGGTTCTCATTCTATTACATTTAATGGTTTTTCGATAATATTTTAATAGATGTTTCCTCATTCATCTAGATTAACGATCCTTTAATAGACCGTTTCACTGATTTTACACAATTTAAAATGTCTCTTAATTATTTTGACCATATCTACTCATTGATTTCATGTTACCCACTGAAAATTCCAATTAAATTTTTTTTTTTATAATGATTTCTCGTTACTCAAATTACAAATTAATTCTTTAGTTCTCATTTACTCCATTCGCAGTTACACTTTATTCTAAATCTTACGGTTTACTCATGGTTCATCAACTCAGTACATTCTCGTCTTTTCGAAATTTCTCCTAAGTTCAATATAAATTTATTGAATAGTTGTTCTCACCTCAAGTTTAATAATTATTCATAAATAGAGTTTTCTCATATAATTTTATAATACCTCAAAACTCATAACACTTTATAATACTTCAAAAATTTGAATAAAACTTCCCGTTAATTTAATACTTTTCTCTCTGACTCATTTTATTAATTTGTTTATGTAACTCGATTTGTAAATTTCTTATAACTCGAAATTACTCCATAATATTAATTCAAATATTCTCAATTTGTTCTATTCGGTGGTTACTCTTATAAATTTTCAAATCAAGTATATGTATATAGATTTCATACTTTTAAAATCCTCATCTAGAAAATCTCTCTGCATAAGCATCATGCTCATAATAATTATAAATAATACATAATGATAATTATTTCTTAACAATTTTCCTTTTTACCCCTACTCAACTCCACTTGGAGAAAACTCGTCCTCGAGTTTGGAACTAGTATCGTCTACCTAAATAAACAAGCAAATATGTAGTCACACAAACAATTAGGATACAAGTACTAAATTCACAATAACAAGCATTGGTCCATCGTTCCTTTCAAAATTTCCCCCTAACCAACCAAAAGTCCTGTGTGTACGGTAATAGGGGCCCTCTATTACTTTCGACACATACTTTTGTTTGGTCACGAGTCAATCCCAAAGTTCACAACTTCCCACATAAAAACCACCAATAAATCATATTCCGAAGAAAGAAAAATAAATTATTTTTCCATATTTGATAATTCAATAAGTACAGATATGCACTCAGCTGTGGGTACTCAAAACCTCATAAACATTACTCATAAATTCATGCGTATCTTTAGTCTCGTACGCGATACTCGGATAACTCAGATTCATAGAAATATTTCCACTTAGTTATTTTCACAATACAAATCTCCTTTTTTAACTTTTCATTTGGATATGCCCTTTATCATTCCTCATAAATATAACTTATATCCTCTTCACGGTTATATTAAATTTATTGTAATTTGTGAGCATGTCGATTAATATCTTTTTGATCAGAGTTCTCAGTTATTGCGTTCCTCGTTTAATTTGATTCAATTTATCGCTCTCTTAACTCGTTTTTAAATAAATCGTCATCAAATTGATGACGTTAGCTTCCTCTTAATCCTCTTATGTAATTACTCTTTAAGATGAGCTTCAATAATATCTGATTAATTTGACTCAGCAATTTCTCAATTAATTAGTCTATTAAACTTACATAGTTTATTTTAAGCTATCAGTGTGAACTCATTAATCTGTCACTTAACTTGTCATCCACATTTAGTTTTGCACTCAGCAATTTAACCTACTTACTCGAAATGTTTTTCCCATTTTATTTCAATTTAATGATTCTTAAATAGATATTAATTTGTTGACTTTTCAACCTGAAATTTTCTCAATTATTACGACTCATGGTATTCACGAATTTTTAATTTCTCATTTAATATGTTTAATATAATCACTTCTCTTTTAACACTATTTAATAATTCTCTTTAATACATTCTATAGATTCTTACACAAATTTGGAATTCCATATTAATGTATATTTTGGTTGCTAAATCTTGATTCAATAACTTCTCATTATGCATACTCATTTTATTATCAAAATTTGATTCGATATATTTTCGTTTAGCTAAAAAGTAATTATTTCCCATTTTATTGACTCAATAATCCTTCCTTTTACTCGACTTGGAAAATCCTCATAAAATTCTTAATCAATTTGATTTACTAATTTCTGATTTACTCGTTTTTAATGACTCGGTCTATTAAGTGTTTTCTCCCATATGAAAGTTTTTAATATCTTCCCAATTCGAAAGTTTAATACTCCTCTTTAATATTAATACTTTTCTCTTTTCTCATTTACTCAAAACATGCGAAATATAAATTAATACCCCGTTATTACACTTTCGGTTAAAATTTCTCAAAATTTATAAAATCTCATTTCAACTCTATTAGGTATTCCTCTAAACTGGAAACTTTTATTATTCTCATTAAAATTTATAATTTCTCTAGTATGCGTATTTGTATATGCATAAATATATTAAACACTGGGAAGTAAATCCAGAATTTTTACTCAGAATTATGCTCTAAATTATACTCGAAATTATCAAACCTCGCATTCGTATATCTATATATACATGGTATTTAATCGTACTATTCATATGAAATTTTCGTATGTTATTATAACGTTTAAGGTTTATTTCACAGATGTAATCAGAAACAACACTCGGAAAAATGTACTTAGAAAATAAACATAAAAATCTCAGACTACTCTACTCATCCATACTCAGAATACAACATACATCTCAGATAAATAAAAACTATTAAATATTACCAGCAATGGGAAAAGCGAGAGGTCGACGTGACATGCTGTATGCTTGATGTGGAAACTTTTCTCAGAAAATATTTTACTCAGTTCACGTTTTAAAACTCGAGACTCAAACTTGAGATTGAATCAACCCCTTGTGAATCCAAATCCCTCAAGTCAGAGCTCTGATACCAACTTGTAACACCCTAAATTTTACAAGATTTTTAAAATTTTTGAAAACAGAATTATAATCGAAAGGTCCCATAAATAAAGCTCCGGTATAAATATTTAACGTTTAAAATGTATTTATTGCGGAAATAGTTAAAAATAAAATGAAATGTTTTTAAAATATTAATTGCTGTCCACATCAGTAACGAAAAGATACAGCGGCCAACCGTCCACCTTCTCCTTTCCTTTGCTGGTACCTGAAACAATGTGGGGGAAAGTTTGGGTCAGCTGGGAAGCTGAGTGAATAGTCTCAAAATGTAAACAATTATAACATACAACACATGAGGGCACATCGGTGTACTCCTACTCAGAATCTACTCGATTAATTACTCAGATTATTTCTCATATTTTTATTACTCAGATTTTAATTTATATAGCGCGCTTGTGTGATTTGGGACGAGAGATCAACCTCGCCCCTCCTCACACCTCAGATAGGCATAAGCCAAAAAAAAACTCAGACGGGAGTGATCCCAAAACTCAGACGGGAATAATCCCAAAACTCAGACGGGAGGTGATCCCAGGCATATAGCCAAAAACTCAGATGTGTGTTATTATGTTTTATTATATCTTTAACATAATTATCTCAGATGCCCTAGCAAGTAGTAGCACAGAATGACCCTGTGCCGAGCTCGGTTACCCAGACACAATGTCTCAGATTAAAATAAATCAACAGCTGCTCAGATACTCAGATAGCATGTCAAACTCAGATAACAAATCAAACTCAGATAGCGGATCAAACTCAGATAACAGCTCAAGCTCAGATAACAATTATGGTGCAAGAAATGTAACACATAAGTCATGCATGTACAACGTTAAAACTGAATACACGGTGAGAATACTCACCTCGAGAAACGTAAGCTCCAAAGGATCCTCAATACTCTAAGGCGCTGCTCGGTTATTCCTAGATGATCCTAAAAGCATAAAAATGAAACCCGAATTACAATCCGTTCTAAGGACTCAATTTAGAAAACTGGCAGCACCCGTCGGTCTCACGGAAATTGCTATAACTCTTAAACTGTGCAGTAGATTTATCCCATATTTTTACCATGAAAAGTAGACAACCAGAACTACATATCTCTGTGAGACGGTCACTGGCTAAAACAGACACTAAGTGTCTCAAAACAGTGATGCAAGACAGACATGCTGCACAGGTCATCTTCCTAACAACAGCATACTAAATTAGTTATAACTTTTAAAACGTAATTCGGATTGACGAGAGGGTTGCGGCATTGAAAAGCTAACTCAGAAAACAAGTGACCAGCATGGGCCAAAAATCCAAAAATATATTTGAAGTGTGGTAAAAACAGTCCCGAAGTCAGCAAGCAGATTCTGCTAAAAATTCAGCATACTAAAATAGAACCCGTTTTAAATCCCGACATCAACCCGTCTATTTTCGAAATACCCGACATTCCCGAAATTCTCATTTAGCCTCAGAAACATGTTTACCATTAATCTAGTATTTTATTTAAGAAAACTATTCGGTTTTAGGAAACCAAGAACCCTAAGGTTCGGTTTCCGTTTCTCGGTTAAACAAAACGTCTAACTATAATCAAGATGGTTTTGACCCAACCCGATACTTGCAATGCAGCCCTTAAAACCCGAAACACAGCTCTATAAACCCACGAAAATAAAGACTCGTAATTTGGTAAAACTAGAATTTCAAAAACCCGAATTTCAACCTAATCCAAAACACAATTTGAAGTAAAATCGGACGACCGTAACTTTTCACTCGGTACACCAAATGAGACTAAATTTTTACAGCATAAAGTATACATAAGACCCTACAAACTGTCTATATAAAGTTCGGCCCGGTTCTGCCCCGAAGGGTCCCGAAACAGGCCCGCAACAGGCAGATTCGTGCAGTATTTCAGCACTGCAGTCAGTTACAAAAAGGATCGTATCTCCCAAACCGTTAACTCAATTAACGAGCGGTCGGCGGTCACGGAAAGGTAAAACAATGAGCTACAAAAGTCCAGAAGACATGGGGTCCAGATTCTGACACGAAGCAGGTCAAAAACTGACCCGAACAGGTGAGACAGAATCTGTCAAGAGTTAAGTAACAAACAAAACTCAAATTAAACGAACGATGAAATAAGGAATTGAATTATACTAAAACGAGAAATGCCAAAGCTATCACTACACCCCGAGTTCACTGAGCTCAGCCCGATAATCCCAAAAGACAACCGCGACAGCCCAAACCAATTACACTCGATCACAGCTACGGTTCGGTCCCGACGTCCATAGGATCTACTAAATTAACTCAGTCACAAAGAAAACCTGTTTGCGTGAGCCATGGTGCCATCACTGAATCACGAAGCACAACGATTAAAATCAGGAATTGGAATGAACAAAAGGAAAATCAATTACCGAATCAAGCAAAAGGAGTCGATTGGAATAAAGAGGAACCGAAAGAAATTAAACAGGGGGAAGAATATACCAATCAATTTCACAGGCCACCTTGAATTTCGTTCGTCCTCTGCCTGGTTCGCTTGATTGTCGACATCAGAAGTTCAATTGGAGATGCTCGCAGCCGATTGGAAGTGTGGAGGAGAAGGAAAAATATCGGCAATTAGGGTAGGCTGCAAATTACGTTTTCTCACCTTAGTGAGCTTCTAAAACACAGTTATTCTTCAAAGCCTTGGCCCAACATTCCAATCTATGCGGGCTGGTCATGCAGCAGCAACCACAGGAGCCCACCACTTAATATCTCTTAACCGGACTCAAAATTGCAAGCTTAAAACCGAACACAAGAAGGGAAAAACTATTGGCTCGGCCCGGGCCTTCGGCCGGCCTCGCCACAAGCTCGAGAAGTATATAAAAAGACGTTTACCAGAGAAGAAAGCACACGCCTAAGAACTTAAGCTCGGGATTCAATATGTCGCATATTAATTAAATACATAATACATCAATCAAACAAGGCTTAATATAGGTAATAACATAAATAACTAACACATAAATGTGTAGTCGAAATGTCACGAAATTAATTAACTTGTATAGATTAAACGTCGCACAATTATTACGATATATATAAAAATATATAATAAATACCCAATTTCAATTTATTAAAAAAAAATAGTATTTAATTATTTACTTTAGAAAGCTTTGAACGTTTCAAAGATTTCATGTTTATGTTTAATCAAGTAAACATAACCATAGCGACTGATATCATTAAAGCTTCAGTGTTTATGTTTAATCAAGTAAACATAACCACATCGAATGATATCATCAGTGAAAGTAGGTGACACCTTCCCTAGTCTTAGTTCTAAAAGGGCCACATACATCAGTATGTATGAGTCCAAGTAGATTTTTAGCTCTTTCGCCAACATGGGAAAAAAGCTTTCTTGTTATCTTTCCATAATATACAAGAGAGGCATTTAAATGATTCATAATCATTTGTAAAGAAGCCCGTCGAGTTGTAGTATCAAAATGCGTTTCTTGTTTATGTGGAAAAGATGACGATGCTCTATGTAAGTAGAATCCAAACCAATTTGGATTCTTGAGTGCTACATTTGTATATAGAACTATCGTTTGAATTAGGACCATGCATATTAATTTTAAATATGCTATTACAAGGAATAGCTATAAAAACATGTTATTTTTCATAAAACAAAATATCATAATCCATAATATTTAACAAACGATAAAGCTAAACAATGCATAATTGACAATTGTTCAAAACAATAAATAACGCATTAGGAAGGATTATATCACAGCTTCCATTCTTTTAGCTATCTACTTCACTTTCAATCTTGCACATTTGTGTAAATGTGAGTTCCACAACTAGTGTCATACACTCAAGATTTATCACGAAAAGTATAGAGTTCTATAATGAAGATACCTAATGTGCTAGCTAGAACACATTTGTCCTTCATCAACTCTGCCAAGTAGGCAGGACAATTCCTCCTTCAATGGCCAGTTTCATCGCAATGATGGCAAGAAATATCCTTTGCAGGGTGCTCCTTTTTAGCAGGTGGGGGAATCGTAGGTTTGAAAAAGTAAACTAGCTTATCCTTATCTAGACTCTTGCCTTGTGCTTGCGGCTTACCTTCCCTGATTGCTAGAAAAGTATTGGGTAACCCTTGCTCAACCAGTATTACCATAGCATGTTATCAACGATTGTCTTCCCCATGCTATGTACGTTTAAAACACTTTTCATACTGGTCATAGTCCTTGGATGGTGAGGTAAGAATCAAGCTCATTCCAAGAACTTGTGGTAAGGGGTAACCAAGACGTTCCATTTGATCAAGATAGCATTTCATATTCAAGATGTAAGTGCTAACTGATTGGCCGTCCTCCTGCTTGCAAGCGTGGAATGCTTTAACTTTTTTGAACAGTTCAAGTTCTGCTTTTTGTTGAAATATCATTTTCAACTCGCTTATCATGTCATATGCTGTGAGTTCCTCGAAGTTCTTTCTAATCTCGGGGTTCATGCTCACAAGCATAGGAGTAGCGGCTTCTTGATGTTCGTTAAACGTTTCGGTAAAGGCTTGACGAACAGCTGCAGAATCATTGACAGGAGGTGCCTCAGGTAAGGCCTCTTATAGGTGTATCAACTTTCTCATCTCTAAGGACAATCCTTAAAGTTCGATATCAGTCGATAAAGTTGATATTAGCCAGTTTACATTTTCAAGAACTGATTTTAGAGTGGAGATACTTAGGTTTTGATGTTGTTGTTATCTGTATAACACACAAAGTTCAAAAAATAGTATTTTCAATAATAATTTCTTTTAAAAAATTAACTACCCAATTAATTTAATTAAAAGCTAAGATCCTCATTGACTTATATCATCACATCAGTTGATCTGCTAGCAATGATAGATCTAATAGGTAGGTGATGATCAATAATTGCATTACAAGTGCAACTCTTAGAGTTATGGGACTTCATGGCACCTAGTGAACAAGCATCTAGGGTCAAGTGACATGTTTGTCGCATCTTCGCCTCGTGTCAAGGTCTCACCGTTAACTCGATTAAGTCATCCAATGTGAAATCATGTCAAAAGAGATCTAGGTCTCACGCGTAGAGAATAATGACCTCGTATCTAATTTCAAACCACGTCTCACGTGAATTCAAAAATAGAAGCAAGTGATTTCAACCGATTGGACGGCGTGACTTAAATTTTAGGTATGGAAAATTTTTAGATAAAATTTTATTAAGATATGAATGAACCATGTACTTCATTCATATCACTTCATAAGTCGGTTAATAAACGGTAAAAACATGTAACGATTATTAAGGTGTAAGTTCAAATCGTATTTAAACTTTATTTAATCTCAAATACAAGTTTAGATTAAAAATTAATCATTAATGATTAACAAGTAATCATAGATGATAAAAAGTTTGGATGTTTTAATGTTTGTGTCTAAAATCGTATTTTAATTGTTTTATTACTTGTATCTAATAGAAATGAAAACAACCACAAACATAAATAAAACATGCAACAATTTTTGTGCAAACCTCGACCAATGAAATCCTAGGTTCGGTCACGTGAGTCATCACGACGGACCGAAGGGTCAAACTAGGGGATGGGCCAACATGAACCCAAACGGGCCTACATAAACCCAATGGGCTCCCACTTGCCCCATGACATTCATGGGCAAGTAGAAACCATCATTTTGTGAAAAAATACAATCTGCCAGAAAATTCAGTCGGACTTCAAGGCCCGAAAAGTCACTGAAGGTGTCTTCGGTGGTCTTCCCCACCTTCTGTAAAGTTGTAGGTATCTGAGTTACGGAAATTTTGGCGGTGGTTTCAGATCCAACGGAATAGCCAATCTCCGGGAACGTCTGTTTTCGTGCATCTGCGCAGGAGGTGCCAAAAATTGTTGTGTTGTCCTCATCTTTTCTTCACCTTTGGTCAACAAATTACAAAGTACAAGGAAACAAAATACAACTATTCTAATTACTTTTACAATGAAATTTGCCCCAAAAAATGACATCAAAAATAAAAGAAAACAAAATATGAAACAATTACAACAATTAAGCCAAAAACACGGCTTTTCCCGAATCAACCAAACAACAAACACATTCATTCACAAACGGTCTAGGCTTTCATTGGTTTGCACAAACAAGCAACAATTGACAAGACTTTGGCTTGGGATATGGCAAAAATACATGTTTTGCCATATCAACAAAAACGAAATTTAAATGTAAATCCAAGCCAAATAATCAAAAAAATACAATAACAAGATTAATTTTTTTAATTGTGTTTTGTAACAAGTAGCATGTAGGGTTCCAAAAAATCATATTTTTAACCCTTGATTATTTAAAAGTGGCGAAAAAATTAAAGAACCCTAGGGTTCTAAAAATTCCGATCGGCTTAAAAATTGCACCAAAAAAGGTGGTTTTTTGCTACTTTTTACAAAACTAGTTAATTATATCATCAATATAATGACTCGTGATACCACTAATGGTGATTTTCGGTTATTACAAGTAATAAAACGCAGCGGAAAAGTTTAATCACCATGAACGGATCTAATATTGATTAATACAATTAAACTATAAATAAAATCAAAGAGTTAGGATGAAATAATCATACCCTTGAAGCCTTTGATTACACCAATGAATGAGGAAAAGAACTCCAAGAATTCAATGTATAATTCCTCTAATGGTATCCACACTACACCATATCAAGAACACCAATTGAGATGCTAGCCCTTTTAACAAGAAATCAAAGTCACGTCTAACTCAGAAAAATAAAAACAAAAGGAGTCTTTTGTTTCTTGCTTTTCTCGCACGTCCACACAAAATCAAAAGGAAGAAGGATTTGTTTTGTTTTGTGCGTATAACCAACCACAACCAAAAAAACCCTTTTAATTCTTTTCTTTTGCAGCCGTGATATAGGGGAGGGAGGATTAGGGTTAAGGTCAAACTTTTCTTGCTCCCTAATCTAAGTATATATTCTCTAATTACAAGTTAGGAGATATGACACTTAGCCCCTTATACTTTTGATTCTTTAGATTACTCACTAATATGTTTTAACTTAACAATTAATTAAAACATAACTAGTCAAGTAACTATAGTTTATATAAATAATATAATTACCCTAATTATATTATATATATTAAATGGTGTTTGGTGTATAAGTGTGTGACCCTTTAGGCTCACATGCGTCTAGCCATATAACTATATGTCATGTACGTGAAGCATATTCCAACACAATTGACAAAACTCTGTTAACAAAGAAGGTCAAAGATGACATCCTACTTTTTCCAGATTTATGTAGATGATATTATCTTTGGATCAACAAATGATCAATTATGCAAAGAATTTGAAGAACTTATGCAGATCAAATTCAAGATGAGTTCAATGGGTCCAATGAATTTCTTTCTTGGACTCCAAGTCAATCAAAAATCAGATGGAATCTTGATCAATCAATCAAAATATGTCAAAGACATATTAGAAAAATTTGCAATGAAAGACTGCAAAAGTGCAAGCACTCCCATGGAAACACACAAACACCTACATCCTGACATTGAGGGGGAGGATGTAGATGAACACTTGTATAGATCAATGATAGGTTCATTAACGTATCTAACTGCATCTAGACCTGATATTATGTACAGTGTGTGTGTGTGTGCCAGGTATCAAGCAAAACCAAAGGAACTACACTTGCAGGCAGTCAAAAGAATCTTTAGATACTTGAAAGGAAAACCATCACTTGGTCTTTGGTATCCACATGAATCACCATTTGAACTTGTAGGCGACACAGACAGTGATTATGGTGGTGAATGTCAAGACATAAAATCTACTACTGGTGGATGTCAGTTCTTTGGATCAAGACTGGTGTCATGGCAATGTAAGAAACAAACAAATGTATCAACATCAACTGCTGAAGCAGAGTATGTAGCTGCATCTGCTTGTTGTGCTCAAGTGCTATGGATTCAAAATCAACTAATGGACTTTGGTATATCTATTCTTAAAACTCCTATTTTTATTGATAATCAAAGTGCAATCAGTATTGTGAACAATCCAGTAAAACATTCAAAAAGTAAACATATTGAAATAAGATTTCACTTCATAAGAGATTGTAATGAAAAGAAACTAATTAAAGTTGAGAAAATTCATACTGACAATCAATTAGCAGATCTCTTTACAAAAGCATTTGATGTAGGAAGATTTAGCTTCTTTGTTAGCAGTATTGGAATGATTTTAATAAGTTAATCTCATAATTTAAATTCTATGTAAAGCTTTGTATACTAATTTTAATCTTTAAAAACTTGTTTTACTACTGGTAAGTAATCATTACTGATTGTTAGTTGTTCTCAATGTTTTCTACTGATAGGGTTCATTCATGTGAATTAGGTTAAATATAAATCAAACGTTACTACTGATGATTTACTACTTATACCTAATTTACTACTGATCGACGGTTATCTGTAAAACACACTATTTTACTATTCTAACCCCCATGAAAATAGCCGTTTGGTTATGATTTGAAGGGTATCTTAGTCCTTTTGCAGGTTAAATTCAAAAAAATATAAATAGATGAATGCGATTAATTTAGCATTATCCAATCCTCGATCCGATAAACCCTACGATAAACCCCAATCTCTGCAAATCCGATCATATTGTTGAATCAGTAACAAATCAACTCTATTACGAAATCAAACACAACAAACCTTCAGCGATCAGTCTCTTCTAAAAACTTCAAATCTTAAATCCTAAGAATGGCAATGTTGAAACTGTTGGTTGTTGAAACCGATCTTATGTACTCAGAATTCCACAATATGTTAGCATTTCTGAGAAATCCAGATGGAACAAGAAGCTTCAGGCCAATAGTTATGTTCTTGAAAAACTCTCCCATACGCTATGCCTTGACTGTACAAACTAAACTCTGTGTTCAACACATTGTTCAATTTTGGGAGAAGGCAGAAAGAATAGAAGAACAGGGGATCATCAAAATCAAGTCTAACATCGATGGGAAGCCTATCATCATCACTGAACAGTCTATTAGACATCATCTCAAACTGAATGATGAATCAGGTATATCTCTACTCTCTAAATCTGAGTTAATTGAAAATGTTTTAAAAATGGGATATGAAGGAAGAACCGACATTCAAACTTTTCAAAAGGGTCTTCTTTCTCCCCAATGGAAATTTTTGGTACATACAATTCAACATTGTATGTCACCAAAGAAAAGTACTTGGAATGAGTTCAACAGATCAATAGCATCTGCTGTGGTCTGCTTGTGCAGAAATCAAGTATTTAATTTTTCTAAAATGATATTTGAAGGAATTCTTGGAAACTTGTCTGTGTCAAAATTTTTAATGTATCCAAGATTCATTGCACACATTTTTGATTGTGAGATTCCTGATCTCATAAAAACTAAAAACATTTTTCCCATTCCTGAATTAAAAAGAAAAGTATTCTCAAACATGAACAAACAGTTCAAATTTTCTGGTAAAGTAACACCATTATTTCCAAATATGATCTATGATCAATCTCCTACTGGAGAAGGTTCAGGCCACCCAACTGAACCCCAACCCACTCCATCACCCCCATAAGCAGCCCAAACACAATCCCAAAAGTCCACTCAATCACCCACTCAACCAAATGTCCTAAATGTGTTCCAGGTACATGAAATTAATCCACAGAGTGGTTCTCTTCACTCTGTGGAAGACCAACCTGTAACCAAACTAATTTCTACATCTTATAAACGGAAGAAAACTTCCTTAAAGGACACCAGGGGACCCACTGAGTCACACCTCAGACTCCAAGAGTTGTCCTCCAAGGAGGAGAGAGGGCATGAGGAAAGGGCTCTCACTACTGATGTACCAAAGGTTGGTGCACAGGCTAGTGAGAACATCATTAGGACCCATACCTCGGAAACTCTAAGTGATGACTCATCTTTTGAGGCAGCGCTAAGAGGACCCCGGTGCCAAGAAACCACAAGGGGGGATACAACTGCTTCTTTTAGGAAGAAGAGAGTGTCTAAACAACCTAATGAATCACCAAGAAGTGATGAGGGCATTATTAAACAAACCAAATTGACGGATAAGAAGGAAAACCTTGAAACCATTGTACAACACTGTCTGAATCTCATTAACAATCAAGGAAAGACCATGAGCTACATGAGGCACCATATCAATACTTTGAACAGAAGGCAGAAGAGGTTCGAATATAAACTTCAAAGGCAACCAAATCTCATTAGAAAATTACAAAAGAAGATTGCAGATAGTGAGGCTCAACAAGTTGAGATCACTAAGGGGGAGAATGATCAAATACAAGGAATGATTGATCAATCAATTGCAGCAGCAGCCCTCTTAAATCTCAAAGAAGCTCATGGTGAAGCATGTCAAAGTTTTGGTGAAGACCTGTACAGAGGAGTCAGAAGTATGGATGAAGAGGTGTTTGTGTCTGCAAATCAATCCTCAACAGCAGAACAAATACATCCTCCACTTACTACTGAGGTCATAGAAACTACTGATGCTAAGAATCAAGAGGTTCTTACTACTGATCCAATTGAAGAAGAAGAAATTGAAGGGTTTCATTGTAACTGATTGACCACTTGGGTCAACCACCTAGTCACACTGATTCGACCATAGACTGATAAGAAGATGAACTTGTTCTTACCGGTTGAACCAACTAGCTAATTTAATCCCTAAAAACGGAACTGAGATTAAACTTAATCCTTAAACCCTAAAGATTGGGATATTGGAAATCTAAACTAGATTAACAAGAAAAAAACCTTGTACGAAAAACTCGAACACACACACATACTTGTGTGTGTTCGTCGAACACTCACCAAGACCCTAGGGTTCTTGGTGTTCTCGTCCGATCGAACAAGAGGAGAGGAAGAAGAGTGTTCCATGAAACATACCTTAGTTAATGCTTAAGATAGATCCACTGATGATGAACACGACGAGCGATCTTCTAGTTGATCACTTGCAACGATCTTGTTCTTCAATACTTGAAGAAAACGAAGAACGAACGAAGAACACGAAGAACACAATGAATGTGTTCTTCCCTTGTTGCTCGGCCGAAATCTCCAAAGGGGGGAAGGGAATTTCGTGGGTATTGGTATGGGATGGGAGGAATAAAGTGAAGCCTAGATCTTCTATTTATAATGGAAGATCTTTCACTTAAATCCTTCTAATTTAATTAAGAAACGTTTCTTAATTAAACTTTTCCTTTTACACTTCCAACCCTTATAGTTTATCTCTTTATTATTGTTGCACTTAATTATTAAATGTCTAGTATTATACACTTATATATTTTGGTATTATATACACGAAATATATACTTTGTATTTTATACTTTTAATAATTAATTATATAATAAACTTTATATAATTTTGACAATAATATTATCCAATTACCATATGATTTAATTGCTTTAAATCATATTATGGATAATCTATAATTAACACATTATATATTTACTCAACTAGTAAATGTACAAATACTTGTATTAATTAGTTAGATAAATTAATCTAGTAATAAGTTGAACTTAACTTAATACTTAACTGATTCATAATGACTATTATGAATCATTCCTCTTCGTAGTATCATTGCATATCTTGCTCGTATTACATGCACTCACCGGTGTGACCCTTAAGTGTTTCGTAGGCATGGATGTATCATCATAGGTTGACTAACTGTGCACATAAATCCTTCAGAAATACCAGTAATAAATGTCCCAACAATAGAGACTATCATTTCTACTACTGATGCCCTAGCAGTAGTAACCACAACAACAACCTCACCAGTAGTAGACTCCTCACAACAACGGGTGGTACTTACAAATGTTGAAACACCAGTAGTAACCACCTTGGTGGCTACTGAATCAGATGAAGAAATACCTGAAGTACTTGAACCAGCTGTGATCATCCCAAATCCCCCAACTCCAGAACTCAAACCACTTATCATACCTGACATTGATGATAATGTGAATTGGGATGATGTTGTGAATGTGAATTACTTCCTCACCCCAAAATTCTTCCTGAAGATGAAACTCACCTATTCTCTCCATCAATCACAATTCCAGAAATGATTGATATGAAGTACACTCCACCTTCAATCTGTGTTGGAAAAGGAAAAGAAATTTTTGATGAAGACTATCCAAACAGAGCTTTAGATCACTTCATGGTAAACAAAATCAATTGTGTTAGACCTACAAAGCAAGATAAATGGAAGGTGAAGAGAATGAGGTATCACAGAAAAGTTGCAAAGTCTCAAGCTCTTGAAGATAAGCGGGTAGCTGAAGAAGAAAAATTGAAAAATACAGAAATTCAAGAGATTGATGAATTCCTGGTAGAAGGTCAACAAGCAGAGTTTGATAAACAGAAAAAGATTGAAGAAGAACACTTGAACTGTGTTGAAGATCTTGTTGCAGAATGTAAAAGAGAAAAAGCTGATCTACCAGATGAAATATTTGAACAGAAAATTAAAATGATTGACTACTTAAAATCAAAGGGTCATAGTGCTAAATCTTTTGGCAGGATGAAAATGTTGAACATTGTAGACAAATACTGCACGGCTAAAAAGAAAGAACTTGCAGAACCGGAGGTGAAAAAGGTTGAAGAGAAAACTCTGATAGACATTGATCCCAAAGAAGTTATCACAAGAAAACCAATGTTGGGAAGTTCATCAACCATGACTGCAAAGAAAAGAGAGGCCATAGTAGCTGAACAAGAAGCTAAGAAAAAGGCCTAACAAGATGCTAAAGTAATTAATCTCCCAATAGTCCCTTTACAGGATAATTAATTATCAACTGGAGAGTTGTTAATGATGTTATTGAATTAATAAGAGAAGACAAAACAACTCAAAGGTTTAGTGCTTGGAAACCGATGGTGATGTCCTGTACAAGAAGTGACATAATTAAAGTTCTTATGATTGGAAAACCAAGAATGACAAAGAAATCTTGGAGGAACTCAGGTGCTGGATATCTTACAAGAATGATTGATGCTACTTTTTATCCAGAAGACTATCCAGAGAACTTCACCAGCACAGAAAATGTTTATGCTTGGAATGTGCTACCTACAGTTCATATGTATTTCTTTGAAAGAGCAAGTAAGAATTGTGAGTTATTCTTATATGAAAAAGAATAGCAACACTCTGAAGAAACAATGTATCAAGTTATTTGCTGTTCATTCATGAGACCTCATGATGTTACTTTGTTCCCTGAAAAGTTAAACTATTTTGTAAAAAGAAACAGTAAGTACATAATTGCTCAAAGGAAACAATGTAATCAAAGAACTATAGAAGGTGATAAAATAAGAGCTAAACGATTAGAAGAAATGAAGAGAAAAGAAGAAGAGGAAAAAGAAAAAGAAACTTGATTAATTCAAAGTGAATTAATAAGTCTAGGAGGAGATTGTTGAGATATAAGCATTCTATTACTGATGCTGCAGTTAACACTGATGAAGACCTAATCAAGATATTACTGATGGGGCAGAAAAGCAAGAATACTATTGACGATGGATTTACTACTGACGATCTTATTTACTACTGATGTCTATATTTGGTGCAGATCTTGTTCGATATTTTCGTTAAGTTAGTTTAGAATGCATATCTATTTGTAATTCAATTGTAATCGTTTCCTAGAATAACTAGATTAAAGTTTTATGCTTCAAGGACTATTATAAATAGTTCCTTACGAATTGTAAACGTACGTGTGTATTGATCGATAAAAATTAATATGCATTGAAGCTTTTTGTGAAAACTGTGTTCATACTTGTTCTTATTCAATTTACAGTTTTCATACTTCTTAATCAAATAACAAGAGTGTTAATCCGCTGTAACTTCTCTTATTAGTAGATCTGTGTTTCTAATAACTTGATTAAGTTATTCGATCCTGACATTATTTGCTACCCTTTCAAATTCTCCAGCATGCCCAAACATTTCATATACTGTGATTAGATATAATATAATACTAGGATATATTCAGAACCAATTAAGGCTACAGAACCAGCAGAACTCAATCTAAATTATTGATTTTTGAAATGAAATGATCATGAAAGTCACATTAATGTATTTGATGAGGGACCCCCAGATATTGGTTTGTATGGATGTCATTCATGCATGTATACATATATGTATATGTTTTCATGTATGCATACATAAGTGTTATCTATACATATATGTATACATGCATGAATGACATCCATGTAAACCAATATTTGGGGTCTCTCATCAAATACATTAATGTGTCTTCCATGATCATTTCATTTCAAAAATCAATGGTTTAGATTGAGTTCTGCTGTTTCTGTAGCCTTAATTGGTTCTGATTCTAATTCTAATATATATATATATATATATATATATATATATATATATATATATATATATATATATATATATATATATATATATATATATATATATATATATATATATATATATATTTCTAAGAGGATAGTTAGTTTTGCTTCCACTATAAATACAATTTTGTGGGTGATTATTATTATTTACTAATGATGAGTTGTAATCTAAAGGATGAGATTATGATGTTTAGGTTAGGTACCCTAACTAGGCAATGTTAAATCCAGTACTAAAAGATAACATATTCCATGCATAGAGAATCTATCATCTACAACATATACTCAATAATTGTAATATATTCCATGAATAATTGTAACATGTGGAGATCTAATTATCAGTGCATAACCCCTTCTCTAACTCAATTACAATCACTTTCATTACGTTTAATCCACCATTATGAATGTCAATCATCGGAGATTCTAATTTCATCTCATACAATCCGTAATTTTAGATTCTTAGGGTAAAACTAAATTTGCATAATTATTCATAAAATGTTTGTGTCGAAATCGATATCAAGCAGAGAAGAAGTTGAATGAGACCTGATGACCACCAAACTTGCAATGAATGTTTAGGTTCTTCAGCTCTTTATCTTCATGATCGGTTCATCAAAGTCCCCAAAACCCACACAGTGGGTTTTCGAGGAGGAAATTTACCCCTTTTATTTTTGTGGTAAAATTTTACTCTTAATAAAATAATTCGGACTCGAATTATAAAACGACATGTTTGGTTGGAGGTATTGAAGAGTGGGTAATGGGATTGATTATCGATGTTTGGGTTATTTCATGGTACTCAATCATTTCCCACTTCTAGGTAATACATTATTACCACAAAATTGGGGGAATGAACTATATAATGCTTTAACCCACCATTGCCACTTTATTATTATTATTATATTATTAAATATTTATATTTATATTAATATATATATATATATATATATATATATATATATATATATATATATATATATATATATATATATATATATATATATATATATAGGGTCCGGATCCGGTGAGGACTCTTTTCCCGGTGAGGACTGCGAGCACTCCAAAAAAACACTAAAAATGATCCAAAACAAATTTTTTTCAAAAAAATTTCTTTTTTAAATATCTAAATCGCAACCTACAAAATAAAAAAAAAAGTTATTCAAAAATGATCCAAAAAAAAAATATGGATAATAATAATGATCCACAAAAAAAATATGGATCATTGTTATGATCCGCAAAAAAAAGTGGATCATAATTTTTTTTTCGAAATTTTTTTTTGGTCAAATGTAGTAATAATCATGGTGAGTTATATATATATTTTTTTTGGAATTTTTTGAATTTTTTTTGAGGTGTCCTCACGAGTCCTCACCGTTTTTGGAGTCCTCACCGGATCCCACTTCTATATATATATATATATATATATATATATATATATATATATATATATATATATATATATATATATGTATATAGGGTCCGATTCAGCGCAGAACCGTTTAAAGGTGCAGAACCACAGAACCATCCTAACATTCAATGTTTTCTATGTTATACATAAGTTGTAAATTTGCATAAACGCTGTAACCATCCTAACATCCAATGTTTCCAATTTTTTATACAAATAATATATAAGTATATTTATATATTATATGTATAAAAAATTGGAAACATTGAATGTATAAATGTGTTACAACGTGTATGGAAATGTACACCTTATGTATAACATAGAAAACATTGGATGTTAGGATGTTCTGCGCTGAATCGGGCACTATATATATTAATCATCTAGGGAATACTAAGGAATGCTCATTGATAAACAAGCAACATTAATCATCTAGGGAATACTAAGGAATGCTCATTGTATTCATTAGTATTCCTATTACATTTCCCTTTTCCATTACCCACTTTGAACCAAGCGCCCCTAAAGCTTTTAATAAAAATATCGTGCTGAAATAATTTTGTGCTATAGTGTAATGTTTTGTATTCGATTTAGATATATAGAGTTGTGTTCTAGGTAGTCCAAAGATTTTGTATAGTTCCAAGGGACAAATCGTAGCCATTGGATCATAATGACCAAGATCAAATGCCTTAGCCACTGGTGGTGGCCGGGGCTGGTGGTGGTATTGATGTATTGAAACACATGTGATTTACTAAAAATATGAGTTCCAAAATACAGACAAGCATTTTACTTCGAATCACATGTGTTTCAAACACATGTGATTCACTAAACCGGGGGTTCTAAAAATACATACGATCATATTACTTCGAATCACATGTGTTTCAAGTCATGAAACACATGTGATTCACTAAAAACATAAGTTTCTAAAACACATGGGAGCATATATACGAACTACGAATCACATGTGTTTCAAACACATGTGATTCACTAAAACATGGGTTCTAAAAATACAGACGAGCATATTATTTCGAATCACATGTGTTTCAAGTCACGAAACACATGTGATTCACTAAAAACATGAGTTTCTAAAAACAGGGGAGCATACGAACTACGAATCACATGTGTTTCAAGTCACGAAACACATGTGATTCACTAAAAACTTGAGTTTCTAAAAACATGGGAGAATACGAACTACGAGACGCATGTGTTTCAAACACACGAGATTCACAAAAAGCAGGGGTTCCAAAATACAGACGAGCATATTACTTCGAATCACATGTGTTTCAAGTCAGGACCACCACCGCCGACCACCGCCTGCCGCCACCTCCGGCCGCCTTCCGCCGCCGCCGCCGACCATCGCGGATCGCCGTCGGCGGTGGTGGGGTATTGATGTATTTAATCACATGTGTTGGTAGTGGTGGTGGTTGTTTGAATGTTGATCTTGACTTTTGACTTTTTCTTGATCCAAGGGCTAGTAATTGTCCCTTGGGACTTTAAAAAATTCTTGGACTACCTTGAACAAACCACTAGATACATAATGCAATCATAAAAAAAAGAAAATACATCTTAACATCGATACCACCTCTTATATAAGTATGTTAATTACTTAACATATCACTTTTAGACATCCAGATCGTATTCTTTTGTGTTTCGAATGGAGATTTTGTCCTAAAGGGGTTTCTCCAACAAGGTTTTTAACGAGACGAAGTCTAGAGATACAAGACGAATAAGTACAACTATGATTCGGTGTAAATCTAAGCAACCAAGGGGGAGTGTTGTAACTCATATGGTTGATCACATTTACCACCTTCATAAGTAGGATTTATGAAATACTTATCACCTTCATAAGTACACTTTATGTACATAAAGTGTACACCATTATCATACCAAACTCTACCCTATATATAGAGGTCTTATTTACTTGTCTTGTGGTATCTCTACTATCTCTTGTATCTTTGTATCACTTGTATCATGTAATGAGAATGTTGTTGGAATGTTTGATGTTTCTATAAGTTGCGCTAATTTGACTTACAACACTTATCATATAATAACATAAAACAATTTGTTGGGTAACATATGTGCCAAAACAGAAGATATGGTGGGCCCAAAGTTCTTACTATATATCCCTATTTGAGCATTATAAGGCAACCAACTTGTGACTAAATTATGCACTAAATGACGACAATGATGCGCTTCGGTTACTTGAAGGTTCAACATCCCCAAAAAAAAATCTCGTATTATAAATTAGATACAAGAAACAAACAACATCGAGTTGGTTTTTTAAGTCATGAAACAGTTTGATTGAAGTGTCACGAGCCAATACAAAAGCAGACAACACGTTCTGAAACAGAAAGACATAATGCAAGCATCACTGTAAGATGATTGACATTTTCATATTAAAATCATACGTAACGGGAGAGATTTCCATTTTAGCATACTGCTGACCTGTATGTATAAGCCACAAACTGAAGGATGGCCTGCATCAGCAATTCACACCAGATCATGAGTAACACATGTTAATTAAGTATAATACAATGGTTGCATTGACCATCTTCTCCTTTAGACCTTGCTTCAAACAGTTTACATGAATTCTAGCAATGGTGACCTTTCAACTTCTCCAGGGTAATATGACAAAATCGAAAGAAGCGGTTGAGGTTGTTGCAGTATATGTAACACCCGTATTTTTAAAACATCATTTAAATCATTTAAAATACATTTTTCTCAATATTTGACATATTGTCTAAAATACAGTTTAACAAAAACTTTAAACCTTTATCAGAATTTACAAAAATACGGTGTCACTAAGTATATCAAAACCATATGCAAACGAGATCTACCTATGAGCTCCCGAGCTAAACATCTCTAGGCCACTTTTAGTGCAACCTTCTATCACCTCAAAACTATACCTGAGTACATAGCCACAAAAACAAACGTAGTACGTGAGATAAAATAGTCTCGTGAGATACATGTGTTTTAGACCCAAATAATAATAATAATCGTTTCATAAATATATATATATAAACATATATATATATATATATATATATATATATATATATATATATATATATATATATATATATATATATATATATATATATATATATATATATATATATATATATATATATATATATATATATATATTACATCAATAAAAGCTAGCCACCCTATAGTGACCCTATCGTTCCAATGCTTTCCTAGCAATCATATCTAGTTATCGGGTTGCCCCCGAACTAATTAGAAGCTCAACATATCTAATTATCGGGTTGCCCCCGAACAAGCTAGAACTCCAATATATCTAGTTATCGAGTTGCCCCCGAACTAACTAGAAGCTCAAGATACCGGCAAGAGGGAATCGCCCAATCTACCGATACCTTCCTTACTCGCTGGAATAAGTCCAGTTAGCAAGACTACTAACGTGGATGAGTCGATGGGAATCCACCCAACTGCCCCTCAATCCACACCTCATGACCGGGAGTCGCCCGTGTCATCACATCATCTACGTGGATGAGTCGATGAGAATCGACCCAACTGCCCCTCAATCCACACCTCATAACCGGGAGTCGTTCGTGTCATCACATCATCTCAATCTTACCATAACTCAACAGTTATGACAATCAAAGCCTTTGGCTATCACTTAAATCATCAAACAAGTTAGTTATCTAATAATAGGTGAGCGTTCATACGAGAACCATTATTATTGCGAGAACAACTTTCTGGCCTTTAGATTTTGAGATGGATGGCTTAGATTATAGGTGGCAGATTTGTAAAAAGATGTTAAAAAACGAATTAATAATTAATGGTGAAAGGGTATAATTGTAAAAGTCCCTACAATTTATTTATGGAATATCATTAATACCGTGTAAAAATCCCATAAGAAATGGGAAGGAGGTTTTGAAACTTCTAAAACGTAGAAACAACCTGCAATAGGTTTAATTCGGTTACCATAGTCTCACACAAACATTGAAACAATACGTCACCATCTTTTTTGTTTCTTCTTCTCACGTGAAAAACAAAACCCTTATACAGATTTGGGTTTAATTTTATAAAAAAACCCATGAAACAATACAACACCGTCAATATCGATTGTTTATTTGAAAGAAACCACCACCGCTGATTCCGGCGAGAACCGCCGCCGGCACCACCGCCACCATCGCCCAAACCAACTTGTACCTGCAACATCATCCGACACCATCGCCACCGTCACCACCACCCATTTAACCATAGTGCGGCCAGATCTGTTTTCTTGTTGCTTGAAGAACACACATGTTCAGTTATATCCATAATTATTGTTCATTATTACCAGATCTGTTCATTAGTGAGCAAGAGGGATTTGTGCTCCTTTTTGGTTATGTGTTTAAGGTAATATAGAATTAGATTATTTGATTACTTTGCTCTTTTTTGACAATGTTCTTATGATAATTAGTTGTATAGCTTTTTTTAGATGAAGGTAAAAATTAGGGCTTTTGTTTATGTCCTCTTTTTTATAAAATAATGACGTTAATTTGAACCTATGGCTTGATTTTGTTTTGTCCCATTTTTGTGAAGTTTCATTTAATTACGACTTTTGTTTTATTTATGCAAAGCTTATTTTGACTAGTGATTGCTGGATTTGCAGTCTCATATGATTATATAAAAATTTTTAAAATTGGATGTGAAGTTTCAATTTATCTCTTACTTTGTTAAATCATTGAACGATGGTGAATGATTAATTAGTTTTTGGTGTTTTCTTTCAGATCTGTTCATTGGTGATCAACATAGATAGTTAAAGATGACCGGAGATAGAAGGATATATTCATTAGAGATCGACTCTCACCAGACTTCATTAGTTAGTGTTCTCGTGTAAGAAATTTAGTTATTCATTGGTGTTCATTAGTTATTTTGTTCATTAGTGAATATTTAAATTTTGTACATTGGTGAACACATTTTCATCTCAGACCTGTTTTGTTTATTAATAATATAGTCATTTATTTATTGTGTATATTTGTACATTGGTTCATTAGTGAATTTGTAAATTTTTATCGTGAACATAGCTTTCAGGCAATTAATACAATTTTAAAATATGGTGAACAAAATTTTTTAGATCTTAGTGAACAAATTTTCAAATGAACACAACTATTCGGTGAATACAACTTTCTGGTGATAATAATTTTCCGGTGAATGCAATTTTCCGATAGGATTAGTCAACATCTTGTTAAATAAAATATGAAAAGTATTAATTATATTGATTTAATTGAAAAAGCAAAAAAGACCTTAATACCCTTTATATTTAAAAATCTAATTAAATGAAATGATTGGCCAGAAATGGTTCTCGCAGTTCTCGCAAAAATATAGGTTCTCGCATGAACGCTCCCCTCTAATAATAACTATATATATATATATATATATATATATATATATATATATATATATATATATATATATATATATATATATATATATATATATATATATATATATATATATATATATATATATATATATGGTCGAATTCCATACAGAACCCATATTATTTACAAAACCGGTAGAACTATTTTCAACCAATCAGAATTTAGTTAATTAATTTATGATTATTTAATTCATTTAATGGTTTGAGGGTATATACGACATTTTATATTTTTATTTTTTATTTCCTTTTTTGTAAATTTCCTAGAATTTAGGAATAAATTTCGTAATGTTTATAATACACATATGTTACATTTACGATTCTACATACGTGTATATGTACAAAATAACACTTATGTATTTAAAAAACACTTATGTAGTTAAAAAAAACACTTATGTTATTTCACGGTTATTTTAACCAACTCAAATAAGTATTTTAATATAACCATAAAAAGTAAAAATATTGTATAGCATACATGTACAAAATAACACATATGTATCTAAAAAGATTGAATAACATACATCCAAAAATAATATTGAATAACACACATGTACAAACAAACACTTATGTATCTAATGTGTAATACAATTAAAATGTCAAAATAATACAACAACCCCATTAGTGTATTTGCCACATAAAACCACCATTGTATAACAACGCCATTAATGTAAAGAAACATGTATGTATCCAGGTTGTTTCGAATATGAGAGACATCTTCCCAGCATGATGAACTCCATCAAAAATTATTCTGGAAAGTACCTAAATAACAACATTCAAAATTCAAACAAAAAAACATACACCTATACATGTTTGTATAAAAATAATAGGATGAAATCAATAATGTACCATTCTAATACATATGTGTATAAAAAAGAAAGTGACGAAATCAAAATTAACGAAAAAAAACTCAAATCTAATACATGTGTGTATAAAAAAACATACATCTATTACACATGTGTATAAAAAATATAGGAACGAAAGTACATCACCTATATATCCCATTCATGGAACAACCCAGCCCCTCAAATTTGTTTCAAGGTCAAAAATGGAAAAGTCAATCCATTGCTTAATTGAATCCTGCAAGTATTTTTACAAAAAAGAAAAACATTATTTATAAGCACAATTATTCCATCTTTCACAAGAAAAGCACACAAAATAAATTAATAAATAAACTTACATATATTATCGGTGAAGACACAAAATAAAAATTCCCATGAACAAGTGCAATAACAAAGATGACAAAATAAGGAACAACCCCCAAAATCAACATATAATTAGACAAAATAGTCACTTACCGTAGGGACGGTTGGATCCATCCAATAAAAACACCCGGTTGCCGATCCAATTTTTTTTATATGATTATCTAAATATACACAGTAAACAACTAAACAATGAAAGGGATTATGTTTTCATAGTTGAAACGGGTTCTGTCGGTTTTACCAAATACACCATATCCGATCTCCACTAATGTGCTGAAGTTTCTAGTGACCTTGTTGATCTCTTTTAGAGGAATTAAAAAATCTTCTTGGTTTTGATATTGGAGGCTTATATGATAAATTCCCTTTTTCTGTGAATATAAACACAACGTGTTCTTAGAGGAATCAAAGAGGGAGAGAGATACAGTTTTAATCGGAGATATTGCTGCTAATTTTAAGGGAGATAGATACACGGTTTTAAATTTCTTTTATTGGCAAAATTCCTATTTTACCCTTTTCATTAAACTTTTTCCAAAAATAATTTTGATTTATTTACAAAAATGTCAAAAGTAATCTTAACCATTAATTTTAAAATTCAATGGTCCAAGATCGAGTTCTACCAGTTCTGTAAATAATATGGGTTCTGTATAGAATCCATCACTATATATATATATATATATATATATATATATATATATATATATATATATATATATATATATATATATATATATATATATATATATATATATATATTTATATATTTATATATTTATATATATAGGAGGGTTCATGCGAGAACCACTATTATTGCGAGAACTGCGAGAACACTTTTTTGACCAATCATTTCAATTAATTAGTTTTTTAATTCTAAAGGGCATCATAGTCTTTTTAACATTAAAGTCTTTTTATTAATTATTTTTTATTCTAGTAAATCAAGACTAAATTTAGTTTCCTTAATTAAAACATAACATCAATACTATTTTCAAAAATCTTAAATTTGCATTTCGTATATTATTTTTGCGATTCGTATGAGATCATTGATGAACACATAAAAATAGCTGATAATTTTTAATTTCTTAAGGTGTTCAATGATGAACGTATAATAATAACGTGTTCAATGAACTAATATAGATAATGAATAAATCTACAAATACATATCAACATAATCTTAATTAAATCCAAAATTCATTACTGATCAATAGTGAACACATTTACATAATAGTGATTAAAATCCTTAATTCATAATTTGCAGATAACTAAACACGATTACAAAATCCTAACTAAAATTACATATCACAAATCTGATAGATGAACACCATATAAAAAGCCATGTACAAACACTAATGAGCACATCCTTAATTAAATCAGAACAGATCCGACTTGTGCTTTTTCTCCATTCTTGTTTGCTGCAAAAAAGTGAATATCCGAAGTTTGTAATGAAAATTCCTATCTAGATGTTAATTAGGATTTAGGACTATGAAAATTCCTTTTTTTCAAACAAATTTACATGAGAATCAAAGGAAAAAAAGGCACAAAAATAAGAGATGTCTACATGTTTTGGTGCATCATCCTCCGCACCTGGAATAATCCTCGGCCGCCCGGAAACCTACTTCCACCGGTGCTGGAAAAAACCGAAAACGAACCAGATCTAACCTTATAAAAAAACTTCCAACACACTCTACGACATTCCCCAACCTCCGATTCCGTCGATACATCCACCGCCGCTGATCTCCCCATCGACATCGCTTCCAATCGGTTCTTCGTCTACTTTCCCAGCCGCCACCACCAGTCGCTCCACCGCCATCGCTTCCAATCTGATTGCTTGATGAAAGGTTGTATTTGTAAACCTAAAAGGATCGCATTTTCATGAAGGCCATGGTGTGGAAAGAAGGAATTCTGAAATGAAATCCTTGAGTTTTTGAATATTAAACGGCAAAAATGAAGATGGAAATGAGATGCAAAATTTTAGGAGTTTAGTACACAAAATGAGGAGAGATGTGGAAACTACCGTGATTAACATTAACACAATTTACTATTATAACCTTCTACAATTTAATATAAAGACTAAGTATTTATTTATTTACAAAAATACAATTGTTAATCCTAGCCATTCATCTCTTAATCTATTGGTCATAAAATTGTTCTCGCAGTTCTCGCAATATTAATGGTTCTCGCATGAACCCTTGTCTATATATATATATATATATATATATATATATATATATATATATATATATATATATATATATATATATATATATACTAGTTCAACATGGTGTGAACGTACCTGTATAGTCCCACGGACTCGATCATAAGCAACTCACATTCACTTCTACCTCTATGACCCTAGGAGGTCCATACTTACTTACTTCATAAGATACATTTCTTATTTATCGACATCATAATACTTTTATCTTTTCTTTGACTATATTACATATTCATTACTAGTCATACCATATCCATTTTCATATATATCTGTTCTTCATTTTTATTAGTATAATTTACTAATAAATATTCATTACTACAAAATCATTGCCAATTACTTTAGTTTGTCATGTTTACCTTAAAATCATCAATTATACTAGACCTAGTTTAGTATCACATTATACCTACTTACTTATCTTTTCAGTCACTATCTTTATCATAATATTTATTAATAAAGACCCATAAAAATATCATATATGTTATCAAAAGCTCTTTGCTATGTACCCAGTTTAAAAGTCTCATGTACTCACCTTATCAATGCTTTCCAGTTCGCGTTTATCAGCATGAATCCTTGCTTCCCGCCTTTTGAATAACTCCAACATATAGGTCTTTGCAACCTATCGAAATAATTATCACATTTCTAGTTATCATCAATCACTAGATAACACAGAAATTATATTATCATCTTTAACCACTAAGTTTATCCAACTTGGTGGAAATCCCAAAATCTTAGTTCCAAAGTTTCACCAACAAAATCCAATTCCAACCACAACCCAAGGTCGACATCATTAGTCTCCAATATTAGTCTCATAACACTAATTAACCAACACCATTTTCCCCAATTTTTGGTGACATTCAAAACCCTAGGTTTAACCAATCTTAAGATTCGTACAAATCTTAAGCATACACATGTTTTCTTTGTTAAAATACCATCTATTAAGTATATACAACATTTATTTAACCATTAATCAAAAACCCAAGAACTAGAGTTTTAAACACAAGCCTCAAAATCCATATAAAGCTACAATGATCAAGGAGTGAAGATTTACCTTGATCTTCAACAATGGAAGCAAAATCACTTGATTTAGACCCCAAAATCGGCTCCAAACGACATTTTCCACTCAAAATATGTATAAGGTTCTAGAGAGAGAGAGTTGGGATGAAGAATGAACTCAAACTGGCCAAAATCCCGATTTTTATGACCTGATCAGACAAATCGCGTCGCTATTCAGCACCCTAGTCGCTATTTCGGGTCGCTGTTGCACCCCCGCCACTTTTAGCGACGGTATTTCCCAGATAGCGACGCTATCTGGGCTGGTCGCTAAGGCTGCACTTCTCACATATTTCACCCCTTCCCACCTACCCAAACCCGCATATATATTTGAAAGCAACACAAACGAAGCTGAACTTTCGGGCTCCAAATTAACCAACATTTCACTCGCCCGTTTTCCCCTTTGTTAGAATATATTAGAATTAATTACCATGTTAGAATATATTAGAATTAATTACCATTATTGTAATTAATTCTAATATATTCTAACACCCTTTTTTTCATCCCCGTGTATTCTACACGCCCCAAGAAACGTAGCCCAAATCATAGCATTAGCATTTAAATTCACATTTTTTTCCATCTCTAATTTGTCAATAATATATTCAGCTTCCTTAAGATAACCCCACCTACCCAAAAGATCAATCATACACGAAATATGATCCATACGCGATTTTATACCGTATTCGTTCATCATGCAATCAAATATTTCACGTCCTTCTAGAACCTTTTCCCGCATGACTACATGCAATTAGTACCCCAAGAAACGAGACATCATCAGGTTTTATATTTAAACCCTTCATTTCGTGAAAGATTTGTAACGCGTTCTCAGCATGCCCGTTTTTTGCAAAACCAACTATCATCGAGTTCCATGTGATAACGTCTTTTTTATAAACTATTTCCTAGAAACCCGTGAAGAGCTTGCAATATCGCCACATTTAGCATACATGTCCACAAGGCCACTACAAGTCAACCCCCGTGTGCAAAACAAGCGAATGAAAAACGTTTCCGTCTTGTAAAGATGTTGACATTGCACATGCTTTAAGGATGATAACAAATTTTGCTTGATCGGGAACCGAATTGTGTCTCCTCATTTCTTGGAATGTTTGTGACACCCCGTTCCCCCGGGTATCATCTTAAGTTGCCTTTAGTACAAATAAACATAATAGGAAACTAAATGTCTCAATTTTATTTCATCATAATTTAGTACAACATTTTTACAAAAACGGAAGTGCGGAAATAAAACAGCTTGTAAAACATCTAGTAAATAAGCATGTTCCAGTGGTCGCTTATTCCTTGTTCCCTGAGATACATACATGAATATGTAAGCATTTAAAGCTTAGTGAGTAATTATGGTTTCATGATAAGTTGTCTTTTTTTTTTTTTCATTTAAATGTCTTTCTAAAATTTTCTATGAGATCTCATGCCTACATGTTAAGTATACAAACTTGCTCAGAGGTTCTTTAACCTCGGGTCCATAATGGCTGCCCTGTAAGGTACGTTTGCAGGACGTACCTTCTTTCTATATCCCGTACGTTGGATATTTAATAGTATACTTAACATGTTTAAAGTCACTTTCCTACATTATGTAAACCTACATTTTAATATTATGCAATTAAACATATACATTTGCCATAATCATAACACCATTAAATATTAATGCATAAAACATTAAAACATTTATATAACATGTATGTATCCCTATTAAAGCACATAATGTACTCATTTTGTTATTTGTTAGAAAGCTTTAGTTCTCTTCGTGTATTTGAAGTTCCTGTGATGATCTCATAATAGGAAACATATTGGCGTTTATTTATAGTTGGCGAAATGTTGATATGTCATTAGTCTACTTTCACATGCACATGACAACTCAATTTTATAGGTTTACTTAGTTGTCATTGTAAGATTCAATCCTCCCTTTTGATGCCACGTATCTATCATCAGCTCATCACATGCTACTTTGTACTTTTATGCATACCTATTATTCTTTGCATATAAATTTGGTCTTTAGGTCTTAGGAATTGTACACTTACGTTATTTGATTTATAAATTGTCTCATGTGTCTATTTAATTTATTTACTACTATCATTATAGATTATATATTAATTAGTTACTATTAAATTTTTTTGTACACTTTACGTCAAGCTTAATTTGCTTGTAATATGAGCTTTTCACATTGTATTTTGCACTTTGTTTATAAAAATTTCTTAACGTCATATATGTAAATCATACAAAGTAATCTAAGTTTATATTCTTTTTGTATGCCTAAATATGTAGTATCACAAGCTTTATTATTTGTACATCTTTTGACATGATTTATTTCTACAAATCTTTTGTGTGTTTAAACATGTAGTATCATAAACTTTAAGAATAGTACATACCACACATGTGTAATATTTGTAGATTTTCTTATACACCTATTTATTTTATTCAAAATTCTTATGTCATATATCACGTTTTGAATATAAACTAGTATATTGTTATTATTGTAGATTTTCTTATACACCTATTTATTTTATTCAAAATTCTTATGTCATATATCACGTTTTGAATATAAACTAGTATATTGTTATTATTGTTGTAACTCATATTCTAATGTGGTTGATTATGATTTATGACCATCATAAGTAGACTTTATGTACATAAAGTCTACAACCAAACTTTACCATATAAATAGGAATGCCATGTACATGATATTACTTGTATCTCTAGTATCTCTCTATTCTCTTGTATCATATATATCACTTGTATCATGTCTAATGAGAATGTTGTTGGAATGTTTGATATTTATACAAGTTGAGCTAATTTGTCTTACAACAATTATTACTTTATTAATAAATTAAATAAGTAAATAATTATCTTATTTAATGAATCATATATTAATAAAATGTACATTTTTGGTATTTAAAATAATAAATAACAGCTACATAAATTCTTTATTTAATACCTGATTAAATAGGGTCCAAAATCAGATCGTTACAAATCTTCCCTTCTTATAAGAGTTTTGTCCTCGAAACTCATATATATATATATATATATTATTCAAAAAGGTGTGGTTACTTATTCTTGATCTCCGATTCAACTTCCCAAGTAGCTTCTATTCCATGGACGCAATCCCAATGAACTAATACCAAAGATATATCCTTATTTCTAAGTTAGTTAATTTTGCGTTCTGTGACCGCTATGGGTTTTTCTACAAAGTTGAGTTTATCGTCGATTGTGACTTCTTTGGTTGGAATTACCACATCTTCTTCAACAATACATTTCTTTAGGATAGATATATGAGAAGTATTATGTATCTCTTTCAACAATACAATTCTAGTTGATATGCTACTGCACCTATCTTTTCGGTAAGTTTGTAGGGTCCTATGTATTGTGGTCGTAACTTACCCTTTTTACCAAAACGTAATACTCCTTTCCATGGTGATACATTTAATAATACTTTGTCACCAACTTTAAATCAACAGGCTTCCTTCTTTTATCAGCGTAACTTTTCTGTCTATCTTGTGCAACTTGGATTCTTTTTCTTATTTGTATTACCTTGTCAGTTGTTTCTTGGATAATTTCAGGTCCAGCCAACTGCTTTGATGCTACTATGATAACTATTGTTATAAGAAAACTCGACAAGAGGTAAATGATGATCCCAATTACCTTTTAGGTCAATTGCGCATGCTCGCAACATGTCTTCTAGTGTCTGTATTGTTCATTCACTTTGTCCATTTGTCTGAGGATGATAAGTTGTGCTCATCTTAATTTTAATTCCTAACTGATTTTGGAAACTATTCCAAAATTTTGAACTAAAACGTGGATCTCTATCCGAAACAATTGATAGTGGTACTCCATGTCTTGAGATAACTTCATTTATATATACTTTGGCTAATGATTCAAGAGTTTGTGTTTATTTTATTTGTAAGAAATGAGCAGTTTTAGTTAGTCGATCTACGATGACCCATATAGCGTCAAAACCTTTTGATGTTTTTGGTAACCTTGTAACAAAATCCATAGTAATATGTTCCCATTTCCAAACAGGAATATCTAATGGTTGTAACATTCCATAAGGTATTTGGTGCTCTATTTTTACCTTTAAACACGTAAGACATTTGTTTACATAATTAATTATAGACTTTTTCATTCATGGCCACCAGTACAATGATTTTAAGTCTTTGTACATTTTATAAGTTCCAGGGTGAACTGAATATTTGGATTTGTGTGATTCATCCATAATTACTTCTCTATAGTTGCCGATATTGGGAATCCAAATTCGTCCTTGAAACCTTTTAATTCCTTTATCGTCAGTTTCTAACAGTTTGACTTGCCCAAAAATTCTTTCCCCTTTTTGATTGTCTTGCCTTAACGCTTCTTGTTGTGCTTTTTGAACTTGATCTAATAAAGTGTTTGTAGCCATTAAAGTTAATGCCTTAACTCGTATAGGTTTAGCTGGTTCTTTCCGGCTTAAGGCATCTGCTACTACATTGGCTTTTCCAGGATGGTATCTGATCTCACAGTCATAGTCTTTTAGTAATTCCATCGAACGTCTTTGTCTCATATTTAATTCTTTTTGATCAAATAAATACTTGAGACTTTTATGATCTGTGTAAAGTACACACTTTGTACCGTACAAATAGTGTCTCCAAATTTTCAAGGCAAATACTACCGCTGCTAATTCTAAATCGTGCGTTCGGTATCGCTGCTCAGTTCCCTTTAGTTGTCGTGATGCAAAGGCAATAACTTTATCTCTTTGCATAAGCACACATCCTAAACCTTGTTTGGAGGCATCACTATATACCCCAAAGTCTTCTATTCCTTTTGGTAGACTTAATATTGGTGCACTGCATAGCTTTTTCTTCAAGGTTTAAAAAGCTTCTTCTTGCTTAATTCCCCAGTTGAATTTGCAACTTTTTCTCGTTAGTGTTGTAAGTGGAGTTGCTATTTTTGAAAAGTTTTGAATAAAACGCCGATAGTATCCTGCTAATCCAAGGAAACTTCGTATTTCTGTTGCTGATTGTGGGGTTTCCCATTTTGCTATGGACTCAATTTTGCTTAAATCTACCATAATGCCCTTCTCATTTATAACATGCCCTAAGAAGTAAACTTCTCGGATCCAGAATTCACATTTTTAGAACTTTTGCAAAAAGCTTCTCATGCTTTAATAATTCTAATGTTATTCTTAAATGTTGTTCATGTTCTTCTAGGTTTTAGAGTAAATAAGAATATCATCAATGAATACAATGATAAACTTATCTAGATACGGTTTACATACCCGGTTCACAAGATCGCTACCGCGAGCTTTCTTTTTTTTTTTTTGCGGACGTGTGTCGTTAGCAAAATAGGTCTGCGATGCGAGATCGCTACCGCGAGCTTCTTCCGAGTCATGACTTCGAGGACGAAGTCTATTTTAAGTGGAGTTGAGTTGTAACGCCTCAAATTTTATTGTAATTGAACTATTTACTTTTTATTAAATAATTTACGAGTTAATTATTTAATGGTGAGGTTATGTGTTATGTGCCTTTATGGTTATTTAATTTGAGTAATTTAAATACGTATTATTTCATTAAAGAACAAGGGCCGAACTCCCTTGGTTTTGTTAGTGAGCTCGATGAATTGATTAAGAAGTGAGGCCACTTTTGGATCATTTGATGCCCGGCCCAAGTGGCAATGATAGCAGGCTTGTACCTTCGAGTAATAGCAGTGACATTAGGACGCCTTTAGGAGAATCACATCATTAGCATCTCACCCTAAATTGCCGACAGTCTCCTTTCCTCGTTTTCACTCCCAGTCGGCAGCCCCAATCAGAGCATCTCCATCAATTGTTCCATCCATAACTCCACGCATCTTCTTGCACATCATCAGTTCTTCGAGCAATCAGTAAGTTATTGCATTCGGTGGTAGAAACTTCTGTTCTTTTAATTCTATTATATCTCTTTGATTCCAACTAAATATCTTTGCGATCACTTCCTTTATTCCAGCACTCACTTTATTGCTTTGATTCATGTTTGGGCAGAAGAAATCAGGACCGAGTAGTATTGATCCGAGTGAGCAGATGTCGGATTGAATAGTGGGATTTCCGAGCAGGTATGTGTAGGGTGTCCTTCGGTGAGATGTTCATTTTTCTTTCGGTTCTTTTCTTTCCATCTGAATCGTATGTTCTAATTGTGTGATGTTTCTGATCGAGCTGCAGAGACGCAAGAGCAAGAAGTCAGGCACTTTGATTCTGTGGCGGGTATGCGGTTTAATCATTCATAATACGTGAGTTGTAATAATAATCGCTGTTAGTTGGTTGTTTCCATCGTGAATTGAGATTTGAGCAGGAGGAGTGTGAGTTCTAGGCTTTTCGGGTTTTAACTTCACCGAGCCGAAGCAATTTCCAATTGACTAGTTGTAGCCGGAATTCGTGTTATCTCGGTAGTTCTCTTCCCTTTTATTTGACTGTTGATTAACCTTTGTATTCTCGAGATTATTACTTGATGTTGTAGGGGCTGTGACCGAGTGTTGTCAGGTTCGGGTTTTTTGATTCTTATTATTGATGGTATCGGGTTTGTGGGTTGCTTGTTTGTATCGATTTCGTTTTGTCTTGTTTTCCTTCCAAGTTTTCAGATCAAGTCCTTTATAAAAGTTTTGGTACCATTCATATTTGTTTCAGATTGTTGTCGTCATTGGTCATTGATTTTATAAGTGTCGGGTTGGGTAAAGATCACGAGTTTGTAATCCAAACGTTTTATTAACCGAAAACCGAACCCGTAGGGTTCTTGGTTTCCTAAACTGAGATAGATTTTTAACTAAAGCACCAGATCATTGTTAAACATATTTCTGAGATTTAAAATGAGTTTTGGGTGTCTCGGGAATAAACGGGTTAATGTTGGGATTCAAAACAGGTTTTAAAATTTCAAACTAAATTTTTGGCAGAATATGTTCACTATGTTTGAGTCCGTTTATAACACATTTAAAATACGATTCTGGATTTTTGGCCCACGCTAGTCTCTAGTTTTCTGAGTCTTCTTTCCAATGCCGCTGACGGCTCGTTAATCTGATTTACGGTTTAAAAGATATCTCCATTTTAGTAAACTGTCGCATCCAAGTTTTCGGTTTCGTTTTTATGTCTTGCGAGTCTGTTTTGAGCCCCTTCTGTTTGGATTACGTTTATGAGGTCTTCTGATGAATTGTAGCCATCTGAGTTTTCTAACTACTGTAAAAATTTGAATAAAATTTAGTGAACCATTTGAGAGTTATGACCGTTTCCGTAAGAGTGTTGCGTCCTGTCAACTTCTGTTGGAAATAATTTTGAGCTGAGTATTTATCCTAGCCTTGTGATGCATTGTTGGATCATTTAGGAGCTGAGTTGTGACTCTTGTACGTGCCGAGGATTCCTTAGGAGCTTACGTTTATCGAGGTGGGTAATCTCACTATTAACTTGTACTTACTTTCGATTCATGATTATTTGCTATATGTTATGAATTGTCTTGTTGATTGAGCTTGAGTATTGATTATGCGATTTATCTGAGTTACCTGTGATCTGAGTTAATTGTGATATGTGTTATCTGTTTACTGAGTTATCTGAGTTCTGAGTTATTGAGTTAAAACATTAAACATAATATACTTGACTTGACACCGAAGATCACTGGTGTCAGATGTTTGTCTTGGCACCGAAGAGTACTGGTGCCAGACGTTTTGACTCAACACCGAAGAGTACATGTGTTGAGCCTTGAGGTGGTGTGAGGCGGGTCGAGGTTGATCTCTCGGCCCAAGTCACACTAGCGCGCTATATAAATTAAAATCTGAGAAATAAAATCTGAGAAATAAATTTGAGTAATTGAGAATTGAGTAGAGTCTCTAGGGATCACTTATGTGACTTGAGTTGTTTGTATTTATCTGTTTATTTTGATATTATTTACTCAGCGGTGGCTGACCCTAAACACTCCCCCCCCATTTTGCAGGTACTAGAGCAAGTGCATTGGATGAGCTGTTACTCGATGAGCTTTTATGGATTTGGATTCCAAACGTTTATTTTGAGTCAAATGTTTTTAAAACAATTATTTTATTTTGAGTCAAATGTTTTTGAAACAACTACTTTATTTTCCCCATTAAACCATGAGACGGTTCAGTTTTAAAATTATTAAAGAGTGGGACCTTTCGTGTACTTGTACCTTGGGGAAAAATGTTACCTTTTATTTTATTAAATTTTTTTTATTTCCCCTGATTTTTGGGATGTTACAAGTTGGTATCAGGGCTCTGGCTTGAGAGAATTGGGTTCACAAGGGGTGGATTCCAAACTCAAGTCGAAGCACGAGTTTTCAAAATGAGTTTTTCAAAAGTGTTTTTAAAATGAGTCCAAATCCAAATCGAGAAATAGCGCATCACGATGACCTTATGCCTCTAGTAGTGATTTTTGAGTTATTTGGTTTATTTAAAACGTTGCGAGTGACATTGATTACTAAGAGAATAAAAGAGAATTAACTTGAGATGAACGTGAATTGTGCGACTATACATAGATATATATACTACACTTGTTTATGTGAACTACTTGTTATGTGGATGGTATGAGGATGGGAGATCATAGAATTTTTGAAACTGGCTCGAAACCATGACATGGGTAGGTGCGGATAATAATAGAGGGGCCCTGTTATTATACGCGCAGGACTCATGCCTATGTTTCGAAAATGATTCAAGGAGAACATTGGTCAAGCATCTAAGTATCATGAAAACCCTCAATTATTATATATAAGTAGATAATGAGATCACTAAAAGAGATTCATGAGAAAATAGTGCAACCAATTGAATAAGAGAATCATCAAACACGAACTGATAAAGAGTTACCAAAACATGTCAAGAGAGAGACCAATAAATCAAATTGGGTTGAATTTGTTAAATGATTTAATCGAGTTATTAATACATCGAGAACGATTGAGCAATCGTTAAAGCAAAATAAACGAGAAAATAAGAAAAATGTTAAGTTCAAATATATCACTAAATCGAGATTTATGGGAAAATAATAAATAAGAGATCATTAATTTAAGTTGAATAAGGAGTTATCCAAACCAGTCAGATGAAAGTTACTAAACCAAATTGAGTGAGAATCACTAATGATACATTGTTAAATTGAGTAATATTAATTGGTCAAAAAGCTAAGATAATAATTAAGTAAGAATGATTAAGGATAATTTAATTCATTGAGAAGTCATTGAAATTACGATAAGGTTTATAAAGCAAGAATGATTAGACAATTAACTATAACGAATCAAATAGAGAGATTTTAATTATGCATAATCATTAAATTGAGTAAATGAGGAACTATGAGTAAACTAATTAATGAAGTCATGAGGGGTAATGCAAATGAGTTCAAGATTTGTGAATTGAGAAAATTTTATGCGAAGATTTATGGAGTTAATTTTACATTTATGTAACTGACGGGAAAACATCGAATATATGAAATAAAAGAGGACTATTAATTGAGCAAGAGATGGAAATTTATAAAGTTAATGAAAGTTATAAATATTGAGACATCACTAACTGGATGAGATGAGAAACCCAAGACGAGTTAAGTAATGAGTTAACTGACAAGAGGAAAATTTACGAGGTTTATTCAGTACGAACTAAACGAGAATTTTATCTAACGAAATAAATTGTTATATTGTACTAATAATACCAAATATGCTATGAGCAACCAAAATGAGGATTAATACTCAGATTTGATCGAGAGATAATCGTGAATGTGTAACGCGAAATAACAAATGGTGGTGCTAATATGTGTAATAAGTTTGATTTATGAGGAATCATAAAATCAATAATTATTAATGAGACATAATTATGAAACTATTAAAGAATAATGAGTTATGATTGAGGGAATCTAATAAGAGTATGAGAATCCATGAAAATGCTAATGAGAAAGCAAACACCTAATATGAGAAATGAATTTTTATAAAGCGATGAAAATTTAATGAGTAGGGGTGTGAGAGGGGCGTAAGGAGTACACGTTGGGACCAACTCACACCTGTGCATAAGAGTTTGATTATCGAGTAACATAATGAAACCTTAAAATATATAATTAAAAATGAGAATCAACAAACTGAACTATCGAGTGTTCGTAACAAAATTTATGAGTATAAAGTATGAGATTTTGAGTACCAGTTCCAAACTCGGGGACGAGTTTTCTCCAAGTGGAGTTGAGTAGGGGTAAATTAAGAGAATTACCAGTAGAAAATTTTTGTTGTGTGATTTTTATAATTGTTATGAGCATCCATGTCCATATAATTGGCTAGAGAGTTTATCCGAGTAACTTTAAAATCGAGAAACTATTCCTATGAGAATACAATGAGATAATAAGAGATTATTAAAGTATGAGAATTTATTATGAGTTATTCCAAATCGAGTTAAATGAAAAAAAAACGTTATTATGAGAAATTATTAAATCCAATCGAGAAAATTGTTGAGCCCAATTTATTGTGTTGGGTAATTTATATGCATATGATAAGAGAATTTATAAGAATAATTGGGAATTATTAATTTCATATGATGGTATAATTATCAAGTTGAGAGAAATTCATAAATCGAGAGTAATGGTGCAAATGAGAAGTGACAAGTATATAATCATATAAATAACGAGAAATTATGAAATTGGAGTAATGAGAATGTTATCAATGAGTCGACCATGTAAAGATCGCCATAATAAATTATGAGGAAAATTTATTATTACTGAGAAACTACCGAACTATAAGAAACTAATAAATCGAGTTAGATGAATAAATTATTAAGATGAACTAAATGACAAAGCTTTATTTATGATCAAATATTAAATTGAATAAGGGGAATATCGAGTTAAATTATTAAATTAAATGTCGTTAAACATTATACTTTATTGAGTAATTATTAAATCGAGAATATTATTAAAATGAACAAACGAGAGAAAAATATAAGTGTATCAAACAATAAAAATTTATTAAAATACTACGAGTTTATAAATCGAGAAAGCATTAAACATATAAAGTAACGGGTAAATTGTTTTTAGTTGAAGATGAGAATTAACTGAGTAATTAAATACAAGGGAATTAATGGGGTAAGTAATTGACAAATTAATTAATCTAGTAAAGAGAAAAACATTATGTTGAGTTGTTTGAAACTTAAAAATAACATGAGATTTATAAGTGAACAGTTAGTCAGATTGATCAAGAGACAAATTAAAGCGAGAGCAAAGCGAGAAGTTAATTAACGAACTAAAATGATAAAATCATTACACGAGTTGATGAGTAACATTAAAATAGGTTGAATGAGCAATATTAAAAGATTCAGCGAGAATTTGTTAAATACAAGTTAACAAGAGCATTAGTAACACAACTTAAAAGAGAAATTATCTGCTCGAGTAGTCTGATAATTAAATTTGATCACGTGAAAAATCATAAAAACGAGTAAATGTATACATTGTGTTGACTGGTGAGAAGTCATTAAACGAGATTTGAGTTTAAATTGATAATATAAGCTTGCGTTGGGTAAAAACAACAAGTTGTAGAGATTTGAGGTGAGTGCATTTGAGTATATGCAAATTGAGTAAAAGGCATGAGTTGCCAACTATCTGGGTTTATGTGTTATAAAATACATTTATGTGAATTATGTACTTGTGGTGTAGTGATTGATAGTGGTGCGAACCGCTAAACTGTTTATTTTGCTTTAAAACAAACTGATGTCCCATAGAGCAGAGGACCTTGAGATATCATTCTTGGCGGAGATTGGAAATAATAAAATTTTTCTGGTGTAAATTATGTAAAAGTAATACCTTGTTAAAACTGTGCGGGAAAGTTTTCCCATAAAAGCTTATTTTTATCGCCGTGAGAGGACCGAGTATTGCGAGCACGAGTTGGACGACCGGGCACTACACCGAGATCATCTGTCGCCACAAACCATACCATAACACATCTTCAAGTGGAGTTGAATCGGAGACTCAACACAACGTTAGCCGCTGAGTGCATCAACTGTGCCCGACTACGAGAACCAGCATCAGAGTATCGTGGGTTATTTTGTGTTTCTATCGTCATCATTTTCTTGATGAGGTAACCGAGTTCCTTAGAGAAAATTCCAATCCCGAGCCCTTATCATTTTGCGCCGTTAGAAACGGAAGATTGTACGAGCAGTTGCGAAAACTGTAGTTATTCTTACCGCGTAGGTCGCCCTGAAGAATTTCCTGGTCATTCTTAATCTTATCGCTTTGTTTTCTTTTTTCTTTTTTTTTTTTGCGGACGTGTGTCGTTAGCAAAATAGGTATGCGATGCGAGATCGCTACCGCGAGCTTCTTCCGAGTCATGACTTCGAGAACGAAGTCTATTTTAAGTGGAGTTGAGTTGTAACGCCTCAAATTTTATTGTAATTGAACTATTTACTTTTAATTAAATAATTTACGAGTTAATTATTTAATGGTGAGGTTATGTGTTATGTGCCTTTATGTGTATTTAATTTGAGTAATTTAAATACGTATTATTTCATTAAAGAACAAGGGCCGAACTCCCTTGGTTTTGTTAGTGAGCTCGATGAATTGATTAACAAGTGAGACCACTTTTGGATCATTTGATTCCCGGCCCAAGTGGCAATGATAGCAGGCTTGTACCTTCGAGTAATAGCAGTGACATTAGGACGCCTTTAGGAGAATCACGTCATTAGCATCTCACCCTAAATTACCGACAGTCTCCTTTCCTCGTTTTCACTCCCAGTTGGCAGCCCCAATCAGAGCATCTCCATCAATTGTTCCATCCATAACTCCAAGCATCTTCTTGTACATCATCAGTTCTTCGAGCAATCAGTAAGTTATTGCATTCGGTGGTAGAAACTTATGTTCTTTTAATTCTATTATATCTCTTTGATTCCAACTAAATATCTTTGCGATCACTTCCTTTATTCCAGCACTCACTTTAGTGCTTTGATTCGTGTTTGGGCAGAAGAATCAGGACCGAGTAGTGTTGATCCGAGTGAGCAGATGTCGGATTGAATAGTGGGATTTCCGAGCAGGTATGTGTAGGGTGTCCTTCGGTGAGATATTCATTTTTCTTTCGATTCTTTTCTTTCCATCTGAATCGTATGTTCTAATTGCGTGATGTTTCTGATCGAGTTGCAGAATGATATGTACATTTAAAATTTGGATGAATGTGGATGATTTGTATTTTGTATGAAACAAAAGATTTGAACAGTTAAGCTTTTGTATGGATATGGTTGTTTATGAATTTGGAAATAATGATTTTGTACGGTTAAGTTTTTAATTGAATTGGTTGAGGTTTTTGTAGAGAGATTTATTCAGATGAATCGGTTTCATTGTTCTTCTTCACTTATTTTTTCATTTAGTACAGTGATTATCATTTTCTCTTTCTCTTAATCACTTGATATAAACTCGGTATTTGCACAATTTCTTAGTCATTTCTCCCCCTCATGAGGATCATGAACAGGTCCTCATGGTAATGATGAAAATTTTGCGTTGTAGAAACAAATCTTAGAGAAAAATATTTGAAAAATGTAGAATAGCAGTGTCAATAATCACTTGAAGTCATAAACAGATGCAATCTTTACTGAAGAACTTCAGTAAAGAGATCGTTTACGGATATGACGAACACGAGGATTAAAGACATAGTTAATCAAATATTTGAGATTTAAAAGAGATCAATTTGTTGCGCACAAAAATCATTTGAGTGTAAGGTGAATACAACTGATTAGTCCAAAAGTCACGTATGTATATTACTTACAAAGATGCAATTTTCGCTGAAAGACTTCAGAGAAAAGATCGACGAGTATACAAGACTGAGAACTAAAAAGACAATTAATAGGTAGTCCAGTAGTCATTGATGTATACTACTTACAAAGATGAAATTTTCACTGAATGACTTCAGAGAAAAGATCGACGGGTATACATGACTACGAACTCATGAATTTCACAATGTTGTACACCTTTTGAGAATGAGGAACGGATATGAAAAATTGTTAAGTCCCCAATGAAGTATAGTTTTAAGAATGATTTTGAAATGATAGTAAATGTTTGGGATTTGAAAAATCATTTAAAAAGGTTATGTGCAAAATAAGGTATGTGAAAAATGGAGCCACAACGCAAGAGACGAAGATTTGTCACAAACATATGCAATCTTTACTGATCGAGACTAGTAAAGAGATCGTTTACGAATATGATAAAAATTTATATCCTACGTTGTGAACACATCATTGTGAGCACAAAGTGAGATAAAAAAAAATTAGAATGTTGAGCATCACAAATTAATAAAGAATTTATGAGAATGTGATGTCAACAACTCAATTTGAGTAAAAAGATATTTGTAATTGAGTATTGATTTTGGAAAATGAAAATATTATGTAAAAGGAGAAAAATTGATATACAATTGAAGAATTTTGACAACGAAGTAACACAAAGGTAGCAATGAGAAATCAGAGAATTTGCAATAAACAGATGCAATCAGTACCAACCTAGACTGGTAAAGAGATCGTTTACGAATATTGCAAAAGCTAATACTCAACATTGATAACCTTGTGAGATTGTTAATTTGTAAGAAGTTGAAAAACTGTTTGAGGAAAAAAAAATTATTATCAAGATAGAATTAGAAAATTTGTAATAAACAGATGCAATCAGTACCAATAGAGATTGGTGATGAGATCGTTTACGGATATTACAAAAACTGATACCCCATATTGATAATTATAAAAAGAATTTGAAAGGAGCATTGAAACAGTATTTAGCGATTATAAAAGGATTCTCCCCCTCGACAGTTATTATTCAAAAATCATAAAGCAGTTACGCTCCCCCTTGACATAAGAATGTCTATTTTCTCCCCCTTGACAATTGGATATATAAATACTCCCCCTCAACCAATCAGGATATGAAAGAACGGGTTTCAAGCAGATGTACTTGAAAGCCATTTTATTATTTATTAAAAAAAATTAAAAACAAAAACAAAAACAATAATAAAAAAAACAGTAAAACGGTTTAAGTTTTGAGATTTAGCATACCAAGCTTAGACACAAGAAAATTAAAGCGTTTTTCGTCTAAAGCCTTGGTAAACAAATCAGCTAACTGAAGATCGGTTGACACGAAGTACAATTCCACAGTACCTTGTTCAACATGGTCTTTGATAAAATGATATCGAAGATCGATATGTTTAGTTTTGGATTGTTGAACAGGATTGCATGAAATTGCAATTGCACTCCGTGAATCACAATATAAAGGAATACAGCTGTATGAAAAGCCATAATCTTTTAATTGTGATTGCATCCAAATTACCTGGGATAAGCAGCTTGCAGCAGCAACATATTCTGCCTCTGCAGTTGAAAGAGATACGCAATTTTGCTTCCGTGAAGACCAGCTCACCAATTTATCTCCTAGAAATTGGACACTTCCAGATGTACTCTTGCGATCCAGCATACATCCAGCATGGTCAGCATCAGAGAATGCAGTCAAGTCAAAAGAAGTTTCTTTAGGATACCAAAGACCAAGATCTCGATTACCCTTCAGATAACGAAATATACGTTTGACTGCTTGAAGATGTGATTCTTTTGGAGCAGCCTGATACCGAGCACATATGCAAGTAGAGAACATAATGTCTGGTCGACTCGAAGTAAGATATAATAAACATCCGATCATCCCCCGATAATTTGTAACATCAACAAGTTTGCCATCAGGATCAGCATGCAATTTAGAATCAGGCGACATCAGCGTCGGTATTGGTTTACAATCATTCATGAGATATTTCTTCAAGAGATCAGTTATATACTTGGATTGATTGATAAAGATCCCGGTAGGTAATTGGCGAACTTGAAGACCAAGAAAGAAGTTCATTTCACCCATCATACTCATCTCAAAACGTTTAACCATGAGATCAGAGAACTTTTTATAGTATTTGGGATTTGTAGAACCAAAAATGATATCATCGACATAAATTTGAATGAGAACAATGTCTTACCATTGGCGTTTGATGAAAAGAGTTGTATCGATTTTTCCTTTTGAAAAACCAGAATCAACTAAGAACTTAGATAGCACATCATACCACGCGCGAGGAGCTTGTTTCAATCCATACAATGCTTTATCGAGAATATACACATGATCAGGAAAATTTGGATCTACAAAACCTTCGGGTTGATGAATGAACACTTCTTCATTTAGAATGCCATTTAAAAATGCAGTTTTAACATGCATTTGATATATTGTAAAATTCTTATGTGCTGCGTATGCCAAAAATATTCGAATGGCTTCTATTCCTGCAACAGGAGCAAATGTTTCTTCAAAATCAATACCCTCCTGTTGAGCATATCCTTTTGCAACGAGACGTGCTTTATTACGAATTACAATCCCATTCTCATCCTTCTTGTTTTTGAATATCCACTTAGTACCTATAACAGATTTCCCAGGTGGCTTTGGAACCAGACGCCAAACTTTTAATCGCTCAAATTGATTGATTTTTTCTTGTATAGCAAGGATCCAGTCTGGGTCTGAGAGAGCTTCACTGACTTTCTTAGGTTCAATAGAGCTTAGAAAAGAAGAATATTGACATTCTCCAGCAGTGGCTCTACGAGTTTGAACAGAAGATTCAGGATCACCGATTATTTGATGCAAAGGATGCTCTCTTGTCCATTTAAGAGAATGAGGAAGTGGAAGTTGACCTAGTATTATATTTGAGGTATCTGTGAATACAGGATGAGGGATTATTGCAGTTTGAGTATTTGATGTAGAAGGTGGAGGATCTATTCGTTGAACTTTGAATTTGGAGAAATCAATCACCAAAGGTGGAGGTTTTGCTGGAACTAAAGATAAATCTAAAGGATTAGCAGCTTGACCAGAGGGTGGAGTTTGTGCTGGAACTAAAGATAAATCTAAAGTAGTTGCAGCATTTCCAGAAGGTGGGGAATCGTTCGGAGATGATTGATTTTGAAAAGGTGAAGAAGTATCCGGAGATGATTGAGTATCGAAATGTGAAACAGAAGTTGAAGGAGAAAAGTTGTTAGTTGGATCGACAGAAGTAGGAGATGGTGAATCAGTTGAACTTGAATTTTGGATTTCAGGAACAACAATTGATTGCACATCTGCTACGGATGGAATTGGAATGCCAGCCTCCTCAAATAAAGTATGTCGAATATTATGATAATAATCATAAAATTTTTCAAATAAGACATCTAAATCGTTTTGAGATGTGGAAGGCGATGATGAAGGTAAAGGAATTTCAACTGTTGAAGTTAATGAATCGATTGGAAAGGTCTCATCAAAATTAACATTGACACTTTCTCTAACCGTCCGTTTTGACTGATTATATACTCTGAATGATGCAGATTCTCGTGAGTATCCAACAAAAACTCCTTCATCAGCTTTAGCTTCAAATTTATTTAATTTGTCTGTATCATTTAGGATGAAGCGACGACTCCCAAAAATATGGAAAAATTTGACATTTGGAATTCGGTTATTAATGAGTTCATATGGAGTTTTGTTGTAGGTTTTGTTGATGATTGAACGATTTTGAGTGAAACATGTTGTACTAATAGCTTCAGCCCAAAGAGATAATGGGAGTTTTGAAAATGAAAGCATGGTACGAGCAGCCTCAACTAGAGTACGATTTCTTCGTTCAACAACTCCATTTTGTTGAGGAGTTCGAGCAGCGGAAAATTGATGAGATATACCAACTGATTCAAGGAAAGAATCTAAAGTTTGATTTTTAAATTCAGTCCCATTGTCAGTACGAATAGTATGAACTTTTAATTCTAAATTCGTCTGGGTTTTCTTGATGAAGGAAATTATGGTCTCAGCAGCTTCATCTTTTGTTCTTAAGAAATAGACCCATGTATAACGTGAATAATCATCAACAATTACCAACACATATCGTTTGCCAGCCATAGATTGAACGCTCATAGATGAATTAGGATCTCGTCTTAAAAGAACTTTAGGATTTTGGAGAGAAGAAATCTTAGATTCGAGAGACGTAGGCTTTGGAGAACTATTTTATCTTCTAATTCATGAATTTTAATTTGAAGATCAGATTTTTCTTTGTCAAATGCTTTATGTGTTTCATCGATTTCATTTTCCAGTTGGCAAATTTTCTTTTCAAGAATGAGAGAGGGAACATAAAGCTTTGATGTTATCTTCTGTTGAAGTACATCATTACCTTTGATCTCAAATTCTTCAGGTGTTATGAGTGGAAAATAATCGTCATTTGCAAATTTAGCCTTTTTAGTTTCATATGATTTATTTAATTCAGTGTAATTGAAACTAATTTGGACATTCTCCTTTCTAGCTCGGTTGAAATGTAACACCCAAAAATTCACAAAAATTTAAAACTTTTTGAGTACAAGATTTTAATAAAAATGTTCCCAATAACTTTAATAAATAAATCCCAATAATAATGTTGTCATTTAAAAATGTATTTAATGCGGAAAAAGCTTTAATAAAATGAAATGTTTAATAATAATAAATGTTGTCCACATCAGTTTTGGGAAGATACATCGGTCAACCGTCAACCTTCTCTTTTCCTCTGCTGGTACCTGAAATAGTGGGGGAAATATGGGTCAGCTGGGAAGCTGAGTGAATAATCTCAAAATGCACACAATCATAACATACAACACATGAGGCACATCGGTGTACTCCTACTCAGAATCTACTCAGTTCATTACTTAGATTTATTTCTCAGATTTTATTACTCGGATTTTAATTTATATAGCGCGCTTGTGTGATTCGGGTCGATCGCCCCTCCTCACACCTCAGATAGGCGTAAGCCAAAACTCAGACGGGAGGTAATCCCAAAACTCAGACGGGAGGTGATCCCAAATAGGCATAAAGCCAAAACTCAGATGTGTGTTATTATGTTTTTATCTCTTTAACATAATTATCTCAGATGCACTATCAGGTAGTAGCACATATACTCAGATCGGTATTATAAAAATAGATGCTCAGGTACTTAGATACTCAGATAACATATCGGTACTCAGATACTCAGATAACATATCAAACTCAGATATCAAGTATGGTGCAAGTAAAGTAACACGTAAGTCATGCATGTATAACATTATAACTGAATATACGGTGAGAATACTCACCTCGAGAAACGTAAGCTCCAAAGGGTTCCCGACAGTCAAAGGTACAGCAAGTTATCTCTTAGACGATCCTAAAACATAAAACGAAACCCCGAATTAAAATCCACCCAAAAACTTATTTTAGAAAAGCTGGCAGCACCCGTCAGTCTCATGGGAACTATCGTAACTCCTAACGGCTCATTAGATTTCTCCCATATTTTAATCGCAGAAACTAGACAACCAGAACTACAAATCAATGTGAGACGGTCACTGTCCAAAACAGACTCTAAGGGTCTCAAAATGGTGTCACAAGACAGGCATGCTGTACAGGTCAATTTCCTAACAGCAGCAGATTAAAACGGGAATAACTTTTAAACCGTAAATTAGATAGACGAGACGAAAGATGACTCAGAATACTTGGCACTTGCGCGGGCCAAAAACCCAAAATCTTATTGTGAACAGGTTTGAAACAGACACGAACATCAGGGGCAAAATATGTCAAAAAGTTGTATTAACTTAAAACCCGATTTAGCAACCCGACATAATGAAAAACGACATGTGACAGATTTAACCCAAAACAAAAATATTTAATCCCGAACATAATTACTAACCCAACCCGACATCACCCGATATCTTGAATCATAAATTACCCAAAACAAGTTCATTGGTTTTATGGAAACCCGATTCAACTACAACCTTCACACAATCTGCAAGATTAATCCGAGACAACAAATAATTCAATGTCACAACAATTAAGCAATCAGTCAAGTATGGATCGGGAATTCCCGATTGGTTTGAACCTAAACACTAACTGATCAGTACCGATGGGACAAATAAACAAAACAAATCAAGAAGGGATGTAAATCTACCAATTAGTATTGCTTTACCCATGAATCCCCGAACCTTCTCGTGTGCTCCTGCTTAGTTAATCTATGACATCAATCAGCCACTTGATCACAATTGAACTCGACCCCAGTGGAAATCTGACGTACTATCCTCTATCAGACCCGTAACATCAACCACACAATTGGTTATCATTGAGGATTTAGAAAACGGAGGGAGTACCATAAACGAACAGGAACAATAATTCTCGCCACAAACCCGAATCATAACACCAATCAATCATGAAAACAATAAGAGATTAATAGTCAGAAAACAAAGGAACGAGAGAACCAAAGAAGGGGGAAATTCTACCGAAGGTCATGATCAATGAACCACTCCGGTCTTCTTCCTAGCTGCTGCCCGACGGATTGCACCAGAATGAATGAAATCATGATTGGGGATGAACGGACGGCTGCACGAACTCAGCAGAGAGGGATGTTCTTCGACAGCTCAAGGGGTATTAGGGAGTTTAGGTTTAATTTTAACTTAAATGAGGATTATCATGGGTTTAAGGCTTGATTAATGTTTGGGCTCAATAAATCTCGGGCTTCCTAATCGTTAAACTCGGGCTGAGGAGAAAGAAAAAAAAACAACAAAGAAATACAAGGTTCAGCATTATACTCCTTAGCCAGCCTCAATACGGGAAGCAATAGTTGCGGGTCTTGGCCTCGGCCTTTGGCCGGCCTTGACCTGATACCAAAACGCACACGATTCACATCACTAACGGGATATTAATTTACTAACCCAAGATAAATAAAACGACACCCATAGTGTAGATGAGCTCGGGATTTATAATATTATCGAAATTATTTAACACAAAACTCATTAACGATATTAACACCTGACTTTGCACACTTAATAAAAATGATTAACATATAAATTTGAATCCAAATAAAAGTAATATTTTATTATTAAATTTTTGGGGCGTTCCATGAAAGTCTCTATTTCTTCTTCCTCATCAGTTATACGAACAAATCTTTGAGAGATCCCATGATGCGTGTATCTTGAATCATATAAGGTAGGAACCATTTTGCATGCAGTCTTAAGATATTCAGGATTGTCAGCCCCAAGCCCTTCTCTTGAATTGAAATATTTGAAATCTTTGGGCTTGTTTAGATGAATGGTTTGATCAGTATGTCCTCTTTTGACAATCAATTCCTCAAGATGTTTGATATGGGAATTCAATTTATTGGTTTCATGCTTGAGTGTGTTTATTATATTTTGTTTGGTTTTCATTTCATTTAATGAATTTATCTTTTGTTCATGAATATTTTCAGTTAATTCTTTGATTTGTGATGTTAAAGATTTAAATTGTTTTTCATTGTCATCAAAATCTTGTTGTTTACGTGCCAATGCATTTTTATTATATTGATATCCATGCCATGTTTTTGTGTGTAATTTGTGATTGTGATCAAACTTAACCTGTAATTCTGATATTTGATTTTGTAAATCCAGATTCTCTTGTTTAAAAACTTGTGTTTGTTGAATATGATGAACAAGTTGATCACCTAGATGAGAATTTTGTTTATTTTGGTTTTCCAAAATATTTAAATGATCTTTAAGTTGATCATTTAAATCTTTTTCTTCTAAAAGTTTTTGAGTTAATAATTCAATTTGAGATATCTGAGTTTGAGTAAAACAAGTATCAGAATTATTGGAAGTATTTTCATTAGAGAGAAGAAGTGTGTACCTTGCCATCCTCATCAAGCTCATTAATACGATCATCAACCTCAGCATTTTCTCTCGCCATAAAGGATAAATTTGCTGAATGTTCTTCATCTTCGGGTTCAGAATCTTCCATCCAACTGAGATCTTCAGCCAACAACACCTTCCCAGCCTCGATTTGCTTAGCCATTAGCATCTTTCGTTTAAAATAATCAGAATTGCGAACTTTGGGTTTCTTGCAATCTCGAGAGTAATGACCAGCAATACCACAATTATAACATTTTTTCGTTGGATCCAGTGGTGTAAGAGTTTGCTTATCAGATGTGTTGTTTGTTGATGAAGCAGATGGAGCCGATTTAAAGTTTGAGGACGATCTCAAGTTGTTGTTGGTGGGTGTTTTGTAATACTGCTTCTCATAGTTGGAAATGAGTGACATAGCTTGAAGAACATCTTCGAGTTCTTTTTGAAAATCATCAGTTGTAAATGTCACTGGTGCCTCAATACTCTCTTTCATCTTAGTCGCTGATGAATACAGACGGTGTTGTTTTGTAAGCAGTGCAAGAGTATCATCAGTCTCTTGTTTAGTTTTCACTATGTTCTTAACCATAGGTTCATTTTGGTGCAAATATTCATAAAGTTCATGAATATCATTGAGACTGAGATCTTTGTGCTGCATGGCACTATTCCCAAATATTTCCCACTCTGGTAACAGACTATGAATGAATTTGATATTCATCTCCAAATTTTCTTTATGCAGATGGTTTTTGCGAAGTTCATTCATCAATGTACAATATCTATGATATGTACTTTCCAGATCTTCTCCATTTATCGCCTTAAATGATTGATAAGAATTTAGGGTAGTAACCATCTTTGCCTTGTTGCCTAACACTGTACCCTCCATTTGTTTCCTGATCTCATCCCACATCTCTTTGCCAGTTTCAAGACTATCTAAACTGTTGTAGATGTCATTTGGTAAGCCTTGAAGCATAAAAGAATATGATTGTACATCGGCTTTGGCCCTTTGAGCTTGCTGTACTGAATATTCAGTAGGAGGAATACGACGTTTTCCACTGATAACTACAGGAGTAGCATCTGGATCAGCAATAGCATCTTCATAAAATACTGCATTTCCATGCTCGAGGGATTCAAGAATTTTAACATGTAGCTCCTGGTTTCTGATAAAGTGGAGAAAACGTTTCTTCCACTGAGGATATTCTCCTCGATATAATACCAGAGGTTTGAGATCAGATCTGATCGAAAGTGCATCTTTTGAAGTCATTGTGAAGTGATTTTAAGTTGCACTTTTGTGAGAGAAAATTCAAAATCCCCAAAATGATCAACTGATTTTTCCAGATAGTAAAATATACTTTAAATGTGGCCTAGATTTTCGAATTGGTCAAAAACGATAAACGGATCAAAAACTAGGGCTACACGAAGTTTGGAAATTTACCGAAAAATCACAAAATCGTGAATAAAGTGTTTAGAACAGGGGTTTTTGGACTGAGAAGTCGGGTAAACTGCCTACGGCGTTTATCACGTCGTAGCCGTCGTCGCGAGCTTCAATTTGGTTACTCGTGGGCTTTAAACGGACACCCGAGCTGAAAGTTATGATCGTTTTAGTATAACCCCTTTTGTCACACAAGCTTGGGATCGGGCCGAGGATTGTGTTCGGGCCGAAGACTATGTTGGGCCGAAGAGTGTTCGGGCCTAAGAGTGTTCGGGCCGAAGATTTGTTGGCCGAAGAGTGTTCGGGCCGAAGAGGTTGTTCGGACCGAAGAGTTGTTCGGGTCGAAGACTGTATTCGAGCCGAGGGTTGTGTTCGGGCCGAGCACTTGAGTGAGCCGAAGACTTGAGCCGAACTCCTTGAGCCGAGAACTGGAGTCAAGCCGAGACTGTTCTTGGAGCCGAACTCCTTCAACGAGCCGAACACTTTCGAAGAACATCAAAAACTCACCAAATTGATCCTAGTTTGCTCAATTCTTAACCAAAACCATTGATTCCAATCTCAATATGCTCGAAATCACTTTTCTAACGATCGAATCCAATAATATTCCTCAATCCATAACAAATCAAATCGAATTTTGCAAATTACAGTCAATATTTTGAGTTTTTCACTTTTTCATAAAAATCACTGAATCATGATCAATTGTTAATGGAATTGATTGAAATTTGATTCTATTGTGCTTAGAATCAATGGAGAAACACGAATATCCAATCAAAACATCAATTCCAAACAAAAAATTTGCAAATTAATTTTCACAGAGACGTACCAAACTTTTCTTCAACAAAAACTCTGATCTGGATCAAATCATCACGAATTTGGATCTGTTCCTTGAAGGATTATGCTCTGATACCAATTGAGAGAGCTAATGCAATCGAAATCAAGCTAATTCATGATGATTTGTGAAGAAATGAAGATCAAAGTGTGTGTTTTAGTGTGTGTGTGAGTTAAGAGAGAATAGATGGAGGATGAAGCTTTCAGAATGTGTATTCAGTAATTGTGTGGGAAAGACTTACAAATCAAGTCAAACATACAACATTATATACTCTTACCACTTAACAAGGAAAAGTTAACTAACGGAATTCAAGGTCAAAACCTTATTACAAAATTGGTCCTACGTATTGATCCGAATGAGCAGATGTCGGATTGAATAGTGGGATCTCCGAGCAGGTTTGTGTAGGGTGTCCTTCGGTGAGATGTTCATTTTTTCTTTCGGTTCTTTTCTTTCCATCTGAATTGTATGTTCTAATTGCGTGATGTTTCTGATCGAGCTGCAGAGACGCAAGAGTAAGAAGTCAGGCACTTTGATTCTGTGGCGGGTATGCGGTTTAATCATTCATAATACGTGAGTTGTAGTAATAAACGATGTTAGTTGGTTGTTTCCATCGTGAATTGAGATTTGAGCAGGAGGAGTGGGAGTTCTAGGCTTGTCGGGTTTTAACTTCACCGAGCCGAAGCAATTTCCAATTGAGTAGTTGTAGCCGGAATTCGTGTTATCTCGGTAGTTCTCTTCCCTTTTATTCGACTGTTGATTAACCTTTGTATTCTCGAGATTATTACTTGATGTTGTAGGGGCTGTGACCGAGTGTTGTCAGGTTCGGGATTTTTATTCTTATTATTGATGGTATCGGGTGTGACAACTCGATATTTCTGGTATGTAACCTCATTTCATTTCTAGAACTTCCCTTATTTAGAAAGTTTCTACTTACAGACATTTCTATTTTGGTATTCCTTATACACAACAAACATACATATTTTTACACAATACATTAGTGTTTGACTATTTTAGTCAACACAACATTATTACTTTCTTATGGTGACACACTTTGAGCTAAAACATTTCTAAAACGCTAATGTTCTCGATAAAACAATAAACGTAACGATCTAACTTAAACGTGACTCGAATGAACCAAACTACAAAAACCAATACTCGAACCTAGACCGACCACCAATGTGGCCGGCCTCCCCTTGCTCGATCATACCCACTCGGCCGAACCCCTTTGGGGTGTGATTAAACTTGTTTTGACCTTATCATGTTGTTCTTATCCTCATCTTATTCAAAAGAGTTTTAATTTGATTCAAACTCTTGTTGCCTCCTCACTATAAATATCATCTAATACCTAAACCCTAAACTTTTTCATCATCATCTCGGCCGAACCCTAGCACCATCGGATCTCAAGTTCGACGCAAGCCATCACCATTCGATCTTGTTCGTGTTTGATCTTGTTCGTCCGATCCAAGAAAGGTATACCGAATTCCCCCTTTGATTTCGTTAGTTTTCTTGTTAAATCTGGTCCCTAGTTCGAACCCGAGACCATGGCCAAGGCCATATGGTCTCGGCATGCACCCTCATCCCACGAATCCGTAGCCTACATGCATGCTTATGTATGTGTGGGTTGCTCGGTTAAATCATTAGAACTCGGTAGATTTGTTGTTGATTCGTCGATTTGTTTGTTTGAACCCTAGATCTAGAACCCTAGACTCGAGCTATACCCGATCTATACACACAAACCTTGAACTAGCCGATCTAGACCCCAAACCCGTAGGGTTTTGGCACTCGGCCAACCCTAGGTTAAACCCTAGCCGAACCCTAACCCTAATTGAGTGCATGTTTGACTATTTGACCATTTGATAGCTAGTTGACCAACATTGACCCGCACCCATATGCAAAACCCAAACCCTACTCGGCCAAACCCGAATACCGAAACCCTAATCCTAAAACCGTACACATCAAACCCAAAATAAACCTAAGTTGACTTTAGTGGACTTTTGTTGACCATATGTTGACCCACAAGCTAAAAGGGTCAAGGCCGGATCTTGACCCAAAACCGTGGACCAAACCCGAACATATAATCGGGCCAAGGCCCGTACTTGGCCCAATTCGATCTATCTTAGCCCATCGGGCGCAAACATTAGTTGGGCCATTAGTATCCAAGCCCATTTGGACCAAAGCCCAAACCTTTGGCCCATACCCAACCAAACCGAACCCAATTGGGCCAAGCCCAATTTAAGACCCAACCTAAGTGGACCTAAGCCCAATAAGAGGCCCAAGTGGCCCAACCCATTAAGCCCATTTGGCCCAATAGGCCCAATCTAGGCCCAATAAGCCTAACCCAAGCCCATTTCATTTCATTTCATTTCGTAGTCCATTTCATTTCATATCATTTCATTTCGAGAATCATTTCATTTCATGTCATTTCATTTTGGAGCCTATTTCATTTCATTTTATAAAACCCAATGCATTTCATTTCATTTCATTTATTAATCCAAGTTCATTCGATGTCACAAAACATATAACATAACATTTAACGTATATCATATATCTTATATCGTATATAGTATCGCCTGTGTTAGCTTAGTCTAATCAGTAGTTAAATCATTTAGGAAGCTAGGAGTCTCCCGAGGATTCCTCTGTCTTAATTTCTTGTCGCTAAGCTTTGCCAGGTGAGTCCACAGACCCCTTTTACTCTTTTAACTGTTTTATAAACTTTGGGGTGGAAAACATAAACATAAATTGCTACTGTTTTACTATGACTGTACAACAACATCTATACATTTTCATTATCGCATTGGCATGACAAACAATTATTATACCGGACTAAGGTTACCAGCAATCATTAGCTAGTGGATCTAGACCATGGATATGCAGATAGTACTATTGGCTGACACTCATCCTCCCAACAACGTTTGATCATTACTTGGTTTATCCAAGACATTTCCGGGAGTGTATATCCATAAAATAACATAACATACTGGAGTTGAAGTGTTGATTGTGGACTTAGGGGTTGGTATATTAACTCAATAGACTAGCTACCTATTGGGGATAACAGTTCATGCGATGTCAAACACAACATTTTGTTCAACACTTTTTCATAAACATAACTAGTAGTTGTATCCATTCTACAACTATACTAAACATTTTCATACTTACTACTCATATCATATGAGTGTTGAACCTTATACATTTTCAGTCATAAACCATTTTGGGTAGCAAATCACTTTACTTTCATCATACACATTAACCCTGTGGATTCACTCAACATTATTGTTGACCCTTTTACTATTTATGTTTTTCCAGGTAATTAGGTGCAGTGGAGTTTGGAGGATATGAGCATTGGGATTATCGTGAGCCATGATTAAAACATTAAGTTTACGAACAATCAATTCATTTCAAACAATTTCTATTTTAGGAAACTTGCTATTTTTGGAAACTTTCTACTTTTGGAAAGTGAAACTAACGCTTATTTTTCGTTATTGCGTGGTTGTTTGTTTACTTAATTTTTTCTATGTTGTCATGAACGTTACACCTCCGTTCTTCCGCAAAACATTTTAAATGAAGTAAAACTCATTTTTGGCGGGGTGTGACAGAGTGGTATCAGAGCTTAAGTTATAGTGAATTAGCAAGCCTAGTCTATAACTACAAAAGATTTTTGGGAAAAACAAACATTTTTATGAAATCAAAATAATCATGGCATGCTCAGTCTCATATCCTGAAGTTCCATTGTTCTTAGTTTAGAACATTTGCCTTAGTTAGTATTGCCCTAGTGTTATAGCTAGCATATGTCAGTAAGCCTTACAACTTCATAATCTAATAGACTTTTATGCGCTGTGTTTAGTAGAATGTCATCAACAAGTGTTATTAATATCTCGTCAGAATCAGAGTACGACAGTGATCAGAGTACCGCCACGTCTAGAAGACGTGCTACGCCTCCTCCGCCTCCCAAACCAGTGTTTACACCGACGCCTTTCCCAATATCGTCAGCAGATTGGTTTCATCCTACTCAGCCTCCTATCCCGGTGTATCCCAATGGACCCCCTGACCTCAAGCCTGGAGAGCGTCCTTATCTCTATCGACTGGTGAAGGATGGTGAACTCTACATGACGACAAGAAAACGACCAGCAGCCAGAAGAAGATGATTAGTCATCTACCTATCGTCTATATTTGTTTTTCTATTATTAGATTTTATGTTTAGCTATTTTAGTATTTTGTTTCTTAGTATTGGCAAATATGCCCTACTTATAAAACTATTATGTATTAGGAATGTGTTTAATAAAAGTGATATTTTAGTAATTTCTATTGTTCTTATAATTGTATTTTCTATATGTCTCTACTACTACTATAATTACGACTAGTTATATCTACGTCTACTACTACTATTACGTCTATTGTATATCTACTCTTTGATCCCTATTATAAGTACATATTTTCCTTATAGTCCTCCTATATTATTCATCTCTTAATTTCTTATCATTTGTATCAGCAATTTATCAATGGCTCGAGGAGGAAACGCTGAGACTGTCGAACAAATGGTGGAACGCCGTATCGCTGAAGCAATAGCTCAAATGAACGCTGCAAGAGGAAATGCCGCTGGTGCATCTAATGTGGGAAACAACGGTATATTATACGACTCCATGAAAGAAGATTCATTATTTCCATCTTATTTTAAACTTATTACTTATTTTCTTTCCTTATTTATTTAAACTTCAGATCCCCATCGTCAAGGTCAATCCTATAAGACCTTTACGTCCTGTCATCCTCCGACCTACTCTGGATCTGAAGGTGCTATTGCTATCATCCACTGGATTGAGAAGGTGGAATCCATTTTTAGCGTTATACAATGTGCCCCTGAGAATATGACGAAGTTTGCTGCTAGTACGTTGTCCAAGGAAGCGTTGTCCTGGTGGAATTCTCAAGTGCAAGTCTTAGGTCGTGCAACTGTTGATGCTATGACTTGGGATACGTTCAAGGATCAGTTAACTCAAAAGTTTTGCCCAAGGAGAGAGCTACAAAAAGTTGAGGTGGAACTATGGAATCTGTCCATGGTTGGATCTGATATTGTTACCTACACAACTAAGTTCCAAGAACTCGCTCGTCTCGTTCCTCATTTGGTTACTCCGGAATTCAAGCGTATTGAAAAGTATCTTCAAGGTCTTCATGATCTTATTCGTACACATGTTATTGCTTCTGAACCGACAACATTCGAAGATGCTGTGAATCGTGCAACAAGGTTGACTGATGATGCAATGAGAAGTGGATCGTTCAAAGACAAGCTAGTGGTGTCTAGCAAATCTACTGATAATGTGAGCAATGAAAATGGAAAGCGTTCCTACGACAAAAAACGTGATCACAAAGGGAACAAATACCAAAAGTCTAAGAATTATGCAGCCTCTACTCAGAACAACAATCGGTCAAATTCAGAATCTAAGTCCTATGCTGGAAGCAAGCCTCTATGTAGCAGATGTAACTGGCATCATGGTGGTCAGTGTGAGAAGTGTTTCAAGTGTGACCGCTGGGGTCATAATTTCAGAAAGTGTTCGTCCAACAATCCTCCTAAGAATCTTGTCTGCTACGAGTGTGGTGATTCTAACCATTATCGTAATCGTTGCCCTAGACTTCAGAACAACAATAACCAGAATGGCAACAACAACAATGACAATCGTAACAACAATCGCAATGCCAACAACAACAATGATCGTCAAAATGGTCGTGGTCGTGCATTTGTTATGAATGCTCAAGAAGCTCGTGAGAACCCTGATACCGTCACTGGTACGTTTATCGTCAACAATCATTTTGCTTCTATTTTATTTGACTCGGGAGCCGACTTGAGTTTCGTATCGACCGACTTTAAAAGTTTCTTAAATCTAGATCCTGATCGTTTGAAAGTGAATTATGAAATCGAGTTAGCAAATGGCAAGGTTGTTAGGTCTAGTGAAGTTTTTAAAGGTTGTAAGCTTGACCTAGATGATCACATTTTTGATATAGACCTTGTGCCTGTAGAGCTAGGTAGTTTTGATATCGTCATAGGGATGGATTGGTTGTCTAAGAACCGTGCTGAAATTATATGTTACACCAAACAAATCCGAATTCCCTTATCCGAAATAGAAACATTAATAATTCAAGGTGAACAAAGAAACAGAAACATAAAAATCATAACTTCTATGAAAGCTCAAAAATATCTTCGTAAAGGATGCCAAGCCTTTCTTGCTCATGTCGTTGACACAAAGTCCAAAGATCGTAAGATTGAGGACATTCCTATTGTTCGTGAATTTCCTGGTGTATTTCCTAGTGAATTGCCTGGACTGCCGCCTCAGAGGCAAGTTGAATTTCGTATTGATCTGATTCCAGGAGCCGCACCTATCGCGCGTTCTCCTTATCGTCTTGCACCGTCTGAAATGCAAGAACTTTCATCGCAATTACAAGAACTTCTTGATCTTGGTTTCATTCGACCGAGTTTCTCGCCCTGGGGAGCTCCGGTCCTTTTTGTTAAAAAGAAAGATGGTTCAATGAGAATGTGCATTGATTATCGTGAGTTGAACAAAGTAACAATTAAGAATCGATATCCTCTCCCCCGTATTGATGATCTATTCGATCAACTCCAAGGATCGAGTTTCTATTCCAAAATCGATCTTCGTTCTGGTTACCATCAGTTAAAAGTTCGTGATGAAGATGTGCCCAAAACTGCTTTTAGAACTCGCTATGGTCATTATGAATTTTTGGTAATGCCATTTGGTTTGACCAATGCACCTGCTGTGTTTATGGATCTCATGAACAGAGTGTGCAAACAGTATCTCGATAAATTCGTTATCGTCTTCATAGATGATATTCTCATCTATTCGCATTCTAGAGAAGAGCATGAAGAGCACTTAAGAACTATTCTTGAGTTGTTGGATAAAGAGGAGTTGTACGCCAAGTTGTCCAAGTGTGAATTTTGGTTGCGTGAAGTCCAATTTTTGGGTCATGTTATCAACGAAGGAGGTATTCACGTTGATCCTGCAAAGATAGAAGCTATAAAGAATTGGGAAGCTCCGAAGACCCCAACTGAGGTAAGACAATTCCTTGGTCTTGCTGGTTACTATAGAAGATTTATAGAAAATTTCTCAAAGATTGCAAAGGATTTAACGGTGTTAACACATAAGGATGAGAAATTTGTCTGGGGTGAAAAGCAAGAATCAGCCTTCCAATCTCTTAAATCTAAATTATGTTCTGCTCCTATTCTATCTCTCCCTGAAGGAACCGATAATTTCGTGGTGTACTGTGATGCTTCGCACCAAGGACTAGGTTGTGTATTGATGCAACATGACAAAGTAATCGCCTATGCCTCTCGACAACTGAAGAACCACGAGAAGAATTATACAACCCATGATCTTGAGTTGGGTGCCGTTATATTTGCATTGAAAATTTGGAGACATTACCTCTACGGTACCAAGTGCACAATATTTACCGATCACAAGAGTTTGCAACATATCTTCAATCAGAAAGATCTCAACATGAGGCAGCGTAGGTGGATAGAGTTGATGAATGACTATGAATGTGAGATTAAGTATCATCCTGGTAAGGCTAATGTGGTAGCTGATGCCTTAAGTCGGAAAGAGCAACCTAAACCTCGTCGTGTTCGAGACATTCCAATCTCCGTTCGTTCTAATCTATCTTCCCAAGTTCATGAATTCCAAACTGAAGCCCTGAAGGTAGAGAACATCAAAAGTGAAGCTTTGCGTGGTATGGAGAAGCAGTTAGAAGCAAAGGTGGATGGAACTCTTTATTTCATGGATCGTTTATGGGTTCCAAATTTTGGAAGTGTTCGCAATGTTATCTTGAATGAAGCTCACCGATCCAAATATTCTATTCATCCTGGTGCCGACAAGATGTATAAAGATGTCAAAGAGTTATATTGGTGGCCTAACATGAAGAAAGAAATCGCAGTTTATGTCAGCAAATGTTTAACTTGTGCTAGAGTGAAAGCAGAGAATCAGAAGCCTTCCGGTCTTCTACAACAACCAGAGATCCCTGAATGGAAATGGGAAGAAATCTCTATGGATTTTATAACTAAATTGCCTCGAACATCTAGTGGTCATGATACAATTTGGGTAATCGTCGATCGATTGACCAAATCAGCTCACTTCATTCCTATTAAGGAAACTGATCAAATGGAGAAGTTAACAAGAATTTATGTAAAGGAAGTTGTATCTCGGCATGGTGTGCCAGTCGCGATCATCTCGGATCGTGATAGTCGCTTTACGTCTCGTTTTTGGCAATCGTTGCAAAAATCTCTCGGTACTCGCCTCGATATGAGTACTGCCTATCATCCCCAAACAGATGGTCAGACTGAAAGAACAATTCAAACTTTGGAAGACATGCTGAGAGCATGTGTTATTGATTTTGGTGGAAGTTGGGATTCTCATCTTCCGTTAGCTGAGTTCTCGTATAATAATAGTTATCATACAACTATTAAGGCCGCACCGTTTGAAGCTTTGTATGGAAGAAAGTGTCGTTCGCCACTTTGCTGGATTGAAATTGGTGATCGTCAGATTACTGGTCCTGAGATTCTACAAGAAACGATTGACAAGATTTTTAAAATCAAAGATCGCATCAAGGCTGCCAGAGATCGACAAAAGAGTTATGCTGATAATCGTCGAAAGCCTTTAGAGTTCGCTGTTGGCGACCACGTTTTGCTAAAAGTAGCACCTTGGAAAGGTGTTGTACGTTTTGGTAAGAAAGGAAAGCTCAGTCCTCGTTATGTTGGACCATTTGAGATTCTTGAAAGAATCGGTGCTGTTGCTTATCGCCTTCGTCTTCCTAATGAGCTCAGCAATGTTCACAACACATTTCATGTTTCTAATCTTAAGAAGTTCATTCATGATCCTTCGCTTATCGTCCCTACTGAAGAAATCATCATCGACGACAAACTTCATTTCAGTGAGGAACCAATTGAAATATCTGACTGGAAAGAGCAAAAGTTGCGAAGAAGCAAGATCACAATTGTCAAAGTCAGATGGAACTCCAAAAGAGGTCCTGAATTCACGTGGGAACGTGAGGACCAAATGCGAAAGAAATATCCTCATCTTTTTCTCGTTGTCTCTCCTGTTCGTTCTTCGTCTTAAATTTCGGGACGAAATTTCTTCAACCAGGGGAGAATGTGACAACTCGATATTTCTGGTATGTAACCTCATTTCATTTCTATAACTTCCCTTATTTAGAAAGTTTCTACTTACAGACATTTCTATTTTGGTATTCCTTATACACAACAAACATACATATTTTTACACCATACATTAGTGTTTGACTATTTTAGTCAACACAACATTATTACTTTCTTATGGTGACACACTTTGAGCTAAAACATTTCTAAAACGATAATGTTCTCGATAAAACAATAAACGTAACGATCTAACTTAAACGTGACTCGAATGAACCAAACTACAAAAACCAATACTCGAACCTAGACCGACCACCAATGTGGCCGGCCTCCCCTTGCTCGATCATACCCACTCGGCCGAACCCCTTTGGGGTGTGATTAAACTTGTTTTGACCTTATCATGTTGTTCTTATCCTCATCTTATTCAAAAGAGTTTTAATTTGATTCAAACTCTTGTTGCCTCCTCACTATAAATACCATCTAATACCTAAACCCTAAACTTTTTCATCATCATCTCGGCCGAACCCTAGCACCATCGGATCTCAAGTTCGACGCAAGCCATCACCATTCGATCTTGTTCGTGTTTGATCTTGTTCGTCCGATCCAAGCAAGGTATACCGAATTCCCCCTTTGATTTCGTTAGTTTTCTTGTTAAATCTGGTCCCTAGTTCGAACCCGAGACCATGGCCAAGGCCATATGGTCTCGGCATGCACCCTCATCCCACGAATCCGTAGCCTACATGCATGCTTATGTATGTGTGGGTTGCTCAGTTAAATCATTAGAACTCGGTAGATTTGTTGTTGATTCGTCGATTTGTTTGTTTGAACCCTAGATCTAGAACCCTAGACTCGAGCTATACCCGATCTATACACACAAACCTTGAACTAGCCGATCTAGACCCCAAACCCGTAGGGTTTTGGCACTCGGCCAACCCTAGGTTAAACCCTAGCCGAACCCTAACCCTAATTGAGTGCATGTTTGACTATTTGACCATTTGATAGCTAGTTGACCAACATTGACCCGCACCCATATGCAAAACCCAAACCCTACTCGGCCAAACCCGAATACCGAAACCCTAATCCTAAAACCGTACACATCAAACCCAAAATAAACCTAAGTTGACTTTACTGGACTTTTGTTGACCATATGTTGACCCACAAGCTAAAAGGGTCAAGGCCGGATCTTGACCCAAAACCGTGGACCAAACCCGAACATATAATCCCGTACTTGGCCCAATTCGATCTATCTTAGCCCATCGGGCCCAAACATTAGTTGGCCCATTAGTATCCAAGCCCATTTGGACCAAAGCCCAAACCTTTGGCCCATACCCAACCAAACCGAACCCAATTGGGCCAAGCCCAATTTAAGACCCAACCTAAGTGGACCTAAGCCCAATAAGAGGCCCAAGTGGCCCAACCCATTAAGCCCATTAGGCCCAATAGGCCCAATCTAGGCCCAATAAGCCTAACCCAAGCCCATTTCATTTCATTTCATTTCGTAGTCCATTTCATTTCATATCATTTCATTTCGAGAATCATTTCATTTCATGTCATTTCATTTTGGAGCCTATTTCATTTCATTTTATAAAACCCAATGCATTTCATTTCATTTCATTTATTAATCCAAGTTCATTCGATGTCACAAAACATATAACATAACATTTAACGTATATCATATATCTTATATCGTATATAGTATCGCCTGTGTTAGCTTAGTCTAATCAGTAGTTAAATCATTTAGGAAGCTAGGAGTCTCCCGAGGATTCCTCTGTCTTAATTTCTTGTCGCTAAGCTTTGCCAGGTGAGTCCACAGACCCCTTTTACTCTTTTAACTGTTTTATAAACTTTGGGGTGGAAAACATAAACATAAATTGCTACTGTTTTACTATGACTGTACAACAACATCTATACATTTTCATTATCGCATTGGCATGACAAACAATTATTATACCGGACTAAGGTTACCAGCAATCATTAGCTAGTGGATCTAGACCATGGATATGCAGATAGTACTATTGGCTGACACTCATCCTCCCAACAACGTTTGATCATTACTTGGTTTATCCAAGACAATTCCGGGAGTGTATATCCATAAAATAACATAACATACTGGAGTTGAAGTGTTGATTGTGGACTTAGGGGTTGGTATATTAACTCAATAGACTAGCTACCTGTTGGGGATAACAGTTCATGCGATGTCAAACACAACATTTTGTTCAACACTTTTTCATAAACATAACTAGTAGTTGTATCCATTCTACAACTATACTAAACATTTTCATACTTACTACTCATATCATATGAGTGTTGAACCTTATACATTTTCAGTCATAAACCATTTTCATAACAAACATTTTGGGTAGCAAATCACTTTACTTTCATCATACACATTAACCCTGTGGATTCACTCAACATTATTGTTGACCCTTTTACTATTTATGTTTTTCCAGGTAATTAGGTGCAGTGGAGTTTGGAGGATATGAGCATTGGGATTGTCGTGAGCCATGATTAAAACATTAAGTTTACGAACAATCAATTCATTTCAAACAATTTCTATTTTAGGAAACTTGCTATTTTTGGAAACTTTCTACTTTTGGAAAGTGAAACTAACGCTTATTTTTCGTTATTGCGTGGTTGTTTGTTTACTTATTTTATGCTATGTTGTCATGAACGTTACACCTCCGTTCTTCCGCAAAACATTTTAAATGAAGTAAAACTCATTTTTGGCGGGGTGTGACATCGGGTTTGTGGGTTGCTTGTTTGTATCGATTTCGTTTTGTCTTGTTTTCCTTCCAAGTTTTCAGATCAAGTCCTTTATAAAAGTTTTGGTACCATTCATATTTGTTTCAGATTGTTGTCGTCATTGGTCATTGATCTTATAAATGTCGGGTTGGGTAAAGATCACGAGTTTGTAATCTAAACGTTTTATTAACCGAAAACCGAACCCGTAGGGTTCTTGGTTTCCTAAACTGAGATAGATTTTTAACTAAAGCACCAGATCATTGTTAAACATATTTCTGAGATTTAAAATGAGTTTCGGGTGTCTCGGGAATAAACAGGTTTATGTTGGGATTCAAAACGGGTTTTAAAATTTCAAACTAAATTTTTGGCAGAATATGTTCACTATGTTTGAGTCCGTTTATAACACACTTAAAATACGATTCTGGATTTTTGGCCCGCGTTAGTCTCTAGTTTTCTGAGTCTTCTTTCCAATGCCGCTGAGGGCTTGTTAATCTGATTTACGGTTTAAAAGATATCTCCATTTTAGTAAACTGTCGCATCAGAGTTTTCGGTTCCGTTTTTATGTCTTGCAAGTCTGTTTTGAGCCCCTTCAGCTTGGATTCCGTTTATGAGGTCTTCTGATGAATTGTAGCCATCTGAGTTTTCTAACTACTGTAAAAATTTGAATAAAATCTAGTGAACCATTTGAGAGTTATGACCGTTTCCGTAAGAGAGTTGCGTCCTGTCAACTTCTGTTGGAAATAATTTTGAGCCGAGTATTAATCCTAGTCTTGTGATGCATTGTAGGATCATTTAGGAGCTGAGTTGTGTCTCTTGTACGTGCCGAGGATTCCTTAGGAGCTTACGTTTATCAAGGTGGGTAATCTTACTATAAACTTGTACTTACTTTCGATTCATGATTTTGTGCTATATGTTATGAATTGTCTTGTTAATTGAGCTTCAGTATTGATTGTCCGATTTATCTGAGTTACCTGTGATCTGAGTGAATTGTGATCTGAGTTATCTGTTTACTGAGTTATCCGAGTTCTGAGTTCTTGAGCTAAAACATTAAACATAATATACTTGACTTGACACCGAAGAGCACTGGTGTCAGATGTTTGTCTTGGCACCGAAGAGTACTGGTGCCAGACGTTTTGACTCAACACCGAATAGTACAGGTGTTGAGCCTTGAGGTTGTGTGAGGCGGGTCGAGGTTGATCTCTCGGCCCAAGTCACACTAGCGCGCTATATAAATTAAAATCTGAGAAATAAAATCTGAGAAATAAATTTGAGTAATTGAGAATTGAGTAGAGTCTTTAGGGATCACTTATGTGACTTGAGTTGTTTGTATTTATCTGTTTATTTTGATATTATTCACTCAGCGGTGGCTGACCCCAAACACTCCCCCCCCCCCCCCCCATTTTGCAGGTATTAGAGCAAGTGCATTGGATGAGCTGTTACTCGATGAGCTTTTGGGATGTTACATTACAAGGATCAACTAGAAGATCGCTCGATTTGTTCATCATCAGTGGATCTATCTTAAGCATTAACTATGGTATGTTTTGGGAAACCCTTTTTCCCTCTCCCCTCGTGTTCGACCGAAACCAACCAAGAACCCTAGGTTCTTGGTAGTTGTCGAATACACACTAGTGTGTGTGTGTGTTCGGGTTTTTCGTACAAGGCTTCTTTCTTGCTAATCTAATCTAGATTTCCAAGATCCCAATCCTTTAGGGTTTAAGGATTAAGTTTAATCCCACTTCCGCTTCTAGGGATTAAATTAGCTAGATGGTTTAACCGGTCAAGAACAAGTTCATGTTCTTGGTCAGTATGGTTCGAACCAAGTGATCTAGGAGGTTGACCCAAGTGGTCAATCAGTGTCAATGAAACCCTTCAGTGGTATCAGAGAGTTGGTTTATAGATCTAAACTAGATTAACAAAGATTATTTGTTTATTTTTTATTAAAGTTTTTTTTTGTTCCAATATTTTTCTTCTTCTTCTTAATTCACGAAAAGGGTAAGAACCCTAGGACCAAGTATGTTAAACTAGTTAAGTTTAATTGGTCAAAAGGATTCTAGAAAACCCTAGAAATTTCGTGTAAGGCAAACAACCCTAGGATCAAGTATGTTAAACAAAGATTTGTTTAATTGATCAAAAGGCTTCTTTTTCTGTAACCCTAGTGTATTTCGAAAAAATCTAGAACCCTAGGATCAAGAATGTCAAAAAAATCTAGGATCAAGTATGTTAAACCAAGTTTTGGTTTAATTGATCAAAAAGGATTCTTTCCTTTTTTTCCTTAAGATTTCGAGATCAAGGAAATTCCTTGGACACCAAGTTTGTTAAACTGGCTTAGTTTAATTGGTGGAAAAGTTTCCTAGGCTTTAAGGAATTTTTCGAAAAACCCTAGATTTAATCTAGGACCAAGAACATTAAACTAGTTTGAGTTTAATGATTTAAAAGAATTAATTAAGATAATAATCTAGAACCTAGATAATTAAACAAGTTTATTTTTAATAGGTTTAATTATTATTTTAGTAGATTTATTGAAACTAGTTCTTTAAACCTAGAAATCTAGACAAAGTTTATTGTCTATAAGGTTTGATTTAAAAAGTTTAAATATATTTATTAGAGTTATAATCTATCTTAGAATTTAAACAAAGTTTATTGTTTAAATAAGATTGATTAAAATTAATCTTTTAATAAACAATATTTTTGATCAAGAAAGTTAAAACCCTAGTTTTGATTGATCAAGAACAAGATTAGGGTTTAATTAATAAGGATTAAAAGAAGTGTTAATCTAAAGTTCTAAAAAAAACAAGATGTATTTATATGTATATATATAATATTTCGGATTTTAAATATTTAAAAAGGGAAAATGAATTTAAAAAAAAAATATAATAAGTTTATACGTATTTTAATTAGATTAAGTTAAAATACATGCATATAAATTAGATGTAATATTCTTGTTAGAATGTTACAAGTTTATTTTAAAAGTAATTATATGTACATATATTAAATACAAAATAAAATGGAACAATTAAAAGGATAATGTTATTTGATCTTTAAAGGTTAATAGTATAACCAGTTATTGTATAAGTTATAATATAATTAAAACTAGAAAGTACAAAGTTATGATTTTATTATAACTAGAAATTGTACAAGTTGAGATTATATGAAGAACTAGAAATATACAAAGTTATATATTAATATTATAAGATGTATAAAGTTATAAGTCATTATAACTAGATAATTATACAAATACAATATAAGTATTTTGCAAGTCATGTAAGATACTAGATTAATGATCAAGGATAAATAACAAGATAACTTTAGAACCTATATAGTCCTTATATAATAAGTTTATTAGTTTCACCAAGAATAGACCGGTGATTGTGTTTGCTTAAGTTCCATCATAGTTGTTGGAGCTAGTGGGAGCTACACAAGAAAATCACAAAGTTTATAAATGTGTCGTCAAGACATAAGTTTTGGTCGAATCTAATAAAGTCAAAACAAATGTTTAAATTTCATTATTAAAATATGAAAAACTAGGTGTGTTAAACTAGATTTATGATTCAAGTTTATGAATCGTAAAAGAATTAAAAGTTTAACATAAGTTTTAAAGTTTTTCAAGAAAGATAAAACAAGTAAGTTTTACTCTAGATAAGGTTTTTCACAAAACCTAGTAAAACGTTTTGTACACCTCGTTTTAGGTATGCATATAAGTCGCGCAATTCTTGAAACTATAAGTTTTAAGAAAAGTTCTTAAGATTTAAAAAGGTGTCTTGTAGAATTTCTTGAATTTACAAGTCGCAAATTTTAAACAAGGACTAAGATTGGAATAAGGTTTAAGTTTAGTTCAAGAGTTAAACAAACCCAAGAAAATCTTAGATCTAAGTACTATCCACCTAATGGAACACCTCACTTGTTCAACGATATTCATATTGTAAGGATAAAGAACCTTAGATATGGATTCAAATCATTGCGAGTGTAAGGGTGCGTAAGGTTCTGTGATAATCGGGAGTCCCGGCGCAGAACATCGCACTGTCTTAGATGGTCTGATCTACTTTGGTGATAATCGGGAGTCCCGACCCAAAAAGTACTTGAGTAGAATAAACATACTAGACTTTATTACTAACTTAGAAATGTACAATTAGATTGTACAAGGTTATAATAAGCTATAAGTCTAAAGATTCTACGACCCCTAGGAATCGTGTCAAGTCTTGATACGATCGGTAAGGATGTTACCTACCAGAAACAGCATGTCTCGTCGGGAAGTGCCCAAACCTTGTGGCGAGAATGTGATATATGGATCCTAGGCCTAAAATATTAATTATGGGTTTATAATATATTTTAAAGAATGTTTATTGATGATTACTAATTAAACTGGGTTTGATTTGTAGATGGAAGCGACAACCACAACGACAAGTACCAACAATCTCTCACTTCGCTCAATCCTCGAAAAAGACAAGTTGACTGGGTCAAACTTTCTCAATTGGGAGTGCAATCTTCGCATTGTGCTCAGGCATGAGAGAAAGTGGTATGTCTTGGAGAGAGCAGTACCAAATGTCTCTGCCGTGAATGCTAGAGCTGAAGCAAGGCAAGCTTATGATAAGCATGTCAGTGATGCGCTCGATGTGAGCTGTTTGATGCTCGCAACCATGAGTCCAGATTTACAAGCGGGAATTATGGATGTGCCTGCATTTGAGATGATCCAGCAACTTAGGGATTCATTCCAAGAGCAAGCTCGCACTAAGAGGTTTGATATTAATCGAGCCTTCAACTCTTGCAAGATGGTCAAAGGAACACCGGTGAGTGCCCACGTCATGAAAATGAAAGGGCACATGGATCACCTTGCTAGACTTGGTCACCCCATACCGTTGCAAATGGCAACAGACACTATACTCAATTCATTGTCTGATGACTACAAGCCTTTTGTAGTCAACTACAACATGCATAATATGGAGAAACCCATTGCTGAGCTACATTCTATGCTCAAGACAGCTGAGTTGAGTTTGGGGACCAAATCTAAGGATGTTCTAGTGATCAGTATTGGCAGTGGTGGTGGCAAGAAGAGAAAGAGGCATGGTGGTAAAGGAAAGGGTAAAACCGATCCTAGCCAAGGAGTGCCAAATGGTAAAAGTGTCAAACAAAAGGTCAAGAAGGTTAAGCCTAACACAGCGAGGACCGAGAATCGGTGCTTCAAGTGTGGTGAGGCTGAGCATTGGAAAAGAAATTGTCCAAAGGGTGCAAGTGGTGGTGGAGGAAATGCAAGTTCCTCAGGTATCACAACCACCCTTCTTAATCACTTTTAAGATACTTGTAAAGTACATTACGAGTAATCTAACTTTTGCAATCGTTTATTGCAGGAGGAGATGGAAAGTGATAATGACCGGCATGAAATGGTGATGATCCCACAAGCACCAAGTTTTCCTTTTATAATTCAGTAGTTTATGGATTCAGTAAAACAATTTCAATTTTGTTGGATAATTTTTATTTTATGTTAAAACAAGTTTTTCTTTGGTTTTAATAAGAATCCATGTTTGAATTATATTATGTGTGTGCATGTGTGATAATTACACTAGTCAAGGTTTTATGACTAGATTGTAAGTCAAGTTTTGATTTACTTTATATTTCATGTTTTATACTTGTTTGATTGTTGTATGATAAAAAATGTCTTAGAAGCTCAATACTTAGATACTAGAAATTAGAAGTTTTTTTTTTCTAAAGTATTTAAGAGTTTTATGGAAAGCATAAAGTTCAAAGTACATTGAACTTATTTAAAACATCTTATGTAATGGTTACTTATGATAGTAAGTTTTAAAGTGTTAGTATTAATATAGTATGATTGTATTGGATATAATCAAGATAGACTTTGAAGAGTATTGTTACAAGTCTTTTATACTTGTAATAAAGGAGTTTAATGAAGTTATAATTCCTTGATAGGAATAATTGGATATTCGTAAAATACAAGTAAAATGACTTAGACATTAAATGAACTTTTAAAAGGAACAAACTATATTAAAATATTTAAGAATTAAAAGGTATTGTTGCAAGTCTTTTATACTTGTAATAAATACAATATTTAATCAAGTCATAATTCCCTAATAGGAATAATAGATATTTGAGAAATCCAAGAAATGACTTTGACATTAAATAAGATTCTTAAAAGATACTAATGCACTTAAGAATTGGAAGTATCGTTTCAAGTGTCTTATACTTGTTAGATACAACAATCAATGAAAGTCATGATTCCCTTATCATGAATGTTGGATATTCGCAAATCCAAAGGATGACTTTGATAATTGATTAATTCTTAAAGAGTTAAACTATAAGTTTTGACTAGGTCAAAAGTAGTAGTTTAAGTAATGCTTATTTCCATAAAATTTAGTGGGAGCTATGACTAACATATTCACTAGAGGTACTAATGAATATAGTAAGTTAGTTAGGACATTAACAACAAGAAGTTACCAAGTCGTTAGCCAAAGAGTTAAGAGAAATAAATGATCATTGATTAGATTATTGCAAACCTAATAGCGTGATCACAAGTCTTGTGATTAATTATTGCATATCTAATAGGATGTTCACACTCCAGTGAACAAGTTAATCATTTAAGGAAATTTCTTTAACTAGTAAGAATATCTACAAATCAAGTGGCTAAAAGAGTTTTAGTTACAAGGCAAGTTTTATAAGATTCAAGAAACTGAAGGAGTAATTTTTCCAATCCTCCTATATTTGCCGAATCATATAAAAGAAAGACTAGAATATGTTCTAAATGTTGCGTGAACAATATCTAGCAAAGACAAAAGTAATAGTATTTTTAAAATACTCGTCTTATGTCTTTAGTTTAATAGAAATGACTAATTGTAATTAGTGATAAAAGTTGCAATTAAGGAGTCATTGAGCAATCAACACAAACGCAAAGAATAAGTAATGATCCAGTAATAATTCGGTATCTATGTCCAGTGAGGAATAATACATGAGTTAGTATCATTATTATTCAGAATTTGTATGTTTTACAATATCCATGAATACAAGTCTATTTATTCAAAAAGGTATAAATCCGTGACTACTCGTCTTGGTGGGAACCTTGATGGGACGTTAACGTCATCGTGGTATTTGGTGGTAGATTCGAAGTTCTTTGAAGCTAGCTACACAAGTTTTGTGTAAACCAAATATCGGTGATATTCTGTTGGAGCTCGACGAATATTGGATTGACCACCGTGATAATACTTCGTGGTTGAAAAATTCAAAAGTATTATTCACTAGGATTGTCCTTAAGCCTGAGGTATTTGGTTTAAGATACAATGACTAATGTACTTTGGTTCGTCTTAGACAATTCTGAAATATGGTTGTCATACGAGCCCTTACTGGGTACAAAGGAATTTGTATTTTGAATCGAAAAATAACAAGATGGTAATTGCACCTCCTCTTTTTAGGAGAGATATTTATATGTCCTTTGACATGATGATAACTGGAAAGTGCATGGCCATGCCCAAACGAATGATTTGTTCTTTGTCGTTTATCACAACAGTTTGAATCAAGAAAGTCATGAAATGATATCGAATACAGGAGTTGATATTTTCTACCATGCTCGTATTCGTTGTCACAAATATCGTGCTGCAAGGGATGAACCTAACATAGTTGTCCAAGAAGTAGAGACATAGTGTTCTTTACTAGGAGACGCTATTAAAGAGTTTTTCAAAAACTATACCTGGGTTACGTAAGCTGTTTTTATGGGGTTGGTTACCTACATGCCCATCTAGAAGGCCACTGTAGCTCGTATCATTAAGATAAAGGTTACAAACTTGCACAAGTGGGAGTCTAAAGGATTTATGTGCACAGTTAGTCAACCTATGATGATACATCCATGCCTACGAAACACTTAAGGGTCACACCGGTGAGTGCATGTAATACGAGTAAGATATGTAATGATACTTGGAAGAGGATTGATTCATAATAGTCATTTATGAATCAAGTTAAGTATTAAGTCAAGTTTGACTTATTACTAGATTAGTTTATCTAACTAATTAATACAAGTATTTGTACATTTACTAGTTGAGTAAATATACAATGTGTTAATTATAGATTATCCATAATATGATTTAAAGTGATTAAATCATATGGTGTTGGATAATATTATTGTCTAAATTATATAAAGCTTATTATATAATTAATTATTAAAAGTATTAAATACAAATATATAATTCGTGTATGTATATGCCGAATTATATAAGTGTATAATACTAGACATTTAATAATTAAGTGGGATAATAATAACTAGTTAAACTACAAGGGTTTAATGTGTAAAAGATAAGTATAATTAAGGGATTGATCTTAATTAAACTAGAAGGGCCCTAAGTGAAAGTCCTTCTATTATAAATAGAAGGCTTGGGGTTCCCTTATTGTGTTACACCCACAAAGCCGAAACCCTAGCCCTCTCTCTTCCTTGTTTCGGCCGAATAGGAGAAACACCAAGATCTTGGTGTTCTTCGTTCTTCGTGTTCTTCAAGTCTTTGAAGATCCAAGATCATTACAAGGATCAACTAGAAGATCGCTCGATTTGTTCATCATCAGTGGATCTATCTTAAGCATTAACTAAGGTATGTTTTGGGAAACCCTTTTTCCCTGTCCCCTCTTGTTCGACCGAAACCAACCAAGAACCCTAGGGTTCTTGGTAGTTGTCGAATACAGACAAGTGTGTGTGTGTGTGTGTTCGGGTTTTTCGTACAAGGTTTCTTTCTTGCTAATCTAATCTAGATTTCCAAGATCCCAATCCTTTAGGGTTTAGGGATTAAGTTTAATCCCACTTCCGCTTCTAGGGATTAAATTAGCTAGACGGTTTAACCGGTCAAGAACAAGTTCATGTTCTTGGTCAGTATGGTTCGAACCAATTGATCTAGGAGGTTGACCCAAGTGGTCAATCAGTGTCAATGAAACCCTTCATACATTTCCTGGCCTTTAAAATTGAGATTACATTAAAAGGGTTCTTTCTATGACTATTATAAATGATTATCTTCTTACCATCCTTATTTTCAATTTCTACTATCTTTTTGTGGCAAACTATGTTGGCCCGATTTTCTGATAACCAATCCATACCCACGACAATATCAAATTCACTAATAAACATTGGTAAGAGTCTAATAGTGAAGTAATGTCCATCTATTTCTATTGAACAATTCTCATAGTCTTCGTTTATACCTGTGGCTCTTCCGTCTAAAGTTTCTATTTCTATTCCTTCATCTAATTTCTTAGATGGACAATTTAAATGCATACAAAATTCTGTGGACACCATTGACTTGTTTGCTCCAGAGTTAAATATTATCTTAGCGGGCTTTTTATTAATTAGAAAGGTACCTGTCACCACGTCTGGTATTTCTTTTGCTTGTTCAGCAGTGAGTTGAAATACCCTTCCTTTAGCTTTCCCAACTTCTTGTATGTTCCCGCTAGTGGTTGCTATTGTCTTCATTGGCCGAACATCTTTGGGGTTTTGGGCAATTGTACATAAGATGTTCAGTTGAACCACAATTGTAACAAGTTTTTCTTCCAGGGCAGTTGTTAGCCATATGACCAGGTTGGCCACATGTATAACATACATTTTTGCCCATCATACATTCTCCAGTATGATTTTTGTTACATTTGGGACAAATTGGTTTCTCGAAAATTCTTATGCCATTATTCTTTGGCTTTTTAAACATTCTACTAATGTTCCTGCCTTCAAACTTTCTTTTCTCGTTTTCCTAGAAGTTACTTGGCACATAACCATCTTTCTCAGCTAGAGTGGCTAATTCCATAACTTCTTGAAAAGTCTTTGGACGAGATATATTTACAAACCTTCGTAAATCTTTTCTTAAACCGTGTAGAAAACGATTTACTTTTTGAGCTTCTGTGGTAACTATGTCGGTCGCGAAACGAGACTTTTCTATGAATGTTTCTGCGTATTCTTCTACAGATTTCTTTCCTTGTTCTAGTTTAATAAATTCTTCCTCCATCATATTTACTCGGGTATCTGGGCAGTACCTATTATTGACTAAACTTTTAAATTCATCCCAGGGCATTGATGTTGCTTGTGCAATGCCTCGAGCAGATTGGATGGTCTTCCACCAATGGAGAGCATTCAACTTTAATTTAGTTGAAGCAAACCTTACTTGTTGATTGGGAGTACATTGACATGTTTGGAAACCACTTTCCATGTCATCAAGCCAATTCATAGCAGCTATAGGCCCTCCTTTCCCTTCAAATGTGGAAGGACTAGTAGTTGTGAAAGCTTTATAGTCGCATCCGTGAGTGCGGCTATTATCAAGCTCATGCCTTGCTTGATTTTCAGTTGCGGTTCCTTGTACTGAGCTTTGATTCATGGTTGTTTGGACTTGAGCTATTATTGATGGTAAATTTTGTTGGATACTTCGAGAGATTTCTGTTGCTATATCAATTCCTACAGTTGGCTCAACTGGATTCGTTGGATTTGTTGGATTTGTTGTTCTATCTTGTGGGTTTGTTTCACGTCTATTCCTTTGTCTATTATTTTCTTGGTTGTTCCTAGTTGTCCTTCGAGTATTCATTCTACAAAAATCATAGTTTCGTAATTATAAGAACAAGTTTTAGTTTATATATATAGTATGCATGATACAAAATGTTTGAGACATTAGATTCAAAATTTGGGAAATATTAAAATTTTCCCTTTTTCTACGTCCCAAATATAATAGTCGATATTTATTCTATTTCTAATGTAAGCTAGTTTAGTCCCTGAACGTAATATTGTGTTTCTAACATAATTGAAATTGTAAAGGCATCTGGTAGTTTACTGCATCATCCGTAGCTAGGTGACACTTTCTTCTGATCCATGATTTGACCCTTTTCGACCGATCAACCGTTATTTTCTTTAAAAAACGAACTTTGTCCCTGATTTTTATTAAAATAGATCTTTCTGCTATTTTTAGATCTCGTTTATAATTTTGACATTGATGATATAAATCCCAATTTTCTTCATTTAGTTGATTTATTTGATCATTTAAATTTTCAAATGCATGGACATCTATTGCAGCGGGATGCCAGTTCTCTATTTCTTCTATTATCTCTTCTTCCGCGGGTGCTATTATATCTTGATACATATAGTAAATTTGCTCTTCATTTATAAGAACTTCGTTTGATATATCAGAACCTGCCATTTTCTATAAAAGAAGTATATAAAAAAATATAAAAAATATAAAAACATATAACATACATTCATTCATTTATACAGACAAGTACATTTATTCATTTATATAGACAAGTACTCAAAATTTAGGGAAATAAAGATTTTCCCTTTGGATGTTAGTTTACAAAATTTAGGAAATAATATTTCCCTTTTCATCCAAACTTATTCAACCTATCCGCCATATCTATATCTATATATAGTGTAGAATTAGAATCAGAACTAATTAAGGCTACAGAACCAGCAGAACTCAATCTAAACCATTGATTTTTGAAATGAAATGATCATGGAAGACACATTAATGTATTTGATGAGGGACCCCCAAATATTGGTTTGCATGGATGTCATTCATGCATGTATACATATATGTATAGATAACACTTATGTATACATACATGAAAACATATACATATATGTATACATGCATGAATGACATCCATGCAAACCAATATTTGGGGGTCCCTCATCAAATACATTAATGTGTCTTCCATGATCATTTCATTTCAAAAATCAATGGTTTAGATTGAGTTCTGCTGGTTCTATAGCCTTAATTGGTTCTGAAACTAATTCAACCCTCTATATATATGCTTCAGTATTGTTGCCTAGTTCCTATATCTAGTTTCTTCCAGGAAACACATTTTGCAGATAGTGAGCATATTGAAGCTCTTCTTCCAGATAGTTGACACGGGTATATGCTTGATTTAACTGACGAGTCGTATTTTCCAAATCCCCTTGTAACTTGGATATTGTTTCTAGAGGTAGAAATTATCCATATGATGTTCTTGTTGTTCCACATCAAATTGATAATTTGCTTGTGTTACCTGGTATAAGAGGTTACTAAAATCTACCAAATCTAGTCCTACAAGGGTTGGAAAATTTTCCCCTACTACACTCCATGTGAAATCAGGCATAGTGTCTAGTAAAGGATTTGGTATATAGGATGGGGGTAAAAATTCCTGTTGTTGAGTTAACCAGTAATTATTTGCGTCTGAGACTTCAGAATCGCTAATATTAATAACTGGTATGGGTTTATTTCGGGGTTCCATCGGTTCGTAAATCGGAATCCTAGGTAAAGTTGGGACTACTTGGTCATTAGGTAGGTTTAGGGTAAAGTATGGGTCTTCGAACAACAGTCCGAATGGCCATTCATTTTCGAACATATTTTCTTCGTTGTTTCCAGCCATCTGTAATAATAGGTTACAAATTTCTAACACATATACAATATACATATAAGTTATGTAAAAAAATATTTATTTTATTCCTAAGTTCAAGTCTAAGTTAACCTAATCCTAAGGTCAAACGTCGTTCACTTGAACCAAAGGCTCTGATACCAACTTGTGACACCCCGTTCCCCTGGGTATCATCTTAAGTTGCCTTTAGTACAAATGAACAGATTAGAAAACTAAATGTCTCAATTTTATTTCATCATAATTTAGTACAACATTTTTACAAAAACGGAAGTTCGGAAATAAAACAGCTTATAAAACATCTATATATCTATATCTATATCTATATATACATAAAAAATGAGTTCCAAAAATGAAGTTGAATTTAATACCTTGCATTTAATATTAATAATGTAATAAATTCATTTATAAGATTAATTAAATTAAATTAAATTATTATATTTAATATATAGGTTTTAGTTTCTAGCAAATGTAAAGACACATATTAAAGATAAATTAAATTGTTATATTTAATATATAGGTTTTAGTTTCTAGCAAATGTAAAGACACATATTAAATGTATTAATTAATTTAGAATTTTTCATACAAATTAAAAATGAATTATTTAGTATAAATAGGTAAGTAAGGTTGTTAATCTCATTCATCTATTCTCCTACTATGAATTTCATTTTGGTGAATTCATGAATCAAATATGTCTTGATGTTTTAAAGTGATTTTTGTGTAATGACACATCGTTTAATTTAGGTTTGTTTATTTTATAGGATCGACTATCTTCAGCGGTGTTACTCTCATGATTATACAATATCTTATACTCAAATCGGTATCATTCAGTTCCTCATAATTCTTTGATTATATCGTCTAATTCTTTGATTATATCTTATACTCAGGTGTTAAACTCTAGATAGTATATATGACACACACCAAAAGCTAAACATGTGGGTTGACGATACGATCGTTGGGCAACAAAAGGCATGATGACAATGCAAACGGGAAAACAAAAGGAATAAATTATGATCAGAGGTGAAGGCAAGTCACATTGTACATTACTTTAATAATCAATATGTAGCAAAGTTCATAATAAACAAAATCATTCATTTTCAAATAAGTGTTCGCTTACATATTTGAAATATAAATAAATTAATATATTTAAAAGCTAAGTTTGGTCATAAAAATAAGAAATTAATGTAATAAAAAATATAGTAAAAACTAATAACTCCATCAAATTTTCATATCAGAAGTCTTGAAATAATATTATTAGTAAATGAATATAAGTAATAAACTCATGTATATTTATAATAAAAACTAATAGATTGACTTATCATGAGTTATAAAATAATGATTAAAAAATGATTATAAGTAATAAACTAATGTATAGTTTGTCACATGGCCATGCAAATTTGGGAGAAAACCAGTAAGTGGTGCGAGATAGATAGGTTTGTGGGAAGATCTTTTGATGCGTGGTGGACTTTCACGGACAACCTAAGGATCGCGAGGATTGATGCAACAAAGCTGAAGACGATAGGGATGGCGGCTTGTTGGGTGATTTAGCGTTTCAGGAATTCTTTATTGTTTGATATTGGTTGCATTAGGAAAGGCGATATTTTTGATTTGATTGTTTTATTTTCGTTTAACTGGTTAACCCATAGAAATCAAGCTTGTAAGATTTCTTGGGTTGATTGGATCAAAAACCCTTTGTTATGATTGGTTTAGTGTTTTGCTAAACTTTTTATTGGAATGGAGGTTTCGGGAGGGTGATGGCAATGCCGAAGCTCTCTTCGTTACCTTCTTTTTGCTGTTAAAAAAAAAATAAACATTAATAAATTAATGTAATGAAAAAGATTATTGTAGTAAAAAAATATAATAAAAATTAATAACTTCATCAAATTTCCATATCAAAAGTCGTGAAATAATGTTTAAACTAATGTAGCATTTAATTATATTTATTTAATATAAATAAAAGTTGAATTTTGGTCATAAAAATAAATAAGAAATAATTATGATTAATAAATTAAAATTGTCATATGAAAAGTCTTGAAATAATTATTATTAAATTAATATAAATAATAAAAACCATTTTATAATAAAAAAAAGTACATCTAATTATAGTTGTTTAATATATTAACATAATAATTATTAGAAAATGATTATGAGTAATAAACTAACGTATAGTTTGTCATAAACATAATTAATAAATTACTGTAATGAAAAAGATTATTGTAGTAAAAAAATAAGAAAAACTAATAACTTTATCAAATTTTCATATCAAAAGTCGTGAAATAATGTCTAAACTAATGTAGAATTTAATTACATTTATTTAATATAAATAAAAGTTGAATTTTTGTCGTAAAAATAAATAAGAAATAATTATGATTAATAAACTAAAATTGTCAAATGAAAAGTCTTGAAATAATTATTAGTAAACTAATATAAGTAATAAAACCATTTTATAATAAAAGAAGTACATTTATATATAGGTGTTTAATATATTTGAAAATTGAAGAGATAATTATGACTAATAAATTCAAATTGTCATATGAAAAGCATTGCATTAATTATTAGTAAATTAATATAAGTAATAAAAACCATTTTATAATATAAACTAATAAATCGACATATCTAGAGTTTTAAAATAATTATTGGTAGATAATTATAACTGGTAACCACATGTATAGTTTGTCATAAATAAGATTAATAAATGATTATAATTAAGATATATCGTCATTCATTTATAGTTGTTTTTCTACAAGACAAAACATAAATTTCTTCGTAGTATAACTTCTATGCTATGAATAACATTTTTTGTGTTACGCTAATAGAAATGATGATGGTTCTATTAATTTATCTTTTTCTCCGTCACACTTTGCTTATTTAGTAAAATACCCACAATTAAAGCTAAACATGTTAGTGAACATAATTTTGTACTTCGCCCGTGACACAAAAACAATGTATACATTTTACTTTCGAAATAATAATTCATTATTATCAACAAAGCCCGTGCATCGCACGCGCCATGTTGTCTCGTATATATAAAAATTGAGTTCCAATTTTAAAGTTGCAATTAATACCATGCAATTAATATTAATAATATTTTATATATATATAAAAACTATATATATATATATTATTATATATAAAAAAATTGAGTTCTAATTTTAAAGTTGCAATTAACACCTTGCAATTAATATTAATAATATTATAATAATAAAAATAAACTTATTAAATTGTAAGCCCAAGAGTTTGAAATAAATATAAATAATCATAATAATAAAATGTTTAATAAATAAGAGACTTTTCAAGTTTTATTAATCTTACACATTAGCATCTATAAATACTCATTCTCATATTGCAAAAATTTTAACACTCCAAAGGTGCATCCAAAACTCATTATCAAAAATTTAACTTAACAAATGGAGTCAATAACAAAGATATAGGGCTTTTATTATTTATCGTCACTATTAATTGATAATTCAACATAATCTTTATGATTTTGTTTTAGAGAAGGTATGTTAGTTGTTTTTGTTTAAAATTACACAACCTCTTTTGTATATATATGTATAAAATTGTTATTCGTTGTTTATTTACATTTTGTATAAAAATTATATTATATAATGATTAGATAGTTATTATTATAGTATATGCGATTGTGTATGATATTATCAAAATTATTTAAGATGCATATCTTATCATGTTAGTGGTCACAAATTGTTGTTCATTTGATTGTTATTTTACTTTTAATCCAATTAATAGGTTTTGATCGCCATTTTTCACATCTTGCGATTATCTAATTAGTAGGAAAATATTAATTAAATATATTGGTGGTTGTTGAATTTATGCTTATTTTCGTTTGTATGTGTATAATCTATATCTATATATAATTAAAATTAAAAATTATATATATAATTAAAAAATGAGTTTCAAGTTTGAAGTAGAATTAATTACCTAGACTTAAATAAACTGTTATGGGACATTAATTCTCCCAAACGTAACATACCATCCAAAAACTGTTAATATTCAAATCTTTTAAACGGTTTTAAATGCAATTTAGTTTCCAAATTATTATTCACACATTGTAAATGCTTTTAAATGCAATTTAATTAAAGTTTCAATTCTCCCAAACGTAAGATACCATCCAGAAACCCATTCGTCCAAATAACCCCTTTCATTAATACACATTTATAGCATATGCGTTTCTCCTTCCCAATTGACAAATTTACGTCTCTTTCAACCATTATATATCCATGGCCATCCATCGCCTGAATACTACCATAATTGATGGTGCTTGATTGTAAGAAACTTATTCTTCACCACACCCGTCTTTTCATGCGATCAGAGACACTTTAACTCAGGGTAAGAATCCTAATAATATATTTTGGCATACCTAATTAACGTGGTTAACCGAGTGTTTCATATAAACGGTTCAGGCGTTAATGCTTCTTCCAGTCCATCTGTTCATAACATTGAAGGTACACTTACGTATGAACACTTTTTTTTAGTTTAAATTTTGCATTTTCCTATTTTTATCGATTTATTGATGCTTAATTCTAAAGCAATACACCATTTTTTTAGCGAATGCAAATTATATTGGCAGATTGTTATTAATAGCAATTTATGCATTTTCCATGATCACTTTGGTTTTTCGTTTTTGGTTTATTGCAATACATCATCCATTACCGTTTTCCCTTTGAACAATTGATGTAGGCAATAGGTACCGGTCTCTACTTCTTCCCAAAACGACATATTCATCCACAACCCTATATCCTCCAAATGAAGAGATGCATCGTTCACCGAATTCCACCAAATTAACCATCAAATTTTCCGTATATCATTTGAAACACCGGTTGCTCCTTTATGAAACATGTAATCAGCTTCAACCATCAAATGGATCCCTTTTACTTTCTATGTATATTTTGTAATTCGTAGACGTTTTAAAATACAAGTCCATCACTTTGTCAATATGTATATACTGATCTACCATTCATAAACGTCAAATGAAAATGTTAACGATTTTTGCCTTCGTTTTTCAAAATTGTTTGATTTCATTTTATGCTTATTTGGAATAATATAGCATGTGTGTATGTCTGAATCTGCTAAAGCAAAATTAGATTGTATAGAGTTTTTAATTTATGAAGAAATGATTATTATTAAAGAAATGGTAATGGATGATGTATTGCAGTAATATTTCATACAAATTCCATTTAAGGTTTGGACTCGATAATGTAATTATCCATTTCCATATCAATGATGATGTCATTGTTCTTTTAGTTCAACTCAATGCATTAAATAACAAGTGATTTGGTGATTCCTTCATCGCTGAAATTGATTTCTTCTTCACCGTCGATAACTTGAACTAGTAGACAAGATTTTGCAGTTAGAAGGGAAATCAAGCATGCATCATTTTGGGGTTAATAGGGAAAATATTTTTCCTTTTACGGAAAATGAAACATAATAAAACATATTTTGAGTTAAATGCACCACCTTAATTACCGTGGTTACCATGTATTTGACCCCACTAGCACATAATGATGAACTCTCCATCCCTCACTTAGGCATAACTAATACTCAGTTAGGGCGACACAGACCTATTGTCGTAATGATAAGTTGCACACGGGATGTAAAAAGGGAAGATTTAACGTACTCATTTTCGTTTGTTTTCTTCTTCCTCATTCGTATGTTTGTGGGTTTTTTCCTACGGAAACACAATGTAATGCATGCTAAAAAAAAGCAACATATCATAGTGTTTTGGTGAGTAGGTACGTTAAAAAGAAACTACACATGTCAACCACAATTTAAAAGAACCAAAAGTAAATACGTGGTATAAAAAAAAGGCTTACTATAATATAAAAGTTTGTTTGATTCATGTGTGATTGAATAACATGAATAACACCAGAAGATAGAGTATGAGTTTGTTTGAATATTTCCCTTCAAATTTGATTCGAACGATGACAAAATGGCTCATTGTTTTTTAGTAGAGTACCTGTAAGCAAAGCTAAGCATGTTACTGATAATGCTAGCTTTAGGTACTTTGTCACCATTTCAAAGTATAGGATTTACGTTCAAAATAATCGTTTATTGTGAACAAAGCTCGTGCGTCGCACGGGCCATGTTGACTCGTATATATAAAAATTGAGTTTCAAAATTGAAGTTGCATTTATTACCATGTAATAATGTATATATTTAGTTATAAATTGACTTCATTTGTGCTCGACCCGTATTAGAAAACTATCTTTTCTACTTCATAGTTAGTATTTCTAAATCATAAAAAAACGAGTTTCATGTTTTGATGTAACATTTATTACCCTGCATTAATAAATCTAACTCCCAAATATGAAGCAAAGGTTAAGAATAAAGATACAGCCGGTAAGTTCAAACGAGTGTTTTGATGTCCCATTTATTATCGTGCATTTCTTCAAAGTAACCGCTGAAGATGAAAAGGTGCCATAAAATTTCAATGTAACTACCGAAAATGAAAAGCATCCATATTGTCGAAGATGAAAAGCAGCATTAAAAGCAGCATTAATTTAGCGTTGAATAAAATTGTTGAAGATGAAAATCAATGTGTTTAATTTCACATCTTCTTACACCATTTTTTGATGTATTGCTTTTGAAGATGGTAGCTTTAATCAACACAATAATACATATTCATAACCTTTGTATCTAATCGTCGTCTGATTTCTTTTTCTAGGGGTAGGGCTCCAAAATCTTCAACGACAATGGGGTTATGGGCTTCCAATTTTAAGATACAACTAACTGCATTCATCATCTTCTCCGACCGGTAAGTCCCTCTCTCAATTTAGCGAGTTTTTGATTTCAATTTACTGCGTCTTTCAATTGCAGTTCACGAGCAGTGCTTAATTTTTGGAGCAAGAACAATTTCAAGGTACATTTGATATGCTTTTGTTATGTCTTGATTTACTAATTGTGATTTTCAACTTTAACTTCAATCTCAAAAATAATTTCAAAGGTACATTTTTTAAATAATTTGGATCATGTTTTAAGCATACATGTTTTTAAGCAAATGTTTAATTTTAGCTAACATATAAAAAATAGTTACTGTTGTATGTTTTAAGCAAATGTTTTTAATAAGTTTTTGTTTGGCATATTAATCTTTAATTTTAACAAGCAAACATGTTTTGATTTAAATTTAGGGGTTAGGGTTCTTGGCGTTTATTATGGCTTAAGTTAAATAAGGTATGTATTGGAATTTTGTTTATGAATTTATGTCAAATTAATGTTTTGAAGAAAATTGATAAACCAATTAATTCATGATTCATGTATTTTGATACCAAACATTATCCTTTTGTGCTTAATGTTTACTTAATAAATTATATATTTACTCGAAAAACAAATTACATATATACTTCATGTTTGCAGGACATATGACTTGATGGAATTATTGATCTCCAATTGCGACGATGTTAATTCACAAAGTGAGTTTGGCACCACACTGATTTGGGTTGCTGGTCATGGGATAACTTTCTACTTCTTTCAACATTTTTAAAATAGGTGAAACTTGATATGAATTAGATGTGGCAAAATGGGTGTTAAAGATTCAAAAGGGATTGGGTTGGGTTAACACAAAACACTTTTATCAAGTTTTTGAATAATTTATAATTGATTAGTGTGTCAATTTTGATAAATCAAAATATATCAACTCAATAGTAATCTATTTTTATTAATAGTTTTATAATATCAACTTTTTTTCATGTTTAAAAACGAAAAAGTCGCAGTTAGCATTTTCTACTTCATTTGTGCTCGACCCGTATTAGAAAACTATCTTTTTTCTACTTCATAGTTAGTATTTCTAAATCATAAAAATGAAGTGTTTACATGTCAACCGACCCGACCCATATTAGAAAACTATCTTTTTTTTTACCACATGTCACATTATGATGCTAATTATTGATTTTTCATTGAACATGCTAGAACTTATATTAAGGAATTTGTTTATAAAGATATTGAACTATATCAATGTTAGTGTTTTTCTTATTTGATTGCATGTTAAGTGTTATTTGAATATGACATGAAATTCAAGATTACAATGAAATCATGTGTATCATTTTTGAAATCATGTATATTGAAAACATGAAATCATGTTTATATCGTTTATAAAATGCAAAGCATGAAGATTTTCGTAGTGGGAGTTGTCTATTATGAATAACATATTTTGTGTTGTACTAATATAAGCACTTATGTTTTGTTACTTTAAATTTTTCTCACACACACTTTGGTTTGTTCATAGTTTGCATGTGATCCCAATAACTCTTTATCATGAACAAAGCTCGTGCATCGCACGGGCCATGCTGCCTCGTATATATAATAATTGAGTTTCAAAATAAAAGTTGCATTTATTACCATGTAATGAATGTATATATTTAGTTATAAACTGAGTTCCAATCTATATATGATAAAATGAAAATACATAAATATGAGAACATTACATAAATGCTATTATTGCTATTTAGCCCGTTTCAAGTTTTAAAGATGTCATAAACTGATAAACACATTAGCCCATTTCAAATAATAACGTTTACGTTTCAAAATACATCCTTCCAGAACGGTGTAGGCAACACTCAAAAAAATATAATGGATCATACCAAAAGTTAATAATGATTATCTATATATTATACATAAAAATTGAGTTCTAAAATGAAATTGCATTTATTATAATAACATTTATTACCATGTTCACAAATAAATTAATAATTATATAGATTCACATATAATACACATAAAAACATATTTTCTATCTCTATTTACAACAAAAATTGAATTCCATGTTGATGTTGCAATGAATACTTTGTATATTAGTTTTGCATTTTAAACTCCTCCACACATGTATTAAATTTACATTTGCATCCAAGCAACTATAACGTCCAAAATGACTAGTGAAGACTATAAAACGTATGAATGCATATTATTACCATGTATTAAATTTATATTTACATATAATAAATGCAACATCAACATAAAACTCTTTTTTTTTGTATTTTATTATACATATACAAACGAAAATAAGCATCAATTCAACAACTACCAATATATTTAATTAATATTTTCCTACTAATTAGAGAATCGCAAGATGTGAAAAATGACGATCAAAACCTATTAATTGGATTAAAAGTAAAATAACAAATCAAATGAATACCAATTTGTGACCATTAACATGATAAGATATCCATCTTAGATAATTGTGATAATATCATACACAATCGCATATACTATAATAATAACTATCAAATCATTATATAATATAATTTTTATACAAAATGTAAATAAACAACTAATAACAATTTTATACATATATACAAAAGAGGTTGTGTAATTTTAAACAAAAACAACTAACATACCCTCTATAAAACAAAATCATAAAGATTATGTTGGATTACCAATTAATAGGACGATATATAATAAAAGCCCTATAATAGTCCAAGCAACTATAACATCCAAAATGGCTATTGAAGATTATAAACGTATGAATGCATGCATTAATATATTAGCATAAATTTAAGGATATTTAATTAAAATTAAAATGGCTATTGATCAAGACAACAAACGTATGAATTTGATCATGCATTAAATCATTGGCTATTCAATACTACAAATTATTAGCATAAATAAATCATTGCCTCTCCACGTTTTTTTCCTATCCCATTCCTTTTATCTTTTCGTTTCCCTGCCCATTTGAACTCCCCCACATATTCATATGATTACAACGTCTGAAAAGTATATGCATGGTCTCAAATTTGAATCATGTGCGTCGAAAAACACAGGGTTCTATCCATTCCACCAATTCCTTGCTCGAAGGTATCCATCATCTTTTTTACTTTCAATTTGAACAACCATGATTGGTTTATACATCTATTTCTTTCTAGAATAAAATAAAGTATTTATCTTCAAACTATGTTACATGTTGATCAGTCAAATTTCCGTTTGAACCCGTGGATGGATGTGATCGATCACACCGATACGTTTGAGTTTCAAAGTGAGAAATTGATGAAATTGGATTTTTAACATAGATTAGCGCATGGTCGCCTTGCCAGACTGTAAAAGAGAAAGGTGTCGAGCTATTGAATGATGGTGAGATTGAGGAATTCACGCGTGCTTGTAATGCAGATGAGAATGGACAAAAGAGTGTTCGGTATCCGGTTTATTTGAGGATCGATAGAGCGGGAGATTCAGTTAAGTAGATCATTGGAAGTAAAGTGATTTGCTACTTGAATTGTTGTAACGTTGTTGCTTTTGAACAGGTTTAATAATTAAGTCTGAATTCAAAACGCCATTCTTCAACTCTTTCGTCAAAATATGGTATATCTGTTTGTTTCTTTCAATTCTTCACAGTTTTTATTTCCATTTTTATTTCTCAAATCTTAGGCTACTTTTTGTATTAACAATGTTGGTTTAAATTTTTATGATTGAAATTATAACTTATGATTTTGTCTACATATTTATTTTTTAGACGTAGTTGATTGGTTTATCAATCTCATTGCTCAGAAGAATTAAGATGAAAAAGTTTAAACTCCATTTCAATTAAAGCTAAACATGTTAATGCTCATGTTTTAAGTACGTTGTCCGTAACATCATTTCAATGTATACGATTTACGTTTAAAATTATTGTATATTGTGAACAAAGTCCGTGCATCGCACGGGCCATGTTGCCTCGTGATGTATAAATAAATGGATACTAAATTAAATGAGATGTGTAAAAACTAACGGATCTTAATGGATGTTTTGAATCACCAATTTAATGCATATATTAAAGCTCAAATACAAAAAGTTAAACAAGTTCTAATTTGGATGTAGCTTTTATTATCTAGCATAAATAAATTATATATTAAACATTTAGTAACCGAAGACTTTTGAAATTATTTGACAAATGATGTAATCTTTAGCATAATTAAATTATGTATTAAACATTTAGTAACCGAAGACTTTTGAAATTATTTGACAAATGATGTAATCTTTAACAACAATCATTTGAAGACGAAGACTTTTGAAATTAGTAACCGAAAGGTATTAATACATTAAAGTATTTCAAAAGATAGTTAATCACCAATTAGAATGTTTGAAAAAATATATATGTGGTCTCAAAGTTGAATCATATGCGTTGAAAAATTAGGGTTCTATCCATTCCACCAATTCTTTGCTCGAAGGTATCCATCAATTTCTTGAGTTTCCATTTGAACAAGCACGATCATATTTTTCTCTTTTTTTAATAAAATAAAGTGATCATCTTTAAACCCCCTTACATGTTGATCAATTTAGGGCACCAATTGATCTTACAATTCAACTCTTACGTCAAAATTCAAAACGAATTTCATGTATTAATTTCAGTACTAATTTATGATTAAATTTAAAATTCAACTCTTACTTTATGATTTTGAATCTCAGTACTAATTTCATAGTTTTATCAGTTTTCTTTTGAATTAGTGTTATAGTGAAATTGAAGATATGATCTTTTGACATATTTGTGTAAATTGCAAGGTAAAACTCCCTACTATTAATTTCATGAGGATTTATCATTTATGTTTTCTTTTATATATCTATATGAAAATTGTTGCTTGGATTTTGTTGGGATCATCACATTGCTTTTCATCAACTCGACAATTAGTTTTTTTAGATGAAAACGAATTTGCTTATGCAGTAGCAACTAATGGGTCATATTCCACCCAAGGAAAAGGCATTGACTGAAATTGATGTGTACATATTAGTATATGTATGTGTTGTAATTGTTTTATATATACTATTCATGTTTTATCTCTTAAGTGTCAAATGGTTAAAATAAAAAAATTTGCCAGTTAAAGAATTGATTTTAACAGTTGGAACATGTCAAACGGGTCAATATTGATCCATATTGTTTTCATATAAAATTAATTAGGATACAACAATCACATTTGACTGTTATATTATTGTTATCACATCAATTTATAAATAAGTTATAAATTTTTTTTTCTTATATTTAATGATTTTGTCTTGCATGTGCAAATTTATCTTCCGGATGTAGTTGATTGTTATATCAATCTCACTACTAAGAATTAGGGTGAAAAAGTTTAAAATTCATATCAAAGCTAAACATATTAGTTATCATGCTTTGGATACTTTGTCAGTAACACCATTTCATTATATACTATTTAGCTTCAAAATTATTGTTTATTATGAACAAAGCCCGTGCATCGCACGGGCCATGTTTCCTCGTCTAGTAAATAAGCTTGTTTCAGTGGTCGCTTATTCCTTGTTCCCTGAGATACATACATGAATACGTAAGCATTTAAAGCTTAGTGAGTAATTATGGATTCATGATAAGTTGTCTTTTTTTTTTTTTCATTTAAATGTATTTCTAAAATTTTCTATGAGATCTCATGCCTACATGTTAGTATACAAACTTGCTCACAGGTTCTTTAACCTTGGGTCCATAATGGCTGCCCTATAAGGTACGTTTGCAGGACGTACCTTCTTTCTATATCCCGTACGTTGGATATTTAATAGTATACTTAACATGTTTAAAGTCACTTTCCTACATTATGTAAACCTACATTTTAATATTATGCAATAAAATATATACATTTGCCATAATCATAACACCATTAAATATTAATGCATAAACATTAAAACATTTATATAGCATGTATGTATCCCAATTAAAGTACATAATGTACTCACTTTGTTATTTGTTAGAAAGCTTTAGTTCTCTTCGTGTATTTGAAGTTCATGTGATGATCTAATAATAGAAACATATTGGCGTCTATTTATAGTTGGCGAAATGTTGATATGTCATTAGTCTACTTTCACATGCACACGACAACTCAATTTTATAGGTTTACTTAGTTGTCATTGTAAGATTCAATCCTCCCTTTTGATGCCACGTATCTATCATCAGCTCATCACATGCTACTTTGTACTTTTATGCATATCTATTATTCTTTGCATATAGATTTGGTACTTTAGGTTTTAGGAATTGTACACTTACGTTATTTGATTTATAAATTGTCTCATATGTCTATTTAATTTATTTACTACTATCATTATAGATTATATATTAATTAGTTACTATTAAAAATTTTTGTACACTTTACGTCAAGCTTAATTTGCTTGTAATATGAGCTTTTCACATTGTATTTTGCACTTTGTTTATAAAAATTTCTTAACGTCATATATGTAAATCATACAAAGTAATCTAAGTTTATATTCTTTTTGTATGCCTAAATATGTAGTATCACAAGCTTTATTATTTGTACATCTTTTGACATGATTTATTTCTACATATCTTTTGTATGTTTAAACATGTCGTATCATAAACTTTAAGTATAGTACATACCACACAAGTGTAATATTTGTAGATTTTCTTATACACCTATTTATTTTATTCAAAATTCTTATGTCATATATCACGTTTTGAATATAAACTAGTATATTGTTATTATTACTTTATTAATATATTAACTAAGTAAATAATTATCTTATTTAAGTAATCATATATTAATAATATGTACATTTTTGGTATTTAAAATAATAAATAACAGTTACATAAATTCTATATTTAATACCTGAATAAATAGGGTCTAAAATCGAATCGTTACAATGTTTCAAGTGCTTTTTCACTACAATCGTTTTGAAAAAACCCGGATAAGACAGTTGTCCATAAAACCGTGCTTTTAGGGTTTGGTAACTCTGAGAATACTACCATTGCGTTTTGCGGGTCCCGCGAGTTGAAATACATGCCCAAAAGAGATAGCGCCAAGAATCCATCGTGTAAACAAAAACCATATTTTATGACTAAATTATGAATTTGCATTCCAAGATTCAATTTTGAAGGATCATTGCAAGCATCGAATAAGCTTGCTGATGTAACAAGAGATGGATGTAATAATCCTCCAGACAACATATCAGTGAATATATAATTTACAGCTAATTTAATGGAATTATTTAAAGTATATCCATTAATTAAAGCATTAGTAGAAGCTGTACTTTTCACTGGCATGGAATTAAAAATTTGTTGTGCATCTGAAATTAGCTGCATTTTGAATACATGTCAAGTAGCGAGCTTGCAGCATAAAGGCTAGTTTCCATATTTAATTTAATTAAAAGGGAATGTAATAAGTTGTTATTGAATTTGTTTTTAATAGCAAGTGAATGCAATTGTTGCCCTAATTCGGGATTTTTTAAAGAAGCAGAAGCACTTAGAACACTCGTGTAAGTAAATTTGTCGGGTTGGAAACCAAAATGTCTCATGTTTATGAATAGATCAATTACTTGATTAGAATTTCTGTTTTGTGCATATCCTCTGAGCATTGTGTTCCATAAAATGATATTTTTTTCATTTAATGCATCAAAAACAATCCTTGCAGAATCCATTTCTTGACACTTTGCATACATATTGATTAATGAACTGCCTACATAAGCATTGGTTGCCTGTGAATGAACTTGTGATCCTAAATCAACATCAAATGTACTTGTGATTGCACTCAAAACACTTCCTAAAGTGGATCTTGTTGGTTGAATTCCGGATTTAATCATACTTCTAAAATAATCGATAGCTAAATGAATGACCTGAAATCATAACATTCCATGCTACAACATTTCGGTTAGGCATTTTATCAAACAGTTGGTGTGCATCATTAAAATGTCTTGATTCAACACACGCTATTATAACAGTTACAAATGCTTCTTGATCTGGTACATGGCCTGAATTCAACACATCTAAGAATAATCTTATCACCTTTTCGAAAAGACTGACATGAACATAACCCGAAATCATCGATGTCCAAGAAACTGTATCTGGGTATACAGAACCATCAAATATCTCCCATGCATCATCAACACGCCTACATTTTGCATACATTTCAATAAGTGATCCTTCACGAAATGAATCGCTCATAAACCCTAATTTAATTACATGACAATGCACCGATTTACCTAACATAATGTCGCTTAATCTTGCACAAACTGATAAAATAATCGCATAAGTGAATTTATTTGGATAAACCCCAGAAGCCTGCATAATACCAAAAAAATTTGCAACATTTTCCAACATTCCCTACCTTGAGTACATAGATAAAATTGAATTCCAAGCCAATGTATCTCTAATTTCCAATCGGTTGAAAACTTTTTGTGCAAAATCCATGTTGTTGCATTTTGCGTGCAAATCGACAATTGCATTGCCAAGTTTTCCTTTTGAATCGAATCCAAGAATCAAACTATGGCTAAAAAGGCTTAATCGTAGAAAAAATGGAGGAAAGCAAAAATGGAACTACTATACCTACACTGATCGTCGATGGAGGAAAAAATGGAACTTAATCGTAGAAAATATGTAGGGCATATTTGGCTAAAAGGCTTAAAATTTTGGCTTTTTTAAAAGCAAAAAACTTTTGAAAAGCCAAAATCAAGAAGTTTTTTAAAAAAGCAAAAAGTTAATAAGCCCTTTTGAAAAGTTTAGCTAAATATATCACAAGTTTTATAATCAGTGATTAGCATCTACAAGTAATCCCACAGAGGGGCGGAACTTTGAATGTTTTTATTAGAGCATCTCCAACCATAAACTCTATAAAACTCACTGTATCTCTATAATTTGTGGGTCCATTCACTCTAAACATAACCTCAACTCCAACCATAAACTCTATCAATCCCTCTAAAACTAGTGGGACCCATATAAATCATATTTTTAATTAATATATAATACATTACAAAATAAAATTAGTGAAGGATGTGTAGGATCCATGGATAGAGGCATGGATAGATGGGATACCCTCTCACTTCAAATATAAAGGGAGCTTTTCTCTCACTCTATATTTAGAGTGAGGGATAGAGGTGGATTGGAGGAGAAAAAACTTCAAATATAGAGATAGAGAGGTTGATAGAGGTGGGTTGGAGATGCTCTCAGGGGAAAATCCATTGAAAATTCTTTAATTGGATAGAGTTATATTGTAAGCTGACCTAAAATATTCGTTGATATAAAAATTCTGATTACAATAAATATAATGTTAAATTATTATTTTGATTTGCAAAATTCAAGAATACGATAATATTATATGTGAAACTCTTTCTAACAATTAACATATGAATTTCAAGATTATTTGTTTCTAAGTCTTAAATTTTTTAACCATTAAATTTCAAGATATGAAGTTTTGAAGTTGGTTTTGTATGGTGAAATGCCTTGGACGGATTTCACTTCTTTGGAGAGGGCTTTTGGGTTTCTTTGAAGTGGTAACTGGTAAGTATGAAATGGGAGGGAATATGAGTATTAAATGTGGAGGGAAAGTTTCACCAAAGTTTTGTTGTATAAAAATTTGTTTTCTCCTTGTTTGACTTTCCATTTGTAAGAAGAAAAAAGATGTAAAAGAGACGGGAGACATTGGTGTAAGAAAAAGGAAAATTGAAGTTTGCATGTGGAGTGGTGTGGTGGTGGTGGTACACGTTCAAGCCATGGCAGACATTACATTTTTCAAGGCGCGACTTAACGCGTCAAACTTATTACATAACTTATATATATATATATATATATATAGGGTCGAGTTATATAAAGATCCCTGATTTCAAAAAGAACTCTGAGAACTCCTATTAACCAATCAGAATTTAGTAAATTGATTTTGATTAATTTAATTCATCTTAATTAACCAGGGGTATTTTCGACATTTGACCAAAATGAAAAATATTTCCTTTTTTGAAAATTTCCTAAAATTTAGGATATATTTTCAAAAATTTATTATTATTTTTATTATTTTTGTCGAGTCGGTTGTGCATATATGTTTTTTTTACATTTATGTTTTCTTACATATATGTTCTTTTGCATTAGTTTTGGAAATTTATTGTTACATATAAGTTCTCTTATGGTTGTATTGAATATACATGTTTGAACATACAAGTTCGACTTACCCATACAAAAGACAGATTATTTTAATGAACACATATGTACAATATAACATTTATATTATCCAACTCAAACATACACTTTACTATAAACATAAAAAATATTGAATATCATACATGTACCTATAACATATATGTATCCAAACAATAACATGAAATTACAACACTTATATATCAAAACAATAACATTTATGTTACCCTGATCAACAATCGCTCATTGCACTAATCCAAAGTTTTCTAACTTAATGAAACTTTATGCACCATCCATTACTTCAACGTGTACATTGACATTCTCTTCATTCAACTTCTCATTCGCTTGACTCGCTTGACTTCTTGATCTTTGTATAACCAACATTAAGCTAGTTATCAACTACAAAAATTTCCACTCGCTACCGATATATACACACATATGTATATTATGACAAAAACTATATTACCTTTTGTTTTGAATTTGACCAGTTTGAAATAAAATATAACCAAAATGCAGTAGGCTAATTAGATGTTCATTGCAATAAAAACTAACATAACATAGACCTAATTATTATAATTTCTACAATATGCTAATAGAGCATGATGAATTAAAAACTAATTAGATGTAACCATTACTGTCATTCCAATTACCACCATTTTGAGCCCTACTTCGAAAATACAACCTAGCAAATTCCAATCTGCACCTCAAAAAAGCTCCATCTTCAAGTCCTAATCCAACAAATATTAATATAATTAATAAAAAAATAATGAAAACAAACCTGGTAACTTGTGGTCAACAAAGAACACGGCTAAATAAACTGTGTACCAGGACACCACGACGCCAACTGTGTAATTCGACAACCCTAACTCCCAGATGCGGTTGTAGGCACTAACTCCGCCGCTACTGGAACCGTAATTCACCGCCTTCTTCTGCCTTTTATTGTGGCGGATAGACTACAAACAATAGCTGAGGAAATGGTGCACATGAGGGCCTAAAAACGGATCTGTCGGTAAATGGTTGCCGGTAACTCCTTCTACCGAAGAAATTGGCGTCGACGGCGGTTGCGGCATGGTCGCTAATGGCAGACGGAGGGGAGATAAGGTTGCAATCGTTTGTTTCGCCGCAAGTAACCACCGGATATTGGTTCAACGTAGGACAACGGCGTTTGAATTTTGGTCTTCGCCGGCTTCGTTTGAATTTTGGTCGGTAATGACCACCGGCGGCAGTTTCATAATAGGTTGAATATTTAGGTTTGGTTTTACTTTCTACGATGGTGTTGGACCTGTTGGTGATTTAAGGTTTCGATAGATGTGAACTGGCATTCCTACAAATACGTAAGAGGGATAAAGTATTTTAATTTAATACTAAGCTTTTTTTCATCACAATTACCTATATACCCTTTGTATTTAATTTTTATACAAAAAATAAGATGCATTATTTACGAAATTGCCATAATTAATCTTAACCTTTGATGTTAAATCCAATGGCCCGAATTGCTTAATTAAAAGTTCTCAAAGTTCTTTTTAAAATCAGGGTTCTCAATATAATCCTTTACTATATATATATATATATATATATATATATATATATATATATATATATATATATATATAGAAGTGAGTTCCATTGAGAATTAATATATTAGGTGAGAATGTGAGAATAGATCTCAGCCTCTCATCTCCTTCAGCCCTCACACGCGCGGTGGCATTTTTGTAATTAAGTCCAACTTTTCTGTCCCACACGCGGTGACATTTTTGTAATTAAGTCCAACTTTCTGTCCCACACGCGGTGTCATTTTTGTAATTAAGTTCAACTTTTCTTTAATCATCGATGATTAAACTTGGTGTAGTGTTTAATCATCGGTGATTAAAGTTTTGAGATTGTTTTTAATCATCGATGATTAAACTGGGTGTAGTGTTCATCAATGATTAATAGAATAATTTTGTCTTTAAAATCAAAGATGTTGTTTAATCATCGATGATTAAACTTGTTTCCGTTTTTTAGATTCTGAATTCTTTAAAAGATGTTGTTTAATCATCGATGATTAGCGTGTTTAATCATCGATGATTAAACTTTATCTGTGTAATAATCATAAGATGCTCTTTAATCATCGATGATTAAACTTGTCTCCGTTTTTTAGATTCTTAATTCTTTATAAAATGTTGTTTAATCATCGATGATTAGCGTGTTTAATCATCGATGATTAAACTTTATCTGTGTAATAATCATAAGATGCTCTTTAATCATCGATGATTAAACTTGTCTCCGTTTTTTAGATTCTTAATTCTTTATAAGATGTTGTTTAATCATCGATGATTAGCGTGTTTAATCATCGATGATTAAACTTTATCTGTGTAATAATCATAAGATGTTGTTTAATCATCGATGATTAAACTTGATAATGTGTTTAATCATTAACGATTAAACTTGGGGTTGGGTTTAATCATCGATGATAAAACTAGGGCGTGAGACAGAAAAGTTGGACTTAATTACAAAAATGCCACCGCGTGTGGGACATAAAAGTTGGACTTAATTACAAAAATGCCACCGCGCGTCTTTTTGCCTGATTCTCACATTCTCACCTAATATATTAATTCTCAATGGAACCCTCCCATATATATATATATATATATATATATATATATATATATATATATATATATATATATATATATATATATATATATACACACACACACACACACGTATATCAAATTAACAAAAAAAAATATAGATAATTGATTTATACTCCATCCGTCCCACAAAAAAGTTAGGGGACGCTTGGTTCAAAGTGTGTAATGAGAAATTGAAAGTTAATAGGAATACTAAGGAATACAATGAGCATTCCTCAGTATTCCTTTGACCATTAATATTACTTGGTTTATAATAATATAATAATAATATATATAATTAAAATATAATAATAAAATATATATTATATATATTGTTATTACACATATTATATAAAATAATAAATAATAAATATATATGTTATAATATATATTATATAATTTATTATTAATACATACTCCGTAATATATATTATGATACACTCATTAAAATATAAGGTTAGATTGGAGGGAGCAAATATTTTATTGGTGGAATCATTAGTAATATTATTATTTTGTTAAGTTGGCTCCTCAAATTTGAGAAAAGAGAACTTTTTTGTGGGATAAAATTTGAAGGAGAAATGAGAACTTTTTTGTGGGACGGAGGGAGTATTATTTTTAAAGATATTATTATTGTTTTAATTAAATCATTTTACTATATAAACATTATATTATTTGAATTTTGTTTCTGTGGTTATTATAAGTTTATGACTTTTTATTATTCTTCCATAATATCAAAGGGCCAATGACGTAAATGTAGTTGCCCTCAATCTTGAGGTTTAGGATTCAAGTCCCATAGTGGACATATGTCGATTTAAGAGTAGATTAAGATTACCGTTAAAAAATAACTAAATTCCATAATTTACGTGATTTAGTACCGATTGAATTCAAGTATGTACATATAGAAACATTAATTTCTTATCGTATATGTAACAATCATATAATTAGCAAAAAATAATTATATATTATAAAACTTACGCTCAATAAAATGACGACAGCCCGTGATTTTTCACGGGTCATAACCTAGTTGTTAAATATATCATGTAATAGTAAGTATGTAATTTAAATATTAAAAAAAAAAAATCCTGAGGCAAGGTTTGAACTTGGGTTAATTAGGTCAATGGCATGCAACTCTACCAATGTATCTACAATTCATTTAGCACTTTCTTTTACAACAATGTTTTTGTATGGCTAATCTACTACACTATTATAATAAATCAAAGCCTATATGGCCACGTATCAGCTTCTTAGACCCCTATTGTAACACCTCAATTTTCAAAATAATATTTAAATACATTTCATCCCAAAAAAATGCAAATAAGTATCGGTGTCAAATACCGGTTTTACAAAAACTAAAAGGTTTCTTGTTTGAGATTATCAGAGCATACAAAAATGGTGTTACAAATTATATCTTAACCATAGGATAAGGACTCTAATCATCAACACCGAGCTAATCTCAACAAGGCCTCTTCTAATCGAGCCTCATATATCTTTGATCCCGAACCTGAGTACATAGCAAAACACAAACATAGTACGTGAGACAAAATTACCTCGTGAGATACATGGGTTTTAGACCCGATAAACAACTAGTCAAATAATATCATTTATATTATAATAATATTATTAATTTCATTCGGGTCACTTCATTTCATTCATCATTGGCCAATGTCAAGATAATCGGAATGCCTCCAATCTATCAAGACCGTCATATCCATGGCAACCGGAATGCCTCCAATCTACCGGGACTCGTAGGTATTGGGTAATCGGAATGCCTCCAATCTGCCACTAACCTTGAGGAACCGTAATAACCGGAATGCCTCCAATCTATCACGGCCCTAGGGACATCATCATCATCATCATCATCATTACTTGTCTTTTATTACTATGAGCTTATATCTCCATCATTTTTCAATCAATTATCATTTCATCATCACATAAGCAATTCATTAGAAATCGCATAATTAACTAAATTACTTATAGACTCGATAAAACATTTAAACATAAAACATTTACTAGCTATGTACCCCATTTGAAAGTTCACATGTACTCACATTAGTCAAGCTTAACCAAAAGATGTGTTCCTTGGACACCAATATCACTTCTCAAGATTTGAAAGCCTCAAATCTTCCAACCAATGACCTAATATCAAAACCAATACAATGGTTTACATCAAACATCAATAATAACTACATATTCCATGGCTAGTTAACTACTAGCATCATATTTTCCCCAATTTACCAAACGCTAATTCCAAAAATCTCCATCTTTTCATAGATCTATTTTATGAACACATTTTCCTTGTTAAAATACCGTAGATCTAAGTTATGAATGCCTCCAATCTGCCACTAACCTTGAGGAACCGTAATAACCGGAATGCCTCCAATCTATCACGGCCCTAGGGACATCATCATCATCATCATCATCATCATTACTTGTCTTTTATTACTATGAGCTTATATCTCCATCATTTTTCAATCAATTATCATTTCATCATCACATAAGCAATTCATTAGAAATCACATAATTAACTAAATTACTTATAGACTCGATAAAACATTTAAACATAAAACATTTACTAGCTATGTACCCCATTTGAAAGTTCACATGTACTCACATTAGTCAAGCTTAACCAAAAGATGTGTTCCTTGGACACCAATATCACTTCTCAAGATTTGAAAGCCTTAAATCTTCCAACCAATGACCTAATATCAAAACCAATACAATGGTTTACATCAAACATCAATAATAACTACATATTCCATGGCTAGTTAACTACTAGCATCATATTTTCCCCAATTTACCAAACCCTAATTCCAAAAATCTCCATCTTTTCATAGATCTATTTTATGAACACATTTTCCTTGTTAAAATACCGTAGATCTAAGTTATACAACTTCCATTTAACCATTAAAGCACAAACCCAAAACTAGGGTTTGAGATTCAAGTTTTCCCTACTTGAATCCAAGGCTTAAAACTCAAGAGGAGTGAAGATTTATCTCAAATTTTCAACTAGGAGTAAGAATCCACAAGATTTGATGAAGAAATCAGTTCCAAATAGCCCTTTGCACTAAAAAACGTACACACACTTGTTGGGAGAGAAACTAGGGTTTTGAATGACATTAGATGAGTAGAATCCCGACTTTAATGTTGCACAGGAGGAGATCGCGTCGCTATCCCCAAGATAGTGTCGCTATTTTCGTGCCCGCCATAAATCGCGTCGCTAAATAGCGTCGCTATCCTCGACGCTATTTCTGACTTCTCGAAATCGCGACCCCTCCCCAACGCTAATTCGGGTCGCTGTTGCACCCCGCCATAGATAGCGGCGCTATCTGGGTCTAGCAGCTAAGGCTGCATTATCCTTTGCCCTTTTCGACCCGATTTCATCCATAACTTTCTCGTACAGTGTCCAAATGACACGAAACCAAGTCCTACGAGTTTTAAACGATTTATCCATAATTTGAAGGGTTTCATTATTACTGATTGACCACTTGGGTCAACCTCCTAGTCACTTGGTTCGAACCATACTGACCAAGAACATGAACTTGTTCTTGACCAGTTAAACCAACTAGCTAGTTTAATCCCTAAAAGCGGAACTGAGTTTAAACTTAATCCTTAAACCCGAAAGGATTGGGATCTTGGAAATCTAGATTAGATTAACAAAAGGAAACCTTGTACGAAAAACTCGAACACACACACTTGTGTGTATTCGACGGCCACCAAGAACCCTAGGGTTCTTGGTGTCAATTTCGACCAAGATAGGAGAAGGGAGAAAAAGGTTTTCCAAAACATACCTTGTTGTTTGCTTAAGATAGATCCACTGATGATGAACAAATCGAGCGATCTTCTAGTTGATCTAAGCAGTGAACTTGTTCTTCAATACTTGAAGAACACGAAGAACACGAAGAACGAAGAACACCAAGTGATGGTGTTCTTGGGTTTCGGCCGAATAGGGGGAGAGTTTTGTGGAGTGTCATGCATTAAACAAGGAACCCCAAGCCTTCTATATATAATAGAAGGACTTTCACTTAGGGCCCTTCTAGTTTAATTAATATTAATTATTAATTAAACTTATCCTTTTACACATTAAACCCTTATAGTTTTAACTAGTTATTTATTGTTACACTTAATTATTAAATGTCTAGTATTATACACTCAATATTTCGGTACCCATATACACGAAATATATTCTTGTATTTATACTTTTAATAATTGATTATATAATAAACTTTATATAATCTAAACAATAATATTATCCAATACCATATGATTTAATTACTTTAAATCGTATTATGGATAATCTATAATTAACACATTGTATATTTACTCAACTAGTAAATGTACAAATACTTGTATTAATTAGTTAGTTAAACTAATCTAGTAATAAGTTGAACTTAACTTAATACTTAACTTGATTCATAAATGACTTATTATGAATCAATCCTCTTCCAAGTATCATTAAGCCGAATTAGTAAGTAAGACGGCTAGTGTTATGGCCCCAATCAAGACTGCTTGGTTCGCGCTTTATGGCATTTCCAAAAAGAAAAAAATCCAATCCCGCAAAGGATTGTTCACATATCTTACTCGTATTACATACCGGTGTGACCCTTAAGTATTTCGTAGGCATGGATGTATCATCATAGGTTGACTAACTGTGCACATAAATCCTTCAGACTCCCAGTTGTGCAAGTTCGTAACCTTTATCTTAATACTTTAACTGATTCATAATGACTATTATGAATCATTCCTCTTCGTAGTATCATTGCTTATCTTGCTCGTATTACATGCACTCACCGGTGTGACCCTTAAGTGTTTCGTAGGCATGGATGTATCATCATAGGTTGACTAACTGTGCACATAAATCCTTCATAATTATCATATTTGTGTACAATTTATTTATTTACAAATTTGGGGTCGTTACAACTATCTACCCCTTAAGGAGATTCCGTCCTCGGAATCTCATCATAGTTTATAAAGTTCGGGTATCTTTTCCGAATCTCATCCTTGACTTCCCAAGTCGAGTTCGGTCCAAGGGAATGCTCCCACTTGACCAACACCAACTCAATCTCCTTATTCCTAAGTTTCTTGGTTTTTGCCTCTAATATGGCTTCGGGTTCTTCTATCAACCGGTTCGGGGCACAACCCGCAATTCTTGTAATGGGATAATATTTTCAACCTCACCCACGAACTTCTTCAAATAACTTACATGAAATGTATCGTGAACACCTTGAAGTTCGGGTGGAAGTTCCAACTTAAAAGCTTGGAGACCAATCCGTTTCAAAATCTTAAACGGGCCAACATATCTTGGGCTCAATTTTCCCTTCTTTCCAAACCGCATCACGCCTTTCCAAGGCGATACTTTCAACATTACCATGTCACCAACATCTAAATCATACGGTCTCTTTTTCAAGCCCGAATAGCTTCTTTGTCTATCTTTGCGCTTTTATATTGGCTTGAATTATTCCAATCTTTTCGTTTGTCACTTTCACAATCTCGGGACCCGTGAGTTTAGTCTCACCCGCTTCGAGCCAACATGATGGAGTCCTACATTTTCTCCCATACAAAGCCTCATAAGGCGGCATTTTAATAGTCAAATGATAACTATTATTGTAAGCGAACTCTACTAATGGTAAATGTTCATCCCATTTCCCCCCAAAATTTAATACACAAGATCTTAATATATCCTCAACCGTTTGGATAGTTCTTTCACTTTGATCATCGGTTTGCGGGTGGTAAGCCGTACTCAACCGCAATTTTGTTCTCAACTCTTCTTGCAACGATCTCCAAAATCTCGAAGTAAACCTCGCATCTCTATCGGACACAATCGATAACGGGACCCCATGAAGTCTTACCACTTCATCCACATACAACTTTGCCAATTTTTCGAGTGGCATGGTTTCCCGAATTGCTAAGAATAATGCACTTTTGGTCAACCGGTCAACTATAACCCAAATGGCGTCGTGGTTCTTACTCGTTCTCGGCAACCCAACAATGAAATCCATTGTTATATCTTCCCGTTTTTCGACCGGGACTTGTAACGATTGAGCTACCCCATACGGTACTTGATGCTCGGCTTTTACTTATGCACACGTGGCACACTTAGAAATATACTTGGCCACTCTTGCTTTCATCCCGGGCCACCAATACATTCTCTTCATATCTTGGTATGTCTTTATACTTACCGGGTGGATCGAATACTTAGACTTATGAGCATCATTCAACAATTCCTTTCGGGTTCCACCGAACTTGGGGACCCAAATTCGACCACCAACGGTTTTCAATCCTTATTTATTTTCTACAAAATGTTGATTTTTACCCAAACGTTCTTGCCTTAACTCTTCTTTCCCCATCACTTCTCATTGGGTAATTTTAATTTGTTCCACAATACTCGAGACTACTTCAATTCGAGTCAACTTCCCTTTAATCGGCTTTTCATGAACTTTTCGACTCAAGGCGTCGGCTACTACATTAGCCTTCCCCGCATGGTATACAATCTCACAATCATAATCGTTTATCAATTCGATCCATCTTCTTTGCCTCATATTTAAATCTTTTTGAGTGAAAACATATTGAAGACTTTTGTGATCCGTATATTACGTGCACCTTGTACCATACAAATAATGTCGCCATAACTTCCAAGCAAACACTATCGCCGCCAATTCTAAATCGCGTGTAGTGTACCTCGTTTCCACATCCTTTAGTTGTCTCGAGGCATAACCTATCACCTTTCCTCGTTGCATCAAAACATAACCCAATCCCTTATTCGAGGCATCACTATATATAACGAAGTCTTCATGCCTTCGGGTAACGTGAGAATCGGGGCGTTACATAATCTTTCCTTTAACAATGCGAATGCCTTTTCTTGCTTTTCTTCCCACACGAACTTGCTACTTTCCGGGTCAATAATGTGAGTGGGGTTTCCACTCGGGAAAAGTCTTGAATAAATCGGTGGTAATAACCGGCAAGCCCGAGGAAACTTCTCACTTCGGTTGGAGTCTGAGGAGGTCCCCACTTCATAACCGCTTCGATCTTTGACGGGTCAACTTTGATTCCTTCTTGTGACACAACATGACCAAGGAATTGGACTTCCCGAATCCAAAATTCACACTTGGAAAATTTTGCATACAATTTCTCTCGTTGTAGTACTTCTAACGTTTGCCTTAGGTGACTTTCGTGTTCTTCTTTGGTTTAGATGGTTAATTGATTGGATAATTATAACTCAAGACAAATATTGTATAAGAACAAGATATGAGTCAAGTGTAAAATTCCACTAAGTGTGGCTTGTTGCGGAATAACAAGACCACTGATCAATTACAATAGTTATGAAAGAGTAAAGTGAATTGGTGAATACTCCTTTGCCAAATGATCTCTATTTATAATGTTATAGAGATCTTACAAGTTAGGCAAGGAGTAATGCAAGGACTAGAATAAGGAAAGTGGCCAAGATCAAAGGGATTTGATCTGGTAAGGTAAACATGGAAATGTTTACTCAGTCCTTCTACTCAGTCCTTGTACTCAGTATCACTATCTGATACTGAGCTCTGATACTGAGTTCCAATACTGACCACTCAGTATCAGACCTAAACTTATCATATTTTATTCTACATATTAATCAAAGCTAGTCTAGGTTGTTTTGTTATCTTAAGATCCAAAGGGGTAAGGCTTTTTGCCTTAACAATCTCCCCCTATCTAATGATAACAAAACAATTACAAAGAGATAAAAAGAAATAAAAAATACAACAGCATAGGTAGCAAAATCTTCTTCTTCATCTGCTGTTGATGGCTTCATTCTCATAGAAGACTTCTTGTTTGATGTGGACAAACTCTTCTCTGCTCTTGAGTTCATCCCTTCTACAATTAAGAACTGCAACAATCTTCTTTCTGAACCAAGAGTCTTCTTTCTTGGTGATCATCCATTTCAGTCCAACAAGGTGACTGATTTGAGCTCTTGGTAGATCTTCTTCAGAAATGAAGCACTCTCTATCCTCTGAGTCAGTATACATATATCCAGAAGTTGGATATATGACACTCCTTTGATCCTGAAAAACAAGGTTAGGAGGAAGAGGGTACTTATTAAGATACTTGTATGTATGAAGGCATTCTGGTCTGTTGTTTGAGTAAGCTTCAGTCATCACACTGAGTATTCTATACTCTATCTCATGAAGCAAGCCCTTCTCATAGCATACAGCAGCTACTGCACAGATCTCATCCAAGACTATTTTATCATAAGTTGATTTCTTTGGAAGCTCTTTGATCAGTCTTGTGATCTTCACCCAGTCTTGAAGACCAATTCTTTGAATATCATGAAGAAATATCTTCATGGGAGGACTGGTTAAGCCAGTACAAGTGATAGTGATTCTTCCTTCTTTGAGCTTCACTTTTACTTTATTGACATCCAGATTCAACCAATGTATCCCCCTTACATTTGGAAATGTTTTGGTCTTCAAGAACTCCTTCCTTCCCTCCTTATACTGAGTCCTAGCAGCAACCATATTCCAATAATGTTGAATATGGTCTTGACCCTTTCTTGAGATTCTATGTGAAGGACCAGGAGTATCAGTATCTGGGTCAGATTCTGGTTCAGCTTTGATTCCCAACTCTTGCTCATATAAAAATCTCTCTTGTTCTGCACAGAGTTGTTGAGAAGTCAGTCTTGGAGCCTGCTTGGTATCACTGTCCAATGTATGGACAGGTCTTCTTTGTCTTGTTACCAAAGGAGCAGGTTCTTCACTTGATTCAGAAGAAGTGAGAACTGCATTGATGGGTCTTCTTGATAAGGAACTCATTCTTCTAATCACCAGATTTTCTGGTTCTTCATCATCCGAGGATGATGATGAAGAACTTCTTGTTTTACCAGATTTAATGCATAGTTCACTAAATCTGGTTCTTCATCTTCATCATCAGCAATAGGCCAGATGAAAGGCCTATAGACCACAATTTGCAAATCATTCTCCTCACGAGCAGGTGGCTCAGAATAAGTTTGCTGTGGTTGGTCAGTATGAGTCTCCCCCTGAGCAGATGGCTCAAGTGGGTCTTCAACTTGTAATGCTGACCTAGTTCTTTGTCTTCTTCTCTCATACTGAAACCGAAGTGGCTCAGTATGAGGGTTTTGCTAATGTTGTTGTTCTTGTTGTGGAGGTTGATCTTCATTCAATCTTCTTCTTTTCTCCCCCTGAGCAGATGGCTCAGTTTGATCAACCTCAGTATCTCTTTGTCTCTTCTCCCCCTTATTGTTATCATTGGATGGGGAGGGAAGAGGATCAGTATCACCACCCATGTCCCCTTCAGGTTCTTCAAGAGTAGGGGAGGGCATGGGCTCAGTGGCAGCATCAGTATCACCCTCAGAATCTGCATTGGAGGGTGATTTCATTTGCTCAGGATCATCATCTCCTTCTTCATTGTGTCCACCATGTGAAGATGGTGGAGTTGGTGGAGGCTGATGTGGTTGTTGAAGTAGTGAGACTGACTGTTTTATTGAGTCAATATCACTACTCATAGTGTCCATTCTGGCCAGTATGATAGTCTGAGTATGTTGGATGGCCAGAATATGCTGCATGATTGCTTGCAGAGTCACTTGGTCTCCTGCAGCCTGTGATGCCTGAATGCCCTGCACATATGGTGCTAAAGAAACAAAAAATATAAAACTGGTTAAAAAGAAAGGTTTATCAAATAGAATTGTGGTGTTGTTTAACTCTATAATCATATAAACAGAGTTTGTGAAGTCTGTATTTCATCTGGTTTATGATGAAATATTGTGGACTTGTGCATAGCATGTGTAAGAAGTTTTTTTTTAGTAAAAGTGAGTGTGTAAATTTAAGTAGCTCAGTATAGGATAAGTCACATTTACTAAAAGGTTTGGGGTTGGGAATTCGAAGCCTGGGATGTGCTTCTTGTTATTTTCAATGTTTATCACTCGGTATTAGAGTGATAACAGAAATGTGGCTAAACCCCATGGAAAGTTTTTGGATTTTGTGGCTTAAGGGTTTGTGATCATTTCTTGAATTATGCTACCGAACTCAAAAATAAGTTGGACATTATTCAAGCAGCACCAGTGGGTGTCAGTATGACATCAACCACCATTGTCTCTTTAAATGTTGAGACAACTGTAGACTGACAATGATCAATTGGGTGCTCAGTATATGAATTTTGCATAGCAGCAGTGGGCTAGCTATGTTGGCTATAAACGGATATATATTTGAAAGATCGTGTGAGACTTTGGTCAGTATTGAGTTGGTACTGGCCAATACTTAGTCTCTATTTGGGAATGAAATATATATATATAAGTTTAAGGGCTTTTTAGAATTTCATACCTGAGACTCTGTCAGATTCCCTTCTAGCATCGGCAGAGGTCGGTGCAGGATCATGTGATTGTTGATTTGCAGCACCAACATCTTCAATACCGACCTGTCTGTCTTGCTGAGCACCTTCCAGTGTAGTTTGCTCATATTGAATCTCCACATCAAGAGGAACATGAGGTTCCTCAATTGGTTGAGCAGTTGGGACTAGTTCTGGACCTGGAAGGTCAGCGGTGGCTGCAACTAGGCTTTGGGCTTGAAGAGAGGCAGTTAATGATGGAATATTTGCAGGCTGCACATCCTCAGATGATAACACGCCCATAAGGACTGGTGAGAGGTTTCTTCTTCTTCTTCTTAGGACAAGCGGTGTGGCTTCGGACGACTCAGTATGAGAGATATGTTGTTGAGTCGGTTCTTGAACTTGTGGAACATCTTGCATCTCAACATCTTGACCAGCATGTCCTACATTACCACTATTATCATCATTATCATCATCATCATCATTGTCTGATTCAGTATCAGACATGTCTTCTTCCTCATTTATGTGTTCTTGAACAATGTCCCACATATAAGGACTCAGTAGAGGCTCTCCTTCTCTTGGCCTGTAAAAAGAAGATCTTCTCACTAAGAGGAGGAAGATCAACCCTTGGACTGTGAAACTCATCATAAGTTTGTGTGGGCATTGAGTATTGAAAGATGAGTGATAAGAATCTGCAGAAAGGGACATTACATTCCCTTGTGTTAGCCCGAACCAAAGCAGCTAATTCATTGAAAATGAGCCTTGCATAATCAATGTTTCTTACATAGTACAAAGCATGTACTATTTGCATCCCAAATTCATTTATTTGGTCCAAAGCACCCGTCTTGTGGGTCATACACCGAATAATCATTGTAATGAGAATACCCCACATAGGACCAAATTCGTTCCTTTTGATTATGCCCGTTGTTCCTCTTCGACCCAAAAATGGCAATACTGAGCGTGCCTCTGTTCTATCAACGAATGGGTCATACTGAGCTTGGGCAGGAAGCCTCAGTGTTTCACGAATGATGGCAGTAGAAACAAATGCCCTTCTTTGATCCCTAATTACCCACCCAGCAATCATATCTGGAGAATCGAGTGTGGCAGAGTACCAAAACTCGCATAGCATTTCTGGGTAAATTGGTCGAGGAGACAAAGTCAGTGCACGAGCAATTGGGCAATTTTTCAAAAAAGTCACCATGTTTGTGAATTCTTGGCATACCCAGGCTTGAGGAATAGTGAAATTGGCTGTGATGTTGTTCCTCGCAAACCTGGGCAGTTCATCATTTCGGAATTTGATTTCCGATTCAACCTCTGGAGCGACGAAAGTGTAGTTCGCCATCTGTGATTTTGATTTAAGAGTTTTTGCTTGCTAAGAGAGAGTGAAATCGTTAATCTCAGATATAATTTAAAGAGAAAGAATGAAATAACTGTTAAAAAATATTTGAAGTAAAAAGAACGGTTATTTATAGGTGATTGAAAGATAATTAAGGTATTGGGAAGTAAAACTGGCTGATTTGACTGCCTTATCCTGTGCCAACGGTAACTTTCCTATTAGGAAAGGTTACCGTTGGGCAGTATGAGGATTAAGCTCGGTGTGAGCGCCGTCATATCCCAATACTGAGGAAACACATCTGCCAATTGTTCATCTGTTGGTACATAATCTACCTCAACCTTACCTTTTTCCACATTATCTCGAATAAAGTGGTGTCTGATATCAATGTACTTAGTTTTGGAGTGATAGACTGGGTTCTCTGTGATAGCAATAGTACTCTTGTTATCACAATGAATTGGAGTCTTTTGAAAGTTGAACCCATAGTCCAATAGTTGATACTGCATCCATAATAATTGAGCACCGCAACTTCCTGCAGCAACATACTCTGTTTCTGTTGTGGAAGTTGCTACCGAATTTTGCTTCTTGGATGACCAACCTACTAGTCTTCCACCTAGGAATTGACATCCTCCACTTGTGCTTTTTCTATCCAATCTACAACCTGCAAAATCTACATCTGTGTACCCTTCAAGGTCAAAGTTTGAATCTTTGGGATACCAAAGACCAAGGTTAGGAGTACCTGTAAGATATCTAAAGATGCGCTTAACTGCTTTCATGTGTGATTCTTTAGGATCAGCCTGATACCGAGCACACAAACATGTTGCAAACATGATATCAGGCCTGCTAGCAGTTAAGTAAAGTAAGGAACCAATCATACCTCGGTATGTGGATTGACAAACTGGTTTACCAGTTTCATCCTTACTTATCTTATCCTGAGTACCCATAGGAGTGTGCATGGAAGATAAATTTTCAAATTTGTATTTCTTTAACATGTCATGCACATACTTACTTTGATTTATAAAAGTGCCATCAGGCTTTTGTTCAACTTGTAAACCAAGAAAATAAGTAAGTTCTCCCATCATACTCATCTGATACTGAGTTGACATTATCTTAGCAAACCAGTCACACATTGACTTGTTAGTGGAGCCAAAGATAATATCATCTACATATATCTGAATGAGTAAGATGTCAGAACCTTTCCGTTTTGAAAATAATGTTTTATCAATTTTACCTCTTGTAAATTTATTTTCAATAAGGTACTCAGACAGGGTATCATACTAGGCTCTTGGAGCTTGTTTGAGCCCATATACAGCTTTATCAAGCTTGAAAACATAATTAGGAAATTTAGGATCAACAAAACCTGGTGGTTGTTTAACATAAACTTCCTCTTGTAGTTTTCCATTGTAGAAAAGCACTCTTGACATCCATCTGATAAACTTTGAAGTTCTTAAAAGCTGCATATGCAAGATACAACCTAATAGCTTCAATTCTTGCAACTGGTGCAAAAGTTTCATCATAGTCAATGCCTTCTTCTTGCCTGTAACCTTGAGCAACCAACCTTGCTTTGTTTCTGATGACAACACCATCCTTGTCCATCTTGTTTCTGAATACCCACTTAGTACCAATAATAGTTTTTCCAGTAGGAGGTGGTACTAAGTTCCAAACTTTGTTTCTCTCAAACTCTGTGAGCTCTTCTTGCATAGCCTCTACCCAATCTTCATCTAATAAAGCTTCATCAGCTTTCTTTGGTTCAATGGTAGATAGAAAGCTTGAGAAGAAACAAAAATTTGCAGTTGCTTGGGGTTGAAACTCTAATTTTCTTCTTGTTTGGACACCTTCTTCAATAGGACCAATAATGTTTGAGTGTGGATGGTCTCTGTGTTCCCTTAAATTGTTTCCTAAGGGAGCATTTGAAGTAGGATCAACACTATCTTGTTGATTAGGTGTGTTGTGTGTCTGATACTGAGTGGAATTCTGGTCAGTATTAGACAGCGGAGGTTGCTGTTCATCTTCATTTTGCAGAGTTGATGTGGATTGTTGTGAAGTGTTGGATGTTTCACCTTCTTCATAGGTAGAGTGGTGCAGATCATTAGTTGGAAACTCAGTGTGAGGGTTCTCTGTTATGGGAGCCTCAGTATTAGTCGCAGTTGAGTGAGACTGAGTTCGAACTTGATCAGTTTCATTAAACTTATTAGGAGTAAAGTGTGGATGAAACTTGGACTCTTCAGCAATGGAGTTTTCTGGATTGCATAGAATATCTATGCCACTTATGTCTTCACTTGCTGAGGTAGGATGCTCATTCTGATCTTCATCAAAGGTAACATGAATGGATTCTACAATCATCTTGGTTGAGATGATATACACTCTGAAGGCTTTAGAGTGTGGAGAGTAGCCCATGAACACACCTTCATTTGCTTTGGGAGCAAATTTGTTGAGATTTTGTTTTGTACTGAGTACAAAGCATTTACTTCCAAAGATGTGAAAGTATTCCACATTAGGAATCTTGCCATTGTATAACTCATATGGAGTCTTCAGATGTCTCTGGACTATAGTGGCTCTATTCTGAGTGAAGTTTGCACAATTTACAGCTTCAGCCCAGAAACTCAGTGCCAGTCCAGCATGGCATAACAAAGTTCTTGCAGCTTCAATTAATGTTCTATTCTTTCTTTCTACAACACCATTTTGTTGTGGTGTGTAAGCTGCAGAGAAGTTTTGAATGATTCCTTTTTCTTCACAGAAATCGGCTAATACTGAGTTCTTAAACTCAGTACCATGGTCACTTCTAAGTTGCTTGCCCTTGTTGCCTTTTTGAAGTTCCTCTCTTTTTATAAAGGCAATTATTTCTGTTGTTGCATCTGACTTAGTCTTGAGGAAGATGACCCAAGTATATCTTGAGAATTCATCAACCAAGACTAGGGTATAGATCTTTTTGGCCAAAGATGGTGTGCTGATGGGGCCAAAAAGATCCATATGTATCATAGTAAGAGGTTCATTAATGGAATGACTGACCTTTGACTTGAATGAACTCTTCTTCTGCTTGCCCATTTCACATGTTGAGCATAACTTATCTTTTGAATAAGTAATAGTGGGCAACCCTCTCACCAGTTTCTTCATACTGAGCTTGTTGATATTACTAAAGTTGATGTGAGAGAGTTTCTTGTGCCATAGCCAATGCAATTCTGGCTTGACTTTAGAAAGCAGGCATACTCGAATAGTTGGGTCTATTTCAGATAGGTTGACCACATATACATCTTTTTCTCTTCTAGCAATGAGTACATGCTGCCCTTTATCATTGTAGATGATTCCTGCAACCTTCCTGAATCGAGCTTCATTGTCATCATCACACATCTGGCTGATGTGTTTAAGACCCTCTAAATAGGCAACTCTTTTAAAAGTTATGTTGCCTGCCTTGATCACACCATAACCCCTTGTCTTTCCCACCGAGTCGTCTCCAAACTTAACTGAAGGACCCTTCTCTGGAGTATAATTGAGAAGGTACTCCATACTGCCAGTCATGTGTCTTGAGCAGCCACTATCTAAGTACCATTTTCTGTCACCCTGCACAAGACACAAAAAAAAAAAATTAGTTCCTTTTAGGAACCCATTTTTGAATGGGACCTTTGGTGGAATAAACAGATTTTGACCTGATCTCTTTATTTGGAGAGGTCAGTAACACTTCAGGGGAAACTTTAGAGGTTTTCTTTGGTGATACTGACTTAGATTCTGTCCTTTTCTTTGGTACTGAGTACCTAGGACTTGAGAGATCAGTCCAGCATTCATCTCCCTTATGACCAGTATGATGACACCTATAACATTTTCTAGGTCTATTTCTAAACATATTTTCATAAGGTATTTTAGAAAACTGTTGCACTTTTGGTAGATCAGTATGAATAAGTTTTGCAAATTTTTTACTTAAAAATTTAACCTGGTCACCAAGTGTTTTTAAAATGTTATTTTTGTCATTTTTAATAGGTGTTTTAACATTTTTTTACTGGTTTAAAGGGTGGTGGATCTGGTTGCTTCTTTTTATTTGGCAGAGAAGTCTTTATAATATTATTAGTGTAAGACTTCTTGTTTCTGCCAACTGTGGACCTAGTTGAAGTTGTTTTTTGTTTATCATGTTTTGAAGAAACAACTTTAACAGGTCTTTTAGATGTCTCAGTATATGATGTTCCTGTTCCTGCAACTTCTGTATTAGATGAAACATTTGAGATAGAAGTAGTCTTATTATCATTATATAATTCAAAAGTTGTTGTATTAAATAATAATTCAAAAGGTGGAACAGCAGAAGTGTCATACTGAACTATTGGGAGCTCAGTATCAGAAATTTCTTTTACAGGAAATTCAATACTGAGTTCTTGTAGCTCAGTATAGCACTTCGAGCAGATGGAGGGACCAATAGGTTTTTCTAAAATTCCATTTTCCTCATCATCTGACTCAGTTTGACATCCAACTTCACAAAAGGTTTTAGCTTTTATAAATTTAATAGGGTTCATATTTGAAAACTCTTCAAATAAATCAGCAAAATTATTTCTAATTTTAAATTGAGGATCAACACCAAGTGCAACCCTCACATTTTCTGGGAATTGTTGATTTAAACATTTATTTAATTTTATTGAAGCATTTCCCCAAGATTTACACTGTTTTTCAAATTTTTCTTTTTCAAGTTTGTGTAAATGAGCTTTATCAGCTAATCTTTGGTTAATGTCTTTTAAATCTGAAAAGTTTAGTTCTAAATCTTTATACTTTGCTAATTTATCTAAGTTTTCATTATTTACCCTTTCAAGTTCTTGAATTGTTAATTTTAAAGCTTTTTCTTTTTGTACAGAAGTTTTAAGATCAACAATCATATACTCAAAAATCTTAGTTTTTTCATTCACTGAATAAGTTTAAAAGGAACTTACCTTGTACAACTGAGTGGAATCCCAATCAGTATGAACACTCATCCTCTCAGCCTCTTTGATATCCTTTTCAAAGGAGCTCTTCAAATCATCTTCAGTGAAAGCCATAAAGGCTTTATTCTCAACATCTTCCTCAATATCACTTATGTCCTCATCCATCCAAGCTTCAGAGTACAGTGCTTGATGAGGTGCTCCATTCCCTTCTGCCCTCTTACCCTTTCTCCAGTTCTTCAGTTTGACATACTTGTCTCTATACCTCTTTGCTCGGTATGCAATCTTGTCATTCTGATCAGTCTCAGAAGACTTGGTATGACAATTTGCAGCAATATGTCCAGGCTTTCCACACCTATCGCAAAGACCTGATATTGGGTCAGTTTTAGAAGAGCTAACACCAAGCCTCTTCTTTTTCAACTGATCCAGCTTCATAGACATAAGAGCCATTTGAGTCTCAAGCTCTTATGCCTCAGCATCAGCAAGATCAACTACTGGTTCTTCAGGCTCAGTCACAGTATATGCTTGTTGCACAATGAGAGCCATTCCATTTGAAGATTGGTCAGTTTTCTTCCAGTTGATCAGTCTTGAAGCAGTATTCTCCTCATGATTCAACATTAGGCCATACAAAGTTTGAAGAGTATATGACTCAATGTTGTTAGCAGCATTGACAGAATTTGACATGTCAAGAAATTGTTGAGGAAGACTGTCCAGGAACTTTTGAACAAGTTCCCCTTCCTCTTTTACAATGCCAACACTAATTAGACCATGAACAACAGTATTAAACCTGTTGTAAAGAGAGGTGATGTCTTCATTGGGATTTGAGAAGAAGTTTTCATACTTTCTTCTCATGTTGCTCTTTCTTTGCAACTTCACTTTTGGTGTGCCTTCATAAGTGACTGATAGGCTATCCCACATAGCCTTTGCTGTTGGCAATTCCATGATTGCATTGAGAATTTCTTTGGTAACAGCATTACCAATCACCCCTTTAGCCCTGGAGTCTAAAGCATACAACTGACGGTCAGTATCAGTCCAGTTGTGCCTTAGTTTAGGTACAGTTCTTATGCTCTCAGGAGCATTATCAGTAGCAGCAACGGGTTCCACAGTTTGTGGGATGATAGGACCATCATTTAGCACAGTGAGCATTTCATGATGAATGGATTCAAGATACCACTGAGCTTTTAGCTTCCATTGATCGAAGTCTTTACCATCAAAGATGGGTACTCCCTTTCCAGACATAATTGGTGCAACAATGGTAGACATTTTTGATTTTGGAGTATGTGAAGGATAAGTATAAGGGATGGCTGCCAGGATTATAGATCGACTAAATAAGAGTTTATTTAGCCTGCTCTGATACCAGTTGTTAGGTCACAACTCCCTGGTTTAGATGGTTAATTGATTGGATAATTATAACTCAAGACAAATATTGTATAAGAACAAGATATGAGTCAAATGTAAAATTCCACTAAGTGTGGCTTGTTGCGGAATAACAAGACCACTGATCAATTACAATAGTTATGAAAGAGTAAAGTGAATTGTTGAATACTCCTTTGCCAAATGATCTCTATTTATAATGTTATAGAGATCTTACAAGTTAGGCAAGGAGTAATGCAAGGACTAGAATAAGGAAAGTGGCCGAGATCAAAGGGATTTGATCTGGTAAGGTAAACATGGAAATGTTTACTCAGTCCTTCTACCCAGTCCTTGTACTCAGTATCACTATCTGATACTGAGCTCTGATACTGAGTTCCAATACTGACCACTCAGTATCAGACCTAAACTTATCATATTTTATTCTACATATTAATCAAAGCTAGTCTAGGTTGTTTTGTTATCTTAAGATCCAAAGGGGTAAGGCTTTTTGCCTTAACAGTTTTTTCTCTCTATACTAAAGTTTTAAGATCAACAATCATATACTCAAAAAAAATTTCTTTTTCGTTCAATAAATAAGTTTGAAAGGCACTCACCTTGTACAACTAAGTAGAATCCCAATCACTGTGGATACTCATTCTCTCAGCCTCTTTGAGATCTCTCTCAAAAGTGCTCTTCAAATCTTCTTTAGCGAAAGCCATGAAGGCTTTATTCTCAACCTCTTCCTCATCATCACTGAGGTCTTCATCCATCCAAGCCTCAGAATACAGTGCCTGATGAGGTGCTCCATTTCCAGCAGCTCCCTTTCCCTTGCTTCTTGCCTTCAATTTAACATATTTGTCCCTATACCGTTTAGCACGGTATGCAATTTTGTCATTCTGATCAGTTTCAGAAGACTTAGTGTGACAGTTGGCAGCAATGTGACAAGGCTTTCTACACCTGTAGCATAGACCAGATCTGGGGTCAGTATTGGAAGAGCTAACACCAGGCCTCTTCTTTTTCAACTGATCCAACTTCATGGACATGAGAGCCATTTGAGTTTCAAGTTCTTCTGCCTCAGCATCCTCAAGATCACCTTCTGGCTCATCTGGCTCAGTGATAGTATAGGCCTGTTTAACAATTAGGGCCATGACTGGTAGGTCTTGTCAGTCTTCTTCCTGTTCATCAATCTAGAAGCATTGTTCTCTTCATGATTCAACATTAAGCCATACAGTGTTTTAAGAGTGTAGGACTCAATGTTATTAGCAGCATTGATAGAATTTGTCATATCAAGGAATTGTTGAGGAAGACTGCCCAGAAATTTTTGACAGAGTTCTCCCTCTTCCTTCTCAGTTCAAACACTGATAAGATCATGAACAATGGTGTTGAATATGTTGTAAAGAGCAGTGAGATCTTCATTTAGATTAGCAATGAAGTTCTCATACTTTCTTCTCATGTTGCTCTTTCTTTGCAACTTTACCTTTGGTGTGCCTTCATAGGTGACTGTCAAGCTATCCCACATAGCTTTTGCAGTAGGCAACTTCATGATTGCATTCAGAATTTCTTTGGTAACTGCATTACCTATCACAATATTGGCTCTTGAGTGTAGACTGAACAATTGACGATCAATATCAGTTCAAGTATGTTTCAACTTCGGAATTGTTCTTGTGGATGCAGGAGAATTATCTGTAGCTGCAACAGGTTCAGTGGTCAGAGGAATGATGGGACCATCAGTAAGTACAGTGAGCATCTCATCATGAATAGACTCAAGGTACCACTGAGCTTTTAATTTCCATTGATAGAAATCTTTGCCATCAAAGATGTGCACTCCCTCTCCTGACATCACTGGAGCAATGATTGTAGACATTCTTGTTTTTGATTTTTAGGAAGGGTAGGTATATGGAATGGCTGTGAGGGTAATAGATCAACTAAATAAGAATTAATTTAGCCTGCTCTGATACCAGTTGTTAGGTCACAACAACCCTGGATTGTTTGTATAATTGATAGATTAATTAGACTGAGAAAGGAAAGTGACCGAGATCAAAGGGATTTGATCTGGTCTGTTAAACATGGTAATGTTTAACTCAGTCCTTGTACTCAGTATTGGATGTCAATACTGAGTCCCAACACTGAGTCACCAATACTGTCTGCTCAGTGTTGGACCAAGACTTAGCTAATTTATTCTACAAACTATTCTAAGCTAGTCTAGGTTGTCTTGTTATCTTGAGATCCCAAGGGGTAAGGCTTTTTGCCTTAATATATGAAGTACCAACTCATGGACTATGGATTCAATTCAAAGATACCCAATTCATTGTGATAACAAGAGTGCTATTGCTATCACTGAAAATCCAGTCCATCACTCTAGAACAAAGCACATTGATATCAGACACCACTTTATCCGAGATAATGTGGAAAAGGGTAAGGTTTAGGTAGACTATGTCCTAACCGAGGACCAATTGGCTGAGGTATTTACTAAACCTCTTTCAGAAAAAAGGTTTATGTATCTACTAGGACAATTAGGCATGCTCAACCCTTGAAATTATTTTTCTCCTAAAAATTCTTTCCTATACTGAATTTTCAGTATTTCCCAATACTGACCCTTTCAGTATAGCTCGTCTGGTATATTATTTTGAATTTTGTTAAATTTTTTATTAATTTATACATTAAATTAAGTGTTTTTTTTAATTTTAAAATTTTTTTGATTTAATTTTTTTTAACACTTAATCAGTATTGGGTGTCCTGGAGTTACAACACTGATTTCAAAACCTCTTACTTCCCAACGGTTACTTTCCTTTCTAAAAAGTTACCGTTGGAACAGGATAAGGCTGTCATTTCGCCGTTTTTACTTCCCAATACTGTAATGATTGCCAATTAAAGAGTATAAATAACCATTTCCTTAAAATTTAAATCATTTTCTCTGTTATTTAGTCTCCTTGTCTCTAAACTCTTTGCGATTAACGATTTTTCTTTCCCTCTTGCAAGCAAATTTCAATTCGTATTCACAGAACAACGGTAAACTTTCAATTCGTTGCTCCAAAATTCGTCGCACCAGCAAAGGATTTTCAAAGGGATGAACTCCCTAAATTTACAAGGAACAACATATCTGCAAATTTCGAGATTCCTCAGGGTTGGGTATGCCTTCAATTTTGACATATGGTTACCTATCTTAGGCATTGCCCAATCGCTAATGCTCTTCAAGCATCACCCAAAGCAATCTATCCTTCAATGCTGTGCGAATTTTGGTACTCTGCTGTAATGGACACACCAGATATGATTGCGGGATGGGTAATTCGAGATCAACGACGAGCATTCGTCTCTACTACAATCATTAGACGCGATCTTCAACTTCCTGCACATGTCCAGTATGACGAATTTGTTGATCGTGATACTGCACGCTTAGTGTTGCCGCTCCTTGGAAGACAACGAACAACAGGAACAATCAAGAGGCACAAATTTGGTCCCATGTGGGGAATTATGATTTCAACTATAATTCGATGTATGACTTACAAAACAAGGGCTCTAGATCAAATCAATGATTTTGGAATGCAAATGGTACATGCCATGTACCACAACAGGCACATTGATTATGCAAGACTGATCTCCAATGAACTAGCCTCCCAAATTCAGGCACGACAAAGGAATCCTAATGTTCCTTTTTGCAGGTTTTTATCACTTATCTTCCAAAAATCCATGCCAGACAATATGTATGATGATTTTGATGGAGTTAGAGCTGATCTTCCTCCCATCCATGAGAAGATTTTCTTCCATCAGCCTAGGGAAGATGAACCACCACTCAGTGCCACCATGCTAGCCATTGCAAAGGCTCATATGGATGATGATGAAGATGCAGATGACACTGATGCAGATGATGATGATGATAATGGTGATGATAATGATAATGATAATGATGATGTTGAGATGGAGGATGTGAAACCCCCTCCAGTACATGAACCAGAACCTGAGGCTCCTCATACTGCATCAGCTTCTGATACTGAAGACCAACCCTTAATCATCCGAAGAAGGGTTAGAAGACAATTGAGTCCAGTCATCATGGGTGCACTATCAACGGAACCACATGTTCCATTGGATGTTGAACTTGATTATGAGCAGCAGAATCTAGAAGAACAACAAGAAAGAGGACAACAAGGTCAAGAAGGTGCTGGAGATTCAAACCAACATACAAATGATCCACCACCAACCTCTGTTGAAGGAAGAAGGGAATCTGACAAAACCTCAAGTATGAATCTCTAATAAAACCCTAAATCTTCTATATATATATATAAATTTTTGTTTTCAAAACTGGAGACTAAGTATTGGCCTGTACCAACTCAATACTGACCAAAGTCTCAAACGATGTTTTTTAATATATCCTCTTAAGGCCAACATAATTAGCCCACTGCAACTAAGAAATATTACTAACTGAGCACAAAAGATCATTGCCAGCCTACAGTTGTCTTCGCATATAAAAAGACAATGGTGGTTGATGTCATACTGACACACACTGGTGCTGCTTTTATCATGACCAATTTATGTTAAATTGGATCACATGATTTAAGAAATGATCACAAACCCTAAAGCTACACAATCAAAATAACATTCATGGGGTTTTAGCCACATTACTGTTATCACTCTAACACCGAGTGATAAACATTGAAATAACAAAGAAGCATATCCCAGGCTTCGTTTCATAAACCCAAACCTTTTCAGACAAAGTGACCTATCCTACACTAAGCTACTCAAAAATCACACACACTTATACTGAAAAGTTTCTTACACATGCTATGCACAAGTCCACAATATTACATCATACACCAGATGACATACAGACTTCAAAAACTCTGATTAAATGATTTTAGAATTAAACAAAACCACAATTATATTTGATAAGCCATTCCATACTAACCAGTTACCATGTTTCTGTTTCTTTAGCACCATCTGTGCAGGGTACTCATGTACAACAGGCTCAAGTTGAAGAGGTTTCCTTGCAGACAATCATGCAGCAAATCTTGGCCATGCAGAACACACAGAATACAATACTGGCCAGGATGGAAACAATGAATAATGAAATTGATTCACTAAAACAATCAGTTGCATTAGTTCAACAACAACAACAACAACCTCCACTGACTCCACAACTTCAACACAGTGGAGAAAATGAATATCAAGATGGATATGATGATACTGAGCCTAGACAATCACCCACAAATGAAGATCCAGAGGGTGATCTGATGCTGCAACTGAACCTCTGCCATCTCCTACTCATGATGATACTCAAGGAGATGCAGGTGGTGATACTGAACCTCTTCCTTCCCCATCCAATGATAACAATAAGGGGGAGAAGAGAAAAAGAGAAGATGAGGTTGATCAACCTGAGCCATCTGCTCAGGGGGAGAAAAGAAGAAAAATAAATGAAAATCAACCTCCACAACAACAACAATCACAGCAAGTCACTAATACTGAACCTCTTAGTTTTCAGTATGAAAGAAGAAGAGAAAGAGGAAGATAATTCTTGGAACAACATGAAGAATATCAGTCTGAGTCATCTGCTCAGGGGGAGACTGATACTGATCAACCTCTGCAGGCTCAAACTGTGCCATCTGCTCAGTATGAGAACAACCTGCAAATCATTGTTTATAGGACTTTTTTGTGGCCAATTGCTGATGATGATGAAGAACCAAATCCTGTGCCATCTCAGAATTTCATTAACTTTGCACTGGATATGGCATATGAACCAAGCTCTTCATCATCATCCTCCAATGATGAAGAGCCCCCAAAAGAACCACAAGTGCCAACTCAGGGTGATACTAGAGCAACAAAAAGATCAACAAGAAGAATGTCAAGAGTGGTTATGTCCTCTGAATCAAGTGAGGAACCTTCTCTAGCTCCTCTGATCACTAGACCTAGAAGATCTGTCTGTGATGAAGAGCAGGCTCCTTGGAAAACTGCACAACAGATAGAAGATGAGGCAGAAAAATTCTTCTACTTACATGCTCTTGGTGTCAAAGAGGAACCTCAGACTGATCCTGATACTGAGTCTGATATTCCTTCAACATCTCACAGAAGAAGAAGAAGGAAAGGAGCTGATCTTAGAGAACAATATTGGAACTCAGTTACTCAAAGAACAAGGTACAGGGAAACAAGGATGGATATACTGAGAAATAAAGAATTTCTCAGTGTGAGGAGTATATGCTGGCTGAATATTGATGTCAACAAAATTAAAGTAAAAATGCTAAATGATTTAATTGTTGCAACCTGCACTGGGCCAGTCAGTCCTCCTATGAAGATCTTACTTCATGATATCCAAAACATGGGCCTCCAAGACTGGATTAAAATCTCAAAACTGATCAAGGAACTGCCCTCAATCTTCTCAAGCCCAAGTAATGTTAGATGAAATCTGGGCTGTTGCTGCAGTATGTTTTGATAAAGGCATCTTGTTTCCAAGCGAGTATAGGGCACTCAGTGTAATGACTGAGGCATACAGAAACAATAAACCTGAATGTCATAACACATTCAGATATCTAAATAAATACCCTGTTCCTCATACTCTTGTTTTTTCAGGATAAAAAGAGTACTATATATCCAACATCTGGATATATGTACACTGACTCAGATGACAGGGAATGCTTTATAACAGAAGAAGATCTCCCAAAAGCAAACATTAGTCATCTGGTAGGACTAAAATGGATGATAACCAAGAAAGAGGACTCTTGGTTTAGAAAGAATATTGTGGCTGTGCTGTGGAATAGAAGAGAAGAACTAAAAAAGAAAGATGAGTTTGTCCACATCAAGCAAGAAGTCTTCTATGAGCATGAAGCCATAAGCAGAGGTTGAGGAAGAAGACTCTGCAGTTTTTATCATTACTTCTCTTCGTAACATTGTCTTGTTATCATTAGATAGGGGGAGATTGTTAAGGCAAAAAGCCTTACCCCTATCTTAAGATTACAAGACAACCTATACTAGCTTAGTTTAGTTTGTAGAATAATATAGCTAAGTCTCGGTCCAATACTGAGTAGACAGTTTTGGAACTCAGTATTGACATCTAATACTGAGTACAAGGACTGAGTAAACATTTTGTTAGGTCACAACAACCCTGGATTGATTGTATAATTGATAGATTAATTAGACTTAACACAATTAAAGTGATTAACACAATATTAGAGTCAAATGTTTAATTCCACTAAGTGTGGTATGATGCGGAATAGCAATACCACTGATCAATTACAATATGTTTATATGTGAAAGCGTAAATTGGTGAGTACTCCTTTGCCAAGTGATCTCTATTTATAATGACAGAGAGATCTTACAAAAGAGGCAAGGAGTAACTGCAGGACTTGAAAAGGAAAATGGCCGAGATCAAAGGGATTTGATCTGGCCAAGTAAACAAGGAAATGTTTACTCAGTCCTTGTACTTAGTATTGGATGTCAATACTGAGTTCCAATACTGAGTGACCAAAACTGTCTACTCAGTATTGGACCAAGACTTAGCTAATTTATTCTACACACTATTCTAAGCTAGTCTAGGCTGTCTTGTTATCTTAAGATCCAAAGGGGTAAGGCTTTTTGCCTTAACACATTTCCTTGTTTATTTACCCAGATCAAATCCCTTTGATCTCGGCCACTTTCCTTATTCCAATCCTTGTACTATTCCTTGCCTAGCTTGTGAGATATCTATGACAATATAAATAGAGATCAATTGGCAAAGGAGTACTTACCAATTTACGCTTTCACTTTCATATATCTTGTAATTGATCAGTGGTATTGCTATTCCGCAGCATACCACACTTAGTGGAATTATACATTTGACTATAATCTTGTTCAATACATTATTTGTCTTAAGTTTTAGTAATTCTATCAAATATACTAGTAATCCAGGGTTGTTATGACCTAACAATAATTTGAAGGGTTTCATAACACTGATTGACCACTTGGGTCAACCATCTAGTACACTTGGTTCGACCATACTGACCAAGAACATGAACTTGTTCTTGACCGGTTAAAACCAACTAGCTGATTTAATCCCTAAAAGCGGAAGTGGGATTAAACCTAATCCTTAAACCCTAAAGGATTGGGATCTTGGAAATCAAACTAGATTAACAAGAAAGAAACCTTGTATGAAAAACCCGAACACACACATTGCTTGTGTGTGTTCGTCGACCATCAACCAAAGAACCCTAGGGCACTTTGGCCGAAATTCGAACAAGAGGGGAGAAGGGAAAAAGGGTTTCCCAAAACATACCTTAATGTTTGCTTAAGAAAGTCCACTGATGATGAACACGACGAGCGACCTTCTAGTTGATCCTTGTAATGATCTTCGTTCTTCAAGACTTGAAGAATACGAAGAACGAAGAACACCAAGAACTTGGTGTTGCTCCTATTCGGCCGAAACAAGGGAGAGGCAAGGGGCTAGGGTTTCGGCTTCTATGATCAAGGAATAAGGGAACCCCAAGCCTTCTATTTATAATAGAAGGACTTTCACTTAGGGCCCTTCTAGTTTAATTAAGTTTAATACTTAATTAAACTTATCCTTTTACGCATTAAACCCTTATAGTTTAACTAGTATTATTGTCCCAGTTAATTATTAAATGTCTAGTATTATACACTTATATAATTCGGTATATACATACACGAATTATATACTTGTGTTTTATACTTTTAATAATTAATTATATAATAAACTTTATATAATCTTAACAATAATATTATCCAATTACCATATGATTTCATTAATTAAATCATATTATGGATAATCTATAATTAAGACATTGTATATTTACTCAACTAGTAAATGTACAAATACTTGTATTAATTAGTTAGATAAACTAACTAGTAATAAGTTGAACTTAACTTAATACTTAACTTGATTCATAAATGACTATTATGAATCAATCCTCCTCCAAGTATTATTACATATCTTACTCGTATTACATGCACTCACCGGTGTGACCCTTAAGTGTTTCGTAGGCATGGATGTATCATCATAGGTTGACTAACTGTGCACATAAATCCTTCAGACTCCCACTTGTGCAAGTTCGTAACCTTTATCTTAATGATACGAGCTACAGTGGCCTTCTAGATGGGCATGTAGGTAACCAACCCCATAAAAACAGCTTATGTAACCCATGTATAGTTTTTGAAAAACTCCTTAATAGCGTCCCCAAGTAAAGAACACCCTGTCTCTACTCCTTGCAACACGATATTTGTGATAACGAATACGAGCATGGTAGAAAACATCAACTCCTGTATTCGAAATCATTTCATGACTTCTTGATTCAAACTGTTGTGATAAACGACAAAGAACAAACCAGTTTGATTCAAAATACAACTCCCTCTGTACCCAGTAAGGTCTCGTATGACAACCATATTTCAGAATTGTCTAAGACGAACCAAAGTACATTAGTCATTGTATCCTAAACCATATACCTCAGGCTTAAGGACAATCCTAATGAATAATACTTTTGAACTTTTCAACCACGAAGTATTATCACGGTGGTCAATCCAATATTCGTAGAGCTCCAACAGAATATCACCGATATTTGGTTTACACAAAAACTTGTGTAGCTATCTTCGAAGAACTTCGAATCTACCACCAAATACCACGATGACGTTAACGTCCCATCAAGGTTCCCACCAAGACGAGTAGTCACAGATTTATACCTTTTTAAATAAAGAATTTTTTTTTCATGGATATTGTAAAACATACAAAGTCTGAATAACAATGATACTAACTCATGTATTATTCCTTACTGGATATAGATACTAAATTGTTACTGGATCATTACTTATTGTTTGCGTTTGTCTTGATTGCTCAATGACTCCTTAATTGCAACTTTTATCACTAATTACAATTAGTCATTTCTATTAAACTAAAGACATAAGACGAGTATCTAAGAATACTATTACTTTTGTCTTTGCTAGATATTGTTCATGCAACATTTAGAACATATTCTAGTCTTGCTCTTTTATATGTTTCGGTAAACATAGGAGGATTGGAAAATAACTCCTTTAGTTTCTTGAATCTATAAAACTTGCCTTGTAACTAAATCTCTTTTAGCTACTTGATTTGTAGATATTCTTACTAGTTAAAGAAATTTCCTTAAATGATTAACTTGTTCACTGGAATGTGAACATCCTATTAGATATGCAATAATTAATCACAAGACTTGTGATCACGCTATTAGGTTTGCAATAATCTAATCAATGATCATTTATTTCTCTTAACTCTTTGGCTAACGACTTGGTAATTCCTTGTTGTTAATGTCCTAACTAACTTTACTATATTCACTAGTACCTCTAATGAATACGTTAGTCATAGCTCCCACTAAATTTTATGGAAATAAGCATTACTTAAACTACTACTTTTGACCTAGTCAAAACTTATAGTTTAACACTTTAAGAATTTTAATCAATTATCAAAGTCATCCTTTGGATTTGCGAATATCCAACATTCCTTTGAAGGGAATCATGACTTTCATTGATTACTGTATCTAACAAGTATAAGACACTTGAAACAATACTTCCAATTCTTAAGTGTATTAGTATCTTTTAAGAATCTCATTGAATGCCAAAGTCATTTCTTGGATTTCTCAAATATCCATTATTCCTATTAGGGAATTATGACTTGATCAAATGTTGTATTTATTACAAGTATAAAAGACTTGCAATAATATCTTTTAATTCTTAAATTCTTTAATATAGTTTGTCCCTTTTAAGAGTTCATTTAATGTCTGAGTCATTTCACTTGGATTTTACGAATATCCAATTATTCATGTTAAGAAATTATGACTTCATTAAATTCCTTCATTACAAGTATAAAAGACTTGTAATAATACTCTTTAAAGTCTATCTTGATTATATCCAATATAATCATACTATATTAATACTAATATTTAAAACATACTATCATAAGTAATTTAATACTTAAGATGTTTTAACTAGGTTCAATAACTTTTGAACCTTATGCTTCCATAAAACTTCTTAAATACTTTAGAAGAAACTTCTAATTTCTAGTATCTAAGTATTTGAGCTATCTAAGACATTACTCATACAACAATCAAACAAGTATGAAACATGAATATAAAGTAAATCAAAGTTTTGACTTACTATCTAGTTATAAACCTTGACTAGTGTAATTGTCACACATGCACACATAACATAATATAATTCAACCATGGATTCTTATTAAAACCAAAGAAAAACTTGTTTTAACATAAAATACAAATTATCCAACAAAAATGAAATTGTTTTACTGAATCCATAAAATACTGAATTATAAAACTCTTGGTGCTCGTGAGATCATCAACATCTCATGCCGGTTATCATCACTTTCCATCTTCTCCTGCAATAAACGATTGCAAAAGTTAGGTTACTCTTAATGTGCTTTACAAGTATCTTAAAGTGATTAAGAAGTGTGGTTGTGTTACCTGAGGAACTTGCATTTCCTCCACCACTGGCACCCTTTGGACAATTTCTTTTCCAATGCCCAGCCTCCCCATACTTGAAGCACCGATTCTCAGTCCTCGCTGTGTTAGGCTTCACCTTCTTGACCTTTTGTTTGACAACTTTACCATTTGGCACTCCTTGGTTAGGATTGGTTTTACCCTTTCCTTTACCACCATGCCCTTTTCTCTTCTTGCCACCACCACTGTCATTACCGATCATTAGAACATCCTTAGATTTGGTCCCCAAACTCAACTCAGCTGTCTTGAGCATAGAATGTAGCTCAACAATGGATTTCTCCAAATTATGCATGTTGTTGTAGACAACAAAAGGCTTGTAGTCATCAGACAACGAATTGAGTATAGTGTCTTTTGCCATTTGTAACGGTATGGGGTGACCGAGTCTAGCCAGGTGATCCATGTGCCCTTTCATTTTCATGACGTGGGCACTCACCAGTGTTCCTTTGACCATCTTGCAAGAGTTGAAGGCTCGATTGATGTCGAACCTCTCAGTGCGAGCTTGCTCTTGAAATGAGTCCCTAAGTTGCTGGATCATTTCAAATGCAGGCACATCCATAAGTCCCTCTTGTAAATCTGGACTCATGGTTGCGAGCATCAAACAGCTCACATCGAGCGCATAACTGACATGCTTATCATAAGCTTGCCTTGCTTCAACTCTAGCATTCGCGGTAGGGACATTTGGTACTGCTCTTTCCAAGACATACCACTTTCTCTCATGCCTGAGCACAATGCGAAGATTGCGCTCCAAATTGAGAAAGTTTGACCCAGTCAACTTGTCTTTTTCGAGGATTGAGCGAAGTGAGAGATTGTTGGTACTTGTCATTGTGGTTGTTGCTGCCATCTACAAATCAAACCCAGTTTAATTAGTAATCATCAATAAAAATTCTCTAAAATATATTATAAATGAATAATTAATATTTTAGGCCTAGGATCCATATATCACATTGTCGCCGCAAGGTTTGGCACTTCCCGACGAGACATGCTATTTCTGGTAGGTAACATCCTTACCGATCGTATCAAGACTTGACACGATTCCTAGGGGTCGTAGAATCTTTAGACTTATAACTTATTACAACCTTGTATAATTTAATTGTACATTTCTTAGTTAGTAATAAAGTATAGTATGTTTATTCTACTCAAGTACTTTTTGGGCCGGGACTCCCGATTATCACCAAAGTAGATCAGACCATCTAAGACAGTGCGATGCTCTGCGCTGGGACTCCCCATTATCATAGAACCTTACGCACCCTAACACTCGCAATGATTTGAATCCATATCTAAGGTTCTTTATCCTTACAATATGAATATCGTTGAACAAGTGAGGTGTTCCATTAGGTGGATAGTACTTAGATCTAAGATTTTCTTGGGTTTGTTTAAGTCTTAAACTAAACTTAAACCTTTATTCCAATCTTAATCCTTGTTTAAAATGTGTGACTTGTGAATTCAAGAATTCAACAAGACACCTTTTTAAATCTTAAGAATTTTTCCTTTAAAACTTATAGTTTCAAAAGTTGCGCGCTTTATATGTATACCTAAAACAAGGTGTACAAAACGTTTTACTAGGTTTTGTGAAAAACCTTTATCTAGAATAAAACTTACTTGTTTTATCTTTCTTGAAAAACTTGAAACCTTATGTTAAACTTTTAATTCTTTTAAGATTCATAAACTTGAATCATAAATCTAGTTTAACACATCTTGTTCTTCACATGTTTAATAATGAAATCAAACATTTGTTTTGACTTATTAGATTCGACCAAAACTTATGTCTTAGCGATACATTCATAAACTTTGTGATTTTCTTGTGTAGCTCCCACTAGCTCCAACAACCATGATTGTCACACCCCGCCAAAAATGAGTTTTACTTCATTTAAAATGTTTTGCGGAAGAACGGAGGTGTAACGTTCATGATTACATAGCAAAAATTAAGTAAACAAATAACCACGTAAATAACATATGAAAATGGTTTACCTTCTAAAAATGGAATGTTCCAAAAATAGTAGTACTATAAATAGTAAGTTTTTAAAATGAAGTGATTGTTCGTAAACTTAAATGTGCATTCATGGCTCACGACAAATCCACTGCTCATATCCTCCAGTCTCACTGTGCACCTAATCACCTGGAAAAACATAAATATTAAAGGGTCAACAAATAATGTTGAGTGAATCCACAGAGTTAATGTTTATGATAAAAGTAAAGTGTTTTGCTACCCCAAATGTTTGTTATGAAAATAAGTTTATGACTGAAAAGTATAAGGTTCAACACTCATATGATAAGAGAAGTAAGTATGAATAATGAAGTGTAATTGTAGAAGATCTACAATTACTAGTTTTGTTTATGAAAAAGTGTTGAACAAATCGTTATGTTTGACATCGCATGACTGTTATCCCCAACAGTTTGCAAGGCTCTTGGTCTAATATACCAACCCCTAAGTCCACAATCAACACTTCAACTCCAGTTGTTATCGTTCTTTTATGGATATACACTCCCGGAGATGTCTTGGATAAAACCAAGTAATGATCAAACGTTCATTGGGAGGATGAGTGTCAGCCAATAGTACTATCTGCATATCCATGGTCTAGATCCACTAGTTAATGATTGTTGGCACCTTAGTCCGGTATAATAATTGTTTGTCATGCCAACGCGATAATGAGAATGTATAGATGTTGTACAGTCATAGTAAAACAGTAGCAGTTGTGTTTATGTTTTCCACCCCAAAGTTTATAAAACAGTTAAAAGAGAAAAGGGGTCTGTGGACTCACCTGGGCTAAGCTTAACAACGGTTTGGACAGAGGATCCTTCAAAGGCTCCTAGCTTCCTAAACAATATGACTTTCTAATTAGACTAAGCTAACACAGGCGATTCTATAAATATGATATACGTTAAACGTTATGTTATATGTTTTGTGACATCGAATGAACTTGGATAAATAAAATGAAATGAAATGAAATACATGGGTTTTATAAAATGAAATGAAATAGGTTCCAAAATGAAATGACATGAAATGAAATGATTCTCGAAATGAAATGATATGAAATGAGTTTTAAAATGAAATGATACGAAATGAAATGGATTGGGCCTAATGGGCCTAGATGGGCCTAATGGGCCACTTGGGCCTCATATTGGGCTTAGGTCCAAGAGAGTTGGGCCACGGATTGGGCTTGGGACCAATAGGTTCGGTTTGGGTATAAGTGGGCCAAAGGTTTGGGCTTGATGGACTAAGATAGATCAAATGGGCCAAGTACGGGCCTTGGCCCAATAAAATTCTCGGGTTTGGTTCAAACGGTTGGGTCAAGATCCGGCCTTGACCCGGTTTTACTTGTGGGTCAATATTTGGTCAAATCTAGTCAACAAAAGTCAACGAAAGTCAACTAGGGTTTAGTAGCCTCGCCTAGGGTTGGGTCTCGGATTAGGGTCCGAACCTAGGGAAGTTCGACTAGGGTTTGGTCTCGGTTTATGAATCAAAGAGGTTGTCACCGGCTACCGGCGCCGGTGACTCGAGACTAGGTTCAAGTCACCATTACAACATCAAACGTTTAAGGCTACCTAGGGTTTTATCAAGGTATCACTAAACAACTATTTAAGGTTTAGACAACACGAATAAGAAATCAAACGAACAAATAACGATCAATAAACGGTTAAATGAACAAACCCTTTGACATGCATGCAAGCATGCACGTCGGATCGAGAGCAATAAATGCCGAGACCATATGGACTCGGCCACGGTCTCGGTTTCGATATACCTTTGCGATTTATGAACGAAATCAAGATCGAACGGGATTTCTTGTTTCAAAACTCGAACTCGATGATGGTGATGGTGTGTGCGTCGGCCGAATAGGGAGGATCAAAAGGGATTAGGGTTTACACAAGTGTTATTTTTATAGTGAGGGTAAGATGATAGAGTTTGAGTTGTATTAGGTTTCGTTTAAACTTTCGAATAAAGATAACGATAAGGTTTAAGTTTAAATCAATTGAGATCTGGATAGAGATAACTTAAAACTTTCAAATTAATATAACCACACCACCAAGGGGTGGTTTGGACGAAATTATGGGTACCAAAAGAAGGGGTTCGGCCACAAGATGGTCTGGACAACAATTAAGGTGTCGGTTTTGGAATAAGATTCGTTACGAGTCACATTTCGTTAATTATTTTGATTTATTGATTAAATATTACTTAAATATCATTATTAGAAATGTTTTGGAGTAAAAATATCACCACAAGTAATACAAGATGTTGTGTTGACTAAAATAGTTAAACACTGATGTATAGTGAAAATGTTAAATGTTCGGTGAACTAGTCATGTGTTTGGATGCCAAAAGAAGAAATGAAACTAAATGAGGAAAGTTTCTAAACATAGAAACTTCCTAAATATAGAAATGATATGAAATGAGAAAAGTTTCTAAAAATAGAAACTTTCTAAAATTAGAAATGATAGGAAATGCGGAAAGTTTCTAAAAATAGAAACTTTCTAAAACTAGAAATGTTACGAAATGAGAAAGTTTATAAAAATAGAAACTTTCTAAATATAGAAAGTAAGAAATGAAAAATAGTAACATGCCCAAAATGTCGAGTTGTCACATTCTCCCTGGTTGAAGAAATTTCGTCCCGAAATTTAAAACAAAGAAGGAACAGGAGAGACAACGAGAAATATACGTGGGTGATAGGAAGTACTCATATCGAGGCGAGTACCGAGAGAACTTTTGCAACAATTGTCAAAACGAGAAGTGAAACGACTGACGCAATTAGATATGATAGATGTTGGAACTCCATGCCGACATACAACTTCCTTCAAGTAAATTCTTGTAAGCTTCTCCTATTGATCATTTTCCTTGATCGCGATAACGTGAGCTGATGTGGTTAAACGATCGACAATTACGCAAATTGTAACATGACCACTAGACGTTTGAGGTAACTTGGTTATGAAATCCATTGAGATTTGTTCCCATTTCCAGTCAGGGATCTCTATTGTTGTAGAAAACTAGACGGTTTTTGATTTTCAGATTTCACTTGCAAGCACGTTAGACATTTGATGATGTAGACTGCAAATCTCTTTCTTCATGTTAGGCCACCAATAAAATTCTTTGATATCTCTGTACATCTTGCCAGCACCGGGATGAATCGAATAGTTGGACTTGTGAGCTTCGTATAGGATGACATTGCGAACACTTCCATAATTAGGGACCCATATACGATCCATAAAGTATAGGCTTCCATCCACCTTTGCTTCTAGTTGCTTCTCCAAAACACGTATGGCTTCCCTCTTCATGTTTTCTATCTTCAAGGCTTCAATTTGGAATTTATGAATTTGGGAGGATAGATTAGAAAGAATGGAAATCGACAGGGCTCGAACACGACAAGGTTTGGGCTGCTCGTTCCGACTTAAGGCATCAGCTACGACGTTAGGTTTACCAGGATGATACTTGATCTCGTAGTTGTAATCATTTATCAACTCTACCAATATGCGTTGTCTCATGTTGAGCTCTTTCTGATCGAATATGTGTTGTAGACGCTTGTGGTCGGTAAATATCGTGCACTTGGTACCGTAGAGGTAATGTCTCCAAATTTTCAATGTGAACACCACGGCACCTAACTCGAGATCGTGCGTTGTGTAGTTCTTCTTGTGAATCTTCAATTGTCGAGAGGCGTAGGTGATCACCTTGTCATTTTGCATCAATACACAGCCTAGCCCTTGGTGCGAAGCCTCACAACAACTACGAAATTGCCGGTTCCTTCGGGAAGAGATAGAATTGGCGCGGAACATAATTTAGATTTGAGGATTTGGAAGTCCGATTCTTGTTTTTCGCCCCAGACAACTTCTCATATTTTTGCGTCAACACCGTTAACTCTTTTGCCATCTTCGAGAAATTTTTAGTGAACCTTCTCTAATAGTCAGTAAGACCAAGAAATTGTCTAATTTCTGTTGGAGTCTTTGGAGCTTCCCAATTCTTAATAGCCTCGATCTTTGCAAGATCAACGTGGATTCCTTCTTTGTTGATGACAAGCCCTAGGAATTGTACTTCACGCAACTAGAATTCACACTTGGACATCTTGGCATACAGCTTGTCTTTCTCCAACAACTCAAGAATGATTCTTAAGTGCTCTTCATGTTCTTCACTTGTTTGCGAATAGATGAAAATATCGGCTATGAAGACGATGACGAATTTGTCAAGATATTGCTTACACACCCTATTCAAGAGATTTTTAACCACAGTAGGCGCATTGGTCAAACCACATAGCATAACCAAGAATTTGTAATGACCATAGCGAGTTCTGAACACTGTCTTGGGTATATCTTCATCACGAACCTTCAATTTGTGATAGCTTGAACGGAGATCGATCTTGAAGTAGAAACTCGATCCTTGGAGTAGGTCGAATAGATCATCAATACGGGAAAAAGGATAACAATTTATAATTGTAGCTTGTTCAATTCACAATAGTCAATGCACATACTCATTGAGCCGTTTTTATTTTTAACGAAAAGGATCGGAGCTCCCAGGATGAGAAACTCGATCAAATGAAACTAAGATCAAGAAGTTCTTGTAACAGAGAAGAAAGTTCTTGCATTTCAGACGGTGCAAGACGATATGGAGAACGTGCGATAGGAGTGAATTTTTGGCATCGAAACGATATGAAATTCAACTTGTCTCTGAAGTGGTAGTCTAGGCAATTCGCCAGGGAAAACAATAGGAAAGTCACGAATGATAAGAATGTCCTCAATCTTACGATCTTTGGACTGCTTTGTCAATGACATGAGCAAGAAAGGCTTGGCATCCTTTACAAAGATATTTTTGTGCTTTCATAGCATTTATGATTTTGATATTTTTGTTTCTTTGTTCACCTTGAATTATTAAAGCTTATGTATTTGTTAAAGGGATTCGAATTTGTTTGTTGTGGTATAATATATCAGTATGGTTTTTAGATAACCAGTTAATCCCTACGACGATATCAAAACTACCCAGCTCTATAAACATAAGGTCAATCTCGAATTTATGATTGTCTAGATTAAGCTAACAACTCTTAAGAAAATTTCACTAGACAAAATAACTTGCCATCTGCTAATTAAATCTCATAACTGACCTCTAAAGGCGATGATTCGATTTCCAAGAATCTTTTAAAGTCGGTCGATACAAAACTCAAATCGGCTCTCGAATCAAATAAAATAGAAGCAAAATAAATGTCGATAATACACGTACTGGTAACAGTATTGGGATCTTTGCGAGCTTCTTGAGCACCAATGACGAATTCTCGACCACGAATATTCTGACAATCATCGTTGTTGTTGTTCTGAAGTTTTGGACAATGGTTACTCTTGGGATTGCTTCCAGCACACTATTTTTCATTAGGGGTTCGACTGATCGTTGTTCTTCTGGTTAGATGCAGCATAGCTCTGGATTTTATGATACTTGTTCCCTTTGTAATTTGCTGATTGTTGTTGTAGTAACGCTTCCCTTTGTCGTTGCTAGAGGGTTCAGACGATTTGCTAGACATAACCAATTAATCTTTAAACGATCTACTTCCAAAAGCATCATCTATCAGTCTTGTTGCTAGATTCACATCATCTTCAAAAGTCGTAGGCTAAACGGCAGTGACGTGAGTAGGAACGAGATCGTGTAGACCGTAGATATATATCAGTTCACTTGAACTTGGGGGAACCCATATAAGAAACAAGACGATAAAGAAAATTTTAAAGAAAGAAATTTTTTTATAGAGTAGACATAGTAAAAATATACGAAAAGAAATAGGGAAAATAAATACAATAGTCGTAGTAGTAGTAGTAGTAGACGTAATAGTGGTAGTAGTAGTAATAGACGTAATAGTAGTAGTAGTAGTAGGTGCTAAATAAGGAAATTACTAATTATAGTATGAAATAAATTTTTAAATAATCAAAATAAGATGATCTTTTTAATTAATAAAATAAGACTTCTATTAAAAACGTTTCCTAATTATTAAGTTGTGAAAAGAATGGCACATCCAGCCAAATAAGGTAACAAGAAAGTAACTAAGTAAAACAATTTTTTTTTTAAAATAGTTTAGAACATAAAATAGTTGTATAATGAAAAGTTGAATTAGACGCCCAGCGACGACTTGTCGTCTTCTTCTGGTTCATCTTCTACTTCAGAGTCTTATTCAGGCTCTGACTCTTCTTCTAGTTCTGATTCTGATACTGGTTCTGATTCTGGTGCTGGCTCTTGTCGTCAAGGGGTTCTTGGAGTTAAATTACGATGCGGCTTCACATGCGTAGACACAAATAAAATACCGCCCTCAAACATACGAAACAAAATTGGACGTCTTCTTGGTCGTCGATGCCATAGAACAACTTGAGACGAAGGAATACTTCTAGGCGTAGTAGTACTCTGATTACAATCCTATTCGGAGTCGGACGAAATATCAATAACACTCGATAACGACATTCTGATAATAAGTCGCAATACTGATAGAACATAAAATTTGGCACTCAGACGATATGCTAAATATTACTCTAAGGCAATACTAACTAAGGCGATGTTCTAATCTAAGAACAATGAAACTTCGGGATATGAGACTCAGCGTGCCATGAACATTTGTTTTGTAAAAGTTTTGTTTTGTCCAAAAATCTTTTGTAGTTATAGACTAGGCTTGCTAATTCACTATAACTTAAGCTCTGATACCACTTATACCCAAAAATGAGTTTTACTTTATTTAAAATGTTTTGCGGAAGAACGGAGGTGTAACGTTCATGATTACATAGCAAAAATTAAGTAAACAAACAACCATGTAAATAACATATGAAAATGGTTTACCTTCTAAAAATGGAATGTTTCCAAAAATAGTAGTTACTATAAATAGTAAGTTTTTAAAATGAAGTGATTGTTCGTAAACTTAAATGTTCATTCATGGCTCACGACAAATCCACTGCTCATATCCTCCAGTCTCACTGTGCACCTAATAACCTGGAAAAGTGGGCCAAAGGTTTGGGACATGGATTGGGCTTGGGCCCAATAGGTTCGGTTTGGGTATAAGTGGGCCAAAGGTTTGGGCTTGATGGACTAAGATAGATCAAATGGGCCAAGTACGGGCCTTGGCCCAATAAAATTCTCGGGTTTGGTTCAAACGGTTGGGTCAAGATCCGGCCTTGACCCGGTTTTACTTGTGGGTCAATATTTGGTCAAATCTAGTCAACAAAAGTCAATGAAAGTCAACTAGGGTTTAGTAGCCTCGCCTAGGGTTGGGTCTCGGATTAGGGTTAGGGTCCGAACCTAGGGAAGTTCGACTAGGGTTTGGTCTCGGTTTATGAATCAAAGAGGTTGTCACCGGCTATCGGCGCCGGTGACTCGAGACTAGGTTCAAGTCACCATTACAACATCAAACGTTTAAGGCTTCCTAGGGTTTTATCAAGGTATCACTAAACAACTATTTAAGGTTTAGACAACACGAATAAGAAATCAAACGAACAAATAACGATCAATAAACGGTTAAATGAACAAACCCTTTGACATGCATGCAAGCATGCACGTCGGGATCGAGAACAATAAATGCCGAGACAATATGGACTCGGCCACGGTCTCGGTTTCGAGCATTGGGACCAAATCAAGAAGAAAACAAGTGTAAAACATTAAGAATTCGATACACCTTTGCGATTTATGAACGGAATCAAGATCGAACGGGATTTCTTGCTTCAAAACTCGAACTCGATGATGGTGATGGTGTGTGCGTCGGCCGAATAGGGAGGATCAAGAGGGATTAGGGTTTACACAAGTGTTATATTTATAGTGAGGGTAAGATGATAGAGTTTGAGTTGTATTAGGTTTCGTTTAAACTTTCGAATAAAGATAACGATAAGGTTTAAGTTTAAATCAATTGAGATCTGGATAGAGATAACTTAAAACTTTCAAATGAATATAACCACACCACCAAGGGGTGGTTTGGACGAAATTATGGGTACCAAAAGAAGGGGTTCGGCCACAAGATGGTCTGGACAACAATTAAGGTGTCGGTTTTGGAATAAGATTCGTTACAAGTCACATTTCGTTAATTATTTTGATTTATTGATTAAATATTACTTAAATATCATTATTAGAAATGTTTTGGAGTAAAAATGTCACCACAAGTAATACAAGATGTTGTGTTGACTAAAATAGTCAAACACTGATGTATGGTGAAAATGTTAAATGTTCGGTGAACTAGTCATGTGTTTGGATGCCAAAAGTAGAAATGAAACTAAATGAGGAAAGTTTCTAAACATAGAAACTTCCTAAATATAGAAATGATATGAAATGAGGAAAGTTTCTAAAATAGAAACTTTCTTAAATTAGAAATGATAGGAAATGCGGAAAGTTTTTAAAAATAGAAACTTTCTAAAATTAGAAATGTTACGAAATGAGAAAGTTGCTCAAAATAGAATCTTTCTAAATATAGAAAGTAAGAAATGAAAAATAGTAACATGCCCAAAATGTCGAGTTGTCACAATGATGGAACTTAAGCAAACACAATCACCGGTCTATTGTTGGTGAAACTAATAAATCTTATTATATAAAGACTATATATAAAAATTCTTAGTTTGTTTAAACCATGCTTACATTTAACTCGAACTAGTTAAATATAGGTTCTAAGTTATCTTGTTATTTAACCCTTGATCATTAATCTAGTATCTTACTTTGTAAAATACTTATATTATACTTGTATAATTATCTAGTTATAATAACTTATAACTTTATACACCTTATAATAATAATAATATATAACTTTGTATATTTCTAGTTTATCATATAATCTCAACTTGTACAATTTCTAGTTATAATGAAATCATAACTTTGTACTTTCTAGTTTTAATTATATTATAACTTATACAATAACTAGTTATACTATTATCCTTTAGGATCAAAATAACATTACTTTTTAATGTTCCATTTAATCTTGTATTTAATATATGTACATATAATTACTTTTGAAATAAACTTATAACATTCTAATAAGAATATTACATCTAATTTATACGTATGTATTTTAACTTAATCTAATTAAAATACGTATAAACTACTTTATCTATTAAAATACATTTTTCTTTTTAATCATTTAAAAATCTGAAATATAATATATATATATATATATATATATATATATATATATATATATATATATATATATATATATATATATATATATATATCTTGTTAATTCTTTGAACTAAAAATTAACACTTCTTTTAATTCTCATTAATTAGTTAAACCCTAATCTTGTTATTGATGAATCAAAACTAGGGTTTTGATTTACTTGATCAAAAAATTGTTTATTAAAAGATTAATTCTAATCAATCCTATTTAAACAATAAAATTTGTTTAAATTCTAGGATATATTATAACCTTAATAAATTTATTTAAACTCTTTAATTCAAACCTTATAGACAATAAAACTTTGTCTAAGTTTCTAGATTTAAAGAACTAGTTATAATAAATCTATTAAAATAACAATTAAACCTATTAAACATAAACTTGTTTAATTATCTAGGCTTTAGATTATCATCTTAATTAATTCTTTTAACTAATTAAACTTACTAGTTTAACGTTTTTGGTCCTAGATTACATCTAGGGTTTTTCGAAAATTTCCCTTATGCCTAGGAAACTTTTCCACCAATTAAACTAAGCTAGTTTAACAAACTTGGTGTACAAGGAACCTACTGGATCTCGAAATCTTTGAGGAAAAAGGAAAGAATCCTTTTTGACCAATTAAACCAAAACTTGGATTAACATACTTGGTCCTAGATTTTGAAGATCAAGTAAATAAGGAAAGAGTCCTCTTGATCAAATTTTTTTGACATTCTTGATCCTAGGGTTCTTCATAATTTCGAAATATCTAGGGTTAGTGAAAGAAGCCTTTTGATCAATTAAACAAATCTTGTTTAACATACTTGATCCTACGGTTCTTTGCTATTCACGAAAATTCTAGGGTTTTTTATAGAATCCTTTTGACCAATTAAACTAGACTAGCTTAATATTCTTAGTCCTAGGGTTCTTACCCTTTTCGAACATCAAGAAGAAGAAGAAGAAGAAGTTTGGAACAAAAAAAACTTTAAAATTAAACAAATAAAAACTTTGTTGATCTTGTTTAGATTTCTAAACCAACGCTCTGATACCACTGAAGGGTTTCATAACACTGATTGACCACTTGGGTCAACCACCTAGTACACTTGGTTCGACCATGCTGACCAAGAACATGAACTTGTTCTTGACCGGTTAAAACCAACTAGCTGATTTAATCCCTAAAAGCGGAAGTGGGATTAAACCTAATCCTTAAACCCTGAAGGATTGGGATCTTGGAAATCAAACTAGATTAACTAGAAAGAAACCTTGTACGAAAAACCCGAACACACACATTGATTGTGTGTGTTCGTCGACCCTCAACCAAAGAACCCTAGGCTTCTTTGGCCGAAATTCGAACAAGAGGGGAGAAGGGAAATGTTAAGGCAAAAAGCCTTACTCCTTGGGATCTTAAGATAACAAGACAACCTAGACTAGCTTAGAATAGTATGTAGAATAAATTAGCTGGACAGTTTTGGTCACTCAGTATTGGAACTCAGTATTGACATCCAATACTGAGTTCAAGGACTGAGTAAACATTTCCTTCTTTACTTGGCCAGATCAAATCCCTTTGATCCTGGCCACTTTCCTTTTTCAGTCCTTCCGTTACTCCTTGCCTCTTTTGTAAGAGGTCTATAGCATTATAAATAGAGATCACTTGGCAAAGGAGTACTCACCAATTTACGCTTTCACTTGTATACATCTTGTAATTGATCAATGGTCTTGTTATTCCGCAACAACCCATACTTAGTGGAATTACACACTTGACTCTAATATTGTGTTAATCACTTTAATTGTCTAAAGTTTAATTAATCTAACAAGTTATACAAGTAATCCAGGGTGGTTGTGACCTAACAACTGGTATCAGAGCAGGCTAAATTAATTCTTATTTAGTCGATCTATTACCCTGGCAGCCATTCCATATATATACCCTTCCCAAAAATCAAAAACCAGAATGTCTTCAATTGTTGCCCCAGTGATGTCAGGAAAGGGAGTGCCAATCTTTCATGGCAAAGATTTCTATCAATGGATACTAAAAGCTCAGTGGTATCTTGAGTCCATTCATGATGAGATGCTCACTGTGCTGACTGAGGGTCCCATCATTCCTCTAACCACTGAACCTGTTGCAGCTACAGACAATGCCCCTGCATCAACAAGAACAATTCCAAAGTTGAAACATACTTGGACTGATACTGATCGTCAGCTGTTCAGTCTAGACTCAAGAGCCAAGAGTGTGATTGGTAATGCAGTCACAAAAGAAATTCTCAATGTAATCATGAAGTTGCCAACTGCAAAAGCTATGTGGGATTGCTTGACAGTTACTTATGAAGGCACACCACAGGTGAAGTTGCAAAGAAAGAGCAACATGAGAAGGAAATGTGAGAACTTCATTCCTAATCCAAATGAAGATCTCACTGCTCTTTACAACAGATTCAAAACCATTGTTCATGATCTGATCAGTGTTAGAATTGAGAAGGAAGAGGGAGAACTCTGTCAAAAATTTATGGACAGTCTTCCTCAACAATTCCTTGATATGACAAATTCTGTCAATGCTGCTAACAACATTGAGTCCTACACTCTTCAAACACAGTATGTCTTAATGTTGAATCATGAAGAGAATAATGCTTCTAGACTGATCAACTGGAAGAAGACTGACAAGACCTCTACTGGCATGGACCTAATTGTTAAACAGGCCTATACTGTCACTGAGCCTGATGAGCCAGAAGATAGTCTTGAGGATGCTGAGACAGAAGAACTGGAAACTCAAATGGCTCTCATGTCCATGAAGTTGGATCAGTTGAAAACGAAGAGGCTTGGTGTCAGCTCTTCCAATACTGACCCCAGATCTGGTCTATGCCACAGGTGTGGAAAGCCTGGTCATATTGCTGCAAACTGTCACACTAAGTCTTCTAAAACTGATCAGAATGACAAAATTGCATACCGTGCTAAATGGTATAGGGATAAATATGTGAAGTTGAAAGCAAGGAGCAAGGGAAAGGGAGTTGTTGGAAATGGAGCACCTCATCAGGCACTTTATTCTGAGGCTTGGATGGATGAAGACCTCAGTGATGATGAGGAAGAGGTTGAGAATAAAGCCTTCATGGCTTTCAATGAAGAAGATTTGAAGAGCACTTTTGAGAAAGATCTCAAAGAAGCTGAGAAAATGAGTATTCATAGTGAGTGGGACTCTACTCAGTTGTACAAGGTGAGTGCCTTTCAAACTTATTCTTTGAATGAAAAAGAAATTTTTTTTGAGTATATGATTGTTGATCTTAAAACTTTAGTACAGAGAGAAAAGACTTTAAAACTTACAATCTTGCAACTAGAAAAAGTAAATAATGAAAGTTTAAATAAGTTAGCAAGAATAAAAGATTTGGAACTTGATTTTTTAAACCTTCAAGACATGAATAAAAGATTAGCTGATAAAGCCCATGTACATATATTTGAAAAAGAAAAATTAGAAAATCAATGTAAATCATGGGGAAATGCTTCTATTAAGTTAAATAAATGTTTAAATCAACAATTTCCTGACAATGTGAGGGCTGCACTTGGTGTGGATCCTCAGTTTAAATCTAGAAATAATTTTTCTAATTTGTTTGAAGAATTTAATCATTTAATCCTGTCAATTTTGTGAAATCAAAAACTTTTTGTGAAACTAGTTGTCAAACTGATTCAGATGATGAGGATAAAAACATTTCTGACCAAGTTCAACCTATTGCTCCCTCTATCTGCTCTAAGTGCTATACTGAATTACAAGATCTTTAGTATTGAATTTCCTGTTACAGAAAATTCTGATACTGAAATCCATGTAGATCAGTATGACACTTCAGATGTTCCACCTTTTGAAGTATTATTTAATGTCATTCCGTACTCTGAAAATACTATTTTAAAAGTTTTGGAAACAACTTCTACTTCTTCTAAGAAGACTGATACTGAAGTTTCAAGTACATCTGAATCAAATACTCAAAACTCTCAAGAACCTGTTAAAGTGTTAAAATTAAAACATGAGGTTAAACCTACAATACTTTCAACATATTCCAAAAATGGTAAAGGAACTAAGTCTAAGCAAAAGGAAAAAACAGACACCTTTACCAGACAAAAATAAAATTCATCTTCCAAAAAGACTGTTAAAAAGGAAGTTCACCCTCCTATTAAAAATGATAAAAATAGGCTTTTTAAATCTATTGGTGATCAAATCAAATTTATAAGTCATAAGTTTGCAAAACTGACACATACTGATCAACCAAAACATAAACAATTTTCTAAAATTCCTTATGAAAACATGTTTAGAAATAGACCCAGAAAATGTTACAGATGTCATCATACAGGTCATAAAGGAGATGAATGTAGAACTAATCTCTCTAATCCTAGGTACTCAGTACCAAAGAAAAAAAAGGGATCCAAAGTCAGTGCCACAAAAGACTACCAATATTGGTTCTCCTAAAGTGATATTGACTCCCACTAAAACAGAGATTAAAAAGGATAATAATGTTAACCCTTCCAAAGGTCCCATTTTTAAATGGGTTCCTAAAAGGAACTAATCCTTATTTTGTGTCTTGTGCAGGATGATAGAAAATGGTACCTTGATAGTGGCTGCTCAAGACACATGACTGGCAGTATGGAGTACCTTCAGCATTACACACCAGAGAAGGGTCCTTCTGTCAGTTTTGGGGATGATTCCATAGGGAAGACAAGAGGATATGGGGAAATCAAAGCTGGCAACATTACTTATAAAAGAGTTGCCTATGTGGAAGGTCTAAAATACAATCTGCTCAGTATCAGTCAGATGTGTGATGATGACAAGGAAGCTAGATTCAGAAAGATTGCTGGCATCATATACAATGAAAGATGACAACCTGTTCTCATTGCCAGAAGAGAAAAAGATGTGTATGTAGTCAATCTTTCAGAAATTGACCCCATCATCCGTGTGTGCCTGTTGTCTATAGTCAATCCAGAATTGAACTGGGTGTGGCACAAGAAACTCTCTCACATCAACTTCAGAAACATCAATGAACTCAGTATTAAGAAGTTGGTGAGAGGGTTGCCCACTATTACTTATTCAAAAGATAAGTTATGCTCAACATGTGAAATGGGCATGCAGAAGAAGAGTTCATTTAAATCTAAGGTTAATCATTCCATTAATGAACTTCTTGCAATGATACATATGGATCTTTTTGGCCCCATCAGTACACCATCTCTGGGCAAAAAGGTTTATGCTTTGGTCTTGGTTGATGAATGTTCAAGATATACTTGGGTCATCTTCCTGAAGACAAAATCAGATGCTACCACAGAAATAATTGCTTTCATCAAGAGAGAAGAACTGCAAAAAGGTGCCAAGGTCAAACAACTAAGAAGTGACCATGGTACTAAATTTAAAAATTAAGTATTAGCAAATTTCTGTGAAGAAAAAGGAATTGTACAAAATTACTCTCCAGCCTACACACCACAACAAAATGGTGTTGTAGAAAGAAAGTATAGAACACTGATTGAAGCTGTAAGAACTTTGTTATGCCATGCTGGACTGGCACTGAGCTTCTGGGCTGAAGCTATAAACTGTGCCAACTTTACACAGAATAGAGCAACTGTAGTCCAGAGACATCTCAAGACTCCTTATGAGTTATATCATGGCAGAATTCCTAATGTGGAGTACTTCTACATCTTTGGGAGTAAATGCTTCATTCTCGATACAAAGCAAAATCTCAACAAGTTTGCTCCCAAAGCAAATGAAGGTATTTTTATGGGCTATTCACCACACTCCAAAGCCTTCAGAGTGTATGTTCTTTCAACAAAGGTGATTGATGAATCTATCCATGTTACTTTTGATGATCAAATGGATGAGAATTCTACTTCAGCAAGGGAGGACATAAGTGGTATTGAAACCTTATGTAATCCAGAAAAATCCAATGCTGAACAGCCCAAAAGTCACCCGTATCCTGGTTCACATGATATGAGTGATGATGATCAAGACTTCACTCAGTATGCTAAAACTTCAACAAATACTGAAGTTCCCAATACTGAATATTTCAACACTGAGTCTGCAAATCTTGATCCCAATCATTCCACCTATGAAGCAGGAGAAACTTCAAATCCATCACTTGAACCAAACATAAATCTACAAAATGAAGAAACCAGCAATCCTGAGCAGTCTAATACTGAATCAAACTCCAACCAGTATGAGACTGGCGACCCTTCAGTCCAACAAGAGGTTGTTGATACTACTTCAAATTCTACCTTAGGATCAAATCTAAGGGAACACAGAGACCACCCTCATACAAATATCATTGGCCCTGTTGAAGAAGGAGTACAAACAAGAAGAAAACTGAATTTGAACCTCAGGCTACTGTAAACTTTTGTCTCTTTTCAAGCTTCTTATCTACCATTGAACCCAAGAAGACTGATGAAGCATTACTAGATGAAGACTGGGTAGAAGCTATGCAAGATGAGCTTACAAAATTTGAAAGAAACAAAGTTTGGAACTTAGTACCACCCCCATCTGGAAAAACTATCATTGGTACTAAGTGGGTGTTCAAAAATAAAATGGACAAAGATAGTGTTGTAATCAGTAATAAAGCAAGACTGGTTGCTCAGGGCTACAGGCAAGAAGAAGGTATTGACAATGATGAAACATTTGCACCAGTTGCAAGGATTGAAGCAATTAGGCTATATCTTGCATATGTAGTCTTTAAGAACTTCAAGGTTTATCAAATGGATGTCAAGAGTGCCTTTCTAAATGGAAAACTACAAGAAGAAGTTTATGTTAAATAACCACCAGGTTTTGTTGATCCTAAATTTCCTAATTATGTTTTCAAGCTTGATAAAGCTTTGTATGGGCTCAAACAAGCTCCAAGAGCCTGGTATGATACCCTGTCTGAGTACTTAATTGAAAATAAATTTACACGTGGTAAAATTGATAAAACATTATTTTCAAAAAGAAAAGGGTCTGACATTTTACTCATTCAGATATATGTGGATGATATTATCTTTGACTGACAAGTCAATGTGTGATTGGTTTTTAAAGATTATGCCATCTCAGTATCCGATGAGTATGATGGGAGAACTTACTTATTTTCTAGGTTTACAAGTTGATCAAAAGCCTGATGGCACCTTTATAAACCAAAGTAAGTATGTCCATGATATGCTAAAGAAATATAAATTTGAAAACTTATCTTCTATGCACACCCCTATGAGTACTCAGGATAAGATAAGTAAGGATGAAACTGGTAAACCAGTATGTCAATCCACATACCGAGGTATGATTGGTTCCTTACTTTACGTAACAGCTAGCAGGTGTGATATCATGTTTGCAACATGCTTGTGTGCTCGTTTTCAGGCTGATCCCAAAGAATCACATCTGAAAGCTGTTAAGAGAATTTTTAGATATTTATCTGGTACTCCTAATATGGGTCTTTGGTATCCCAAAAATTCAAACTTTGCTCTTGAAGGGTACACAGATGCAGATTTTGCAGGATGCAGATTGGATAGAAAAAGCACAAGTGGAGGATGCCAATTCCTTGGTGGAAGATAATGGTGATTTTCGGTTATAACAAGTAACAAACGCAACGGAAAATAGTTTAATCACCAATGAACGGATCTTGATATCAATCATACAATTAAACTAATTAAATACAAAGAGTTAAGATGAATAAATCATACCCTAGAAGCCTTTGTATAATATGTATCAGGTGGAGATGTGGTACGACGGAAACCAAGAACTCCAACGGGGAATTCCTCCAAAGCTAGTCCACACAACACCTATGCAAGAACACCAAGGGATGCTAGTCCAATCTTCAAGCAAAGAGAACAAAAGTCTAGAGAGTGTGTGAAGGGGCGACCGCCGATTAGGGTTTCAAGGAGTGAGATATATCTTGCCCTTGATTCCCTTTTATTGACTTCCCATAATTACCTATGATTATTAACACTCTAGTCCCTATCTTTTGTTCCTTCTAGTTTGCTCACAATAAAGTTCTAATATTAACAATTAATATTATACTTTAATATATACAAGCATGTAGCTTATATTAATATGTAATGTAATTACCCTAATTACACTACATATATTATGGTGTTAGGTGTTTTAGTGTGTGACCCTTTAGGCTCACAAACAACTAGCCATATAACTATATGTTATACGCGTGAAGGATATTCCAACAGCTCCCACTTGCGCACGTGATAACATCAAGTAGTTATACAAGCAAAGGTTAGAGTCTAGCAACCCGCCAATGCCCCTAGAAGTTCATGAGGAGTTTCATAAAATCTTTGTTCAAAGTTTTTCAATCAGTTATCCTTTTGTTGCTGATACTATGTTGAAATTTAGACAAGGATTAATGTTAATCTACAATTTCAACGATTCTGTTTCTCGATCTATACATTGAAGTAGATTACCAAAACCAATCAGGATTCATCGTGATTACCTTTTGGGTGTGGCCACACATACATCTATTCAAATCATCGAGGGGCCCAGTAGTATTTAATCCACTTTCGTGGAGGAACAAATTCTTTATTGACTGCACGTGTCTGTCATATGCTTAATGACAAACCCGATAATGGTTGTTATAGCAGCCTTATTCAGGTCAGCGTTTAACCATATCAAAGTTTGCCCCTCTACATACACAAACCAACTTGCATCTCAAGTCAGAGGATAAGCGACAAAGCCTTTGTGAGATTCACTTGTGACATAAATCCAGGAAGTGATTTCTCATAGGTTGGGTCAGTCCAATTGTGCATCTTATGAACAACATGTGAGTTTGATTTCATTATCCTTAGTCATACTAAGATAATGTCCTCAATGCCCTTAGATTTGTCTTAATAATATTCCCATATTATTAATATGACAATGGACAATTTAGAATATAAAACACAGTAAATATTCATGGATATAAACATGCAAATATAGAACACAGTAGATATTGATATAAAAACGATCATATCAAATATATCAATTTATTCCAATAAAAACTGCTCAATGTTCCATTATCCAAATACTAAAACAGATTACATGAAACTACTAGCTGGTCGAAGCCCAATGTTTCTAGCATGCTCAATATGTTTGGTACATGACATTGGCTTTGTGAATGGTACATGACATTGGCTTTCCTCCTATAATGTCTGGCGCCTTTCTGAACACCAGGTTCGTTGCCAATGATGATAGCACCTGTGTTATCACAGTACATATCCATAGGTTTTTCATTACTGGGGACAACTCCAAGCCCAGAAATGAATTTCCTCATCCAAACAGCTTCCATTGCAGCTTCAGTAGTTGCAATGTATTCAGCTTCTGTAGAAGACATGGCGATAGTGCTCTGCTTTGCACTTTTCCAATCAACAGCGCCTCCGTTCAAAACGAAAACATACCCCGTTTGAGATTTGGAATCATCTCTATCAGTCTCAAAACTAGCATCAAAATAACAAGTGACGCTCAGTTCATCTTGACTTTCACCACCATAAACAAGAAACATATCTTTAGTATTCATAAGATACTTCAGTATGTTCTTAACAGCAGTCCAGTGACTCTCACCTGGATTCTGTTGATAACGGCTTGTAAGGTTCTGAGAGAACGCTACATCAGGTCTTGTGCACCGTACAACATACATGATTGACCCTACTGCCGAGGCATAGGGGACATCACGCATACGTTTCATCTCATCAGGTGAGGACGGTCCTTGAGTCTTACTCAAGTGTACATTGTGTTGCATGGGAAGGTTTCCGCGTTTGGAAGCTTCCATTCTAAACCGTTTTAGAATCTTATCAATGTACGCACTTTGACTTAGCTCGATTAACCGCTTTGATCTATCCCGGTAGATCTTTATACCAAGTATATATGCCGCTTCCCCTAGATCCTTCATAGCGAAGAACTTCCCAAGCCAGGATTTTACATCTTGTAGCATTGGAATGTTATTTCCTATGAGTAGTATGTCATCGACATATAGGATTAGGAAGACGACAATGCTCCCACTAGCTCTTACATATACACATGGCTCGTCAGGATTCTGAGTGAAACCAAACGTTTTGATTTCCTCATCGAATCTCTTGTTCCAACTTCTGGATGCTTGCTTTAGTCCATAAATGGACCTTTGAAGCTTACATACTTTCTTAGGGTGCTTTGTACTTACAAATCCCTCAGGTTGTACCATATAGACATCTTCGTCGAGGTGCCCATTTAAGAAAGCAGTTTTAACATCCATTTGCCAAATCTCATAGTCATAGTACGCTGCTATGGCTATGATGATCCTAATAGCTCTAACGTCGGCAACAGGCGAGAAGGTTTCATCATAGTCAATCCCGTAGGTTTGAGTGTAACCTTTTGCCAGCAACCGAGCTTTATAGGTGTGTACATTGCCATCCATGTCGGTCTTCTTCTTGAAGAGCCACTTGCTGCCAACAGTCTTACTGCTAGGAGGAAGATCAACCAAAGCCCATACTTGGTTATCTTTCATGGATTGCATTTCCGCGTTCATAGCATCAAGCCATTTGTCAGATTCAGAATCTGCTAATGCAGCTCGATAGTATGATCCCCTAAACTTAGCTCCTCAGCATCCATTTGGAAACCATATCGTTCAGGTGCATGAGGTGTCCTTGCGGACCTTCGAACGGGGACTTCATCATTTTGAGGTGCAACAGGAACAGTTTCATGTTCAGCCTCATCTTGATGTTCGCTAGTTTCTACAATAGGTTGTGCATCTTCATCGCTTGGAGTCTCGTCAAAGTCGATTGTACTCCCACTTGCTTCTTGTGAAATGAGATTGCTCTCAAGAAACTCAGCATAACGAGCAATAATTACTTTTTGCTCAGGTGGGTAGTAGAAATAGTAACCCATCGTTTCCTCAGGGTATCCTATAAAGATGCACTTGACAGCTCTTGGTTCAAGTTTGTTCGGTGTGTCTCATTTCACGAGAGCCTCACAACCCCAGACCTTCAAGTAAGACAAGTTAGGGACTTTCCCATGCCATATCTCATATGGTGTCTTTTCAACCTTCTTGGTGGGAACCATATTTAGTATGCGAGCAGCCGACTTGAGTGCATAACCCCAAAAGGATAGAGGCAGAGTGGTAGGACTCATCATCGATCGGACCATGTCTAGCAAGGTTCCATTTCTCCTCTCTGATACACCATTATGCTGTGGTGTATAAGGGGGAGTGAATTGTGAGACAATCCCACAATTATTTAGATGGTCTTGAAACTCATGGCTCATGTACTCTCCTCCTCGATCAGAACGAAGAGCTTTTATCTTCTTGCCGAGTTGATTTTCTACTTCATTTTGGAAAGCTTTGGATGTTTCAAAGGTTTCATGTTTATGTTTAATCAAGTAAACATAACCATAACGACTAAAGTCGTCCATGAAAGTAATGAAGTAGGTAGCACCTTCCCTAGTCCGAGTTCTAAAAGGGCCACATACATCGGTATGTATGAGTCCAAGTAGATCATTGGCCCTTTCGCCTACATGGGAGAATGGTTTGCGCGCCATTTTACCAGATATACAAGCATTTATCAAATGATTCAGAATCATCTGAATCTATAAGCCCATCGTTTTGTAATTTTAAAACACGTTTCTTGTTAACATGGCAAAGACGACAATGTCATAGGTAAGTAGAATCCAAATTTTTCTTGGATTTCTTATTGCTACATGTGTAAATAGAACTACTGTTTGTGATACGATTATAGATGTCAGTCTCAAAAATTCCATCACAAGGAATATCATTAAAATAGAATACATTATCCTTTGAAACTGAAATACCATAATCCGTATAAGTATGAATAAAATCATTATTCCACAAACATGAAAGCGATACTATATCCCTAGTAATACTAGGCGCATAGTGACAATTGTCCAATACAATAATTAAACCACTAGGAAGGATTAAATCATAGCTTCCTATAGCTTCGACCGTGCACACATTCCATTGCCTACGTACAAGTCCAAAGCTCCATGGTTTAGCTTTCTACTTCCCCTTAGACCCTGCATGGTATTACAAATGTGAGTACCACAACCAGTGTCATACACCCATGATTTCTTAGGGAAAGCATATAGTTCTATTGTGAATATACCTGATGTGCCAATCTTATTGGCTTTGTTCTTCATCAACTCCGCCAGGTAGGCAGGACAATTCCTCCTCCAATGGCATGTTTCACCGCAGTGATGGCAAGCAAGATCCTTAGCAGGATGCTCCTTATGAGTAGGTGCGGGAACCTTTGGCTTGGGCTTGTAAACTTGCTTTCCCTTGCCTTGGCCCTTAGCAACTACTTGCGGTTTTGGTTTTTGGATCTTTCCTTGCCTTATGGCAAGGACAGTAGGGGTAGGAGATTTCTTGGGTAGCCCAGCTTCCGTTTGTTTCAGCATAGCATGTAATTCGGGGAAAGTCTTCCCCATACTATGCATATGATAAGTCATGACAAACGGCGCATAGTCCTTGTGAAGTGAAGTGAGAATTAACCCAATTCCAAGGATATGCGGCATAGGGTAGCCAAGTTTCTCCATTTGGTCTAGATAACTCTTCATCTTCAAAAGATAAGAGCTAACAGACTGTCCCTCCTCTTGCTTACAAGCATGGAAGGCTTTGACCGTGTCAAAGAGTTCCTGATCAGCTTGCTTTTGATACGTGTTTTTTAGTTCACGCATCATATCAAATGCAGTGAGGTCCTCGTGATTCTTTTGAATCTCGGGGGTCAGGCTCACTAGCATAAGGGCAGTGACTTCTTGCTGTTCGTTAAACCTTTTAGTATAGGCCGCACGAACAGGAGCGGTGGCATTAGCAGCGGGGGCAGGGGGCAACGCCTTTTCCAAATGGTGGTATTTGTGCTCGGCCCTAAGGACAATCCTTAGGTTACGAGCCCAATCAACAAAATTCGATCCATCAAGTTTCTCCTTATCGAGAACGGAGCGAATGGTGTTGTTAGATAGGGTTTGATTGTTTGTAGTCATCTACAAAATTACAAAGTTCATTAATTACTATTTTCAATAATTAATTTCTTTTAATAAATTAACTACCCAATTAATTTTAATTAAAAGCTAAGATCTCATTGAGCTTCTATCATTGCATCAGTTGATCTGCTAGAGATGATAGATCCAATAGGTAGGTGACGTTCAACAATTGCATTACAAGTGCAACTCTTAGAGGTATGGGACTTCATGGCACCTAGTGAACAAGCATCTAGGGTCAAGTGGCATGTTTGTCGCATCTTCGCCTTGAGTCAAGGTCTCACCGTTAACCTGATTAAGTCATCCAATGTGAAATCATGTCAAAATAGCTCTAGGTCTCACGCGTAGAGAATAATGACCTCGGATCTAAATTCAAACCACGTCTCACGTGAATTCAAAAGTAGAAGCAAGTGATTTGCAACCGATTGGACGGCGTGACTTAAATTTTAGGTATGGAAAAAATTTTGTTATAAAATTTTATTAAGATATGAATGAATCATGTACTTCATTCATACCACTTCATAAGTCGGTTTAATAAGCGGTAAAAACAATTAGCGATTATTAAATTATAAGTTTCAAATCATATTTAAACTTTTGTATTAATCTCAAAAACAAGTTTAGATTAATTTCATAATCATAGATGATAGAACTGTAATCATCGATGATTAACTAGTAATCATTGATGATTAATCAGTGATCATAAGTGATTAAGCAATAATCATCGATGATTAACAAGTAATCATTGATGATTAAAATTTTGGATGTTTTAATGTTTGTGTAAAAATCATATTTTTAGTTGTTTATTATTTGTATCATATAGAAATTATTTGACAACCACAAACATTTAATAAAACATGCAACACATTTTGTGCAAACCTCGACCGATGAAATCCTAGGTTCGGTCACGTGAGTCATCACGACGGACCGAAGGGTCAAAATAGGGGACGGGCCAACATTAACCCAATGAGCTCCCACTTGCTCCAAGACATTCTTGAGCAAGTAGAGACCAAAACTTGTGAAAAATTGCAATCTGCCAGAAAATTCCAGCAGACTTTGAAGCTCGAAAAGTCACTGAAGGATTCTTCGATAGTCTTCCCGGCCTTCTGGAAAGTTGTAGCCCACGACTTTGCAAGCATTTTAGGCTTTTGAATCGCCCAAAACGGAGTCCGTATGCCTCTGGAAAACCTGTTTTCGTACAGCCCTCGTGTTGATGACGGGAATTTGTTGTTTTCTTCATTTGTCTACAATTTTGGTCAACAATTTACAATAAAAAGAAATAAAGAAAGACAATCTATTCTATTACTTTTACATTACAAATTGCCCCAAAAAAAAATGGCACCAAGATAAAATAAAAAATTAAAAGATTACAACCAAATTTAGCCAAAAACACGGCTTTCCCAAAACAACCAAACATTCAACCACAATCAATCACAAGGTCTAGGTTTTCATCGGTTTGCACAAACAAGCAACAATTGACAAGGCTTTGGCTTGAGATATGGCAAAAAAACATGTTTTGCCATATCAAAAACGAAATTAAACAAGTAATTCCAAGCCAAATAATCAAAAAATTCAATAAACTAGATTAATTTTTCGATGTGTTTTTGTAATAAGTGGCAATTAGGGTTACAAAAAATCATATTTTTAACCCATATAAAAAATTGCGAAAAAATAAAGAAGCCTAGGGTTCTTATATTTGCCGTTCGGAATTAGGTTACCAAAAGGGATTGATTTTAGCCACTTTTCACAAAAACTAGCTAATTATATGATTAATATAATGACTCGTGATACCACTAATGGTGATTTTCGGTTATAACAAGTAACAAACGCAGCAGAAAATAGTTTAATCACCAATGAACGGATCTTGATATCAATCATACATTTAAACTAATTAATACAAAGAGTTAAGATGAATAAATCATACCCTAGAAGCCTTTGTATAATATGTATCGGGTGGAGATGTGGTACGACGGAAACCAAGAACTCCAACGGGGAATTCCTCCAAAGCTAGTCCACACAACACCGATGCAAAAACACCAAGGGATGCTAGTCCAATCTTCAAGCAAAGAGAAGAGAACAAAAGTCTAGAGAGTGTGTGAAGGGGCGACCGCCGATTAGGGTTTCAAGGAGTGAGATATATCTTGCCCTTGATTCCCTTTTATTGACTTCCATAATCACATATGATTATTAACACTCTAGTCCCTATCTTTTGTTCGTTCTAGTTTGCTCACAATAAAGTTCTAATATTAACAGTTAATATTATACTTTAATATATACAAGCATGTAGATTATATTAATATGTAATGTAATTACCTTAATTACACTACATATCTTATGGTGTTAGGTGTTTTAGTGTGTGACCCTTTAGGCTCACAAACAACTAGCTATATAACTATATGTTATACGCGTGAAACATATTCCAACAGAAGATTAGTTGGCTGGTCATCCAAGAAACAAAATTCAGTAGCAACTTCAACTGCAGAAGCTTAATATGTAGCTCTAGGAAGTTGTTGTGCTCAACTTTTATGGATGCAGTATCAACTCATGGACTATGGATTTGATTTTAACAACACACCCATCATTGTGATAACAAGAGTGCTATTTCTATCACTGAAAATCCAGTTCATCACTCAAGAATAAAGCACATTGATATCAGACACCACTTTATCAGAGATAATGTGGAAAAGGGTAAGGTTCAGGTAGACTATGTCCCAACCGAGGACCAATTGGCTGATGTATTTACTAAACCTCTTTCAGAAGTAAGGTTTATGTACCTACTAGGACAATTGGGCATGCTCAACCCTTGAAATTATTTTTTCCAAAATTTGTTTTTTTCCTATATTGATTTTTCAGTATTGACCCAATACTGATCCTTTCAGTATAGCTCGTCTGGTATCTTATTTTTAGTTTTAGTAAATTTTTTATTAATTTATACATTAAATTAAATGTTCTTATCATATTTATTTTTTTTTTAATTTAATTTTTTTTTAATTTAATTTTTTTTGCCTCTAAATCAGTATTGGGGTCCTGGAGTTTCAACACTGATTTCAAAACCTCATACTCCCCAACGGCTACTTCCCTTAACAGAAAAGTTACCGTTGGAATAGGATAAGGCTGTTATTTTGCCGCTTTTACTTCCCAATACTGTAATGATTTGTAATTAAGCGTATAAATAATCCTTTTCTTCAAATTTAAATCATTTTCTCGCTTATTTACTCTCTTTCTCTCAAAATTCTCTCTGCGATTAACGTTTTTACTCTCTATTTGCAAGCAAATTTCAAACTGTAATCGCAGATTCCATGGCGAACTTTCAATTCATTGCTCCAGACTTTGTCGAACCAGCTAAAGATTTTCAAAGGGATGAACTCCCTAAGTTCACAAGGAACAATATAACTGCAAATTTCGACATTCCTCAAGGTTGGGTATGCCCTTAATTTCGCCAAATGATTACATATCTCAGGCATTGCCCAATCGCTAATGCTCTTCAAGCTTCACCCAGAGCAATCTATCCCTCAATGTTGTGTGAATTTTGGTACTCTGCTATTTTGGACTCACCAGATATGATTGCGGGATGGGTAATTCGAGATCAACGAAGAGCTTTCGTTTCCACTGAAAGTATTAGACGAGATCTTCAACTTCCTGCACATGTCCAGTATGATGAATTTGTTGATCGTGATACTGCACGATCAGTATTGCCGCTTCTTGGAAGACAAAGGACAACAGGAACAATAAAATGGCACGAATTTGGTCCTATGTGGGGAATTATGATTTCTACCATAATTCGGTGTATGACCCACAAAACAAGGGCACTTGACCAAATCAATGATTTTGGAATGCAGGTGGTACACGCCATGTACCACAACAGGCAAATTGATTATGCTAGACTCATCTTCAATGAACTAGCCTCTCAAGTTCAGGCACGACAAAGGAATCCTAATATTCCTTTCTGCAGGTTTTTATCAATTATCTTCCAAAACTCCATGCCAGAGAACATGTATGATGATTTTAATGGAGTTCGAGCTGATCTTCCTCCCATCCATGAATACATATTCTTTCATCAGCCTAGGGAAGATGAACCACCCCTCAGTGCAACAATGTTAGCCATTGCAGAGGCTCATATGGATGAGAATGAAGATGAAGATGATACTGATGCAGATGATGATAATGGTGATGATGATGCAAATGACAGTGATGATGTTGAGATGGAGGATGTTCCACCCCCTCCAGTCCAAGAACCAGAACCTGATGTTCCCAATACTGCTTCAGCTTCTGATACTGAAGAACATCCCTTGATTATCAGAAGAAGGGTTTGAAGAAGGTTGAGGCCAGTCATCATGGCTGCACTGTCAACAGACTCAGTGTTGCACAGTTTACATCCAACACTGACCCCTTCTCTAGAAGAGCAACATCAAATAAAATCTCATGCTGAACTTCCAGAACCAGAACAAGAACACATTGGTCAACCACCACCGAACATGGAACCACATGTTCCATTGGATGTTGAAATTGCTTATGAGCAACAAAATCTGGAAGCAGAAGCACAACAAACAGAACACCAAAATCAGGAAGGTGTTGGAGGTTCAAATCAACACACAAATGATCCAGCACCTATCTCTGTTGAAGGGAGAAGGGAATCTAACAAAGCCTCAGGTATGAATTTCTAATAAAACCCTCAAACTCCTATATATATTATTTTTTCAAAAACTGGAGACTAAGTCTTGGCATGTACCAACTCAATACTGACCAAAGTCTCCAACGATTATTTTTAAATATATATACTCTTAAGGCCGACATAGTTAGCCCACAGCTCCTATGAAAAATTCCTACACTGAGCACAAATGATCATTGCCAGCCTACCGTTGTCTTAACATACAAAACAAAAATGGTGTTTGATGTCAGACTGATACCCACTGGTACTGCTTCTATCATACCCAATTTATGTTAAATTGGACAACATGATTTAAGAAATGATCACAAACCCTAAAGCTACACTATCCAAATAAAATTCATGGGGTTTAAGCCACATTACTGTTATCACTCTAACACCAAGTGATAAATATTGAAACAACAAAGAAGCATATCCCAGGCTTCGTTTTCCTAAACCCAAACCTTTTCAAAAAAATTGACTTATCCTACACTGAGCTACTACACATCACACTCACTTATACTGAAAAACTTCTTAAACACGCTATGCACAAGTCCACAATATTTCATCATACACCAGATGAAATACAGACTTCAAAACTCTGTTTAAATGATTTTAGAATTAAACAATACCACAATTCTATTTGATAAGCCATTCCATACTAACCAGTTACTATGTTTTTGTTTCTTTAACACCATGTAACAAATACCACAATTCTATTTGATAAGCCATTCCATACTAACCAGTTACTATGATTTTAGAATTAAACAATACCACAATTCAGTGGAAGAGGTTTCCTTGCAGACAATCATGTAACAAATCCTGACTATGCAGAACACACAAAATACAATACTGGCCAGGATGGAAACCATGAGTAATGAAATCGATTCATTTGCTGCATGATTGTCTGCAAGGAAACCTCTTCAACTTGAGCCTGTTGTACATGAGTACCCTGCACAGATGGTGCTAAAGAAATAGAAACATGGTAACTGGTTAGTATGGAATGGCTTATCAAATAGAATTGTGGTTTTGTTTAATTCTAAAATCATTTAAACAGAGTTCTGAAGTCTGTATTTCATCTGGTGTATGATGAAATATTGTGGACTTGTGCATAGCATGTGTAAGAAAGTTTTCAGTATAAGTGTGTGTGATTTTTTAGTAGCTCAGTGTAGGATAGGTCACTTTGTCTGAAAAGATTTGGGTTTAGGAAACGAAGCCTGGGATATGCTTCTTTGTTATTTTAATGTTTATCACTCGGTGTTAGAGTGATAACAGTAATGTGGCTAAAACCCCATGGATGTTATTTGGATAGTGTAGCTTTAGGGTTTGTGATCATTTCTTAAATCATGTGATCCAATTTAACATAAATTTGTCATGATAAAAGCAGCACCACTGTAGGCTGGCAATGATATTTTGTGCTCAGTGTAGGAATATTTCATAGTACCAGTGGGCTAACTATGTTGGCCTTAAGAGGATATATTAAAAAAAATTGTTTGACACTTTGGTCAGTATTGAGATGGTACATACCAATACTTAGTCTCCAGTTTTGATATATATATATATATATATATATATATATATATATATATATATATATATATATATATATATATATATATATATATATATATATATATATATATATATATATATATATATATATAAGATTAAGGGTTTTATTAGAGATTCATACGTGAGGCTTTGTCAGATTCCCTTCTTCCTTCAACAGAGTTTGGTGTTGGATCATTTGTATGTTGGTTTGAACCTCCAGCACCTTCTTGACCTTGTTGTCCTCTTTCTTGTTGTTCTTCAAGATTTTGCTGCTCATAATCAAGTTCAACATCCAATGGAACATGTGGTTCCATATTTGATGGTGGTTGAGCAATATTAGCTTGTTCTGGTCCTGGATGATCTGCATGGGATGCCATTTGATGTTGTTCTTTGAATGAAGGGGTCAGTGTTGGATGTAGACTATGCAACACTGAGTCCGTTGATAATGCACCCATGATGACTGGACTCAATTTTCTTCTAACCCTTCTTCGGATGATTAAGGGTTGGTCTTCAGTATCAGAAGCTGACGCAGTATGAGGAGCATCAGGTTCTGGTTCATGTATTGGAGGGGGTTGAACATCCTCCATCTCAACATCATCATTATAATTATCATTATCATCACCATTATCATCATCATCATCATCTGCATCAGTATCATCTGCATCTTCATCATCATCCATATGAGCCTCTGCAATGGCTAACATGGTGGCACTGAGTGGTGGTTCATCTTCCATAGGCTGATGGAAGGAAATCTTCTCATGGATGGGAGGAAGATCAGCTCTAACTCCATCAAAATCATCATACATATTGTCTGGCATGGAGTTTTGGAAGATAAGTGATAAAAACCATTTGCATTCCAAAATCATTGATTTGATCTAGAGCCCCTGTTTTGTGAATCATACATCGAATTATGGTTGAAATCATAATTCCCCACATGGGACCAAATTCGTGCCGCTTTATTGTTCTTGTTGTTCTTTGTCTTCCAAGGAGCGGCAACACTGAGTGTGCAGTATCACGATCAACAAATTCGTCATACTAGACATGTGCAGGAAGTTGAAGATCGCGTCTAATGAGTGCTGTAGAGACGAATGTTTGTCGTTGATCTCGAATTACCCATCCCGCAATCATATCTGGTGAGTCCATTACAACAGAGTACCAAAATTCGCACAACATTGAAGGATAGATTGCTCTGGGTGATGCTTGAAGAGCATTAGCGATTGGGCATTTCCTGAGATAGGTAACCATCTGTTGAAATTGAGGGCATACCCAACCCTGAGGAATCACGAAATTTGCAGTGATGTTGTTCCTTGTAAATTTGGGGAGTTCATCCCTTTTGAAAATCCTTTGCTGGTGCGACGAATTGTGGAGCAACGAGTTGAAAGTTTGCCATTGTTCTGTGAATACGAATTGAAATTTGCTTGCAAGAGGGAAAGAAAAATCGTTAATCGCAGATAGTTTATAGAGAAGGAGAGTAAATAACAGAGAAAATGATTTAAATTTTAAGGAAATGGTTATTTATACTCTTTAATTGGCAATCATTACAGTATTGGGAAGTAAAAACGGCGAAATGACAGCCTTATCTTGTTCCAACGGTAACTATTTAGAAAGGAAAGTAACCGTTGGGAGTATGATTTTTGAAATCAGTGTTGTAACTCTAGGACACCCAATACTGATTAAGTGTTAAAAAAAATTAAATTAATTTTTTTTTTAAAATAATAAAAACATTTAATTTAATGTATAAATTAATAAAAAATTTACAAAAATTCAAAGTAATATATCAGACCAGCTATACTGAAAGGGTCAGTATTGGGCAATACTGAAAATTCAGTATAAGAAAGAATTTTTAGGAGAAAAATAATTTCAAGGGTTGAGCATGCCTAATTGTCCTAGTAGGTACATAAAACTTTCTTCTAAAAGAGTTTTAGTAAATACATCAGCCAATTGGTCCTCAGTTGAGACATAGTCTACCTGAACCTTACCCTTTTCCACATTATCTCGGATAAAGTGGTGTCTGATATCAATGTGCTTTGTTCTGGAGTGATGGACTGGATTTTCAATGATAGCAATAGCACTCTTGTTATCACAATGAATTGGAGTATCTTTGAAGTTGAATACATAGTCCATGAGTTGGTACTGCATCCATAAGCGTTGAGCACAACAACTTCCTGCAGCTACATATTCAGCCTCTGCAGTAGAAGTTGCTACTGAATTTTGTTTCTTGGATGACCAACCAACTAATCTTCCACCAAGGCATTGGCATCCTCCACTTGTACTCTTTCTATCCAATCTGCATCCTGCATAATCTGCATCTGTGTACCCTTCAAGAGCAAAATTGGAATCTTTGGGATACCAAAGACCCATATTAGGAGTACCAGATAAATACCGAAAAGTTTTCTTAACAGCTTTCATGTGTGATTCCTAGTATCAGGCTGATACCGAGCACACAAACATGTTGCAAACATAATGTCAGACCTGCTAGCTGTTAAGTAAAGTAAGGAACCAATCATACCTCGGTATGTGGATTGACATACTGGTTTACTAGTTTCATCCTTACTTATCTTATCTTGAGTACTCATACGGGTGTGCATAAAAGATAAATTTTCAAATTTGTATTTCTTCAGCATGTCATGCACATACTTACTTTGGTTTATGAAAGTGCCATCAAGCCGTTGATCAACTTGTAAACCTAAAAAATAAGTAAGTTCTCCCATCATACTCATCTGATAATGAGATGACATAATCTTTGCAAACCAATCACACATTGACTTGTTAGTTGACCCAAAGATAATATCATCCACATATATCTGAATGAGTAAGATATCAGACCCTTTTCTTTTTGAAAATAAAGTTTTATCAATTTTACCACGTGTAAATCTATTTTCAAGAAAGTACTCAGACAGGGTTTCATACCAGGCTCTGGGAGCTTGTTTAAGCCCATACAAAGCTTTATCAAGCTTGGAAACATAATTAGGAAATTTAGGATTAACAAAGCCGGGGGGTTGTTTAACATAAACTTCCTCTTGTAGTTTTCCATCGAGAAAGGCACTTTTGACATCCATTTGATAAACCTTGAAGTTCTTGAAGGCTGCATATGCAAGCTATTAATGGTGATTTTAGGTTAAAACAAGAACCAAAACGCAGCGGAAAAGTTTAATCACCAAAACAAGATCTAATATTGATAAATACAGTTAAACTAAATAAAGAATCAAAGAGATTGGATGAAGAATTCATACCCTAGTTGCCTTTGATTATAGAGATTTCGGTTGGAGATTGTGACGGACGAAACCAAGGATACCAATAGGGAATCCCTCAAAAGCTAGTCCACACAACACTATATCAAGAACACCAAGGAGGATGCTATTCCAATTGTGCAAGCAAGAAGAAGCAAAAGAACCCTAGAGACGGTTTGAGGGGGGCGGCCGAATGTGGGAGGAAGCAATGGGGATTTGGTTTCCCTAATCCCTATTTAATTACTTCCATCTTTAATTAGCCAATATTGCATTCTAGTCCCTTGCCTTTTGTTCTTCTATATTGCTTGCAATTAAGTTTCAATATTAACAATTAATATTAAACATAATTAATATAAGTTAGTAACATATCATGATAAATAATGTAATTACCCTAATCATATTATGTATCTAATGGTGTTAAATGTTTAACTGTGTGACCCTTTAGGCTCACAAACAACTAGCCATATAACTATATGTTATACGCATGAAGCATATTCCAACAGCTCCCACTTGCGCACGTGATAACATCAAGTAGTTATACAAGCAAAGGTTAGAGTCTAGCAACCCGCCAATGCCCCTAGAAGTTCATGAGGAGTTTCATAAAATCTTTGTTCAAAGTTTTTCAGTCAGTTATCCTTTTGTTACTGATACCATGTTGAATTTTAGACAAGGATTAATGTCAATATAAAATTTCAACGATTCTGTTTCTCGATCTATACATTGAAGTAGATTACCAAACCAATCAAGATTCATCTTGATTACCTTTGGGTGTTGCCACAAATACATCTATTCAAATCATCGAGGGGCCCAGTAGTATCTAATCCAAACATGTGGAGGAACAAATTCTTTATTGACTACACGTGTTTGCTATATGCTTATTGACAAACCCGATAATGGTTGTTATAGCAGCCTTATTCAGGTCAGCGTTTAAACATATCAAAGTTTTCCCTTCTACATACACAAACCAACTTGCATCCCAAGTCAGAGGATAAGCGACAAAGCCTTTGTGAGATTCACTTGTGACATAAATTCAGGAAGTGATTTCTCATATGTTGGGTCTGTCCAATTGTGCATCACAATGAACAACATGTGAGTTTGATTTCATCATCTCTAGTCATACTAAGATGATGTCATCAATGCCCTCAGATTTGTGTTAATAATATTCCCATATTATTAATATCACAATGGACAATTTAGACTATAAAACACAGTAAATATTCAAGGATTTAAACATGCAAATATAGAACACAGTAGATATTCATATAAAAACGATCATATCAAATATATCAATTTATTCCAATAAAAACTGCTCAACATTCCATTATTCAAATACTAAAGCAGATTACATGACACTATTAGCCGGTCGAAGCCCAATGTTCCTAGCATGCTCAATATGTTTGGTGCATGACATTGGCTTCGTGAAGGGGTCAGATAAGTTGTCATCTGTATGAACTTTGAGCAAGCGTACATCTCCCATTAGGATCGCATCTCTAATGTAGTGAGCCTTCCTGCGGTAATGTTTGGCGCCTTTCTGAACACCAGGTTCGTTGGCAATGATGATAGCACCTGTGTTATCACAGTACATATCCATGGGTCTTTCATTACTGGGGACAACTCCAAGCCCAGAAATAAATTTCCTCATCCAAACAGCTTCCATTGCAGCTTCAGTAGTTGCAATGTATTCGGCTTCAGTAGAAGACATCGCAATAGTGCTCTGCTTTGCACTTTTCCAATCAACAGCGCCTCCGTTCAAAACGAAAATACACCCTGTTTGAGATTTGGAATCATCTCTATCAGTCTCAAAACTAGCGTCAGAATAACAAGTAATGCTTAGCTCATTTTGAGTATCAACACCATAAACAAGAAACATATCTTTAGGATTCCTAAAATACTTCAGTATGTTCTTAACAACAGTCCAGTGACTCTCACATGGATTCTGTTGATATCGGCTTGTAATGTTCTGAGAGAACTCTAAATCAGGTCTTGTCACCGTACAACATACATGATAGATCCTACTACCGAGGTATAGGGAACTTCACGCATACGTTTTACCTCATCAGGTGAGGATGGTCCTTGAGTCTTACTCAAGTGTACATTGTGTTGCATAGGAAGATTTTCACGTTTGGAAGCATCCATTCTAAACCGTTTAAGAATTTTATCAATGTATGCACTTTGACTTACTCCGATTAACCGCTTTGATCTATCTCGATAGATCTTTATACCAAGTATATATGTCGCTTCCCCAAGATCCTTCATAGCGAAGCACTTCCCAAGCCAGGATTTTACATCTTGTAGCATTGGAACGTTATTTCCTATGGGTAGTATGTCATCAACACATAGGATTAGAAAGACGACAATGCTCCCACTAGCTCTTACATATACACATCGCTCGTCGGGATTCTGAGTGAAACCAAACGTTTTGACATCCTCATCGAATCTTTTGTTCCAACTTCTGGATGCTTGCTTTAGTCCATAAATGGACCTTTGAAGCTTACATACTTTCTTGGGGTGTTTTGTACTTACAAAACCCTCAGGTTGTACCATATAGACATCTTCATCAAGGTGTCCATTTAAGAAAGCCGTTTTAACATCCATTTGCCAAATCTCATAGTCATAGTACGCTGCTATGGCTAAGACAATCCTAATAGCTCTAACGTCAGCAACAGGCGAGAAGGTTTCATCATAGTCAATCCCATAGGTTTGAGTGTAACCTTTTGCTACCAACCGAGCTTTATAGGTGTGTACATTTCCATCCATGTCGGTCTTCCTCTTGAAGAGCCACTTGCTACCAACAGTCTTACTGTTAGGAGGAAGATCAACTAAAGTCCAACCTTGGTTATCTTTCATGGATTGCATTTCTGCATTCATAGCTTCAAGCCATTTTTTAGATTCAGGCTCTGATAACGAGCAATAATTACTTTTTGCTCATGTGGGTAGTAGAAGTAGTGACCCATCGTTTCCTCAGGGTATCCTACAAAGATGCACTTGACAGCTCAGGGTTCAAGTTTGTTTGGTGTGTCTCGTTTCACGAGAGCCTCACAACCCCAGACCATCAAGTAAGATAAGTTAGGGACTTTCCCATGCCATATCTCATATGGTGTCTTTTCAACCTTCTTGGTGGGAACCATATTCAGTATTCGAGCAGCCGATTTGAGTGCATAACCCCAAGAGGATAGAGGCGGAGTGGTAGGACTCATCATCGATCGGACGATGTCGAGCAAGGTGCGATTTCTCCTTTCTGATACATCATTATGCTGTGGTGTATAAGGTGGAGTGAATTGTGAGACAATCCCACAATTCTTTAGATGGTCTTGAAACTCATGGCTCATGTACTCTCCTCCTCGATCAGAACGCAGAGACTTTATCTTTTTGCCGAGTTGATTTTCTACTTCATTTTGGAAAGCTTTGAACGTTTCAAAGGTTTCATGTTTATGTTTAATCAAGAAAATATAACCATAACGACTAAAGTCGTCAGTGAAGGTAATGAAGTATGTAGCACCTTCCCATAGCCCTAGTTCTAAATGGGCCACATACATCGGTATGTATGAGTCCAACTAGATCATTGGCCCTTTCGCCTACATGGGAGAAAGGCTTGCGCGCCATTTTGCCAGATATACAAGAAATGCATTTATCAAATGATTCAGAATCATCTGATTTTATAAGTCCATCGTTTTGTAATTTTAAAACACGTTTCTTGTTAACATGGAAAAGGCGACAATGCCATAGGTAAGTTGAATCCAAATTCTTCGTGGATTTCTTATTGCTACATGTATAAATAGAACTACTGTTTGTTACACGATCATGCATATCAATTTCAAAAATACCATCACGAGGATTAGCATTAAAATAAAAAAATATTATCTTTCGAAACCTAAATACCATAATCCGTAAAAGTGTGAATAAAACCATTATTCCACAAACATGAAAGCGAAACTATACCCGTAGTAATACTAGGTGCATAGTGACAATTGTCTAGTACAATAATTAAACCACTAGGAAGGATTAAATCATAGCTTCCTATAACTTCGATCGGTGCACGCATGCCATTGCCCACGTAAAAGTCCAAAGCTCCATGGTTTAGCTTTCTACTTCCCCTTAGACCCTGCATGGTATTACAAATGTGAGTTCCACAACCAGTGTCATATACCCAAGATTTATTAGGGAAAACATATAGTTCTATTGTGACGATACCTGATGTGCTAGCCTTGCTAGCTTTGTTCTTCATCAACTCTGCTAGGTAGACATGACAGTTCCTCCAGTGGCCTGTTTCACCGCAGTGATGGCAAGCAAGCTCCTTAGCAGGGTGCTCCTTTTTAGTAGGTGGGGGAACCTTTGGCTTGGGTTTGTAAACTTGCTTACCCTTGCCTTGGCCCTTAGCAACTACTTGCGGTTTTGGTTTTTGGATCTTTCCTTGCCTTATTGCAAGGACAGTAGGGGTAGAAGATTTCTTGGGTAGCCCAGCTTTCGTTTGTTTCAGCATAGCATGTAATTCGGCGAAAGTCTTCCCCATACTATGCATATGATAAGTCATGACAAACGGTGCATAGTCCTTGTGAAGTGAAGTTAGAATTAATCCAATTCCAAGGATATGTGGCATAACGTAACCAAGTTTCTCCATTTGGTCTAGGTAGCTCTTCATCTTCAAAAGATAAGAGCTAACAGACTGTCCCTCCTCGTGCTTGCAAGCATGGAAGGCTTTGACCGTGTCAACGAGTTCCTGATCAGCTTGCTTTTGATATGTGGTTTTTAGTTCACGCATCATATCAAATGCAGTGAGCTCCTCGTGATTCTTTTGAATCTCGGGAGTCATGCTCACTAGCATGAGAGCAGCGACTTCTATCTATTCGTTAAACCTCTTTGTATAGGCCGCACGAACAACAGTAGTGGCATTAGCAGCGGGGCAGGGGGCAACGCCTCTTCCAAATGGTGGTATTTGTGCTCGGCAAATTCGATCCATTAAGTTTCTCCTTATCGAGAACGGAGCGAATGGTGTTGTTTGATAGGGTTTGATTGTTTGAAGTCATCTACAAAATTATAAAGTTCATTAATTAGTATTTTTATTAATAATTTCTTTTAATAAATTAACTAACCAGTTAATTTTAATTAAAAGCTAAAATCCCATTGCGTTTCTATCACCGCATCAGTTGATCTGCTAGTAATGATAGGACCAATAGGTAGGTGATGATCAACAATTGCATTACAAGTGCAACTCTTAGAGTTATGGGACTTCATGGCACCTAGTGAACAAGCATCTAGGGTCAAGTGGCATGTTTTTCGCATGTTTATAGAAACCAAATTTTGTGAAAAAATACAATCTGCCAGAAAAATCCAGCAGACTTTGAAGCTCGAAAGGTCACTGAAGGAGTCTTCGTTTCTCTTCCCTGCCTTCTGGAAAGTTGTTGCCCACGACTTTTCAAGCATTTTGGGCTTTTGAATCGCCCAAAACGGAGTCCGTATGCCTCTAGAAAACCTGTTTTTGTACAGCCCTCGCGTCGGTGACGGAAATTTGTTGTTTCCTTCATTTGTCCTCAATTTTGGTCAACAATTTACAATAAAAAAATAAAGAAAGACAATCTATTCTATTACTTTTAGATTACAAATTGCCCCAAAAAATGGCACCGAGGCTTGGTGTTAGCTCTTCCAATACTGACCCAAGATCTGGTCTGTGGTACAGGTGTGGAAAGCCTGGTCACATTGCCGCCAATTGTCAAACTAAGTCTTCTGAAACTGATCAGAATGACAAGATTGCATACTGTGCTAAACGGTATAGGGATAAGTATGTGAAGTTGAAAGCAAGAAGCGAGGGAAAGGGAGCTGTTGTGAATGGTGCACCTCATCAGGCATTCTACTCTGAGGCCTGGATGGATGAAGACCTCAGTGATGATGAGGAAGAGGTGGAGAACAAAGCCTTTATGGCTTTCACTAAAATGGATTTGAAAAGCACATTTGAGAGAGACCTCAAGGAGGCTGAAAAAATGAGTGTTCACACTGATTGGGATTCCACTCAGTTGTACAAGGTGAGTGCCTTCATACTTATTCAGTGAATGAAAAAGAAAAAAAAATTGAGTACATGATTGTTGATCTTAAAACTTTAGTACATAAAGGAAATGCTTTAAAATTAACCATTTTACAACTAGAAAAAATAAATAATGAAAATTTAGATAAATTTGCAAAATTAAAAGATTTAGAACTTGACTTTTTAAATTTACAAGAAATGAACCAAAGATTAGCTGGTAAAGCTCATTTACAAAAACTTGAAAAAGAAAAGTTTGAAAAACAATGTAAATCTTGAGGAAATGCCTCTATAAAACTCAATAAATGTATAAATCAACAATTTCCTGATAATGTGAGGGCTGCACTTGGTGTTGATCCTCAATTTAAAAATAGAAATAATTTTGCTGATTTATTTGAAGAATTTAATCATTTAAACCCTGTTAGTTTTGTGAAATCAAAAACATTTTGTGAGGCTAGTTGTCAAGCGGCCTCAGGTGAAGATAATAAAATTATTTTAAATCAACCTATTGGTCCTTCCATCTGTTCTAAGTGCTATACTGATCTTCTAATTATTATTTTAATAGATTTATTAAGACTAGTTCTTTAAACCTAGAAACTTAGACAAAGTTTTATTGTCTATAAAGGTTTAAATTAAAAAGGTTTAAATAAATTTGTTAAGGTTATAATCTATCCTAGCGTTTAAACAAAGTTTATTGTTTAGATAGAATTGATTAAGATTAATCTTTTAATAAATGATGTTTTTGATCAAGAAAATCAAAACCCTAGTTTTGATTGATCAAGAACAAGATAAGGGTTTAACTAATTAATGACAATTAAAAGAAGTGTTAATTTTTAAGTTATAAAATTAACAAGATGTATTTATTTATTTATACTAGCAGGGTACCCGCGCAATGCGGCGGCGGGTACCCGTAACTATATTTCGAAGTGACTACAGTCCGGTGGTGGTGACAATAGCGATGGTGATGAGTGGTAGTGTGTAGTGATGGTAGGTGCTGACATTAGTGATGGTAGGATTAGATCCGAAATTGGCTTTTTTTGTGAAAGTAAATATGGGCATTTTAAATAGAGAAATGATGGTTGAGTTCTGGTGACGTTAAAGCTTATATATATTAGTATCTGGAATAAATCAAAATAATCAAGTAGTTGAAGTGGTTAACACAGAGTGACTACCTAGGAGAGGTCGTATGGGTTATGGACACCAATTATGGTTTGTAATGAATACTTATAGGTTATTGGTCATAGCTATTGGCTATAATGGTTCGCAGGCCATTCGTATGGGTTATGGACACCAATTACGATTTATAATGGATACTTATAGCTTATTGGTCATAACTAGTGGTTATTAAGGTTCACGGGCCATTCATATGGGTAATGAACACCTATTATGGATTAAAATGGATACATATAGGTTAGAGGTCATAGCTATTGGTTATAATGGTTCATGGGCCATTCGTATGGGTTATGAACTCCAATTATGATTAAAAATGGATACGTATAAGTTGTTGGTCATAACTAGTGGTTATTAAGGTTCACGGGCCATTCGTGTGGGTTATGGACACCTATTATGGTTAACATGGATACTTATAGGTTATTGGTCATAGCTAGTGGTTATAATAGTCCACGGGTCATTCGTATGGGTTATGGACACCAATTACGGTTTGTAATCGATACTTAGAGGTTATTGGTCTTAGCAATTGATTAAAATGGTTCACGGGCCATTCGTATGGGTTATGGACACCAATTACGATTTATAATGGTTACTTATGGGTTATTGGTTATAACTAGTGGTTATTAAGGTTCACGGGCGATTCATATGGGTTATGGATAATGGTGATTTTCGGTTAAAACATGAACCAAAATGCAGCGGATAGATTTAATCACCATGAACGGATCTAATATTGAATCATACAATTAAACAAGTAAAATCAAAGAGAATGGTATAAGGACAATCCTAGTGAACCAAAGTACATTAGTCATTGTATCCCAAACCAAATACCTTAGGCTTAAGGACAATCCTAGTGAACATTACTTTTGAACTTTTCAACCAAGAAGTATTGTCACGGTGGTCAATCCAATATTCATCGAGCCTCCAACAGAATATCACCGATATTTGGTCCACAACAAACTCGTGTAGATGTCTTCGAGTAAATTTGAATCTCCACCAAATATCGCGCTGACGTTAACGTCTCATCAAGGTTCCCACCAAGACGAGTAGTCACGGATTATGTCTTTTGAATAAATAGACTTTTATTCATGGATATTGTAAAACATACAAAGTCTTGAATAACAATGATACTAACTCATGTATTATTCCTCGCTTCACATAGATACAGAATTATTATTGCATCATTGATTATTCCTTTCGTTCATGTTGATTACTTAATGACTTTTACAATTTTACTTGTAAGTTTTGAAGGATTATGTGCACAGTTAGTCAACCTATGATGATACATCCATGCCTACGAAACACTTAAGGGTCACACCGGTGAGTGCATATAATACGAGTAAGATATGTAATGATACTTGGAAGAGGATTGATTTATAATAGTCATTTATGAATCAAGTTAAGTATTAAGTCAAGTTTGACTTATTACTAGATTAGTTTAACTAGCTAATTAATACAAATATTTGTACATTTACTAGTTGAGTAAATATACAATGTGTTAATTATAGATTATCCAGAATATGATTTAAAGCTATTAAATCATATAGTGTTTGGATAATATTATTGTCTAATTAATTATTAAAAGTATTTAATACAAGTATATATTTCGTATATGTAATATACACGAAATATATATAAGTGTGTAATACTAGACATTTAATAATTAAGTGGGATAATAATAACTAGTTAAACTACAAGGGTTTAAAGTGAAAAAAAAATAAGTTTAATTAAGTATTAAACTTAATTAAACTAGAAGGGCCCTAAGTGAAAGTCTTTCTATTATAAATAGAAGGCATGGGGTTCCCTTATTTCTTGATCATCGTACACGAAACCCTAGCCCTCCCCTTGTACCCTATTCGACCGAAACACACACACAAGAACACAAGCCTTGTGTTCTTCGTGTTATTCGTTCGTTCTTCATATTCTTCAAGTCTTGAAGATTGAAGTTCATTACAAGGATCAACTAGAACAACACTCGATTTGTTCATCACCAGTGGATCTATCTTAAGCAAACAACAAAGTATGTTTTGAGAAAACCCTTTTCTCCCTTCTCCCTCTTGTCCGAATTCGAACCCAAGAACCCTAGGGTTCTTGGTGTTCGTCGAATACCACAAGCATGTGTGTGTGTTCGAGTTTTTCGTACAAGGTTTCTTTCATTGTTAATCTAATCTAGATTTTAAAGATCCCAATCCTTTAGGGTTTAAGGATTAAGTTTAATCCCACTTCCGCTTCTAAGGATTAAATTAGCTAGTTGGTTTTAACCGGTCAAGAACAAGTTCATGTTCTTGGTCAGTGTGGTTCGAACCAAGTGACTAGGAGGTTGACCCATGTGGTCAATCAGTGTTATTGAAACCCTTCAGTGGTATCACAGGGTTGGTTTAGAGATTTAAACTAGATTAACAAAGTTTGTTTGTTTAATTTTATTAAAGTTTTTTTGTTCCATTTTTTTCTTCTTCTTCTTAACTCACGAAAAGGGTAAGAACCCTAGGACCAAGTATGTTAAACTAATTAAGTTTAATTGGTCAAAAGGATTCTAGAAAAACCCTAGAAATTTCGTGTAAGGCAAAAGAACCCTAGGATCAAGTATGTTAAACAAGATTTGTTTAATTGATCAAAAGGTTTCTTTTCCCTAACCCTAGAATTTTCGGAATTAGGAGGAACCCTCGGATCAAGATTGTCAAAAATTTTGATCAAGAGGATTCTTTCCTTAATTACATTATCTTCAAAATCTAAGATCAAGTATGTTAAACCAAGATTTGGTTTAATTGATCAAAAAGGATTCTTTCCTTTTTCTCAAAGATTTCGAAATCAAGGAGGTTCCTTGGACACCAAGTTTGTTAAACTAGCCTAGTTTAATTGGTGGAAAAGTTTCCTAGGCTTTAAGGATTTTTTCGAAAAACCCTAGATGTAATCTAGAACCCTAGAACATTAAACTAGTTGAGTTTAATTATTTAAAAGAATTAATTAGGTTAATAATCTAAAACCTAGATAATTAAACAAGTTCATGTTTAAATAGGTTTAATTATTATTCTAATAGATTTATTGAAACTAGTTCTTTAAACCTAGAAATATAGACAAAGTTTATTGTCTAAAAGGTTTGAATTAAAAAGTTTAAATAAATTTATTAAGGTTATAATCTATCCTAGGATTTGAACAAAGTTTATTGTTAAAATAGGATTGATTAGAATTAATCTTTTAATAAATAATATATTTGATCAAGAAAGTCAAAACCCTAGTTTTGATTGATCAAGAACAAGATTAGGGTTTAACTAATTAATGAGAATTAAAAGAAGTGTTAATTTTTAGTTCAAGAAATTAACAAGATGTATTTATTTATTTATATATATATTATATTTCGGATTTTTAAATATTTAAAAAGGTAAAATGAATTTTATAATTATAATAAGTTTATACGTATTTTAATTAGATTAAGTTAAAATACATGCGTATAAATTAGATGTAATATTCTTGTGAGAATATTACAAGTTTATTTTAAAAGAAATATATATGTACATATATTAAATACAAGATTAAATGGAACATTAAAAGATAATGTTATTTTGATCTTAAAGGCTAATAAGTTATTGTGTAAGTTAATTATATAATTAAAACTAGAATGTACAAAGTTATGATTTCATCATAACTAGAAATTGTACAAGTTGAGATTATATGATGAACTGGAAATATACAAAGTTATATATTATTATAAGGTGTATAAAGTTATAAGTTATTATAACTAGATAATTATACAAGTATAATATAAGTATTTTACAAGTCATGTAAAATACGAGATTAATGATCAAGGTTAAATAACAAGATAACTTTTGAACCTATATTTAACTAGTTCAAGTTAAATGTAAGAAAGGTTTAAAACAAACTAAGAATTATTATATATAGTGTTTATATAATAAGTTTATTAGTTTCACCAAGTATAGACCGGTGATTGTGTTTGCTTAAGTTCCATCATGGTTGTTGGAGCTAGTGGGAGCTACACAAAAAAATCACAAAGTTTATGAATGTGTCACTATGACATAAGTTTTGGTCGAATCTAATAAGTCAAAACAAATGTTTAGTTTCATTATTAAACATATGAAAAACTAGGTGTGTTAAACTAGATTTATGATTCAAGTTTATGAATCGTAAAAGAACTAAAAGTATTAACATAAGTTTTACGTTTTTCAAGAAAGATAAAACAAGTAAGTTTTATTCTAGATAAGGTTTTTCACAAAACCTAGTGATACATTTTGTACACCTCGTTTTTAGGTATACATATAAAACGCGCAAATTCTTGAAACTATAAGTTTTAAGAAAAGTTCTTAAGATTTAAAAAGGTGTCTTGTTGAATTCTTGAATTCACAAATCACAAATTTTAAATAAGGATTAAGATTGGAATAAGGTTTAAGTTTAGTTCAAGACTTAAACAAACCCAAGAAAATCTTAGATCTAAGTACTATCCACCTAATGGAACACCTCACTTGTTCAATGATACTCATATTGTAAGGATAAAGAACCTTAGATATGGATTCAAATCATTGCGAGTGTTAGGGTGCGTAAGGTTCTGTGATAATCGGGAGTCCCGGCGCAGAGCATCGCACTGTCTTAGATGGTCTGATCTACTTTGGTGATAAGCGGGAGTCCCGGCCCAAAAAGTACTTGAGTAGAATAAACATACTAAACTTTATTACTAACTTAGAAATGTACAATTAGATTGTACAAAGGTTGTAATAAGTTATAAGTCTAAAGATTCTACGACCCCTAGGAATCGTGTCAAGTCTTGATACGATCGGTAAGGATGTTACCTACCAGAAATAACATGTCTCGTCGGGAAGTGCCCAAACCTTACGACGAGAATGTGATATATGGATCCTAGGCCTAAAATATTAATTATGGGTTTATAATATATTTTAGAGAATATTGGTTGATGATTACTAATTAAACTGGGTTTGATTTGTAGACGGCGCAATAACCAACACGACACGTACCAATCTCTCACTACGCTTGTTTCTAGAAAATGACAAATTGACTAGGTCAAACTTTCTCAATTTGAAGCGTGATCTTCGGATTATGCTTAGGTATGAGAGAAAAGGAAATGTCCTAGAAAGAGCAATGCTAAATGCCCCTGCCACGAATGCTAGAGATGAACCAGGACAAGCATATTACGCTTGTAGAGTGTTCAACTCTTGCAAGATGGTTAAGGGATCATCAGTGAGTGCTCACGTCATGAAAAACGAAAGAGCACATGGATCGTCTTAAAATGACTAGAAGACCCAGTACCATTGCAGTTAGCAACAGTAATGATAGTCAACTCGTTGTTAGATGACTATAAGTCTTATGTACTCAACTACAACATGCATAACATGGAGCAATCCATTGATGAGCTACATTCTATGCTCAAGACTAATGAGTTGAGTTTTGGGACCAAGTTTAAGAATGATCTTGTAGTAACTGATGATGGTAGTGAAAAAGAGAAAGAGGCGCAGTGGAAAGGGAAAGGGTAAAACCGATCTCAGCCAAAACGTGCCCAAGGGTAATAGAGTCAAACAAAAGGCCAAGAAGGTAAAGCCAAACAAGACAAGGACCGAGAAACGGTGTCTTGGTTGTGGCGAGGGTCAAAGGGTAGGAGGCCATGCTTGCTACTCAGTTGACTTGAACCTTAATAACCACTAGTTATGACCAATAACATATAAGTATCCATTTTTAATCGTAATTGGTGTCCATAACCCATACGAATGGCCCGTGAACCATTATAACCAATAGCTATAACCAATAACCTATAAGTATCCATTTTAAACCGTAATAGGTGTCCATAACCCATATAAATGGCCCGTGAACCTTAATAACCACTAGTTATGACCAATAACCTATAAGTATCCATTATAAATCGTAATTGGTGTGCATAACCCATACGAATGGCCCGTGAACCATTATAACCAATAGCTATGACCAATAACCTGTAAGTATCCATATTAACCGTAATAGGTGTCCATAACCGATATGAATGGCATGTGAACCTTAATAACCACTAGTTATCCAAAAACCTATAAGTATCCATCTTAAACCGTAATTGGTGTCCATAAGCCATACAAATGGCACATGAACCAGTATAACCACTAGCTATGACCAATAACCTATAAGTATCCATTATAAATCATAATTGGTGTCCATAACCCATACGAATGGCCCTGTACCATTATAACCACTAGCTATGATCTGTAAACCTGTAAGTATCCATTTTAAACCGTAAAAGGTGTCCATAACCCGTATGAATGGCACGTGTACCATTATAACCACTAGCTATGACCAATAACCTAAAAGTCATTTTCAACCGTAATAGGTGTCTGTAACCCAAACGAATGGGCCGTGAACCATTATAGCTACTAGCCATGACCAATAACCTATAACTATCCATTATAAATCGTAATTATTGTCCATAACCCATACGAATGGCCCGTTAACCATTATAACCAATAGCTATGACCAATAACCTATAAGTATCCATTACAAACCATAATTGGTGTCCATAACCAATACGAATGGCTCGTGAACTATTATAACCACTAGCTATGACCAATAACCTATAAGTATCCATGTTAACCGTAATAGGTGTCCATAACCGATACGAATGGCCCGTGAACCTTAATAACCACTAGTTATCCAAAAACCTCTAAGAATCCATCTTAAACTATAATTCGTGTCCATAAGCCATACAAATGGCACATGAACCATTATAACCACTAGCTATGACCAATAACCTATAAGTATCCATTATAAATTGTAACTGGTGTCCATATCCCATACGAATGGCCCGTGTACCATTATAACCGCTAGCTATGATCAGTAAACCTATAAGTATCCATTTTAAACCGTAAGAGGTGTCCATAACCCATATGAATGGCCCATGTACCATTATAGCCATTAGTTATGACCAATAACCTAAAAGTAACCATTTTCAACCGTAATAGGTGTCTGTAACCCAAATGAATGGGCCGTGAACCATTATAGGCACTATCCATGACCAATAACCTATAACTATCCATTATAAACCGTAATTGTTGTCCATAACCCATACGAATGGCCCGTGAACCATTATAACCACTAGCTATGACTAGTATCCTATAAGTATCCATTATAAATCATAATTGGTGTCCATAACCCATACGAATGGCCCGTGTACCAATATAACCACTAGCTATGACCAATAAACCTATAAGTATCCATTTTAAACCGTAATAGGTGTCCATAATCCATATGAATGGCCTGTGAACCTTAATAAACACTAGTTATGACCGATAACCTATTAGTATCCATTATAAATTGTAATTGGTGTCCATAACCCATACGAATGGCCCGTGAACCATTATAATCAATTGCTATGACCAATAACCTATAAATATCCATTTTAAACCGTAATAAGTGTCCATAACCCATATAAATGGCACGTGAACCTTAATAACCACTAGTTATGACCAAAAACCTATAAGTATCCATCTTAAACCGTAATTGGTGTCCATAAGCCATACAAATGGCACATGAACCATTATAACCACTAGCTATGACCAATAACCTATAAGTATCCATTATAAATCGTAATTGCTGTCCATAACACATACGAATGGCCCGTGTACCATTATAACCACTAGGTATGATCAGTAAACCTATAAGTAGCCATTTTAAACCGTAATAGGTGTCCATAACCCATATGAATGGCCCGTGTACCATTATAACCACTAGCTATGACCAATAACCTAAACGTATCCATTTTCAACCGTAATAGGTGTCCGTTACCCAAACGAATGGGCCGTGAACCATTATAGCCTCTAGCGATGACCAATAACCTATAACTATCCATTATAAACCGTACTTGTTGTCCATAACCCATCCGAATGGCCCGTGAACCATTATAACCACTAGCTATGACCAATAACCTATAAGTATCCATTATAAATCGTAATTGGTGTCCATAACCCATACGAATGGCCCGTGTACCATTATAACCACTAGCTATGACCAATAAACCTATAAGTATCCATTTTAAACCGTAATAGGTGTCCATTACCCATATGAATGGCCTGTGAACCTTAATAAACACTAGTTATGACCGATAACCTATGAGTATCCATTATAAATCGTAATTGGTGTCCATAACCTATACGAATGACCCGTGAACCATTATAATCAATTTCTATGACCAATAACCTATAAATATCCATTTTAAACCATAATAGGTGTCCATAACCCATATAAATGGCACGTGAACCTTAATTGTAGGAAAACCTAGTAGGATTCACATGGCGGAACTTGAATCCCACATACCGGATCTCTACTAAACAATGAGATCACAAGAAGAAGAAGATTGAGAACATTACCTTTAGATTGCTAAAGAATGATCCACTTCTACTGCACCACCTGAACACGCTGCAAGACCGCGTTGTACCAACAAAGTATCACACAATGGCTTGTGTGTGTGTGTGTCGAACGAACACCACAACCGAAAACCCCTTGGGGTTTCGGTCGACTTCGGCCAAGAGAGGGAGAGAGGGAGAGAGGGTTCTTGGGGTGTTGTAATGTGTAACCCTTAAACCCTAACCTTAGTCCCTTATTTATAAGAGATTAAATTACCATTAGGTCCTTGGAGTTTAATTATGTTTAATCACATAATTAAACTTCCTATTAACACTTTAAACCCTTGGACTTTTACTAGTTAATTAATTGTCTATTAATTAACTGTCCGATAAATATTTAACTTAATATTTAACTTTCCTCTTAAATAATAATTAACTTATTATTATTTATTCTCTTCTTTATAATTAACTTAACTAGTTAATTATTCCACACAACTTACTTTATTCGGTTGTCCATTATTGGGTGTGTAGTGGTGTGACCCTTTAGTGCCTTATAACATTGGACACGGTGACACGTATACTTATCTGTGCACATAAATCCTTCAGACTCCCACTTGTGCAAGTTAAGTATCACTTACTGATCATCGTTGGCCTAAAGCGGTCCCTAGCCAGACATTTAGGATAACCACGTTATAAGAACTCTTACATCAAGAGATAATATTCATAAATGAATAACACTAAGAGATTTTCCTTTCGCATCATGATATTTCTTAATTTGAGTAATAGACATGGAGCAGGGATCTTGTTCTATATACTCGAATTTTCTCGACACTGATTTCGACTTTCTGCAGTAACAGATTACCAAATGATCTAATCATTCTCCGAGCGCGGCCACGCATTTGAGTAGTCTTAATCTTCGAGCAGCCATGAAATATCTCTTCTAGTTAAAGAAGGTGCAAATTCCATCTTGACAGTTTGCGTTATCTTGCCCACGACTTCCGCTGTCTTAGTCAAGTTCCTTATGATCACCCTTTTACGGTATGACGTTAGATAAATGCTAAAGATCAGAAGTTATCGCGTCTTAAACTAAAAAGTCTCAGGTCAGAGGACATCAACTCGAAATTACTTGTGCTTGAGCTCCATGAAGTAATCTCGATCTTTTGGTCACGTCTAATGTTTAGCAAACTCTGTAAACATCTATGAATATTTATTTTAACAACACTTGTTTCTCTATTCAATAACTATGAACAGATAAATATTCATAATGGTATTAACTCCTGAATCTAACTCCCACTAAATTCAAGCAATCACGGACATTTTAGATACTCAAAACTTTGTGTATCAAGGATAGGTTTAAAACATGTTAAGAATAGATAATGTGAAAATATTACGTAAAAACTTTCTATTTCAATCCCATGAAATGTTATTACATAATGTATCGATTTCAAACATATCTATGAATCTAATCAAAATCACTAGCTACCAATATCTAGGTACTGCATGCCTATAGCGTGCGCATGTTTCTCATGCTTTGGTCCAGCTAGTGGTTTTGTCAACGGGTCAACAACGTTGTCATCCGTTGGTATTTTCTTAATTGTAATATCACCTTCTCTAACATACTCACGTATGAGGTGATATTTTCTGCGCACATGCCTGGTCTTTTGATGCTCTCTTGGTTCAACAGCTTGCGCTATTGTTCCACTATTATCACAAAATATTTCGATGGGTCTAGAGATACTGGCAATAACTCTAAGATCCTCGATAAAATTTTTAAGCCACATGGCTTCCTTTCCAGCATCATTTGCCGCAATGTACTCAGCCTCTTAGTCAAATCTGCTATCGTATCTTGTTTCTGACTCTTCCAAGATATAGCTCCTCCGTTTAGTGTGAATACAAACCCTGATTGTGATTTGTAAGCTTGCATCTGTGTAACTAGTTGCACGCAATTCTTCCATTGAACCTCCAAAGACTAAGAACATTTCTTTCGTCCTTCTCAAATACTTGAGAATGTTCTTGACAGCCACCCAATGGGCCTCACCAGGATTCTTTTGATATCTGCTCGTAAGACTTATAGAGTAAGCAATATCGGGCCTAGTACATAACATGGCATACATGATTGATCCAATTGCCGAAGCATATGGAACCAAACTCATCCTAGCTATTTCCTTGCTAGATGTAGGACTCTGAGCTTTGCTCAGTGTAACGCCATGTGTCATTGGAATGAGACCTCTCTTGGAATCACTCATACTGAATCTCTTCAGTACTTTGTCAATGTATGTACTTTGATTAAGTCCAATAAGCCGCCTAGATCTATCTCTGTAGATCTTTATACCCAGTATAAATGCGGCTTCTCCCAAGTCTTTCATCTGGAAACATTTACCAAACCAGGATTTTACTCCTTGTAATGCTGGTATATCGTTTCCTATGAGCAGTATGTCATCAACATACAAGACTAGGAAGATTACTATGTGTTGGAATATGCTTCACGCGTATAACATATAGTTATATGGCTAGTTGTTTGTGAGCCTAAAGGGTCACACACTAAAACACCTAACACCATAAGATATGTAGTGTAATTAGGGTAATTACATTACATATTAATATAAGCTACATGCTTGTATATATTAAAGTATAATATTAATTGTTAATATTACAACTTTATTGTGAGCAACCTAGAAGGAACAAATGATAAGGACTAGAGTGTTAATAATCAAAGGAGATTATGGGAAGTCAATAAAAGGGAATCAAGGGCAAGATATATCTCACTCCTTGAAACCCTAAACGGTTGTCGCCCCTTCACACACTCTCTAGACTTTTGTTCTCTTTGCTTGAAGATTGGACTAGCATCCCTTGGTGTTCTTGCATAGATGTTGTGTGGACTAGCTTTGGAGGAATTCCCCGTTGGAGTTCTTGGTTTCCGTCGTACCACATCTCCACCCGATACATATTATACAAAGGCTTCTAGGGTATGATTTATTCATCTTAACTCTTTGTATTTAATTAGTTTAATTGTATGATTGATATCAAGATCCGTTCATTGGTGATTAAACTATTTTCCGCTGCGTTTGTTACTTGTTATAACCGAAAATCACCATTAGTGGTATCACGAGTCATTATATTAATCATATAATTAGCTAGTTTTTGTGAAAAGTGGCTAAAATCAATCCTTTTTGGTAACCTAATTCCGAACGGCAAATATAAGAACCCTAGGCTTCTTTATTTTTTCGCAATTTTTTATATGGGTTAAAAATATGATTTTTTGTAACCCTAATTGCCACTTATTACAAAAACACATCAAAAAATTAATCTAGTTTATTGAAATTTTTGATTATTTGGCTTGGAATTACTTGTTTAAATTCGTTTTTGATATGGCAAAACATGTATTTTTGCCATATCCCAAGCCAAAGCCTTGTCAATTGTTGCTTGTTTGTGCAAACCGATGAAAACCTAGACCTTGTGATTGATTGTGGTTGAATGTTTGGTTGTTTTGGGAAAGCCGTGTTTTTGGCTAAATTTGGTTGTAATCTTTTAATTTTTTCTTTTATTTTGGTGCCATTTTTTTTTGGGGCAATTTGTAATGTAAAAGTAATAGAATAGATTGTCTTTCTTTATTTCTTTTTATTGTAAATTGTTGACCAAAATTGAAGACAAATGAAGAAAACAACAAATTTCCGTCATCAACACGAGGGCTGTACGAAAACAGGTTTTCCAGCAGCGGAAATATAACATAAATCACCGAACAAGGATCTCCATATTGACAAGATAATTAAGCATTAAAGATAAAGAGTTTAGTATGAAAAACATACCATTGAAGCCTTTGTAATCACTGATGATTATGAATGTAGTACTCAAAGATCCAACGTAGAATCTCTCTAAAGTTGATCCACACAACACTCATGCAAGAACACCATATGGATGCTAGTCCAATTCTTCAAGCAAAGAGAGCAAAAGTCTAGAGAGGGTGTTATGGGGGGTGACGGCCGAATAGGGTTTGCAAGGGGTTTTTATTTATCTTGCCCTTGATTCCCTTTTATTGACTTCCCATAATCAAATATGATTATTAACACTCTAGTCCCTATCTTTTGTTCCTTCTAGTTTGCTCACTATAAAGTTTCAATATTAACAATTAATATTAAACTTTAATATATACAAGCATGTAGCTTATATTGATATATAATGCAATTACCCTAATTACACTATATATCATATGGTGTTGAGTGTTTAAGTGTGTGACCCTTTAGGCTCACATACATCTAGCCATATAACTATATGTCATGTACGTGAAGCATATTCCAACAGCTCCCACTTGCGCACGTCATGTCATCAGGTAGTTATACAAGCAAAGGTTAGAGTCTAGCAACCCGCCAATGCCCCTAGAAGTATATGAGTGAGTTTCAGAAAAGTCCGGGTTTAAAGTTTTTCAGTTATCCTTTTGTTACTGATGCCATGTTGAATTTTAGACAAGGATTAATGTCAATCTAAAATTTCAACGATTCTGTTTCTCGATCTATACATTGAAGTAGATTACCAAACCAATCAAGATTCATCTTGATTACCTTTGGGTGCGGCCGCACATACATCTATTCAAATCATCGAGGGGCCCAGTAGTATCTAATCCAAACATGTGGAGGAACAAATTTTTTATTGACTACATGTGTTTGATATATGCTTAATGACAAACCCGAAGATGGTTGTTATAGCAGCCTTATTCAGGTCAGCGTTTAACCACATCAAAGTTTGGCACTCCACATACACAAACCAGCTTGCATCTCAAGTCCAAGGATAAGCGACAAAGCCTTTGTGAGATTCACTTGTGACATAAATCCAAGAAGTGATTTCTCATAGGTTGGGTCAGTCCAATTATGCATCACGATGAACAACATGTGAGTTTGATTTCATCATCCTTAGTCATACTAAGATGATGTCATCAATGCCCTAAGATTTGTCTTAATAATATTCCCATATTATTAATATGACAATGGACAATTTAGAATATAAAACGCAGTAAATATTCAAGGATGTAAACATGTAAATATGGAACACAGTAGATGATACGATGAAACCGATAACCATAATTCAATTTTTTTTCTAAATTACTTCAACTTTGAGTCTTTGAATTGATATGAGAGTAAAATATGACTTTTTGATTTTGTCAGTGTTAAGGACAACCTCAACCTTGGTTGAAAATTTACCATTTTTACTGGAATTGTAATTTGAATTAATCTTTTAAGGAATGTGTCACATGGGTTAAACGAATAGAAAATCAAAAATTTATAAGGCATACAGTCTCATATAAAAAGCAATAAGCATTTTGGGATTTTTCTTTTTCATTCAACTAAAAAAATTTAATACAAAACATTGTTTATAAACTTTGGGGATTTAGCAATCAAATGGAACTCCCCTTCTTTGGTGTTGTAATGCACCTACGAGTAAAAGTGAGGAGTGAGGACCTAACACTCATTCCTGCACAAAAAAAGGTTTTAGATCATGATTATTTTTTAAATTTGAAATTATTACAATGAGCATTTTTTGTTTATTAACAAAAAGGGATAAAAAGTTTACCCTAAAAATTTGTATTTTTTACTATAATGTGGTAGTTATTTGTCAAATAAAACTGACTTGTTTCCTCATTATTATTTGTAAAATTTTGAAAACATTTAACTTGTTTGAGTTTTAAAAGTTAAATTTGGACTTCTGATGTACCAAAAACAATACCATGACCAAGATTCAATATATGTTTACCAAAAACAGTATTATTTATCCTATTACTGATAAAAAAAAATTACATGAATATCACACGGGGTGCACATTCCCCCGAAACTGCTAAATCTGACCATAAGTGTTTTCATCAACCATATGAATGCTTAAATCCAAGCGACATGTTTAGTCCAATTTAATTTTAACTACAGAAACTAAATTCACCATTTGATTTTATCGGATGTCCCATACCCACCTTGTTTTGTCATAAACGGGTCAAAATTGGCATGTAAACATCATAGCCATATTTCATAGGTTTGCCAATATGGGCAATTATTAAGATTTAATATTTATTGCTAAAAATATGCTAAAAAAATTAAAAAAAAAATGTAATACATTACCTCTGGTTGTATGATAAAGCTAGCCTCTTTATTTTAGAAAAGTAATTTGATAATCCCGTTTCAACCACATTTGATGCTAGGGTAAAAGGACCTCCAACAAAACCAAGAATTGCAATTTACCTGGGTATAAATGATGAAAATTGATAACCACATTAAGTAGGAATTAGAGATCTCATTAGATATAATTGGGTAATATGAAATGAAATTGACTAAACAGAAAGAATTAAACTCGAGTAACATCATCTGCCATGTAATCATGTATTAATCAGAACAGTTAATCAAGTAAAATTTGATTTCGATCACCTCAATCGCTAAAGAAACCCTTTAGATATCAACAATTTTAGCCCTAAAAACATCCACTAACCACTTGACCTGAATAACAAAAAACATAAAAAAAATGGTAAGATAATGGATTCTTGTAACGATGCCAGGCATTCCTAGTTTAAAATAGGAAAAACTGACAGAAATACCCCTTGATGTTGGTCTGATAGAAAAAAATAATCAATTAGTCATAATAAGGGAAGTTAAGAAAAGAAAAAAAAAGAAACATGATGAAATTCATTATATATTCTATAAAATTATCATACCTCTAAAAAAACTTACGTTTTCATTTGCTGCTCTCTAGTTTCTTCATGTTCCTCTAATTGTTGTTTCCATGTCAAAAGCTCCTTAAGTTGACTATCAACTTTCAACATGTTCCTTAAGTAAACTATACTATGTCCTTAATTACAGTTAGCATTCAGATTAAACATATTTAGTAAATATAAAGTGATGATTAATGAAAAATACCTTAACTCAGTTCACTTCTTGAAAAGATAATCAAAACTAATGTAAAATTAACAAAATTGTATAACTTTATGCTCATTTAGGAATTCAAAATAATGAGTATATTGGTGATTGCAAAACGGCAGAAGTTTCAAACCTTATATCTATATTTGGGTGGTTATAATGAAGATGTGCATGCCAATATTGTATGTGTCTGAAGTCTGAACAACTTGCTATTTTTCCTGTTACAATTAGTCTTTCGACTTATTGCTTCAGAGCCTCATTCAAACTCGTGCTTTAGAAGAAAAAAAAGTTAAAACAGTTATAAAATAAGTTAATAACAAGATGATTAAGATCTTGCAAATTATGCAGAAACTTACAATCGCATGATTGAGCTTGTTGTTCCATAGCTTGTAAGCTTAAGGTCTGTGTTTTTAGAAGATAAGTATGTTGTATCGCTTGGCAGTGAATTTCGACGGCAACGGCCAAGAATCGACAAATAGGTTTGGCATAGAATAGATTGTTCGTAAGGTTTGTGTATCGACGATAGGTATTAGAGAGAGAATGATTGAGAGGAGAGTGAAGAAACAATGGAGTTGGGAATGGAAGACCACGTCAATTGAATTCAATACGACGGTATTTCATTACCCGATGCAAAATAGCAGGTGTATATTTCGATTTCCAAAAAAGACCACGTCAACTTCCCTAAAGGCAACTGTTGGAATCCCTGAGACAAATCTCTTACTCAGTGTATAATGAAAAGAAACGATCAGATGACTCGAGTAGGTCAGCTGGTTGGAGATGTTAGCTTATAACCTTACTGTCCCGGGTTCGAGTCCCGCATAGGGCTTGTTTTTTTGAAGGCAATTATTTCCATTATTAGCAAGTGTGTTGGCTGAATTTCCAGCCTTGCTAATTATGGCAAGGATAAACTCTTTATAATATAGTATAGATGGAACACAGTAGATATTCATATAAAAACGATCATATCAAATATATCAATTTATTCCAATATAAACTGCTCACCGTTCCATTATCCATATACTAAAACAGATTTACATGAAACTACTAGCTTGTCGAAGTCCAATGTTCCATTCATATCCAATATGTTTGGTACAAGACATTGAGTTCGATAAGACGTCAGCTAGTTAGTTATCTGTTTGAACTTTAAGAGTACGAATTTTACATATTTCGATAAATCATTCGAATTTAGTGAACCTTCGTAAGTAGGATCTAGCGTCATCACGACCTATTTCAAAACCAGCATAAGTATAGCAAGTATGCTTAGTTTCAGTTTGGTATCTCCACTATAGCCAAGGAACATATATCCAGTACTTTAAAATACTTCAATGTGTTCTTAACAGCAATCCAGTGACTCTCTCATGAATTCTATTGGTATTTTCTAGTAAGGTCCCCTAAGGACGTTACATTTGGCCTAGTGCTCCTTACAACGTACATGATGAATGGAATAGCCGATTCATAGGGGATTACATTCATTCGCTTCACCACATCAGGTGTGGAAGGTCCTTGAGCCTCACTCAAGTTTACATTGTGTGGCATACGAGGACTTCCTCATTTGGGAGTACCACTCTAAACCATTTAGAATTTTGTCAATGTAAGCACTTTGACTTAAACCAATTAACCGCTTTGATCTATCATTATAGATCTTTACTCCAAGTATGTATGTCGTGTCCCTACAATCCTTCATGTCAAAACAGTTTCCAAGCCAGGATTTTCATCTTGTAGCATTGGTATATTGTTTCACATGAGTGACATGTCATCAACATGTATGACTTGAGAAACGACAATGCTCCCACTAGCTTTCATATATACACATGCTCAGTTTGGGGTTTAGGTGAAACAAACGTTTTGATTTCATCATTAACCAAATCTCATAGTCATAGTACACTACTTTGGCTATAAGAATCCTATTGTCTTTAGTAACAGGCGAGAAGGTTTCATCATTGTCAATCCAGTAGGATTGAGTGTAACCTTTTGTTACTACGAGAGATTTATAGGTGTGTATATTTTCATCCATGTCAACAGTCTTACTGTTTTGAGAAAGATCAACTAAGTTCAAAACTTGATTGTCTCTCATGGATTTTATTTTCGCATTCATAGCTTCAAGTCATTTTTCGAATTCAAAATTCGATAATGCAACTTGATAGTTAGGGGGTTCATAATGATCCTCGAAACTTCCTCCTCAGCATCGACATAAATCTATATCGTTCAGGTGCATGAGGTGTCCTTGCGGCTCTATGAATGGGAACAACATCATCATGTGGTCAAACATCTATATGTTCACCTCATTGTGATATTTGCTACTGTTACCAGAAGGTTGTGCATCTTCGCTTTGAATCTTGTCAAAGTCTATAGTGCTCCCACTTGCTTTGTGAAATGAGACTGTTCTCAAGAAACTTAGCATGCCGAGCAACATCAATTTGTTCTCAGGTGGGTAGTAAAATAGTAATGAAGATACACTTGATAGATATGGGCTCAAGTTTGTTTGGCATGTCTCGTTCTACGAGATCCTCACAACCCCAGATCTTCAAGTAAGACAATTAGGGACTTTCCCATTGCCATATCTCATATGGTGTCTTTTTAACCTTTTGGTCGGAACCATATTAAGTATTCGAGCAGCAGACTTCAGTGCATGCCCCTCAAAAAGATAGTGTAAGAGTAGTAGGACTCATCATAGACCGAACCATGTCATACAGGGTCTGATATCTCCTTCTAGACGCACCATTATCTTGTGGAGTGTATGGAGGAGTGAATTGTGAGACAATCTCACGATGTTTGGGATGATCCAAAAACTCTTGACTCATGTACTTTCATCCTCAATTAGGACTGAAAGCCTTTGATGTCTTGCCGAGTTGATTTTCTACTTTCACTTTAGAAAGCTTTGAACGTTTCAAAGATTTCATGTTTATGTTTAATCAAGTAAACATAACCATAGCGACTAATATCATTAAAGCTTCCATGTTGATGTTTAATCAAGTAAACATAACCACATTTAATGATATCATCAGTGAAAGTAGGTGGCACCTTCCCTAGTCTTAGTTCTAAAAGGGCCACATACATCAGTATGTATGAGTCCTAGTAGATTTTTAGCTCTTTCGCCAACATGGGAGAAAAGCTTTCTTGTTATCTTTCCATAATATACAAGAGAGGCATTTAAATGATTCATAATCATTTGTAAAGAAGCCCGTCGAGTTGTAGTATCAAAATGCGTTTCTTGTTTATGTGGAAAAGATGACGATGCTCTAGGTGAGTAGAATCCAAACCAATTTGGATTCTTGAGTGCTACATTTGTATATAGAACTATCGTTTGAATTAGGATCATGCATATTAATTTCAAATATACTATTACAAGGAATAGTTATAAAAAATGTTATTTTTCATAAAACAAAATATCATAATCCATTATTCAACAAACGATAAAGCTAATTAATGCATAATTGACAATTGTTCAAAACAATAATTAACGCATTAGGAAGGATAAGATCACAGCTTCCATTATTTTAGCTTTCTACTTCACATTCAATCTTGCACATTTGTGTAAATGTGAGTTCCACAACTAGTGTCATACACTCAAGATTTATCACGAAAAGTACAGAGTTCTATAATGAAGATACCTAATGTGCTAGCTAGAACACATTTGTCCTTCATCAACTCTGCCAAGTAGGCAGGACAATTCCTCCTTCAATGGTCAGTTTCATCGCAATGATGGCAAGAAATATCCTTTGTAGGGTGCTCATTTTTAGCAGGTGGGGGAATCGTAGGTTTGGAAAAGTAAACTAGCTTACCCTTACCTAGACTCTTGCCTTGTGCTTGCGGTTTACCTTCCCTGATTGCTAGAAAAGTATTGGGTAACCCTTGCTCAACCAGTTTTACCATAGCATGTTATCAACGATTGTCTTCCCCATACTATGTACTTTTAAAACACTTTTCAAACTGGTCATAGTCCTTGGATAGTGAGGTAAGAATCAAGCTCATTCCAAGAACTTGTGGTAAGGGGTAACCAAGACGTTCCATTTGATCAAGATAGCATTTCATATTCAAGATGTAAGTGCTAACTGATTGGCCGTCCTCCTGATTTCAAGCGTGGAATGCTTTAACTGTTTTGAACAGTTCGAGTTCTGCTTTTTGTTGAATAATCATTTTCAACTCGCTTATCATGTCATATGCTATGAGTTCCTCGAAGTTCTTTCGAATCTCGGGGTTCATGCTCACAAGCATTGGAGTAGCGACTTCTTGGTGTTCGTTAAACGTTTCGTTAAAGGCTTGACGAATAGCATCAGAATCATTGACAGGAGGTGCCTCAGGTAAGGCCTCTTATAGGTGTATCAACTTTCTCATCTCTAAGGACAATCCTTAGAATTCGATATCAGTCGATAAAGTTGATATTAGTCAGTTTCAGTTTTCAAGAACTGATTTTTTTTTAGTGGAGATACCTAGGTTTTGATTTGTTGTTGTTATCTGTATAACACACAAAGTTCAAAAAATAGTATTTTCAATAATAATGTCTTTTAAAAAATTAACTACCCAATTAATTTAATTAAAAGCTAAGATCCTCATTGACTTCTATCATCACATCAGTTGATCTGCTAGCAATGATAGATCCAATAGGTTGGTGACGATCAACAATTGCATTACAAGTGCAACTCTTAGATTTATTGAACTTCATGGCACCTAGTGAACAAGCATCTAGGGTCAAGTGGCATGTTTTTCGCATCTTCGCCTCGTGTCAAGGTCTCACCGTTAACTCGATTAAGTCATCCATTGTGAACTCATGTCAAAATAAATCTAGGTCTCACGCGTAGACAATAATGACCTCGGAACTAAATTCAAACCACGTCTCACGTGAATTTAAAATTAGAAGCAAGTGATTTTAACCAATTGGACGGCGTGACTTAAATTTTAGGTATGAAAAAAAAAATTTAAGAAAAATTTATTAAGATATGAATGAATCATGGACTTCATTCATACCACTTCATAAGTCGGTTTAATAAGCGGTAAAAACGTTTTAGCGATTATTAAATTATAAGTTTCAAATCATATTTAAACTTTTGTTTTAATCTCAAAAACAAGTTTAGATTAAAGAATAATCATAGATGATTAAACTGTAATCATCGATGATTAACAAGTAATCATTGATGATTAAACAGTAATCATGGATTATTAAACAATAATCATTGATAATTAACAAGTAATCATTGATGATTAAAAGGAATTTTTAAGTTTTAAATCATATTTAAACTTATTGTATTAATCTCAAACGATAAGTTTAGATTAAAGAGTAATCATCAATGATTAACAAGTAATCATAGATGATTAAAATTTTGGATGTTTTAATGTTTGTGTTTCAAAAATCATATTTTTTTAGTTGTTTATTATTTGTATCATATAAAAATTATATACAACCACAAACATGAAATAAAACATGCAACACAATTTGTGCAAAACCTCGACCGATGATAACCTAAGTTCGGTCACGTGAGTCATCACGACGGACCGAAGGGTCAAACTAGGGGACGGGCCAACATGAACCCGAGCGGGCCTCCATAAACCCAATGGGCTCCCACTTGCTCCAAGACATTTTTGAGCAAGTAGAGACCAAAATTACCCAAAACAGTGAAGTGAAGAATCTGCCAGAAATTTCCAGCTGTCTTTAACGCCCGAAAAGTCACTCAAGGAGTCTTCGTTGGTCTTCCCTACCTTCTGGAAAGTTGCAGCCAGCGAGATGGCACGCGGTTTAGGCTGTTGAAACTTCCAAGTCGGAGTTGTATAACTTATGGAAATCTAGTTTTCGTACAGCTGTCGCAGAATGACGAAAATGCATGTTGTGTCTTCTTTTTCTTCCAACTTTGGTTAACAATTTTACAAAGGAAATAATAGAATTATAACAACTAAATCTATTACATTTACATTTAAAATTGCCCCAAAAATGGCACCAAAAAGAAATTAAAAGAATTTACAACATAGCCAAAATCGGCTTTCCCAAAACAAGCACAATCATTCACAACACACAATGGGTCTAGGTTTTCATCGGTTTTGCACAATCAATCAACATTTGACAAGATTTTGGCTTGGGATATAGCAAAATAACATGTTTTGCCATATACAACGATTATACTTTAATATAAAATCCAAGCCAAATAAAATAAAAAATTCAATAAACAAGATTAATTTTTTATTAAGGATAATGAAATCAAACTCACATGTTGTTCATAAGATGCACAATTGGACTGACCCAACCTATGAGAAATCACTTCCTGGATTTATGTCACAAGTGAATCTCACAAAGGCTTTGTCGCTTATCCTCTGACTTGAGATGCAAGTTGGTTTGTGTATGTAGAGGGGCAAACTTTGATATGGTTAAACGCTGACCTGAATAAGGCTGCTATAACAACCATTATCGGGTTTGTCATTAAGCATATGACAGACACGTGCAGTCAATAAAGAATTTGTTCCTCCACGAAAGTGGATTAGATACTATTGGGCCCCTCGATGATTTGAATAGATGTATGTGTGGTCACACCCAAAAGGTAATCACGATTAATCCTGATTGGTTTTGGTAATCTACTTCAATGTATAGATCGAGAAACAGAATCGTTGAAATTGTAGATTGACATTAATCCTTGTCTAAATTTCAACATAGTAACAGCAACCAAAGGATAACTGATTGAAAAACTTTGAACAAAGATTTTATGAAACTCCTCATGAACTTCTAGGGGAATTAGCGGGTTGCTAGACTCTAACCTTTGCTTGTATAACTACTTGCTGTTATCACGTGCGCAAGTGGGAGCTGTTGGAATATGCTTCACGCGTATAACATATAGTTATATGGCTAGTTGTTTGTGAGCCTAAAGGGTCACACACTAAAACACCTGACACCATAAGATATGTAGTGTAATTAGGGTAATTACATTACATATTAATATAAGCTACATGCTTGTATATATTAAAGTATAATATTAATTGTTAATATTTGAACTTTATTGTGAGCAAACTAGAAGGAACAAAAGATAGGGACTAGAGTGTTAATAATCATAGGTGATTATGGGAAGTCAATAAAAGGGAATCAAGGGCAAGATATATCTCACTCCTTGAAACCCTAATCGGTCGTCGCCCCTTCACACACTCTCTAGACTTTTGTTCTCTTTGCTTGAAGATTGGACTAGCATCCCTTGGTGTTCTTGCATAGGTGTTGTGTGGACTAGCTTTGGAGGAATTCCCCGTTGGAGTTCTTGGTTACCGTCGTACCACATCTCCACCCGATACATATTATACAAAGGATTCTAGGGTATGATTTATTCATCTTAACTCTTTGTATTTAATTAGTTTAATTGTATGATTGATATCAAGATCCGTTCATTGGTGATTAAACTATTTTACGCTGCGTTTGTTACTTGTTATAACCGAAAATCACCATTACTATGCTCCCACTTAATTTTGTGTAGACACACGCCTCGAACTCACTCTTGAGAAAACCAAATTCTTTGATTCTTTTGTCAAAGTGTAAGTTCCAACTTCTAGATGCTTGCATCAATCCATAAATGGATTTTAGCAATTTGCATACTTTATCAGGATTCATTGGATCAGTAAAACCATCCGGTTGTATCATGAATACGTCCTCATTCAAATCCCCGTTAAGGAAGGCGGTTTTAACATCCATTTGCCATATCTCATAGTCGTAATATGCTGATATGGCCATAAGAATTCTAATAGACTTAAGCATGACGACTGGCGAATAGGTTTCAGAGTAATCCACATAATGTGTTTGCGTGAAACCTTTCGCGACATGTCGTGCTTTGTAAGTATGCACTTTCCCATCCATGTCAGTTTTCTTCTTGAAAACCCACTTGCATCCAACAGCACGTGACTGTGGTGGCAAGTCCGATAACACCCAAACTTGGTTGTCATACATGGATTGCATCTCTGCTTCCATAGCCTCGAGCCATCTTTCAGACTCCACGCCATCAGCAGCCTCGCTGTAGGTCAATGGTTCTAGTAGACTTCCATCATCTTCATCGATCATGAATCCAAGATACCTAACTGGTTCTTGGCGTGGTCTACTGGACCTACGAGGGTTGCGTGTTTCTTCTTCCTCAACCGGTGGGTCTGGTTGGGGATCAACAATTCTTTGTTGAACTACTCGTTCGACTGAGGTCATAGGTGGATCTACGTTCTCTTCAATTTCTTGAAGTTCTATTTCTTTTATTGGAGTTTCAGTTCCTCAAAACTTCTCCTCCAAGAAGACACCTTTCCGAGCAACAAAAACTTTGTTGTCTTCTTGATGATAGAAATAATATCCTAAGGTTTCCCTTGGATATCCAACGAAGATACACTTATCTGACTTGGGGTTTAGTTTGTCTGTGAAATTACGTCTAACGTATGCTTCACAACCCCAAATCTTAAGAAAAGACAATTTTGGCTTTCTCCCCGTCCAGTGCTCGAACGGAGTCTCTTCTACTAACTTGGTCGGAACCCTATTCAGTGTGAATGCTGCAGTCTCGAGTGCATGTCCCCAAAAGGATAGTGGTAGTGGGGCGCGACACATCATTGAACGTACCATGTCTAACAAGGTGCGATTTCTCCTTTCTGATACACCATTCATCTGAGGTGTATACGGAGGTGTGAGTTGTGAAACAATCCCACATTCTTTCAAATGATTGTCGAACTCTTGGCTCATATATTCGCCTCCTCGGTCCGACCGAATTGACTTTATTTTCTTGCCCAGTTGGTTTTCTACTTCCCTCTGATATTCTTTGAACTTGTCAAAGCTTTCAGACTTTAGTCTCATAAGAAAGACATAACCATACCTACTGAAGTCATCAGTAAAGGTAATGAAGTAGCGGTATCCACCTCTGGCTTCTGGAGTGAAGGGTCCACGCACGTCACTGTGTATAATCCCTAACAACTCGCCTGCCCTTTCATTGTAGTGATTGAAAGGGTCTTTTGTCATTTTGCCAGATAAATATGATTCGCATATTGCATATGATTCCAAATCAAATGGCTCTAGAATTCCATCATCGTGGAGCTTCTTAATGCGAGTCTCGTTTATATGACCTAAACGACAATGCCAAAGAGAAGTTTGATTCAAGTTACTCTTGGATGTTTTACTTATATGATAAACATCTCGTTTAGACCATTATGAGAATTTGCTTTAAAATATAAAATGTCATCTTTTAAACAAGAAATCGTTTTTCCATAAAACTCATAATAAAAACCACTGTCTATAAGTAAATCAAAAGAAATAACATTTTTAATAAGTCTAGGAACATAATAACAATCTTTAAGTTCCAAGACTCTTCCTGAAGGCAACTTGAGAAGATATGTTCCCACTGCTTCGGCTCCAACCTTGGAACCTTCGCCTACTCGTAGTTCAACATCCCCTCGTCCTAGCCTCCTGTTCTTCTTGAATCCCTGCAAGTGATTGCAAATGTGACGACCACATCCGGTATCCAATACCCAGGATTCACTAGAAGTATCGAGACAATCAATCATAAAGATACCTGAATCACTGAAAAAATCAGTGTCATACTAATTAAATAAATAAACTGATAATTTAAATTACCAAACTGATAATTATAAAATTACCCATAACAACTGGTTTCAATTTCCCCCTTAATTTTAAGATTATCTTGATTTTAATAAACTATTAAAATCAGTTTTAATTTAAATGTTATTAACCTTTTTAATTTTGATTTGATCCCATGTGCCCATATGCCCGAAACTGAGCCTTGGATAAATGACACTGGATTAAATCATAACGAGGGAATAAACTGGATCACAAAACGAAAAAAATCGGAACCAAGATTTGGTCCGGTTCGCCCGGTCTTTCCGTTCGGTCGAACCTAAGCTTCGACCGTGGCTCGGTTTTTGCTTGGTTCGGCCGAACCCTATCCCCATTTAATTTAATTAATTATTTTTTATTTTTTTTATTTTATTACCGAAAATTATAATAATAATAACAAATAAATAAATAAATGTGTTATTCTAATACTAAAAATAACACGACTTTCCTTAATTTGTCTAAAGCCTAATTTGTCCATTGATTTACCAAATATTGGTTAATCAATTACTTGAACTAATTTTTCTAGGGTTTTTACTAGACAAAAAAAAAAAGGAAACCTAATTTATTTTATCTTGAAACCTATTCAATCCAATTGTTCATAAACTTGAACAATCTTCTTGGATCAAACTTTCTAGGTTTCTTTCTAAGATAAAAAAAACTTAATAATATATATATATATATATATATATATATATATATATATATATATATATATATATATATATATATATATATATATATATATATATATATATATATATATATATATATATATATATATATATAGGGTCCGGATCAAGTGAGGACTCTTTTCCCGGTGAGGACTGCGAGGACTCCAAAAAAAACACTAAAAATAATCCAAAACAAACTTTTTTCAAAAAAAAATTCTTTTTTAAATATCTAAATCGCAGCCTATAAGATCCAAAAAAAAAAAAAATTTCAAAAATGATCCAAAAAAAAATATGGATCATAATAATGATCCACAAAAAAAATATGGATCATTGTTATGATCCGCAAAAAAAAGTGGATCATAATTTTTTTACGAAATTGTTTTTTGGTCAAATGTAGTAATTATCATGGTGAGTTATATATATTTTTTCAGAATTTTTTGAAATTTTTTTGAGGTGTCCTCACCGTTTTTGGAGTCCTCACCGGATCCCACTTCTCTCTATATATATATATATATATATATATATATATATATATATATATATATATATATATATATATATATATATATATATATATATATATATACGAAAATCGAAAAACACAAGGAGGGAAAAAGAAACCTAATTTCCTTTTATCTAGAACCCTATTCAATCCAATTGTTTATAAACTTGAACAATTTTCTTGGATTAAATTTCTTAGGGTTCTTTTTACTAAATAAAAAGAAACTCAACTGAATCTCATTGAGATTAGTAGGAAGCTCTGATACCACTGTAAGAAAACCTAGTAGGATTCACATGGCGGAACTTGAATCCCACATACCATATCTCTACTAGACAATGAGATCACAAGAAGAAGAAGATTAAGAACATTACCTTTAGATTGCTAAAGAATGATCCACCTCTACTGCACCACCTGAACACGCTGCAAGACCGCGTTGTATCAACAAAGTATCACACAATGGCTTGTGTGTATGTGTGTGTGTCGAACGAACACCACAACCGAAAACCCCTTGGGGTTTCGGTCGACTTCGGCCGAGAGAGGGAATGAGGGTTCTTGGGGTGTTGTAATGTGTAACCCTTAAACCCTAACCTTAGTCCCTTATTTATAAGGGATTAAGTTACCATTATGTCCTTGGAGTTTAATTATGTTTAATCACATAATTAAACTCCTATTAACACTTTAAACCCTTGGACTTTTACTAGTTAATTAATTGTCTATTAATTAACTGTCCGTTAAATATTTAACTTAATATTTAACTTTCCTCTTAAATAATAATTAACTTATTATTATTTATTCTCTTCTTTATAATTAACTTAACTAGTTAATTATTCCACACAACTTACTTTATTCGGTTGTCCATTATTGGGTGTGTAGTGGTGTGACCCTTTAGTGCCTTATAACATTGGACACGGTGACACGTGTACTTATCTGTGCACATAAATCTATCATTAATAACCACTAGTTATAACCAATAAAACATAAGTATCCATTTTAAACCATAATTGGTGTCCGTAACCCATACGAATGGCCCGTGAACCATTATAACCAATAGCTATGACCAACACCCTATAAGTATCCAATATAAACCGTAATTGGTGACAATAACCCATACGAATGGCCCGTGAACCATTATAACCAATAGCTATGACCAATAACCAATAAGTATCCATTTTAAACCGTAATAGGTGTCCATAACCCATATGAATTGCCCGTGAACCTTAATAACCACTAGTTATGACCAACAACCTATAAGTATCCATTTTAAACCATAACTTGTGTCCGTAACCCAAACGAATGACCCGTGAACCATTATAGCCACTAGCCATAACCAATAACCTATAACTATCCATTATAAACTGTAATTGTTGTCCATAACCCATACGAATGGCCCGTGAACCATTATAAACACTTGGATGACCAATAACCTATAAGTATCCATTATAAATCGTAATTGGTATCCATAACCCATACGAATGGCCCCATTACAAACCGTAATTGGTGTCGATAACCCATACTAATGGCCTGTGAACTATTATAACTACTAGCTATGACCAATAACTTATAAGTATCCATGTTAACCGTAATAGGTGTTCGTAACCCATACGAATGGCCCGTGAATTTTAAAAACCACTAGTTATGACCAATAACCTATAAGTATCCATTATAAATCGTAATTGGTGTTCATAACACATACGAATGGCCCGTGAACCATTATAATCAATTGCTATGACCAATAACCTATAAATATCCATTTTAAACCGTAATAGGCGTCCATAACCCATATAAATGGCACGTGAACCTTAATAACCAATGGCTATAACCAATAAAATATAAGTATCCATTTTAAACCATAATTGGTGTCCTTAACCCATACGAATGGCCCGTGAACCATTACAACCAATAGTTATGACCGACACCCTATAAGTATCCAATATAAACTGTAATTGGTGTCAATAACCCATACGAATGGCCCGTGAACCATTATAACCAACAGCTATGACCAATAACCTATAAGTATCCATTTTAAACCGTAATAGGTGTCCATAACCCATACGAATTGCCCGTGAACCTTAATAACCACTGGTTATGACCAATAACCTATAAGTATCCATTTTAAACCATAATTGGTGTCCGTAACCCAAACGAATGACCCGTGAACCATTATAGCCACTAGCCATGACCAATAACCTATAACTATCCATTATAAACTGTAATTGTTGTCCATAACCCATACGAATGGCCCGTGAACCATTATAACCACTAGCTATGACCAATAACCTATAAGTATCTATTATAAATCGTAATTGGTGTCCATAACCCATACGAATGGCCTGTAACGACACGAAATTTGAATCAAATAAATTATGTAAAAATATGATAAATAAGGATAAATCGTTTAAAAGACGTGGAAATTGGTTTCGTGTCATTTGGACACCGTTTGATATGGTTAAGGACGAAATCGGGTCGAATTGAATAAAAAAAAGTTGCAGCCTAGCTGCCTGGGCGAGTTCGCGACGCGAACTATTGTTCGCGATCGCGAGGTTGAGCCAGAGAATTTGGGGTTTTGAGGCATGAAGTTCACGACCAGGTTCTCGACGCGAGGAGTTCACGACACTAGAAGATCGCGGCGCGAACTTGGGGTTCGCGGCGCGAACTCTTCAGATACAGTATAAAATCGGGGAAAAAACTAGGGTTTGCTCATTTTTTCACCCAACACTTGTGCAACCGTTTTAGAGAGAGAAACGTGGCGATTTTGGTGTTCTTGAGCTCAAATCTTCACCATCTTGAAGGATCTAAACATCAAAGGTCAAGAAGACCTAAAGATTGGTGACATTTCACAAGTTGGAAAGCAAGGATTCGTGTTGATAAACACGATTTGGAGTAAGCTTGGCTAAGATGAGTACATGAGACTTTTACTGAGTACATAGCAAATGATTTTTGAAAACTCTGATGTTTTATGAGTCTTTATTAATAAATTTTTATAATAAAGATATGATTAAAAGGTTAAGAGGATGCGAGTAATAGACCATTTAAGTATGTCTGAATGACTAATGATTTTTGAAATAGATTATGATAATGAAAAGTAATTAATAATTCTTTATTAATACGATATTTGACTAATAAGAGTAATGATTAAGAAAGTATGATATTTGGCTTATTAATAATATGTATTAATAAAGCTAATAACAATGATTTTAAAGTATCAAGTGTTGATTAGTATATTATACTAATAACGGTAGTGATTGAATTGCTAGGGGAAATAAATATAAAGTGACTAGAGATAGATTTATATTCTAGTCAAAGAGAAGTTAAAGTGATATGTTTTGATAAATGATAAATATGTTTTATTTAATAAAGGACTTGGTTAAGTCAATATTGAAATTGAATAAGAAACGAGTATAATATGATAATTAGAATATATGTATTCTAATTTATGTTTGAGTATGTATAATTGGGGCATAGGCCCGTATTTGATGATTTCAATATGTGTTGAGAAAAGGATCCGGATCATAGTTAACCCACACAAGTTGGGGGAGTTAGTGACACCTACTTGGGGAGGTACCACCCTGCGCAAGAGTAGCCAGTCGAGAAATAGTTAACCCGGAAATGGGGGAGTTTAGTTAACCCGGAAACGGGGGAGTTCAGTTAACCCGAAAACGGGGGAGTTTCAGTTAACCCAGAAATGGGGGAGTTTACCTAGTTAACCCACATTGGGGGAGTTTGCTTCGGAGAGGTCCGTAGCGTATGTGATAAAGATTTGGTAAGCTTATGGATAGCTTACATGTATGTGACTATGTGATGGGTAAGCTTACGGTTAGCTTACTAGTAAATACGAATAAGCGGTAAGAATATAAGTTGATAATTAATAAGTGAATAAAGAATAGAAATGAATATTATAACTTTTATTATATTTGAGAATGGGTCGAAAAACCCATGTATCTCACGAGACTATTTTGTCTCACGTACTACTTTGTTTTTGGCTATGTACTCAAGTTCAGGATCGTTGGATTAGAAGGTCCCGTTAGAAGTTGCCTAGTGTTGATCAGCACGGGAGCTCGTAGGTAGACCCCGTTTATCCTATGGTTATGATATTGTTTTGTAACACCAGTTTTAATACTTTGATAAACTTTTAAGGGTTTTTGTTAAACCGTATTTTGGAACATTGGACTTTGTAATATTTTTATTTAAAAATATGATTTTAATGATGTTTTAAAAATTGAGGTGTTACAACTTGGTATCAGAGCTATAGTTTAAGTGAATTAGGTAGGTTTGACCTCCCTAGTCTTAAGCTATGCTAGTAGGACCGTATGTCTCCATAGGATGTCCATATTTGATCTTTTGAGACCGTAAAAGGATGAGTATATTAGGGTTGATCCCTAAGAGGAAAGATAATGTTTTGGGCTATTTGGGGTATGTGTGACTATTGAGTCAATCGTTTGAGTTCTGATGGTTTAATGTATTGGTATAGCAAATGGTGAACCCAAGAAGTGGAGAAGTTCCATGAGATCATGAGGCGGATTCAAATCGGATCCCGACTCATCCCGGTAATAATGGAGAGGGTTTCGGTTTTGATGCAAACCAAACTCCGGTAATTATGGAATCGATCAGGAATATGTTTAATCGGATGAGGGATGAGGTGAATGCGGATATGAACCGGATTATCGATAGCCGATTGAATGAGGATAGGCGAGACGATTCTAAATCTCGTGGTGGAAGTAAGTCTTCGGGTAGTAAGACCCGTACAGAGAAGTCATTGACCGAAGAGACTGATGATTCGGAGTCGGAGGAGAGAGAATGATGCACCTACAAGACATTCATGTCGTGCAACCCCGGAGCGTATTATGGAAGTTCTGAACCGAAGGTCACGATGCGTTAGATTCGGGAAACTGAGCAAGTGCTAGAGAGTAGCAAGTGTTCGAAGAAGGATATGGTCACCTATGCATCCCGGCAGTTAAAGGATGAGGCGTTGACATGGTGGAATACCATGTATGACACTTTGTGTATGAAAGCATTGTATGAGATGTCGTGGAAGGAGTTTACGAGTAGATTAAAGGAAAAGTTTTGTACCACTCGAGGTGTCGAGAGGGGTATTCGGCGAAAAGCACAAGAGTTTTCGTCAGGGGTGGAAAAGACGAAGCTCGATAGTAGCTTGGGATCGACAAAGGAAGAAAGATTTGGATCGAGCTCGTCAAAGAAAGGTTGTGTTGGATGTTGTCAAGGTTGCGGTAAGAATCACCGTGGAGAATGCAAAGCAAATACGGCTATATGTTTCAAATGCGGAAGATTCGGGCACAGGGTGAAAGATTGCAAAGTAAGGAACCTCGAGGAAGTGGAATGCTACTCTTGTCATGAGCTGGGACACTATAGTAGTGTGTGCCAAAAGAAAAGGACTGACGTGTCAGCACCAACCGCCAACAGGATCGGATAAAGGAAGCTTATGGAGCCGCTTCAAGTAATTCATTTATGGAAGTAATAGTACATGATTAGGATTCGTTTGCTTATCTGTTGCACAATTTGGTGCTTATATGAACTGTGTGTGAAAATAAATTATAAATGAATCGTATAATGTTAAAAATAAGTTTGGGGGATAATCTCCCCGGGTTATTATGTGTATAGTTGTATGGGTTGGAGTTTGGTATGCCGCGAGAAATAAGGGTAGGAAAAGGGATTTTAATATATATAACCTTAGTGTTCGGTGGGAATTCGGATAAATAGGGCAATATTAATAATCACGAATGGTAAGAAAAAGAACGGTTAAAGAGTTTAGAGAAAATTTAAAATTTTAAATAGAGAATATGCGGAAAGGAATGAGTCGGGTATGACAAATTTTAGAAATTGAATATGATTGATTGAATGTTTCCAAAAGGTTGTACCATGGATGATGGATGCGGTGCTAAGGGTGAAAGGTTAATTAATGGTAAAATGTCCTAGAAATGATATGCTAAGCCAAGGGTAACAATTAATTGTTGGAGAAAGGACATAGAAAAAGTGTGATAACTTATGTTTATATTATGGATCGGGGTCAATTGGTTGACTCGGGTTGACCGGGCGATTCGGTAATAATGTGGATAATTGAATGCAATGGTTACTTAGGTGTTGAAAGAAAGATTGGAGATTTTGATAACGAGGAAATGAATCGACTAAAGACGATTGGTAAATGAGTAGATTGGTGGAAAGCACTTGAAATGATTATGTGTATACCGGGTGGTATAAAGGGATAAGTGAGAGTAATGGTCTATGAAAAGAATATGATTTTAGGAAGGTAATATTATGTGATACGTGGGGAAATATAAATTGAATAGAGAATGTGATTAGTTATGAAAGAAAATAATAGCATGATGCTAAGTGAATGATGCATACGTGAATTGTATGCAAGATGAAATGGTATTGTTTGGACCTTGATGGATTGGAGGCTTTCCGATCATCTCGGTGGGATAGTTAAAGTATGATTTGATGTATCAGTATTAGGATGTTTATATCTGACATATGTGGAATCGTATGGTTCATTATTGCTATAATTATATGGTAAGTAAGAACTTGGGTTGAAAGCACGGGTGGTGTTTATGTATATGTATGTGTAAGAAATCCCTACAAGTTTATAGATTATGAAAATGGATGCTCCTAGTAAGCAAGAATTTATTAGTACCCGATGAGTGGCAAAAGTTGTATGATGGGTGGTTAGGCCACATTTGGATGTAATTGAGGCTCTAAAGCCGGTAATCGGGAATTGCAAGCATGATATAGGGATACTTGAAGGAAATTATAAATGGTATAAGTCATAAAATGAAAATTTAAAAGGCTGATAGAGATTGGTATTGCTTTAAATGGAAATTGTTAATTGATTGTGAAAACTGAAATCGAGGAAAAGAGAAACAATTGAGAAAGGAGATATAGATATTGGATCGGGGATGAAAGGCTTGAAAGTGATGTCTAACTAGTAAATAGTGTGTGAATTCTATAAAGTAAGTTTGACGTTATTCCTAAGTCAGGGTTGGTCAACTAGTGGATGTTGACTTTGGTCAAAATTGGATTTTGACTAGACGATGGTAAGGTCATAACGAATCGTCTACATTTATATGGGAATGAATAATTGATTAACGGAAAAAGGTATAGTGTAACGCCCCGAAATTTAAATTATTTAATTAAATTAATTTTAATTAGTAGAAAAATGATTTATATATTTTAAATTGTTAATAGTTAATATGAGTCATTAATGTAATTATTAGAAGTTTATTAAATAGTTAAGGCGGTTCGTAATATTTTGGTCGACCTGTAATTAGACGGGTCGTAAAGTGAGAGCAGAGTCAACTAAATCAATTAATAACATTAGTAGTGAAGTTATGAGTTAGACTTATAACAAATAAGTTATTTTATAGTCATACGTTTTAATTAACGAGTTAGGCGATATATGAGTGGTTAGACGTTTATTATTTTATGTAGATAATTTATAATTTAATAGAAGTTCGTACATTATTAGTTGTAATTAAATAGTTCGTGTCAAGTTTTGACCGGTAAGTTAACCATAAGAGTTGGGTTATATTCTTTTGAGTCGGGCCTGTCAAAGGCCAAGGCCCGAGTAGTGATTATGGGTTTGTCCAATAAAATAAGTATTATGTCAAAAACCACTAATCCCTTTTTGATTTTTATCGGCCGCACCTCCATGCGTTTTTCTTCCTTTTCTACTCGAAGATGTCAAGTATGTGTTTTGAGGCGGTTGGGGGGGTTTTCCCATTTTGAAGTCAGTAATGACTTTTAACATGGGGCATTATTTTTATGATTGGTGGCAAGTTGCTTGAACTAAGCACGTGATCCCTTTGTGGTGGATTGTTATTAATTTTTGTTTCGTGAGATGGGGCGGCAAGCGAGAGTGAGATTTTATCAAACGGCAATGATGGTGGCGTGGTGGTGGTGTTTGGGTTAATGTTTTGTTGTGTATTGATTCGAAAGGGTATATATCTAATCCTTCTTTTCTAGTATACTTTTGTATCGTTTGAATCATTTTTAGATAATTATTAATTCTTTCATTTCGAGCAGGGCTGTAGGGCTCGGGATTGTTCCCGAGCCGTGACTGAATTGTATTTTTTCGTTTGCAAATCGTGCCATTTAAACTCATTCTTCGCTTAGGGTTATTGTTTAAACGTTTTGATGAATTTTATATTGTTTATTGAATGACCGGTGTATCCGAGGCTCGGACACTAGGACCCGTCTTGATAACTTATTATAATTTATAAACCAAATTTTGGAAAATTAAACATTTTTGGAGAAACGGGAATTTGGGGACTGTCGGGTTCCTATTTTGAGTGCTCGGGTTTTCTTTTCGGTAACGGGTTGGGATTTCTAAAACGGGTTTAAAAGTAATGTGCAATTTTTGGGCAGATTTAATGGGTCGAGTTCGGGTCTGTTTTTAATCGGTAAAATAATCTTTCGGATTTTTGGCCCTCATTGGTGTCTAGTATTCTGAGTCAGCTTTCCGTAGCCACAAACCGCTCGTCAATACGACTTACGGTTTAAAAGTTATGTCAGTTTTAATCTATTGCCGTTAGAAATTTCACATGTGCAACAGATCTGTCTTGTGAGTCTGTTTTGAGGCATTTCGGTTCGGTTTCAAGTTCCCGGGTCTTCTGATGAATTGTAGTCCTCTGAGTTTTCTAGATACTATAAAATTTGGGAATTTTTGACCATACGGTTTGAGAGTTATGGCTGTTCCCGTGAGACTGACGGGTGCTGCCAGCTTTTGATAAAAGTGAGTTTCGGGTCAAGTTTTGATTCGGGTTACCTTGCGTGTTTTTAGGATCGTCTAGGAGTTATGGGCAGCATCTTAGAGCGTCGAGAACATTGTTGGAGCTCACGTATTCCAGGTGAGTATTCTGACCGTGTATTCAGTTACAACGTTATACATGCATGACTTATATGTTTCATTATGTGTAATATGTTTGATATCTGAGTTTTGATCTGCTATCTGAGTGACTATTTTTTTTACCACTCATCTAAGACGGACGTGCCGAGTATCTGAGCCGGTACCGAGTCATTCTGTGCTACTATGTGTTAGGATTATCTGAGTGATTTATGTTATGAGTTGAAAACATAAAAATATATAATTAACCTGAGTGGTAGCCTGAGTGGCAAATCTGAGTGGTAGCATGAGTGGCTAATCTGAGTGGTAGCCTGAGTGGCATCCTAGTGTGAGGAGGGGCGAGGTTGATCTCACGACCCGATTCACACAAGCGCGCTATACAAATTTAAAAGTGATATTTAATTCGAATAACAAATTGAGTAGTATCTGAGTAGGAGTTCACTTATGTGCCCTCATGTGTTGTATGTTGTAGTTAATTTCATTTTGAGATTATTCACTCAGCTTCCCCGCTGACCCAAATTCTCCCTCCCATTTTTCGGGTACTAACAAAGGAAGGGAGAAGGTGGACGGTTGACCGTTGTATCGTTTCTGAGTGCTGGTGTGAAACGCTTTTATTATTTTAAAACTTTAATTTCATTTAAGGTTTTTCCGCATTAAATATATTTTTAAAATGTTAAACAATTATTTTTTTCAGATTTATTTATGGGACCTTTTTAAGTAAATCTTGTACTCGAAAATTTTTAAATTTTCGTGAAATTTTTAGGTGTTACATATAGCCGAAGGGTGCGACTTTGAGCCGTTTGGATGTTAAGGGTTAAAAGCTTGATTTTGACCCGTTTGGGGTATTAAAGGTTTAAGACGGATTTTTGACCCGTTTGGGCATAATGGTGTTAAGTGCCTTTAAATGTATAATTATTAGTGGGAAGATACAAGAGGATGGAAGCGGAATGGGGATTGGAAATCCTTGAGTTGATTCTGAGGACGGAATCCCTTTTAAAGGGTAGATAGTTGTAACGACCCGAAATTTGAATCAAATAAATTATGGAAAGATATGATAATTAAGGATTAATCGTTTAAAAGACGTGGAAATTGGTTTCGTGTCATTTGGACACCGTTTGATATGGTTAAGGACGAAATCGGGTCCAATTGGACAACAAAAAGTTGCAGCCTAGCTGCCTGGGCGATTTCGGGGCGCGAACTATTGTTCGCTATCGCGAGGTTAAGACAGAGAATTTGGGGTTTTGAGGCATGAAGTTCACGACCAGGTTCTCGACGCGAGGAGTTCGTGACACGGGAAGATCGCGGCGCGAACTTGGGGTTCGCGGCGCGAACTCTTCAGATACAATATAAAATCGGGAAAAAAACTAGGGGTTGCTCATTTTTTCACCCAACACTTGTGCAGCTGTTTTAGAGAGAGAAAGGGGGCGATTTTGGTGTTCTTGAGCTCAAATCTTCACCATCTTGAAGGATCTAAACATCAAAGGTCAAGAAGACCTAAAGATTGGTGACATTTCACAAGTTGGAAAGCAAGGATTCGTGTTGATAAACACGATTTGGAGTAAGCTTGGCTAAGATGAGTACATGAGGCTTTTACTGAGTATCAATAAAGCTATTAACAATGATTTTCAAGTATCAAGTGTTGATTAGTATATTATACTAATAAGGGTAGTGATTGATTTGCTATGGGAAATAAATATAAAGTGACTAGAATTAGATTTATATTCTAGTCAAAGAGAAGTTAAAGTGATATGTTTTGATAAATGATAAATATGTTTTATTTAATAAAGGACTTGGTTAAGTCAATATTGAAATTGAATAAGAAACGAGTATAATATGATAATTAGAATAGATGTATTCTAATTTATGTTTGAGTATGTATTATTGGGGCATAGGCACGTATTTGATGATTTCAATATGTGTTGAGAAAAGGATCCGGATCATAGTTAACCCACACAAGTTAGGGGAGTTAGTGACACCTACTTGGGGAGGTACCACCCTACGCAAGAGTAGCCTGTCGAGAAATAGTTAATCCGGAAACGGGGGAGTTCAGTTAACCCGGAAACGGGGGAGTTCAGTTAACCCGGAAACGGGGGAGTTTCAGTTAACCCGGAAACCGGAGAGTTTACCTAGTTAACCCACATCGGGGAAGTTTGCTTCGGAGAGGTCCGTAGCGTATGTGATAAAGATTTGGTAAGCTTATGGATAGCTTACATGTATGTGACTATGTGATGGGTAAGCTTACGGTTAGCTTACTAGTAAATACGAATAAGCGGTACTACTTTGTTTTTGGCTATGTACTCAGGTTCAGGATCGTTGGATTAGAAGGTCCCTTTAGAAGTGGCCTAGTGTTGATCAGCACGGGAGCTCGTAGGTAGACCCCGTTTATCCTATGGTTATTATATTGTTTTGTAACACCAGTTTTAATACTCTGATAAACGTTTAAGGGTTTTTGTTAAACCGTATTTTGGAACATTGGACTTTGTAATATTTTTATTTAAAAATATGATTTAAATGATGTTTTAAAAATTGAGGTGTTACATGGCCCGTGAACCATTATAATCAATAGCTATGACCAATAACCTATAAGTATCCATTACAAACCGTAATTGGTGTCGATAACCCATACGAATGGCCTGTGAACTATTATAACTACTAGCTATGACCAATAACTTATAAGTATCCATGTTAACCGTAATAGGTGTTCGTAACCCATACGAATGGCCCGTGAACCTTAATAATCACAAATTATGACCAATAACCTATAAGTATCCATTTTAAATCGTAATTGGTGTCCATAACCCATATGAATGGCTCGTGAAGCATTATAACCAATAGCTATGACAAATAACCTATAAGTATCCATTTTAAACCGTAATAGGTGTCCATAACCCATATGAATCGTCCGTGAACCTTATTAACCACTAGTTATGACCAATAACCCATAAGTAACCATTATAAAGTAATTGGTGTCCATAACCCATACGAATGGCCCGTGAACCATTATAATCAATAGCTAAGACCAATAACCTCTAAGTATCAATTACAAACCGTAATTGGTGTCCATAACCCATACGAATGACCGGTGGACTATTATAACCACTAGCTATGACGAGTAACCTATAAGTATTGATGTTAACCGTAATCGGTGTCCATAACCCATACGAATGGTCCGTGAAACTTAATAACCACTAGTTATTACCAATAACCTATAAATATCCATTTTAAATCGTAATTGGTGTCCATAAGCCATACGAATGGCCCGTGAACCATTATAACCAATAGCTATGACCAATAATCTAAAAGTATCCATTTTCAACCGTAATAGGTGCCTGTAACCCAAACGAATGGGCCGTGAACCATTATATCCACTAGCCATGACCAATAACCTATAACTATCCATAATAAACCGTAATTGTTGTCCATAAACCATACGAATCGCCCGTGAACAATTATAACCACTAGCTATGACTAATAACCTATAAGTATACATTATAAATCGTAATTGGTGTCCATAACTCGTACGAATGGCCCGTGTACCATTATAACCACTAGCTATGACCAATAAACCTATTAGTATCCATTTTTAACCGTAATAGGTGTCCATAACCCATATGAATGGCCTGTGAACCTTAATAAACACTAGTTATGACCGATAACCTATAAGTATCCATTACAAATCGTAATTTGTGTCCATAACCCATACGAATGGCCCGTGAACCATTATAATCAATTGCTATGACCAATAACCTATAAATATCCATTTTAAACCGTAATAGGTGTCCATAACCCATATAAATGGCACGTGAACCTTAATAACCACTAGTTATGACCAACAACCTATAAGTATCCATCTTAAACCGTAATTGGTGTCCATAAGCCATACAAATGGCACATGAACCATTATAACCACTAGCTATGACCAATAACCTATAAGTATCCATTATAAATCGTAATTGCTGTCCATAACCCATACGAATGGCCCGTGTACCATTATAACCAGCTATGATCAGTAAACCTATAAGTAGCCATCTTAAACCGTAATAGGTGTCCATAACCCATATGAAGGCCCGTGTACCATTATAACCACTAGCTATGACCAACAAACTAAAAGTATCCATTTTCAACCGTAATTGTGTTTGTAACCCAAACGAATGGGCCGTGAACCATAATAGCCACTAGCCATGACCAATAACCTATAACAATCCATTATAAACCGTAATTGTTGTCCATAACCCATACGAATGGACCGTGAACCATTATAACCACTAGCTATGACCAATAACCTATAAGTATCCATTATAAATCGTAATTGGTGTCCATAACCCATACGAATGGCCCGTGTACCATTATAACCACTAGCTATGACCAATAAACCTATAAGTATCCATTTTAAATCGTAATAGGTGTCCATAACCCATATGAATGGCCTGTGAACCTTAATAAACACTAGTTATAACCGATAACCTATAAGTATCCATTATAAATCGTAATTGGTGTCCATAACCCATACGAATGGCCCGTGAACCATTATAATCAATTTCTATGACCAATAACCTATAAATATCCATTTTAAACCGTAATAGGTGTCCATAACCCATATAAATGGAACGTGAACCTTAATAACCACTAGTTATGACCAAAAACATATAAGTATCCATCTTAAACCGTAATTGGTGTCCATAAGCCATACAAATGGCACATGAACCATTATAACCACTTCCTATGACCAATAACCTATAAGTATCCATTATAAATCGTAATTGGTGTGCATAACCCATACGAATGACCCGTGAACCATTATAATAAATTGCTATGACCAATAACCTATAAATATCCATTTTAAACCGTAATAGGTGTCCATAACCCATATAAATGGCACGTAAACCTTAATAACCACTAGTAATGACCAAAAACCTATCAGTATCCATCTTAAACCGTAATTGGTGTCCATAAGCCATACAAATGGCACATGAACCATTATCACCACTAGCTATGACCAATTACCTATAAGTATCCATTGTACATCGTAATTGTTGTCCATAACCCATACGAATAGCCCGTGTACCATTATAACCACTAGCTATGATCAGTAAACCTATAAGTAGCCATCTTAAATTGTAATAGGTGTCCATAACCCATATGAATGGCCCGTGTACCATTATAACCACTAGCTATGACCAATAACCTAAAAGTATCAATTTTCAACCGTAATAGGTGTCTGTAACCCAAACGAATGGGTCGTGAACCATTATAGCCACTAGCCATGACCAATAACCTATAACTATCCATTATAAACCGTAATTGTTGTCCATAACCCATACGAATGGCCCGTGAACGATTGTAACACTAGCTATGACTAATAACCTATAGGTATACATTATAAATCATTATTGGTGTCCATAACCGTGTACCATTATAACCACTAGCTATAACCAATAAACCTATAAGTATCCATTTTAAACCGTAATAGGTGTCCATAACCCATATGAATGGCCTGTGAACCTTAATAAACACTAGTTATGACCGATAACCTATAAGTATCCATTATAAATCGTAATTGGTACCATAACCCATACGAATGGCCCGTGAACCATTATAATCAATTGCTATGACCAATAACCTATAAATATCCATTTTAAACCATAATAGGTGTCCATAACCCATATAAATGGCACGTGAACCTTAATAACCACTAGTTATGACCAAAAACCTATAAGTATCTGTGACAACCCTCGAAAACGCGTATTTGACTTGACACTTATTTAGACCTAAATTATTAATCAATTTATGTATGATTATTTAAGTACCCTTTTTGCGTAATAGTCTAGCAAAACATGCACATTATATATTATTAGTGCATGTCAATATTGATGCAAGTAGTTATTTATCTGTGATTGTACAGTGGTAAATGTTAATTTAGCGAGTTAGTGCGAAACGAGACAAAAATTTTAGACTTTATATTTTATAATAAAGTTTTATAAAAACCAGTCTAATTGGTTTGAAAATGTGTACAAACTATCTATTTAAAATAAGGATACAAAGTATAATATTAAGTATACTATGAGAATGTCCAAAATAATTGAATATGCACTGGAGTAAAAGACTTTTATCAGTAAATGACTGAAATCACAAATCAAGTAAAACCCCGATTAAAATAATTTAACATGCTAAAGTATCAATACACGTAAATACCAATTACGAATTAAATTAACCAATTTGAAAATGCAAACTTGTTCTTATCACCTCACCACCACGTCCATCGTGCATGTAACTAACTTTCCGATTTTTATTTGATATTTTATTCCAATGTGACCAATCAAAACATCTTATTATTATACCTCTCATGCCTAAAACCTAAGACTAAAAACCCATCTCGATCGTCATAAAACTAAACCCATTGATACGAATCAAACAATAACAAAAGGGTGTCGGTGTGAATCACCGAAAGCTTTATCAAATAACTGATAATCCGGGAATCTGAGAACCCGGTTTCTCTATAGTAGCCGTCACACAAGAAAAAACTGAATGAATGTCCAACAAACCCTAGGGGATCGGTTCATATAGATGGCCGAATCCCTTACAAAATAATATAAGGAAATCTCACAAATAACGACTAAAAATAGATTATTGATTTGTGACACTTAGCCACCTTGAACCTTTGCCTTTCGCTGGTAAACCACGCCCCACTGTTTTGGCCTTGGATTCGGGTTCAAATCATCACCCCCGCCTCGAAAACTCACCTTTTCCTCAAGGTGAAACTCCGGAAATTGCTGCTGAATACGATCGTAATGTTCCCAGGTGGCTTCAAAATCCGGAATGCCTTCCCATGCAATCAAAACTTCCTGTTGAGCCCCGTTCCAGCGCGTTCCGCGGACCTCTTTAGGCATTAGTTGTGGTTCCGTCTCCACCGTATCGGGTAAGCTCGAGACCTGCTGGCACGTACCGAGTGCTCGTTTCAATTGGGACACGTGAAACACCGGGTGGATGGAGGACGTGTCAGGTAGTTTGAGGCGATATGCCACCCGCCCGATCCACTCAATCACCTCGTACGGGCCATAGAAGCGCGGAGCCAGCTTCTGATTGGTCCGCTTGACCACCGAGGATTGCCGGTATGGTCGTAGCTTGAGATAGACCAGCTCGCCTATTTCAAATTCCACGTCTCGGCGTTTAGCATCAGCTTGGGATTTCATAACCTGTTGTGAACAAGCATATTGTACCCGTAGATCGTGCAACACCTTATCCCGCTCATGCAAAAATACATCCACTTCTGCGGTAATGGCAGCCCCTTTGTCGTAGCGTAGCAAGCGGGGAGGGTCACGACCATATAGAACCTTGAACGGAGTTGTTCCGATACCCGAGTGAAAGGAGGTATTATACCAATACTCTGCCCACGGTAGCCATTTGACCCATTCTTTCGGCTTTTCAGACACGAAGCAACGAAGATAAGTTTCTAGACTTCGATTAACGACCTCCGATTGGCCATCCGTTTGCGGTGCTCCTCTTTAGGCTCGTTCCTTGATGCTTAAATAATTCGCGCCAAAAATGACTTACGAAAACCTTATCCCGGTCCGAGATAATCGAATTAGGGATCCCATGCAAGTGGATTACGTCCCGAATGAAGACGGTCGCTACTCCTACAGCCGTAAAAGGGTGTTTCATAGGGATAAAGTGTGCGGACTTGCTCAACCGGTCTACCACTACCAAAATAACGGTGTACCCCGATGACTTAGGCAAACCCTCGATGAAATCCATCGTAAGGTCTTCCCAAACGCGGAAAGGAAGCTCCAATGGTTGTAGTAAACCTGCGGGAGATAAGTTTGAATGCTTGTTTTTTTGACAAACCTCACATTCGGCCACCATTTTCGCTATATCGCGCCGCATCCCTGACCAAAACAATTCGCGTGACATTCGTTGGTACGTTTTTTGTGTACCTTCATGTCCGCCCATCTTTCCCCCGAGGAACTCAGAGAACAACCGTGACACCCATGGCGAGGCACGTGGCACCACCAACCGGCCCCGATAGTGCAACTCTTCATTGATCACCTTATAGTCTTCCATCCCCACGGCCCCTGATTCTAAGTGTGTCTTTAATGCAACCAACTTAGAATCCTGCAAAAAGTCATGACGGAGCTGCGCGGGCAGCCCCTCGGTTTGGGCAGACAGCACTTGTAACTCGACTGTGTCACTGGGGCGCGGGTTCGGGCCGTCGCGTCACGACAGGGCATCGGCAGCGCCATTTTCTTTGCCGGGTCGATAATTGATCTCGAACTCATACCCGGACAGTTTAGACACCCAACGTTATTGTCACCGATAACCGTCCGATGTTCAAGTAAATACTTCAGACTCTTTTGATCTGTTATAACCGTAAAGACCCGGCCAAGGAGATACGGGCGCCATTTTTGTACGGCTAGCACAATGGCCATCAGTTCCCGCTCATAAACTGATTTCATTTGTGCCCTCGGACCCAAGACTTGGCTGAAATAGGCGACGGGTCTTCCTTCTTGCATCAGGACCGCTCCCACTCCATGTCCCGATGCGTCCGTCTCGACCGTGAATTTCGTTGCAAAATCTGGTAACACGAGTACAGGTACTTGTGTCATCACTTTCTGTAATTCTCGAAACGCGGCCGTTGCCTCATCGGTCCATTTAAAATTATCTTTTTTGAGTAACTCGGTTAGGGCGCGTGCTATCTTCCCGTACCCTTGCACAAACTTACGGTAATACCCGGTTAACCCCAAAAAACCTCGTAATTCGCGAAGGTTTCTCGGTATCGGCCACTCGGTCATGGCTGAAATTTTTGATGGATCGGCCTTCACCCCTTCTCCGGTCACAATGTGGCCTAAATATTCCACCCGTTCTTGACCGAACACGCACTTTTTCCGGTTGCAATACAACTTTTCGGTTCGTAAACAATTAAACACCACGGATAAGTGTTCTCGATGCTCGTCTATCGTGCGGCTATAAACTAGAATGTCATCAAAGAAAACCAAGACGAACTTACGTAAGTAGGTTCGGAATACCCGATTCATAAGCGCCTGGAATGTTGAAGGTGCGTTGGTCAACCCAAAGGGCATTACCAAGAACTCATAGTGCCCCTCGTGAGTTCGAAACGCGGTCTTGTGTATATGGGTCGCTTTCATACGGATCTGGTGGTACCCCGATTTAAGATCCAGTTTGCTGAAAATGGTGGCCCCGTGTAATTCATCTAACAATTCATCGATGACCGGTATCGGGAATTTATCCAACACGGTGGACTTATTTAGAGCGCGATAGTCAACACAGAAACGCCAACTTCCGTCTTTCTTTTTAACCAGCAATACGGGGCTTGAAAACGGACTAGTACTCGGTCGAATAATGCGCGCCTCGATCATTTCCCCAACCAATTTCTCGATTTCATCCTTCTGCAGTTGTGGGTACCGGTACGGGGGGACATTTACGGGTTCGGTACCACCTTTGAGAGTGATAGCGTGCTCGTGGTCCCTTGACGGGGGTAAACCTGTGGGCATAAGAAAAACATCAGAATATTCGGTTAGTATATCATCCAAGGCGGGAAGGACCTGAGATTCGGGCGGGAAGGACCTGAGATGTGGGTACCGGTACGGGTGGACATTTACGGGTTCGGTACCACCTTTGAGAGTGATAGTGTGCTCGTGGTCCCTTGACGGGGGTAAACCTGTGGGCATAAGAAAAACATCGGAATATTCGGTTAGTATATCATCCAAGGCGGGAAGGACCTGAGATTCGGGCGGAACGGTCTCGTGTAAACTCGCGAGCGCTACAAAGTAACTCTGCTCGATGTTGTCCACTCCTCGAGCTATCGCACGAAGAGAAGCTGCCTCCTTATGCAAGTCGCGTTCGCCCTGCAACATAATTCGATCCCCGTTATACTGGAATTCCATGGTCAACTCTTTCCAGTTATGTAAGGTTGGCCATAATTTATTCAGCCATCGCATCCCGAGAATCACGTCGTTACTGCCCAATGTCAACGGGTAGAAATTCTCCGTCACTAGGAATCCGGGCAATTGTAAATGAACACCGCGACAGATACCGTAATTGGCGTCCAACTTCCCGTTACCCATCTCTATTTCTTGTTCTCGTGTTCCAGTAACCGACAATTTTAACGGCTGGACCAGTTGAGTTGATAAAAAATTATGTGTCGCGCCACAGTCGATCAACACGATTACGTCCCTGCCCTCGATCATTCCACGCAATTTCATGGTATGTGGCGTGTTGATTCCCGCCACGGATTTAGCCGATACTGCGACCACGTCGAGGTGGACATGCTCCGGTTCCTCATCCGTGTCCTCATCCCCATCGGGTACAATCATGACATGCAGCGTTTTATCCAGACACTTATGACCGACCGTGTATTTACCATCACAGCGAGAACACAGCCCCTTTGCCTTTTTCGCCGCGAATTCCGTGTCAGACATACGTCGGTAATTCTGTTTCGAGCCTTCTCCCGTCACCTTGGGCAGAATCGCTGCCGCCCCCGTGCCATTGCGTCCCGACGTGTGTGGTGTTTTCGCGGCTGTTTTAGTGGAGTCACCACCCTTGGTTGACCGACTTTCATCCACCATAATGGCTAGCTTGATCGCTTGGTTCAGCCCTCTTGGTTGTAGTAAGCGGACAGATGTCCGTAGGTCGTCTTTCAACCCCTTAACGAACGTCCCCAGCATCACCGGTTCAGATATTCCATCCAATTGTGCAGCTAGGGTTTCGAATGCCCCTACGTAATCCCTAGCTGTTCCGCTTTGATTGATCGAGAGAAATTGTTCATGCAAATCACCTGCTTGTGATGGTTGGAATCAGTCTAACAGTCGGCTCTTCAACACCTCCCAGTTGCGGAAAAGTTCCCGGCGGTCACTCCAACGATACCATGCAAGGGCTTGCCCCTCCATGCACAACACGGCTGCCCTCAGTTTTTCACCAGTGGTCCCGAGCCCTTGCACTTTAAAATACCTTTCTAATCTGTAGACCCAACCATACGCATCATTCCCGTCAAAGATCGGCATCTTGAGTTTCCTTAGACGGTGATCGGCCCCGGGTGCCCACGCTCGATCTCCCTGGTTTCCGTACCCTCCACCCGAGCCATTACCCCAATACCCGTTAGGGTTGCCATCTCTCTGTGGCTGAGAATTGCCATAGTCGGTGTAGACGGTTCCGTCTCGTTCTCCATTATTTTTCCGAGACCCCGCAAAAATCGGAAACCCTTCCTCATCGAACAACATTGATGAAGAAGCCACATTCTGTTTCGGTGGTGCGTTTTTTGGTGGTGGTTGATTTACCGCCGATGTGTTCGGCGGTGGTGGGGTGTTCTTGGCTTGATTGATGATCAAAGCCAAAAGCTCGGTATGTCTCCTCTCTGATTCCTCACGGAATTCATCAAACGATTTTTCAAGCTGTTCGATTCGTTCGTTCGACTCAGTCTTGTACTGAGATAGCTCTGCGTCAACATCAACAACCTTCTTTGTCATCTTCACGGGTTACAATATCAGTGCTCTGATACCAATTTGATACGAATCAAACAATAATAAAAGGGTGTTAGTGTGAATCACCGAAAGCTTAATCAAATAACTGATAATCCGGGAATCTGAGAACCCGGTTTCTCTATAGTAGCCGTCACACAAGAAAACACTGAATGAATGTCCAACAAACCCTAGGGGATCGGTTCATATAGATGGCCGAATCCCTTACAAAATAATAAAAGGAAATCACACATATAACGACTAAAAATAGATTATTGATTTGTGACACTTAGCCACCTTGAACTTTTCCTTTCGCTGGTAAACCGCGCCCCACTGTTTTGGCCTTGGATTCGGGTTCATCTCACCCATCAACCCCATCGTTTTCCTTGTAAAACTCCCGAGCAGATCAAGAAACAAGCCAAAAGAACCACCACATTACCCATCTTGTCATCTTGATACAACTCCGGCGATTCCCGTTTTTGCGGCGAAGCAATTCTCAAGATCTCACATCTCGGTCCCCACCTCTCGTTTCACAACACATACAAGGCATAACGTATTCCGGCAATTATCACGTTTCTCCGGCGAGCTGATTGAATAAATGGAGACCCATATAACCAATCTCTGAACTCCGTCCCTCTCTCATCTGTTGCAACCCCCACGAACTAGAAAGATTTCCGGCGAGCTCTCACCATCACCGGCAACACAGACGACGCCAACTAGCACGTCCGATCTCTCTCTCTCAATCTTTGTCACTCGCTAGGTATAACCTTTAAATCCTTTTAAATCTCGTTTGCATCATGCATGGGTTTGTTTATTCCAGTAGAGTCTCTCTCGTCGTTCATCTCCGGCTAGACATTGTAATTGTTTGTATGCGTAAATCGTATTGTTGTGTTCGGGTTTCGTGTGTGTGTGTGGGTTTTGTTCCTGCTTATGAACGTCCGGCGAAAACAGTTCCGATTTGTGATAAGTGTGTGTGTGTGTGAGAGGGCGTTAACAAGAGAGTATCTCCGGCGGTTGTTTTCCCTTGCCGATAGTGTTTTCCCGTCACCATGGGTACCGAGCTCCTACCGGATGTCACTGTATTTTTCCCGATTGTGTAACCCAAGTGGAAATCGCAGGCCACAAATCAAAATAAATGTTGTTGTTCTAAATCAAGCCCAAGGCTTTAAAACCCAAACTGAGGTTATATAAAACAGATTTTCTTATGTAAACGATTTTTACGTAACTACATGTTTAAATTGATCTTCATTAAGTATTCATTATTCATTTTATTATTTAATTATTTTAATAAATCATTTATTTAGTTAGTTAAAAAAAAGGGATCTATTTAGAAACAAAATTTTATTTAATATTTAATACTTAAACTGTTTTTATTTGATTATTATTTATTTAATAATTAATTACTTATAATTATTTAAATTTATTTAAATAATTAGTTATATTATCAAAACTCTTTTACCTCCAATCAAAGTGTGTCTATTTTTGAAAACTTATAAATTCCAAAAGAATGTTTTTAAAATACGAGACCAATTCAACCGAGTCACCAACATATCGCTCAAGTCTAGGTTTGTGTAAAAGAATAATCATGCATCATGTAGATTAGGCGTGTCATTTAGACCATCACTTATTTGTTCATTATTATGCTTTTAGGACACCAGGATTGTTTGGTTGGAAACCCCAACTATTGATGATTGCGTTTTGCTAGCTTCGCATCAGGTGAGTTTCACGGCCCCACTTTTACTGTTTTTATAACTATTTTACCTGGGGGAGAAAACATATAACTACTCAACTATTTTGTGATAAATAATCTTTGTATAATCATTGTTGTGTACACGTACCTAACTGTGAAGGACAACGGACCATGCTACGAGTCCACGTTTAACTGTAATCATTAACTATAGGTGTTAGCCAAGGAATGTATGAATAGTACTATTCGGGATTGATCCCCCGCTCATGACTAGTCGTGCTAGTCTACCTGAGAGTGAGCTACATATTCTAACGATTGGGATTTCGGTTTGATTATCGGCTCATTGGTTATACCTTAACTTGAATGTCCTGCAAACATGTCAAGGGATTATGCATTGCACCTAAACTATTTTTGTACATGACTTGTACCCAACGATTTTGATGATATAATTTATGGAGTCACAAAACCTGTGAACTCACCAACCATTGGGTTGACACTTTTTCTATATGTTTTCTCAGGTAACGGAAATTAGTCTTTTACAAGATTCAATTATGGTCGGGATTGTCATGCATTAGTTCAAGAATAAATCTTAAAGACAAGAGTTTTTCAAGTACAACATGTTGCATTGGTTTTATATTTTAAACAAGTACTTTATGGTTTTGTAAACGACAATGACAATCCATTTTCAATTAATGCGAAGTTTACTATTATTAATGTGCAATGTTGCTAATTAGTCGCACCTCGTTCTTCCGCAAAACTATTTTTGGCGGGGTGTGACAGATTGGTATCAGAGCCATTGGTTATAGTGAATTAGCATGAGTCTAATCTATAACCGAAAAAGATTTTGGTCGGAAAGTTTTTACTGCATATCGAGTTGCATCACACATGAAATTTTCATTCATGTAGAGTCGCGTATCATATCCCTCCCTAGACCGACATCTAGGAGCTCTATTTGCCTCACTCTTACATTAGATAGAGAACTCTTAGATTATTGGATATTTATAAGTGAAATTATATGCAAGACCTATTTCAGTATATCAAATTGCTCAATACACTACGCTACACTTTTCACTACACACTTACTCCACATGCCTTGCACCTAAATTTAACCCCTTATCTACACTTCACTAATCACTTACACGAAAACACGAATTCGAGAACTTCTACAGAATTTCTACGAGCAATGACAATGTTGGCTACTCTACTCGACTGGATAATGAGCATCCTGACACGTCATCGAACGACTTTGCACAATAACCACCTCTACACGTGCACCATGTATCTTAATCACACATGATGTACTCATTTTGTACACTGTATGTACTCATCTCACACAATATACACATTCTATTTCTTTCTCACATTTTGTTCCTCATATCCTAACCTCAACCCTAATTTGTCGTTCCACTAATTGTAATACTCGAAAGATTCGCCACATCTATCCAACAACCCCTAATGCCACAAAACGGAAGTGCAAAATTTGTAACACATCTTCTCTATGATGTCTCTAAAAAAATTCTAAAAAATTCACGTAATCTTATATGAAGAGAAGATTTCAAATTTCTCTAAAATCGATAATACAACCCTTGAAATTTCACATACTATATTTTTATGTATAAAAACGGTCATATTAATCAATGAAGATATGAAGTGATAATAATGATGAAACATTGTACCATGATATTATAAAAACGGGTGGCCAACGTGTTTATAATTACATAGCAGAATGTGGAATTGTTAAAGTCATGAATTATTGAAATGAATCGATGAATAAGCATCTTTATAATGCGTGTTAGAAAACAACCGGTCAAACAACAAATCAAATGCATGTCCATCATATGAAACTAATAGATTATACTCTTAAAGAACTTACTAATATTTTCACTACTCTCATTTCTATCGCATAGTTTGGTTTATTACAAAAACTAAAAACGAGTTTGAAGAACAAAATGCATTTACTAAATGTTTTTATGTAAATATTTTTATATATTTTAATTTTTACTCCTAATTATTTGAAAATGATAAAAAAAAAATTATAATTAACATCTTAATTTAACTTCTACTTATATAGAATAAAACATATAGTTTCTAAAAATGGTAAGTTATATAAAAGAATTCAAAATTTTTTTTTTGCTCCTTAATTATATATGCTAGTTATATATATTTAAAAATGATGATAACTTAATATGTCAGTCTTTTCAAGATATTTGTTTAAGAAAGACTTTTTAAACGGTACAACAACGTTTTAACTTTTACGGAGTATGTGTTTTTATAAGTATCATGATACACAATACAGAATAATAAATATAAAGTTGTACAACAATATACGACCAATAACTACACTCAAATTGCTAAATAAATAAAATGAAGATTGATAAATACGAATAAGATATATCTTAATAAAATGTACAAATAGATCGTATGAAATGGTGTTATTTAAAAAACTATAGTTACTTAATTGAAGGAAAATAAAATATAGCTAAATTGGCACCCCAAATCAGAGGAATGGTCACAAGGTCCCAAATCCTAGAGAAAAAAATAATAATAAATAAATATTATATGCCATTAAAATAATAGCCCTACCCAAAGTGAAAAAAAAAAAACAAAACAAAACAAAACAAAAAAACATCATCATCTACTACGACGTGTCACACCGAGGATTAAATTTTGTATCGAGACTAAGAAATGAATGACAATTAAAGGGATAAATACCCAATTAATTGAAGAAGTGACAACTACAATTATAAGGAAGACATTTTTTTATTGAAGCTCAAGAAACACGTCGAAAACATGATACGGAGATTGGTACGTTTTATTAAATAATCAGTAATCTCAAAATCATTAACTTTATAAGAACTCATAAATAATTACGAAACGATCATCGAGCATTTCTTAGCTCGCATTGTCAATAACAAATCAAGCGAAACGAAAGTATCTATATTTTTCTGACCCTTAACCTAGTCGTACGTCGTTTTAAATTTCGGGACGAAATTTATTTAACAAGGGGAGAATGTGACAACCCTCGAAAACGCGTATTTGACTTGACACTTATTTAAACCTAAATTATTAATCAATTTATGTATGATTATTTAAGTACCCTTTTTGCGTAATAGTCTAGCAAAACATGCACATTATATATTATTAGTGCACGTCAATATTGATGCAACTAGTTATTTATCTGTGATTGTACAGTGGTAAATGTTAATTTAGCGAGTTAGTGGCGAAACGAGACAAAAATTTTAGACTTTATATTTTATAATAAAGTTTTATGAAAACCAGTCTAATTGGTTTGAAAATGTGTACAAACTATCTATTTAAAATAAGGATACAAAGTATAATATTAAGTATACTATGAGAATGTCCAAAGTAATTGAATATGCACTGGAGTAAAAGACTTTTATCAGTAAATGACTGAAATCACAAATCAAGTAAAACCCTGATTAAAATAATTTAACATGCTAAAGTATCAGTACACATAAATACCAATTACGAATTAAATTAACCAATTTGAAAATGCAAACTTGTTCTTATCACCTCACCACCACGTCCAGCGTGCATGTAACTAACTTTCCGATTTTTATCTGATATTTTATTCCAATGTGACCAATCAAAACATCTTATTATTATACCTCTCATGCCTAAAACCTAAGACTAAAAACCCATCTCGATCCTCATATGCCAGAAAAACTAAACCCATCAACCCCACCGTTTTCCTTGTAAAACTCCCGAGCAGATCAAACAACAAGCCAAAACAACCACCACATTACCCATCTTGTCTTCTTGATACAACTCCGGCGATTCCCGTTTTTGCGGCGAAGCAATTCTCAAGCTCTCACATCTCGGTCCCCTCCTCTCGTTTCACAACACATACAAGGCATAACGTATTCTGGCAATTATCACGTTTCTCCGGCGAGCTGATTGAATAAATGGAGACCCACATAACCAATCTCTGAACTCCGTCCCTCTCTCATCCGTTGCTGCTGAGTTTAGAACAACTCTATATAACCGTACAATCCAGACGGAATGAAAGACTTTCGTCCAATCGTACAATTCTTGAAGAACTCATACATAAAGTTTGCTTTAACTGTAAATCCGAAAGCATATCAACAACACTTGGTTGACTTCTGGACTAATGCTGAAAGAACTGAAGGGTCAACTATGTCTATGATCAAATCAACCGTGGATGGCAAAACTATCACTATAACAGAACAATCCATCCGACACCATCTGCAACTACATGACGATGAAGGTAAGTTTTCTCTTCCTAAGGAACACATTGTTGAAATTTTAAATAAAATGGGATATGAGGGAAGACTTGACATGTCACTTTCCAAAAAGGTTTTCTCTCCCCACAATGGAAATTTCTTGTACACAACATTCAACATTGTATTTCTCCCAAAAGAAGTACATGGAATGAGTTTAACAAATCAATAGCATCTGCTGTTGTTTGTTTATGCACAGACCAAGTATTTAATTTTTCAAACATGATTTTTAAAGGAATGTTGGGAAATCTTAGTGCTTCAAAATTTTTAATGTATCCCAGATTTCTTCAACATATTTTAAACTGTGAATTACAAAACTTGTCAACTCCTAAAAACATTTTTATAACTCCTGAGTTGAACAAGAAAGTTTTCTCTAATATGAGAAAACAATTTAAATTTTCGGGCAAGGAAACCCCTCTGTTTCCTAACATGATCAAAGATCAACCACATATTGGAGAAGGTTCAATCCAAGATACAATCCAAACTGAACCTCAACCCACACCATCACCCCCAAATGCAGCCGAAACACCACCCCAAACAGTCACTCAATTACCCACTCAATTAGATGTCCTGAATGTGTCCCAGGAACATGAAATAAATCCTCAGAGTGCTACTCTTCACTCTGTGGAAGACCTACCAAATGTAACCCAAAACATATCCACCATTTATAAAGGGAAGAAAAAGTGTTGATCATTCAAGGGGAAGTTCAAGTTTCTCGGATTTATTTGATTATGTCAAAAAGGGGAAGAGACTTGAAGATTCCTAGCTAATTCTACAAGTTTTGTCAAATCAAATAGGGGAAGATTGTTAGGAATATTTTTATTAATATTCATTAAAGATTTGATATGTAAAAACTATTAAACTACAAGGACCTAAGTCGGTGATATGAAGTTCAAGATTTGAATAAGATTTAGGAGATAATGATAATTGTAAAAGATATAGTATATCTTGTTTGAATTTAAAAGATTTAGTATTATCTTTTCCTTGTAAGTCTTAGGTTTTCTAGTATATAAAGAAACCTAATGACATAGAATTAGATGTTCTTGGAACCCACGTTTTAACGTGTTTGTGTGTAAAACCTAAACCTCAAGATCGTTTGATCCTGTCTAATGAAAAACCGTTCTACATATTTATATGTAGAATTGAGGCTTTTAATGATGAAAACTTGTTTAGCTATACATATATGTTCAACTAATTCCGCAATTTTGTTATTTGTATATGCTTATTCCAGATCAAGAACAACTCTATATAACCGTAGATCTTTAGGCTCAAGAATAGTTAGTTCTTGATCTGGAATAAGCATATACAAATAACAAAATTGCGGAATTAGTTGAACATATATGTATAGCTAAACAAGTTTTCATCATTAAAAGCCTCAATTCTACATATAAATATGTAGAACGGTTTTTCATTAGACAGGATCAAACGATCTTGAGGCTTAGGTTTTACACACAAACACGTTAAAACGTGGGTTCCAAGAACATCTAATTCTATGTCATTAGGTTTCTTTATATACTAGAAAACCTAAGACTTACAAGGAAAAGATAATACTAAATCTTTTAAATTCAAACAAGATATAGTATATCTTTTACAATTATCATTATCTCCTAAATCTTATTCAAATCTTGAACTTCATATCACCGACTTAGGTCCTTGTAGTTTAATAGTTTTGACATATCAAATCTTTAATGAATATTAATAAAAATATTCCTAACAATCTTCCCCTATTTGATTTGACAAAACTTGTAGAATTAGCTAGGAATCTTCAAGTCTCTTCCCTTTTTTGACATAATCAAATAAATCCGAGAAACTTGAACTTCCCCTTGAATGATCAACACTTTTTCTTCCCCTAAAAGTGTGCTATCATTCTTGTGTTCTTCAAGACTATATTAATTACATTGAAAATAAATCATCTTCTATTTGAAGTTGAAGTAGAAACTCAAACTATGCATCACATTCCGTCTATCTATAGTAATCAGCAACGTCATAATCTTGTATGAAGGACATCTTGGCCTTCAACAGATCTTTTCGTTAAGATTCTGTTGAATTGCAGTTACAACAATACATAACATCTTATGTAGTAAGACTTTCCACTTCTTCTTCAAATAAAATATAATCAATTATCTTCTGTAATCAATTGATAAAGATCAAATATGTAACAAATAAAATTTTCCTTTATCTTCATCATGCCTTCAACCTGTGTGTGAATAATGTGATTCGTTTCACATTAATATACCAGATACGATCAATAAACCATAGTATGGAATGAACATGGTGTGTGACATGCTTTCCAAAATATGATGTATCAGTTGTATGGAAGAAATCAGTATTAAAATTTTCTTCGTTTAGTACTGATTAGTACTGATCAGTCAACGCAACAGCAGTAAATTCAGTCTATTACTGATCAGTAGTAATGTTGGTATGGAACAGTAGTAAAAATCGAATTGAAAAGGATCAGTAGTAAAATCGAAAAAGTTATAACCTGGTATACTACTGATGTTGAATACTCACATAATTGATTTTGATTTACTACTGACTAAGATCAGTAGTAAAATTATACCAGCAGTAGTAATTTGCTATATAGTTGATCAGTAGTAGAATTTGAAATTACCATGGAGCAGTAGTAATCGATTGGCAGTAGTAATCGAGACATTGAGATCAGTATTAAATCGAATTGCTAACCACCAACCTCCAACTTCTCCAAATCAAATTTGTTAGTATACTACTGATCTTCCTTATAAGCCTTCTTGATTTCCTTAGCGATTGAAAACGAGATACAGAGGGCAGCCGTTGAAATCTAGTCATAGATCGCAACCCTCCGTTCACCAAAACCATCGCAAATTTCAACACCCTTGACTACCTTCGACTCACCACCATCTACGACATCTCCATCACCGTCGGATACCTATCCGGAATTAAGCTGGGGATCAGAGGTCCGTTTATGGTCACCGGAGGTTTGATCGGAGTTATGAGCGGGTTCATGTATGCTTACCAGAACTCTGCCGGACGTCTGATTTGGAAAACGACGGTGAGGTTGCTCGATACACTCAAGAAATTGTGAAATTTTGGGGTTAAAGGGCTGGTGGGTTGAATTTTGGGTAAACGGAAATTGCTTCTGTTCTTTTGATGATCGATATTTTACACAAGTAATAACATGGGTTTAATAAAAGTACCGTAATGTCTTAATGTTGATCACCGATTTATCCTTGTTTCATTTCAGATCTGAGCCACCGTGCTCTGATACCAATTGCTGAGTTTAGAACAACTCTATATAACCGTAGATCTTTAGGCTCAAGAATAGTTAGTTCTTGATCTGGAATAAGCATATACAAATAACAAAATTGCGGAATTAGTTGAACATATATGTATAGCTAAACAAGTTTTCATCATTAAAAGCCTCAATTCTACATATAAATATGTAGAACGGTTTTTCATTAGACAGGATCAAACGATCTTGAGGCTTAGGTTTTACACACAAACACGTTAAAACGTGGGTTCCAAGAACATCTAATTCTATGTCATTAGGTTTCTTTATATACTAGAAAACCTAAGACTTACAAGGAAAAGATAATACTAAATCTTTTAAATTCAAACAAGATATACTATATCTTTTACAATTATCATTATCTCCTAAATCTTATTCAAATCTTGAACTTCATATCACCGACTTAGGTCCTTGTAGTTTAATAGTTTTGACATATCAAATCTTTAATGAATATTAATAAAAATATTCCTAACAATCTTCCCCTATTTGATTTGACAAAACTTGTAGAATTAGCTAGGAATCTTCAAGTCTCTTCCCCTTTTTGACATAATCAAATAAATCCGAGAAACTTGAACTTCCCCTTGAATGATCAACACTTTTTCTTCCCCTAACAGTAGCAACCCCCACAAACTAGAAAGATTTCCGGCGAGCTCCCACCATCACCGGCAACACAGACGACGCCAACTAGCACGTCCGATCTCTCTCTCTCTCGATCTTTGTCACTCGCTAGGTATAACCTTTAAACCCTTTTAAATCTCGTTTGCATCATGCATGGGTGTGTTTATTCCAGTAGAGTCTCTCTTGTCGTTCATCTCCGGCGAGACATTGTAATTGTTTGTACGCGTAAATCGTATTGTTGTGTTCGGGTTTCGTGTGTGTGTGGGTTTTGTTCCTGCTTATGAACGTCCGGCGAAAACAGTTCCGATTTGTGATAAGTGTGTGTGTGTGAGAGAGGGCGTTAACAGGAGAGTATCTCCGGCGGTTGTTTTCCCTTGCCGATAGTATTTTCCCGTCACCATGGGTACCGAGCTCCTACCGGATGTCGCTGTATTTTTCCCGATTGTGTAACCCAAGTGGAAATCGCAGGCCACAAATCAAAACAAATGTTTTTGTTCTAAATCAAGCCCAAGGCTTTAAAACCCAAACTGAGGTTATATAAAACAGATTTTCTTATGTAAACGATTTTTACGTAACTACATGTTTAAATTGATCTTCATTAAGTATTCATTATTCATTTTATTATTTAATTATTTTAATAAATCATTTATTTAGTTAGTTAAAAAAAAGGGATCTATTTAGAAACAAAATTTTATTTAATATTTAATACTTAAACTGTTTTTATTTGATTATTATTTATTTAATAATTAATTACTTATAATTATTTAAATTTATTTAAATAATTAGTTATATTATCAAAACTCTTTTACCTCCAATCAAAGTGTGTCTATTTTTGAAAACTTATAAATTCCAAAAGAATGTATTTAAAATACGAGACCAATTCAACCGAGTCACCAACATATCGCTCAAGTCTAGGTTCGTGTAAAAGAATAATCATGCATCATGTAGATTAGGCGTGTCATTTAGACCATCACTTATTTGTTCATTATTATGCGTTTAGGACGCCAGGATTGTTTGGTTGGAAACCCCAACTATTGATGATTGCATTTTGCTAGCTTCGCATCAGGTGAGTTTCACGGACCCAATTTTACTGTTTTTATAACTATTTTACCTGGGGGAGAAAACATATAACTACTCAACTATTTTGTGATAAATAATCTTTGTATAATCATTGTTGTGTACACGTACCTAACTGTGAAGGACAACGGACCAAGCTACGAGTCCACGTTTAACTGTAATCATTAACTATAGGTGTTAGCCAAGGAATATATGAATAGTACTATTCGGGATTGATCCCCCGCTCATGACTAGTCGCGCTAGTCTACCTGAGATTGAGCTATATATTCTAATGATTGGGATTTCGGTTTGATTATCGGCTCATTGATTATACCTTAACTTTAATGTCCTGCAAACATGTCAAGGGATTATGCATTGCACCTAAACCATTTGTGTACATGACTTGTACCCAACGATTTTGATGATATAATTTATGGAGTCACAAAACCTGTGAACTCACCAACCATTGGGTTGACACTTTTTCTATATGTTTTCTCAGGCAACGGAAATTAGTCTTTTACAAGATTCGATTATGGTCGGGATTGTCATGCATTAGTTCAAGAATAAATCTTAAAGACAAGAGTTTTTCAAGTACAACATGTTGCATTGGTTTTATATTTTAAACAAGTACTTTTTGGTTTTGTAAACGACAATGACAATCCATTTTCAATTAATGCGAAGTTTACTATTTTTAATGTGCAATGTTGCTAATTAGTCGCACCTCGTTCTTCCGCAAAACTATTTTTGGCGGGGTGTGACAGTATCCATCTTAAACCGTAATTGGTGTCCATAAGCCATACTAATGGCACATGAACCATTATAACCACTAGCTATGACCAATAACCTATATGTATCCATTATAAATCGTAATTGCTGTCCATAACCCATACGAATGGCCCGTGTACCATTATAACCAACTATGATCAGTAAACCTATAAGTAGCTATCTTAAACCGTAATAGGTGTCCATAACCCATATGAATGGCCCGTGTACCATTATAACCACTAGCTATGACCAATAACCTAAAAGTATCCATTTTCAACCGTAATAGGTGTCTGTAACCCAAACGAATGGGCCGTGAACCATTATAGCCACTAGCCATGAATAATAACCTATAACTATCCATTATAAACCGTAATTGTTGTCCGTAACCCATACGAATGGCCCGTGAACGATTATAACAACTAGCTATGACTAATAACGTATAAGTATAAGTATACATTATAAATCGTAATTGGTGTCCATAACCCATACAAATGGATTGTAAACCATTATAACCACTAGCTATGACCAATAACCTATAAGTATCCATTAAAAATCGTAATTGGTGTCCATAACCCATACGAATAGCCCGTGTACCATTATAACCACTAGCTATGACCAATAAACCTACAAATATCCATTTTAAATCGTAATAGGTGTCCATAACCCATATGAATGGCTTGTGAACCTTAATAAACACTAGTTATGACCGATAACATATAAGTATCCATTATAAATCGTAATTGGTGTCCATAACCCATACGAATGGCTTGTGAACCATTATAATCAATTTCTATGACCAATAACCTATAAATATCCATTTTAAACCGTAATAAGTGTCCATAACCAATATAAATGGCACGTGAACCTTAATAACCACTAGTTATGACCAAAAACATATAAGTATCCATCTTAAACAGTAATTGGTGTCCATAAGCCATACAAATTGCACATGAACCATTATAACCACTAGCTATGACCAATAACCTATAAGTATCCATTATAAATCGTAATTGGTGTGTATAACCCATACGAATGGCCCGTGAACCATTATAATCAATTGCTATGACCAATAACCTATAAATATCCATTTTAAACCGTAATAGGTGTCCATAACCCATATAAATGGCACGTGAACCTTAATAACCACTAATTATGACCAAAAACCTATAAGTATCCATCTTAAACCGTAATTGGTGTCCATAAGCCATACAAATGGCACATGAACCATTATAACCACTAGCTATGACCAATAACCTATAAGTATCCGTTATAAATCATAATTGGTGTCCATAACCCATACGAACGGCCCGTGTATCATTATAACCACTAGCTATGATCAGTAAACCTATAAGTAGCCATTTTAAACCGTAATAAGTGTCCATAACCCATATGAATGTCCCGTGTACCATTATAACCACTAGCTATGACCAATAACCTAAAAGTATCCATTTTCAACCGAAATAGGTGTCTGTAACCCAAACGAATGGGCCATGAACCATTATAGCCACTAGCCATGACCAATAACCTATAACTATCCATTATAAACCGTAATTGTTGTCCATAACCCATATGACTAGCCCGTGAATGATTATAACCACTAGCTATGACTAATAACCTATAAGTATCCATTATAAATCATAATTGGTGTCCATAACCCATACGAATGGCCCGTGTACCATTATAACCACTAGCTATGACCAATAAACCTATAAGTATCCATTTTAAACCGTAATAGGTGTTCATAACCCATATGAATGGCATGTGAACCTTAATTAACACTAGTTATGACCGATAACCTATAAGTATCCATTATAAATCGTAATTGGTGTCCAAAACCCATACGAATGGCCCGTGAACCATTATAATCAATTGCTATGACTAATAACCTATAAATATCCATTTTAATTCGTAATAGGTGTCCATAACCCATATAAATGGCACGTGAACCTTAATAACCACTAGTTATGACCAAAAACCTATAAGTATCCATCTTAAACCGTAATTGGTGTCCATAAGCCATTGAAATGGCACATGAACCATTATAACCACTAGCTATGACCAATAACCTATAAGTATCCATTATAAATCGTAATTGGTGTCCATAACCCAAACAAATGGCCCGTTTACCATTATCACCACTAGCTATGATCAGTAACCCTATAAGTAGCCATTTTAAACAGTAATAGGTGTCCATAACCCATATGAATGGCCCATGTACCATTATAACCACTAGCTATCTCCAATAACCTAAAAGTATCCATTTTCAACCGTAATAGGTGTCTGTAACCCAAACGAATGGTCCGTGAACCATTATAGCCACTAGCCATGACCATTAACTATCCATTATAAACCGCAATTGTTGTCCATAACCCATACGAATGGCCCGTGAACTATTATAACCACTAGCTATGACCAATAACCTATAAGTATCCATTATAAATCATAATTGGTGTCCATAACCCATATGAATAGCCCGTGTACCATTAGATCCACTAGCTATGACCAATAAACCTATAAGTATCCATTTTAAACCGTAATAGGTGTCCATAACCCATATGAATGGCCTGTGAACCTTAATAAACACTAGTTATGAGCGATAACCTATAAGTATCCATTATAAATCGTAATTGGTGTCCATAACCCATACGAATGGCCCGTGAACCATTATAATCAATTTCTATGACCAATAACCTATAAATATCCATTTTACACCGTTATATGTGTCCATAACCCATATAAATGGCACGTGAACCTTAATAACCACTAGTTATGACCAAAAACATATAAGTATCCATCTTTAACCATAATTGGTGTCCATAATGAAGGATTTATGTGCACAGTTAGTCAACCTATGATGATACATCCATGCCTACGAAACACTTAAGGGTCACACCGGTGAGTGCTTGTAATACAAGTAAGATATGAAATGATACTTGGAAGAGGATTGATTCATAATAGTCATTTATGAATCAAGTTAAGTATTAAGTCAAGTTTGACTTATTACTAGATTAGTTTAACTAACTAATTAATACAATTATTTGTGCATTTACTAGTTGAGTAAATATACAATGTGTTAATTATAGATTATCCATGATATGATTTAAAGCTATTAAATCATATAGTAAATGGATAATATTATTGTTTAGATTATATAAAGTTTATTATATAATCAATTATTAAAAGTATAAATACAAAGAATATATTTCTTGTATATGGGTACCGAAATATTGAGTGTATAATACTAGATATTTAATAATGAAGTGTAACAATAATAACTAGTTAAACTACAAGGGTTTAATGTGTAAAAGATAAGTTTAATTAAGATATTGATCTTAATTAAACTAGAAGGGCCCTAAGTGAAAGTCCTTCTATTATAAATAGAAGGCTTGGGGTTCCCTTATTGTGTTACACCATAATTGCCGAAACCCTAGCCCCACCCTCTCCAAGTTTTGGCCGAATAGAGGGAGAACACAAGTTCTTGTGTTCTTCGTTCTTCGTGTTATTCAAGTCTTGAAGATCCAAGATCATTACAAGGATCAACTAGAAGATCGCTCATCGTGTTCATCATCAGTGGATTTATCTTAAGCATTAACCAAGGTATGATTCATGGAACACTCTTTCTTCCTCTCCTCTTGTTCGACCGAAACCAACCAAGAACCCTAGGGTTCTTGGTAGTCGTCGAATTATACACAAGTGTGTGTGTGTGTGTTCGGGTTTTCGTACAAGGTTTCTTTCATTGTTAATCTAATCTAGATTTCCAAGATCCCAATCCTTTAGGGTTTATGGATTAGGTTTAATCTCAGTTCCGCATTTAGGGATTAAATCAGCTAGTTGGTTTCAACCGGTCAAGAACAAGTTCATGTTCTTGGTCAGTATGGCTCGAACCAAGTGACTAGGAGGTTAACCCAAGTGGTAAATCAGTATCAATGAAACCCTTCAGTGGTATCAGAGCGATGGTTTAGAGATCTAAACTAGATTAACAAAGTTTGTTTGTTTAATTTTTATTAAGTTTTTTTTTGTTCCAATTTTTCTTCTTCTTCTTCTTCTTAGATCACGAAAAGGGTAAGAACCCTAGGACCAAGCATGTTAAATTAGTTAAGTTTAATTGGTCAAATGGATTCTAGAAAACCCTAGAAATTTCGTGTAAGGTAAAAGAACCCTAGGATCAAGAACATTAAACTAGTTTAGTTTAATTGATCAAAAGGTTTCTTTTCCCTAACCCTAGAATTTTCGTGATCAAGAAAGAACCCTAGGACCAAGTGTGACAACCCTAGAAATTGGGTACTTGAACCGACATACATGTTAGCCTAGTTTTAATTTTATCAGATGTGAAATCATTCATTTTGCATTTAAGTCATATCATGTTTTATTAGTTCACATTATTGCTGGTACATTTTCACTTTGTTGCATTAGAGAGTTAGAATTATAGTTAGCGAGTTGGTGACTAAACATTACTAAAAATATAAATTTTATAATTTTAATTGAAACACGAGATCAAATAACATAAGTGGTATGAGAAATTCGTAACAAAACATACTACATAAATGAAAACATAAGTAACACTCGGTGAAATACGAGAGTACTAAAGAAATAAATAAGTACTCAAGGAAATAAACCAATTGTAATTTAAAAACTCTCCCTTTTTATCCTACACTCCAACCCTCATGTACCTATTCGTTTTTTTTTTTTTCAAGCAAATATTCCGAAATTCTTTGATCAGAATAATTACAAATGTTGTACTTGATCATGATCATCAACTTTATCAAACTACCCTTATTCTTATATTATAATATTTTAAATATACAAATCCTTATCATCCACAAATTCAAACCTCAACCCCATATTAAAATAAACCCCTAGCCCCTAGAGTTCCTTTACATCACCACGCAAGGAAGAAACCCAGACGCGGTTCCCCGGCATCAACTCTCTTGAAAGTCTCGGCAAGCAAGGTATAACCCAAACCCTTTTTGAATCGATTATACATATTTGTGTTACGGTATGGGTATGTGTTGTGGTCTGGGTCTATGCCGCCACCGCCACCGTCCCTCGTTTCTTCTCCGGCAATGTACACACACAGGTCGTGTGTGTGTGTGTGTGTTTTACTCTTTTGAACTTGTGTTTTAATACCCTTCAAAACCCCCTCGTATGGTTGTTCCGTAATGCATGAAAGTATATTTTAATGGGTGTGCGTATCAGGTGTGTGTTCCAGTGTGTGTTCCGTCGAGTACGTTTTTCCGGCGGGTTTATTCTCGGTGAAATAGTAACTTGGTGTGATTCATGGTGTCTTCGAGATCTTCATGTATGTGTGTGTCTGGTGTGTGTTTTGGTAATCAAAATATGGTTAAAAACAATATTGATACGCATAAATAATCCAGAAAACCGAACAGAAACTTGCCGGAACAGCCCCTGCGTCGGCGGTGTTTTTATGCTTGAAACCAGAACGTGACCATAGTACTTAACGGTGTATTAATCAACTAAATTTAAGGATTCCATCCAGCCGAATTGGTAAGAGCTTCTGCCCCAATGCGAGAGTTCTCGAGTTCGAGCCCCAACTGCTGCCTTTACTAAGTTTTTTTTTTCTCCTATTTTCCCCATGCCTGTTATTTCTCGACACAGGACACAGCCCAGCTTATCTTTGTAGCGCAACAGACTTTTCCTAAGCCCAGTAACGAAAATCTGAGCCCAAGTCTTATTTCATCATCAACTTAATTAACTTTCTATTTTTATTATTAAAATCAGATTATATAAATTATAATAAACTAATTTAACTTTTTATTATTTATTTAATTTTATAAGTATATATTTCTGAAAATTATTTAGTATTTACTACCTTATTTATTTAATAATTTAATTAATAATAATTTACTTAATCATTCATTTAATTATAAATTTTATTAAATCGTTTAATCTTCATTATCTAAATCCTATTTTACTTAACTAATTCTCGATGACAGCATGCTCATAAAGTTTTCTTATCAAACCTGATTTATGAAAAACTTAAGAGTAATACATATTAATATATTTAAAATATAATCAATTCAATAAACGTCACCAACTATCGCTCATTAGTTACTTCTATGCATTTAGGTCACTAGAAGTCTTTTGGTTGGATCTTGCATTTAGCTTATTTGCATTTTGGAAGCCTTGTATCAGGTGAGTCCACAGCCCCCCATTTTACTCTTTTTATTATGTTTTTAACTATTTTGGGGTGAAAAACATATCAAACTGTTTTACATGTACTTGCATTATTTATAATTGTTTATTTTACTGTGATGATACATTATTCAAAACATGACAATCAATCTTTATGCTCGAACTAAGACAAGATGTAGTGTATAGGTAGATGCCTACATACTGTAACCATTAACTAGTTGCGACTAGGCCCTGGATATGCAGATAGTAATATTGGCTGACACTCTTCCTCCCACATTTTGTTTTAACGGTGCTACCCCACCGTCAGGGGAGTGCATATCTAAGAGAACAGAAACATCACACTATGAGTTGTAGTTTGGTTATGGGCTTAGGGTCGACATATTAACTTAAGAGCCTTGCAAACTATTGGGGATACCAGTCATGCATTTTTAATATTTACTATTTTTACAACCTTAATATTTTGTTACATACTTGTGTTTACATGTCAAATTTCATTATAAAATTTATTTGTATCAAATCATTTTAAACATCTTATCATCACACATATTTTGTCATACTGGCACATTAACATTTGATAAATCAAAAATTTATTTTAAACTTGTAAACACATAAAAAAACGTTGGTTCTCAAAACTCATATTAAACCTGTGGATTCACTCAACAATTTTTGTTGACCGTTTTATATATGTTTTTCAGGTAATTAGGTGAAGCATTGAGTCTGATTAGCTTTGGATCATAAGCATGCATGTGTCAAGATGCCACAAACTTACTTTTTTTTCTTTCAAAACATTGTTTTTAGGTTTTAAATTATTTTGTTAACATTTAAATTTTTGTGACGTACTTTCTTTCAAAGATCTATTTAGTTTACAATAATCATATGCTTGTTTTTACTCATGATATCCACCCCGTTCTTTCGCAAACCATTCTGGCGGGGTGTGACACCAAGAATATTAAACAAGATTTGTTTAATTGGTCAAAAGGATTCTTTCCTTTTTCCCAAGAAATTCGTGGCCTAGGAAGAACCCTAGGACCAAGTATGTTAAACAAGATTTGTTTAATTGGTCAAAAGGATTCTTTCCTAATCCTTTAGAGATTTCGAAACCTAGAGGTTACTTGAACACCAAGTTTATTAAACTAGCCTAGTTTAATTGGTGGAAAAGTTTCCTAGGCTTAAGATTTTCGAAACCCTAAAAAACCCTAGAACATTAAACTAGTTGAGTTTAATTGTTTAAAAGAATTAATTAGGTTAATAATCTAAAACCTAGACAATTAAACAAGTTTATATTTAATAGGTTTAATTATTATTTTAATAGATTTATTAAGACTAGTTCTTTAAACCTAGAAATCTAGACAAAGTTTATTGTCTAATAAGGTTTAAATTAAAAAGTTTAAATAAATTTATTAGGTTTATAATCTTTCTTAGAATTTAAACAAAGTTTATTGTTTAAATAGGATTAATTAGAATTAATTTTTGATAAATAATGTTTTCGATCAAGAAAGTCAAAACCCTAGTTTTGATTGATCAAGAACAAGATTAGGGTTTAACTAATAAATGAGAATTAAAAGAAGTGTTAATTTTTAGTTCAAGAAATTAACAAGATGTATTTATTTATATATATATATATATATATATATATATATATATATATATATATATATATATATATATATATATATATATATATATATATATATATATATATATATATATTATATATTATATATTTCAGTTTTTTAAATGTTTAAAAAGGTAAATGAATTTTAAAAGATAAAATAGTTTATACGTATTTTAATTAGATTAAGTTAAAATACATACGTATAAATTAGATGTAATATTCTTATTAGAATGTTACAAGTTTATTTTAAAAAGAAATATATATATGTATATATTAAAATACAAGGTTAAATGGAACATTAAAAGTAATGTTATTTTTGATCTTTAAAGATATAATAATATAACTAGTTATTGTATAAGTTGATTATATAATTAAGACTAGAAAGTACAAAGTTATGATTTAATTATAACTAGAAATTGTACAAGTTAAAATTATATGATAGACTAGAATATACAAAGTTATATATTATTATTATAAGGTGTATAAAGTTATAAGTTATTATAACTAGGTAATTATACAAGTATAATATAAGTATTTTACAAGTCATGTAAGATACTAGATTAATGATCAAGGTTATATAACAAGTTAACTTTAGAACATATATTTAACTAGTTTGAGTTAAATGTAAGAAAAGTTTAAACAAACTAAGAATTATTATATATAGTCTTTATATAATAAAGGTTATTAGTTTCACCAAGTATAGACCGGTGATTGTGTTTGCTTAAGTTCCATCATGGTTGTTGGAGCTAGTGGGAGCTACACAAGAAAATCACAAAGTTTATGAATGTGTCACAATGACATAAGTTTTGGTCGAATCTAATAAGTCGAAACAAATGTTTAGTTTTATTGTTAGACATATGAAAAACTAGATGTGTTAAACTAGATTTATGATTCAAGTTTATGAATCATAAAAGAATTAAAAGTTTAACATAAGTTTTAAGTTTTTCAAGAAAGATAAAACAAGTAAGTTTTATTCTAGATAAGGTTTTCCACAAAACCTAGTGATACGTTTTGTACACCTCGTTTTTAGGTATACATATAAAACGCGCAAATTCTTGAAACTATAAGTTTTAAAGAAAGTTCTTAATGTTTAAAAAGGATGTCTTGTTGAATTCTTGAATTCACAAGTCACATATTTTAAACAAGGATTAAGATTGGAATAAGGTTTAAGTTTAGTTCAAGACTTAAACAAACCCAAGAAAAATCTTAGATCTAAGTACTATCCACCTAATGGAACACCTCACTTGTTAAACGATATTCATATTGTAAGGATAAAGAACCTTAGATATGTATTCAAATCATTGCGAGTGTTAGGGTGCGTAAGGTTCTGTGATAATCGTGAGTCCCGGCGCTGAACATCGCACTGTCTTAGATGGTCTGATCTACTTTGGTGATAATCGGGAGTCCCGGCTGTCACACCCCGCCAAAAGTGAGTTTTTACTTCATTTAAAATGTTTTGCGGAAGAACGAAGGTGTAACGTTCATGACAACATAGCAAAAATTAAGTAAACAAACAACCACTCAATAACGAAAAATAAAGGTTTGTTTCACTTTCCAAAAGTAGAAAGTTTCCAAAAATAGCAAGTTTCGAAAAATAGAAATTGTTTGAAATGAAATGATTGTTCGTAAACTTAATGTTTTAATCATGGCTCACGACAATCCCAATGCTCATATCCTCCAAACTCCACTGCACCTAATTACCTGGAAAAACATAAATAGTAAAAGGGTCAACAATAATGTTGAGTGAATCCACAGGGTTAATGTGTATGATGAAAGTAAAGTGATTTGCTACCCAAAATGTTTGTTATGAAAATGGTTTATGACTGAAAATGTATAAGGTTCAACACTCATATGATATGAGTAGTAAGTATGAAAATGTTTAGTATAGTTGTAGAATGGATACAACTACTAGTTATGTTTATGAAAAAGTGTTGAACAAAATGTTGTGTTTGACATCGCAATCAACACTTCAACTCCAGTATGTTATGTTATTTAATGGATATACACTCCCGGAAATGTCTTGGATAAACCAAGTAATGATCAAACGTTGTTGGGAGGATGAGTGTCAGCCAATAGTACTATCTGCATATCCATGGTCTAGATCCACTAGCTAATGATTGCTGGTAACCTTAATCCGGTATAATAATTGTTTGTCATGCCAATGCGATAATGAAAATGTATAGATGTTGTTGTACAGTCATAGTAAAACAGTAGCAATTTATGTTTATGTTTTCCACCCCAAAGTTTATAAAACAGTTAAAAGAGTAAAAGGGGTCTGTGGACTCACCTGGCAAAGCTTAGCGACAAGAAATTAAGACAGAGGAATCCCCGGGAGACTCCTAGCTTCCTAAATGATTTAACTACTGATTAGACTAAGCTAACACAGGCGATACTATATACGATATAAGATATATGATATACGTTAAATGTTATGTTATATGTTTTGTGACATCGAATGAACTTGGATTAATAAATGAAATGAAATGAAATACATTGGGTTTTATAAAATGAAATGAAATAGGCTCCAAAATGAAATGACATGAAATGAAATGATTCTCGAAATGAAATGATATGAAATGAATTGGACTACGAAATGAAATGAAATGAAATGGGCTTGGGTTAGGCTTATTGGGCCTAGATTGGGCCTATTGGGCCTAATGGGATTAATGGGTTGGGCCACTTGGGCCTCTTATTGGGCTTAGGTCCACTTAGGTTGGGTCTTAAATTGGGCTTGGCCCAATTGGGTTCGGTTTGGTTGGGTATGGGCCAAAGGTTTGGGCTTTGGTCCAAATGGGCTTGGATACTAATGGGCCAACTAATGTTTGGGCCCGATGGGCTAAGATAGATCGAATTGGGCCAAGTACGGGCCTTGGCCCGATTATATGTTCGGGTTTGGTCCACGATTTTGGGTCAATATCCGGCCTTGACCCTTTTAGCTTGTAGGTCAACATATGGTCAACAAAAGTCCACTAAAGTCAACTTAGGTTTATTTTGGGTTTGATGTGTACGGTTTTAGGATTAGGGTTTCGGTATTCGGGTTTGGCCGAGTAGGGTTTGGGTTTTGCACATGGGTGCGGGTCAATGTTGGTCAACTAGCTATCAAATGGTCAAATAGTCAAACATGCACTCAATTAGGGTTAGGGTTCGGCTAGGGTTTAACCTAGGGTTGGCCGAAGGCCAAAACCCTACGGGTTTGGGGTCTAGATCGGCTAGTTCAAGGTTTGTGTGTATAGATCGGGTATAGCTCGAGTCTAGGGTTCTAGATCTAAGGTTCAAACAAACAAATCGACGAATCAACAACAATTCTACCGAGTTCTAATGATTTAACCGAGCAACACACACATACATAAGCATGCATGTAGGCTACGGATTCGTGGGATGAGGGTGCATGCCGAGACCATATGGCCTTGGCCATGGTCTCGGGTTCGAACTAGGGACCAGATTTAACAAGAAAACTAACGAAATCAAAGGGGGAATTCGGTATACCTTGCTTGGATCGGACGAACAAGATCAAACACGAACAAGATCGAATGGTGATGGCTTGCGTCGAACTTGAGATCCGATGGTGCTAGGGTTCGGCCGAGATGATGATGAAAAAGTTTAGGGTTTAGGTATTAGATGGTATTTATAGTGAGGAGGCAACAAGAGTTTGAATCAAATTAAAACTCTTTTGAATAAGATGAGGATAAGAACAACATGATAAGGTCAAAACAAGTTTAATCACACCCCAAAGGGGTTCGGCCGAGTGGGTATGATCGAGCAAGGGGAGGCCGGCCACATTGGTGGTCGGTCTAGGTTCGAGTATTGGTTTTGTAGTTTGGTTCATTCGAGTCACGTTTAAGTTAGATCGTTACGTTTATTGTTTTATCGAGAATATTATCGTTTTAGAAATGTTTTAGCTCAAAGTGTGTCACCATAAGAAAGTAATAATGTTGTGTTGACTAAAATAGTCAAACACTAATGTATGGTGTAAAAATATGTATGTTTGTTGTGTATAAGGAATGCCAAAAATAGAAATGTCTATAAGTAGAAACTTTCTAAATAAGGAAAGTTCTAGAAATGAAATGAGGTTACATACCAGAAATATCGAGTTGTCACATTCTCCCCTGGTTGAAGAAATTTCGTCCCGAAATTTAAGACGAAGAACGAACAGGAGAGACAACGAGAAAAAGATGAGGATATTTCTTTCGCATTTGGTCCTCACGTTCCCACGTGAATTCAGGACCTCTTTTGGAGTTCCATCTGACTTTGACAATTTTGATCTTGCTTCTTCGCAACTTTTGCTCTTTCTAGTCAGATATTTCAATTGGTTCCTCAGTGAAATGAAGTTTGTCGTCGATGATGATTTCTTCAGTAGGGACGATAAGCGAAGGATCATGAATGAACTTCTTAAGATTAGAAACATGAAATGTGTTGTGAACATTGCTGAGCTCATTAGGAAGACGAAGGCGATAAGCAACAGCACCGATTCTTTCAAGAATCTCAAATGGTCCAACATAACGAGGACTGAGCTTTCCTTTCTTACCAAAACGTACAACACCTTTCCAAGGTGGTACTTTTAGCAAAACGTGGTCGCCAACAGCGAACTCTAAAGGCTTTCGACGATTATCAGCATAACTCTTTTGTCGATCTCTGGCAGCCTTGATGCGATCTTTGATTTTAAAAATCTTGTCAGTCGTTTCTTGTAGAATCTCAGGACCAGTAATCTGAAGATCACCAATTTCAATCCAGCAAAGTGGCGAACGACACTTTCTTCCATACAAAGCTTCAAACGGTGCGGCCTTAATAGTTGTATGATAACTATTATTATACGAGAACTCAGCTAACAGAAGATGAGAATCCCAACTTCCACCAACATCAATAACACATGCTCTCAGCATGTCTTCCAAAGTTTGAATTGTTCTTTCAGTCTGCCCATCTGTTTGGGGATGATAGGCAGTACTCATATCGAGGCGAGTACCGAGAGATTTTTGCAACGATTGCCAAAAACGAGACGTAAAGCGACTATCACGATCCGAGATGATCGCGACTGGCACACCATGCCGAGATACAACTTCCTTTAAATAAATTCTCGTTAACTTCTCCATTTGATCAGTTTCCTTAATAGGAATGAAGTGAGCTGATTTGGTCAATCGATCGACAATTACCCAAATTGTATCATGACCATTAGATGTTCGAGGCAATTTGGTTATAAAATCCATAGAGATTTCTTCCCATTTCCACTCAGGGATCTCTGGTTGTTGTAGAAGACCGGAAGGCTTCTGATTCTCTGCTTTCACTCTAGCACAAGTTAAACATTTGCTGACATAAACTGCGATTTCTTTCTTCATGTTTGGCCACCAATATAACTCTTTGACATCTTTATACATCTTGTCGGCACCAGGATGAATAGAATATTTGGATCGGTGAGCTTCATTCAAGATAACATTGCGAACACTTCCAAAATTTGGAACCCATAAACGATCCATGAAATAAAGAGTTCCATCCACCTTTGCTTCTTACTGCTTCTCCATACCACGCAAAGCTTCACTTTTGATGTTCTCTACCTTCAGGGCTTCAGTTTGGAATTCATGAACTTGGGAAGATAGATTAGAACGAACGGAGATTGGAAGGGCTCGAACACGACGAGGTTTAGGTTGCTCTTTCCGACTTAAGGCATCAGCTACCACATTAGCCTTACCAGGATGATACTTAATTTCACATTCATAGTCATTCATCAATTCTATCCATCTACGCTGTCTCATATTGAGATCTTTCTGATTGAAGATATGTTGCAAACTCTTGTGATCGGTAAATATTGTGCACTTGGTACCGTAGAGGTAATGTCTCCAAATTTTCAATGCAAACATAACGGCACCCAACTCAAGATCATGGGTTGTATAATTCTTCTCGTGGTTCTTCAGTTGTCGAGAGGCATAGGCGATTACTTTGTCATGTTGCATCAATACACAACCTAGTCCTTGGTGCGAAGCATCACAATACACCACGAAATTATCGGTTCCTTCAGGGAGAGATAGAATAGGAGCAGAACATAATTTAGATTTTAGAGATTGGAAGGCTGATTCTTGCTTTTCACCCCAGACAAATTTCTCATCCTTATGTGTTAATACCGTTAAATCCTTTGCAATCTTTGAGAAATTTTCTATAAATCTTCTATAGTAACCAGCAAGACCAAGGAATTGTCTTACCTCAGTTGGGGTCTTCGGAGCTTCCCAATTCTTTATAGCTTCTATCTTTGCAGGATCAACGTGAATACCTTCTTCGTTGATAACATGACCCAAAAATTGGACTTCACGCAACCAAAATTCACACTTGGACAACTTGGCGTACAACTTTTCTTTCTCCAACAACTCAAGAATGATTCTTAAGTGCTCTTCATGCTCTTCTCTAGAATGCGAATAGATGAGAATATCATCTATGAAGACGATAACGAATTTGTCGAGATACTGTTTGCACACTCTGTTCATGAGATCCATAAACACAGCAGGTGCATTGGTCAAACCAAATGGCATTACCAAAAATTCATAATGACCATAGCGAGTTCTAAAAGCAGTTTTGGGCACATCTTCATCACGAACTTTTAACTGATGGTAACCAGAACGAAGATCGATTTTGGAATAGAAACTCGATCCTTGGAGTTGATCGAATAGATCATCAATACGGGGGAGAGGATATCGATTCTTAATTGTTACTTTGTTCAACTCACGATAATCAATGCACATTCTCATTGAACCATCCTTCTTTTTAACAAAAAGGACCGGAGCTCCCCAGGGCGAGAAACTCGGTCGAATGAAACCAAGATCAAGAAGTTCTTGTAATTGCGATGGAAGTTCTTGCATTTCAGACGGTGCAAGACGATAAGGAGAACGCGCGATAGGTGCAGCTCCTGGAATCAGATCAATACGAAATTCAACTTGCCTCTGATGCGGCAGTCCAGGCAATTCACTAGGAAATACACCTGGAAATTCACGAACAATAGGAATGTCCTCAATCTTACGATCTTTGGACTTTGTGTCAACGACATGAGCAAGAAAGGCTTGGCATCCTTTACGAAGATGTTTTTGAGCTTTCATAGAAGTTATGATTTTTATGTTTCTGTTTCTTTGTTCACCTTGAATTATTAATGTTTCTGTTTCGGATAAGGGAATTCGGATTTGTTTGGTGTAACATATAATTTCAGCACGGTTCTTAGACAACCAATCCATCCCTATGACGATATCAAAACTACCTAGCTCTACAGGCACAAGGTCTATATCAAAAATGTGATCATCTAGGTCAAGCTTACAACCTTTAAAAAACTTCACTAGACCTAACAACCTTGCCATTTGCTAACTCGATTTCATAATTCACTTTCAAACGATCAGGATCTAGATTTAAGAAACTTTTAAAGTCGGTCGATACGAAACTCAAGTCGGCTCCCGAGTCAAATAAAATAGAAGCAAAATGATTGTTGACGATAAACGTACCAGTGACGGTATCAGGGTTCTCACGAGCTTCTTGAGCATTCATAACAAATGCACGACCACGACCATTTTGACGATCATTGTTGTTGTTGGCATTGCGATTGTTGTTACGATTGTCATTACGATTGCCATTGTTGTTGTTGCCATTCTGGTTATTGTTGTTCTGAAGTCTAGGGCAACGATTACGATAATGGTTAGAATCACCACACTCGTAGCAGACAGGATTCTTAGGAGGATTGTTGGACGAACACTTTCTGAAATTATGACCCCAGCGGTCACACTTGAAGCATTTCTCACACTGACCATCATGATGCCAGTTACATCTGCTACATAGAGGCTTGCTTCCAGCATAGGACTTAGATTCTGAATTTGACCGATTGTTGTTCTGAGTAGAGGCAGCATAATTCTTAGTCTTTTGGTATTTGTTCCCTTTGTGATCACATTTGTTGTCGTAGGAACGCTTTCCATTTTCATTGCTCACATTATCAGTAGATTTGCTAGACACCACTAGCTTGTCTTTGAACGATCCACTTCTCATTGCATCATCAGTCAACCTTGTTGCACGATTCACAGCATCTTCGAATGTTGTCGGTTCAGAAGCAATAACATGTGTACGAATAAGATCATGAAGACCTTGAAGATACTTTTCAATACGCTTGAATTCCGGAGTAACCAAATGAGGAACGAGACGAGCGAGTTCTTGGAACTTAGTTGTGTAGGTAACAATATCAGATCCAACCATGGACAGATTCCATAGTTCCACCTCAACTTTTTGTAGCTCTCTCCATGGGCAAAACTTTTGAGTTAACTGATCCTTGAACGTATCCCAAGTCATAGCATCAACAGTTGCACGACCTAAGACTTGCACTTGAGAATTCCACCAGGACAACGCTTCCTTGGACAACGTACTAGCAGCAAACTTCGTCATATTATCAGGGGCACATTGTATAACGCTAAAAATGGATTCCACCTTCTCAATCCAGTGGATGATAGCAATAGCACCTTCAGATCCAGAGTAGGTCGGAGGATGACAGGACGTAAAGGTCTTATAGGATTGACCTTGACGATGGGGATCTGAAGTTTAAATAAATAAGGAAAGAAAATGAGTAATAAGTAAAATAAGATGGAAATAATGAATCTTCTTTCATGGAGTCGTATATTATACCATTGTTTCCCACATTAGATGCACCAGCGGCATTTCCTCTTGCAGCGTTCATTTGAGCCATTGCTTCAGCGATACGGCGTTCCACCATTTGTTCGACAGTCTCAGCGTTTCCTCCTCGAGCCATTGATAAATTGCTGATACAAATGATAAGAAATTAAGAGATGAATAATATAGGAGGACTATAAGGAAAATATGTACTTATAATAGGGATCAAAGAGTAGATATACAATAGACGTAATAGTAGTAGTAGACGTAGATATAAATAGTCGTAATTATAGTAGTAGTAGAGACATATAGAAAATACAATTATAAGAACAATAGAAATTACTAAAATATCACTTTTATTAAACACATTCCTAATACATAATAGTTTTATAAGTAGGGCATATTTGCCAATACTAAGAAACAAAATACTAAAATAGCTAAACATAAAATCTAATAATAGAAAAACAAATATAGACGATAGGTAGATGACTAATCATCTTCTTCTGGCTGCTGGTCGTTTTCTTGTCGTCATGTAGAGTTCACCATCCTTCACCAGTCGATAGAGATAAGGACGCTCTCCAGGCTTGAGGTCAGGGGGTCCATTGGGATACACCGGGATAGGAGGCTGAGTAGGATGAAACCAATCTGCTGACGATATTGGGAAAGGCGTCGGTGTAAACACTGGTTTGGGAGACGGAGGAGGCGTAGCACGTCTTCTAGACGTGGCGGTACTCTGATCACTGTCGTACTGTGATTCTGACGAGATATTAATAACACTTGCTGACGACATTCTACTAAACACAGCGCATAAAAGTCTATTAGATTATGAAGTTGTAAGGCTTGCTGACATATGCTAGCTATAACACTAGGGCAATACTAACTAAGGCAAATGTTCTAAACTAAGAACAATGGAACTTCAGGATATGAGACTGAGCATGCCATGATTATTTTGATTTTATAAAAATGTTTGTTTTTCCCAAAAATCTTTTGTAGTTATAGACTAGGCTTGCTAATTCACTATAACTTATGCTCTGATACCACTCTGTCACACCCTGCCAAAAATGAGTTTTTACTTCATTTAAAATGTTTTGCGGAAGAACGAAGGTGTAACGTTCATGACAACATAGCAAAAATTAAGTAAACAAACAACCACGCAATAACGAAAAATAAAGGTTTGTTTCACTTTCCAAAAGTAGAAAGTTTCCAAAAATAGCAAGTTTCCAAAAATAGAAATTGTTTGAAATGAAATGATTGTTCATAAACTTAATGTTTTAATCATGGCTCACGACAATCCCAATGCTCATATCCTCCAAACTCCACTGCACCTAATTACCTGGAAAAACATAAATAGTAAAAGGGTCAACAATAATGTTGAGTGAATCCACAGGGTTAATGTGTATGATGAAAGTAAAGTGATTTGCTACCCAAAATGTTTGTTATGAAAATGGTTTATGACTGAAAATGTATAAGGTTCAACACTCGTATGATATGAGTAGTAAGTATGAAAATGTTTAGTATAGTTGTAGAATGGATACAACTACTAGTTATGTTTATGAAAAAGTGTTGAACAAAATGTTGTGTTTGACATCGCATGAACTGTTATCCCCAACAGGTAGCTAGTCTATTGAGTTAATATACCAACCCCTAAGTCCACAATGAACACTTCAACTCCAGTATGTTATGTTATGTTATTTTATGGATATACACTCCCGGAAATGTCTTGGATAAACCAAGTAATGATCAAACGTTGTTGGGAGGATGAGTGTCAGCCAATAGTACTATCTGCATATCCATGGTCTAGATCCACTAGCTAATGATTGCTGGTAACCTTAGTCCGGTATAATAATTGTTTGTCATGCCAATGCGATAATGAAAATGTATAGATGTTGTTGTACAGTCATAGTAAAACAGTAGCAATTTATGTTTATGTTTTCCACCCCAAAGTTTATAAAACAGTTAAAAGAGTAAAAGGGGTCTGTGGACTCACCTGGCAAAGCTTAGCGACAAGAAATTAAGACAGAGGAATCCTCGGGAGACTCCTAGCTTCCTAAATGATTTAACTACTGATTAGACTAAGCTAACACATGCGATACTATATACGATATAAGATATATGATATACGTTAAATGTTATGTTATATGTTTTGTGACATCGAATGAACTTGGATTAATAAATGAAATGAAATGAAATGCATTGGGTTTTATAAAATGAAATGAAATAGGCTCCAAAATGAAATGACATGAAATGAAATGATTCTCGAAATGAAATGATATGAAATGAAATGGACTACGAAATGAAATGAAATGAAATGGGCTTGGGTTAGGCTTATTGGGCCTAGATTGGGCCTATTGGGCCTAATGGGCTTAATGGGTTGGGCCACTTGGGCCTCTTATTGGGCTTAGGTCCACTTAGGTTGGGTCTTAAATTGGGCTTGGCCCAATTGGGTTCGGTTTGGTTGGGTATGGGCCAAAGGTTTGGGCTTTGGTCCAAATGGGCTTGGATACTAATGGGCCAACTAATGTTTGGGCCCGATGGGCTAAGATAGATCGAATTGGGCCAAGTACGGGCCTTGGCCCGATTATATGTTCGGGTTTGGTCCACGGTTTTGGGTCAAGATCCGGCCTTGACCCTTTTAGCTTGTGGGTCAACATATGGTCAACAAAAGTCCACTAAAGTCAACTTAGGTTTATTTTGGGTTTGATGTGTACGGTTTTAGGATTAGGGTTTCGGTATTCGGGTTTGGCCGAGTAGGGTTTGGGTTTTGCACATGGGTGCGGGTCAATGTTGGTCAACTAGCTATCAAATGGTCAAATAGTCAAACATGCACTCAATTAGGGTTAGGGTTCGGCTAGGGTTTAACCTAGGGTTGGCCGAAGGCCAAAACCCTACGAGTTTGGGGTCTAGATCGGCTAGTTCAAGGTTTGTGTGTATAGATCGGGTATAGCTCGAGTCTAGGGTTCTAGATCTAAGGTTCAAACAAACAAATCGACGAATCAACAACAATTCTACCGAGTTTTAATGATTTAACCGAGCAACACACACATACATAAGCATGCATGTAGGCTACGGATTCGTGGGATGAGGGTGCATGCCGAGACCATATGGCCTTGGCCATGGTCTCGGGTTCGAACTAGGGACCAGATTTAACAAGAAAACTAACGAAATCAAAGGGGGAATTCGGTATACCTTGCTTGGATCGGACGAACAAGATCAAACACGAACAAGATCGAATGGTGATGGCTTGCGTCGAACTTGAGATCCGATGGTGCTAGGGTTCGGCCGAGATGATGATGAAAAAGTTTAGGGTTTAGGTATTAGATGGTATTTATAGTGAGGAGGCAACAAGAGTTTGAATCAAATTAAAACTCTTTTGAATAAGATGAGGATAAGAACAACATGATAAGGTCAAAACAAGTTTAATCACACCCCAAAGGGGTTCGGCCGAGTGGGTATGATCGAGCAAGGGGAGGCCGGCCACATTGGTGGTCGGTCTAGGTTCGAGTATTGGTTTTGTAGTTTGGTTCATTCGAGTCACGTTTAAGTTAGATCGTTACGTTTATTGTTTTATCGAGAATATTATCGTTTTAGAAATGTTTTAGCTCAAAGTGTGTCACCATAAGAAAGTAATAATGTTGTGTTGACTAAAATAGTCAAACACTAATGTATGGTGTAAAAATATGTATGTTTGTTGTGTATAAGGAATGCCAAAAATAGAAATGTCTATAAGTAGAAACTTTCTAAATAAGGAAAGTTCTAGAAATGAAATGAGGTTACATACCAGAAATATCGAGTTGTCACACCGGCCCAAAAAGTACTTGAGTAGAATAAACATACTAGACTTTGTTACTAACTTAGAAATGTACAATTAGATTGTACAAAGTTCTAATAAGTTATAAGTCTAAAGATTCTACGACCCCTCGGAATCGTGTCAAGTCTTGATACGATCGGTAAGGATGTTACCTACCAGAAACAGCATGTCTCGTCGGGAAGTGACCAAACCTTGCGGCGAGAATGTGATATATGGATCCTAGGCCTAAAATATTAATTATGGGTTTATAATATATTTTAGAGAATGTTTGTTGATGATTACTAATTAAACTGGGTTTGATTTATAGACGGCGCAACAACCAACACGACACGTACCAATCTCTCACTACGCTTATTTCTAGAAAAGGACAAATAGACTAGGTCAAAGTTTCTCAATTGGAAGCGTGATCTTTGGATTATGCTTAGGCATGAGAGAAAAGGAAATGTCCTAGAAAGAGCAATGCTAAATGACCCTGCCACGAATGCTAGAGATGAATCAGGACAAGCATATTACGCTTGTAGAGTGTTCAACTCTTGCAAGATGGTTAAGGGATCATCAGTGAGTGTTCACGTCATAAAAAAAGAAAGAGCACATGGATCGTCTTAAAATGACTAGGACACCCAGTACCATTGCAGTTAGCAATAGTAATGATACTCAACTCGTTGTCAGATGACTATAAGCCTTATGTAGTCAACTTCAACATGCAAAACATCGAGCAATCCATTGATGAGCTATATTCCATGCTCAAGACTAATGAGTTGAGTTTGGGGACCATGTTTAAGAATGATCTCGTAGTAACTAATGATGGTAGTGAAAAGAGAAAGAGGCGCAGTGGAAAGGGAAAGGGTAAAACCAATCTCAGCCAAGACGTGCCTAAGGGTAATAGAGTCAAACAAAAGGGTCAAGAAGGTGAAGCCAAACAAGGCAAGAACCGAGAAACGGTGTCTTGGTTGTGGCAATGGTCAAAGGGTAGGGGGCAATGCAAGCTCCTCAGTTGACTTGACCAACTTCTAGATATTCACTTCAAGACACTTGTAAAGTTTATTACGAGTAACTCAACTTTTGCAATCGTTTATTGCAAGAGCTGATGTAAAGTGAGGATGGCCTGCATGAGATAGTAATGATCCCACAAGCACCAAGTTGATTTTATAATTCAGTATTTTTATTTTGGATTCATGGAAAGCAATTTTATTTTGTTAAGACAAATTTTTATGTTAAAACTCGTTTTTGGTTTTACCAAATTATGAATCCATGGTTGAATTATATTATGTGTGTGCATGTGTGATAATTACACTTGTCAAGGTTTTATGACTAGATTATAAGTCAAGTTTTGATTTACTTTATATTTCATATTTTATACTTGTTTGATTGTTGTGTGATAAATAATGTCTTAGAAGCTCAATACTTAGATACTAGAAATTAGAAATTTCTATTAAAGTATTTAAGAGATTTTATGAAAAGCATAAGGTTTAAAAGTTATTGAACCTAGTTGAAACATCTTAAGTAATGGTTACTTATGATAGTAAGTTTCAAGGTGTTAGTATTAATATAGTATGATTATATTGGATATAATCAAGATAGACTTCAAAGAGTATTATTACAAGTCTTTTATACTTGTAATAAAGGAATTTAATGAAGTCATAATTCCTTAATAGGAATAATTGGATATTCATAAAATCCAAGTGAAATGACTTAGACATTAAATGAACTCTTAAAAGGGACAAACTATATTAAAGTGTTTAAGAATTAATTGGTATTATTGCAAGTCTTTTATACTTGTAATAAATACAATATTTAATCAAGTCATAATTCCCTAATAGGAATAATGGATATTTGAGAAATCCAAGAAATGACTTTGGCATTAAATAAGATTCTTAAAAGATACTAATACACTTTAAGAATTGGAAGTATCGTTTCAAGTGTCTTATACTTGTTAGATACAGTAATCAATGAAAGTCATAATTCCCTTAAAAGGAATGTTGGATATTCACAAATCCAAAGGACGACTTTGATAATTGATTAATTCTTAAAGGGTTAAACTATAAGTTTTGACTAGGTCAAAAGAAGTAGTTTAAGTGATGCTTAATTTCCATAAAATTTAGTGGGAGCTATGACTAACATACTCACTAGAGGTACTAATGAATATAGTAAAGTTAGTTAGGACATTAACAACAAGGTTTACCAAGTCGTTAGCCAAAGAGTTAAGAGAAATAAATGATCAGTAATTAGATTATTGCAAACCTAATAGCGTGATCATAAGTCTTGTGATTAATTATTGCATATCTAATAGGATGTTCACATTCCAGTGAACAAGATAATCATTTAAGGAAATTTCTTTAACTAGTAAGAATTTCTACAAATCAAGTAGCTAAAAAAGATTTAGTTACAAGGAAAGTTTTATAGATTCAAGAAACTAAGGAGTTATTTTCCAATCCTCCTATGTTTACCGAATCATATAAAAAGGCAAGACTAGAATATGTTCTAAATGTTGCACGAACAATATCTAGCAAAGACAAAAGTAATAGTATTTTTAAATACTCGTCTTATGTCTTTAGTTTAATAGAAATGACTAATTGTAATTAGTGATAAAAGTTACAATTAAGGAATCATTGAGAAATCAACACAAACGCAAAGAATAAGTAATGATCCAGTAATAATTCAGTATCTATGTCCAGTGAGGAATAATACATGAGTTAGTATCATTATTATTCAGAATTTGTATGTTTTACAAACATCCATGAATAAAAGTATATTTATTCAAAAAGATATAAATCCGTGACTACTCGTCTTGGTGGGACCTTGATGGGACGTTAACGTCATCGCGGTATTTGGTGGTAGATTCGAAGTTCTTCGAAGATAGCTACACAAGTTTTGTGTAAACTAAATATCGGTGATATTTTGTTGGAGCTCGACAAATATTGGATTGACCGCCGTGATAATACTTCGTGGTTGAAAAGTTCAAAAGTATTATTCACTAGGATTGTCCTTAAGCCTGAGGTATTTGGTTTGGGATACATTGACTAATGTGCTTTGTTTCGTCGTAGACAATTCTGAAATATGGTTGTCATACGAGGCTTTACTGGGTACAAAGGAATTTGTATTTTGAATTGAAATGTATAACAAGATAGTAATTGCACCTCCTTCCTAGGAGAGATATTTATAGGTCCTTTGACATGATGATAACTGGAAAGTGCATGGCCATGCCCAAACGAACTGATTTGTTCTTTGTCATTTATCACAACAATTTGAATAAAGAAGTCATGAAATGATTTTGAATACATGAGTTGATAATTTCTACCATGCTCGTATTCATTATCACAAATATCGTGCTGCAAGGGATAAACCTAACATAGTTGCCCAAGAAGTAGAGACATAATGTTCTTTACTAGGAGACGCTATTAAAGAGTTTTTCAAGAAACTATACCTGGGTTACGTAAGCTGTTTTTATGGGGTTGGTTACCTACATGCCCATCTAGAAGGCCACTGTAGCTCCACCCTCTCCAAGTTTGCATGCATTAAGACAAAGGTTACAAACTTGCACAAGTGGGAGTCTGAAGGATTTATGTGCACAGTTAGTCAACCTATGACGATACGCATCCATGCCTACGAAACAGTTAAGGGTCACACCGGTGAGTGCATGTAATACGAGTAAGATATGTAATGATACTTGGAAGAGGATTGATTCATAATAGTCATTTATGAATCAAGTTAAGTATTAAGTCAAGTTTGACTTATTACTAGATTAGTTTAACTAACTAATTAATACAAGTATTTGTACATTTACTAGTTGAGTAAATATACAATGTGTTAATTATAGATTATCCATGATATGATTTAAAGCTATTAAATCATATAGTAATTGGATAATATTATTGTTTAGATTATATAAAGTTTATTATATAATCAATTATTAAAAGTATAAATACAAAGAATATATTTCGTGTATATGGGTACCGAAATATTGAGTGTATAATACTAGACATTTAATAATTAACTATAACAATAATAACTAGTTAAACTACAAGGGTTTAATGTGTAAAAGATAAGTTTAATTAAGATTTTTATCTTAATTAAACTAGAAGGGCCCTAAGTGAAAGTCCTTCTATTATAAATAGAAGGCTTGGGGTTCCCTTATTGTGTTACACCATAATTGTCGAAACCCTAGCCCCACCCTCTCCAAGTTTCAGCCGAATAGAGGGAGAACACAAGTTCTTGTGTTCTTCGTTCTTCGTTCTTCGTGTTATACAAGTCTTGAAGATCCAAGATCATTACAAGGATCAACTAGAAGATCACTCGTCGTGTTCATCATCAGTGGATTTATCATAAGAATTAACCAAGGTATGATGCATGGAACACTCTTTCTTCCTCTCCTCTTGTTCGACCGAAACCAACCAAGAACCCTAGGGTTCTTGGTAGTTGTCGAATTATACACAAGTGTGTGTGTGTGTTCGGGTTTTCGTACAAGGTTTCTTTCATTGTTAATCTAATCTAGATTTCCAAGATACCAGTCCTTTAGGGTTTAAGGATTAGGTTTATGATCAGTAAACCTATAAATAGCCATTTTAAACCGTAATAGGTGTCCATAACCCATATGAATGTCCCGTGTACCGTTATAACCACTAGCTATGACCAATAACCTCAAAGTATCCATTTTCAACCGTAATAGGTGTCTGTAACCCAAACGAATGGGCCATGAACCATTATAGCCACTAGCCATAACCAATAACCTATAACTATCCATTATAAACCGTAATTGTTGTCCATAACCCATACGACTGGCCCGTGAACATAACCACTAGCTATGACTAATAACCTATAAGTATCCATTATAAATAGTAATTGGTGTCCATAACCCATACGAATGGCCCGTGTACCTTTATAACCACTAGTATGACCAATAAACCTATAAGTATCCATTTTAAACTGTAATAGGTGTCCATAACCCATATGAATGGCATGTGAACCTTAATAAACACTAGTTATGACCAATAACCTATAAGTATCCATTATAAATCGTAATTGGTGTCCATAACCCATACGAATGGCCCGTGTACCATTATAATCAATTGCTATGACTAATAACCTATAAATATCCATTTTAAACCGTAATAGGTGTCCATAACCCATATAAATGGCACGTGAACCTTAATAACCACTAGTTATGACCAAACACCTATAAGTATCCATCTTAAACCGTAATTGGTGTCCATAAGCCATACAAATGGCACTTGAACCATTATAACCACTAGCTATGACCAATAACCTATAAGTATCCATTATAAATCGTAATTGGTGTCCATAACCCATACGAATAGCCCGTGTACCATTATAACCACTAGCTATGATCAGTAAACCTATAAGTAGCCATTTTAAACCGTAATAGGTGTCCATAACCCATATGAATGGCCCATGTACCATTATAACCACTAGCTATGTCCAATAACCTAAAAGTATCCATTTTTAACCGTAATAGGTGTCTGTATCCCAAACGAATGGTCCGTGAACCTTTATAGCCAGTAGCCATGACCAATAACCTATAACTATCCATTATAAACCGTAATTGTTGTCCATAACCCATACGAATGGCCCGTGAACCATTATAACCACTAGCTATGACCAATAACCTATAAGTATCCATTATAAATAGTAATTGGTGTCCATAACCCATACGAATGGCCCGTGTACCATTATAACCACTAGCTAAGACCAATAAACCTATAAGTATCCATTTTAAACCGTAATAGGTGTCCATAACCCGTATGAATGGCCTGTGAACCTTAATAAACACTAGTTATGACCGTAACCGATAAGTATCCATTATAAATCGTAATTGGTGTCCATAACCCATACGAATGGCCCGTGAACCATTATAATCAATTTCTATGACCAATAACCTATAAATATCCATTTTAAACCGTAATAGGTCTCCATAACCCATATAAATGGCACGTAAACCTTAATAACCACTAGTTATGACCAAAAACCTATAAGTATCCATCTTAAACCGTAATTGGCGTCCATAAGCCATACAAATGGCACATGAACCATTATAACCACTAGCTATGACCAATAACCTATAAGTATCCATTATAAATCGTAATTGGTGTCCATAAGTGTTAGGTCACAACAACCCTGGATTGATTGTATAATTGATAGATTAATTAGACTTAAGACAATAAAAGTGATGAACACAATATTAGAGTCAAATGTATAATTCCACTAAGTGTGGCTTGTTGCGGAATAATAAGACCACTGGTCAATTCCACGATATGAAATGTGAAAGTGTAAATTGGTGAGTACTCCTTTGCCAGGTGATCTCTATTTATAGTGTTATAGAGATCTTACAAAAGGGGCAAGGAGTAATTGAAGGACTGAGAAAGGAAAGTGACCGAGATTAAAGGGATTTGATCTGGTCTGTTAAACATGGTAATGTTTAACTCAGTCCTTGTACTCAGTTTTGGATGTCAATATTAAGTCCCAACACTGAGTCACCAATATTTTCTACTCAGTGTTGGACCAAGACTTAGCTAAATTATTCTACAAACTATTCTAAGCTAGTCTAGTCTGTCTTGTTATCTTAAGATCCAAAGGGGTAAGGCTTTTTGCCTTAACAATCTCCCCCTATCTAATGATAACAAGACAATATTACTAAAGAGAAGTACAAAAATAAAATTGTAGAGTCTTCTTCTTCATCCTCTGCTAATAACTTCATGCTCATAGAAGACTTCTTGCTTTATGTGGACAAATTCATCTTTCTTTCTAAGCTCTTCTCTTCTGTTCCACAGTACAGCAACAATCTTCTTTCTGAACCAAGCATCCTCCTTCTTGGTTATCAACCATTTTAATCCCACCAGATGACTGATGTTTGCTTTTGGGAGATCTTCTTCTGTTATAAAGCATTCTCTGTCATCTGAGTCAGTGTACATATATCCAGAAGTTGGATATATGGTGCTCTTTTGATCCTGAAAGACAAGAGTAGGAGGTACATGGTATTTATTCAAGAAATTGAATGTGGTAAGACACTCAAGTTTTTTGTTTCTGTATGCCTCAGTCATTACACTGAGTGCCCTGTACTCCCCTGGAAATAAAATCCCATTCTCAAAGCAAACTGCAGCAACTGCCCAGATTTCATCTATTATCAATTGGGCTTGAGAGGATCTTGAGGGCAACTCCTTGATCATTCTGGTGATCTTGATCCAGTCTTGGAGTCCCATGTTCTGAATATCATGAAGAAGAATCTTCATGGGAGGACTGACTGGCCCAGTACAGGTAGCAACAATTGATCCATTGACCATTTTTACTTTGATTTTGTTGACATCAATGTTTAACTAGTATATGTCCCTCACACTGAGAAAGACTTTGTTTCTCAGTATTTCCATCATTGTCTCTCTGTACCTTGTTCTCTGAGCAACTGAGTTCCAATACTGTTCTTTAAGGTCTGCTCCTTTCAGTCTTCTTCTGTGAGATGTTGATGGAACAATAGTCTCAGTATCAGGATCAGTCTCAGGTTCCTCTCTGACACCAAGAGCATGTAGGTAGAAGAATTTTTCTGCTTCATCTTCTAATTGGTGTGCAGTCTTCCTTGGAACCTGCTCATCATCATGAACAGACCTTTTAGGTCTAGTGATTAGAGGAGCTGGAGCAGGTTCTTCACTTGATTCAGAAGACATGACAACTCTTGACATTCTTCTAGTTGATCTTCTAACTGGTCTTGGTTCACCCTGAGCTGGTAATTGTGGATCTCTTGGAGGCTCTTCATCATCGGAGGATGATGATGAGGAGCTTGGTTCATGAGCCATATCCAGTGCAAATTTTATGAAGTTCTGAGTTGGCACTGGATTTGGTTCTTCATCATCATCAGCAATGGGCCACACAAATGGCCTATACACAATAATTTGTAGGTTGTTCTCATACTGATCAGATGGCACAGTATGAACCTGCAGAGGTTGGTCAGTGTCAGTCTCCCCCTGAGCAGATGGCTCAGACTGGTTCTCTTCATGTTGTTCCAGGAAAGACCTTCCTCTTTCTCTTCTTCTTTCATACTAAAACCTAAGAGGTTCAGTATCAATGACTTGCTGTGATTGTTGTTGTTGTGGAGGTTGATCTTCATTTATTTTTCTTCTTTTCTCCCCCTGAGCAGATGGCTCAGGTTGATCAACCTTATCTTCTCTTTTTCTCTTCCCCCCTTATTGTTATCACTGGATGTGGAGGGAAGGGGTTCAGTATCACCACCTGCATCTCCTTGAGAATTGTCATGTGTAGGAGATGGCATAGGTAAAGTGGCAGCATCAGTATCACCCTCTTGATCTTCATTTGTGGGTGATTGCTTAGGCTCAGTATTATTATCTCCACCTTGATCTTCATTATCTCCACTGTGTTGAGATTGTGGAGTCAGTGGAGGTTGTTGATGTTGTTGTTGGAGTAATGCAACAGATTCTTTTAATGAATCAATCTCATTACTCATGGTTTCCATCCTGGCCGGTATTGTATTTTGTGTGTTCTGCATAGCCAAGATTTGTTGCATGATTGTCTGCAAGGAAACTGTAACATACGTGTTTTATTTTGAGAGTTGGAAAATTTTTAAGATTGATAATAACTGGTAAATGATAAGGTAATAAGTTTTGTTAGATGGAAGTATTGTTAAAAATCTGTATTTTCGGTATTTGGATAAGTGGCATAGGTCAAAAAGGAAGAAAAATTGTGAAATTGCAGTATTTCGGAAGATAGCGGCGCTATCTTAGAGATAGCGGCGCTATCTTGTGTAAAAGGGGACATCAACTCGAAATAGCTAAGGGGGAAACGCGAAAAATTTAGAGATAGCGGCGCTATCTCTGGAAATAGCGGCGCTATTTAGCGCGGGGTCGAGATAGCGGCGCTATCTTTGGCAGATAGCGGCGCTATCTTGTGCAGATTAGGCATAAAATCGGGTTTTTGACCCATTTCAGCTCATTTTCTTCATAGAACGAGTTGGTGATTTCTCTGGGCGATTTTGGTGAATCAAGGACGAATATTGGTGCAAATCAAAGAGGTTTTCATCATAAGATCAAGTTATAAAGGTATGATGCTTAGTTTTTGTTCATGCAAGTGATTTAGGGTTAAAATTGGAGAAGAATCAAGAACCCTAGGATAGGGTTTGGATCACAAAACTGAAATTGATGATTGTAGACTATGTATAACTGATATTGAACTAGGAAATTGGAAGTTAGCATGTGATTATGCACTAGATGTATAGTTAGAAGTTTAGGGTTTTGGGGTTAATCACCAATTTTGGGAAATTGGTGATTAAGGGTCATATTAGTAGTGATTTTGAGCTTGTATATTGAATGAGATAAGTATAATTGTGATAGGTAAACAATTGGGAAATTGTGGTGATTGTATCGATCGGTGACAATGGAATATGACTAAAGGAAGTACTTGGCTCGTGTTGTCAATCGCTTGATTCCAGGTGAGTTCATCTATGTACAACTGTATACTAGTAGTTATATATATTTAAATGCTACGTGTTTAATTGTTATTTGGTTTATTATTATCACATATGCGATGCCTAGAACATTGAATTGGTAATTCTAGTGATTTGACTGTAATATGATTAAATGAAGTTTGACTCAGTAATAGACTTTTGCTATGTGTATTGACTTGTAAGAAAATAGTGATTATTTGTAGTATGCCTTGTGTATAATCTTTTGATAGATGTCTTGATTGATGGAATATCCTTGAAGTGTCTCACTTGATATCGATTCATGTCGTATAAATTCCTTGTGTTATGTCTCGGTTGGATTGCTCTAGTATGAGATGCATTTTCATTGATTCGGGTTGTGATAATCCTATTGTTCCGGTCTCGTGGAGTCATCATTGTTATTGTTTCGTTTGATATCGAATATGAGTTACCCGTACGAATTCCTTGAGAGATAATTTCGTTTCGTGAGGACCCACGGCGGCTTGAGTATTACTTTGTGTAATATGTTGAGCGGTGGACGCGGGAGTACCTGGCGGAGGAGTGGTATGGACCGTGGTGGTGAAGCTGGATCATGGACTCGGTTAGGGGTGCCATGATCACCTTCATCGGCCTCATTCCCTAATGGCCTAAGGGGGAATGACGCACTTTGATTCGTTTGGATGGTATTGAGATCTCATTGGTTCATGATGCGGTATTGTCTATCGGTTCCGGTGGTTAAGTGATGATTCTCGTGGAGTGTTGATTCGGTGATTGGTTCTCAATTGTGGTTATTATCTTGCAAACTCTTGTTGATTCTTGCGATAAAGTTGTATTCTCAATGTCAGACATTCAGTGATTCTTGTTGATCCCGGATAAGTGTTGGTACTCGGCTATGACGGATTCTCGGTAAATCTCATGTTAAGTTGTAAAGCTTCTCGGTCAGTTATGTATTGATGTGTATTTGCTATAATATGAATTACTTAAGTAGCTTTATACCATTTATATGTTATTATTACTTTGTTTTGTATATAATGCTAGTATTATTTTGTACTTTATGAACTCACTAAGCTCGTTGTAGCTTACCCGTTTAGTGGACTAACTTTTTACAGGAAGAGATAAGAGTAAGCATATAGGATCTTGAAGTTGATCGGAGGTTTAGAAGTTATACTCCGGGCGTATATTTAGGTATGTGGGAGTTTGGTAGTTTTGTATTGATAACCTTTTGTAGTTAGCTGGTTTGTATCCATAGTCTTTGTTGGTAGTGAGATCTTGGCTCGTTTGTTGTATTTGTATAGTTGTTATCTGTTTAGAATGGTTAATTGTAATTAGATAGTTATTAGAAAATTGTTCATTTTGATTGGTGGGATTTCTTGACCCGGTCGTTACAATATGGTATCAGAGCATTAGTTTGAGTGAACTAGGTATCATTGCGGTGCTTAGACTCAAACTTAGGTGTTAATGGTGTAAGTGTATGGATTATGGGTTTAGGATGGATACAAACCATAGGTTTAAGTCTAGAAAATGGGTAAAGGGTTAACAATAGGAAATGGTATGATTAATGATATAATTGTGTGGACTTAAATTTCGGTAAATCATGGATCAAAGATGTGGTAAATGTGATCATGGGGTTTCTGAATGAGGGGAAATTTCATGCTTATCTTGAGGCATGAAACAACTTTGTTAAATGAAAGAGGAACAAGTGTTTGTTGTGAAGAGAGATTGATGAGTAGAATTGTTAATACGGTTCGTTCTATGTTTGAATAACTTAGAAAAGGAGAGAAAAGTAAGTCGAAGGCTAATGTGGTGATTGAATCTTTAAGTAAGAAATTTGGGGCAATATCCTTTAAAACCTTTCGTAGCAGTGAAGCTATCGAATTTGCGGGTGTGCCTGATCCTGTAGAGGCGTTGTTGAGTATTGAAAACTCAGACAAGGTATTCTATGTATCACATGTCTACGGGGAAGATCAAAATGTTATGTGACCGCTAGGCTTTCAGGAAAGGCGTTGATCTGATGAATAGTTTGTATAAAATATTAAGCGAGGAAGAAGAGGATCATATGATTTGGTAACCGTTTATAGTTCGTTTTCTTGATTAATATAGCTCTAGTGAGATGAGAACAAGGATTGGGAAAGAATTCTTGGAAATTAGATTAGGAACAATGTTGTTAGGCGAATATGAAACAGTGTTTAATCCGGAGGCACAATTTGCCACAAAATTCATCCCAAAATGGAGTAAAGAAAGTGTAAGTGCTTGTGGAAAGTTTAGATATGAAAATTAAGATTGTGCTAGCAAATATGATATTCCTTTGTCGCGAAAGTTGTTGAATATGTTCGGAAAGGTGAGTATGATTTGAACCCAAGTAGAGTGTTGATTCCTGAACCAAAACGTTATAAAATGAAACAATTCAATTTTCCCCCGCAGTTCAGTGTCAGTTCTTTTCGAAACAGGTATAAGTAAGGTCTATGTGAAAGAATATATTATGTGTATAACTTTGATAATTTTGTAGTCGGGTGCAACCTGTAAACGTCGACATTGTAGTAGAAATCATAATGGACGATGTAAGAATTATCAAGAACCTTGAAGTATTAGGTTTGTGGTGAAAACGGACACAAAAAGGTCTAGCTGTCCGTACAAGGATGCAATTATTAGTCTTACGGAAAGTTGGGATACCGAAAGTGTCAATGCTCTACTCTTTCTAACAAGTCGCCGAAAATGAAACTTTGGTTCATCAGTCTTTTGTGACGGGTACTCTAAGCAAAAGGAGGAGGTTCCTAAGGCAAGAGGTTGTGTGTTCAAATACCTCTGAGGAAGCTTACGAGGATGCTAACGTCAAAATTGGTACATTTCTTGTTAATACTCTAATCGTTCGTAGATTGTTTGATTATGAAGAATCTGATTTATTGTGTGTTACTGGATTCGTTTGATCTTTGATATGGTTTTCTTATCCGATAATGAATCTGTTATATATATGTTGATGTTGTGAAAAGTGAAACTTTAATGGTCACAAAGGATATGAGGATTTAAGTATTGGAAATTAATGACCACAAAGTCTATATTGATTTAGGGTTCATAGAATTTGTCAAGTTTAAACATTATTATTGGAACGGATTAGGTAATGAAGTATATAGACAACCTTATGTGTTTTAGAAAAGATGGACCGAAATTTGGTTGAAAGGGAATAACCCGAGTAAGTGTAGGGTGAAAATAGAATGGTGAATTAGTGAATAAATTGGTTCTTGTAAGTGGTAATTCTTTCCTATAAATGCGTTAGTGATGTGGAATGGGTATTGTATGCGGAGATGATATTGATATCCTCGACGAGTTAGATAGGCTATGAGCAAAACTTGAAACCCGAGAATAATAAAACTAAAAGAATACTGAAGTATGGAACTTGGATGAGCTAGGAACTATGGTAAGGTTAATCATAATATGAGTTTGGACTTTGATCATGTTAGTAGATGTTGATTAAGCTGGAACTTAATTAGTATGAACTAAATATAATGTGGTTATTGAGGTGGTTATGATGCAATTAGTTTAACCTAAATCTCAGTATCATGCATTTGGATTCAATTGCGGAATAATTAGTTAAAAATAGAACTTGAATCAATATAAAGTATTGGCTATGTACATAGAACAAGTAATTGGTTATGGTACGAAGTTTTGACCATGTATATGAGATCCAACTTTGACTTTGGGAATAGTATGAATTGAGAATTTGCTAAATGACATAAAATTTGATCTGGTCTGAGGAATAGTTTGGGAACAAAGTTATTGATAGTGGGGAAGTGTGTAGTAACCGGTTATGGATATTTAAAATTGGTAATGTACTAGAAATAGCACAAAATTCAAGGTTAATGAATATGTTTATAAGTAAGAATTATGAAAGAACTGTATTTTGTATCTAAGCCTTGTAATGTAATTATCAATTCAGGCATGAGAAATGGTTAACTACTAATCGAGTCGACTTTATAGATTGCGGGCTTACTGTAATAATAATGGATAGTTTATCAATGTTCAAAAGATTGAAATGAGTTTAATGCAGGGTAAGAGTCTGAAGCAAAGGATCATGTGATGAAATTTAGTTAAAGGAATGCCGACTAATCTCATGTAATGAATGAAAAGTATGGATACAGGTGGCGTAATTGGAATTAGTCCTAGGGAATTGTCATGGGAGATCGATTTATACCTAGAAAAGAATGGAAGGGAAGTTTGAATACACTCGATGAAATGGCTCCTTTGACTGATTATTGACTGAAGTCAAAGTCAATTTGATTAAGAATATGAAGAAATTGAGAAAGGTATGTAATTAATGAATACCATATTTGTTAAGTTAATTGTTAAAATTTTATGATAATATTAAGAATTTGGCCCGTTTTAAGGAAGGAACGGTTAACATGAATCTGTCATTATATGGGTATTGGTATGGCTAGAATGTAACTCGTTAAATACTAAATTTTGAAATAGTATGGTTTTGACCCGTTTGAGTAATAATTTGGTTAAATGTAAATTGGTCAAAGAAGGTAGTCTTGGTTTTACATATAAAATAAGTGTCTGATTTTGACCATTGTATGAATTGAGGAATTGCAATTCATATGAATTTTGGCTTGTTTGAGTGATCGAGTAACATGGAAGCTATTTGTTGATTTAAGGTATTTCATATACTTATTGTTAATAATGTAGATATATTTGGCAAAACGGTTCTTTTGACATAAGTCAAAGTTGTTAAGAAATTGGAATATGTAGCCAGTATTAGTCAAATGGAAAACTAAAGAATGAAATGTTCATAGATGGAATGGTGATTGAGGAAAGAAAGGATGATAAAATCAAAGATGCTATTTCGTTCAAGTCAACCTAATTTCGGGACGAAATTCTTAAATTGTAAAGACCGAAACCAAAAACGACCTTTTTTATAGCATCAATACAACCAAACCATCTAAATTAACCAACATACAAATTTTAACATAAACCACCAAAAGAAATTAGACATGCTAAGAACCGACTATCTATACCGGATACAAACCGACTAACCAACCCATGACAAAATGTACAAAAAAAAACTACATGTCTATACCAAAAGAGAAGCTTTTCCAAGCTTCAAGCAACTCCAACTTCAATCACCTACTCACACTTGTTCTTGCCTTTATCTATACCTGAAAATGGTGACAACTAAAAGTGTAAGCTATAAAAGCTTAGTGAGTTCCACAATGTATAATGTTATACTAAATAATTATATAAATGATCAAAATAAACAAACTATTAGAAACGGGTCAAAGTACCGGGTTAACATATCAACATCCTCACGAAGTATCACATATCCATAACGGGTCAACAATGATCAAAGTGTAATATCCAGATTTAACAAAGTGCGTCATTCCCCCTTAGGCCATTAGGGAATGAGGCCGATGAAGGTGACCATGGCACCCCTAACCGAGTCCATGATCCAGCTTCACCACCACGGTCCATACCACTCCTCCGCCAGGTACTCCCGCGTCCACCGCCCAACATATTACACACAGTAATACTCGAGCCGCCATGGGTCCTCACGAAATGAAATGTCACTCAAAGCAATCCACTCAAATGGGTCAAGGCAATGTTACGAATCAACAAGATGGTCTCAATGTCAAAGGGCAACGTATAGGACTATCAATCGAAATGGATTCCAACTAACCACATTTACATATATATAATTATAAGTATACACGTTACACATAGTGAACTCACCTGGGATTAAGCAACTTCAATGTCAAACCGAGCAATTCCGACGTCACCGATCAATGGAGTTATCACAACCTCCCAATGGTTTACCTAATATAATCACACATACTTCAATCAACATTCTAGTCCATAACATAACTAAAATTGATCCTAATCACCAATTTTCCCCAAAAGTGATGATGAACTCAAACCCTAATTATCAACTTATTCATACTTGCACATGATCACATGCTAACTACAATTCTCATAGCTAAATACTCAGTTACACAAGAGTACCATCTCAATTTCCAGATTTATAACTCAACATTCAACTAGGGTTCTTGGCCTAACATCTAAATATCTCAATTTCTACTCATGCATGAAGAAAGGGATGGTAAATTACCTTAATAATCAACACTAGAGATGATAACCCTTTGATTCCCAGCTAAAATATGCCCAAGAACATCCAAAATCACCAAAAATCATCCACAACCGAGAGGAGAAAGCTCTAGAACTGAAATGAGCTGAAATGGGTCAAAATCCCGTTTTTATGCCTAATCTGCACAAGATAGCGCCGCTATCTTGCCACCCCTTGCTTTTTAGCGCCTCTATCTCCAGAGATAGCTGCTATCTCCCAAATTTTTCACGTTTTGCCCAATGCTATAATGAGTGGCTGTTCTAATTGCACAAGATAGCGCCGCTATCTCTAAGATAGCGCCGCTATCTTCCCAAAAGGCTGCAATTTCGCATTTTTCTTCCTTTTTAACTTATACCACTTAATCCAATACACAAAACACAGATTTTTCATCGAAAATTTAACTACCAAGACTTAATTCCTTATCACTTATCAACTAATACCGAACTTAACAATTAAAATGCATGGATTTAAAACACGTACCTCTTCCACTTGAGCCTGCTGGACATGAGTACCCTGCACAGATGGTGCTAAAGAAACAAAAACATAGTAACTGGTTAGTATGGAATGGCTTATCAAATAGAATTGTGGTTTTGTTAAATTCTAAAATCATTTAAACAGAGTTTTTGAAGTCTGTATTTCATCTGGTGTATGATGAATATTTGTGGACTTGTGCATAGCATGTGTAAGAAATTTTCAGTATAAGTGATTGTAATTTGTAGTAGCTCAGTATAGGAGAAGTCACTTTTTCTGAAAATGGTTAAGGTTAGGGAAACGAAGCCTGAGATATGCTTCTTTGTTGTTTCAATGTTTATCACTCGGTGTTAGAGTGATAACAGTAATGTGGCTTAAACCCCATGAATTTTACTTGGATAGTGTAGCTTTAGGGTTTTTGATCATTTCTTAAACCATGTTATCCAATTTAACATAAATTGGGTATGATAGAAGCAGTACCAGTGGGTGTCAGTGTGACATCAACCACCATTGTCTTTTTATATGTTAAGACAACTGTAGGCTGGCAATGATTTTTTGTGCTCAGTGTAGGAATTTTTCATATTAGCAGTGGGCTAACTATGTTGGCCTTAAGAGGATATATAATTTTAAAAAAAAGTGTTTGAGACTTTGGTCAGTATTGAGTTGGTACAGGTCCATACTTAGTCTCTTGGTTTTGGAAAAAAAAAATATATATAGGAGTTTGAGGGCTTTATTAGAAATTCATACCTGAGGCTTTGTCAGATTCCCTTCTTCCTTCTACAGAGATAGGTGCTGGATCGTTTGTATGTTGATTGGAACCTCCAGCACCTTCTTGATTTTGTGGTTGTCTTTCTTGTGGTTCTTCTTCCAGATTTTGTTGCTCATATGCAATTTCAACATCCAATGGAACATATGGTCTTCTAGTGTTGGATGTTTCAGTGTTGGATGTAGACTATGCAATACTGAGTCCGTTGAGAGTGCAGCCATAATGACTGGACTTAACCTTCTTCTAACCCTTCTTCTGATGATTAAGGGTTGATCTTCAGTATAAGAAGCTGATGCAGTATTTGGAACATCATGTTCTGGTTCTTGTACTGGAGGGGGTTGAACATCCTCCATCTCAACATCATCATTATCATTAGCATCAACGTCACCATAATCATCATTCATCATCATCCATGTGAGCCTCTGCAATGGCTAACATGGAAGCACATAGTGGTGGTTCATCTTCCCTAGGCTGATGAAAGAATATCTTTTCATGGATGGGAAGAAGATCAGCTCTAACTCCATCAAAATCATCATACATATTCTCTGGCATGGAATTTTGGAAGATAATGAAGGGTTTCATAACACTGATCGACCACTTGGGTCAACCACCTAGTACACTTGGTTCGACCATACTGACCAAGAACATGAACTTGTTCTTGACCGGTTAAAACCAACTAGCTGATTTAATCCCTAAAAGCGGAAGTGGGATTAAACCTAATCATTAAACCCTAAAGGATTGGGATCTTGGAAATCTGGATTAGATTAACAAGGAAGAAACCTTGTACGAAAAACTCGAACACGCACACATGCTTGTGTGTATTTCGACTAACACCAAGAACCCTAGGGTTCTTGGGTTCGAATTCGACCAAGGGGGAGAAGAAGGGAAAAGGGTTTCCCAAAACATACCTTAATGTTTGCTTAAGAAAGTCCACTAATGATGAACACAACGAGCGACCTTCTAGTTGATCCTTGTAATGATCTTGATCTTCAAAGACTTGAAGAACACGATGAACGAAGAACACCAAAGTTGGTGTTGCTCTTGTTCTCGGCCGAAGCAAGGAGAGTGAGGGCTAGGGTTCTTTTTGTGGAGTGTAAGCAAGGGAATGATTAGGTTTAAATGAAACCATAAGCCTTCTATATATAATAGAATAAGTTTCATTTAAGTCCTCCTAGTTTAATTAAGATTAATCTCTTAATTAAACTTATCCTCTTACACTTCAAACCCTTGTACTTTATCTAGTTATTATTGTTGCACTTAACTATTAAATGTCTAGTATTTGTACACTTAATATATTTCGGTATTATACATACACGAAATATATACTTGTATTAATACTTTTAATAATTGATTATATAATAACCTTTATATAATTTACACAATAATATTATCCAACACCATATGATTTAATTGCATTAAATCATATTATGGATAATCTATAACTAACACATTGTATACTTACTCAACTAGTAAATGTACAAATTCTTGTATTAATTAGTTAGATAAACTAATCTAGTAATAAGTTGAACTTAACTTAATACTTAACTTGATTCATAAATGACTTATTATGAATCAATCCTCTTCCAAGTATCATTACATATCTTACTCGTATTACATACCGGTGTGACCCTTAAGTATTTCGTAGGCATGGATGTATCATCATAGGTTGAATAACTGTGCACATAAATCCTTCAGACTCCCAGTTGTGCAATTTCGTAACCTTTATCTTAATGACACGAGCTACAGTGGCCTTCTAGATGGGAATGTAGGTAACCAACCCCATAAAAACAGCTTTGTGTAACCCAGGTATAGTTTCTTGAAAAACTCTTTAATAGCGTCTCCTAGTAAAGAACACTCTGTCTCTACTTCTAGGGCAACTATGTTAGGTTTATCCCTTGCAGCACGATATTTGTGATAACGAATACGAGCATGGTAGAAAATATCAACTCCTGTATTCGAAATCATTTTATGACTTCTTGATTCAAACTGTTGTGATAAACGACAAAGAACAAATCAGTTCGTTTGGGCATGGCCATGCACTTTTCAGTTATCATCATGTCAAAGGACCTATAAATATCTCTCCTATAACGGAGGTGCAATTACCATCTTGTTACATTTCGATTCAAAATACAAATTCCTTTGTACCCAGTAAAGCCTAGTATGACAACCATATTTCAGAATTGTCTAAGACGAACCAAAGCACATTAGTCAATGTATCCCAAACCAAATACCTCAGGCTTAAGGACAATCCTAGTGAATAATACTTTTGAACTTTTCAACCACGAAGTATTATCACGGTGGTCAATCCAATATTCGTCGAGCTCCAACAGAATATCACCGATATTTGGTTTACACAATACTTGTGTAGCTATCTTCGAAGAACTTCGAATCTACCACCAAATACCGTGATGACGTTAACGTCCCATCAAGGTTCCCACCAAGACGAGTAGTCATGAATTTATACCTTTTTGAATAAATAGACTTTTATTCATGGATGTTGTAAAACATACAAATTCTGAATAACAGTGATACTAACTCATGTATTATTCCTTACTGGACATAGATACTGAATTATTACTGGATCATTACTTATTCGTTGCGTTTGTGTTGATTTCTTAATGACTCCTTAATTGTAACTTTTATCACTAATTACAATTAATCATTTCTATTAAACTAAAGACATAAGACAAGTATTTACGAATACTATTACTTTTGTCTTTGCTATATATTGTTCATGCAACATTTAGAACATATTCTAGTCTTGCCTTTTTATATGATTCGACAAACATAGGAGGATTGGAAAATTACTCCTTCAGTTTCTTGAATCTTATAAAACTTGCCTTGTAACTAAAAACTCTTTTAGCTACTTGATTTGTAGATATTCTTACTAGTTAAAGAAATTTCCTTAAATGATTATCTTGTTCACTGGAATGTGAACATCCTACTAGATATGCAATAATTAATCACAAGACTTGTGATCACGCTATTAGGCTTGCAATAATCTAATTACTGATCATTTATTTCTCTTAACTCTTTGGCTAATGACTTGGTAACTTCTTGTTGTTAATGTCCTAACTAACTTACTATATTCATTAGTACCTCTAGTGAATATGTTAGTCATAGCTCCCACTAAATTTTATGGAAAATAAGCATTACTTAAACTACTACTTTTGACCTAGTCAAAACTTTATAGTTTAACCCTTTAAGAATTAATCAATTATTAAAGTCATCCTTTGGATTTGCGAATATCCAACCTTCCTGATAAGGGAATCATGACTCTCATTGATTACTGTATCTAACAAGTATAAGACACTTGAAACGATACTTCCAATTCTTAAGTGTATTAGTATCTTTTAAGAATCTTATTTAATGCCAAAGTTATTCCTTGGATTTCTCAAATATCCATTATTCCTATTAGGGAATATTGTATTTATTACAAGTATAAAAGACTTGCAATAATACCTTTTAATTCTTAAATGCTTTAATATAGTTTTGTCCCTTTTAAGAGTTCATTTAATGTCTAAGTCACTTCACTTGGATTTTACGAATATCCAGTTATTCCTATTAAGGAATTATGCCTTCATTAAAGTCTATAAAAGACTTGTAATAATACTCTTTAAAGTCTATCTTGATTATATCCAATATAATCATACTATATTAATACTAACACCTTGAAACTTACTATCATAAGTAACCATTACTTAAGATGTTTCAACTAGGTTCAATAACTTCTGAACCTTATGCTTTTCATAAAATCTTTTAAATACTTTAGAAGAAAAACTTCTAATTTCTAGTATCTAAGTATTGAGCTTCTAAAACATTACTCATACAACAATCAAACAATCATAAAACACGAAATATACAGTAAATCAAACTTGACTTACAACCTAGTCATAAAACCTTGACTAGTGTAATTATCACACATGCACACACATAATATAATTCAACATGGATTCTTTATTAAAACCAAAGAAAACTTGTTTTAACATAATAATAATTATCCAACAAAAAGAAAAATTGTTTTACTGAATCCATAAAATACTGAATTATAAAATATTTGTGCTTGTGGGATCATTACTATCTCATGCAGGGCCATCTTCACTTTCCATCATCTCTTGCAATAAACGATTGCAAAAGTTGAGTTACTCGTAATAAACTTTACAAGTGTCTTGAAGTGAATATCTAGAAGTTGGTCAAGTCAATTGGGAGCTTGCATTGCCTCCTACCCTTTGACCATTGCCACAACCAAGACACCGTTTCTCGGTCCTTGCCTTGTTTGGCTTCACCTTCTTGACCCTTTTGTTTGACTCTATTACCCTTAGGCACATTTTAGCTGAGATTGGTTTTACCCTTTCCCTTTCCATTGCGCCTCTTTCTCTTTTCACTACCATCATCAGTTACTACGAGATCATTCTTAAACTTGATCCCCAAACTCAACTCATTAGTCTTGAGCATGGAATGTAGCTCATCAATGGATTGCTCCATGTTTTTGCATGTTGTAGTTGACTACATAAGGCTTATAGTCATCTGACAACGAGTTGAGTATCATTACTATTGCTAACTGCAATGGTACTGGGTGTCCTAGTCATTTTAAGACGATCCATGGGCTCTTTCGTTTTTTATGACGTGAGCACTCACTGATGATCCCTTAACCATCTTGCAAGAGTTGAACACTCTACAAGTGTAATATGCTTGTACTGGTTCATTTCTAGCATTCACGGCAGGGGCATTTAGCATTGCTCTTTCTAGGACATTCTCTCATGCCTAAGCAAAATCCGAAGATCACTCTTCCAATTGAGAAACTTTGACCTAGTCAATTTGTCCTTTTCTAGAAACAAGCGTAGTGAGAGATTATTGCTGCCGTCTACAAATCAAACCAGTTTAATTAGTAATCATCAACAAACATTCTCTAAAATATATTATAAACCCATAATTAATATTTCAGGCCTAGGATCCATATATCACATTCTCGCCGCAAGGTTTGGGCACTTCCCGACGAGACATGCTATTTCTGGTAGGTAACATCCTTACCGATCGTATCAAGACTTGACACGATTCCTAGGGATCGTAGAATCTTTAGACTTATAACTTATTACAACCTTGTACAATCTAATTGTACATTTCTAGGTTAGTAATAAAGTCTAGTATGTTTATTCTACTCAAGTACTTTTTGGGCCGGGACTCCCGATTATCACCAAAGTAGATCAGACCATCTAAGACAGTGCGATTTTCTGCGCCGGGACTCCCGATTATCACAGAACCTTACGCACCCTAACACTCGCAATGATTTGAATCCATATCTAAGGTTCTTTATCCTTACAATATGAATATCGTTTAACAAGTAAGGTGTTCCATTAGGTGGATAGTACTTAGATCTAAGATTTTCTTGGGTTTGTTTAAGTCTTGAACTAAACTTAAACCTTATTCCAATCTTAGTCCTTGTTTAAAATGTGTGACTTGTAGATTCAAGAAATCTACAAGACACCTTTTTAAATGTTAAGAACTTTTCTTAAAACTCATAGATTCAAGAATTGCGCGACTTATATGTATACCTAAAACAAGGTGTACAAAACGTTTTACTAGGTTTTGTGGAAAAACCTTATCTAGAGTAAAACTTTCTTGTTTTATCTTTCTTGAAAAACTTAAACACTTATGTTAAACTTTTAATTCTTTTACAATTCATAAACTTGAATTATAAATCTAGTTTAACACACCTAGTTTTTCATATGTTTAATAATGAAATCAAACATTTGTTTTGACTTATTAGATTCGACCAAAACTTATGTCTTGACGACATATTTATAAACGTTGTGATTTTCTTGTGTAGCTCCCACTAGCTCCAACAACAATGATGGAACTTAAGCAAACACAATCACGAGTTTATACTTGATGAAACTAATAACCTTATTATATAAAGACTATATATAATAATTATTAGTTTGTTTAAACCTTTCTTACATTTAATTTGAACTAGTTAAATATAGGTTCTAAAGTTATCTTGTTATTTAACTTTGATCATTAATCTAGTATCTTACATGACTTGTAACATACTTATATTATACTTGTATAATTATCTAGTTATAATAACTTATAACTTTATACACCTTATAATACTAATATATAACTTTGTATATTTCTAGTTTATCATATAATCTCAACTTGTACAATTTCTAGTTATAATGAAATCATACCTTTGTACTTTCTAGTTTTAATTATATAATTAACTTATACAATAACTAGTTATATTATTAGCCTTTAAGACAAAATAACATTATTTTTAATGTTCCATTTAATCATGTATTTAATATATATACATATATATTTCTTTTATAAAATAAACTTGTAACATTCTAATAAGAATATTACATCTAATTTATACGTATGTATTTTAACTTGAACTAATTAAAATACGTATAAACTATTTTACTTATTAAAATTTATTTTACCTTTTAAATATATAAAATTCGAAATATAATACATAAATAAATAAATACATCTTGTTAATTTCTTGAACTAGAAATCAACACTTCCTTTAATTCTTATTAATTAAACCCTAATCTTGTTCTTGACCAATCAAAACTAGGGTTTTGACTTTCTTGATCAAATACATTATTTATTAAAAGATTAATTCTAATCAATCCTATTTAAACAATAAACTTTGTTTAAATTCTAAGATAGATTATAACCTTAATAAATTCATGTAAACCTTTTAATTCAAACCTTTTAGACAATAAACTTTGTCTAGATTTCTAGGTTTAAAGAACTAGTTTCAATAAATCTATTAACATAATAATTAAACCTATTAAACATAAACTTGTTTAATTATCTAGGTTTTAGATTATCATCCTAATTAATCCTTTAAACAATTAAACTCAACTAGTTTAATATTCTAGGGTTCTAGATTACATCTAGGGTTTTTCCAAAAAATCCTTAAGGCCTAGGAAACTTTTCCACCAATTAAACTAGGCTAGTTTAACAAACTTGGTATCCAAGGGACCTCCTTGATTTCGAAATCTTTGAGAAAAGGAAAGAATCATTTTTGATCAATTAAACCAAATCTTGGTTTAACATACATGATCCTAGATTTTGAAGATCATGTAATTAAGGAAAGAATCCTTTTGATCAAAATCTTTGACAATCTTGATCCTAGGGTTCATATGATTTCCGAAAAAATACACTAGGGTTAGGGAAAGAAGCCTTTTGATCAATTAAACAAATCTTGTTCAACATACTTGATCCTAGGGTTCTTTGCCTATTCACGAAATTTCTAGGGTTTTCTAGAATCCTTTTGACCAATAAACTTAACTAGTTTAACATACTTGGTCCTAGGGTTCTTACCCTTTTCGTGATCTAAGAATAAGAAGAATAAAAATTGGAACAAAAAAAACTTAAATAAAGATTAAACAAACAAACTTTGTTAATCTAATTTAGATCTCTAAACCATCGCTCTGATACCACTGAAGGGTTTCATTAACACTGATTGACCACATGGGTCAATCTCCTAGTCACTTGGTTCGAACCATACTGATCAAGAACATGAACTTGTTCTTGACCGGTTAAAACCAACTAGCTGATTTAATCCCTAAATACGGAACTAAGATTAAACCTAATCCTTAAACCCTAAAGGATTGGGATCTTGGAGATCTAGATTAGATTACCAATGGAAGAAACCTTGTATGAAAACCCGAACACACACACACACTTGTGTGTGTTCGTCGACTACCAAGAACCCTAGGGTTCTTGGTTGGTTTCGGTCGAACAAGAGGGGAGAAGGGAAAAAGGTTTTCTCAAAACATACCTTAATCTTGCTTAAGTTAGTCCACTGATGATGAACATAACGAGAAACCTTCTAGTTGGTTGATGCAATGAACTTGGATCTTCAAGGACTTGAAGAACACGAAGAACGAAGAACACAAGACTTGTGTTCTTCCCTCTATTCGGCCGAAACTAGGGAGAGACAAGGGGAATAATTCGTGTGATGTCTAAGGGGTTTTAGGGTTACCATGCCTATTATTTATAGATAAATAAGTTGCGCTTAGGACCCTCTAGTTTAATTAAGATCAAATCTTTAATTAAACTTTCCTTTCCTAATAGTTTATTATTCTTTTATTATTGCACTTAACTATTAAATGTCTAGTATTAATACACTTAATAATTTGGTACATATATACGCGAATTATATAATTGTATTTATACTTTTAATAATTAATTATATAATAACCTTTATATAATTTATACAATAATATTATCCAATTACCATATGATTTAATTACTTTAAATCATATTATGGATAATCTATAATTAACTTATTGTATATTTACTCAACTAGTAAATGTACAAATACTTGTATTAATTAGTTAGATAAACTAATCTAGTAATAAATCAAACTTGACTTAATACTTAACTTGATTCATAAATGACTTATTATGAACCAATCCTCTTCCAAGTATCATTACATATCTTACTCGTATTACATGCACTCACCGGTGTGACCCTTAAGTGTTTCGTAGGCATGGACGTATCATCATAGGTTGACTAACTGTGCACATAAATCCTTCACTCGTTGTGTTAGGCTTTACCTTCTTGACCTTATGTTTGACACCTTTACCATTTGGCACTCCTTGGTTAGGATTGGTTTTACCCTTTCCTTTACCACCATGCCCTTTTCTCTTCTTTCCACTGCCACTGCTATTACCGATCATTAGAACATCCTTAGATTTGGTCCCCAAACTCAACTCAGCTGTCTTGAGCATAGAATGTAGCTCAGCAATGGATGTCTCCATATTATGCATGTTGTAGTTGACAACAAAAGGCTTGTAGTCATCAGACAACGAATTTAGTGTAGTGTCTGTTGCCATTTGCAACGGTATAGGGTGACCATGTCTAGCAAGGTGATCCACGTGCCCTTTCATTTTCATGATGTGGGCACTCACCGGTGTTCCTTTGACCATCTTGCAAGAGTTGAAAGCTCGATTGATGTCGAACCTCTCAGTGCGAGCTTGCTCTTGAAATGAATCCCTAAGTTACTGGATCATCTCAAATGCAGGCACATCCATAAGTCCTGCTTGTAAATCTGGACTCATGGTTGCGAGCATCAAACAGCTCACATCGAGCGCATCACTGACATGCTTATCATAAGCTTGCCTTGCTTCAGCTCTAGCATTCGTGGCAGAGACATTTGGTAATGCTCTTTCCAAGACATTCCACTTTCTCTCGTGCTTGAGCACAATGCGAAGATTGCGCTCCCAATTGAAAAAGTTTGACCCAGTCAACTTGTCTTTTTCGAGGATTGAGCGAAGTGAGAGATTGTTGGTACTTGTTGTTGTGGTTGTTGCTGCCCTCTACAAATCAAACCCAGTTTAATTAGTAATCATCAATAAACATTCTCTAAAATATATTATAAACCCATAATTAATATTTTAGGCCTAGGATCCATATATCACATTCTCGCCGCAAGGTTTGGGCACTTCCCGACGAGACATGCTATTTCTGGTAGGTAACATCCTTACCGATCGTATCAAGACTTGATACGATTCCTAGGGGTCGTAGAATCTTTAGACTTATAACTTATTACAACCTTGTACAATCTAATTGTACATTTCTAAGTTAGTAATAAAGTCTAGTGTGTGTATTCTACTGAAGTACTTTTTCGGCCGGGACTCCCGATTATCACCAAAGTATATCAGACCATCTAAGACAGTGCGATGCTCTGCGCCAGGACTCCCGATTATCACATAACCTTACGCACCCTAACACTCGCAATGATTTGAATCCATATCTAAGGTTCTTTATCCTTACAATATGAATATCGTTGAACAAGTGAGGTGTTCCATTAGGTGGATAGTACTTAGATCTAAGATTTTCTTGGGTTTGTTTAAGTCTTAAACTAAACTTAAACCTTTATTCCAATCTTAATCCTTGTTTAAAATGTGTGACTTGTTAATTCAAGAATTCTACAAGACACCTTTTTAAATCTTAAGAACTTTTCCTTTAAAACTTATAGTTTCAAAAGTTGCGCGCTTTATATGTATACCTAAAACGAGGTGTACAAAACGTTTTACTAGGTTTTGTGAAAAACCTTATCTAGAATAAAACTTACTTGTTTTATCTTTCTTGAAAAACTTAAAATCTTATGTTAAACTTTTAATTCTTTTACGATTCATAAACTTGAATCATAAATCTAGTTTGACACATCTTGTTTTTCACATGTTTCATAATGAAATCAAACATTTGTTTTGACTTATTAGATTCAACCAAAACTTATGTCTTGACGACACATTTATGAACTTTGTGAATTTCTTGTGTAGCTCCCACTAGCTCCAACAACCATGGTGGAACTTAAGCAAACACAATCACCGGTCTATACATGGTGAAAAACAATAAATCTATTATATAAAGACTATATATAATAATTCTTAGTTTGTTTAAACCTTTCTTACATTTAACTTGAACTAGTTAAATATAGGTTATAAAGTTCTCTTGTTATTTAACCCTTGATCATTAATCTAGTATCTTACATGACTTGTAAAATACTTATATTATACTTGTATAATTATCTAGTTATAATAACTTATAACTTTATACACCTTATAATGTAATATATAACTTTGTATATCCTAGTTCATCATGTACTCTCAACTTGTACAATTTCTAGTTATAATGAAGTCTTAACTTTGTACTTTCTAGTTTTAATTATATTTTAACTTATACAATAACTAGTTATATTATTATCTTTTAAGATCAAGATAACATTATCTTTTAATGTTTCGTTCAACCTTGTATTTAATATATACATATATATTTCATTACTTTTAAAATAATCTTGTAACATTCTAATAAGAATATTACATCTAATTTATACGTATGTATTTTAACTTAATCTAATTAAAATACGTATAAACTACTTTATCTATTAAAATTCATTTTTCTTTTTAAACATTTAAAAATCCGAAATATAATATATATATATATATATAAATAAATACATCTTGTTAATTCTTTGAACTAAAAATTAACACTTCTTTTAATTCTCATTAATTAGTTAAACCCTAATCTTGTTCTTGATCAATCAAAACTAGGGTTTTGACTTTCTAGATAAAAAACATTACTTATTAAAAGATTAATCTTAATCAATCCTATCTAAACAATAAACTTTGTTTAAACTCTAGGATAGATTATAACCTTAATAAATTTATTCAAACTTTATAACTTTGTCTAAGTTTCTAGGTTTAAAGAACTAGTTTCAATAAATCTATTAAAACAATAATTAAACCTATTAAACATAAACTTGTTTAATTATCAAGGTCTTAGGTTATCATCTTAATTAATTCTTTTAAATTATTAAACTATACTAGTTTAACGTTTTTGGTCCTAGATTACATCTAGGGTTTTCAAAAATTTCCCCAAGTCTAGGAAACTTTTCCACCAATTAAACTAAGCTAGTTTAACAAACTTGGTGTCCAAGGAACCTTTTGAGGAAAAAGGAAAGAATCCTTTTGATCAATTAAACCAAAACTTGGTTTAACATACTTGATCCTAGATTTTGAAGATCATATAAATAAGGAAAGAATCCTCTTGATCAAGAACTTTGATATTCTTGATCCTAGGGTTCTACATATTTCGAAATATACTAGGGTTAGGGAAAGAAGCGTTTTGATCAATTAAACAAATCTTGTTTAACATACTTGATCCTAGGGTTCCTTGCCAATCACGAAATTTCTAGATTTTTCTAGAATCCTTTTTGACCAATTAAACTTAACTAGTTTAACATTCTTGGTCTTAGGGTTCTTTACCCTTTTCGAAAAATTCAAGAAGAAGAAGTTGGAACAAAAAAACTTTAATAAAAAAATTAAACAAACAAACTTTGTTAATCTAGTTTAGATTTCTAAACCAACGCTCTGATACCACTGAAGGGTTTCATAACACTGATCGACCACTTGGATCAACCACCTAGTACACTTGGTTCGACCATACTGACCAAGAACATGAACTTGTTCTTGACCGGTTAAAACAACTAGCTGATTTAATCCCTAAAAGCGGAAGTGGGATTAAACCTAATCCTTAAACCCTAAAGTATTGGGATCTTGGAAATGTAGATTAGATTAACAAGGAAGAATCTTTGTACGAAAAACTCGAACACACACACATGCTTGTGTGTATTTCGACTAACACCAAGAACCCTAGGGTTCTTGGGTTCGAATTCGACCAAAGGGGAGAAGAAGGGAAAAGGGTTTCCCAAAACATACCCTAATGTTTGCTTAAGAAAGTCCGCTGATGATGAAAACAACGAGCGACATTCTAGTTGATCCTTGTAATGATCTTGATCTTCAAAGACTTGGAGAACACGAAGAACACGAAGAACGAAGAACACCAAAGTTGGTGTTGCTCTTGTTCTCGGCCGAAGCAAGGAGAGGGAGGGCTAGGGTTCTTTTTGTGGAGTGTAAGCAAGGGAATGATTAGGTTTATATGAAACCTTAAGCCTTCTATATATAATAGAATAAGTTTCATTTAAGTCCTCCTAGTTTAGTTAAGATTAATCTCTTAATTACACTTATCCTCTTACACTTTAAACCCTTGTACTCTATCTAGTTATTATTGTTGCACTTAACTATTAAATGTCTAGTATTTATACACTTAATATATTTCGGTATTATACATACACGAAAAATATAGTTGTATTAATACTTTTAATAATTGATCATATAATAACCTTTATATAATTTACACAATAATATTATCCAACACCATATGATTTAATTGCTTTAAATCATATTATGGATAATCTATAACTAACACATTGTATATTTACTCAACTAGTAAATGTACAAATACTTGTATTAATTAGTTAGATAAACTAATCTAGTAATAAGTTGAACTTAACTTAATACTTAACTTGATTCATAAATGACTTATTATGAATCAATCCTCTTCCAAGTATCATTACATATCTTACTCGTATTACAAGCACTCGCCGGTGTGACCCTTAAGTGTTTCGTTGGCATGGATGTATCATCATAGGTTGACTAACTGTGCACATAAATCCTTCAGATAAGTGATAAAAACCTGCAAAAAGGAACACTGGGGTTTCTTTGCCTGGCTTGAATGACTGAGACCAACTCATTGAATATCAGTCTGGCATAGTCAATATGCCTATTGTGATACATGGTATGTACCATCTGCATTCTAAAATCATTAATTTGGTCAAGTGCCCCTGTTTTCTGGGTCATACACCGAATTATGGTAGAGATCATAATTCCCCACATAGGACCAAATTCATGCCTTTTGATTGTTCCCGTTGTCCTTTGTCTTCCCAAAAGCGGCAATACTGATCTTCCAGTATGACGATCAACAAATGCATCATATTCAACGTGTTCTGGAAGTTGCAGATCTCTTCTGATGATGGCTGTTGACACGAAACCTCGTCTTTGACCTCGAATTACCCATCCTGTGATCATATCTGGAGAGTCCAAGTCTGCGGTGTACCAAAATTCATAGAGCATTGCTGGATAAATTGCTCTTGGAAAAAGTTGAAGAGCAGCGGAGATTGGACTATGCCTCAGATAAGAAATCATGAGACGAAATTGAGGGCATATCCAACTTTGAGGAATATCGAAATTAGCAGTTATATTGTTCCTTGTAAATTTTGGAAGTTCAACTCGTTGAAAGTCCTTTGCTGGTGCGTCATTTGGGCGGATGAACGCGAAATTTGCCATTGTTCTGTGATTAAGAATTGAAATTTGCTTTGCAAAGAGATGAGAAATTGTTAATCGCAGAGAGTATTGAAAAAGAAAGAGAGTAAATAAGCGAGAAAATGATTTAAACTTGAAGAAAACGATTTTTATACTCTTAATTGATAATCATTGCAGTATTGGGAAGTAAAACCAGCGAAATGACAGCCTTATCCTATTCCAACGGTAACGTTTCTATTAAGGAAAGTAACTATTGGGGAGTATGAGGTTTTGAAATCAGTGTTGAACTCCAGGACTCCCAATACTGACTTAGAGTTAAAAAAAAATTAATTATTTTTTTTTAAAATAATAAAAACATTTAATTTAATGTATAAATTAATAAAAAATTTACAAAAATTAAAAATAATATACTAGACGAGCTATACTGAAAGGTTCAGTATTGGGTCAATACTGAAAAATCAGTACAGGAAGAATTTTTAGGAAAAAAATAATTTCAAGGGTTAAGCATGCCCAATTGTCCTAGTAAGTACATAAACCTTCCTTCTGAAAGAGGTTTAGTAAATACATCAGCCAATTGGTCCTCAGTTGGGACATAGTCTACCTGAACCTTACCCTTTTCCACATTATCTCGGATAAAGTGGTGTCTGATATCAATGTGCTTTGTTCTTGAGTGATGGACTGGATTTTAAGTGATAGATATAGCACTCTTGTTATCACAAAGAATGGGTGTGTTGTTGAAATCAAATCCATAGTCCATGAGTTGGTACTGCATCCATAAAAGTTGAGCACAACAACTTCCTGCAGCTACATATTCAGCCTCTGCAGTTGAAGTTGCTACTGAGTTTTGTTTCTTGGATGACCAAGCAACTAATCTTCCACCAAGGAATTGGCAGCCTCCACTTGTGCTTTTTCTATCCAATCTGCATCCTGCATAATCTGCATCTGTGTACCCTTCAAGAGCAAAATTTGAATCTTTAGGATACCAAAGACCCATATTAGGAGTACCAGATAGATATCTATAAATTCTCTTAACAGCTTTCAGATGTGATTCTTTGGGATCAGCCTGATACCGAGCACACAAACATGTTGCAAACATGATATCAGACCTGCTAGCTATTAAGTAAAGTAAGGAACCAATCATACCTCGGTATGTCGATTGACATACTGGTTTACCAGTTTCATCCTTACTTATCTTATCCTGAGTACTCATAGGAGTGTGCATAGAAGATAGATTTACAAACTTATATTTCTTTAGCATATCATGCACATACTTTCTTTGGTTTATAAAAGTGCCATCAGGCCTTTGATCAACTTTTAAACCTAGAAAATAAGTAAGTTCTCCCATCATACTCATCTGATACTGAGATGACATAATCTTGGAAAACCAATCACACATTGATTTGTCAGTGGAACCAAAGATAATGTCATCCACATATATCTGAATAAGTAAGATGTCAGACCCTTTTCTTTTTGAAAATAATGTTTTATCAATTTTACGACGTGTAAATTTATTTTCAATTAAGTACTCAGACAGGATTTCATACCAGGCTCTTGGAGCTTGTTTGAGCTCATACAAGGCTTTATCAAGCTTGAAAACATAATTAGGAAATTTAGGGTCAACAAAACCTGGGGGTTGTTTAACATAAACTTCTTCTTGTAGTTTTCCATTTAGAAAGGCACTCTTGACATCCATTTGATAAACCTTGAAGTTCTTAAAGGCTGCATATGCAAGATATAGCCTAATAGCTTCAATTCTTGCAACTGGTGCAAATGTTTCATCATAGTCAATACCTTCTTCTTGCGTGTAACCCTGAGCAACCAGTCTTGCTTTGTTCTTGATGACAACACCATCTTTGTCCATTTTATTTCTGAACACCCACTTAGTACCAATGATAGTTTTCCCAGTTGGGGGTGGTACTAAGTTCCAAACTTTGTTTCTGTCAAATTCTGTAGGCTCATCTTGCATAGCTTCTACCCAATATTAATCTAGTAAGGCTTCATTAGCCTTCTTGGGTTCAATGGTAGATAAGAAGCTTGAAAAGAGACAAAAATTTGCAGTAGCCTGAGGTTCAAAATTCAGTTTTCTTCTTGTTTGTACTCTTTCTTCAACAGGACCAATGATATTTGTATGAGGATGGTCTCTGTGTTCCCTTAGATTTGATCCTAAGGTAGTATTTGAAGTTGTATCAATAACTTTTTGTTGGACTGAGGGGTTGCCAGTCTCATACTGGATAGAGGTGGACTCAGTATTGGACTGCACAGGATTGCTGGTTTCTTCATTTTGCAGATTTATGGTTGGTTCAAGTGATGAATTTGAAGTTTCTCCTGCTTCATAGGTGGAATGATTGAGATCAAGATTTGTGGACTCAGTGTTGAAGTTTTCAGTGTTGGGAACTTCTGTATTTGTTGAAGTTTTAGCATACTGAGTGAAGTCTTGATCATAATCACTCATATCATGTGAACCAGGATATGGGTGACTTTTGGGCTGTTCAGCATTGGAGTTTTCTGGATTACATAAGGTTTCACTATCACTTATGTCCTCTTTTACTGAATTAGAATGCTCATCCGAATTTTCTTCAAAAGTAACATAGATGGATTCATCAATCACCTTTGTTGAAAGTACATATACTCTAAAGGATTTGGAGTGTGGTGAGTAGCCCATAAAAATACCTTCATTTGCTTTGGGAGCAAACTTGTTAAGATTTTGCTTAGTACTAAGGATAAAGCATTTGCTCCCAAAGATGTGGAAGTACTCCACATTAGGAATTCTGCCATGATATAACTCATAAGGAGTCTTGAGATGTCTCTGGACTACAGTTGCTCGATTCTGTGTAAAGTTGGCACAATTTACAGCTTTAGCCCAGAAGCTCAGTGCCAGTCCAGCATGGCATAACAAAGTTCTTGCAGCTTCAATCAGTGTTCTATTCTTTCTTTCTACAACACCATTTTGTTGTGGTGTGTAGGCTGCAGAGTAATTTTGTACAATTTATTTGTCTTCACAGAAACTTGCTAATACTGAATTCTTGAATTCAGCACCATGGTCACTCCTAAGTTGCTTGACCTTGGCACCTATTTGAAGTTCTTATCTCTTGATGAAAGCAATTATTTCTGTGGTTGCATCTGATTTTGTCTTCAAGAAGATGACCCAAGTATATCTTGAGAATTCATCAACCAAGACCAAAGTATAGACCTTTTTGCCCAGAGATGGTGTACTGATGGGGTCAAAAAGATCCATATGTATCATTTCAAGAGGTTCATTAATGGAATGATTAACCTTAGATTTAAATGAACTCTTCTTCTGCTTGCCCATTTCACATGCTGAGCATAACTTATCTTTTGAATAAGTAATTGTGGGCAACCCTCTCACCAACTTCTTTATACTGAGTTCATTGATGTTTCTAAAGTTGATGTGAGAAAGTTTCTTGTGCCACATCCAGTTCAGTTCTGGATTGACTTTAGAAAGCAGGCACACACGGATTATGGGGTCAATTTCTGAAAGATTGACTACATAAACCTCTTTTTCTCTTCTGGAAATAAGAACAGGTTGGCCTCTTTCATTATAAATAATGCCAGCAATCTTTCTGAATCTTGCTTCTTTGTCATCATCACACATCTGACTGATACTGAGCAGATTGTGTTTTAGACCTTCCACATAGGCAACCCTTTTAAAGGTGATGTTGCCAGCTTTGATTTCCCCATATCCTCTTGTTTTCCCTATTGAATCATCCCCAAACCTGACAGAAGGACCCTTCTCTAGTGTATAATGTTGAAGGTACTCCATACTGCCATTCATGTGTCTTGAGCAGCCACTATCAAGGTACCATTTTCTATCACCCTGCACAAGACACAAAATAAGGATTAGTTCATTTTAGGAACCCATTTAAAAATGGGACCTTTAGAAGGATTAATGTTTTTATCCTTTTTAATCTTTGTTTTAGTGGGAGTCAACATCACTTTAGGAGAACCTGTTGTGGCACTGACTTTGGATCCCTTCTTTTCTTGGGTACTGAGTACCTAGGATTTGAGAGATTAGTTCTACACTCATCCCCTTTATGACCTATATGATGAAATCTGTAACATTTTCTGGGTCTATTTATAAACATATTTTCATAAGGAATTTTAGAAAATTGTTTATCTTTTGGTTGATCAGTATGAGTCCGTTTTGCAAACTTCTGACTTAAAAATTTGATTTGATAACCAATAGATTTCAAAAGATTATTTTTGTCATTTTTAATAGGAGGGCGAACTTCCTTTTTAACAGTCTTTTTGGGAGATGAATTTTTCTTTTTGTCTGATAAAGGTGTCTGTTCTTGCTTTTGTTTAGACTTAGTTCCTTTACCACTTTTGGAACCTGTTGAAAGTATTTTAGGTTTAACCTCATATTTTAATTTTATCACTTTAACAGGTTCCTTGAGATTTTTGAGTATTTGATCTAGATGTGCTAGCAACTTCAGTATCCGTCTTATTAGAGGAAGTAGAAGTTGTTTCCAAAGTTTTTAAAATATTATTTTCAGAGTATGGAGTGACATTAAATAATACTTCAAAAGGTGGAACAATTGATGTGTCATACGGATCTACATGGATTTCAGTATCAGAATTTTCTGTAACAGGAAATTCAATACTGAGATCTTGTAATTCAGTATAGCACTTAGAGCAGATAGAGGGACCAATAGGTTGAACTTGGTCAGAAATGTTTTTATCCTCATCATCTGAATCAGTTTGATAACTAGCTTCACAAAAAGTTTTTGATTTTACAAAATTAACAGGATTTAAATGATTAAATTCTTCAAATAAATCAGCAAAATTATTTCTAGTTTTAAACTGAGGATCCACACCAAGTGCAGCCCTCACATTGTCAGGAAATTGTTGAATTAAACATTTATTTAGCTTAATGGTAGCATTTCCCCATGATTTACATTGATTTTCAAATTTTTCTTTTTCTAATTTATGTAAATGTGCTTTATCAGCTAATCTTTGAGTCATGTCTTGAAGGTTTAAAAAATCAAGTTCCAAATCTTTTAATCTTACTAATTTATCTAAGTTTTCATTATTTACTTTTTCAAGTTGTAAAATTGTAAGTTTTAAAGCTTTCTCTCAGTACTAAAGTTTCAAGATCAACAATCATATACTCAAAACAAATTTCTTTTTCATTCAGTGAATAAGTTTGAAAGGCATTCACCTTGTACAACTGAGTAGAATCCCAATCACTGTGGATACTCATTCTCTCAGCCTCTTTGAGATCTCTCTCAAAAGTGTTCTTCAAATCTTCTTTAGTGAAAGCAATGAAGGCTTTATTCTCAACCTCTTCCTCATCATCACTGAGGTCTTCATCCATCCAAGCCTCAGAATAAAGTGCCTGATGAGGTTCTCCACTTCCCGCAGCTCCCTTTCCCTTGCTTCTTGCATTCAACTTCACATAGTTGTCTCTATACCGTTTAGCACGGTATGCAATTTTGTCATTCTGATCAGTTTCAGAAGACTTAGTGTGACAGTTGACAGCAATGTGACCAGGCTTTCCACACCTGTAGCATAGACCAGATCTGGAGTCAGTATTGGAAGAGCTAACACCAAGCCTCTTCTTTTTCAACTGATCCAACTTCATAGACATGAGAGCCATTTGAGTTTCCAGTTCTTCTGCCTCAGCATCCTCAAGATCACCTTCTGGCTCATCTGGCTCAGTGACACTATAGGCCTATTTAACATTTAGGGCCATGCCAGTGGAGGTCTTGTCAGTCTTCTTCCAGTTGATCAGTCTAGAAGCATTGTATTCTTCATGATTCAACATTAAGCCATACAGTGTTTGAAGAGTGTAGGACTCAATGTTATTAGCAGCATTGAAAGAGTTTGTCATATCAAGGAATTGTTGAGGAAGATAGTCCAGAAATTTTTGACAGAGTTCTCCCTCTTCGTTCTCAATTCCAACACTGATAAGATCATGAACAATGGTGTTGAATCTGTTGTAAAGAGTACTGAGATCTTCATTTGGATTAGAAATGTTCTCATACTTTCTTCTCATGTTGCTCTTTCTTTGCAACTTCACCTTTGGTGTGCCTTCATAGGTGACTGTCAAGCTATCCCACATAGCTTTTACAGTAGGCAACTTCATTATTGCATTCAGAATTTCTTTGGTAACTGCATTACCTATCACACTCTTGGCTCTTGAGTCTAGACTGAACAATTGATGATCAGTATCAGTCCAAGTATGTTTCAACTTTGGAATTGTTCTTGTGGATGCAGAAGCATTATCTGTAGCTGCAACACGTTCAGTGGTCAGAGGAATGATGGGACCATTAGTCAGTACAGTGAGCATTTCATCATGAATGGACTCAAGGTACCACTGAGCTTTTATTTTCCATTGATAGAAATCTTTGCCATCAAAAATTGGCACTCCCTTTCCTGATATCACTGGAGACATGATTGCAGACATTCTGGTTTTTGATTTTTGGGAAGGGTAGGTATTTGGAATGGCTGCTAGGGTAATAGATAGACTAAATAAGAATTAATTTAGCATGCTCTGATACCAATTGTTAGGTCACAACAACCCTGGATTGATTTTATAATTGTTAGATTAATTAGACTTAAGACAATAAAAGTGATGAACACAATATTAGAGTCAAATGTATAATTCCACTAAGTGTGGCTTGTTGCGGAATAACAATACCACTGATCAATTACAAGATATGAAATGTTAAAGTGTAAATTGGTGAGTACTCCTTTACCAGGTGATCTCTATTTATAGTGTTATAGAGATCTTACAAAAGGGGCAAGGAGTAATTGAAGGACTGAGAAAGGAAAGTGACCGAAATCAAAGGGATTTGATCTGGTCTGTTAAACATGGTAATGATTAACTCAGTCCTTGTACTCAGTATTGGATGTCAATACTGAGTCCCAACACTGAGTCACCAATACTGTCTACTCAGTGTTGGACCAAGACTTAGCTAAATTATTCTACAAACTATTCTAAGCTAGTCTAGTCTGTCTTGTTATCTTAAGATCCAAAGGGGTAAGGCTTTTTGCCTTAACAATAACCCATACGAATGGCCCGTGTACCTTATGTTCGACGGCAAGGAGGGAGGGAAGGTAGGCTAGGGTTTTCAAGTGAGGATCAAGGAATAAGGGAACCCTAAGCCTTCTATTTATAATAGAAGGACTTTCACTTAGGTCCCTTTTAGTTTAATTAAGTTTAATACTTAATTAAACTTTCTCTTTTTCGTTTCTAACCCTTATAGTTTAACTAGTTATTTTTATTGCACTTAATTATTAAATACTATGTATAATACACACGTATATAATTCCGGCATTTATTCCGAAATATATATATATACTATATATTATACATTTAATAATTAATTATATAATAAATTTATATAATTTAGACAATAATATTATCCAAATACCATATGATTTAATTGCTTTAAATCATATTATGGATAATCTATAATTAACACATTGTATATTTATTCAACTAGTAAATACACAAATACTTGTATTAATTAGTTAAACTAATCTAGTAATAAGTTAATCTTAGCTTAATACTTAATTGATTTATAATGACTATTATAAATCATTTCTCTCCGAGTATCATTGCATAACTACTCGATTTACATGTACTCACCGGTGTGACCATTGATGTCCTATAGACATGGACGTGACATCATATGTTGACTAACTGTGCACATAAATCCAACAGACTCCCACTTGTGCAAGTTTTTAACCTTAGCTTGATGACACTAGTCCTGCAGCGGCCCTCTAGCAGGCAATACAGGATAACCAACCCCATAGAAACTCTTATACCCAGGTATTGTTTAGAAAAACATATTAATAGCGTCGTCTAGTAAAGAACACTCCATCTTCACTTCTTGGGTAACATGTTAGGTTTATCCCTTGCAGCACGATATTTTTTATAACGAATACGAGCATGGTACAATTTATCAACTCCTGTACTCGAAATCATTTCTTGACCTCTTGATTTAAAACTGTGTGATAACGAAAAAGAACAGCTCAGTTCGTTGAGCACGACCATGCATTTTCAGTTTTATCATGTCAAGGGACCCATAAATTCCCCCCCCCCCCCCAAAAAGGAGGTGCAATTACCATCTTGTTATATTTCGACTCAAAATACAACTTCCTCTGTACCCAGTAAGGCCTCGTATGACAATCATATTTCAGACTTGTCTGAGATGAACAAAAGCACATTAGTCATTGTATCCCAAACCAAATACCTAAGGCTTAAGGACAATCCTAGTGAATAATACTTTTAAACTTTTCAACCACGAAGTATTATCACGGTGGTCAATCCAATATTCGTCGAGCTCCAACAGAATATCACCGATATTTGGTTTACAACAAAACTTGTGTAGCTATGTTCGAAAAACTTCGAATCTTCCACCAAAACCGCGATGACGTTAATGTCCCATCAAGGTTCCCACCAAGACGAGTAGTCACGGATTATATCTTTTGAATAAAGTAACTTTTATTCATGGATCTTTTAAAACATACAAAGTCTGAATAATAATGATACTAATTCATGTATTATTCCTAACTGGACATAAATACCGAATTGTTACTGGATCATTACTTATTCTTTGCGTTTGTGTTGATTACTTAATGACTCCTAATTGTAACTTTTATCATTAATTACAATTTAGTCATTTCTATTAAACTAAAGACATAATATGAGCATTTTGGAAAGTACTATAACTTTTGTCTTTGCTAGATTTTGTTCTTGCAACATTGAACATATTCTAGTCTTGCCTTTTTATACAATTCGGTAAACATAGGAGGATCGGAAATTAACTCCTTAGTTTCTTGAATTTATAAAATTTCCCTTGTAACTAAACTTCTTTTAGTTACTGATTTGTAGATACTTACTAGTTAAAGAAACATCCTTAAACGATTTATTCATTCACTTAGACTGTGAATATCCTCATTAGATTTGCAACAATTAATCACAAGACTTGTAATCACGCTATTAGGCTTGCAATATTCTAATTTACGGTCATTTACTATTTTTCTTAACACTTTGGCTAACGACTTGGTAATATCTTACTAACTTACTAAATTCATTAATACCTTTAATGAATTATGTTAGTCATAGCTCCCACTATCTTTTATGGAATATACGCATCACTTAAACTATCACTTTGACTAAATCAAGACTTTGACTTTCTTGGTCAAGAACTCATAGTTTAATATTTTTAAGAATTTATCAATCATTAAAGTCATCCTTTGGATTTTGCGAATATCCAATAATCCTATTAGGGAATTATGACTTGATTGAGTGCTGTATCTAACAAGTATGAAACACTTGTAATGATACTTCCAATTCTTAAATACTTTAGTATCTTTTAAGAACATCATATAATGCCAAAGTCACTTCTTGGATTTCATAAATATCCAACATTCCTATTAGGGAATTATGACTTGATTAAATATTGTATTTATTACAAGTATGAAACACTTGCATTAATACCTTTAGTTCTTAAATACTTTAATATAGTTTAACCCTTTTAAGAGTTTATTTAATGTCTAAGTCATTCTTTGGATTTTGTGAATATCCAATATTCCTTTTTAAGAAATTATGACTTTATTAAATTCCTATTATCACATGTATGAAACACTTGTAACAATACTCTTAAAGTCTACCTTGATTATATCCAATACAATCATACTACATTAATACTAATACTTTAAAACGTACTATCGTAAGTAATTTATTACTTAAGATGTTTTAACTAAGTTCAATAAACTTTGAACTTGATCTTTTCATAAAACTCTTAAATACTTGTATTAGAAAAACTTTCTAATTTCTAGTATCTAAGTAATCGAACTTCTAAGATATTATCATTTATTCAACAATCAAACAAATATAAATAATGAGATTATTAGTAAGTCAAGACTTGACTTACAATCTAGTCATAAAACTTGACTAGTGTAATTCACACATACACACATAATATAATTCTACTATGGATTCATAATTTGATAAAACCAAAAAAACGAGTTTTAACATGAATAAAAATTATCCAACAAAATAAAAAATTGTTTTCCATGAATCCAAACGAAAAATACTGAATTACAAACTTGGTGCTTGTGGGTTATCATTATCTCATGTTAGGCCATCTCACTTTCCATCACCTCATGCAATAAACGATTGCTAAAGTTGAATCACTCGTAATAAACTTTACAAGTCGAAAGCGAGTATCTAGAAGTTGGTCAAGTCAACTGAGGAGCTTGCATTGCCTCTTACCCTTTGACCATCGCCACAACCAAGACACCGATTCTCGGTCCTTGTCTCGTTTGGATTTACGTTCTTGACCTTTTGTTTGACTCTATTACCCTTAGGCACGTCTTGGCTGGGATCGGTTATACCCTTTCCCTTTCCACTGCGCCTCTTTCTCTTTTCACTACCATCATCAGTTAGTACGAGATCATTCTTAAACTTGGTCCCTAAACTCAACTCATTAGTCTTGAGCATGGAATGTAGCTCATCAATGGATTGCTCCATGTTTTGCATGTTGTAGTTTACTACATAAGGCTTATAGTCATCTGACAATGAGTTGAGTATAATTACTGTTGCTAACTGCAACGGTACTGGGTGTCCTAATTTTTCAGGATGATCCATGTGCTCTTTCATTTTCATGACGTGAGCACTCACTGATGATCCCTTAACCATCTTGCAAGAGTTGAACACTCTACAAGTGTAATATGCTTGTTCTGGTTCTTTTCCAGCATTTTGTATTGCTCTTTCTAGGACATTTGCTTTTCTCACATGCCTATGCATAATCCGAAGATCACGCTTCCAATTGAGAAACTTTGACCCTGTCAATTTGTCCTTTTCTAGAAACAAGTGTAGTGAGAGATTATTAGTACGTGTCGTTGTGGTTGTTGCTGCCGTCTACAAATCAAACCCAGTTTAATTAGTAATCATCAACAAACATTCTCTAAAATATATTATAAACCCATAATTAATATTTTAGACCTAGGATCCATATTTCACGTTCTCACCACAAGGTTTGGGCACTTCCCGACGAGACCTGTTATTTCTGGTAGGTAACATCCTTACCGATCGTACGAAGACTTGGTACGATTCCCAGGGGTCGTAGAATCTATAGAATTTTAACTTACTACAAATTTGTACTAGGGGTGAGCGTAGCAGGGTATCCTCCGGTTCCGACCGGAACCGGAACCGGAACCTCTTGTACCGGTTCCTCAATTTTCGGAACCGAAACCGAAACCTCCGGTTCCGGTGTCGGTTCCGGTTACCCTGTCTCTAAATCCGTAAAATCAAAAGTTGATCCAAAGCTTAAATATTAATCAATTTTTTTATCATTTATCTACTAATCTTTGAATAATCATAAATTTCAAACACTTAAACATATGATTGTCTAATTATTATATTGTTAAAAAACTATATTTAGACTAATTAAGGACTAAACTCATTCAAAATTACACAAATTTTCTCATATTGTTAAATTTGGACATTTAATTTCTCATATATATAATATTTTAACAAAAATAGACCGAATAATCGCCGGTTCCGGTTATCCACCGGTTACCGGTTCCTAAATTTTGAGAACCGGAACCTCTTAGGGCGGTTCCAAAATTTTAGGAACCGGAACCGCCGGTTCCAAAGCGGTTCCGGTTCCAATTCCGGTTACCCACTTTTTCTGCTCACCCCTACTTTGTACAATTTAATTGCACATTTCTAAGTTTATAATAAAGTCTAGTATGTTTATTCTACTCAAGTACTTTTTGGGCTGGGACTCCCGATTATCACCAAAGTAGATCAGACCATCTAAGACAGTGCGATGTTCTGCGCAGGGACTCCCGATTATCACAGAACCTTAAGCACCCTTACACTCGCAATGATTTGAATCCATATCTAAGGTTCGTTCTCCTTACAATATGAATATCGTTGAACAAGTGTGGTGCTCCATTAGGTGGATAGTAATTAGATCTAAGATTTTCTTGGGTTTGTTTATGTCTTAAACTAAACTTAAACCTTATTCCAATTTTAATCCTTATTTAAAATGTGTGACTTGTATACTCAAGAATTCTACAAGACACCTTTTTAAATCTTAAGAACTTTTTCCTTTAAAACTTATAGTTTCAAAAAGTTGTGCGATTTATATGTATACCTAAAACGAGGTGTACAACACGTTTTACTAGGTTTTATGAAAAACCTCATTTTCTTAATAAAACTTGCTCTTTTTATTTACTTGAAAGACTTGAACCTTATGTTAAACTTTTAAAATGTGAATTTTAATTCCTTTATGATCCATGAACTTGAATCATAATCCTAGTTGAACACACCTTGTCTTTCACTTGCTTAATAATAAAATTAAACACTTACTTCAACTTATTAGATTTTCCAAAAAATTATGTCCTAAGGACACATTTATAAACTTTGTGATTTTCTTGTATAGCTCCCACTAGCTTCAACAACCATGATGAAACTTAAGCAAACACAATCACCGGTCTATTCTTGATGAATGCTAACAAACTTATTATCTAAAAACTATATATAATAATTGTAGTTTGTTTAAACCATTCTTACATTTAACTTAAACTAGTTAAATGTAAGTTATAAATCTTTCTTGTTATTTAACCCTTGATCTTTAATCTAGTATTTTACGCGATTTGTAGAATACTTGTATTATGCTTGTATAATTTGCTAGTTATAATAACTTATAACTTTATACACCTTATAATAATAACTTTGTATATTTCTAATTTATAATATAATCTTAAATTGTACAATTTCTAGTTATAATGAGATTATAACTTTGTACAATCTAGTTTTAATTATATCACAACTTATACAATGACTAGTTATATTATAATCTTTAAGATCAAAAAATAACATTTCTTTTAATGTTCCATTTAATCTTGTATTTTTTTATATATAAAAATTGTTTATTTTAAAAACTTATAATATTCTAATAAGAATATTACACTTAGTGCATCCTTATGTATTTTAACTTAATCTAATTAAAATACGTATAAACTATTTTCTTTCTTTTAAAATATATCACCTTTTAGATGTTTGTAAAATTTCGAAAAATATAAAAAATATATATGTATACTTTTTCGAAATATATGTATATGTAAAAATACAACTTGCTAATTTTAAGACTTTAAAATTAACACTTCTTTTAATCCTTATTAATTCTTAATTAATCAAACCCTAATCTTGGTCTTGATCAATTAAAACTAGGTTTTAACTTTCTTAATCAAAAACATCATTTACTCAAAAATAAATCTAAATTAAATCCTCGGATTCAAACTTAACTAGTTTTATCCTTTAATTCTAGATTCCAATTTTGAATACTTGTTTTAATCCTAATCAATCCTATCTAAACATTTATCTTTGTTTAAATTCTAGGATAGATTATAATTTCAATAAATTTATTTAAACTTTTTAATCTAAACCTTTTAGACGAAAAACTTTGTCTAGATTTCTAGGCTTAAAAAAGTAGTTTTACTAAAATCATTAAAACAATAATCAAACCTTCTTAAACATGAACTTGTTTAATATTCTAGGTTCTAGATTATGTTTTTAATTAATCCTCTTAACCAATTAAACTAAACTAGTTTAATATTCTTGGTTCTAGGGTTCTTTTAGGGTTCGAAATAATCAAGTGAAAGAATCCTTTTGACCAATTAAACTTAACTAGTTTAACATACTTGATCCTAGGGTTCTTTCATGATTTTCAAAATCAAGGGGAGGGGAAAAAAATCCTTTTGACCAATTAAACTAAACTACTTTAACATACTTGGTCCTAGGGTTCTTTCCAGTTTTCGAAAAATAAGAAGGATGAAGAATCCTTTTGACCAATTAAACAAAACTAGTTTTACATTCTTGGTCCTAGGGTTCTTTCTACCTTTTTTTCTAATTTAAGGAAGAAAAGAAAAAAAAAACTTAGAACAAAAAAACTTTAAAAAAATTGAACAAACAAACTTTTTTATTCTTGTTTAGATTTCTAAACCAACGCTCTGATACCACTGAAGGGTTTCACTTGAATCCTAGAGTCAATCCTAGTCATACTGATTCGAACCATAACTGATAAGAACATAAACGTGTTCTTACCGGTTGAACCAACTAGCTAGTTTAATCCCTAAAGCGGAACTGAGATTAAACTTAATCCTTAAACCCTAAAGGATTGGGGATGTTTGAAATCTAGACAAGATTAACATACTGACTGAATTACTCGAACACACACAAGCTTGTGTGTTCGTTCGACCGTACGAACCGAAAAACACACAAGTCTTGTGTGTTTCGGTCGAACAAAGAGAAAAGGGAAAAAGAGTTTTTCCAATCAATACCTTAGTTTCTCAAGATAGATCCGCCAGTGATAAACACAACGAGAAGCCCTCTAGATAAGCTCTTGTAATGATCAATCCTTGCTCGAATCTACGAAGAACGCGAAGAACGAATGAAGAACTCGAAGAACAATTGAAGAACACCAAAACTTGGTGTTCTTCCCTTATGTTCGACGGAAAGGAGGGAGGGAAGGGATGCTAAGGTTTTCAAGTGAGGATCAAGGACTAAGGGAACCCTAAGCCTTCTATTTATAATAGAAGGACTTTCACTTGAGTCCCTTCTGGTTTAATTAAGTTTAATACTTAATTCAACTTTCCCTTTTTCGTTTCTAACCCTTATAGTTTAACTAGTTATTATTATTGCACTTAATTATTAAATACTATGTATAATACACACATATACAATTCCGGCATATATTCTGAAATATATATACTATATATGATACATTTAATAATTAATTATATAATAAACTTTATATAATTTAGACAATAATATTATCCAAATACCATATGATTTAATTGTTTTAAATCATATTATGGATAATCTATAATTAACACATTGTATATTTTAATCAACCAGTAAATACACAAATACTTGTATTAGTTAGTTAAACTAATCTAGTAATAAGTTAATCTTAACTTAATACTTAACTGATTTATAATGACTATTATAAATCATTCATCTCCGAGTATCATTGCATAACTACTCGATTTACATGTACTCACTGATGTGACCCTTGAGTGTCCTATAGGCATGGACATGACATCATAGGTTGACTAACTGTGCACATAAATCCAACAAAGATCAAAAATCAAAAATCAAATTATTGATCTTTGGTTTTAGACGTGACTCATTTTTCAAAAAAAAAGGAGATTCTCCAAAAAAACCCCACGCATAAGATGGTGGTGGTTTTTCGGCCGTCATGTGTTTCAAGGGAGAACCAAAGAAACAAAACCACACACAATTTTATATTTCACTTGAGATGCGGCCGTCTCATGGGTTTCAAGGGGGTTTAGGGTTTTTAATTAACTTGTCTAATTCTCATTTGGTTACTAATTGTACTTTACACTTAGGTCATATGTTTCTTAGTTCTCCTTTTTGACACACCAACTAAGTTTCATACTTAACAATTTAATACAAAATTTAATTGGTTAATTTATATAAATAATATAATTACACTAATTATATTACATATATTTAATGGTGTTTGGTGTATAAGTGTGTGACCCTTTAGGTTCACATATATCTAGCCATATAATTATTTGTCATGAAAGTGAAGCATATTCCAACAGCTCCCACTTGCGCACTTCATAACATCAAGTAATTATACAAGGAAAGGTTAGAGTCTAGCAACCCGCCAATGCCCCTAGAAGTACATGAGTGAGTTTCAAAAAAGTCTAGGTTCAAAGTTTTTCAATCAGTTATCCTTTTGTTACTGATACCATGTTGAATTTTAGACAAGGATTAATGTTATTCTAAAATTTCAACGATTCTGTTTCTCGGTCTTTACATTGAAGTAGATTACCAAACCAATCAAGATTCATCTTGATTACCTTTGGGTACGGCCGTACAAGCATCTATTCAAATCATCGAAGGGCCCAAGTAGTATCTAATCCAAACATGTGGAGGAACAAATTCTTTATTGACTACACGTGTTTGATATATGCTTAATATCAAACCTGAAGATGGTTGTTATAGCAACGTTATTCAGGTCAGCGCTTAACCACATCAAAGTTTGACACTCAACACACACAAACCAACTTGCATCTCAAGTCAGAGGATAATCGACGAAGCCTTTGTGAGATTCACTTGTGACATAAATCCAGGAAGCGATTTTTCATAGGTTAGGTCAGTCCAATTGTGCATCACAATGAACAACATGTGAGTTTGAGTTCATCATCCTTAGTCATACTAAGATCATGTCATCAATGTCCTCAGATTTGTCTTAATAATAATCTCATATTATTAGTGTGACAATGGACAATTTAGAATATAAACCATAGTAATTAAGGATATAAACATGCAAATATAGAACACAATAGATATTCATATAAAAACAATCATATCAAATATATCAATTTATTCCAATAAAAAATGCTCAATGTTCCATTATTCAAATACTAAAACAGATATACATGAAACTACTAACTTGTCGAAGTCAGATGTTCCATTCATATTCAATATGTTTGGTACAAGACATTGATTCAATATGTTTGGTAAAAACAGATATACATGAAACTACTAACTGTTTGAACTTTAAGAATACGAATTTCACATTTCTCGATAAATCATTCGAATGTAATGAACCTTCATGAATAGGATCTAGCGTCATCACAACCTATTTCAAAACCAGCATAAGTATAGCAAGTATACATTGTTTTAGTTTGGTATCTCCACCATAACTAAGTAACATATATCCCGTATTTCAAAAATACGTCAATGTGTTCTTAATAGCAATCCAGTGACTCTCTCATGGATTCTGTTAGTATTTTCTAGTAAGGTTCTGTGAGGACGTTACATTAGGTCTAGTGCTCCTTACAGCGTACATGATGAATGGAATAGCCGAGTCATAGGGGATTACATTCATTCGCTTCACCATATCAGGTTTGGAAGGTCCTTGAGTCTCACTCAAGTTTACATTGTGTTACATACGAGTAATCCCTCACGTGGAACCATCCATTCTAAACCGTTTAAGAATTTTGTCAATGTAAGCACTTTGACTTAAACCAATTAACCGCTTTGATCTATCATTATAGATCTTTACTCCATGTATGTATGTCGTATTCCTACAATCCTTCATGTCAAAACATTTCCAAGCCGGGATTGTCATCTTGAGAAACGACAATGCTCCCACTAGCTTCCATGTATACACATGTTCAGTTTGGGTTTTAGGTGAAATAAACGTTTTTGATTTCATCATTAACCAAATCTCATAGTCATAGTACACTACTTTGGCTATAAGAATCCTAATGTCTTTAGTAACAGGCGAGAAGGTTTCATCATTGTCAATCCAGTAGGATTGAGTGTAACCTTTTGTTATTAGAAGAGATTTATAGGTGTGTATATTTTCATCCATGTCAACAGTCTTACTGGATTGAGAAAGATCAACTAAGTTCAAAACATTATTGTCTCTCATGGATTTCATTTTCGCATTCATAGCATCAATTCATTTTTCGAATTCAAATTTTGATAATGCAACTTGATAGTTAGGGGGTTCATTATGATCCTCGAAACTTTGCCCCTCAGCATCGACATAAATCTATATCGTTCAGGCGCATGAGGTTTCCTTGCGGATCTATGAATGGGAACAACATCATCACGTGGTCCAACATCTATATGTTCAGCCTCATTGTGATATTTGCTAGTGTTACCAGCAGGTTGTGCATCTTCGCTTTGAATCTTGTCAAAGTCTATAGTGCTCCCACTTGCTTTGTGAAATGAGACTGTTCTCAAGAAACTCAGCATAACGAGGACCAACAATTCGTTCTCAGGTGGGTAGTAAAATAGAAACGAAGATACACTTGATAGATTTAGGTTCAAGTTTGTTCGGCGTGTCTCGTTCCACGAGATCCTCACAACCCCAGATCTTCAAGTAAGACAAATTAGGGACTTTCCCATTCCATATTCCATATGTTGTCTTTTCAACATTTTGTTCGGTACCATATTAAGTATTCGAGCAAAAGACTTCAGTGCATGCCCCTCAAAAGGATAGTATAAGAGTAGTAGGAGTCATCATAGACCGAACCATGTCACGGAGGGTCCGATATCTCCTTTCATACACACCATTATATTGTGGAGTGTATGAGGAGTGAATTGTGAGACAATCTCACGGTGTTGGATGATCAAGAAACTCTTGACTCATGTACTTTCCTCCCCGATTAGGACGGAAATCCTTTGTTGTCTTGCTGAATTGATTTTCTACGTCACTTTAGAAAGCTTTGAACATTTCAAAGATTTCATGTTTATGTTTAATCGATTAAACATAACCATAGCGACTGATATCATCAAAGCTTTAATGTTGATGTTTAATCAAATAAACATAACCGCAACGACTGATATCATCAGTGAAAGTGATAAAGTAGGTGGCACCTTCCCTAGTCATAGTTCTAAAAGGGCCACATACATTAGTATGTATGAGTCCATGTAGATTTTTAGCTCTTTCTCCAACATGGGAGAAAAGCTTCTTGTTATCTCTCCGAATACACAAGAGAGGCATTTATTAAACGATTCATAATTATTTGTTAAGGAGTCCATCATATTGCAGCCTCAAAATGCGTTTATTGTTTATATGGCAAAGATGACGATGGTCTAGGTAAGTGGAATCCAAACCAATTTGGATTCTTGAGTGCTACATTTGTATATAGAACTATCGTTTTGAATTAGGATCATGCATATTAATTTCAAATATACTATTACCAGGAATAGTTATAAAAACATGTTATTTTTCGTAAAACAAAATATCATAATCCATATTAATTAACAATTGTTCAAAACATTAATTAGCGCATTAGGAAGGATAAGATCACAGCTTTCATTCTTTTAGCTTTCTACTTCACATTTAATCTTGCACATTTGTGTAAATGTGAGTTCCACAACTAGTGTCATACACTCAAGATTTATTACGAAAGTATAGAGTTCTATAATTAAGATACCTAATGTGCTAGTTAGAACACATTTGTCTTTCATTAACTCTGCCAAGTAGGCAGGACAGTTCCTCCTTTAATGGTCGGTTTCATCATAACGATGGCAAGAAACATCCTTTGCAGGGTGCTCCTTTAAGCATGTGGGGGAATCATAGGTTTAGAAAAGTAAACTAGCTTACCCTTACCTAGACTCTTGGCATGTGCTTGCGGTTCACCTTCCCTGATTGCTAGAAAAGTATTGGGTAACCTTTGCTCAACCAGTTTTACTATAGCATGTTATTTGCTAATTGTCTTCCCCATGCTAGGTACTTTTAAAACTGGTCATAGTCCTTGGATAGTGAGGTAAGAATCAAGCTCATTCCAAGAACTTGTGGTAAGGGGTAACCAAGACACTCCATTTGATCAAGAGAGCATAAGATGTAAGTGCTAACTAATTGGCTATCCTCCTGCTTGTAAGTGTGAGATGCTTTAAATGAATCGAACAGTTCATGTTCTGCTTGTTGTTGAAATATCATTTTCAGCTCGCTTAACGTGTGATATGCTGTGAGTTCCTCGAAGTTCTTTCGGATCTCGGGGTTCATGCTCACATGCATAGGAGTAGCGACTTCTTGGTGTTCGTTAAACGTTTCGGTAAAGGCTTGACGAAAAATGGCAGAAGCATTGGCAGGAGGTGCCTCAGGTAAGACCTCTTATGGGTGTATCAACTTGTTCTCATCTCTAAGGGCAATCCTAAGGGTTCAATATTTGTCGATAAAGTTGATATTAGTCAGTTTCAGTTTTCAAAAACTGATTTTAGAGTGGAGATACTTAGGTTTTGATTTGTTGTTGTTATCTGTATAACACACAAAGTTAAAAAAAATAGTATTTTCAATAATAAATTCTTTTAAAAAAATTAACTACCCAATTAATTTAATTAAAAGCTAAGATCCTATTGATCTTCTATCACCGTATCAGTTGATCAGCTAGTGATGATTGATCAAATAGGTAGGTGACGATCAACAATTGCATTACAAGTGCAACTCTTAGAGTTATGGGACTTCATGGCCCCTAGTGAACAAGCATCTAGGGTCAAGTGACATGTTTGTCACATCTTCGCGTCGTGTCAAGGTCTCATTGTTAACTCGATTAAGTCTGTTAGGTCACAACAACCCTGGATTGCTTGTATAATTGATAGATTAATTAAACTTAAGACAATTAAAGTGATGAACACAATATTAGAGTCAAATGTATAATTCCATTAAGTGTGGTATGCTGCGGAATAGCAATACCGCAGATCAATTACAATATGTATATAAGTGAAAGCGTAAATTTGTGAGGACTCCTTTCCCAAGTGATCTCTATTTATAGTGTTATAGAGATCTTACAAAAGGGGCAAGGAGTAATGGAAGGACTGAGAAAGGAAAGTGACCGAGATCAAAGGGATTTGTTCTGGTCAGTTAAACATGGTAATGTTTAACTCAGTCCTTGTACTCAATATTGGATGTCAATACTGAGTCCCAACACTGAGTCACCAATACTGTCTACTCAGTGTTGGACCAAGACTTAGCAAATTTATTCTACAAACTATTCTAATCTAGTCTAGGTTGTCTTGTTATCTTGAGATCCCAAGGGGTAAGGCTTTTTGCCTTACCAATCTCCTCCTATCTAATGATAACAAGACAATATTACAAAAGAGAAGTACAAAAGTAAAATTGCAGAGTCTTCTTCTTTATCCTCTGCTAATGGCTTCATGCTCATAGAAGACTTCTTGCTTTATGTGGACAAATTCGTCTTTCTTTCTAAGCTCTTCTCTTCTGTTCCACAGCACAGCAACAATCTTCTTTCTGAACCAAGCATCCTCCTTTTTTGTTATCAACCACTTTAATCCGACCAGATGACTAATGTTTGCTTTTGGGACATCTTCTTCTGTTATAAAGCATTCTCTGTCATCTGAGTCAGTGTACATGTATCCAGAAGTTGGATATATGGTGCTCTTTTGATCCTGAAAGACAAGAGTAGGAGGCATAGAGTATTTATTTAAGAATCTGAATGTGTTAAGTCACTCAGGTATGTTGTTTCTGTATGCCTCAGTCATTACACTGAGTGCCCTGTATTCCCCTGGAAATAAGATTCCTTTCTCAAAGCAAACTGCAGCAATTGCCCATATTTCATTTATTATCAATTGGGCTTGAGAGCATCTTGAGGGCAACTCCTTGATCATTTTGGTGATCTTGATCCAGTCTTTGAGTCCCATGTTCTGAATATCATGAAGAAGAATCTTCATGGGAGGACTGACTGGCCCAGTACAGGTAGAAACAATAGATCCATTGACCATTTTTACTTTGATTTTGTTGATATGAATGTTCAACCAGTAAATGTCCCTCACACTGAGAAAGACTTTGTTTCTCAGTATTTCCATCCTTGTCTCTCTGTACCTTGTTCTCTGAGCAACTGAGTTCCAATACTGTTCTCTAAGGTCTGCTCCTTTCAATCTTCTTCTGTGAGGTGTTGATGGAACATCAGTCTCAGTATCATGATCAGTCTCAGTATCAGGGTCAGTCTCAGGTTCCTCTTTGACACCAAGAGCATGCAGGTAGAAGAATTTTTCTACTTCATCTTCTAATTGTAGTGCAGTCTTCCTTGGAACCTGCTCATCATCATGAACATACCTTCTAGGTCTAGTGATTAGGGGAGCTGGAGCAGGTTCTTCACTTGACTCAGAAGACATAACAACTCTTGACATTCTTCTAGTTGATCTTCTAACTGGTCTTGGTTCATCCTGAGTTGGCATTTGTGGATCTCTTGGAGGCTCTTCATCATTGGAGGATGATGATGAGGAGCTTGGTTCATAAGCCATATCCAGTGCAAATTTTATGAAGTCCTGAGTTGGCACTGGATTTGGTTCTTCATCATCATCAGTAATGGGCCACACAAATGGCCTATACACAATAATTTGCAGGTTGTTCTCATACTGAGCAGATGGCACAGTATGAGCCTGTAGAGGTTGGTCAGTGTCAGTCTCCCCCTGGTTTCTTCAGGTGGTTTCTTCAGGTTGTTCTAGGAAAGACCTTCCTCTTTCTCTTCTTCTTTCATACTGAAACCTAAGAGGTTCAGTATCAGTGACTTGCTGTGATTGTTGTTGTTGTGGAGGTTGATCTTCATTTATTTTCCTTCTTTTCTCCCTCTGAGCAGATGGCTCAGGTTGATCAACCTCATCTTCTCTTTTTATCTTCTCCCCCTTATTGTTATCATTAGATGGGGGAGGGAAGAGGTTCAGTATGACCACTTGCATCTCCTTGAGTATTATCATGAGTAGGAGATGGCATAGGTTCAGTGGCAGCATCAGTATCACCCTCTTGATCTTCATTTGTGGGTTATTGCCTAGGCTCAGTATTATCATCTCCACCTTGATCTTCATTATCTCCACTGTGTTGAGATTGTGGAGTCAGTGGAGGTTGGTGTTGCTGTTGAAGTAATGCAACTGATTCTTTTAATGAATCAATCTCATTGCTCATTGTTTCCATCCAGGCCAGTATTGTATTTTGAGTGTTTTGCATGGCCATGATTTGTTGCAAGATTGTCTGCAAGGAAACCTCTTCCACTGGAGCCTGTTGGACATGAGTACCCTGCACAGATGGTGCTAAAGAAACAAAAACATAGTAACTGGTTAGTATGGAATGGCTTATCAAATAGATTGTGGTTTTGTTTTAATTCTAAAATCATTTAAACAGAGTTTTTGAAGCCTGCATTTCATCTGGTGTATGATGAAATATTGTGGACTTGTGCATAGCATGTGTAAGAAATTTTCAGTATAAGTGAGTGTGATTTGTAGTAGCTCATTGTAGGATAAGTCACTTTTTCTGAAAAAAGGTTAAGGTTAGGGAAACGAAGCCTGGGATACGCTTCTTTATTGTTTCAATGTTTATCACTCGGTGTTAGAGTGATAACAGTAGTGTGGCTTAAACCCCATAAATTTTATTTGGAAAGTGTAGCTTTAGCGTTTTTTGATCATTTCGTAAATCATGTTATCCAATTTAACATAAATTGGGTATGATAGAAACAGTGTCAGTGGGTGTCAGTGTGACATCAACCACCATTGTCTTTTTATATGTGAAGACAACTGTCGGCTGGCAATGATCTTTCGTGCTCAGTGTAGGGATTTTTCATAGTAGCAGTGGGCTAAGTATGTTGGCCTTAAGAGGATATATATATCTAAAAAAAACGTTTGAGACTTTGGTCAGTATTGAGTTGGTACATGCCAATACTTAGTCTCTTGGGTTTTTTTTTTTTTTTTTTTTTAAATAATATATATAGGAGTTTGAGGGCTTTAGTAGAAATTCATACATGAGGCTTTGTCAGATTCCCTTCTCCCTTCAACAGAGATGGGTGCTGGATCATTTGTATGTTGATTGGAACCTCCAGCACCTTCTTGATTTTGTGGTTCTCTTTCTTGTGCTTCTTCTTCCAGATTTTGTTGCTCATATTCAAGTTCAGCATCCAGTGGAATATGAGGTTCCACATTTGTTGATGGTTGAGCAATGTTCTCTTAATCTGGTTCTGGAAGATCAGCATGAGATGCCATGTGATGTTGCTCTTCTAATGAAGGAGTCAGTGTTGGATGTTGACTATGCAACACTGAGTCTGTTGATAGAGCAGCCATAATGACTGGACTTAACCGTCTTCTAACCCTTCTTCTGATGATTGAGGGTTGTTTTTCAGTATCAGATCCCGATGCAGTATGAGGAGCATCAGGTTCTGGTTCTTGTATTGGAGGGGGTTGAACATCCTCCATTGCAACTTCTGCATCTGCATTTGCATCATCATTGTCATCTTCATCATCATTTTCATCATCATTTTCATCATCAGTATCATCATTATTATCATCATCGATGTGAGCTTGTACAATGGCCCACATAGATGGACTTAACAGAGGTTCTCCTTCCCTTGGTCTGTGGAAGTAGATCTTCTCATTTAGAGGAGGAAGATCAACTCTTGGACTGTTGAATTCATCATAAATGTGTGCATCCATGGAATTTTGAAAAATGAGGGATAAAAATCTGCAGAAAGGAACATTGATTTCTCTGGTTTGAGCCCTTACCAGTGCTTCTAATTGATTGAAAATCAATCTAGCATAGTCAATGTCTCGGTTGTAGTACATAGCATGAACCATCTGCATCCCCAAATCATTTAATTTGTATAAAGCTCCATATTTGTGGGTCATAACCAAATGATTGTTGAAATGAAGACTCCCCACATTGGACCAAATTCATTTCTTTTAATTGTGCCAGTGGTAGAATTTCGACCTAGAAAGGGCAACACTGATCTGGCTGGGGCTCTATCGACAAATGGATCATACTGAGCATGAGCAGGGAGTTGCAGTGTTTCCCGAATTATGGCAGTGGACACAAAGGATCGGCGTTGAGCACGAATAACCCATCCTACGATCATATCTGGAGAATCAAGTTGTGCAGAGTACCAAAATTCACATAGCATCTCGGGATAAATAGAACGAGGAGAGAGTTGCAGAGCTTAAGCGATTGGGCTATGTCTCATGTATGTTACAATGTGCGTGAATTCTGGGCAAGCCCAAGCTTGACGAATGTTGAAATTTGCAGTGATGTTGTTCCTCGTAAACCTGGGCAACTCATCATTTCTAAACTGCTTCGCCAGTTCGACGAAGTATGGGGCCACAAATTGGTAATTCGCCATGTATCTGTGATTACGATAGAAGAAATGCCTTGTAAAGAGAGTGAAATTGTTAATCGCAAAGAGTATTGAGAAAGAAAGAGAGTAAATAACAGAGAAAATGACAGCCTTATCCTATTCCAACGGTAACTTTTCTATTAAGGAAAGTAACCGTTGGGGAGTATGAGGTTTTGAAATGAGTGTTGAAACTCAAGGACACCCATTACTGATTTAGAGTTAAAAAAATAAATTAAAAAAATTTAAAAATAATAAAAACATTTAATTTAATGTATAAATTAATAAAATATTTACAAAAATTAAAAATAATATACCAGACGAGCTATACTGAAAGGATCAGTATTGGGTCAATACTGAAAAATCAGTATACGAAAGAATTTTTAGGAGAAAAATAATTTCAAGGGTTAAGCATGCCCAATTGTCCTAGTAAGTACATAAACCTTTCTTCTGAAAGAGGTTTAGTAAATACATCAGCCAATTGGTCCTCAGTTGGGTCATAGTCTACCTGAACCTTACCCTTTTCCACTTTATCTCGGATAAAGTGGTGTCTGATATCAATGTGCTTTGTTCTTGAGTGATGGACTGGATTTTCAGTGATAGAAATAGCACTCTTGTTATCACAATGGATTGGTGTATTGTTGAAATTAAATCCATAGTCCATGAATTGATATTGCATCCATAGAAGTTGAGCACAACAACTTCCTGCAGCTACATATTCAGCCTCTGCAGTTGAAGTTGCTACTGAATTTTGTTTCTTGGATGACCAACCAACTAATCTTCCAACAAGGAATCGGCATCCTCCACTTGTGCTCTTTCTATCCAATCTGCATCCTGCATAATCTGCATCTGTGTACCCTTCAAGAGTAAAATGTGAATCTTTGGGATACCAAAGAAACATATTAGGAGTACCAGATAGATATCTAAAAATTCCCTTTACAGGTTTCAGATGTGATTTTTTGGGATCAGCCTGATACCGAGCACACAAACATGTTGCAAACATGATATCAGGCCAGCTAGCTGTCATGTAAAGTAAGGAACCAATCATGCCACGGTATGTGGATTGAAAAAATGGTTTACCAGTTTCATCTTTACGTATCTTATCCTGAGTACTCATAGGGGTGTGCATAGAAGATAAGTTTTCAAATTTATATTTCTTTAGTATATCATGCACATACTTACTTTGGTTTATAAAGGTGCCATCAGGCTTTTGATCAACTTGTAAACCTAGAAAATAAGTAAGTTCTCCCATCATACTCATCTGATACTGAGATGACATAATCTTGGAAAACCAATCACACATGGATTTGTCAGTGGAACCAAAGATAATGTCATCCACATATATCTAAAAGAGTAAGATGTCAGACCCTTTTCTTTTTGAAAATAATGTTTTATCAATTTTACCACGTGTAAATTTATTTTCAATTAAGTACTCAGACACGGTATCATACCAGGATCTTGGAGCTTGTTTGAGCCCATACAAGGATTTATCAAGCTTGAAAACATAATTAGGAAATTTAGGATCAACAAAACCTGGGGGTTATTTAACATAAACTTCTTCTTATAGTTTTCCATTTAGAAAGGCACTCTTGACATCCATTTGATAAACCTTGAAGTTCTTAAAGGCGGCATATGCAAGATATAGCCTAATTGCTTCAATCCTTGCAACTGGTGCAAATGTTTCATCATAGTCAATACCTTCTTCTTGCATGTAGCCCTGAGCAACCAGTCTTGCTTTGTTCCTGATTACAACACCATCTTTGTCCATTTTATTTCTGAACACCCACTTAGTACCAATGATAGTTTTTGCAGTTGGGGGTGGTACTAAATTCCAAACTTTGTTTCTTTCAAATTCTGTAAGCTCATCTTGCATAGCTTCTACCCAGTCTTCATCTAGTAAGGCTTCATCAGCCTTTTTGGGTTTAGTGGTAGATAAGAAGCTTGAAAAGAGACAAAAATTTGCAGTAGCCTGAGGTTCAAAATTCAGTTTTCTTCTTGTTTGTACTCCTTCTTCAACAGGACCAATGATATTTGTATGAGGATGGTCTCTGTGTTCCCTTAGATTTGATCCTAAGGTAGCATTTGAAGTAGTATCAACAACTTCTTGTTGCACTGACGGGTTGCCATTCTCATACTGGTTAGAGCTTGATTCAGTATTGGACTGCACAGGATTGCTGGTTTCTTCATTTTGCAGATTTATGATTTGTACTTGTGGTGGATTTGAAATTTTTCCTGCTTCATAGGCGGAATGATTAAGATCAAGATTTGAAGACTCAGTGTTGAAGTTTTCAGAAATGGAAACTTCAGTATTTGTTGCAGTTTTCGCATTCTGAGTGAAGTCTTGATCATCATCATCACTCATATCATGTGTACCATGATATGGGTGACTTTTGGGCTGTTCAGCATTGGAGTTTTCTGGATTACATAAGATTTCAATATCACTTATGTCCTCTTTTGCTGAAGTAGAATGCTCATCCGAATTTTCATCAAAAGTAACATGGATGGATTCTTCAATCACCTTTGTTGAAAGTACATACACTCTGAAGGCTTTGGGGTGTGGTGAGTAGCCCATAAAAATGCCTTCATTTGCTTTGGGAGCAAACTTGTTGAGATTTTGCTTAGTACTAAGAATGAAGCATTTGCTCCCAAAGATGTGGAAGTACTCCACATTAGGAATTCTGCCATGATATAACTCATAAGGACTCTTGAGATATCTCTGGACTACAATTGCTCTATTCTGTGTAAAGTTGGCACAGTTTATAGCTTCAGCCCAGAAACTCAGTGCAAGTCCAGCATGGCATAACAGAGTTCTTGCAGCTTCAATCAGTGTTCTATTCTTTCTTTCTACAACACCATTTTGTTGTGGTGTGTAGGCTGCACCACAACAAACCTGTCGAAAGTATTTTAGGTTTAACCTCTTGTTTTAATTTTATCACTTTAACAGGTTATTGAGATTTTTGAGTATTTCATCCAGATGTGCTTGCAACTTCAGTATCAGTCTTCTTAGAGGAAGTAGAAGTTGTTTCCAAAGTATTTAAAAATATTATTTTCAGAATATGGAGTGACATTAAATAATACTTCAAAAGGTGGAACAGTTGATGTGTCATACTGATCTACATGGATTTCAGTATCAGAATTTTCTGTAACAGAAAATTCAGTACTAAGATCTTGTAATTCAGTATAGCACTTAGAGCAGATAGAGGGACCAATAGGTTGAACTTGGTCAGAATGTTTTTATCCTCATCATCTGAATCAGTTTGACAACTAACTTCACAAAATGTTTTTGATTTCACAAAATTAACAGGGTTTAAATGATTAAATTCTTCAAATAAACCAGCAAAATTATTTCTATTTTTAAACTGAGGATCCACACCATGTGCAGCCCTCACATTGTCAGGAAATTGTTGATTTAAACATTAATTTAGCTTAATAGAAACATTTATCAGCTAATCTTTGATTCATGTCTTGTAAGTTTAAAAAATCAAGTTCCAAATCTTTTAATCTTGCTAATTTGTCTAAATTTTCATTATTTACCTTTTCAAGTTGTAAGATTGTAAGTTTTAAAGCTTTTTCTCTCTGTACTAAAGTTTTAAGATCAACAATCATATACTAAAAAAAAAATTTCTTTTTCATTCAATGAATAAGTTTGAAAGGCACTCACCTTGTACAACTGAGTAGAATCCCAATCAATGTGGATACTCATTCTCTCAGTCTCTTTGAGATCTCTCTCAAAAGTGCTCTTCAAATCTTCTTCAGTGAAAGCCATGAAGGCTTTATTCTCAACCTCTTCCTCATCAACACTAAGGTCTTCATCCATCCAAGCCTTAGAATAAAGTGCCTGATGAGGTGCTCCATTTCCATAAGCTCCCTTTCCCTTGCTTCTTGCCTTCAACTTCACATACTTGTCCCTATACCGTTTAGCACGGTATGGAATTTTGTCATTTTGATCAGTTTCAGAGGACTTAGTGTGACAGTTGGCAGCAATGTGACCAGGCTTCCCACACCTGTAGCATAAACCAGATCTGGGGTTAGTATTGGATGAGCTAACACAAAGCCTCTTCGTTTCCAACTGATCCAACTTCATGGACATGAGAGCCATTTGAGTTTCCAGTTCTTCTGCCTCAGCATCCTCAATATCACCTTCTGGCTCATCTGGCTCAGTGACAGTATAGGCTTGTTTGACAATTAGGGCCATGCCAGTGGAGGTCTTGTCAGTCTTCTTCCAGTTGATCAGTCTAGAAGCATTGTTCTCTGCATGATTCAACATTAAGCCATACAGTGTTTGAAGAGTGTAGGACTCAATGTTATTAGCAGCATTGACAGAATTTGTCATATCAAGGAATTGTTGAGGAAGACTGTCCAGAAATTTTTGACAGAGTTCTCCCTCTTCCTTCTCAATTCCAACACTGATAAGATCATGAAGAATGCTGTTGAATCTGTTGTGAAGAGCAGTGAGATCTTCATTTGGATTTGCAATGAAGTTCTCATACTTTCTTCTCATGTTGCTCTTTCTTTGCAGCTTCACCTTTGGTGTGCCTTCATAGGTGATTGTCAAGCTATGCTACATAGCTTTTGCAGTAGGCAACTTCATGATTGCATTCAGAATTTCTTTGGTAACTGCATTACCTATCACATTCTTGGCTCTTGAGTCTAGACTGAACAATTGACGATCAGTATCAGTCCAAGTATGTTTCAGCTTGGAATGGTTCCTGTGGATGCATGAGCATTATCTGTAGCAGCAACAGGTTCAGTGGGCAGAGGAATGATGGGACCATCAGTCAGTACAGTGAGCATTTCATCATGAATGGACTCAAGTTACCACTGAGCTTTTAATTTCCATTGGTAGAAATCTTTGCCATCAAAAATTGGCACACCCTTTCATGACATCACTGGAGCAATGATTGTAGACATTCTGGTTTTCGATTTTTAGGAAGGGTAGATATATAGAATGGCTGCCAGGGTAATAGATCGACTAAATAAGAATTAATTTAGCATACTCTGATACCAGTTGTAAGGTCACAACAACCCTGGATTGCTTGTATAATTGTAGATTAATTAAACTTCAGACAATTAAAGTATTGAACACAATATTAGAGTCAAATGTATAATTCCACTAAGTGTGGTATGCTGCGGAATAGCAATACCACTGATCAATAACAATATGTATATAAGTGAAAGCGTAAATTTGTGAGTACTCCTTTGCCAAGTGATCTCTATTTATAGTGTTATAGAGATCTTACAAAAGGGGCAAGGAGTAATGGAAGGACTGAGAAAGGAAAGTGACCGAGATCAAAGGGATTTGATCTGGTCTGTTAAACATGGTAATGTTTAACTCCGTCCTTGTATTCAGTATTGGATGTCAATACTGAGTCCCAACACTGTGTCACCAATACTGTCTACTCAGTGTTGGACCAAGACTTAGCTAAATTATTCTACAAACTATTTTAAGCTAGTCTAGGTTGTCTTGTTATCTTGAGATCCCAAGGGGTAAGGCTTTTTGCCTTAACAAAGTCATCCAATGTGAACTCGTGTCAAAATAAATCTAGGTCTCACGCGTAGACAATAATGACCTCAGATCTAAATTCAAACCACGTCTCACGTGAATTTAAAAGTAGAAGCAAATGATTTCAACCAATTGGACGGCGTGACTTAAATTTTAGGTATGAAATTTTAAGAAAAAAAATATTTAAGATATGAATGAATCATGTATTTCATTCATGCCACTTCTTAAGTTGGTTTAATAAGCGGTAAATACATTTTAGCGATTATTAAATTAATAGTTTCAAATCATATTTAAAATTTTGTATTAATGTCAAAAACAAGTTTATATTAAAGAATAATCATACATGATTAAATTGTAATCATTGATGATTAACAAGTAATCATTGATGATTAAACAATAATCATAGATGATTAAACAATAATCATAGATGCTTAACAAGTAATCATTGATTATTAAAAATTCGGATGTTTTAATGTTTGTGTTTCCAAAATCATATTTTTAGTTGTTTATTATATGTATCAAATAAAAATTATGTACAACCATAAACATACAAGAAAACATGCAACTTAATTTGTGCAAAAACCTCGACCGATGATAACCTAAGATCGGTCACGTGAGTCATCACGACGGACCGAAAGGGTCAAGATAGGGGACGGGCCACCATGAACCCGAGCGGGCCTACATAAACCTAATGGGCTCCCACTTGCTCAAGACATTCATGAGCAAGTAGAAACCAAATTTGTGAAAAATGCAATCTGCCAGAAATTTCCAGCATAATTTGAAGCCCGCAAAGTCGCTGAAAAAGTCGTCGTTGGTCTTCCCGGCCTTATGGAAAGTTGTAGCCCACGATTTGCCAAGCATTTTAGGCTTTTGAAACGCCCAAAACGGAGTCCATATGTGTTCGAGTAATTCGGTCAGTATGTTAATCTTGTCTAGATTTCCAACATCCCCAATCCTTTAGGGATTAAGGATTAAGTTTAATCTCAGTTCCGCTTTAGGGATTAAACTAGCTAGGTGGTTCAACCGGTAAGAACAAATTCATGTTCTTATAAGTTATGGTTCGAATCAGTATGACTAGGATTGACTCTAGGAGTCAAGTGAAACTCTTCAATCTTTTGAGCAAGGGACTAGCATCCCACATGGTGTTCTATACAAGGTGTAGTGTGGACTAGCTTTAGAGGAATTCTAATTTGAATTCTTGGAGTTCTTCATCCCCATTCGTTGGTGTAATCAAAGACTTCAAGGGTATGATTTCTACATACTAATCTCTTTGATTTTCATGCTTAATTATATTGTCAATAAGTAGATCCTTGATTGGTTATTTTTTTATTTTCCGCTCCGTTTTAGTTTGATTAAACCGTAAATCACTAACACCTATTACGATTAACATGCATACTTATAGGTTATTGGTCATAGCTAGTGGTTATAATAGTTCACAGGCCATTCGTATGGTTATGGACACCAATTACGGTTTGTAATGGATACTTATAGGTTATTGGTCATAACTATTGATTATAATGGTTCACGGACTATTCATATGGGTTATGGACCCCAATTACGATTTGTAATGGAGACTTATAGGTTATTGGTCATAACTAGTGGTTATAATGGTTGACAGGCCATTCGTATGGGTTATTGACACCAATTACGGTTTTTATTGGATACTTATAAGCAATTGGTCTTAGGTATTGGTAATAATGGTTCCCGGGCCATTCGTATGGGTTATGGACACCAATTACGGTTTATAGTGGATACTTATATGTTATTGGTCACAACTAGTGGTTATTAAGGTTCACGGGCCATTTATATAGAATATCGATACCTATTACGGTTTAAAATGGATACTTATATGTTATTAGTCATAGTTATTAGTTAAAATGGTTCACGGGCCATTTGTAGGAGTTATTGACACCAATTACGGTATTTATTGGATACTTATAAGTAATTGGTCTTAGTTATTGGTTATAATGGTTCACGGGCTATTCGTATGGGTTATGGACACCAATTACGGTTTATAGTGGATACTTATATGTTATTGGTCATAACTAGTGGTTATTAAGGTTCACGGGCCATTCGTATGGTGTATGGACACCTATTACGGTTAACATGGATACTTATAGGTTATTGGTCATAGCTAGCGGTTATAATAGTTCTTGGGCCATTCGTATGGGTTATTGACACCAATTACGGTTTATATTGGATACTTACAGGGTATTCGTCATAGCTATTGGTTATAATGGTTCACGGGCAATTCGTATGGGTTACGGACACCAATTACGGTTTAAAATGGATAGTTATATGTTATTGGTCATAACTAGTGGTTATTAAGGTTTACAGTCCATTTATATTGGTTATGGACACCTATTACGGTATAAAATGGATACTTATAGGTTATTGGTCATAGCTATTGTTGATAATGGTTCACGGGCCATTCGTACGGGTTATTGACACCAATTACGATTTATATTGGATACCTATAAATAATTCGTCATAGGTATTGGTTATAATGGTTCACGGGCCATTCGTATGGGGTATGGACACCAATTACAGTTTATAGTGTTACTTATATGTTATTGGTCATAACTAGTGGTTTTAAGGTTCACGGGCCATTTATATGGGTTATGGATACCTATTACGGTTTAAAATGGATACTTATATGTTATTGGTCATAGCTATTGGTTATAATGGTTCACGGGCCATTCGTATAGGTTATTGACACCAATAACGGTTTATATTGGATTCTTATAACTAATTGGTCATAGGTATTGATTACAATGGTTCACGGGCCATTCGTATGGGTTATGGACACCAATTACGATTTGTAATGGATTCTTATAGGTTATTGGTCATAGCTATTGATTATAATGGTTCACGGGCCATTCGTATGGGTTATGTGTAAAATCCCAAAAATTAGGGGAAATTTAAAATTTTTAATAAATAAAGTAAACCACTTCCCCCAAAGTAGAAATACACGAAAGGTCCCACTATTTACTAATTTTTAAAACCGAAACGTCTCATGGTGTAATGCGGAAATTAAAATAATTGTTTTAAAAACATTTGACTCAAAATAATCGTTTGGAATCTAAATCCATAAAAGCTTATCGATTAACAGCTCATTCAATGCATGTGCCCTAGTACCTGCAAAATGGGGGGGAGTGTTTGGGGTCAGCCACACGCTGAGTGAATAATATCAAAATAAACAAATAAATACAAACAACTCAAGTCACATAAGTGATCCCTAGAGGACAAATTCTGTTAGAAAATTCAGCATGACGTTTAAAACCTGTTTTGAGTCCCGCCATCAACTCAATTATTCCCGAGACACCCGACAGCCCCGATCCAAGAACCCGAATGGTTCGGTTTCCGAGTTTTTCGGTTAATAAAACGTCTAATTATCAATAATTCTCGTTTTTACCCCAAACCAAACCGACACCCTCAAAACTCAGTCAACCCCAGACCCGACATGTAACGCCCTGAAATTTTAATAGTTAAATGATATTAATTTAATCGTTACATATAAATTTAAAAGATTTAATTTGTAATTAATTAATTAATTATAAGGACGTTTGACGGTTCGTTATTATTTAAACGTTTTAACTAATTAGACATTTTATGAACTAATAGACGTCTCGTATTATGAGAAGTTAATAAAAATAGATATGTTGGCCATATGATTTACCTTTACTAATCATTAGTCCTTTTAATCAAGTGGGTAAATAAATAGTTAGTCGTCTCGTAAGAATTAGACGACAATTTATTAGACGGTCAGTATTATATATTCGACATTTATTTGGACGTGTTGGTTTTATTTTTGTTTGGACCAGTTAGTTAATCATAAGAGTTGAATTATATTCTTTTGAGCCGGGCCGGCTAAAGACCAAGGCCCCGGAGTTGCTAGTGCGACCAACAAAAGAGATAGTAAATCAATACAAACTTTGGTTGTTTGAAGTATGCGGCAGAAGAAAATAATTGTTACTAATCCTTTTATTAATTGGGTTTAAGGGAACAAAAGAAATCCAATTAAATGGCCATCGGCCACTTGAAAAAGAATGGCCAACGGCCACTTAAATATTAGGGCGACACTTATTTTTCATTTTGAAAACTTCGGCCGTAAGTTTGGTTGCCGTCGTAGGAGACTTTTCGAAATCAAGTGAGATGGTTTTAAATGTTTGTAAGGGGCAGATGTCGGCGTAGCAGTATCTTGGGGTGGATTGGCGGTGGTTTTAGTGGCAATATGATTGCTAAGCAATCGTGACGTCGAGGATATTCAAAAGGAGGTGTAGCACAGTTTCATGATGCCTTCAATCCCTTGGCGTGGACTTTTTGACACCATCCCAACAAGCTTTGGTCAATGGTATTATGGAGGAATCACAAAGTCCTATTTTTAATTGACAAAGAAGATTGGCAGCCAATGTTAAGTCGCTACTGGGTGTTGCGTGGGGTAGGCAGTCAGTTTGTCGTATTGTGTACGTATTGGTTCGTAGGGTATAATTTCTAATCTATTTTCGTATCATATTCGGTAGTCCTAATCTTCCTTGTTCCATTCGATTTCTATTTTTGAGTTGAGACTAACCTCGTTTTATGTAGGGCTGTGAACGAACTTCATAGGGGTTCGGGTTTTTGTTAACTTGATTGATTATTCTATTTTGTGGTGGTCAATTGTTGTCGGGTTAGTAATGATTGTGATACCGAGAATTGATTGTTTTGTTGCTATAACCTTCAAATCGTTTTGTCCAATTTTCTCATGAGATGTGGTACGGGTTTTTGGTCACTGTTTTTTTTTGCAAGTGTCGGGTTTAGATTTGGGTAAAAACCTTTTTGTGAAGACCTAGTCGTTTTATTAATCGAGAAAACCGGAAACCGAACCTTTAGGTTCTTGGTTTCCTTGAACCGGAAAGATTACAAAATAATGAGCTTGATTATTTCTAATTATAGTTTCTGAGATAAAATGAGTTTCGGGGCTTTCGGGTGTCTCGGGAATAAATGGGTTGAATGTCAGGATTTTAAACGGGTTTTATATATCAAACTGAAATTTTGTCAGAATCTGTTCTCTATGTTTAGGTCCGTTTTTAACACACTTAAGGTACATTTCTGGATTCTTGACCCGCTTTGATCTCTAGTTTTCTGAGTCCTCTTTCCGTTGCCGCAGACGTCTCGTCAATCTGATTTTTCGTTTAAAAGATATCCCTGTTTTTGTAAACTGTCATAAAAGTGTTTTCGGTTCAAGAATTTTTGTCTTGAGAGTCTGCTTTGACCCCCCTTCTGTTCGGATTCAAGTTCCGATGTCTTCTGATGAATTGTAGTCCTCTGAGTCATTTAGCTCCTATAAATATTTGAATAAAATCTAGTTAACGGTTTGAGAGTTATGGCCGTTCCCGTGAAAGTACTGAGTGCTGTTTAGTTCATGCTGAAGCTACCTTTGGGTCTAATCCTAACCCGAGCTTCCTTGTGCATTGTAGGACCTTCTAGGACCTGATTAGAGACGCTCTTTGGTGCTAAGGACATCTAGTAGCTTATGCTTATTCGAGGTGGGTAATCTCACTATAAACTTGTACTTACTTCTGATTCATGATTACGTGTTATATGTTGTGAATTGCCTTGTTGATTGAGCTTGAGTTTTGATTGTGCGATTTATCTGAGTTATCTGTGATCTAAGTTATCTGGATTCTGAGTTTCTGAGTTAAACATTAAACATAATATATCTGACTTGACACCGAAGAGCACTAGTATCAGACGTTTGACATGACACCGAAGAGTACTAGTGTCAGACGTTTTGACTCAACACCGAAGAGTACATGTGTTGTGGTGGTGTGAGGCGGGTCGAGGTTGATCTCTCGGCCCAAGTCACACTAGCGCGCTATATAAATTAAGTCCAAGTAATAAAATCTGAGAAATAAATTTGAGTAATTGATTGGGTAGAGTCTTTAGGGTTTACTTATGTGGCTTGATTTGTTTGGATGTACTTGCTCGTTTTGATATTATTCACTTAGCGGTGGCTGACCCCAAATACTCCCCCATTTTGTAGGTACTAGCAGGGCAAAGAGAAGGTCAATGGTTGATGACTTGCGCTTCGGTTTCCTGTTTTGGATTTGGAGTTATGTTTGTCGAGTCAAACGATTTTACAAACATATTTATTATTCCGCATTAAATCCTTTTATTTATTCCGCATTTAAAAACATAAGACGGTTTATTTTTATTTCTAATGAGATGGGACCATTTGTTTACTTGTACTTTTGGGGAAAATATTTTATTTTATTTATTAAAAAATTTTAAATTTCCCCTATATTTTGGGATGTTACAAGTTGGTATCAGAGCTTTGGGTTGAGAGAATTGGGTTCACACGGGTTGGATTCCAGACTCAAGTCGAAGCATGAGTTTTGAAAATAAGTTTTCAAATGTTTTAAAATGAGTCCAAATCCAAATCGAGAAGCATCGCATCACGACGACCTAATGCCTCTAGTACTTTACTTAAGAGTTATTTAGTTTATTAACAACATCGCGAGTGACATTGATTACTAAGAGAATAAAAGAGAATTTACTCGAGGTTAGTGTGAATTGTGTGACTATATATAGATATATATACTATACTTGTTGATTATTGATGTGAATTACTTGTTATGTGGATGGTATGAGGATGGGAGATCGTGGAATTAATGAAACTGGCTCGAAACCATGACATGGGTAGGTACGGATAATAATAGAGGGCCCCTATTATTATACGCACATGACTCGTGTCTATGTTTTGAAAAGGATTCAAGGAGACCATTCGTCAAGCATCTAACTATAATTAAAACCCTCAATTATTATATATAACTAGTACTTTATTATGCGAGATAACTGGATAAGTAAATTATTACTGAGGAGATAATAAAATCACTAAAGAGATCTATGAGAAAACAGGGAAACCAATTGAATAAGAGAATTATCAAACACAAATCGATAAAGAGTTATCAAAACACGTCAAGAGAGACTACTAAATCATACCGAGTTAAATTTTTTAAATGATCTAAATGAGCTATTAATAAATCGAGGGCGATTGAGCAATCGTTAAAACAAAGTAAATGAGGAAATGAGAAAAATGTTAAGTTCAAATTAATGAGTAAATTGGATAAGAACCTCACCAAATTTAGATTTATGAGAAAATAATAAATAATTAAATAAGATATTATTAATTTGATCAAGAGTTATCAAAACAAATCAAGTGAAGGTTTATTAAAGCAAATTGAGTAAAAATCATTAATGATAAATTGTTAATATGAGTAATGAGGAAGTAAACTAAATGTTTGAAAATAGAGAATATATAATGATCGAGTAAAAATAATGATTGAGAATAAATTAATTCATGTTACCGAAGAAATTATGAAATTTATTAGAAATCAATAAATCAATGATGAATGCGAAATTATCCAAAACGAATTTAGATGAAGAGATATATTAATCTTACAATTGAGAATAGAGAATAATAATCGAATAATATAATTGAGAATAATTAATTCGTTTAAAATGAGAAGGCTAATGAGAAAGTTGACACACAATATGAGCAATGAATTCTTTTTAAAGCGTTAAAAGTTTAATGAGTAGGGGTGTGAGAGGGGCGTAAAGAGTATACGTTGGGACCGACTCACACATGTGCATAAGAGTTTAATTATCGAGTAATCAAATGAAACCTTAAAATATGTAATCTAAAATGAGAATCAACAAACCGAACTATCGAGTGTTCGTAGCGAGTTCTTTGGGATTTTGAGTGCCACTTCCAAACTCGGGGACGAGTTTTCTCCAAGTGGAGTTGAGTGGTGGTAAGAGGGAAAACTACCAATATTAAGAGTGTGAATATAGAATAATTATAAAGTTGTGAATTATTAAATTCATATAATTGAGCTAATGAAGTTTAATAAATCGAGCTAAACGTGAAAGATAAAGTTTGTAATGAGTAAATTAAGAGAATTACCAAGAGAAAATTTTGTTATATGTTATTATGAGCATATATGTGCATATAACTCGCTAAAAAGTTATAAAAGTGATTAATTAATCAAAAAATTATTCCTGTGGGAATATAATGAGATAAAAAGAGATCATTAAAATATGAGAATTTATTATGAATTATTCAAGTCAAGTTAAATGAGAAAAACATGATTATAAGAAGTTATTAAATCGAGTCGAGAAATTTTTTAGCCGAATTATTGTGGTGAGTAATATATATACACGTGACTAGGAAATTTATAAGAATAATTGAAAATAATTAATTTCATGTGATAATATGATTACCAAGTGGTGAGAAATTCATAAATCGAGGGTAATGGTGAAAATGAGAAGTGGTCAACTATATAAGTAACGAGAAATTGTGAAATTCGAGTAATGAGGATATTATCAATGAGTCGGTCATGAGAAAATCGCCATAATAAATTATGAGGAAAATTTATTATTACTGAGAAACTACCAAACTGTAAGAAACTAATAAATTGAGTTAATTGAATAAATTATTAAAATGAACCAAATGACATAACTTTATTTTTGATCTAGTACTAAATTGAACCTGAGGGGAATAACGAGTAAATTATTAAATTGAATGTCATCAAATATTACACTTTATTGAGTAATTATTAAATCAAGAATAGTTATTAAAATGAGCAAATGAGAAATATAAGTGTATCAAACAATAAAATTTCATTAGAATACTATGAGTTCTATATCGGGAAAGCACTAAAAATATAAAGTAATGAGCAACTTGTAATTGAGAATGAGGATTAACTGAGTAATGGAATACATGAGAATTAATGAGGTAAGTAATTAACGAGCTAATTAATCGAGCAATTAGAAAGCATTAAGTTGAGACGTTTGAAACTTAAAAATAAAATTAGATTTATAAGTGGACAATTAGCAAATTGATCAAGAGACAAACTAAATGAAAACAAAACAAGAAGTTAATTAACGAGCTAAATGACTACATCGTTAAACGAGTTGATTAGTATCATTAAAATGAGTTCAACGAATAATATTAAAAAGAGTCAACGAGAAAGTGTTAAATACGAGTTAACAGGAGAACTGAAAACGTGGCCTAAAAGAGAAATTATCTATTCGATTAGTCTGATAACTAAATTTGATCACGCGAGGGATCGCAAAGAGTGAGAAAATGGGCACTTTGTGCGACATGTGATAAGTTGTTAAGTTAGATTTGAGTTAAATTGATAGTAAGCTTGTGTTGAGTTAAAAACAAGTTGTGGGGATTTGAGGTGAATGCATTTGAGAATATGCAAATTGAGTAAGAGACATGAGTTGCCTACTATCTGAGATTTATGCGTGATAAAATACACTTATGTGAATAGTATACTTGCTTTTGGTATTATGTGAAATTAGCGTGAACAACTAAGTTGTTTCCTATGTTTTAAAACAAACTAATGTCCTATAGAGCAGAGGACCTTGAGATGCTACTTATTGATAGAGATTGTCAATAATAAGATTTTATATATTTTGATAAAATGTAAAAGTGATAATTTGTTGGAACTGAGCGGGAAAGATTTCCCATAAAAAACTTATTGTTATCGCCATGAGAGGGCCAAGTATGATTGCGAGCACGAGTTGGATGACCGAGAACCACGCCGCGACCATCTGTCGCCACGTACCAAACCGTAACAAATCTTCAAGTGGAGTTGAATCGGAGATTCAACGCAACGTTAACCGATGAGTGAAACAACTATGTCTGAGTATGAGAGAAAGAAGACGCCTTTAGCAGAGTATCGTGGATTATTTTGTACTTCTATCATCATCATTTTCTTGATGAGACAAACCGAGTTCTTAAGTGAACATTCCAATTCTAAGCCCTATCATTTTGCGCCGCTAGAGAGGGAATATTATATGAGCAGCTGCCAGAGCCGGAGTTCATTTTTATCGAGTAGGTCACCTTTAGGAGCTTCCTTTTCATTCTTAACTTTATCGTTTCACAATTGAGAATGCGTGTCGTTGATGAGCCTGAGTCTGAGATGCGACATCGCTACCATGAGTTTATTCGAGTGAGGACTTTGGGGACGAATGTATTTCAAGTGGAGTTGAGTTGTAACGCCCTAAAATTTTAATAGTTAAATAATATTAATTTAATCGTTATATATAAATTTAAAATTAATAATTTGTAATTAATTAATTAATTATAAGGACGTTAGACGGTTCGTTATTATTTAAACGTTTTAACTAATTGGACATTTTATGAATTAATAGACGTCTCGTATTATGAGACGTTAATAAAAATAGATATGTTGGGCATATGATTTACCTTTACTAATCATTAGTCCTTTTAATCAAATGGGTAAATAAATAGTTAGTCATCTCGTAAGAATTAGACGACAATTTATTAGACGGTCAGTATTATTTATTCGACATTTAATTTGACGTGTTGGTTTTATTTTTGTTTGGATCAGTTAGTTAATTATAAGAGTTGAATGAAATTCTTTTGAGTCGGGCTGGCTAAAGACCAAGGCCCGGAGTTGCTAGTGCGACCAACAAAAGAGATAGTAAATCAATACAAACTTTGGTTGTCTGAAGTATGCGGCAGAAGAAAATAATTGTTATTAATCCTTTTGTTAATTGGGTTTAAGGTACAATAGAAATCCAAATAAATGGCCATCGGCCACTTGAGAAAGAAAAGCCCACGTGAGCCTGGATGTTGGAATTAAATATTAGGGCGACACTTATTTTTCTTTTTGAAAACTTCAGCCGTAAGTTTGGTTGCCGTCGTAGGAGACTTTTCGAAATCAAGTGAGATGGTTTTAAATATTTGTAAGGGGCAGATGTCGGCGTAGCAATATCTTGGGGTGGATTAGGCGGTGGTTTTAGTGGCAATATGATTGCTATGCAATCGTGACATGGAGGATATTCAAAAGGAGGTGTAGCACAGTTTCATGATGCCTTCAATGAAGGGTTTCTATTAACACTGATTGACCACTTGGGTCAACCTCCTAGATTACTTGGTTCGAACCACACTGACCAAGAACATGAACTTGTTCTTGGCCGGTTAAACCATCTAGCTAATTTAATCCCTAGAAGCGGAAGTGGGATTAAACTTAATCCTTAAACCCTAAAGGATTGGGATCTTGGAGATCTAGATTAGATTAACAAGAAAGAAACCTTGTACGAAAAACTCGAACACACACACAGCTTGTGTGTGTTCGTCGACCATCAACCAAAGAATCCTAGGGTTCTTTGGCCGAATTCGAACAAGAGGAGTAGAGGGGAAAAGGGGTTTCCCAAAACATACCTTAGTTAATGCTTAAGATAGATCCACTGATGATGAACAAATCGAGCGATCTTCTAGTTGATCTAAGCAATGAACTTGATCTTCAAGACTTGAAGAACACGAAGAACACGAAGAACGAAGAACACCAAGGATGGTGTTGTTCTTGCTCTCGGCCGAAACCAAGGGGAGAGGGGGAGAGGGAATTCGTGTGATGTACAAGGGGTTTTAGGGTTACCCTAAGCCTCTTATTTATAGATAAATAAGTTACGCTTAGAACCCTTCTAGTTTAATTAATATTCGATCTTTAATTAAACTTCCTTTTATCAATTCCAACCCTTATAGTTTAACTAGTTCATTATTGTTGTACATAACTATTAAATGTCTAGTATTAATACACTAATAATTCGGTACCCATATACACGAATTATATACTTGTATTTATACTTTTAACAATTAGTTATATAATAACCTTTATATAATTTATACAATAATATTATCCAATTTACTATATGATTTAATAGCTTTAAATCATATCATGGATAATCTATAATTAACACATTGTATATTTACTCAGCTAGTAAATGTACAAATACTTGTACTAATTAGTTAGTTAAACTAATCTATTAATAAGTTAAACTTAACTTAATACTTAACTGATTCATAATGACTATTATGAATCATTCCTCTTCGTAGTGTCATTGCTTATCTTGCTCGTATTACATGCACTCGCCGGTGTGACCCTTAAGTGTTTCGTAGGTATGGATGTATCATCATAGGTTGACTAACTGTGCACATAAATCCTTCAGACTCCCACTTGTGCAAGTTTGTAACCTTTATCTTAATGATACAAGCTACATTGGCCTTCTAGATGGGCATGTAGGTAACCAACCCAATAAAAACAGCTTATGTAACCCAGGTATAGTATTGAAAAAACTCTTTAATAGTGTCTCCTAATAAAGAACACTCTGTCTCTACTTCTTGGGCAACTATGTTAGGTTTATCCCTTGCAGCACGATATTTGTGATAACGAATACGAGCATGGTAGAAAAATATCAACTTCTGTATTCGAAATCATTTCATGACTTATTGATTCAAACTGTTGTGATAAACGACAAAGAACAAATCAGTTCGTTTGGGCATGGCCATGCACTTTCCAGTTATCTCATCATTTCAAAGGGCCCATAAATATATCTCCTAAAAAAGGAGGTGCAATTACCATCTTGTTATATTTCGATTCAAAATAAAAATTCCTTTGTACCCAGTAAGGCCTCGTATGACAACCATATTTCAGAATTGTCTAAGATGAACCAAAGCACATTAGTCAATGTATCTCAAACCAAATACCTCAGGCTTAAGGACAATCCTAGTAAATAATACTTTTGAACATTTCAACCATGAAGTATTATCACGGTGGTCAATCCAATATTCGTCGAGCTCCAACGAATATCACCGATATTTGGTTTACAAAAAACTTGTGTACCTATCTTCGAAGAACTTCGAATCTACCACCAAATACCGCGATGACGTTAACGTCCCATCAAGGTTCCCACCAAGACGAGTAGTCACGGATTTATATCTTTTTGAATAAAGAAACTTTTATTCATGGATATTATAAAACATACAAATTCTGAATAACAATGATGCTAACTCATGTATTATTCCTCACTGGACATAGATATTGAATTATTACTGGATAATTACTTATTCTTTGTGTTTGTGTGGATTACTCAATGACTCCTTAATTGTAACTTTTATCACTAATTACAATTAGTCATTTCTATTAAACTAAAGACATAAGACGAGTATTTATGAATATATTACTTTTGTCTTTGCTAGATATTGTTCGTGCAACATTTAGAACATATTCTAGTCTTGCCTTTTTATATGATTCGGTAAACATAGGAGGATTGGAAAGTTACTCCTTTAGTTTCTTGAATCTATAAAACTTTCCTTGTAACTAAATCTCTTTTAGCTACTTGATTTGTAGAAATTCTTACTAGGTAAAGAAATTTCATTTAAATGATTAACTTGTTCACTGGAGTGTGAACATCCTATTAGATACGCAATAATTAATCACAAGACTTGTGATCACGCTATTAGGTTTTCAATAATCTAATCAATGATCATCTATTTCTCTTAACTCTTTGGCTAACGACTTGGTAAAACCTTGTTGTTAATGTCCTAACTAACTTTACTATATTCATTAGTACCTCTAGTGAATATGTTAGTCATAGCTCCCACTGAATTTTATGGAAATTAACCATCACTTAAACTACTTCTTTTGACCTAGTCAAAACTTATAGTTTAATCCTTTAAGAATTAATCAATTATCAAAGTCATCATTTGGATTTGCGAATATCCAACATTCTTGATAAGGGAATCATGACTTTTATTTGATTACTGTATCTAATAAGTATGAAACACTTGAAACGATACTTTCAATTCTTAAATGTATTAGTATCTTTTAAAAATCTTTATTTAATGCCAAAGTCATTTCTTGGATTTCTCAAATATCCATTATTCCTATTAGGGAATTATGACTTGATTAAATATTGTATTTATTACAAGTATAAAAGACTTGCAACAATACCTTTTAAATCTTAAATACTTTAATATAGTTTGTTTCTTTTAAGAGTTCATTTAATGTCTAAGTCATTTCACTTGGATTTTGCGAATATCCAGTTATTCCTATTAAGGAATTATGACCTCATTAAATTCCTTTATTACAAGCGTAAAAGACTTGTAATAACACTCTTTAAAGTCTACCTTGATTATATCCAATGTAATCATACTATATTAATACTAATATTTAAAACGTACTATCATAAGTAATGTAATACTTAAGATGTTTTAACTAGGTTCAACAATTTTTTTGAACCTTATGCTATCATAAAATATCTTAAATACTTTGGAAGAAACTTCTAATTTCTAGTATCTAAGTATTTGAGCTATCTAAAACATTACTCATACAACAATCAAAGAAGTATAAAACATGAAATATAAAGTAAATCAAAACCTTGACTTACAATCTAGTCATAAACCTTGACTAGTGTAATTATCACACATGCACACAATATAATTCAACCACGGATTCAAATTTATTAAAACCAAATAAAAACTTGTTTTAACATAAAATAAAAGATTATCCAACAAAAATGAATATTGTTTTACTGAATCCATAAGCTACTGAATCATAAAAAACTTGGTGCTTGTGGAATCACCATCTCATGCCGGTCACCTTCACTTTCCATCTCCTCCTGCAATAAACGATTGCAAAAGTTAGATTCTCGTAATGTACTTTACAAGTATCTTAAAAGTGATTAAGAAGTGTGGTTGTGTTACCTGAGGAACTTGCGTTTCCTCCACCACCACTTGCACCCTTTGGACAATTCCTTTTCCAATGCCCAGCCTCACAACACTTGAAGCACCGATTCTCGGTCCTCGTTGTGTTAGGCTTAACCTTCTTGACCTTATGTTTGATACCTTTACCATTAGGCACTTCTTGGCTAGGATTGGTTTTACCCTTTCCTTTACCACCATGCCCTTCTTCATCGCTATCATCAGTTGTGCGACTCCTTTTAGAATTGGTCTTAATATTCAACTCAACAGCCTCGAGCATGGATCATTGCTCGGGAATGGAATTATCCATATTACGTTTGCTGTAGTTGGCTACAAAGACTTTGTAGTCATATGACATTGAGTTGAGTACAGTGTCAATTGCTAACTGCAATGGCACGTTGTGACCAAGTCTGGTAAGGTGATCAATGTGCACTTTCATTTTCATGACGTGTGCACCTAGTGATGCTCCCTTAGCCATCTTGCAAGAAATCAACGACCTACAAGCGTAAAATGCTTGTCTTGGTTCATTCTTTGCATCTTCGGCAGGGGCTTTCAACACGTTTCTTTCTCGGTCAATCCTATCACTCTCTTGTCTAAGCATGATTTTAAAATCGCGTCTCCAATTGAGGAAATTTGACCCAGTCAAGTCTTTCTTTCATAGAAAGAAACGTCGCGAGAGTTTGTTGTAGGTTATCGTTGTGTTTATTGCTGCCATCTACAAATCAAACCTAGTTTAATTAGTAATCATCAATAAACATTCTCTAAAATATATTATAAACCCATAATTAATATTTTAGGCCTGGGATCCATATATCACATTCTCGCCGCAAGGTTTGGGCACTTCCCGACGAGACATGCTATTTCTGGTAGGTAACATCCTTACCGATCGCATCAAGACTTGACACGATTCCTAGGGGTCGTAGAATCTTTAGACTTATAACTTATTACAACTTTGTACAATCTAATTGTACATTTCTAAGTTAGTAATAAAGTCTAGTATGTTTATTCTACTCAAGTACTTTTTGGGCCGGGACTCCCGATTATCACCAAAGTAGATCAGACCATCTAAGACAGTGCGATGTTCTGCGCCGGGACTCCCGATTATCACAGAACCTTACGCACCCTAACACTCGCAATGATTTGAATCCATATCTAAGGTTCTTTATCCTTACAATATAAATATCGTTTAACAAGTGAGGTGTTCCATTAGGTGGATAGTACTTAGATCTAAGATTTTCTTGGGTTTGTTTAAGTCTTGAACTAAACTTAAACCTTATTCCAATCTTAATCCTTGTTTAAAATATGTGACTTGTGAATTCAAGAATTAACCAAGACATCCTTTTTAAACCTTAAGAACTTTTCTTTAAAACTTATAGTTTCAAGAATTTGCGCGCTTTATATGTATACCTAAAAATGAGGTGTACAAAACGTATCACTAGGTTTTGTGGAAAACCTTATCTAGAATAAAACTTACTTGTTTTATCTTTCTTGAAAAACTTTAAAACTTATGTTAAGCTTTTAATTCTTTTACGATTCACAAACTTGAATCATAAATCTAGTTTAACACACCTTGTTTTTCCTATGTTTAATAATGAAGTTAAACATTTGTTTTGACTTATTAGATTCGACCAAAACTTATGTCATAGTGACACATTCATAAACTTTGTGATTTTCTTGTGTAGCTCCCACTAGCTCCAACAACCATGATGGAACTTAAGCAACCACAATCACCGGTCTATACTTGGCGAAACTAATAACCTTATTATATAAAGACTATATATAATAATTCTTAGTTTGTTTAAACCTTTCTTACATTTAACTTGAACTAGTTAAATATAGGTTCTAAAGTTATCTTGTTATTTAACTCTTGATCATTAATCTAGTATCTTACATGACTTGTAAAATACTTATATTATACTTGTATAATTATCTAGTTATAATAACTTATAACTTTATACACCTTATAATAATAATATAACTTTGTATATTTCTAGTTCATCATATAATCTTGACTTGTACAATTTCTAGTTATAATGAAATCATAACTTTGTACTTTCTATTTTAATTATATAATCAACTTATACAATATCTAGTTATATTATTTAGCCTTTAAGATCAAAATAACATTATCTTTTAATGTTCCATTTAATCTTGTATTTAATATATATACATATATATTTACTTTTAAAATAAACTTGTAACATTCTAACAAGAATATTACATCTAATTTATACGTATGTATTTTAACTTAATCTAATTAAAAATATGTATAAACTACTTTATTTATTAAAATTCATTTTACCCCCTTTTTAAATATTTAAAAAATCCGAAATTATATATATATATATATATATATATATATATATATATATATAAATAAACAAATACATCTTGGTAATTTCTTGAACTAAAAATTAACACTTCTTTTAGTTCTCATTAATTAGTTAAACCCTAATCTTGTTCTTGATCAGTCAAAACTAGGGTTTTGACTTTCTTGATCAAAGACATTATTTATTAAAAGATTAATTCTAATCAATCCTATTTAAACAATAAACTTTGTTCAAATCCTAGGATAGATTATAACCTTAATAAATTTATTTAGACTTTTTAATTTAAACCTTTTAGACAATAAACTTTGTCTAGATTTCTAGATTTAAAGAACTAGTCTTAATAAATCTATTAAATTAATAATTTAAACCTATTAAACATGAACTTGTTTAATTATCTAGGTTTTAGATTATTAACCTAATTAATTCTTTTAAATAATTAAACTCAACTAGTTTAACGTTCTAGGGTTCTAGATTACATCTAGGGTTTTTCGGGAAAAATCCTTAAAGCTTAGGAAACTTTTCCACCAATTAAACTATGCTAGTTTAACAAACTTGGTGTTCAAGTAACCTCCTTGATCACGAAATCTTGAGGACAAAAGGAAAGAACCTTTTTGATCAATTAAACCAAATCTTGGTTTAACATACTTGATCCTAGATTTTGAAGATCATGTAATTAAGGAAAGAATCCTCTTGATCAAAAATTTTTGACAATCTTGATCCTAGGGTTCCTCTAGATTCTGAAATACTAGGGTTAGGGAAAAAGAAGCCTTTTGATCAATTAAACAAATCTTGTTTAACATACTTGATCCTAGGGTTCTTTGCCTTACACGAAAATTCTAGGGTTTTTCTTGAATCCTTTTGACCAATTAAACTTAACTAGTTTACCATGCTTGGTCCTAGGGTTCTTACCCTTTTCGTCAGTCAAGAAGAAAAAGAAGAAAAATTGGAACAAAAAAACTTTAATAAAAATTAAACAAACAAACTTTGTTAATCTAGTTTAGATCTCTAAACCACGCTCTGATACCACTGAAGGGTTTCTATTAACACTGATTGACCACTTGGGTCAACCTCCTAGATTACTTGGTTCGAACCACACTGACCAAGAACATGAACTTGTTCTTGACCGGTTAAACCATCTAGCTAATTTAATCCCTAGAAGCGGAAGTGGGATTAAACTTAATCCTTAAACCCTAAAGGATTTGGATCTTGGAGATCTAGATTAGATTAACAAGAAAGAAACCTTGTACGAAAAACTCGAACACACACACAGCTTGTGTGTGTTCGTCGACCATCAACCAAAGATCCCTAGGGTTCTTTGGCTGAATTCGAACAAGAGGAGAAGAGGGGAAAAGGGTTTCCCAAAACATACCTTAGTTAATGCTTAAGATAAATCCACTGATGATGAACAAATCGAGCGATCTTCTAGTTGATCTAAGCAATGAACTTGATCTTCAAGACTTGAAGAACACGAAGAACACGAAGAACGAAGAACACCATGGATGGTGTTGTTCTTGATCTCGACCGAAACCAAGGGGAGAGGGGGAGAAGGAATTCGTGTGATGTACAAGGGGTTTTAGGGTTACCCTAAGCCTCTTATTTATAGATAAATAAGTTACGCTTAGAACCCTTCTAGTCTAATTAATATTAGATCTTTAATTAAACTTCCTTTTATCAATTCCAACCCTTATAGTTTAACTAGTTTATTATTGTTGTACTTAACTATTAAATGTCTAGTATTAATACACTAATAATTCGGTACCCATATACACGAATTATATACTTGTATTTATACTTTTAATAATTAATTATATAATAACCTTTATATAATCTATACAATAATATTTTCCAATTTACTATATGATTTAATAACTTTAAATCATATCATGGATAATCTATAATTAACACATTTTATATTTACTCAGCTAGTAAATGTACAAATACTTGTATTAATTAGTTAGTTAAACTAATCTAGTAATAAGTTAAACTTAACTTAATACTTAACTGATTCATAATGACTATTATGAATCATTCCTCTTCGTAGTGTCATTGCTTATCTTGCTCGTATTACATGCACTCACCGGTGTGACCCTTAAGTGTTTCATAGGCATGGATGTATCATCATAGGTTGACTAACTGTGCACATAAATCCTTCATTCAATCCCTTGGCGTGGACTTTTTGACACCATCCCAACAAGCTTTGGTCAATGGTATTATGGAGGAATCACAAAGTCTTATTTTTAATTGACAAAGAAGATTGACAGGCAATGTTAAGTCGCTACTGGGTGTGGCGTGGGGTAGGCATTCAGATTGTCGTAATGTGTACATATTGGTTCGTAGGGTATATATAATTTCTAATCTATTTCCGTATCATATTCGGTAGTCTTAATCTTCCTTGTTCCATTCGATATCTATTTTTGACTTGAGACTAACCTCATTTTATGTAGGGCTGTGACCGAACTTCATAGGGGTTCGGGTTTTTGTTAACTTGATTGATTATTCTATTTTGTTATGGTCAACTGTTGTCGGGTTAGTAAATATGATTGTGATACCGAGAATTGATTGTTTTGTTGCTATAACCGTCAAACCGTTTTGTCCAATTTTATCATGAGATGTGGTACGGGTTTTTGGTCACTGTTTTTGTTTTGCATGTGTCGGCTTAGGTTTGGGTAAAAACCTTTTTGTGATGACCTAGTCGTTTTATTAATCGAGAAAACCGGAAACCGAACCTTTAGGTTCTTAGTTTCCTTCAACCGAAAAGATTACAAAATAATGAGCTTTATTATTTCTAATTATAGTTTCTGAGATAAAATGAGTTTCGGGGCTATCGGGTGTCTCGGGAATAAACGGGTTGAATGTCGGAATTTTAAACGGGTTTTATATATCAAACTGAAATTTTGGCAGAATCTGTTCGCTATGTTTAGGTCCATTTTTAAAACACTTAAATTACGTTTCTGGATTCTTGACCTGCGCGGGTCTCTAGTTTTCTGAGTCTTCTTTCCGTTTCCGTAGACGTCTCGTCAATCTGATTTGTCGTTTAAAAGATATCCCTGTTTTTGTAAATTGTCGCAAAAGGGTTTTCGGTTCAGCTATTTTTGTCTTGAGAGTCTGCTTTGAGCCCCCTCTGTTCGGATTCGAGTTCCGATGTCTTCTGATGAATTGTAGTCATCTGAGTCATTTAGCTCCTGTAAAAATTTGAATAAAATCTAGTGAATGGTTTGAGAGTTATGGCCCTTCCCGTGAGAGTGCTGATTGTTGTTTAGTTCATGCTAAAAATTTGAATAAAATCTAGTGAATGGTTTGAGAGTTATGGCCCTTCCCGTGAGAGTGCTGAGTGTTGTTTAGTTCATGCTGAAGCTACCTTTGGGTCTAATCCTTACCCGAGCTTCCTTGTGCTTTGTAGGACCTTCTAGGACCTGATTAGAGACGCTCTGTGGTGCTAAGGACATATGGTAGCTTACGCTTATTCGAGGTGGGTAATCTCACTATAAACTTGTACTTACTTTCGATTCATGATTACGTGCTACATGTTGTGAATTGCCTTGTTGATTGAGCTTGAGTTTTGATTGTGCGATTTATCTGAGTTATCTGTGATCCAAGTTATCTGGGTTCTGAGTTTCTGAGTTAAACATTAAACATAATATATCTGACTTGACACCGAAGAGCACTGGTGTCAGACGTTTGACTTGATACCGAAGAGTACTGGTGTCAGACGTTTTGACTCAACACCGAAGAGTACAGGTGTTGAGGTGGTGTGAGGCGGGTCGAGGTTGATCTCTCGGCCAAGTCACACTAGCGCGCTATATAAATTAAAATCCGAGTAATAAAATCTGAGAAATAAATTTGAGTAATTGATTGGGTAGAGTCTTTAGGGTTTACTTATGTGGCTTGAGTTGTTTGTATGTACTTGCTCGTTTTGATATTATTCACTCAGCGGTGGCTGACCCCAAACACTCCCCCCATTTTGCAGGTACTAGCAGGGCAAAGAGAAGGTCAATGGTTGATGAGTTGCGTTTCGGTTTCATGTTTTGGATTTGGAGGTATGTTTGTCGAGTCAAACGATTTTACAAACATATTTATTATTCCGCATTAAAAACCTTTTATTTATTCCGCATTTAAAACCATGAGATGGTTTATTTTTATTTCTAATGAGATGGGACCATTTGTATACTTGTACTTTTGGGGAAAATGTTTTATATATATGTAAACTAGTAATTGTACAAGTTAAGATTATATGATAAACTAGTAATATACAAAGTTATATATATGTAAATTATTATTATTAGATGTATAAAGTTATAAGTTATTATAACTAGATAATTATACAAGTATAATATAAGTATTTTACAAGTCATGTAAGATGCTAGATTAAAGATCAAAGGTTAAACAACACGAAAACTTTATAACCTATATTTAACTAGTTCAAGTTAAATGTAAGAAAGGTTTAAACAAACTAAGAATTATTATATATAGTCTTTATATAATAAGTTTATTAGTTTCACCAAGTATAGACCGGTGATTGTGTTTTCTTAAATTCAATCATGATTGTTGGAGCTAGTGGGAGCTACACAAGAAAATCACAAAGTTTATAAAAGTGTCCTTAGGACATAAGTTAAAATAAGTGTTTAATTTTATTATTAAACAAGTGAAAGACAATGTATGTTAAATTAGAATTATGATTCAAGTTCATTGATCATAAGGAAATTAAAATTCACATTTTCAAGCTTAACATAAGATTCAAGTTTTTCAAGTAAATAAAACAAGCAAGTTTTATTAAAGAAAAGGTTTTTCACAAAAACTAGAAAAACGTTTTGTACACCTCGTTTTAGGTATACATATAAAGCGCGCAACTTATTGAAACTATAAGTTTTAAAGAAAAAGTTCTTAAGATTTATAAAGGTGTCTTGTGGAATTCTTGAATACACAAGTCACACATTTTAAATAAAGGATTAAGATTGGAATAAGGTTTAACTTTAGTTTAAGACTTAAACAAACCCAAGAAAATCTTAGATCTAAGTACTATCCACCTAATGGAACACCTCACTTGTTCAACGATATTCATATTGTAATGAAAAAGAACATTAGATATGGATTCAAATCATTGCGAGTGTTAGGGTGCGTTGGGTTATGTGATAATCGGGAGTCCCGACGCAATTTTCATGACTATACTCATTTTGTAGAAAATTTAATTATAAAATTTTTGGCACTTTTATATATTTTGTTTTACAAATAAAAAAAAGTTATGGGCGAAAAACAAATTGCGGGGGAAAAAACCCACTTCCAATTATAAGAGCACAAGTGGCAAAAGGAGGAAAGGGGTGTTTCCAAAATGACCTTTATGCCCTTTTGAATATGAGTGGACGAAAATTGTCCTCGCGGTCCTCACCGGGAAAAGAGTCCTCACCGGATCCGGACCCTATATATATATATATACATATATATATATATATATATATATATATATATATATATATATATATATATATATATATATATATATATATATATATATATATATATATATATATATATATATATATATATATATATATAGGGGAGGGTTCATGCGAGAAGCTTTTTTTTGCGAGAAGTGCGAGAACTAATCTTAGCCACTCATTTAATTTAATTAGATATTTAATATATAAGGGTATGATTGTCATTTTGACTTCTTTTTTAATATTTTCAATTAAATCAATTAAATTATACAATTATTATTTTCCATATTTAATTAATAAGAGTTGTATTCACCAATGTTCGAATGCCTAATTTCGCCAGAAAAATGCTAGAACTGCCGTTGTCGCCTGAAAACGTACAAGTTCATCCTTAATCACTACTGAATAACCGAACAAACCATACAGGTTCACTTGTGAACACACAAAATGATGAACAACCGGTACCTGAATGATGAACAACCCATTATCATTTTCATCGGTGAATACAAATTTTAAAAATCAACACTATTACATAATAAACACCAACCTTAAAACTATTTTACATTTTTAAACATCAACTAAGAACATCAGCCATTGTTCCCGAACAAAAAATAATGTGAACAAAAAATCAGGAGAACAATTAGTGAATATCGATTTTCATTGGTGAACCTGGATCTGTGTTCATTGGTAAAACAAATGATGAACCCTAGATCTATTCCTTTTGCAGCTTCTTCTTCATCGACTAATAGTTGTTCACGGAGGATGTCGGTGGTTCGGTAGATGTTTGCAACACAGATCTCGTGACTAATTGAGGCCTTCTGATTCGATTGAGAAATCAGCGTTGCGTTTAAATCGAAGATATAAATGTTTAAATCGAAGAATTCGAGTGAACGGTGGTGGGGCGGCGGCTTGGCGGCGGTGGGGGTGGTGGTGGCGGGTTTGCCTTCATGTTCTTCCGGCGGAGATGCTATCCCTAAGGTTTGCTGGTTCATGAAGAACTTCATTGATCGGGTTCGTGTTGTACGTATATGGTTCGTATCTCAGATCCGTCGACTTTCGTTGACGTTGCCGATCTTCACCGGAACCCTAATTTCGCCGCCGCCGGTGCTGCTTCGGTTCGTATTGTACAATGCTTGTTACCAATAAACTGCATACGAGATCTTATTGCTTGCTTGCTTGCTTGAAAGTAACTATGAAAGAAAAAAATTCGTGGAATTGTGAGAATCTGCGTAAGAAAATTCTAAGAAGAAGAAGAATAAATTTTAAGAAAAAGAAGAAATTGTGAATTAATATACTAAAAAAACTGATTCATTGCTTGATTCCTAATTTAACGTGTTCCACTCTTTTTTATGGACAACTTTACCCTTTTTTAGATATTATTCAACCATCAAAAACTCCATTATTTACAGAAATGCCATTGTAAATCTTAACCATTGATCTCTTAATCTAGTGGCCAAGAATACTTCTCGCAGTTCTCGCAAAAAAAAAGACTTCTCGCATGAACCTTCACCTATATATATATATATATATATATATATATATATATGTATATATATATATATATATATATATATATATGTATATATATATATATGTATATATATATATATATGTATGTATATATATATATATATATATATATATATATATATATATATATATATATATATATATATATGTATGTATGTATGTATATATATATATATATATATATATATATATATATATATATATATATATATATATATATATATATATATATATATGTATGTATGTATATATATATATATATGTATACAGGGTCCGGATCCGGTGAGGACTCTTTTCCCGGTGAGGACTGCGAGGACTCCAAAAAATACACTAAAAATGATCTAAAACAAACTTTTTTCAAAAAAATTTATTTTTTAAATATATAAATCGCAGCCTATAAGATCCAAAGAAAAAGATAGTTTTTCAAAAATGATCCAAAAAAAATATGGATCATAATAATGATCCACAAAAAAAATGGATCATTGTTATGATCCGCAAAAAAAAGTGGATCATAATTTTTTTTTTGAAATTTTTTTTTGGTCAAATGTAGTAATAATCATGGTGAGTTATATATATTTTTTTCAGAATTTTTTGAAATTTTTATGAGGTGTCCTCGCGAGTCCTCACCGTTTTTTGAGTCCTCACAAGATCCCACTTCTATATATATATATATATATATATATATATATATATATATATATATATATATATATATATATATATATATATATATATATATATATATATATATATATATATATATATATATATATATATATATATATATATATATATATATATGTATATATATACTAGCAGGGTACCCGCGCAATGCAGCGGCGGGTACCCTGAGACTATATTTTGCGGCGACCAATTTGTGGGTGGTGGTGGTAATTTTTAACTTTTTATACTAAAAAATATTAATAAAGATAATTATAGTGCAAGTAAGGAACATATATTCTAGTAACTTAGTTGATAGGCATTGTATTAATAATAAAGAAGTCTCAAATTCAAATCTTCCTTGATTCATATTTTTTATAAACTCAAGTCTGTCCCGAAATAACAAATACGTTGGTTGAAAATCAAGTGTTCCTAATTCGAGAAAGTCAAAATGCATTTTATATAGGAAGATACTTATCAAGTTTCATGCCATAATCTTGCTTAATGATAGATACTCCCTCCGTCCCTAAATAAAGTTCATATTTTGCCTTCAAATTTTGTCCCTAACTAAAGTTCCCATTTCTCAAACATAAGGGGCCCACTTAATATAATAATATTATTACCAATACTTTCATCACTAACTATCTCTTAAAACACTTTCTCTCTCCAATCAAACCTTATATTTTAATCAAAAGTAATACCAAATACCCCACCACTAACTATCTCCTAAAATGTTGTGCCCAACACAAATGAGAACTTTATTAAGGGACGGAGGAAGTATAATTTAGAATTTTTTTCAAGAAAGTTACTTTTTCTAGAAGTCAGCTTTTAATCTTTTCTTTTCAATTCACCCCTAAACAAATTCATTCACATTCTATGAATTTTTCCACAAAATTAAAATTTTTTAAACACATATGCAACATAGTTTGACTTGTACAAAATGTCCAAACTGTTAAAATTTTGAATTGACGTAGAATTATTAAAATCAATAATCAGAATTGATGTTGGATTATTTAAACAATTAATCCAGGATTAGTACTACCTTAACAATAAATCAAGATAATCATAATAAATAGTATAATACATAATGATTTGTCTTCTAATATTTATAATACACTAAAAGCTCAAGAATTTGACTTTGACTGCATCCATTTCCATTATAGCGTCCTTGCACCTAAAACACAATAAAACTCCATAATCAAAACCTGCAAATAATTTAAAACAGGCAGGCTAGGTCAAAACAGTGATTCTTCATATGGCATATCTTGTCCTGTTTTCTTAAAATTTTTTAAAAATTCATGAAATGGATATGATTACAAAAACTATGTTATTATAGTAAGTCTATATTATATAGAAAAAGCCATATAGCAAGTTGGAATCTCTTAAACTTAGGTCACTTTTGACCTTTATAATCTCCGTAAACATCACTGACATCCATAATTGGTCCAAATCACTAAAAGTAGAAGACTACATTGAATGGGCGAAGTTTGTTTCGGCTACATAATTCAGCTGGCTCACCTTCAGCATTATGACCTTCTCATATTCTTCGTTGTCACTTTCACCCATTAAGGAACTTCAAGTAGCTAAAAACACGTACTTGAGTTTCTTTGAATTAAATGAATCATTCAAATATGCCAACCAAGCCACACAATTATCATGCCTAAAATCTTCACAATATTAAAAAAATTAGAACAAAAGGAATTAGAATGATTTTGTTTATAAATAATCGTTAAGCTGTTCGAGAAATAAAAGTTAAGTGTTAATCAAGTATAATACCAAGATTAGAACATAAACAACCTGTTTTTTTAAAAAGCGAATTAGAAAGACATAAATAACCAAGTAAGCAGACCCTTACATGTCAAGATCAAACCTATTTATTGCACCAATGATTTGGGGTGCCAGAAACAAATCAGCCAGTCGTGCAGGTACAAACCCAATAGGGTATATCTTTAAAAAAAAACTATAAATCACAAAAGGGGGTAAATTATTCACGATTAAATGCGAGAAATATAAATTGATCATATATCCAAAAAAAATTCATAATTAAAAAAAAAGTAAATGACATCATTATAAGCTTTTGATAGAAACAATACCTGAAAATATTGTGCTACAAGAGGATGATTTAGATTTTTGTCTGGAAGAACCTGTCGTGCCTGAAATCATCCTAACATACAACATTATTTAAATTAAGAATTGATAGACTAATGTATGTAGGTATAAACAGAACAATTTAGGGATTACATTATTAAATAGAACTAATGAAGAAAGCGAATGAAGAAGGATACCTGAAATCGAATGGAGAACTCGTATGAAATGTAAGGATACCTCAAACCTATGTGTTGTATTTATAGGGTGAAGAAGGTTAATCATGCTTGAAGGAATTGATAAGTCTCCTTGTATAATGTGTAATCGGGGACTGGCCTCGGTTCTATCACTGAGCGTGTTCGAGTAGGGAATGTAAACAGGCAAATGAAGGAAGCGGAAACAATTATCAAGAGAAACATCGATGACTGGGCAGTTTAAATGAGTTATGTATCCGTTTTAATTGATGGATTGAAGAGTAAAATGGCCGATAAATTGTTATTGTGGGCCACGACTACTCAATTGTGGACAGGGGTTCCTAATTGCATTTCATAAAGTTTTGTTTTGGAGTGTTAAAAAAGTTGCAAGCTAGACCAAGTGGAGTGGGCGCTAGTCTTCAACACGGAGGTGGCGGTTTCGAAACCCAACTGAGACTCTTTTTTTAAGTAAAAGGATTAAATTCCATAAATAGCAAGTATTTGGCTGAATTTTTATAATGCTATTTAGGGAAAGGTCCTAAATGCATTATAGATAGTAGATATATATATATATATGTATGTATGTATATATATATCTCTACTATCTATAATGCATTTAGGACTTTTCCTTAAATACCATCTTGAAAATTCAGCCAAATTGTTGCTATTTTTAGAATTACTCATTTACTTGCATTAAAAAAAACGCATCAAGGAAGTCTCGAACCCATGACATCAAGGTCATAAGGGCTCTTACCAGTTGAACTACTAAGCTCCGTGTTCCAAGATTTTGTCATCTTCTGATATATTTGTAAACGAGTTGAATTATATTCTCAAAATTCAAATTTCGATCTTGGAAAATCAACCGACGGGAAGTGAACGCATATTGGAACTCACAATTCATTACATACGAGATCTGTGATTGCTTTCTTAAAGCGAGTTAGACTTTTTAAACACAGATTTCAAAACATCGAGCATAATAGAGAGTGAGGGTTTTTATGCCCGAATCAGTGTAATTTTCAAAATATTCTGTGTATTGGTTTGAAATCACGAAATTTAGTAGACGTTTTTAGGGTTTTTACACTCACGTTTTTAGTGTTTGTGAAATTGCAGTTGAATGCTCCACTTGAAGTCCTGGTTCCTCATATTACGGATAATATTGAGATGATATTGATCTGATTTTGTATTTTTCTTACATTCTCAGACTGATACAAAGAAGATATTTGTTGTATACTTGTATCTATACTTTTTGAGAGCCATATTGATTGAATGAAAGCACTGGCTACATTGATTTTGACCAGGTATTTTGCTCATATTTTATTTTCGGTATGTAAAATTTTTGATATATTTTAATTCATAGTTGCAGTTGGAAAAAACTGACCACTCTTTAGGCTAAAACTGTTATTTGCCGGTGCAAGTGCATTGTATGACTATGCAATCACATGGTGTTGTGATAATTCATAAATTTATAGAATTATATGGTAATGCCTAATGGTTACATTCACCCAATATTCACAATTAGTAACAGGTTTGTGCAAGCAAAAAGATATTCTGTTAGCAGATATGGATCACATTATGTTGTTGCAGCTGATAGTCCTACAAAATTTTACATCAGGGGTGTTATTTAAAATGATGCTTTGGTTCACGATTTCTATTAAAATTGGTTGGCATTTGTTGCTGCAAATGGTAATTTATAATTTAATATTGATATTTTAATACGAACATATGGTTTTTAAAGTTTGCTTTTTGTTTATGCATGTTTCCTGTTTTGGTTAGACATCATGGTCAACATGGTGCAAAAGTTTGTAGTTTTGATTTATATTGCAAATTGCAATTTAAAGTTGTTTGATGGACTATATATTTTACAGGCCTTCTATTCAAGGACAAATGCAGTGTCAAATATAATGCCATGAATGGTTCATTGTTGTGTTATTAGTTGAATATGTCAAGCATCTTTAATTCTTTATTTAACAATGAAGCTTTTTTGTTTTTTGTTTTTTAGGATCTAGATATTGTATCATTTATACACGTTAATTGTTTGTAGTGGTGGGAAAATGGGACTGTCAAGTGGGCATGTGGTTAATAGTCATCAACCTATTTGTGTTGTGTCCCGAGTCATAAATTTGTTACGCAGTTCACCGTTTATTGAGATGCAGTTTCTGGTTCGTTGAAGGCCAAATGTGTTGTTTAGGTCCACTAGATTGATGCATATCATTATTTTGGGTTTGGATGTTTGGTCTGTATCACCAACGTGTTTTGGAGTATCAAACATCCATTTTATTTTTGTAACACCCTAAAATTTACAAGATTTTTAAAATTTTTGAAAACAAAATTATAATCAAAAGGTCCCATAAATAAATCTCAGATATTAATATTTAACATTTAAAACGTATTTATTGCGGAAATAGTTAAGATAAAGTAAAGTGTTTTAAAATATTAAATGATGTCCACATCAGTAATGAAAAGATACAGCGGTCAACCGTCCACCTTCTCCTTTCCTTTGCTGGTACCTGAAACAATGTGGGGGAAAGTTTGGGTCAGCTGGGGAAGCTGAGTGAATAATTCTCAAAATGCAAACAATCATAACATACAACACATGAGGGCACATCGGTGTACTCCTACTCAGAATCTACTCGATTAATTACTCAGATTTATTTCTCAGATTTTATTACTCAGATTTTAAGTTATATAGCGCGCTAGGGTGACTTGGGACGAGAGATCAACCTCGACCCGCCTCACACCACCTCAACACCTGTACTCTTCGGTGTGAGTCAAAAGGCCTGGCACCAGTACTCTTCGGTGCCAAGTCAAAACGTCTGACACCAGTGCTCTTCGGTGTCAAGTCAGATATAAACTCAGACGGGAGGTGATCCCAAAACTCAGATGTGTGTTATTATGTTTTATTATCTCTTTAACATAATTATCTCAGATTGCCCTAGCAAGTAATAGCACAGAATGACTCTGTGCCGAGCTCAGTTACCCAGGCACAATGTCTCAGATCATGAATAAGTAAACAGCTGCTCAGATACTCAGATAACAGATCAAACTCAGATAACAGATCAAACTCAGATAACAGATCAAGCTCAGATAACAATTAAGGTGCAAGTAATATAACACGTAAGTCATGCATGTATAACGTTAAAACCGAATACACGGTGAGAATACTCACCTCGAGAAACGTAAGCTCCAAGGGTTCCCGACAATCAGAAGGACAGCACGCTATCTCCTAGACGGACCTAAAACCAAAAAAAAACGAAACCCGGAATTAAAATCCTACCCGAGGGTTTATTTCAGAAAACTGGCAGCACCCGTCAGTCTCACGGAAACTGCCATAACTCCTAAAGGGTCCGTTAGATTTTCCCCATCTTTTTACCATGACTAGAAGACCATCAGAAATACAATTTACTATGAGACGGTCACTGGTCAAAACAGACTCTAAGTGTCTCAAAACAGTGATGCAAGACAGACAGGCTGCACAGAACATTTTCCTAACAGCAGCATATTAAAACCGTTATAACTTTTAAACCGTAAATCCATTTAACGAGTTCTCGAACAACTTGGAAAGCTAACTCATAGGGCTATAAATCTCTGTGAGATGTAACTCCCCCAATTCGGCCTTTAAGACACCTAAAAACAGTCATCAATATAGCAATTCGAAACTGCCAGCAACTAATACGATTTTAATTCAAAAACCAACCGATTACTCAACAACTCAAGCTCATCCCGATATCAACACGAATTAGACAATAACCCAAACCCAAAACTATCACAGATTCGGTGTTGTATCATTCTAGAAATGCAGCCCTACTAAACTTCTATACACATGGATTAGGGTTAAAGAATTACCGAGCTATAAACCCTACCGAACGGAAATGCGAATCGCTAGTTTCTTGATGGTCGCCCCTGGCTCGGACACCCGCAACTTGCTGCCTAATAAACGAATCGAACCCGTGACATAACAAACACAATTGATCAGAAACGTAAACCTCGAATGGAATAAACATATTTGAGAATTATGAACGGAAACAAATCTTACCGATTTAATCGATACATAGCAATCCGCCTCCACCGATTACTCCTTCGTTGATCAATGATAAGAACAGGCGAGAGGGTTGTTTACGACTGAAGAGAAGACGAGAGGGGAAAGGGTTATACACGGCGGTAACGATTTGATTGAAACGCACCAAAGAAAAGGTTGGTTTGATATAACACGAGTATGGGCCATAAGCTTTCACGGATCGGGCCGAAGGGGGTTTATAGGAGGCTGCTTTGATAAATAAGCCCAATACCGAAAGAATGGATCATAAGACAAATAATGCTCGGTCCTTATTGCATGCTATCCTCACGAAAACAAAACAGAACCGAGAATGTCCGGTCCGAGCTTAGATTTCTTTTAAATCGAAACAGGATTACGAGTCTCGGCCTTGGCCCTTGGCCGGCCTCGACTCGACACTCAACACCCGGGAGTTTAAATGTCTCTAATACAGCAGACGAAACGATTCGAAATTAATTATTTGAATAATGAGGCGTCACATATAAATATATAACGTCTGATAAAGACGAACCGTCTAATTATAGGTCGCCCAAATAATATAGAATTAATTATAAATAATAAATTGTGATTAAATAATTCTATTTAATTAATATAAATTTTGGGGCGTTACAACTCAACTCCACTTGAAATAGACTTCGTCCCCGAAGTCATTGCTCGGAAGAAACTCAGGGTAGTAATCTCGCGTCTCAACTCATACCTGCCAACGACACAAGTCCTCAAATGGGGAAAGGAAACAAAATGATAAGGTTAAGAATGAAAAGGAAATTCATCAGGGCGTCCTACGACGTGCATACTCAAATGGAAAAGGAGAATAAAAACGACAAATTTATGTATAGAATGAAGCTCTTCATGGTGAATTTACTTAATAGGAAATGAACTCCAGATCACGTAAGTGCTCAAACAATTATCCGCCTCTAGTGGCGCAAAACGATAAGGCTAAAAGAAATAAGGTCAGGCTGCTCACTATGGATCTCAGTATGCAGAGAAAATGTTGATAATGAGCATAAAATACACCACGATACTCTACTGAAGGCGTCTTCTTACTCCCGCATTCGGATACAGTTGTTGCACTCAGCGATTAACGTCGCGTTGAATCACCGATTCAACTCCACTTGGAAATTTACTATTGATTTGATGACGATACCCAATGCTCAGCGTAGTACCGGGTCATCCAACCCATTTGCACAATCACACTCGGATCACTCATGACGATAACAAGTTTTTATGGAAAATTTTCTTCCCGCACAACTCCATCGAATGACCACTTACACATTTTAGCAATAGGTAAAAAAAAATTTCATTATTGACTATTTTCCACCAAAATGACTCGGAAGGTCCTCTACTCTATGGGTCAACAGTTTGTTAACAGCATAATAAATAATTTAGCGATTTACACCATTATCAATCAATATAAAAACCATGCAAATAAATCACAAGGAATATACATATCACACAGAATTCTCATATACTCAGTTATATAACTCCAAAATATGATCTGGAAATATAACACAGAAGTCCCACTCAGAAATAAACTCAAAACATATCTCAGGAGTATAACTCAAAAATGTTTAACTCAGGAGCAAACTTGTAAATCTTAACTCAGAAGCAAACCCAAAACTCTAACTCAGTAACAACTCATAAGGTAATAATATTCACAAGTAATAGCATTAGGTATAAATCACATTTTTTTACTCATTCTTATTACTACTCGCGTGTTTCAATTTATCAGCTTATAATACTTGGAATGATATACTCTCTCTCAACCGTGTTATTGGTTCTCAAAATGACTCTTCTTTAACATTATAATGTTGCCTTACTCTATTAGGTTTGCATATTACCGATGTTGATAACCATTTTAATAGCTCAAATTAACGATCTTGACATTTAATTCCCTTTAATAGGTTCTCATTCCTATTACATTTAGCGGTTTCTCGATAATATTTTAATAGATGTTTTCTCATTCATCTAGTTTAACGATCTTTTAATAGACCGTTTTACTGAATTTACACAATTTAAAATGTCTCTTAATTATTTTGACCATATATACTCATTAATTTCATGTTACCCACTAAAATTCCGATTAAATTTCATACTCTTATTTATAATGATTTCTCGTTTACTCAAATTTCGACCTTAATTCCTTAGTTCTCATTTGCTCAATTCGCAGTTACACTTTATTCTAAATCTTACGGTTCACTCATGGTTCATCAATTCAGTACCTTCTCGTCTTTTCGAAATTTCTCCTAAGTTCAATATAAATTTATTGAATAGCTGTTCTCATCTCAAGTTTAATAATTATTCATAAATAGAGTTTTCTCATATAATTTTATAATACCTCACAACTCATAACACTTTATAATACTTCAAAAATTTGAATAAAACTTCCCGTTAATTTAATACTTTTCTCTATTGACTCATTTTATAACTTTGCTTATGTAACTTGATTTGTAAATTTCTTATAACTCAAAATTACTCCATAATTAATCAAAATACAATTTTATCAATTAGCTCGTTTTAATAATAACTTATTACCAGCAAATTACCGATCTCATTTTAACTCATTTTCCTCAAAATTTCATTGTAGCAGTTTTCTCATATTCAACTCATTTTAATAAGTTCTCATCACTTTAATTTAATGATTTCTCATCATCAAATTTATAACCACCCCAAAAATAAGTATATTGTCTTATTTTGTATATAATTGTAGTATTACTTGATTATTTGTTAATTTCTCCAATATTCATTCAACCCAATTAACTTGATTTGTTAATTTCTCCAGTAAACCCGATCTATCATTTTATTGTAAACTCTATAATTACCCATGGAATAAATTTAATTATTCTTAACTGCTTGGTTTGATATTTACTCTTATAATTTATTTGATCAATTATATGTATCTAGATTTCGCACTTTAAATTCATGCCAACAAAATCTCTCTGCATAAGCATCATACTCATAATATTTATAAATAATAATTAATGATAATTATTTCTTGATAATTTTCCCTTTTTACCCCTACTCAACTCCACTTGGAGAAAAACTCGTCCTCGAGTTTGGAACTAGTATTGTCTACCAAAATAAACAAGCAAGTATGTAGTCACACAAACAATTAGGATACACATACTAAATTCACAATAACAAGCATTGGTCCATTGTTCCCTTCAAAAATCTCCCCATAACCAACCAAAAGTTCGGTGTGTACGATAATAGGGGCCCTCTATTACTTTCGACACCTACTTCTGTTTGGTCACAAGTCAATTCCAAAGTTTACAACTTCCCACATATAAACCCACCAACAAATCACACTCAGAAGAAAGAAGTTTTAATCACACTTAGGAGAAATGAAGTTTATTTTCAATATCTGATAAATACAGATATGCACTCAACAGTGCATACTCAAAATCTCATAACCATTACTCAGAAAATCATGCGTACTTTTAGTCTCGTACGCGATACTCGGATAACTCAGATTCATAGAAATATTTCCACTTAGCTATTTTCACAATACAAATTTCCTTTTAAACTTTTCATTTGGATATGCCATTTATCATTCCTCATAAATATAACTTATATCCTCTTCACAATTATATTAAATTTATTGCAATTTGTGAGCATGTCGATTAATATCTTTTTGATCAGAGTTCTCAGTTATTGCGTTCCTCGTTTAATTTGATTCAATTTATCGCTCTTTTAACTCGTTTTTAATTAGATCATCATCAAATTGGTGACGTTAGCTTCCTCTTAATCCTCTTATATAATTACTCTTTAAGATGAGCTTCAATAATATCTGATTAATTTGACTCAGGAATTTCTCAATTAATTAGTCTATTAAACTTACATAGTTTATTTTAAGCTATCAGTGTGAACTCATTAATCTGTCACTTAACTTGTCATCCACATTTATTTTTGCACTCGGCAATTTAACCTACTTACTCGAAATGTTTTCCCATTTTTTCTCAATTTAATGATTCATAATTAAATAATAACTTGCTGACTTTAATATGGAATCTGCTTACTATTATATCTCGTGATTCCAACTTGGTAAATCTTCTTAAAAATATTCTTAATCAATTTGTTTTACTAATCTCTGATTTACTCGTTTTAATTGACTCAGTTTACTAAGTGTTTTCTCCCATATGAAAGATTTTAATATGCTCCCAATACGAATATTAAGTACTTCTCTTTAATGTTAATAATTTCCTCATTTCTCATTACACAGCTTATGGATCTTATATAATAAATTAATATCCCCTTATTACACTTTTGGTTCGAATTTCTCAGAATTTACAAAATTTCATCTCAACTCTATTAGGTGTTCCTCTAAATTGGAAACTTTCATTATTATTAAAATTTATAATTCCTCTAGTATGCGTATTTGTATAAGCATAGATATATTAAACACTGGGAATTAAATCCCGAATTTTACTCAGAATTATGCTCTAAATTATTCACAAAATTTATGGAATCTCATAATAGTATATCTATATACATATATGTTTAGCCATACAATCACAAGAAATTCTCTCAAGGTATAAACCGAAAATTCTCAGAATATGCTACTCGTCTATACTCAGAATATAGCAAAATCTCAATTAAATAATACTCTTAAATATTACCGGCAGTAGAAAGCGAGAGGTCGACGTAACATGCTGTGTGTTCGATGTGGAAATTTTTTTTCTCAGAAAAATATTTGACTCATTTCTCGTTTGAAAAACTCGATACTCAAACTTGAGTTTGAATTCGCCCCTTGCGAACCCAAATCTCTCAAGTCAGAGCTCTGATACCAACTTGTAACACCCTAAAATTTACAAGATTTTTAAAATTTTTGAAAACAAAATTATAATCAAAAGGTCCCATAAATAAATCTCAGATATTAATATTTAACATTTAAAACGTATTTATTGCGGAAATAGTTAAGATAAAGTAAAGTGTTTTAAAATATTAAATGATGTCCACATCAGTAATGAAAAGATACAGCGGTCAACCGTCCACCTTCTCCTTTCCTTTGCTGGTACCTGAAACAATGTGGGGGAAAGTTTGGGTCAGCTGGGGAAGCTGAGTGAATAATTCTCAAAATGCAAACAATCATAACATACAACACATGAGGGCACATCGGTGTACTCCTACTCAGAATCTACTCGATTAATTACTCAGATTTATTTCTCAGATTTTATTACTCAGATTTTAATTTATATAGCGCGCTAGGGTGACTTGGGACGAGAGATCAACCTCGACCCGCCTCACACCACCTCAACACCTGTACTCTTCGGTGTGAGTCAAAAGGCCTGGCACCAGTACTCTTCGGTGCCAAGTCAAAACGTCTGACACCAGTGCTCTTCGGTGTCAAGTCAGATATAAACTCAGACGGGAGGTGATCCCAAAACTCAGATGTGTGTTATTATGTTTTATTATCTCTTTAACATAATTATCTCAGATTGCCCTAGCAAGTAATAGCACAGAATGACTCTGTGCCGAGCTCAGTTACCCAGGCACAATGTCTCAGATCATGAATAAGTAAACAGCTGCTCAGATACTCAGATAACAGATCAAACTCAGATAACAGATCAAACTCAGATAACAGATCAAACTCAGATAACAGATCAAGCTCAGATAACAATTAAGGTGCAAGTAATATAACACGTAAGTCATGCATGTATAACGTTAAAACTGAATACACGGTGAGAATACTCACCTCGAGAAACGTAAGCTCCAAGGGTTCCCGACAATCAGAAGGACAGCACGCTATCTCCTAGACGGACCTAAAACCAAAAAAAAACGAAACCCGGAATTAAAATCCTACCCGAGGGTTTATTTCAGAAAACTGGCAGCACCCGTCAGTCTCACGGAAACTGCCATAACTCCTAAACGGTCCGTTAGATTTTCCCCATCTTTTTACCATGACTAGAAGACCATCAGAACTACAATTTACTGTGATTCGGTCACTGGTCAAAACAGACTCTAAGTGTCTCAAAACAGTGATGCAAGACAGACAGGCTGCACAGAACATTTTCCTAACAGCAGCATATTAAAACCGTTATAACTTTTAAACCGTAAATCCATTTAACGAGTTCTCGGTCAACTTGGAAAGCTAACTCATAGGGCTATAAATCTCTGTGAGATGTAACTCCCCCAAATCGGCCTTTAAGACACCTAAAAACAGTCATCAATATAGCAATTCGAAACTGCCAGCAACTAATACGATTTTAATTCAAAAACCAACCGATTACTCAACAACTCAAGCTCATCCCGATATCAACACGAATTAGACAATAACCCAAACCCAAAACTATCACAGATTCGGTGTTGTATCATTCTAGAAATGCAGCCCTACTAAACTTCTATACACATGGATTAGGGTTAAAGAATTACCGAGCTAAAAACCCTACCGAACGGAAATGCGAATCGCTAGTTTCTTGATGGTCGCCCCTGGCTCGGACACCCGCAACTTGCTGCCTAATAAACGAATCGAACCCGTGACATAACAAACACAATTGATCAGAAATGTAAACCTCGAATGGAATAAACATATTTGAGAATTATGAACGGAAACAAATCTTACCGATTTAATCGATACATAGCAATCCGCCTCCACCGATTACTCCTTCGTTGATCAATGATAAGAACAGGCGAGAGGGTTGTTTACGACTGAAGAGAAGACGAGAGGGGAAAGGGTTATACACGGCGGTAACGATTTGATTGAAACGCACCAAAGAAAAGGTTGGTTTGATATAACACGAGTATGGGCCATAAGCTTTCACGGATCGGGCCGAAGGGGGTTTATAGGAGGCTGCTTTGATAAATAAGCCCAATACCGAAAGAATGGATCATAAGACAAATAATGCTCGGTCCTTATTGCATGCTATCCTCACGAAAACAAAACAGAACCGAGAATGTCCGGTCCGAGCTTAGATTTCTTTTAAATCGAAACAGGATTACGAGTCTCGGCCTTGGCCCTTGGCCGGCCTCGACTCGACACTCAACACCCGGGAGTTTAAATGTCTCTAATACAGCAGACGAAACGATTCGAAATTAATTATTTGAATAATGAGGCGTCACATATAAATATATAACGTCTGATAAAGACGAACCGTCTAATTATAGGTCGCCCAAATAATATAGAATTAATTATAAATAATAAATTGTGATTAAATAATTCTATTTAATTAATATAAATTTTGGGGCGTTACAATTTTTGTTATTTTAGGATTATGTAATATGTATGTTATGAACTTAGTGACCACCAAAATATTATTTTTTGAATTTTGATTCTATGTGTATCGGATTTTTGTAAATAGTCACAAGGCAATGGGATTTGCTTTGTTTTTTATTCTTATTCTTATGTTTTTTATTCTTATTCTTATTCGTATGTCTGAATATGCTAATAACAATGGAGGTTGGGATATTAAAAAGGGTACCCGCCCTGCTCGGCTTCGTCGTCCACAACCGTTACCTCCCTCTCCATTAGTAAGGCTTAAATATCCGGATAATAGGTCATGAGTTCAAATCTCGTCGTGGACATTAAAAGTTTGAAATTACTACTACCACAACCCACCATCCACGACCACTACCACCAGCCACCGTCACTACCGCCACCATTAGGCACCAATTGGTCACCGCTAAATATAGTCACAGGGTACCCGCCGCCGCATTGCGCGGGTACCCTGCTAGTATATATATACATAGAAGTGAGATCCTGTGAGGACTCAAAAAACGGTGAGGACTCGTGAGGACACCTCATAAAAATTTCAAAAAATTCCGAAAAAAAATATATATAAGTCACCATGATAATTACTACATTTCGAAAAAAAAATTATGATCCACTTTTTTTTGCGGATCATAACAATGATCCATATTTTTTTGTGGATCATTATTATGATCCATATTTTTTTTTGGATCATTTTTGAAAAACTTTTTTTTTTTGGATCTTATAGGCTGCGATTTAGATATTTAAAGAAGAAATTTTTTTGAAAAAAGTTTGTTTTGGATCATTTTTAGTGTTTTTTTTGGAGTCCCCACCCACAGTCCTCACCGGGAAAAGAGTCCTCACCGGATCCGGACCATATATATATATATATATATATATATATATATATATATATATATATATATATACTATACTTATTGTTGTGAACTACTTGTTATGTGGATGGTATGAGGATGGGAGATCATGAAATTTTTGAAACTAGCTCGAAACCATGACAGGGGTAGGTGCGGATAATAATAGGGGGCCCCTATTATTATACGCACATGACTCATGCCTATGTTTTGAAAAGGATTCAAGGAGACCATTTATCAAGCATCTAAGTATCATGAAAACCCTCAAATATTATATATAAGTAGATAATAAAATAACTAAAAGAGATCTATGAGAAAACAATGCAATCAATTGAATAAGAGAATCATCAAACAGTAATTAATAAAGAGTTATCAAAACATCTCAAGAGAGAGACTAATAAATCTAATTGGGTTGAATTTGTTAAATGATTTAATTGAGTTATTAATACATCGAGAACGATTGAGTAATTGTTAAAGCAAAATAAATGAGAAAATAAGAAAAATGTTAAGTTCAAATATATGAGTAGATTGGATGAAAACATCACTAAATCGAGATTTATGAGAAAATAATAAACAAATAAATAAGAGAATATTTATTTAAGTTGATAAGGAGTTATCCAAACAAATCAAGTGAAAGTTTATTAAACCAAATTGAGTAAAAATCATTAATGATAAATAGTTAATCTGAGTAATGAGGAAGTAAATTAAATGTTTAAAAATAGAGGATAATGATTGAGTAAAACTAAAATGATTGGGAATAAATCAATTCATGATTAAATTATTAAATTTATGGGAAATCAATAAATCAGTGATGAATGAGAAATTATCCAAAACAAATTTTAATGAAGAGATCTATTTATTTGAGATTATTAAATTGAGATAGGAAATGTTATTAAACGAGGAAATCATTAAAAAAAAATGAGATTACAAGAAACAATGAGATACCGCTAAATTTAAATTAACAAGTAAAATATTAATGAGTAATAAGAGACTTATTAACATTTTAATTGAAAATATTAAATAATAATCGAATAATATAATTGAGAATGATTAATTCGTCTCAAATGAGAAATTATGAATTATGAGAAATTAATAAATCAAGAGATGAATGAACATATATTTAAAACAAAAATTTTATTTAGATTTATTAGTAACTACTAATTTGAGTCGCGATGGTTGATCTAATTAATTATTATGTTGAGTCGAGATGGTTGATCTAATTAAATACTGAGACATCACTAACAGAACGAGATGGGGAACCCAAAACGAGTAAATTAATGAGTTAAGTGGCAAAAGAAAATTTACGAGAAATTATTCACTACGAATTTAACGAGAATTTTAACTAATGACAAAAATTGTTATATGGGAATAATAATACCAAAAATGCTATGAGTAAACGAAAATGAGGATTAATACTCAGATTTGAACAAGAGATAATCGTGAATGTATAACGCGAAATAACAAGTTGTGGTGCTAATAAATGTAACAAGCTCGACTTATGAGGAGTCATAAAATTACTAATTATTAATGACGCAATGATAGAGAAGTAATTATGAGACTAATAAAGAGTAATGAGTTATAATTGAGAAAATCTATTAAGAATGTGAGAATCCATGAGAAGGCTAATGAGAAAGCTAACACCTAATATGAACAATGAATTTTTTTTATAAACTGATAAAAATTTAATTAGTAGGGGTGTGAGAGGGCGTAAAGAGTATACGTAGGGACCGACTCACATCTGTGTATAAAAGTTTAATTATCGAGTAATCATATTAACATTAAATTATGAGATTTTGAGTGCCACTTCCAAACTCGGGGACGAGTTTACTCTAAATGGAGTTGAGTGGTGGTAAAAGGAAAAACTGCCAATATTAAGAGTGCGAATTGAGAATAATTATAAAGTTGTGAATTATTAAATTCGTATTATTGAGCTAATGGAGATTTATTAATCGAGTTAAATGTGAAATGTGAAGTTTGTAAAGAGAAATTAATAAAATCCAGTCGAGAAAATTGTTGAGCCAAACTATTGTGTTGAGTAATATATATGCGTGTGATTAGAGAATGTATAAGAATAACTGAGAATAATCAAATTCATGATATGGTGCAATCATCAAAATGTAAGAAGTTAATAAACCAAGAGTAATGGTGCAAATGAGAAGTAACGGGTACTACAATTATATAAATTATGGGATGATGAGAGATTATGAAGATTGGGGTAGTGAGAATTCATTTATGAATTATTCAATCGAGTTAAATGAATAAATTATTATAATAAGTTTAAAAGGTAAAAGTTTTAACTAATGTTGAACTACTAAATCAAGTTAAGTGACTAAATTATTAAAATAAATCAAATGAGAAAATTTTATTATGAGCAAATATTAAATTTGAACTAAGGGGATTATCAAGTTAACCTATTAAATGTCATCATATATTATGTTTTACTAAGTAATTACTAAATCGAGAATAGTTATTAAAATGAGTAGGGGTGTCAAATTTGTACCGAACAAAACCAACCAACATGCTACCAACCGTACCAAGAATAGTTGGTAGCCAATATGTTGGTAGCCAACATGTTTGGTTGGTAGTACCGTACCAATTGTGTAATCATGGTACGGTAATGGTACACAATTTATAAATACCGTGGTATACCATACCAACCAAGATATATATAATTTATGATTCTTAGTTAAATATATTGTACCAAACTACCAACCTGTTTGCCCAAGACTCCAATTACGACAAGATAGCTACATCTTTTGTTACTTTATCGTACTAGATTATGTTTATATAGCATTTAACATATTATATCATTTTGCTTATTCTGTTTCCGTGTTCGAAAAACTTGTTAATATGTTTAAGTGGTCGATAATGATAAAATATCATTGTTATTTTGTTATTAATTTTTTTAATTTCATATAAGTTTGTGATGTTGGTATATACCATTACCAATTTGTACCAACCACGATTGTTGGTAGCCAAACAAATTGGTACCAAGTAAACTTGGTATGGTACTGGTAGCTAAATCAGTGTACCAATTATAGTTGGTATGGTACACGGTATGAAGAAAATATACATGGTACCGTACCATGTTCACCCCTAAAAATGAGCACACGAGAAAAATATAATTTTATCAAATAATAAAATTTTATGAAAATACTATGAGTTTCTAAATCGAGAAAGCAATAAAAATATAAAATAATGAGGAAAATTTTATGGAGAACGAGAAATAACTGAGTAGTTGAGTACATGAGAATTAACAGATAAATTAATTAATCGAATAAAGAGAAAACATTAAGCCGAGATGTTCGAAACTATAAAAATAAAATAATAAAAAATAATAAAATAAAATGAGATTGATAAGTGGACATTTAGTCAAATTGATCAAGAGACAAATTAAATGAGAAGTTAACTAATGAGCTAAATGATAAAATCATTAAACGAGTTGATGAGTGTCATTACAATACAATGAGTTGAACGAGCAATATTAAAAAGAGTCAACGAAGAATTATTAAATACGAGTTAGCAAGAGAACTAATAACGCAGCTTAAAAGAGAAATAATCTGTTCGAGTAGTCTGATAATTAAATTTGATCACGTGAAAAATCGCAAAAGCGACAAAATGTATACATTATGTTGACTGGTGAGAAGTCATTAAACGAGATTTGAGTTTAAATTGATAATATTATAAGCTTGTGTTGAGTTACAAACAAGTTGTTGAGATTTGAGGTGAGTGCACTTGAGTATATGCAAATTGAGTAAGAGGCATGAGTTGCCTACTATCTGAGGTTATGTGTGATAAAATACATTTATGTGAATTATGTACTTGTTGTGTGTTGTTTGATTGCGGTGTGAAGCGTTAAATTTTTCATTTTGTTTTAAAACAAACTAATGTCCTATAGAGTAGAGGACCTTGAGATGCTGCTTATTGGTAGAGATTGCCAATAATAAGATTTTATATGATGATAGAATGTAAAAGTAATAACTTGTTAGAACGGTGTGGGAAAATTTTCCCATAAAAACTTATTTTTATCGTTGTGTGGGAAAATCTTAGATCTAAGTACTATCCACCTAATGGAACGCCTCACTTGTTCAACGACATTCATATTGTAAGGAGAAAGAACCATAGATATGGATTCAAATCATTGCGCGTGTTAGGGTGCGCAGGGTTCTGTGATAATCGGGAGTCTCGGCGCAGAACATCCCACTGTCTTAGATGGTCTGATCTACTTTGGTGATAATCGGGAGTCCCGACCCAAAAAGTACTTGAGTATAATAAACATACTAGACTTTATTGCAACTTAGAAATGTGCAATAAAATTGTACAAGGTTGTAATAAATTAAAATTCTATAGATTCTACGACCCCTAGGAATCGTATCAAGTCTTGATGCGATTGGTAAGGATGTTACCTACCAGAAAAAATATGTCTCGTCGGGAAGTACCCAAACCTTGCGGCGAGAATGTGATATATGGATCCTAGGCCTAAAATATTAATTATGGGTTTATAATATATTTCAGAGATGTTTATTGACGATTACTAATTAAACTGGGTTTGATTTGTAGATGGCAGCAACAACCACAACGACAAGTACCAACAATCTTTCGCTACGCTCAATCCTAGAAAAAGGACAAGTTGACTGGGTCAAACTTTCTCAATTGGGAGCGCAATCTTCGCATTGTGCTCAGGCATGAGAGAAAGTGGTATGTCTTGGAGAGAGCTGTGCCGAATATCCCTGCCGCGAATGCTAGAGCTGAAGAAAGGCAAGCTTATGATATGCATGTCAGTGATGCGCTCGATGTGAGCTGTTTGATGCTCGCAACCATGAGTCTAGATTTACAAGCGGGACTTATGGATGTGAAGGATTTATGTGCACAGTTAGTCAACCTATGATGATACATCCATGCCTACGAAACACTTAAGGGTCACACCGGTGAGTGCATGTAATACGAGCAAGATAAGTAATGATACTTGGAAGAGGATTGATTCATAATAGTCATTTATGAATCAAGTTAAGTATTAAGTCAAGTTTGACTTATTACTAGATTAGTTTAACTAACTAATTAATACAAGTATTTGTACATTTACTAGTTGAGTAAATATATAATGTGTTAATTATAGATTATCCATAATATGATTTAAAGCTATTAAATCATATAGTGTTTGGATAATATTATTGTTTAGATTATATAAAGTTTATTATATAATCAATTATTAAAAGTATAAATACAAGTATATATAATTCGTGTATATGGGTACCGATTTATAAGTGTATTAATACTAGGCATTTAATAATTAAGTGTAACAATAATAATTAGATAAACTACAAGGGTTTAAAGTGTAAAAGGATAAGTTTAATTAAGTATTGATCTTAATTAAACTAGAGGGGCCCTAAGTGAAAGTCCTTCTATTATAAATAGAAGGCATGGGGTTCCCTTATTGCTTGCTCCAAAAATCCGAAACCCTAGCCCCCTCTCTCCTTGGTTTCGGCCGAACAAGAACAACACCAAGTTCTTGGTGTTCTTCGTTCTTCGTTCTTCGTTCTTCGTGTTCTTCGTGTTCTTCAAGTCTTGAAGATTCAAAGATCAAGATCATCTCTTAGATCAACTAGAAGATCGCTCGATTTGTTCATCATCAGTGGATCTATCTTAAGCAAACAACAAGGTATGTTTTGAGAAAACCCTTTTCTCCCTTCTCCCTCTTGGACGATTTCGAACCCAAGAACCCTAGGGTTCTTGGTGTTGGTCGAAACACACACAAGTGTGTGTGTGTTTGGGATTTCGTACAAGGTTTCTTCCATTGTTAATCTAATCTAGATTTCCAAGATCCCAATCCTTTAGGGTTTAAGGATTAGGTTTAATCTCAGTTCCGCATTTAGGGATTAAATCAGCTAGTTGGTTTTAACCGGTCAAGAACAAGTTCATGTTCTTGGTCAGTATGGTTCGAACCAAGTCACTAGGAGGTTGACCCAAGTGGTCAATCAGTATCAATGAAACCCTTCAGGATGTGCCAGCATTTGAGATGATCCAACAGTTAAGGGATTCATTTCAAGAGCAAGCTCGCACTGAGAGGTTTGACAGCAATCGTGCTTTCAACTCGTGCCATATGGTTAAAGGAACACCGGTGAGTGCCCATGTCATGAAAATGAAAGGGCACATGGATACAAGAAATTAGAAAGTTTTTCTAATACAAGTATTTAAGAGTTTTATGGAAAAGTTAAGTTCAAAGTTTATTGAACTTAGTTAAAACATCTTAAGTAATAGTCATTACTTATGATAATACGTTTTAAAAGACTAAGTATTAATATAGTATGATTATATTGGATATAATCAAGATAGACTTTAAGTGTATTATTACAAGTGTCTTATACTTGTGATAAAGGATCTAATAAAGTCATACTTCCCTAACAAGGAATGTTGGATATTCACAAAGTCCAAAGAATGACTTAGATATTAAATTAATTCTTAAAAGGGTCAAACTATATTAAAAGAATTTAATAATTAAAGGTATTAATGCAAGTCTCTCATACTTGTAATAAATACAACATTTAATCAAGTCATAATTCCCTAATAGGAATAATGGATATTTAAGAAATCCAAGAAATGACTTTGGCATTAAATAAAGTTCTTAAAGAATACTAAAGCATTTAAGAATTGGAAGTATCGTTTCAAGTATTTTATACTTGTTAGATACAATAGTCAATGAAAGTCATAATTCCCTAAACATGAATATTGGATATTCTCAAATCCAAAGGATGATTTCAATAGCTGACAAATTCTTAAGGGATTAAACTATAAGTTCTTGGCCAAGAAAGTCAAAGTCTTGACTTAGTCAAAATGATAGTTTAAGTGATGCTTAAATTCCATAAAATTTAGTGGGAGCTATGAGTAACATAATTCATTGAAGGCATTAATGAATTTAGTAAGTTAGTGAGATATTAAAAACAAGGAATTCCCAAGTTGTTATCCAAAGAGTTAAGAGAAATAATAAATGATCATCGATTAGACTATTGCAAGCCAAATAGCGTGGTCATGAGTCTTGTGATTAATTATTCCAAATCTAATAGGATATTCACAATCCAGTGGATAAGTTAATCATTTAAGGATATTTCTTTAACTAGTAAAAGTATCTACAAATCAAGTGGCTAAAAGAGATTTAGCCACAAGGCAAATTTTATAGATTCAAGAAACTAAGGAGTTAATTTCCAATCCTCCTATGTTTACCAAATCATATAAAAAGGCAAGACTGGAATATATTCTACTGTTTCATGAACAAAATCTAGCAAAGACAAAAGTAATAGTATTTTTCAATATACTCGTCTTATGTCTTTAGTTTAATAGAAATGACTAAATTGTAATTAGTGATCAAAGTTACAATTAGGAGTCATTGAGTGATCAACACGAACACAAAGAATAAGTAATGATCCATTAATAATTCAGTATCTATGTCAAGTTAGGAATAATACATGAATTAGTATCATTGTTATTCAGACTTTGTATGTTTTACAATATCCATGACTAAAAGTCTCTTTATTCAAAAGATATAATCTGTGACTACTCGTCTTGGTGGGAACCTTGATGGGACGTTAACGTCATCGCAGTATTTGGTGGTAGATTCGAAGCTCTTCGAAGATAGATACACAAGTTTTTGTAAACCAAATATCGGTGATATTTTGTTGTAGCTCGACGAATATTGGACTGACCACCGTGATAATACTTCATGGTTGAAAAGTTCAAAAGTATTATTCGCTAGGATTGTCCTTAAGCCTGAGGTATTTGGTTTAGGATACAATGACTAATGTACTTTTGTTCGTCTTAGACAAGCCTGAAATATGGTTGTCATAGGAGGCCTTACTGGGTACAGAGGAAGTTGTATATTGAATCGAAATATAACAAGATGGTAATTGCGCCTCCTTTTTAGGAGAGATATTTATGGGTCCCTTAACATGATGAAAACTGATAAGTGCATGGCCATGCCCAAAGCGAACTGATTTGTTCTTTGTCGTTTATCAAAATAGTTTAAATCAAGAAGTCAAGAAACGATTACGAATACAGGAGTTGATAAGTTCTACCATGCTCGTATTCGTTATCACAAATATCGTGCTGCAAGGGATGAACCTAACACGTTACCCAAGAAGTAAAGACGGAGTGTTCTTTACTAGGCGACGCTATTAAAAGAGTTTCTCAAAAACTATACCTGGGTTACAAAGCTATTTCTATGGGGTTGGTTACCTACATGCCTATCTAGAGGGCCACTGTAGCTCGTGTCATCAAGCTAAGGTTACGAACTTGCACAAGTGGGAGTCTATTGGAATTATGTCCACAGTTAGTCAACCTATGGTGATACATCCATGCCTACGAAACACTTAAGGGTCACACCGGTGAGTGCATGTAGTAGGAGTAAGATATGTAATGATACTTGGAAGAGCAATGATTCATAATAAGTCATTTATGAATTAGTTAATTATTAAGTTAAGTTCAACTTATTACTAGATTAGTTTAACTAACTAATTAATACAAGTATTTGTACATGTACTAGTTAGGTAAATATACAATGTGTTAATTATAGATTATCCATAATCTATACTAATTTATAATGCAGATTAGACATTTCTAATTGTGGAAGTCTGAATTCAACCCTTCCGTTTTTAGAAATATCCAAACCCGCGTAACTGAAAAATGTTAAAAAATGGTTGCTGCCAAGATTCGAACCCGGGTGGGCATGGTTCCCAGGCAGACAACTTACCACTGAACAAGTAACTACTTTGGTGACAAGGGTTCGTAACCCATCTACACTAGCTGTCCTTTTAGGCGTTTTAATAATCAATGCTAGACCTAATACTATCCTTCCTTTTAGGCGTTTTTAAAGCCCAATTAATGACAAAGAGGACCGCATTTGAGAACATGCGTTTTTATACAGCCAATCCATGGATTTTTATATTCCATGCATCAATAGAAAACGTATATTCTCATCCATAGCAAAGATATAATCGATTGACATTTTTCCATGCATCCCGCCTCCTTAGTTCCCTTAATTCACGCATCTGTTAATTGTGGCTTCCATCGCCATTATGTGGCTTCAATTGCATCGCGTGAGTTACAATCTCAATCCCTAATCGTCAACTCTGATTCGTTTCTTTTCTTCGTGTTTTAGTATATATGAAATGTAGTATCATCAGTTGTCATCTCTCGATTACAAATCCTAATCATTACGTGGATGATTCTGCTCAGGTACTCTCTCGATAACAAAACCCTAATTTTATGTAATATGTACCCTAGTATCTTCTAGGTAGTTTGTAATTTGTTTAAATTTTATGATGTTTTTGTTTATTTTTCTTAAATTTAGATTATGAACATAGAAATTTATCCGAGACATCCGATATCAAGATGAATTTTGCAGGTATTTGCACGTTTTAATGCTAAAGTTTCTTATAAGATTTTTATTTTTCCAGATTTTTAAATATATTTATTGTTTGATTGTTATTTTAGTTTTGAATACTTCACAACCCGAATATGGAGGTAATATGGTTCAAGGACACACTTCTACTCGTTACGATGTCATTTTCAAAAGTTCGTCGTCTCATTCTTGAAATTTTCTTGTTTTTCACTAAATGCTATAAATGAATTACCGTTTCTTCTAACTTTTTGCATTTATCTGAATAATCACAGAGAAAAAGTCGTTAATGAAGACACCAAAAATGTAGCAATGTAACTGCTACCATCATTCCGTATCAAACAAAAAATGTGTGCACTTGAAATGGGTTGAGTTAAACCAAGATATCTTTTGTCCTAAATTTTAGGTTTTTTATGAATAATTATAGTGTCAACTATGATTACAAAATTTTTTATTAATTTAATCTTTATATGTTTTCTTTTGTTTTATTTTAAATTCAAAGATATGGGCTTTTGTAATTTGTGTTCAAATTCAGACTCAAGTTATGTAATTCTCAATTAGCATTGTTGCCTCAGTTAACCAAAATGTTTCTGTATCCTGCTTTTTATTGTTTTTTTCTCCTTATTTTTTAGGGGCATCTCTCTCGTATAAGTGCAACACACGAGTGGCTTCTTCAATAGCTGTAGAAACTAGCCAATAATGGAGCTCCAAAAATGGTCTCATGAAAGTACAAATTACCATGAGTCAATGATTTATCATTACACTTTAGAAACCATAAGCACTTTGAAGTATGCAACCATATAACCATACGCACTGAAAATATCCTATTTGGTAAAAGTTTTAAAGCTTACGGATTAACTTTGCAAAAATATCCTATTGTCAATTTTTGTCGCCTAACTGATACTGCTATAAATTGAGAACATTAGTGCTATTCTATAATGATTCTGTTGTCATTTGACCCATTTAGACAATTTCAGATAATACCCATTTGACCCATTTCAAATATCTTCATTACTAATGGTCCTTTTGACCAGGTTGAGCTGTTTGGCCGGCTTGACCCATTTCAAGATTAGGTGGAACGTAGGGCTTATCAGAGGAAGGAAGAAGCTTGAAAATTAGCTTAATTTAATTTATTAAATTAACAGCAAATTTAATAGACTATTAACATCTTTATGGGCCAACTCAGTTAAAAAGGTAATGAGTCAAACGGGTCAAAGGTACCCATAAAGTGGTAATGATCTGTTACAAGTTATTGAATTGTTAACTTTTATTTCATAATGAGGTTTAATAATCTCTACTATCTATAATGCATGAAGATCTCCTACATTTTTTTTAAGATAAGTGGAGATCACTTACATATGTAATATTTGTTTAAGGGTCATTTGAATTCTCAAATTAGTTTTATGGGATACACATTTGTTCATCTAAGGAATTTATATGGATCATCATAATTTGTTTAATTTGTGAAATCTTGAGTTTAATAGCATAGAGGAAATTGAATTTTTAATATGTTTATGGAATCTCTTTATAGAACATGTAATCGAACAATATTTCAACGCCAATGCTAATTCTTTCCTTTTACCTCTGTTTTATACACAGTTTTCATGCTTATGTATTGTATTCATTATAAAAGTATGTAACCAATGGACTTTTAATCGCCAGGAATATATAGTTCGCAGCCCGCCGCATCGCGCAGGTTTTAACCTAGTATGATTTAAAGTAATTAAATCATATGGTGTTTGGATAATATTATTGTTTAGATTATATAAAGTTTATTATATAATTAATTATTAAAAGTATAAACTACAAAGTATATATTTCATATATGGGGATAGTGAGTGTGTGGCTGTCACGTACCTAACCTTATATATGGAAACACCCAAAACTATGTTGTTTTGGTTAAAAAAAACTCAAAAAACTTATTTTTACTAGTCTTGTCACTTTCATATCATATTAAAACACTTAAGCAACAAAAAAACCATATAAACACACATACACATGAGCTCAATATAAACACCATTTTTAAGAAACATAAAACTTGAAACACCATTTCAACCAATTACGGTTTATAATGGATACTTATATGTTATTGGTCATGGCTACTACCTATAATGGTTCACGGGTCATTCTATTGAGTTACGGACACCAATTACGATTTAAAATGGATTTATATAGGTTATTGGTCATAACTAGTGGTTATTAAGGTTCACGGGCAATTCTTATGGGTTATGGACACCTATTACAGTTTAAAATGGATACTTACAAGTTATTGGTCATAGCTATTGGTTATAATCGTTCACGGGCCATTCGTATGGGTTATTGACACCAATTACGGTTTATTTTGGATACTTATAGGTTATTGGTCATAGCTATTGGTTATAATGGTTCATGGGCCACTCTTATGGGTTACGGACACCAATTACGGTTTAAAATGGATACTTATATGTTACTGGTCATAACTAGTGGTTATTAAGGTTCACGGGCGATTCATATGGGTTATCGACACCGATTACGGTTTAAAATAGATACTTATAGGTTATTGGTCATAACTATTGGTTATAATGCTTCACGGGCCATCGTATAGGTTATGAACACCAATTACGATTTAAAATGGATACTTATAGGTTATTGGTCATAACTAGCGGTTATTAAGGTTCACGGGCCTTTCGTATGGGTTATGGACACCAATTACGGTTTGTAATGGATACTTATAGGTTATTGGTCATAGTTATAGATTATAATGGTTCACGGGCCATTCGTATGGGTTATGGACACCAATTACGATTTATAATGGATACTTATAGGTTATTGGTCATAGCTAGTGGTTATAATGGTTCACGGGCCATTCGTATGGGTTGTGAAGAACAATTAAGGTTCATAATAGATACTTATAGGTTATTGGTCATGGCTAGTGGATATAATTGTTCAAGGGTCATTCGTTTAGATTACGGCCGCCAATTACAGTTTAAAATGGATACTTATAGGTTATTGGGCATAGCTAGTGGTTATTAAGGTTCACGGGCCATTCATGGGTTATGGACACTAATTACGGTTTATAATTGATACTTATAGCTTATTGGTCATAGCTAGTGGTAATAATGGTTCACGGGCTATTTGTATGGGTTATGGACACCAATTACGGTTTATAATTGACACTTATAGGTTATTGGTCATGGCTAGTGGCTATAATGGTTCACGGGTCATTCGATTGGGTTACGGACACCAATTACGTTTAAAAAGGATACTTAAAGGTTATTGGTCATAACTAGTGGTTATTAAGGTTCACGGGCAATTCGTATGGGTTATGGACACCTATTACGGTTTAAAATGGATACTTATAGGTTATTGGTCATAGCTATTAGTTATAATGGTTCACGGGCCATTCGTATGGGTTATTGACACCAATTACGGTTTATTTTGTATACTTATAGGTTATTGGTCATAGTTATTGGTTATAATGGTTCATGGCCCATTTGAATTGGTTACGGACACCAATTACGGTTTAAAGTGGATACTTATATATTATTGGTTGTAACTAGTGGATATTAAGGTTCACGGGTGATACATATGGGTTATGGACACCTATTACGATTTAAAATGTATACTTAGAGGTTATTGGTCATAGCTATTGGTTATAATGCTTCACGGGCCATTCGTATGGGTTATGGACACCAATTACTATTTAAAATGGAAACTTATAGGTTATTGGTCATAATTAGTGGTTATTAAAGTTCACGGGCCATTCATATGGGTTACGAAAACCTATTATGGTTAACATGGATACTTATAGGTTATTGGTTATAGCTAGTGGGTATAATAGTTCACGGGCTATTCGTATGGGTTATGGACACCAATTACAGTTTGTAATTGATACATATAAGTTATTGGTCATAGCTAGTGGTTATAATGGTTCACGGTCCATTCGAATGGGTTATGGACAACAGTTACGGTTTTTAATGGATACTTATAGGTTATTGGTCATAACTAGTGGTTATTAAGGTTCACGGGCAATTCATATGGGTTATGGACACCTATTACGGTTTAAAATGGATACTTATATGTTATTGGTCATAGCTATTGGTTATAATGGTTCACGGGCCATTCGTATGGGTTATTGACAACAATTACGGTTAATATTGGATACTTATAGGGCATTGGTCATAGCTATTGGTTATAATGGTTCACGGGCCATTCGTATGGGTTACGCACTCCAATTACAGTTTAAAATGGATACTTACGTGTTATTGGTCATAACTAGTGGTTATTAAGGTTCACAGGTTGTTCGTATGGGTTATGGACACTTATTACGGTTTATAATTGATACTTATAGGTTATTGGTCATAACTAGTGGTTATAATGGTTCACGGGCCATTTGTATGGGTTACGGACACAAATTACAGTTTATACTGGATACTCATAGGTTATTGGTCATGGCTAGTGGCTATAATGGTTCACGGGTCATTCGTTTGGGTTACAACACCAATTACAGTTTAAAATGGATACTTATAAGTTATTGGCCATAACTAGTGGTTATTAAGGTTCACAGACTATTCATAAGGGTTATGGACACTTATTACGGTTTATAATTGATACTTATAGGTTATTGGTCATAGCTAGTGGTTATAATGGTTAACAGGCCATTTGTATGCGTTATGGACACCAATTACGGTTTATAATGGATACTTATATGTTATTGGTCATGGCTAGTGGCTGTAATGGTTCACGGGTCATTCGTAAAGGTGATTTTCGGTTATTACAAGTAACAAAACGCAGCGGAAAAGTTTAATCACCAATACCGGATCTAATATTGATAAATATAATCAAACTATACATATAATCAAAAAGAATAGATGAAGAATTCATACCCTAGTTGCCTTTGATTATGGGGGTTCGGATGGAGATGGAGATCAACCGAAACAAAGGACACCAATGGGGAGTCCCTCCAAAGCTAGTCCACACAACACTATAGCTAGAACACCAAGGGATGCTAGTCCAATTGAGCAAGCAAGAAGAAGCAAAAACCTAGAGAGCACAAGGGAGGGGGCGGCCGAATAATGCAAGAGGTAGGGAGATTATGGTTGCCCTAATCCCCTTTAATGACTTCCCATAAACACTCTTGATTTATTGCACTCTAGTCCCTCGCCTTTTGTTCCTTCTATTTAGCTCACTATTAAGTTTCAATATTAACAATTTATATTAAACTATAATATATATACAAGCTAGTAGCTTATATGAATATATAATGTAATTACCCTAATTACACTATATATCTTATGTTGTTAAGTGTTTAAGTGTGTGACCCTTTAGGCTCACAAACAATTAGCCATATAGATATATGTTATACGCGTGAAGCATATTCCAACAGCTCGCACTTGCGCACGTGATAACATCAAGTAGTTATACAACCAAAGGTTAGAGTCTAGCAACCCCCCAATGCCCCTAGAAGTACATGAGGAGTTTCATAAAATGTTTGTTCAAAGTTTTTCGAGCAGTTATCCTTTTGTTACTGATACCATGTTGAATTTTAGACAAGGATTAATGTCAATCTTAAATTTCAATGATTCTGTTTCTCGATCTATACATTGAAGTAGATTACCAAACCATTCAAGATTCATCTTGATTACCTTTGGGTGTGGCCACACATACATCTATTCAAATCATCGAGGGGCCCAGTAGTATCAAATCCAAACATGTGGAGGAACAAATTCTTTATTGACTATACGTGTTTGCTATATGCTTAATGACAAACCCGATAATGGTTGTTATAGCAGCCTTATTCAGGTCATCGTTTAACCATATCAAAGTTTGCCCTTCTACATACACAAACCAACTTGCATCTCAAGTCAGAGGATAAGCGACAAAGCCTTTGTGAGATTCACTTGTGACATAAATCCAGGAGGTGATTTCTCATAGGTTGGGTCAGTCCAATTGTGCATCACAATGAACAACATGTGAGTTTGATTTCATCATCTCTAGTCATACTAAGATGATGTCATCAATGAAGGGTTTCATTGATACTGATTGACCACGTGGGTCAACCTCCTAGTCACTTGGTTCGAACCACACTGACCAAGAACATGAACTTGTTCTTGACCGGTTAAAACCAACTAGCTGATTTAATCCCTAAATGCGGAACTGAGATTAAACCTAATCCTTAAACCCTAAAGGATTGGGATCTTGGAGATCTAGATTAGATTACCAATGCAAGAAACCTTTTATGAAAAACTCGAACACACACATATGCTTGTGGTATTCGACGAACACCAAGAACCCTATGGTTCCTGGGTTCGAATTCGGCCAAGAGGGAGAAGAGAGAAAAAAGTTTTCTCAAAACATACCTTGTTGTTTGCTTAAGATAGATCCACTGATGATGAACAAATCGAGTGATCTTCTAGTTGATCCTTGCAATGATCTTGACCTTCAAAGACTTGAAGAACACGAAGAACGAACGAAGAACAATTGAAGAACACAATGCTTGTGTTCTTCCTTGTGTATTTGGCCGAACAAAGGAGCAAGGGAGAGGCTAGGGTTTCGGCCAAGTGGTGTAACAAAACAAGGGAACCCCATGCCTTCTATTTATAATAAAAGGACTTTCACTTAGGGCCCTTCTAGTTTAATTAAGTTTAACACTTAATTAAACTTATTCTTTTTCACTTTAAACCCTTGTCGTTTAACAAGTTATTATTATCCCACTTAATTATTAAATGTCTAGTATTACACACTTATATATATTTCGTGTATATTACATATACAAAATATATACTTGTATTTAATACTTTTAATAATTAATTTAGACAATAATATTATCCAAAACACTATATGATTTAATAGCTTTAAATCATATTATGGATAATCTATAATTAACACATTGTATATTTACTCAACTAGTAAATGTACAAATACTTGTATTAATTAGTTAATTAAACTAATCTAGTAATAAGTCAAGCTTGACTTAATACTTAACTTGATTCATAAATGACTTATTATAAATCAATCCTCTTCCAAGTATCATTACATATCTTACTCGTATTACATGGACTCACCGGTGTGACCCTTAAGTGTTTCGTAGGCATGGATGTATCATCATAGGTTGAGTAACTGTGCACATAAATCCTTCAATCAATGCCCTTAGATTTGTCTTAATAATATTCCCATATTATTAATATGACAATGGACAATTTAGAATATAAAACACAGTAGATATTCAAGGATATAAACATGAAAATATAGAACACAGTAGATATTCATATAAAAACGATCATATCAAATATATCAATTTATTCCAATAAAAACTGCTCAACGTTCCATTATTCAAATACTAAAATAGATTACATGAGACTACTAGCCGGTCGAAGCCCAATGTTCCTAGCATGCTCAATATGTTTGGTGCATGACATTGGCTTCGTGAAGGGGTCAGCTAAGTTGTCATCTGTATGAACTTTGAGCAAGCGTACATCTCCCATTAGGATCGCATCTCTAATGTAGTGAACCTTCCTGCGGTAATGTCTGGCGCCTTTCGGAACACCAGGTTCGTTGGCAATGATGATAGCACCTGTGTTATCACAGTACATATCCATGGGTCTTTCATTGCTGGGGACAAGTCCAAGCCCAGAATTAAATTTCCTCATCCAAACAGCTTCCATTGCAGCTTCAGTAGTTGCAATGTATTCGGCTTCAGTAGAAGACATCGCAATAGTGCTCTGCTTTGCACTTTTCCAATCAACAGCGCCTCCGTTCAAAACGAAAATAAACCCCGTTTGAGGTTTGGAATCATCTCTATCAGTCTCAAAACTAGCGTCGGAATAACAAGTAACGCTTAACTCATTTTGAGTATCACCACCATAAACAAGAAACATATCTTTAGTATTCCTAAGATACTTCAGTATATTCTTAACAACAGTCCAGTGACTCTCACCTGAATTCTGTTGATATCGGCTTGTAATGTTCTGAGAGAACGCTACATCAGGTCTTGTGCACCGTACAACATACATGATAGATCCTACTGCCGAGGCATAAGGGACTTCACGCATACGTTTTACCTCATCAGGTGAGGACGGTCCTTGAGTCTTACTCAAGTGTACATTGTGTTGCATAGGAAGATTTCCACGTTTGGAAGCATCCATTCTAAACCGTTTTAGAATTTTATCAATGTACGCACTTTGACTTAATCCGATTAACCGCTTTGATCTATCTCGATAGATCTTTATACTAAGTATATATGCCGCTTCCCCGAGATCCTTCATAGCGAAGCACTTCCCAAGCCATAATTTTACATCTTGTAGCACTGGAACGTTATTTCCTATGAGTAGTATGTCATCGGCATATAGGATTAGGAAGATGACAATGCTCCCACTAGCTCTTACATATACACATGGCTCGTCGGGATTCTGAGTGAAACCAAACGTTTTGACTTCTTCATCGAATCTTTTGTTCCAACTTCTGGATGCTTGCTTTAGTCCATAAATGGACCTTTGAAGCTTACATACTTTCTTGAGGTGTTTTGTACTTACAAAACCCTCAGGTTGTACCATATAGACATCTTCATCAAGGTGTCCATTTAAGAAAGCAGTTTTAACATCCATTTGCCAAATCTCATAGTCATAGTACGCTGCTATGGCTAAGACAATCCTAATAGCTCTAACATCAGCAACAGGCGAGAAGGTTTCATCATAGTCAATCGTGTAGGTTTGAGTGTAACCTTTTGCTACCAACCGAGCTTTATAGGCGTGTACATTGCCATCCATGTCGGTCTTCTTCTTGAAGAGTCACTTGCTACCAACAGTCTTCCTGTTAGGAGGAAGATCAACCAAAGTCCAAACATGGTTATCTTTCATGGATTGCATTTCCGCATTCATAGCTTCAAGCCATTTTTCAGATCCGGGAACTGATAATGTAGCTCGATAGTTAGGGGGTTCATCATGATCCCCTAAACTTTGCTCCTCAGCATCGATTTGGAAACCATATCGTTCAGGTGCTTGAGGTGTCCTTGCGGACCTTCGAATGGGAATTACATCATTTTGAGGTGCAACGGGAATGGTTTCACGTTCAGCCTCATCTTGATGTTCGCTAGTATCTACAATAGGTTGTGCATCATCATCGCTTGGAATCTCGTCAAAGTCGATTGTGCAACCACTTGCTTCTTGTGAAATGAGATTGCTCTCAAGAAACTCAGCATAACGAGCAATAATTACCTTTTGCTCATGTGGGTAGTAGAAATAGTAACCCATCGTTTCCTCAGGGTATCCTACAAAGATGCACTTGACAGCTCTGGGTTCAAGTTTGTTTGGTGTGTCTCGTTTCATGAGAGCCTCACAACCCCAGACCTTCAAGTAAGACAAGTTAGGGACTTTCCCATGCCATATCTCATATGGTGTCTTTTCAACCTTTTTGGTGGGAACCATATTCAGTATTCGAGCAGCCGATTTGAGTGCATAACCCCAAAAGGATAGAGGCAGAGTGGTAGGACTCATCATCGATCGGACCATGTCAAGCAAGGTGTGATTTCTCCTTTCTGATACACCATTATGCTGTGGTGTATAAGGTGGAGTGAATTGTGAGACAATCCCACAATTGTTTAGATGGTCTTGAAACTCATGGCTCATGTACTCTCCTCCTTGATCAGAACGGAGAGCCTTTATCTTCTTGCCGAGTTGATTTTCTACTTCATTTTGGAAAGCTTTGAACGTTTCAAAGGTTTCATGTTTATGTTTAATCAAGTAAACATAACCATAACGACTAAAGTCGTCAGTGAAAGTAATGAAGTAGGTAGCACCTTCCCTAGTCCTAGTTCTAAATGGGCCACACACATCGGTATGTATGAGTCCAAGTAGCTCATTGGCCCTTTCGCCTACATGGGAGAAATGCTTGCGCGCCATTTGGCCAGATATACAAGAAATGCATTTATCAAATGATTCAACATCATCTGATTTTATAAGTCCATCATTTTGTAATTTTAAAACGCGTTTCTTGTTAACATGGCAAAGGCGACAATGCCATAGGTAAGTTGAATCCAAATTCTTCTTGGATTTCTTATTGCTACATGTATAAATAGAACTATTGTTTGTTACACGATCATGCATAACAATTTCAAAAATACCATCATGAGGAATAGCATTAAAATAAAAAATATTATTTTTCGAAACCGAAATACCATAATCCGTAAAAGTGTGAATAAAACCATTATTCCACAAACATGAAAGCGAAACTATACCCCTAGTAATACTAGGTGCATAGTGACAATTGTCTAGTACAATAATTAAACCACTAGGAAGGATTAAATCATAGCTTCCTATAGCTTCGATCGGTGCACGCATGCCATTTCCCACGTACAAGTCCAAAGCTCCATGGTTTAGCTTTCTACTTCCCCTTAGACCCTGCATGGTATTACAAATGTGAGTTACACAACCAGTGTCATATACCCAAGATGTATTAGGGAAAGCATATAGTTCTATAGTGAAGATACCTGATGTGCCAACCTTGTTGGCTTTGTTATTCATCAACTCTGCCAGGTAGGCAGGACAGTTCCTCCTCTAGTGGCCTGTTTCATCGCAGTGATGGCAAGCAAGATCCTTAGCAGGATGCTCCTTTTTAGTAGGTGGGGGAACCTTTGGCTTGGGTTTGTATATGGATCTTTCCTTGCCTTATTGCAAGGACAATAGGAGTAGGAGATTTCTTGGGTAGCCCATCTTCCGTTTGTTTCAGCATAGCATGTAATTCGGCGAAAGTCTTCCCCATACTATGCATATGATAAGTCATGACAAACGGTGCATAGTCCTTGTGAAGTGAAGTTAGAATTAATCCAATTCCAAGGATATGTGGCATATGGTAACCAAGTTTCTCCATTTGGTCTAGGTAGCTCTTCATCTTCAAAAGAAAAAAGCTAACAGGTTGTCCCTCCTCGTGATTGCAAGCATGGAAAGCTTTGACCGTGTCAAAGAGTTCCTGATCAGCTTTCTTTTGATACGTGGTTTTTAGTTCACGCATCATATCAAATGCAGTTAGGTCCTCGTGATTCTTTTGAATCTCGTGAGTCATGCTCACTAGCATGAGAGCAGCGACTTCTTGCTGTTCATTAAACCTCTTTGTATAGGCCGCACGAACAGCAGCAGTGGCATTAGCAGCGGGGGCAACGCCTCTTCCAAATCACCTATGCTCGGCCCTAAGGACAATCCTTAGGTTACGAGCCCAATCCACAAAATTTGATCCATCAAGTTTCTCCTTATCGAGAACGGAGCGAATGGTGTTGTTTGATAGGGTTTGATTGTTTGAAGTCATCTACAAAATTACAAAGTCCATTAATTAGTATTTTTTATAATAATTTCTTTTAATAAATTAACTACCCAATTAATTTGAATTAAAAGCTAAGATCCCATTGCGTTTCTATCACCGCATCAGTTGATCTGCTAGTGATGATAGGACCAATAGGTAGGTGACGATCAACAATTGCATTACAAGTGCAACTCTTAGAGTTATGGGACTTCATGGCACCTAGTGAACAAGCATCTAGAGTCAAGTGGCATGTTTGTCGCATCTTCGCCTCGTGTCAAGGTCTCACCGTTAACTCGATTAAGTCATCCAATGTGAAATCATGTCAAAATAGATCTAAGTCTCACGCGTAGAGAATATTGACCTCGGATCTAAATTCAAACCACGTCTCACGTGAATTTAAAAGTAGAAGCAAGTGATTTCAACCAATTGGACGGCGTGACTTAAATTTTAGGTATGAAAAAATTTTAAGAAATTTTTTTATTAAGATATGAATGAATCATGTACTTCATTCACACCACTTCATAAGTCATTTAATAAACGGTAAAAACTTTTAACGATTATTAAGGATTAAGTTTCAAATCGTATTTAAACTTTGTTTAATCTCAAAACATTTTTAGATTAAAGATTAATCATGAATGATTAACAAGTAATCATAGATGATTAAAGGTTTGGATGTTTTAATGTTTATGTCTAAAAATCGTATTTTAATTGTTTTATTATTTGTATCTCATAGAAAATAAATAACCACAAACATAACGTAAAAACATGCAACAAAGTTTGTGCAAAACCTCGACCGATGATAGCCTAAGATCGGTCACGTGAGTCATCACGACGGACCGAAGGGTCAAACTAGGTGACGGGCCAACATGAATCCAAACGGGCCTACATAAACCCAATGGGTTCCCACTTGCTCCAAGACATTCTTGAGCAAGTAGAAACCAAATTTTGTGAAAAAATGCAATCTGCCAGAAAATTCCAGCAGACTTTGAAGCCCGAAAAGTCACTGAAGGAATCTTCGTTAGTCTTCCCTGCCTTCTGGAAAGTTGTAGCCCACGACTTTGCAAGCATTTTAGGCTTTTGAATCGCCCAAAACGGAGTCCGTATGCCTCTGGAAAACCTGTTTTCGTACAGCCTTCGCGTCGGTGACGGAAATTTGTTGTTTTCTTCATTTTTCTTCAATTTTGGTCAACAATATACAATAAAAAGAAACTAAAGAAAGACAATCTATTCTATTACTTCTACATTACAAATTGCCCCAAAATTGGCACCAAAATTAAAATAAAAAATAAAAAATTACAACAATTTTTAGCCAAAACACATGGCTTTCCCAAATCTACCAAACATTCAAGCACAATCACATTCAATCACAAGGTCTAGGTTTTCATCGGTTTTGCACAACAATCAACAACTGACAAGGTTTTGGCTTGCTATATGGCAAAAATACATGTTTTGCCATATCAAAACACGAAATTAAATAATAAAATCCAAGCCAAATAATCAAAAAACACAATAACAAGATTAATTTTTTGATGTTGTTTTTGTAACAAGTAGCATGTAGGGTTCCAAAAAATCATATTTTTAACCCTAGGGTTCCTATTTCGTCCGATCGGTATTAAAAAAGGGACCAAAAAAGTCGGTTTTCTGCTACTTTTTACAAAAACTAGTTAATTATATCATCAATATAATGACTCGTGATACCACTAAAGGTGATTTTCGGTTATTACAAGTAACAAAACGCAGCGGACAAGTTTAATCACCAATACCGGATCTAATATTGATAAATATAATCAAACTATACATATAATCAAAGAGAATAGATGAAGAATTCAATTGCCTTTGATTATGGGGGTTTGGATGGAGATGGAGATCGACCGAAACAAAGGACACCAATAGGGAGTCCCTCCAAAGCTAGTCCACACAACACTATAGCTAGAACACCAAGGGATGCTAGTCCAATTGAGCATGCAAGAAGAAGCAAAAATTACCCTAATTACACTATATACATTATGGTGTTAAGTGCTTAAGTGTGTGAGACTATGGTTGCCCTAATCCCCTTTAGGGAGATTATGGTTGCCCTAATCCCCTTTAATGACTTCCCATAAACACGCCTGATTTATTGCACTCTAGTCCCTAGCCTTTTGTTCCTTCTATTTAGCTCACTATTAAGTTTCAATATTAAAAATTAATATTAAACTATAATATATATATATATATATATATATATATATATATATATATATATATATATATATATATATATATATATATATATATATAAGCTAGTAGCTTATATGAATATATAATATAATTACCCTAATTACACTATATATCTTATACTGTAAAGTGTTTAAGTGTGTGACCCTTTAGGCTCACAAACAACTAGCCATATAACTATATGTTATACGCGTGAAGCATATTCCAACAATTCGATTGGGTTACGGACACCAATTACGATTTAAATTGGATACTTATAGGTTATTGGTCATAACTAGTGGTTATTAAGGTTCACGGGTAATTTGTATGGGTTATGGACATCTATTACGGTTTAAAATGGATACTTATAGGTTATTGGTCATAGCTATTGGCTATAATGGTTCACGGGCCATTCGTATGGGTTATTGACACCTATTACGGTTTATTTTTTATACTTATAGGTTATTGGTCATAGTTATTGGTTATAATGATTCATGGGCCATTTGTATGACTTACGGACACCAATTATGGTTTAAAGTGGATACTTATATGTTTTTGGTCATAACTAGTGGTTATTAAGGTTCACGGGCGATTCGTATGGGTTATGGACACCTATTACGGTTTAAAATGGATACTCATAGGTTATTGGTCATAGCTATTGGTTATAATGCTCACGGGCCGTTCGTATAGGTTAATAACACCAATTACGATTTAAAATGGATACTTATAGGTTATTGGTCACAACTAGTGGTTATTAAGGTTCACGGGCCATTCGTATGGGGTATGGACACCTATTACGGTTAACATGGATACTTATAGGTTATTGGTCATAGCTAGTGGTTATAATAGTTCATGGGCCATTCGTATGTGTTACAGACACCTATTACGGTTAACATGGATACTTATAGGTTATTGGTCATAGCTAGTTGTTACAATAGTTCACAGGCCATTCGTATGGGTTATGGACACCAATTACGGTTTGTAATGGATACTTATAGGTTATAGGTCATAGCTACTGATTATAATGGTTCACGGGCCATTCCTATGGGTTATGGACAACAATTACGATTTATCATGGATACTTATATGTTATTTGTCATGGCTAGTGGCTATAATTGTTCAAGGGTCATTCGTTTGGGTTACGGACACCAATTACAGTTTAAAATGGATACTTATAGGTTATTGGTCATAACTAGTGGTTATTAAGGTTCACGGGCCATTCATGGGTTATGGACACTAATTACGGTTTATTATTGATACTTATAGGTTATTGGTCATAGCTAGTGGTTATAATGGTTCACGTGCCATTTGTATGGGTTATGGACACCAATTACGGTTTATAATGGATACTTATAGGTTATTGTTCATGGCTAGTGGCTATAATGGTTCACATGTCATGTGCTTGGGTTACGGACACCAATTACGTTTAAAATGGATACTTGTAGGTTATTGGTCATAACTAGTGGTTATTAAGGTTCACGGGCAATTCGTATGGGTTATGGACACCAATTACGGTTTAAAATGAATACTTATAGGTTATTGGTCATAGCTATTGGTTATAATGGTTCACGGGCCATTCGTATGGGTTATTGACACCAATTACAGTTTATTTTGGATACTTATAGGTTATTGATTATAGTTATTGGTTATAATGGTTCATGGCCCATTTGTATGGGTTACCGACACCAATTACGGTTTAAAGTGGATACTTATATGTTATTGGTTGTAACTAGTGGTTATTAAGGTTCACGGGCGATTCGTATGGGTTATAGACACCTATTACGGTTAACATGGATACTTATAGGTTATTGGTCATAGCTATTGGTTATAATGCTTCACGGGCCATTCGTATGGATTATGAACACCAATTACGATTTAAAATGGATACTTATAGGTTATTGGTCATAGCTAGTGGTTATTAAGGTTCACAGGCCATTCGTATGGGTTACGGACACCTACTACGGTTAACATGGATACTTATTGGTTATTGGCACCACTAGCTATGCACAAGTCCACAATATTTCATCATACACCAGATGAAATACAGACTTCAGAACTCTGTTTAAATGATTTTAGAAATAAACAAAACCACAATTCAATTTGATAAGCCATTCCATACTAACTAGTTACTATGTTTTTGTTTCTTTAGTACCATCTGTGCAGGGTACTCATGTACAACAGGCTCAAGTTGAAGAGGTTTCCTTGCAGACAATCATGCAGCAAATCTTGGCCATGCAGAACAAACAGAATACAATAATGGCCAGGATGGAAACAATGAGTATTGAAATTGATTCACTAAAAGAATCAGTTGCATTACTTCAACAACAACAACAACCTCCACTGACTTCACACCGTCAACACAGTGGAGAAAATGAGGATCAAGATGGAGATGATGATACTGAGCCTTGACAATCACCCACAAATGAAGATCCAGAGGGTGATACTGATGCTGCCACTGAACCTCTGCCATCTCGTACTCATGATGATACTCAAGGAGATGCAGGTGGTGATACTGAACCTCTTCCTTCCCCATCCAATGATAACAATAAGGGGGAGAAGAGAAAAAGAGAAGATGGGGTTGATCAACCTGAGCCATCTGCTCAGCGGGAGAAAAGAAGAAAAACAAATGAAGATCAACCTCCACAACAACAACAATCACCGCAAGTCACTAATACTGAACCTCTTAGGTTTCAGTATGAAAGAAGAAGAGAAAGAGGAAGATCATTCTTGGAACAACATGAAGAATATTAGTCTGAGTCATCTCCTCAGGGGAGACTGATACTGATCAACCTCTGCAGGCTCAAACTGTGCCATCTGCTCAGTATGAGAACAACCTGCAAATCAGTGTTTATAGGCCTTTTGTGTAACCAATTAATGATGATGATGAAGAACCAAATCCAGTGCCATCTTAGAATTTCATTAACTTTGCACTGGATATGGCATATGAACCAAGCTCTTCATCATCCTCCTCCAATGATGAAGAGCCCCCAAAAGAACCACAAGTGCCAACTCAGGGTGATACTAGAGGAACTAGAAGATCCACAAGAAGAATGTCAAGAGTGGTTATGTCCTCTGAAACAATTGAGGAACCTGCTCCAGCTCGTCTGATCACTAGACCTAGAAGATCTGTCCGTGATGCAGAGCAGGCTCCTAGGAAAACTGCACAACAGATAGAAGATGAGGCAGAAAAATTCTTCTACTTACATGCTCTTGGTGTCAAAGAGGAACCTGAGAATGAACCTGATACTGAGTCTGATATTCCTTCAACATCTCACAGAAGAAGAAGCAAAAGGAGCTGATCTTAGAGAACAATATTTGAACTTAGTTGCTCAAAGAACAAGGTACAGGGAAACAAGGATGGATATACTGAGAAATAAAGAATTTCTCTATGTGAGGAGCATATGCTGGCTGAATATTGATGTCAACAAAATTAAAGTAAAAATGCTAAATAGTTGAATTGTTGCAATCTGCACTGGGCCAGTCAGTCCTCCCATGAAGATTTTACTTCGTGATATCCAAAACATGGGCCTCCAAGACTGGATTAAAATCTCAAAACTGATCAAGGAACTGCCCTCAAGATCTTCTCAAGCCCAAGTAATGTTCGATGAAATCTGGGCTGTTGCTGCAGTATGTTTTGATAAAGGCATCTTGTTTCTAGGGGAGTATAGGGCACTCAGTGTAATGACTGAGGCATACAGAAACAATAAACCTGAATGTCTTAGCACATTCATATTTCTAAATAAATACCCTGTTCCTCCTATTCTTGTTTTTCAGGATCAAAATAGCACTAAATATCCAACTTCTGGATATATGTACACTGACTCAGATGACGGGGAATGCTTTATAACAGAAGAATATCTCCCAAAAGCAAACATTGGTCATCTGGTAGGGCTAAAATGGATGATAACCAAGAAAGAAGACTCTTGGTTCAGAAAGAAGATTGTGGCAGTGCTGTTGAACAGAAGAGAAGAACTCAAAAAGAAAGATGAGTTTGTCCACATCAAGCAAGAAGTCTTCTATGAGAATGAAGCCATAAGCAGAGGTTGAGGAAGAAGACTCTGCAATTTTTATCTTTACTTCTCTTTGTAATATTCTCTTGTTATCATTAGATAGGGGGAGATTGTTAAGGCAAAATGCCTTACCCCTTGGAATCTTAAGAACAAGACAACATAGACAAGCTTAGATTAGTTTGTAGAATAATATAGCTAAGTCTTGGTCCAATACTGAGTAGACAGTTTTGGTCACTCAGTATTGGAACTCAGTATTGACATCCAATACTGAGTACAAGGAATGAGTAAACATTTCCTTGTTTACTTAGCCAGATCAAATCCCTTTGATCTCGGCCACTTTCCTTATTCCAGTCCTTATACTACTCATTGCCTAACTTGTGAGATCTCTATGACAATACAAATAGAGGTCAATAGGGAAAGGAGTACTTACCAATTTAGGCTTTCACTTTCATATATCTTGTAATTGATCAGTGGTATTGCTATTCCGCAGCATACCACACTTAGTAGAATTATACATTTGACTATAATCTTGTTCAATACATTATTTGTCTTAAGTATTAATAATTCTATCAATTATACTAGTAATCCAGGGTTGTTGTGACCTAAAAATAAACCATAATTGGTGTCCATAGCCCATACGAATGGTCTGTGAACCATTATAACCAATAGCTATTACCAATTACTTATAAGTATCCATTATAAACCGTAATTGGTGTCAATAACCCATAAGAATGGCCCGTTAACAATTTTGACCAATAGCTATGGCCAATAACCTATAAGTATCCATATTAAATCGTAATAGGTGTCCATAACCAATATAAATGGCCTATGAACCTTAATAACCACTAGTTATGACCAATAACCTATAAGTATCCATTTTAAACCACAAATTGGTGTCTGTAACCTAAACGATTGACCCGTGAACCATTATAGCCACTAGCCATGACCAATAACCTATAAGTAGTTATTATAAACCATAATTGGTGTCCATAACCCATACAAATGGCCCGTGAACCATTATAACCACCAGCTATGACAAATAACCTATAAGTGTCAATTATAAACCGTAATAAGTGTCCATAACCCATACAAATGGCCCGTGAACCTTAATATCCAGTAGTTATGACCAATAACCTATATTCATTTTAAACTATAATTGGTGTCCGTAGCCCAAACGAATGACCCGTTAACTAGTATAGCCACTAGCGATGACCAATAACCTATAAGTATCCATTATAAACTGTAATAGTGGCCCGTGAACCACTATAACCACTAACTATGACCAATAACCAATAAGTATCCATTATAAATCGTTATTGGTGTCCATAACCCATACGAATGGCTCTTTAACTATTATAACCACTAGCTATGACCAATAACCTATAAGTCTCCATGTTAACCGTAATAGGTGTCCATAACCCATACGAATGGCCCGTGAACCTTAATAACCACAAGTTATGACCAATAACCTATAAGTATCCATTATAAATCGTAATTGGTGTCCATAACCCATACAAATGGCCCGTGAATGATTATAACCAATAGCTATGACCGATAACCTATAAGTATTCATTACAAACCGTAATTGGTGTCCATAACCCATACAAATGGCCCGTGAACTATTATAACCACTAGCTATAACCAGTAACCTATAAGTATCCATGTTAACCGTAATAGTTGTCCTTACACCATATGAATGGCCCGTGAAACTTAATAACCACTAGTTATGACCAATAACATATAAGTATCCACTATAAACCTTAATTGATGTCCATAGCACATATGAATGGCCCGTGAACCATTATGACCAATAGCTATGACCAATTACTTATAAGTATCCAATACAAACTGTAATTGGTGTCCATAACCCATACAAATAGCCCGTGAACCATTATAAGCACTAGCTATGACCAATAACCTATAAGTATCAATTATAAACCATAATAAGTGTCCATAACCCATACGAATGGCCCGTGAACCTTAATAAAGTAACACACACGAATGACCTGTGAACCATTATAGCCACTAGCCATGACGAATAACCTATAAGTATCCATTATAAACTGTAATTGGTGTCCATAACCCATACAAATGGCCCGTGAACCATTATAAGCACTAGCTATGATCAATAACCTATACATATCAATTATAAACCATAATAAGTGTCCATAACCCATACTAATGGCCCGTGAACCTTAATAACGTAACCCAAACGAATGACACGTGAACCATTATAGCCACTAGCCATGACCTATAACCTATAAATAGCCATTATAAACCGTAATTGTTGTCCATAACCCATACGAATGTCCCGTGAACCTGAATAACCACAAGTTATAACCAATAACCTATAAGAATCCATTTCAAATCGTAATTGGTGTCCATAACCCATATAAATGGCCCAAGAAGCATTATAACCAATAGCTATTACCAAAAACCTATAAGTATCCATTTTAAACCGTAATAGGTGTCCACAACCCATATGAATCGCTCGTGCCCCTTAAGAACCACTAGTTATGACCAATAACCTATAAGTATCCATTATAAATCGTAATTGATAAATATAATCAAACTATACATATAATCAAAGAGAATAGATGAAGAATTCATACCCTAGTTGCCTTTGATTATGGGGGTTTGGATGGAGATGGAGATCGACCGAAACAAAGGACACCAATGGGGAGTCCCTCCAAAGCTAGTCCACACAACACTATAGCTAGAACACCAAGGGATGCTAGTCCAATTGAGCAAGCAAGAAGAAGCAAAAATTACCCTAATTACACTATATATCTTATGGTGTTAAGTGTTTAAGTGTGTGAGACTATGGTTGCCCTAATCCCCTTTAGGGAGATTATGGTTGCCCTAATCCCCTTTAATGACTTCCCATAAACACGCCTGATTTATTGCACTCTAGTCCCTAGCCTTTTGTTCCTTCTATTTAGCTCACTATTAAGTTTCAATATTAAAAATTAATAATAAACTATAATATATATATATATATATAAGCTAGTAGCTTATATGAATATATAATATAATTACCCTAATTGCACTATATATCTTATACTGTTAAGTGTTTAAGTGTGTGACCCTTTAGGCTCACAAACAACTAGCCATATAACTATATGTTATACGCGTGAAGCATATTCCAACAATTCGATTGGTTACGGACACCAATTACGATTTAAATTGGATACTTATAGGTTATTGGTGATAACGAGTGGATATTAAGGTTCACGGGTAATTTGTATGGGTTATGGACATTTATTACGGTTTAAAATGGATACTTATAGGTTATTGGTCATAGCTATTGGCTATAATGGTTCACGGGCATTCGTATGTGTTATTGACACCTATTACGTTTTATTTTTGATACTTATAGGTTATTGGTCATAGTTATTGGTTATAATGGTTCATGGGCCATTTGTATGGGTTACGGACACCAATTATGGTTTAAAGTGGATACTTATATGTTTTTGGTCATAACTAGTGGTTATTAAGGTTCACGGGCGATCCGTATGGGTTATGGACACCTATTACGGTTTAAAATGGATACTCATAGGTTATTGGTCATAGCTATTGGTTATAATGCTCACGGGCCGTTCGTATAGGTTAATAACACCAATTGCGATTTAAAATGGATACTTATAGGTTATTGGTCATAACTAGTGGTTATTAAGGTTCACGGGCCATTCGTATGGGGTATGGACACCTATTACGGTTAACATGGATACTTATAGGTTATTGGTCATAGCTAGTGGTTATAATAGTTCATGGGCCATTCGTATGTGTTACAGACACCTATTACGATTAACATGGATATTTATCGGTTATTGGTCATAGCTAGTTGTTACAATAGTTCACAGGCCATTCGTATGGTTTATGGACACCAATTACGGTTTGTAATGGATACTTATAGGTTATTGGTCATAGCTACTGATTATAATGGTTCACGGGCCATTCCTATGGGTTATGGACAACAATTACGATTTATAATGGATACTTATATGTTATTGGTCATGGCTAGTGGCTATAATTGTTCAAGGGTCATTCGTTTGGGTTACGGACACCAATTACAGTTTAAAATGGATACTTATAGGTTATTGGTCATAACTAGTGGTTATTAAGGTTCACGGGCCATTCATGGGTTATGGACACTAATTACGGTTTATTATTGATACTTATAGGTTATTGGTCATAGCTAGTGGTTATAATGGTTCACGGGCCATTTGTATGGGTTATGGACACCAATTACGGTTTATAATGGATACTTATAGGTTATTGGTCATGGCTAGTGGCAATAATGGTTCACATGTCATGTGCTTGGGTTACGGACACCAATTACGTTTAAAATGGATACTTGTAGGTTATTGGTTAATAACTAGTGGTTATTAAGGTTCACGGGCAATTCGTATGGGTTATGTACACCAATTACGGTTTAAAATGAATACTTATAGGTTATTGGTCATAGCTATTGGTTATAATGGTTCACGGGCCATTCGTATGGGTTATTGACACCAATTACAGTTTATTTTGGATACTTATAGGTTATTGATTATAGTTATTGGTTATAATGGTTCATGGCCCATTTGTATGGGTTACCGACACCAATTACGGTTTAAAGTGGATACTTATATGTTATTGGTTGTAACTAGTGGTTATTAAGGTTCACGGGCGATTCGTATGGGTTATAGACACCTATTACAGTTAACATGGATACTTATAGGTTATTGGTCATAGCTATTGGTTATAATGCTTCACGGGCCATTCGTATGGATTATGAACACCAATTACGATTTAAAATGGATACTTATAGGTTATTGGTCATAGCTAGTGGTTATTAAGGTTCACAGGCCATTCGTATGGGTTACGGACACCTACTACGGTTAACATGGATACTTATTGGTTATTGGCACCACTAGCTATGCACAAGTCCACAATATTTCATCATACACCAGATGAAATACAGACTTCAGAACTCTGTTTAAATGATTTTAGAATTAAACAAAACCACAATTCAATTTGATAAGCCATTCCATACTAACTAGTTACTATGTTTTTGTTTCTTTAGTACCATCTGTGCAGGGTACTCATGTACAACAGGCTCAAGTTGAAGAGGTTTCCTTGCAGACAATCATGCAGCAAATCTTGGCCATGCAGAACAAACAGAATACAATAATGGCCAGGATGGAAACAATGAGTAATGAAATTGATTCACTAAAAGAATCAGTTGCATTACTTCAACAACAACAACAACCTCCACTGACTTCACACCGTCAACACAGTGGAGAAAATGAAGATCAAGATGGAGATGATGATACTGAGCCTTGACAATCACCCACAAATGAAGATCCAGAGGGTGATACTGATGCTGCAACTGAACCTCTGCCATCTCGTACTCATGATGATACTCAAGGAGATGCAGGTGGTGATACTGAACCTCTTCCTTCCCCATCCAATGATAACAATAAGGGGGAGAAGAGAAAAAGAGAAGATGGGGTTGATCAACCTGAGCCATCTGCTCAGTGGGAGAAAGGAAGAAAAACAAATGAAGATCAACCTCCACAACAACAACAATCACCGCAAGTCACTAATACTGAACCTCTTAGGTTTCAGTATGAAAGAAGAAGAGAAAGAGGAAGATCATTCTTGGAACAACATGAAGAATATTAGTCCGAGTCATCTGCTCAGGGGGAGACTGATACTGATCAACCTCTGCAGGCGCAAACTGTGCCATCTGCTCAGTATGAGAAAACTGCAAATCAGTGTTTATAGGCCTTTTGTGTAGCCAATTGATGATGATGATGAAGAACCAAATCCAGTGCCATCTCAGAATTTCATTAACTTTGCACTGGATATGGCATATGAACCAAGCTCTTCATCATCCTCCTCCTCCAATGATGAAGAGCCCCCAAAAGAACCACAAGTGCCAACTCAGGGTGACACTAGAGCAACTAGAAGATCCACAAGAAGAATGTCAAGAGTGGTTGTGTCCTCTGAATCAAGTGAGGAACCTGCTCCAGCTCGTCTGATCACTAAGACCTAGAAGATATGTCCGTGATGCAGAGCAGGCTCCTAGGAAAACTGCACAACAGATAGAAGATGAGGCAGAAAAGTTCTTCTACTTACATGCTCTTGGTGTCAAAGAGGAACCTGAGACTGAACCTGATACTGAGTCTGATATTCCTTCAACATCTCACAGAAGAAGAAGCAAAAGGAGCTGATCTTAGAGAACAATATTGGAACTCAGTTGCTCAAAGAACAAGGTACAGGGACACAAGGATGGATATACTGAGAAATAAAGAATTTCTCTATGTGAGGAGCATATGCTGGCTGAATATTGATGTCAACAAAATTAAAGTAAAAATGCTAAATAGTTGAATTGTTGCAATCTGCACTGGGTCAGTCAGTCCTCCCATGAAGATTTTACTTCGTGATATCCAAAACATGGGCCTCCAAGACTGGATTAAAATCTCAAAACTGATCAAGGAACTGCCCTCAAGATCTTCTCAAGCCCAAGTAATGTTAGATGAAATCTGGGCTGTTGCTGCAGTATGTTTTGATAAAGGCATCTTGTTTCCAGGGGAGTATAGGGCACTCAGTGTAATGACTGAGGCATACAGAAACAATAAACCTGAATGTCTTAGCACATTCAGATTTCTAAATAAATACCCTGTTCCTCCTATTCTTGTTTTTCAGGATCAAAAGAGCACTAAATATCCAACTTCTGGATATATGTACACTGACTCAGATGACGGGGAATGCTTTATAACAGAAGAATATCTCCCAAAAGCAAACATTAGTCATCTGGTAGGGCTAAAATGGATGATAACCAAGAAAGAAGACTCTTGGTTCAGAAAGAAGATTGTGGCAGTGCTGTTGAACAGAAGAGAAGAACTCAAAAAGAAAGATGAGTTTGTCCACATCAAGCAAGAAGTCTTCTATGAGAATGAAGCCATAAGCAGAGGTTGAGGAAGAAGACTGTGCAATTTTTATCTTTACTTCTCTTTGTAATATTCTCTTGTTATCATTAGATAGGGGGAGATTGTTAAGGCAAAATGCCTTACCCCTTGGAATCTTAAGATAACAAGACAACCTAGACAAGCTTAGATTAGTTTGTAGAATAATATAGCTAAGTCTTGGTCCAATACTGAGTAGACAGTTTTGGTCACTCAGTATTGACATCCAATACTGAGTACAAGGACTGAGTAAACATTTCCTTGTTTACTTAGCCAGATCAAATCCCTTTGATCTAGGCCACTTTCCTTATTCCAGTCCTTATACTACTCCTTGCCTAACTTGTGAGATCTCTATGACAATATAAATAGAGGTCAATAGGGAAAGGAGTACTTACCAATTTAGGCTTTCACTATCATATATCTTGTAATTGATCAGTGGTATTGCTATTCCGCAGCATACCACACTTAGTGGAATTATACATTTGACTATAATCTTGTTCAATACATTATTTGTCTTAAGTATTAATAATTCTATCAATTATACTAGTAATCCAGGGTTGTTGTGACCTAAAAATAAACCATAATTGGTGTCCATAGCCCATACGAATGGTCTGTGAACCATTATAACCAATAGCTATTACCAATTACTTATAAGTATCCATTATAAACCGTAATTGGTGTCAATAACCCATAAGAATGGCCCGTTAACCATTTTGACCAATAGCTATGGCCAATAACCTATAAGTATCCATATTAAACCGTAATAGGTGTCCATAACCAATATAAATGGCCTATGAACCTTAATAACCACTAGTTATGACCAATAACCTATAAGTATCCATTTTAAACCACAAATTGGTGTCCGTAACCCAAACGATTGACCCGTGAACCATTATAGCCACTAGCCATGACCAATAACCTATAAGTAGTTATTATAAACCATAATTGGTGTCCATAACCCATACAAATGGCCCGTGAACCATTATAACCACTAGCTATGACAAATAACCTATAAGTATCAATTATAAACCGTAATAAGTGTCCATAACCCATACGAATGGCCCGTGAACCTTAATAACCACTAGTTATGACCAATAACCTATATTCATTTTAAACTATAATTTGTGTCCGTAGCCCAAACGAATGACCAGTTAACTAGTATAGCCACTAGCGATGACCAATAACCTATAAGTATCCATTATAAACTGTAATAGTTGTTCATAACCCATACGAATGGCCCGTGAACCACTGTAACCACTAACTATGACCAATAACCAATAAGTATCCATTATAAATCGTTATTGGTGTCCATAACCCATACGAATGGCTCTTTAACTATTATAACCACTAGCTATGACCAATAACCTATAAGTCTCCATGTTAACCGTAATAGGTGTCCATAACCCATACGAATGGCCCGTGAACCTTAATAACCACAAGTTATGACCAATAACCTATAAGTATCCATTATAAATCGTAATTGGTGTCCATAACCCATACAAATGGCCCGTGAATGATTATAACCAATAGCTATGACCGATAACCTATAAGTATTCATTACAAACCGTAATTGGTGTCCATAACCCATACAAATGGCCCGTGAACTATTATAACCACTAGCTATAACCAATAACCTATAAGTATCCATGTTAACTGTAATAGTTGTCCTTACACCATATGAATGGCCCGTGAAACTTAATAACCACTAGTTATGACCAATAACATATAAGTATCCACTATAAACCTTAATTGATGTCCATAGCACATATGAATGGCCCGTGAACCATTATGACCAATAGCTATGACCAATTACTTATAAGTATCCAATACAAACTGTAATTGGTGTTCATAACCCATACAAATAGCCCGTGAACCATTTTAAGCACTAGCTATGACCAATAACCTATAAGTATCAATTATAAACCATAATAAGTGTCCATAACCCATACGAATGGCCCGTGAACCTTAATAAAGTAACACACACGAATGACCTGTGAACCATTATAGCCACTAGCCATGACGAATAACCTATAAGTATCCATTATAAACTGTAATTGGTGTCCATAACCCATACAAATGGCCCGTTAACCATTATAAGCACTAGCTTTGATCAATAACCTATACGTATCAATTATAAACCATAATAAGTGTCCATAACCCATACTAATGGCCCGTGAACCTTAATAACGTAACCCAAACGAATGACCCGTGAACCATTATAGCCACTAGCCATGACCTATAACCTATAAATAGCCATTATAAACCGTAATTGTTGTCCATAACCCATACGAATGTCCCGTGAACCTGAATAACCACAAGTTATGACCAATAACCTATAAGGATCCATTTCAAATCGTAATTGGTGTCCATAACCCATATGAATGGCCCAAGAAGCATTATAACCAATAGCTATGACCAATAACCTATAAGTATCCATTTTAAACCATAATAGGTGTCCACAACCCATATGAATCGCTCGTGCCCCTTAAGAACCACTAGTTATGACCAATAACCTATAAGTATCCATTATAAATCGTAATTGTTGTCCATAATCCATACGAATGGCCCGTGAACCATTATAATCAATAGCTAAGACCAATAACCTATAAGTATCGATTACAAACCATAATTGGTGTCCATAACCCATACGAATGGCCCGTGGACTATTATACCACTAGCTATGACCAATAACCTATAAGTATCCATGTTAACCGTAATAGGTGTCCATAAACCATACGAATGGCCCGTGAACCGTAATAACCAGTAGTTATGACCAATATCCTATAAGTGTCCATTTTAAATCGTAATTGGTGCCCATAACCCGTACGAATGGCCCTTGAACCATTATAACCAATAGCTATGACCAATAACCTCTAAGTATCCATTTTAAATCGTAATAGGTGTCCATAACCCATATAAATGGCCCGTGAACCTTAATAACCACTAGTTATGACCATTAACCTATAAGTATCCATTTTAAATCGTAATTGGTGTCCATAACCGAAACGAATGACCCGTGAACCATTATAGCCACTAGCCATGACCAATAACCTATATGTATCCATTATAAACCGTAATTGGTGTCCATAACCCATACAAATGGCCCGTGAACCATTATAAGCACTAGCTAAGACCAATAACCTATATGTATCTATTATAAACCATAATAAGTGTCCATAACCCATACGGATGGCCCGTGAACTATAATAACGTAACCCACACGAATGACCCGTGAACCATTATAGCCACTAGCCATGACCTATAACCTATAAATATCCATTATAAAACGTACTTGTTGTCCACAATCCATAAGAATGGCCCGTGAACCATTATAACCACATGCTATGACCATTAACCTATAAGTATCCATTATAAATCGTAATTGGTGTGCATAACCCATATGAATGGCCCGTGAACCATTATAACCAATAGCTATAACCAATAACCAATAACCTTGTGTTCTGAAAATCCCGAATGTGTTAAAGTTCAAACCCAAGCCTTTTAAATTCTTTTACTTTCTAGCAGACAAAGCTGAATTCCGTGATATTGTCTCGGCAGCTTGGGCGGAGAACATTACTGGTTGTGCTATGTACCGTGTGGTGAAACATCTAAAAGCTATTAAACCCCCTCTGCGTAAACTGTTAAAAGACCAAGGAAACTTGCATTCTAAAGTTAAATTCCTTAGGGTTGAGCTAGATGAAATTCAAAGTGCTATTGATAAAAATCCCCACTGTCCTAAGTTCCGTGAGGATGAGGCACATTATCTTCTTGCTTATAAGGCTGCGGTTCTAGATGAGGAACTTTTCCTAAAACAGAAAGCTAAAACTGAATGGTTAAGAGTTGGGGACTCTAATTCCGCCTACTTTCACAATGTTGTCAAGAGTAGATGCCACATAAATCGAATAGATGCCATTTTTGAGGATTCGATTATGTATGAAGGCAATGATGTCGCCCCAATTTTTGTTAAACATTACCAAAATTTCCTTGGTATTGCTGGAAATGTGACCCCGCTCGATACTCATGAGCTGTTTGGTACCTCAAAAGGCTGATTTTATGGTCCGCAATGTAAGTAATGCTGAAATTAAAAAGGCTCTCTTCTCTATTGGGAATGATAAAGCTCCGGGTCCTGATGGATTCACAGCGGCTTTCTTCAAGAAATCTTGGGACATTATTGAGGAGGAAGTTTGTATTGCGGTACATGATTTTTTTTCTAATGGCAAGCTGCTCAAAGAAATTAATCATACAATTTTGGCTATGATTCCAAAAGTCCCAACTCCGTCAAAAACAACGGATTATCGTCCCATTTCCTGTTGCAATGTAATATACAAGTGTATCAGTAAAATTATTACTAATCGTATTACCGAGGTACTTGGTGATATTGTTAACATAAACCAATCGGCCTTTATTCCAGGGAGACGAATATCAGATAACATTCTTCTCACGCAAGAATTGATGCATAATTATCATAGGCAAGCTGGTCCTCCTAGATGTGCCTTCAAAGTCGATATTCAGAAGGCCTATGACACTGTTGATTGGGATTTTCTTCGCTCTTCTCTTGTTGGTTTTGGATTTCCTCAAAAAATGATCATGTGGATTATGGAATGTGTTACATCTCCATCGTTCTCCATATGTATTAATGGTGAGGTCCATGACTGGTTTCGAGGGAAGCGAGGTTTGAGACAAGGTGACCCTATATCTCCGTTCCTTTTTACTATTGTTATGGAGGTCCTGTCTCTTATTATCAAGCGTATAGTTAGCAAAAGCCAGGAATTTAAATATCACAAAGGCTGTGAGCAGCAAGAGATTGTCAACTTATGCTTTGCTGATGACCTTTTCCACTTTGCTCGTGGTAACGTGAATTCAGCTAAACTGATCATGGATTCTCTGAATGAATTTAAAGAGGTTTCGGGGCTGGTCCATAGTATCCCAAAGAGTACAGTTTATTTCTGTAATGGCCCTTCCGCAATTCGAAATGCTATTCTCAATCTCATGCCGTTTGAGGAAGGCAATCTCCCGGTTAAATACCTTGGAGCGCCGCTGATATCGTCTAGATTACTATTTAGAGATTGTAAAAGCCTTATAGAAAAGCTGCTGAACCGCATAAATGATTGGAAGAATAAATTTCTTTCGTTTGCAGGCCGCCTCCAACTGATTATTTCAGTGCTTTCTAATATTCATATTTATTGGGCTTCGGTTTTTATCCTTCCGACCCGTATCATCCATGAGCTTGAGAAATTAATGCGGGGGTTTCTGTGGTGTCAAGGTGAAATGAAGAAGGGAAAGGCCAAAGTTTCTTGGGAGATAGTTTGCAAGACAAAGTCTGAGGGGGGGCTCGGTATCCGCCGTATTAAAGATATTAATGCTGCCCTAATGGCTTATGATATTTGGGGTATAATGTCAAATAAGGAGTCTCTTTGGGTTAAATGGATTCATTCCTACAAGTTGCGGGGGATCGGAATTTTTGGGATGTCTCGTGTACGGGCTCCATGAGCTGGTCTTGGAGGAAGCTACTTCAGTTGCGAAGAATTATCAGACCTTTTATTTGGCATGTTATCCGTGATGGGAAATCTACTTCTTTTTGGTTTGATAAGTGGAGTATGGCTTGTCCGTTATTTCAGTTCCTATCGCATAGAGATATTACTCGAGCTGGTTTTACTGCCCAGGATATGGTTTCTGATGTAATTACTGATAATAGTTGGATGTGGCCTACTGATTGGTATGCACGGCTCCCTGAGATTACTAGTGTTCCGGTACCCCAGCTGGTCACGAATCAAAAAGACAAGGTAGTTTGGATTGATTTAAATGGGTCCTTTCAGCCTTTTTCGGTAAATCTAGCTTGGAACTCTATCAGATCTAGGGAGATTGAGGTCACTTGGCAAAACGTTGTGTGGTTCTCTCATTGTGTCCCTCGGCATGCTTTTCATATGTGGCTTGTTATGAACAACCGTCTAAAAACTCAAGATATGCTGAAACAATGGGATGTTCATCATGATACTGATATTGACTCATTCCGGTGTCCTCTATGTGATCTTGTGCCTGATTCTCATGCCCACCTTTTCTTTGAATGTATATATTCTTCACAGGTTTGGATAAAAAACAGATTGCTTGGGGGGATGGACAACATTGCTCCAAATTTTGCTGCTATAACTGATTACATAACTCCAATGTCCAAAGGTAGATCGGCTAAGAGTGTTGTCTCCCGTATCCTGCTGGGAGCTACTACATATTACATTTGGTTAGAGCGAAATGCTAGGTTGTTCAGAAAGAAGTATAAACCGCACATGCAGTTGTGTGATGAAATTATTGCTACTGTTCGGTTAAAACTGATGACTTTGAAGTTTAAGAAGAAGACAGTTGGTGTTCAGCGGATGCTAGACAACTGGAAGATCCCGGATTTGATTGTTTAGTTCGGTGCTATGCTCCTATATTTTCTTTTGGCTTATTTTGAGCGAAAGTCTGTTTTGTGAGGTTGTTGCTAGTTATAGATGGTCTTAGCTTTGTTTATGGCATGTCATAAACTCTGTCTTTGTTGTTTCAAGCATTTGCTTGAGGTCAATGTGGCCGCCTGTCACATTCCTTTGTAGTTCTTTTTTGTGATTTATATATTTTAGCCAGGGTGAACCCTTTACCCAAAAAAATAACCTATAAGTATCCATTACAAACCATAATTGGTGTTCATAACCCATACGATTGGCTCGTGAACTATTATAACCACTAGTTATGACCAATAACCTATAAGTATCCATGTTAAACGTAATAGGTGTCCATAACCCATACAATTGTCATGTGAACCTGAATAACCACAAGTTATGACCAATAACCTATAAGTATCCATTTCAAATCGTAATTGGTGTCCATAACCCATATGAATGGCCCGCGAAGTATTATAACCAATAGCTATGACCAATAACCTATAAGTATCCATTTTAAACCGTAATAGGTGTCCATAACCTATATGAATTGCTCGTGCACCTTATAACCACTAGTTATCACCAAAAACCTATAAGTACCCACTATAAATCATAATTGGTGTCCATAACCCATACGAATGGCCCGTGATATATTATAATCAATAGCTAAGACCAATAACCTATAAGTATCGATTACAAACCATAATTGGTGTCCATAACCCATACGAATGGCCCGTGGACTATTATAACCAATAGCTATGACCAATAACCTATAAGTATCCATGTTAACTTTAATAGGTGTCCGTAAACCATAAGAATGGGCCGTGAACCGTAATAACCAGTAGTGATGGCCAATAACCTATAAGTATCCATTTTAAATCGTATTTGGTGTCCATAACCCATACGAATAGCTCGTGAACCATTATAACCAATAGTTATAACCAATAACCTCTAAGTATCCATTTTAAACTATAATAGGTGTCCATAACCCATATGAATAGCCGTGAACGCTAATAACCACTAGTTATGACCAATAACCTATAAGTATCCATTATAAATCGTAATTGGTGTCCATAACCCATACGAATGGCCCGTGAACCATTATAACCAATAGCTATGACCATCAACCAATAAGTATCCATTACAAACCATAATTGGTGTCCATAACCCATAAAAATGGCTCGTGAACTATTATGACCACTAGCTATGACCAATGACCTATAAGTATCCATGTTAACCGTAATAGGTGTCCATAACCAATACGAATGGCCCGTGAACCTTAATAACCAGTAGGTTTGACCAAAAACCTAGAAGTATCCATTTTAAACCGTAATTGTTGTCCATAAGCCATACAAATGGCCCGTAAACCATTATAACCACTAGCTATGACCAATGACCTATAAGTATCCGTTATAAACTGTAATTGGTGTCCATAACCCATACGAATGGCCCATGAACCATTATAACCGCTAGCTATGACCAATTACCTTTAAGTATCCATTATAAATTGTAATTTGTGTCCATAATCCATATGAAAGGCCCGTGTACCGTTATAACCACTAGCTATGACCAATAAGCCTACAAGTATCCATTTTAAACCGTAATAGGTGTGAATAACCCATATGAATGGCCCGTGTACCATTATAACCACTAGCTATGACCAATAACCTATAAGTACCCATTTTCAACCGTAATAGGTGTCCGTAACCCAAACGAATGGCCCGTAAAGCATTATACTCACTAGCCATAGCCAATAACCTATAAGTATCCATTATAAACCACAATTGTTGTCCATAACCCATACGAATGGCCCGTGAACCATTATAACCACTAGCTATGACCAATACCCCATATGTATCCATTATAAATCGTAATTAGTGTCCATAACCCACATGAATGTCCCGCGAACCTGAATAACCACAAGTTATGACCAATAACCCATAAGTATCCATTTTAAATGGTAATTGGTGTCCATAACCCATATTTATGGCATGCGAAGCATTATAACCAATAGCTAGGACCAATAACCTATAAGTATCCATTTTAAACCGTAATAGGTGTCCATAACCCATCTGAATCGCCTGTGCACCTTAATAACCACTAGTTATGACCAATAACATATAAGTATCCATTATAAATCGTATTTGGTGTCCATCAGCCATACAAATGGCCCGTGAACCATTATAGTCAATAGCTAAGACCAATAACATATATGTATCGTTTACAAACCATAATTGGTGTCCATAACCCATGCGTATGGGCCGTGGACTATTATAACCACTAGCTATCACCAATAACCTATAAGTATCCATGTTAACCATAATAGGTGTCCATAAACCATACAAATGGCCCGTGAACCGTAATAACCAGTAGTTATGACCAATAACCTATAAGTATCCATTTTAAATCGTACTGGTATCCATAACCCATACGAATGGCTCGTCAACTATTATAAGCACTAGCTATGACCAATAACCTATAAGTATCCATGTTAACCGTAATAGGGGTCCATAACCAATAAGAATGGCCCGTGAACCTTAATAACCACTAGTTATGACCAAAAAGCTATAAGTATCCATTTTAAACCGTAATTGGTGTACATAAGCCATACAAATGGCCCGTGAACCATTACAACCACTAGCTATGACCAATGACCTATAAGTATCCGTTATAAACTGTAATTGGTGTCCATAACCCATACGAATGGCCCGTGAACCATTATAACCACTAGCTAGGACCATTAACCTATCAGTATCCATTATAAATTGTAATTTGTGTCCATAACCTATACGAATGGCCCATGCACCATTATAACCACTAGCTATGACAAATAATCCTATAAGTATCCATTTTAAACCGTAACAGGTGTCAATAACCCATATGAATGGCCCGTGCACCATTATAACCACTAGATATGACCAATAACCTATAAGTATCCATTTTCAACCGTAATAGGTGTCGGTAACCCAAACGAATGGCCCGTGAAGCATTATAGTCACTAGCCATAACCAATAACCTAAAAGTATCCATTACAAACCGTAATTGTTGTCCACAACCCATACGAATGGCCCGTGAACCATTATAATCATAACAATGACAAATAACCAATAAGTATCCATTATAAATCATAATTGGTGTCCATAACCCATACAAATGGCCCGTTTACCATTATAACCACTAGCTATGACCAATAAACCTATAAGTATTCATTTTAAACCGTAATAGGTGTCCATAACCCATATGAATGGCCTGTGAACCTTAATAACCACTATTTAAAACCGATAACCTATGAGTATCAATTATAAATCGTAATTGGTGGTCATAACCCATATGAATGGCCCGTGAACCATTATAATCAATAGCTATGACCAATAACCTATAAGTATCGATTACAAACCGTAATTGAAGGGTTTCATTGATACTGATTGACCACTTGGGTCAACCTCCTAGTTACTTGGTTCGAACCCTACTGACCAAGAACATGAACTTGTTCTTGACCGGTTAAAACCAACTAGCTGATTTAATCCCTAAATGCGGAAATGAGATTAAACCTAATCCTTAAACATTTTTTTTGTTCCAATTTTTTCTCTTCTTCTTCTTCTCCTTGTATTTTCGAAAGGGGTAAGAACCCTAGGACCAAGTATGTTAAACTAGTTAAGTTTAATTGGTCAAAAGGATTCTAGAAAACCCATAACACACACACACACACACTTGTGTGTGTTTCAACAACTACTAAGAACCCTAGGGTTCTTGGTTGGTTTCGGTCGAACAAGAGGAGAAGAAGAAAGAGTGTTCCATGAATCATACCTTGGTTAATGCTTAAGATAAATCCACTGATGATGAACACGATGAGCGATCTTCTAGTTGATCCTTGTAATGATCTTCAATCTTCAAGACTTGAAGAATATGAAGAACGAAGAACACCAAGATCTTGGTGCTTCTCCTATTCGGCCAAAACTAGGGAGAGAAAGGGGCTAGGGTTTCGGCTCTAGTGATCTAGGAATAAGGGAACCTCAAGCCTTCTATTTATAATAGAAGGACTTTCACGTAGGCCCCTTCTAGTTTAATTAATATTAATCATTAATTAAACTTATCCTTTTATATATTAAACCCTTATAGTTTATCTAGTTTATTATTGTTACACTTTAATTATTAAATGTCTAGTATTATACACTTAATATTTCGGTACCCATATACACGAAATATATATTCTTGTATTAATACTTTTAATAATTGATTATATAATAAACATTATATAATCTAAACAATAATATTATCCAATTACTATATGATTTAATAGCTTTAAATCATATCATGGATAATCTATAATTAACACATTGTATATTTACTCAACTAGTAAATGTACAAATACTTGTATTAATTAGTTAGTTAAACTAATCTAGTAATAAGTCAAACTTGACTTAATACTTAACTTGATTCATAAATGACTATTATGAATCAATCCTCTTCCAAGTATCATTACATATCTACTCGTATTACATGCACTCACCGGTGTGACCCTTAAGTGTTTCGTAGGCATGGATGTATCATCATAGGTTGACTAACTGTGCACATAAATCCTTCAGACTCCCACTTGTGCAAGTTTGTAACCTTTGTCTTAATGATACGAGCTACAGTGGCCTTCTAGATGGGCATGTAGGTAACCAACCCCATAAAAACAGCTTACGTAACCCAGGTATAGTTTCTTGAAAAACCCTTTAATAGCGTCTCCTAGTAAAGAACACTCTGTCTCTACTTCTTGGGCAACTATGTTAGGTTTATCCCTTGCAGCACGATATTTGTGATAACGAATACGAGCATGGTAGAATATATCACCTCCTGTATTCGAAATCATTTAATGACTTCTTGATTCAAACTGTTGTGATAAACGACAAAGAACAAATCAGTTCGTTTGGGCATGGCCATGCACTTTCAAGTTATCATCATGTCAAAGGACCCATAAATATCTCTCCTAAAAAGGAGGTGCAATTACCATCTTGTTATATTTCGATTCAAAATACAAAATCCTTTGTACCCAGTAAAGCCTCGTATGACAACCATATTTCAGAATTGTCTAAGACGAACCAAAGCACATTAGTCAATGTATCCCAAATCAAATACCTCAGGCTTAAGGACAATCCTAGTGAATAATACTTTCGAACTTTTCAACCACGAAGTATTATCACTGTGGTCAATCGAATATTCGTCGGGCTCCAACAGAATATCACCGATATTTGGTTTACAAAACTTGTGTAACTATCTTCGAAGAACTTCGAATCTACCACCAAATACCGCGATAACGTTAACGTCCCATCGAGGTTCCCACCAAGACGAGTAGTCACGAATTTATATCTTTTTGAATAAATAAACTTTTATTCATGGATGTTTGTAAAACATACAAATTCTGAATAACAATGATACTAACTCATGTATTATTCCTCACTGGACATAGATACTGAATTATTACTGGATCATTACTTATTCTATGCGTTTGTGTTGATCACTCAATGACTCTTAATTGTAACTTTTATCACTAATTACAATTAGTTATTTCTATTAAACTAAAGACATAAGACGAGTATTAAGAATACTATTACTTTTGTCTTTGCTAGATATTGTTCATGCAACATTTAGAACATATTCTAGTCTTGCCTTTTTATATGATTCGGTAAACGTGGGAGGATTGGAAATTTACTCCGTTTGTTTCTTGAATCTATAAAACTTGCCTAGTAACTAAATCTCTTTTAGCTACTTGATTTGTAGATATACTTACTAGTTAAAGAAACTTCCTTAAATGATTGACTTGTTCACTGGAATGCGAACATCCTATTAGATATCCAATAATTAATCACAAGACTTGTGATCACGCTATTAGGTTTGCAATAATCTAATTACTGATCATTTATTTCTCCAAACTCTTTGGCTAACGACTTGGTAACTTCTTGTTGTTAATGTTCTAACTAACTCTACTATATTCATTAGTACCTCTAGTGAATATGTTAGTCATAGCTCCCACTAAATTTTATGGAAAAAAAGCATTACTTAAACTACTATTTTTGACCTAGTCAAAACTTATAGTTTAACCCTTTAAGAATTAATCAATTGTCAAAGTCATACTTTGGATTTGCGAATACCCAACATTCCTGATTAGGGAATCATGACTTTCATTGATTACTGTATTTCACAAGTATAAGACACTTGAAACGATACTTCCAATTCTTAAGTGTATTTTTAACAATCTTATTTAATGCCAAAGTCATTTCTTGGATTTCTCAAATATCCATTATTCCTATTAGGGAATTATGACTTGATTAAATATTATATTTATTACAAGTATAAAAGACTTGCAATAATACATTTTAATTCTTTAAATACTTTAATATAGTTTGTCCCTTTTAAGAGTTCATTTAATGTCTAAGTCACTTTACTTGGATTATACGAATATCCAATTATTCCTATTAAGGATTATGACTTCATTAAATTCCTTTATTACAAGTATAAAAAGTCTTGTAATAATACTCTTTAAAGTCTATCTTGATTATATCCAATATAATCATACTATATTAATACTAACACTTTGAAACTTACTATCATAAGTAATCATTACTTAAGATGTTTCAACTAGGTTCAATAATTTGTGAACCTTATGCTTTTCATAAAATCTCTTAAATACTTTAAAAGAAAAACTTCTAATTTCTAGTATCTAAGTGTTGAGCTTCTAAAACATTACTCATACAACAATCAAACAAGTATAAAACATGAAATATAAAGTAAATCAAAACTTGACTTACAACCTAGTCATAAAACCTTGACTAGTGTAATCATCACACATGCACGCACATAATATAATTCAACCATGGATTCTTATTAAAACCAAAGAAAAAAAACTGTTTTAACATAATAAAAAATTATCCAACAAAAATGAAATTTTTTTTACTGAATCCATAAAATACTGAATTATAAAATCTTGGTGCTTGTGGAATCACCATCTCATGCTGGTCACGTTCACTTTCCATCTCCTCCTGCAATAAACGATTGCAAAAGTTAGATTACTCGTAATGTACTTTACAAGTATCTAAAAGTGATTAAGAAGTGTGGTTGTGTTACCTGAGGAACTTGCGTTTCCTCCACCACCACTTGCACCCTTTGGACAATTCTTTTTCCAGTGTCCAGCCTCACCACACTTGAAGCACCGATTCTCGGTCCTCGCTGTGTTAGGCTTAAACTTTTTGACCTTTTGTTTGACACTTTTACCATTTGGCACTCCTTGGTTAGGATTGGTTTTACCCTTTCCTTTGCCACCATGCCCTCTTCTCTTCTTTCCACCACCACTGCTATTACCGATCATCAGAACATCCTTAGATTTGGTCCCCAAACTCAATTCAGCTGTCTTGAGCATGGAATGTAGCTCAGCAATGGATTTCTCCATATTATGCATATTGTAGTTGACCACAAAAGGCTTGTAGTCATCAGACAATGAATTGAGTATAGTGTTTGTTGCCATTTGCAACGGTATGGGGTGACCAAGTCTAGCCAAGTGATCCATGTGTCCTTTCATTTTCATGACGTGGGCACTTACCGACGTTCCTTTGACCATCTTGCAAGAGTTGAAGGCTCGATTAATGTCGAACCTCTCAGTGCGAGCTTGCTCTTGAAATGAATCCCTAAGTTGCTGGATCATCTCAAATGCAGGCACATCCATAAGTCCTGCTTGTAATTCTGTAACATCCCAAAAATCAGGAGAAATTTAAAAAAACTTAAAACAATTAATTAATAAAATTTCCCCAAGTACAAGTAATGAAAAGGTCCCAACTCAGATAAAAATATCAACCGTCTCATGGTCTTTAATGCGGAAATAAATAAAAAGGTTAAAATTTTGTTTTACTCAAAACAAACTTTAAAAAAAACTCCAAACCTAATAAATAAAGATGCAGCCTATCAACCGTTGACCTTCTCTTTTCCCTTACTAGTACCTGAAAAATGGGGGAGTGATTGGGGTCAGCCACCGCTGAGTGAATAATATCAAAATAAACAAATAAATACAAACAACTCAAGCCACATAAGTGATCCCTAGAGACTCTACTCAATTCTCAATTACTCAAGTTTATTTTCTCAGATTTTAAATTTATATAGCGCGCTTGTGTGACTTGGGACGAGAGATCAACCTCGGTCCGCCTCCTAGATATCCTCGGCACGTATGAGTCACAAATCAGTTCCTAGAAGGTCCTACATCGCATAATAAAACTCGAATTAAAACTTGGCTCAAAACTCATTTCAAAACATTCTGCCAGAACCCGACACCCCCGCGGGAACTGTTATAATTCCTAAACCGTTCACTAGAATTTAATCAAATTTTTACAGTAGCTGCACGGCTCAGAGGACTACAATTTGTCAGAAGACTTTGGGAACTAAATCCAAACAGAAAGGGGTCAAAACAGGCTTACAAGACAGAATAGTTGAATCGAAAACTATTCTGCGATAGGTTACTAAAACAGTGATAACTTTTAAACCGTATATCAGATTAACGAGCCCTTAGCGGCATTGGAAAGAGGACTCATAAAACTAGAGACCTGCACGGGCCAAAAATCCAAAATCGTATTTTAAGTGTGGTAAAAATTGCCCCGAACTCGGAGAACAGTTTCTGTTAAAAATTCCAGCTTATTAATTAAACCCCGTTTGAATCCCGACATCATCCCGAGAATCCCGACAGTCCATTTTTAACTCAGAAACATATTTAAGAATTATTTCACTTCTTCTTTGAAAATCTCTTTCAATTTAGGAAACCAAGAACCGTTAGGTTCGTTTCGGTTTCCGGGTTTTTCGATCAATAAAACGTTTAGCCAATCAACCACGGTTTTTACCCAACCCGACACTAACCAAAACCAGTGATTAACCCGAAAACAAAACCAGTGATTAAACAACAGCAGTCAACCGATACGATTAGTATAGACACGAAACAATTAGAACTAAGACTCGAGATCACGAATACCATGGTTAACCGATCAAAGGAACAAAACCCTCAACCCTCTAAAACCCGATACTATCACTGATCCAGCAAGGACCCGATACAAAGAAACATTAAAACAAAAACAACCCGACACCTACAAGAACAAAATCCAGCTCAAGAATCGCAATGCTCATATTAAACTAGGAATCAAATTCGGAAGAATAGTTATACCCAACGGAAACAGAATCGGCTCGGGTACGGCTTGGCTGAACACAATACTTGCACAAACAAACGGTACCCACTCTAGCACACTCAAACCCGACGCTCAGTAGGTGATCCTGGTTTGGTTTCTCCAATTTTGCTCATCATCTGCTCGGCACCATTCAGGAACAAGAACACGGTCTGCACTGCTCTGTGACTTCGACGATGGCCAGGAAACAACACATAAACATTAAGATTCTGAACCGAAAAGAGAGAAAGGATGAGGAAAACAAAAGAGGAAATAATACCGATTGCTTGGCTCTCGATTCCACACCATCGAATAAAGGCTAGTCCCTTGCCACCGTCCGATCAAAATAATTTATCGCTAAAACAAGAAAAGAAGACAAAAGTCCCATTGTCACAATGTCACTAGATCCCACGTGAGCTGCTTGATCAATTCTTCCTCCTCCTCAAGTGGCGAGAACTTTGATTGGCTTAAAGAATTAAACCACCGCCACTAATTTCTAGCAATAAAATAGTTGCTGCCAACCCATTTGTTGTTCGAATAAATCACAAAGCATTGCTTTGTCGGTGAAGGTAAGTTGTAGAAGAAGAGAGCATTCCAAGATGCTTTTGGTCTGCGGCAGTTTAAGTGAAAACGAGGGACGGATCTTTTAGGTTAGGGGTTTTAATTAATTAGCTAAATGGACCACCAATTTTCCTAATAGGCTTCAAGCCCGAAACAATTAAAAGCCTAACAAATTCCGCCTTGGCCTTTGGCCGGCCCGACTCAAAAGAATATCACTCAACTCTTACGATAAACTAACCCGGTCCAAATTCGAGACGAACCATTCTATTACACTTAAGTAATATACGAACGTTTGTTAATCAACGAAACGTCGCCTAATTTAATTATAACGTCTAATTAAAACGAACCGTCTAATTACAGCTCGTCTAATAATTTATTAATTATTCATTTTAAGTTTAAGTATAACAATTAAAGTAATATCATTTAATTATTAAAATTTTAGGGCGTTACAACTCAACTCCACTTGAAATAGACTTCGTCCCCGAAGTCATTACTCAAAAGAACTCAGGGTAGTGATCTCGCTCCTCAAACTCAGGATTGGCAACAACACATGTCCGTAATAGAGGAAAACAATAAGGTTATGAAATAAGGAAACTCGTCAAAGGTTAAGAATAGAATGAAACTCTTCAGGGTGACCTACGCGATCAGAATGAAATCCGGCTCTTGCAACTGCTCATACAAATCTTCCATCTCTGGCGGCGAGAGACGATAAAGTTAAAAGAATAAAGATCGAAACGCTCTCTAAGGATCTCGGTTTAGCGATGAAAAGGATGTCGACAATAAGCACAAATAAGCACCATACTCTACCGAAGGCGTCTTCTTGCTCTCGTCGTCGAACACAGTTGCTGCACTTCAACGATTAACTTTGCGTTGAATCTTTGATTCAACTCCACTTGGATATTTGTTACGCTTTGGTTTGTGGTGACAGATGATCTTGGAGTGGTACTCGGCCATCCAACTCGTGCTTGCAATTATACTCGACCCACTCACGACGATATAAATAAGTTTTCATGGGAAAAACATTCCCGCACATTTCCAACAAATTATCAATTTTACGTTTTATTAGCAAATAAAATTTTATTATTGGCAATCTCTACCAATAACGAGCATTTAAAGGTCCTATAATGTATAGGACATTAGTTTGTTTTGAAGCATAATGAACAATTTAGCGGTTCACACCGCTATCAAACAACACACACCAAGTAGATAATTCACATAAATGCACTTTATCACACATAAACCTCAGATTGTAGGCAACTCATGCCTCTTACTCAATTTGCATATACTCAAATGCACTCACCTCAAATCTCCACAACTCGTTTTTAATTCAACGCAAGCTTATATCATCAATGTAAACTCAAATCTCGTTTAATAACTTCTCATCAGTCCACTTAATGTATACATTTACTCGCTTTTATGATTTTTCACGTGATCAAATTAAATTATCAGACTACTCGAACAGATAATTCTTCTTTTAAACTGCGTTATTAGTTCTCTTGCTAACTCATATTTAATAACCCTTCACTGATTATTTTGAATATTACTCGTTTAACTCATTGTAATGATACTTATCAATTCTCTTAATGATTTTAAGATCTAACTCGTTAATTATTTTCTCGCTTTGTTCTCATTTAAATTGTCTCTTGATTAATTTGACCAAAATTCCACTCATTAATCTCATTTATTTTTAAGTCTCAAACGCCCCAATTTAATATTTTCTCTTCACTTGGTTAATTAATTAACTCGATAATTCTCATGCACTTGATTACTCATCTATTTTCTCGTTCTCAATATAAAGTTTCCTCATTACTTTATATTTTTATTGTTTTCTCGATTTAGATACTCATGGTATTTTAATTAAATTTATTACTTGATACACTTATATCTTTCTCGTGTGCTTATTTCAATAACTATTATCGGTTTAATGATTACTCAATAAAGTATAATGTTTGATAACATTTAATTTAATAATTTAACTCGATATTTCCCTTAGTTTCAATTTAATATTTGATCATAATTAAGGATTTTGTCATTTGATTTATTTTAATAATTTAATCGTTTAACTTGATTTATTAGTTTCATATAACTCGATAATTTCTCAATAATAATAAATCTTCCTTATATTTTTATTATGGCGATCCTCTCATAGCCGACTCATTAACAACATTCTTGTTACTCTAATTTCATGATTTCTCCCGATTTATATATCTGCCACTTCTCATTTGCAACATTACCCTCGATTTATGAAGTTCGCACCACTTGGTAATTATATCATCACATGAAATTAATTATTCCCGGTTATTCTTATAAATTCCCTAGTCACATGTATATATATTACTCAACAGAATAATTTGGCTAAAAAATTTCTCGAGTAGATTTAATAACTTCTCATAATCTTGTTTTCCTCATTTAACTTGACTTGAATAATTCATAATAATTTTTAATAATCTCTTTTTATCTCATTATAATCCCATAGAAATAATTTCTCGGTTAATTAATCACTCTTATAACTTTTTAGCCAGTTATATGCACATATATGCTCATAATAACACATAACAATATTTTCTCTTGGTAAATAAATCTCTTAATTTACTCCATACAAACTTCATTTATTTATTTATATATTTACATTTAGCTCGATTTATAAATCTTCATTAGCTCAATAATACAAAATTAATAATTCACAACTTTATTATTATTCTCTATTCGCACTTTTAATATTGGTAGTTTTCCATTTTACCACCACTCAACTCCACTTGGAGAAAACTCGTCCCCGAGTTTGGAAATGGCACTCAAAATCTCACATAGAATTCGTTACGAACACGCGGTCGTTCGGTTTATTGGTTCTCATTTTTGGATTACATATTTTAAGGTTTCATTTGATTACTCGATATTTAAACTCTTATGTCCAAGTGCGAGTCGGTCCCAACGTACACTCTTTACGCCTCTCTCACACCCATACTCATTAAATTTTTATCACTTTATAAAAATTCATTGCTCAAATTAGGTGTTAGTTTTCTCATTAGCATTCTCATGGATTCTCACATCCTTATTAGATTTTCTTCATTATAACTCATCAATTTTTATTAATCTCATTATTAATGAGTCATTTTATGATTCCTCACAAGTCAAGCTCGTTACATTTAATAGCACCACAACTTTATTTTGCGTTACGCATTCACAATTATTTCTTTTTCAAATCTGAGTATTAAATTCTCATTTTTGGCTTACTCATAGCGTGTTTGGTATTATTATTACCATATAACAATTTTGTCATTGAATAGATTTCTCATTTCATTCGCAGTGAACACGTCTCGTAAATTTCCTCTCGTCGCTTAACTCGTTTTGGGTTCCTCATCTTGTTCAATTAAAGTTGTTTAAATTTTTGCAACTTTTATTAACTCTGTCAAAATTTTATTCCTTACTCAATAAATTGTATCCATTATTTCGCATTCTCGATGATTTCTCTTAATGAAAAATTAAATCTATAAAGTTTCGCAATAAAATTTCTCAATTCATTAAACTTTACGCAATTCGTATTACCCATCATGATCTCATTAAACGTCATTTATATCATTATCACCCTTGGTTTCTCCTCGGATTATGTTTATACACTTCACAAAAATTTCTTATTAGTCAATTTAACCCTTCAAGTCGTTAATTCTCATTTACTCATATAAATCTCGTTCATTTACTATTGTTTTCCTCCTTTACTCAATTTAATGATTATACATAATTTTTAATCTCTTTATTTAATTCGTTTTAGATAATTGCCAATCGTTCTTGCTTTATTAATTTCTAGTAATTTTCAATAACTTCTCAATTATACGAATTAAATTATTCTTAATCATTTTTAATCATTATCTTGTAATTTTTAACCAGTTAATATATCTCGTTATTACTAAATTTTAACAAATTATCGTTAGTGATTTTCACCAATTTGGTAAAACTAACTTTCACTTGATTTGTTTGGGTAACTGATTATCAATCAATAGTCTCTTAACAAATTTTCTCATAGATCTCGATTTCTTAATAACTCAATTACATCATTTAAAGAATTCAGTTCAATTTGATTCATTAGTCTCTCTCTTAACATGTTTTGATAACTCTTTATCAATTCGCGTTTGATGAGTGTCTTATTCATTTGGTGTCACTTTTTTCTCATGAATCTCTTTTGGTGATTTTATTATCATTTATTATATATAATAATTGAGGGTTTTCATGATACTTAGATGCTTGACGAATGGTCTCCTTGAATCCTTTTCGAAACATAGACATGAGTCCTGTGCGTATAATAATAGGGGCCCTCTATTATTATCCGCACCTACCCACGACATGTTTTCGAGCCTGCTTCAAAAATTCCAGGATCTCCCATCCTTTTACCATCCAGATAATCAAGTAATTCACAACAATAATTATATAGTATATATATATATATATATATAGTCGCACAATTCACATATATATATATATATATATATATATATATATATATATATATATATATATATATATATATATATATAGTCGCACAATTCACATATATATATATATATTATATATATATATATATATATATATATATATATATATATATATATATATATATATATATATATATATAGGGTTGAATTCCATACAGAACCAATTTTATCTACAGAACCCATAGAACTAATTTTAAGGAGATCTAGACCACACATTATAAAAATCAAGGGATGTAAATTTCGGTGGCATGGTTGTAATTTTCCAGATTCTAAAATCCAGTGGAAAAGGAGTAAAAGGGTATAATTGGAATTTGCCTTTTACATATGAGGAGAGATATTATATCCGATCAAATCATGTCCTAGGAAAACGGGATTTAAAGAATTTTATCAACTGGTAAATGGAAAGATGTATTATCTCCAAATCAAAACTCCTCCGAAATCACAGCCATGTTTATCACGAATCTTCAAAAAAATGATTAAATCGGCACCGATATCTACCATAAAAAGGGTGCGAAAGATAAATTAGGGTTTGGCGACACTTCTGCAGACGAACATAGAGAGGAAAAAAGCAATAATCAAGAGCGACAATGGAAAGTAAGTTGATTTTCTGTTAAATGTGTTCGAATTTAACTAAAAAATCATGAATGTATGTTTAATTTTCGTTTTTAATAAAGTAAGCATGATGTTATAGTAAATTTGTTTTGATAATCGGTAAATGTCAACTGCTTTTTGAAAGGGTTTTCTTTTTCTAGAGAAATCAAGTGATTCATGTATGTATTAGTGCGAAATCAAATGAAATCAACTGAAATCTACATGCATGTATGTATTATTGCGGGATGCATGAATGTATGATTCCGAGATGCATATATGTATCACGAAATGCATGTATGTAGTAATTTCGGTTTGGGTATTATAGCAGGTGAAGTTGTTCAGAATTTGTGTTAGGTTTGTTTGTTTTGTTTTGATTAAAAAGAAGATAAGAATTTACTGAAACACTTATGTATGGCTCGATTAATTTATGAATTATTTTTTAAAACACTGATGTATAGTTGTAGAACTTATGCATGAATGTAGATGAATGAGACTGTTTTATAAAGCAGAGATGATGTTTGAAAACACTTATGTATGGCAGTGTAAAGTTTTCAACGCTTTTTGTCACATTAATGTATGGGTTTACAACAATATATGAGTAACCAAAATTAATGTGTTGATTATATAACAACATTAATATTGTAGCAGGTTTAAGAAGAAGCGGAAGGAAGAGGGGAAGAGAAGTTGATTACAACGAAAGTACAAAAAAGGTTATGAAAGAAAATCACAAGTAAGTTATTATATTGGTTAAATACATTGATGCATTTTATATTTTAATTACACATTTATTCGATTTATATGTTGACGTTTATGAGGGTGATATCGGTAGGATTTTGGTGTATGCTGATAATAATGGAAACGTATTGAACATCGGTGAAGCTGATAGTTTGAATGACGATGATTTTAAAAAGAAAATTTTGAGTGTTTGGTCTTGTGTGCTTAATAAGATGAAAGATTTTAGGAGTCAGGATAAGCCTCGTAGATTGTTTTTGCCTGTATTTGAAGTGGTATGTTGAATTTATTACATTAATGTGATCCATGAACTAATTTAGATGAATGTGTAATATGATTTGTAGGTTGAAGTACCAGATGACTTTGTAGAATTAAATGAGTTTTTTCAGTTTGAGATAATGACAGCGTTCATGAAAACATTCAATGATCGTACAAGGCCTCAATTTCTTGCACACACAGCTGTTTTGGTAAGTTACATTAATGTATGCTATCTAAATATTAAATATGATTAACACAAATGTATATCCAATTACAGATTTTCCTGCCTATTGACTATAAAAATCAACAATTCCTGCTAACATTTGACTTCAGAGGTGGAAAAGTTGTTATGTTTGATCTAAAAAAACACAATAAAGCCGACATTAATAAGACAGGCAAGCATTTAAAACACAAAACTATTTGCATTGATGCACGTATAGAAGCATCTTTTATCGAGTACAAATGTTTTATATATTTGTGTAGTAAGCCGACATTTATATGTTGTAACTGTTTTTAATATATACAGGCATATCTGTTTGGGCGCCATCTTAGTGAGACCGGTCATGTTAAGGGGAGCTTAATTGAAAAAAAACAAAATTGGAGCTTGCGGAATTCAATTGGAAGACTACAAAGTATAATAATAAGCATACTAGAGTCGTAATTATGAGATGTATGGAGGCTTACTTTGGCTCGGACGTAAAGAAGTGGGCTACTGGGCTGGATGACGACATGGCTAAATTCATTAAGCAAATTGATATTTTGAGGAAAAAATATGCAGGGCTTATAATATTTGGTGAATGGAATGAGTTGCGGGATGCAATTAGAAAAAGGCTGGATAAATTTAAAGTGTGATTCAATTAGCCTAACGTGGGGTGTTAAGCGTATTTTAATTTCAAGCAATACATGTTTTTTTTTGGAAGGATGTCTAGTTAGTTTTGGATTTGAATTTTACTTTTTTGTTTGTTGAATACATTTTTATTATGATGATGTTGGATTCTTTTGAAATGTTGGGTTTTGTGGTATTATACTACAATTTAGTGTAACAAATATGTGTAGGTTTCCTGGCAATATAATTGGTTTGTGTATTCAGGCATTTGTGTATCGGTCATACATCTATGTATGTGTTGGGATTTGTGGTAATCTACTAACATTCCTGCATTTGTTGTCAGTCATACATCTACGTATGGGTGACGTCTCAGTCATACATATATGTATGTGTTGGAATTCGTGGTTATCTACTAGCATTCATGCATTTGTTGTCAGTCATACATCTATGTATGAGTGACGTATGTTATTGCATACATGTAATTGAAAATAAAATCAGTGAATGTGGACAAGTTAAACATTAATGATTGAACATGCATTATAACAACCTCATAAAATTCGGGATGAATAAAAAACTATAATTAAACAAAAACTTAAACAAATGTTTACTTGACTGTCTAATTAACAAAAAATTGATCCTCACACTTGTCCACAAAAAAATCAATCCTCCAACTCGTCTTCATCCTCATCTGACTCTTCATCAAAATTGTCTTCAAATCCATCTTTTTCATGTTTACGCCTATTGTGCCCAAATTGTTGACAAACGCTACATTGACGAGATTTGAATGGAACCTTCCTAGATGATTTTGATGAAGAGGCTTTTTTAGCAATCTCAGCAGCACTTTTAATCCTCTTAGCACCATTGGTTCTAGATTTGTATGGGTTCCCGACTTCAACATCGTTACGACGTCTGGCACGTAACATATGACAACAACACTCTTCGTCATTTTGAACCTTCTTATTTATTTGCAATTCATCTCCCATGTTTTTCTTCAATTTTTCCTGATTTTTAAGTTACTGTTTTAAATCTAGCCTTCTGAGATTCTGAGAATATGGTTTGTACATCTCGTAACAAAGATCAAAATTATCAAACATGTCACCCAACTTTGGTTTCTCATCTTTATTTACGGTCGGAACCCAATAAGAAGTCTTGCCAGGAGTTAACACACGCTCAATTTCATTAATATCCAACTCTACATCTTCATCTACATAATATAACGTGATCTTATTATTTTAACATTAATGTAAACAAAAAAAGAATGTAAATCATCGGTGTATCATTCCATCTTTAACAAATTAAAAACACTTAATTATACATACATGCATGTATACGTGATAGCAAAAAAGAAACCATATTGAATTATACATACTGAATTAACCATACTCATCAAACAATAATACGTATCTTACAATGGTTTGAATCGAATAGCAAAAAGAAAATCACAAGGTTTTAAAATAAACATGAATTTTAAAATAAAAAAAACCTAATTGATGATGTATTTCATCCTCTGACTGATATGACGCATTTTGGAGAGGTTGATCACAATAACTATAATCATGTATGTCGATAATGTCGTCGTGTATTGGATGATCTTCATTAATTCGAGTTCCATCATTATCAGTCGGCATCTTCGAAAACCCGGCAATTTTGAACGATACTGATGAACGAGATGATTAGCAGAGACGAAATTGATTAATGACGGTAGAAATAACGTACAGAGGAGTTAATAGGGTTAAAACCACCGATCCTATTTCTTAGGAATTACTGAAAAACGAAATTGTTAAATTACCCATATTGCCCCTATATAATTATGCATTAATATTATATTAAATTGATTTATCTTGATTATGATTGGTCTAGAATAGTTCTAAAAGTTCTGTAGATAATATTGGTTCTGTATGGAACCCGTATATATATATATATATATATATATATATATATATATATATATATATAGTCGCACAATTCACGCTCATCTCGTGTCAAAACTCTAATATCCTCTTAATAGTTAGGGTGACTCGCGACGTTTATAATAAACTAAATAACTAAAAAAAATAAGTACTAGAGGCATAAGGTCGTTGTGATGCGCTGCTTCTTGATTTGGATTTGGACTCATTTTAAAAACACTTTTGAAACTCATTTTGAAAACTCGTCTTTCGACTTGAGTTTGGAATCCACCCCTTATGAACCCAATTCTCTCAAGCCAGAGCTCTGATACCAACTTGTAACATCCCAAAAATCAGGAGAAATTTAAAAAAATTTAAAACAATTAATTAATAAAATTTCCCCAAGTACAAGTAATGAAAAGGTCCCAACTCAGATAAAAATATCAACCGTCTCATGGTCTTTAATGCGGAAATAAATAAAAAGGTTAAAATTTTGTTTGACTCAAAACAAACTTTAAAAAAAAACTCCAAACCTAATAAATTAAGATGCAGCCTATCAACCGTTGACCTTCTATTTGCCCTTACTAGTACCTGAAAAATGGGGGAGTGATTGGGGTCAGCCACCGCTGAGTGAATGATATCAAAATAAACAAATAAATACAAACAACTCAAGCCACATAAGTGATCCCTAGAGACTCTACTCAATTCTCAATTACTCAAGTTTATTTTCACAGATTTTAAATTTATATAGCGCGCTTGTGTGACTTGGGACGAGAGATCAACCTCGGCCCACCTCACACAACTCAAGGCTCAACACCTGTACTCTTCGGTGTTGAGTCAAAACGTCTGGCACCAGTACTCTTCGGTGCCAAGACAACTCAAGTATATTATGTTTAATGTTTTAACTCAAGAACTCAAAACTCAGATAACTCAAATCACAGATAACTCAAATAAATCACCCAATCAATACTCAAGCTCAATCAACAAGACAATTCACAACACATAGCACAAAATCATGAATCGAAAGTAAGTACAAGTTTATAGTGAGATTACCCACCTCGTATGACCGTAAGCTCCTAGATATCCTCGGCACGTATGAGTCACAAATCAGTTCCTAGAAGGTCCTACATCGCATAATAAAACTCGAATTAAAACTTGGCTCAAAACTCATTTCAAAACATTCTGCCAGAACCCGACACCCCCGCGGGAACTGTTATAATTCCTAAACCGTTCACTAGAATTTAATCAAATTTTTACAGTAGCTGGACGGCTCAGAGGACTACAATTTGTCAGAAGACTTCGGGAACTAAATCCAAACAGAAAGGGGTCAAAACAGGCTCACAAGACAGAATAGTTGAACCGAAAACTATTCTGCGATAGGTTACTAAAACAGTGATAACTTTTAAACCGTATATCAGATTAACGAGCCCTTAGCGGCATTGGAAAGAGGACTCATAAAACTAGAGGCCTTGACGGGCCAAAAATCCAAAATCGTATTTTAAGTGTGGTAAAAATTGCCCCGAACTCGGAGAACAGTTTCTGTTGAAAATTCCAGCTTATTAATTAAACCCCGTTTGAATCCCGACATCATCCCGAGACTCCCGACAGTCCATTTTTAACTCAGAAACTTATTTAAGAATTATTTCACTTCTTCTTTGAAAATCTCTTTCAATTTAGGAAACCAAGAACCGTTAGGTTCGTTTCGGTTTCCGGGTTTTTCGATCAATAAAACGTTTAGCCAATCAACCACGGTTTTTACCCAACCCGACACTAACCAAAACCAGTGATTAACCCGAAAACAAAACCAGTGATTAAACAACAGCAGTCAACCGATACGATTAGTATAGACACGAAACAATTAGAACTAAGACTCGAGATCACGAATTCCATGGTTAACCGATCAAAGGAACGAAACCCTCAACCCTCTAAAACCCGATACTATCACTGATCCAGCAAGGACCCGATACAAAGAAACATTAAAACAAAAACAACCCGACACCTACAAGAACAAAATCCAGCTCAAGAATCGCAATGCTCATATTAAACTAGGAATCAAATTCGGAAGAATAGTTATACCCAACGGAAACAGAATCGGCTCGGGTACGGCTTGGCTGAACACAATACTTGCACAAAGGAACGGTACCCACTCTAGCACACTCAAACCCGACGCTCAGTAGGTGATCCTGGTTTGGTTTCTCCAATTTTGCTCATCATCTGCTCGGCACCATTCAGGAACAAGAACACGGTCTGCAGTGCTCTGTGACTTCGACGATGGCCAGGAAACAACACATAAACATTAAGATTCTGAACCGAAAAGAGAGAAAGGATGAGGAAAACAAAAGAGGAAATAATACCGATTGCTTGGCTCTCGATTCTACACCACCGAATAAAGGCTAGTCCCTTGCCACCGTCTGATCAAAATAATTTATCGCTAAAACAAGAAAAGAAGACAAAAGTCCCATTGTCACAATGTCACTAGATCCCACGTGAGCTGCTTGATCAATTCTTCCTCCTCCTCAAGTGGCGAGAACTTTGATTGGCTTAAAGAATTAAACCACCGCCACTAATTTCTAGCAATAAAATAGTTGCTGCCAACCCATTTGTTGTTCGAATAAATCACAAAGCATTGCTTTGTCGGTGAAGGTAAGTTGTAGAAGAAGAGAGCATTCCAAGATGCTTTTGGTCTGCGGCAGTTTAAGTGAAAACGAGGGACGGATCTTTTAGGTTAGGGGTTTTAATTAATTAGCTAAATGGACCACCAATTTTCCTAATAGGCTTCAAGCCCGAAACAATTAAAAGCCTAACAAATTCCGCCTTGGCCTTTGGCCGGCCCGACTCAAAAGAATATCACTCAACTCTTACGATTAACTAACCCGGTCCAAATTCGAGACGAACCATTTTATTACACTTAAGTAATATACGAACGTTTGTTAATCAACGAAACGTCGCCTAATTTAATTATAACGTCTAATTAAAACGAACCGTCTAATTACAGCTCGTCTAATAATTTATTAATTATTCATTTTAAGTTTAAGTATAACAATTAAAGTAATATCATTTAATTATTAAAATTTTAGGGCGTTACAAATTCTGGACTCATGGTTGAGAGCATCAAACACCTCACATCGAGCGCATCACTGACATGCTTATCATAAGCTTGCCTTGCTTCAGCTCTAGCATTAAGCAGGGACATTAGGTACTGCTCTTTCCAAGACATGCCACTTTCTCTCATGCCTGATCACAATGCGAAGATTGCGCTCCCAATTGAGAAAGTTTGACCCAGTCAACTTGTCTTTTTCGAGGATTGAGCGAAGTGAGAGATTGTTGGTACTTGTCGTTGTGGTTGTTGCTGTCATCTACAAATCAAACCCAGTTTAATTATTAATCATCAATAAACATTCTCTAAAATATATTATAAACCCATAATTAATATTTTAGGCCTAGGATCCATATATCACATTCTCGCCGCAAGGTTTGGGCACTTCCCGATGAGACATGCTATTTCTGGTAGGTAACATCCTTACCGATCGTATCAAGACTTGACACGATTCCTAGGGGTCGTAGAATCTTTAGACTTATAACTTATTACAACTTTGTACAATTTAATTGTACATTTCTAAGTTAGTAATAAAGTCTAGTATGTTTATTCTACTCAAGTACTTTTTGGGCCGGGACTCCCGATTATCACCAAAGTAGATCAGACCATCTAAGACAATGCGATGTTCTACGCCGGGACTCCCGATTATCACAGAACCTTACGCACCCTAACACTCGCAATGATTTGAATCAATATCTAAGGTTCTTTATCCTTACAATATGAATATCGTTTAACAAGTGAGGTGTTCCATTAGGTGGATAGTACTTAGATCTAAGATTTTCTTGGGTTTGTTTAAGTCTTGAGCTAAACTTAAACCTTATTTCAATCTTAATCCTTGTTTAAAATGTGTGACTTGTGAATTCAAGAATTCAACAAGACACCTTTTTTAAATCTTAAGAACTTTTCTTTAAAACTTTTAGTTTCAAGAATTTGCGCGTTTTATATGTATACCTAAAAACGAGGTGTACAAAACGTATCACTAGGTTTTGTGAAAAACCTTATCTAGAGTAAAATTTACTTGTTTTATCTTTCTTGAAAAACTTAAAACTTATGTTAAACTTTTAATCCTTTTACGATTCATAGACTTGAATCATAAATCTAGTTTAACACACCTAGTTTTTCATATGTTTAATAATGAAATCAAACATTTGTTTTGACTTACTAGATTTCACCAAAGCTTATGTCTTAGCGACACACTTATAAACGTTGTGATTTTCTTGAGTAGCTCCCACTAGCTCCAACAACCATGGTGGAACTTAAGCCAATACAATCACCGGTTTATACTTGGTGAAACTAATAAACTTATTATATAAACACTATATATAATAGTTCTTAGTTTGTTTAAACCTTTCTTACATTTAACTAGAATTAGTTAAATATAGGTTCTTGTTATTTACACTTGATCATTAATCTAGTATATTACATGACTTGTAAAATACATATATTATACTTGTATAATTACTAGTTATAATAACTTATAACTTTATACACCTTATAATATTAATATATAACTTTGTATATTTATAGTTCATCATATAATCTCAACTTGTACAATTTCTAGTTATAATGGAATCATAACTTTGTACTTTCTAGTTTTAATTACATAATTAACTTATACAATGACTAGTTATATTATTATCCTTAAAGATCAAAATAACATTATCTTTTAATGTTCCATTTAATCTTGTATTTAATATATATACATATATATTTACTTTTAAAATAAACTTGTAATCATTATAATAAGAATATTACATCTAATTTATATGTATTTTGACTTGAACTAATTAAAATACGTATAAACTACTTTATTTATTAAAATTCATTTTATCTTTTAAATATTTAAAATTCGAAACATAATACATAAATATAAATAAATACATCTTGTTAATTTCTTGAACTAGAAATTAACACTTCTTTTAATTCTAATTAATTAGTCTAACCCTAATCTTGTTTTTGATCAACCAAAACTAGGGTTTTGACTTTCTTTATCAAAGACATTATTTAATTAAAAAATTAATTCTAATCAATCCTATTTGAACAATAAACTTTGTTTAAATTCTAAGATGGCTTATAACCCTAATAAATTTATTTAAACTTTTTAATTTAAACCTTATAGACAATAAACTTTGTCTAGATTTCTAGGTTTAGAGAACTAGTCTTTAATAAATCTACTAAAGTAATAATTAAACCTATTAAACATAAACTTGTTTAATTATCTAGGTTTTAGATTATTAACCTAATTAATCCTTTAAACAATTAAACTCAACTAGTTTAAAGTTCTAGGGTTCTAGATTATATATAGGGTTTTTTTTAGAAAAATCCGTAAGGTCTAGGAAACTTTTCCACCAATTAAACTAGGCTAGTTTAACAAACTTGGTGTCCAAGCATCCTCCTTGATCACGAAATCTTTGAGAAAAGCAAAAAAAATCCTTTTTTATCAATTAAAACAAATCTGGGTTTAACATACTTGATCCTAGATTTGAAAAATCAAACAATTAAGGAAAGAATCCTCTTGATCAAGATTTTTGACAATCTTGATCCTAGGGTTCTAGATTTTTCGAAAATAGCTAGGGTTAGGGAAAAGAAGCCTTTTGATCAATTAAACAAAACTTGTTTAATGTTCTTGATCCTAGGGTTCTTTTGCCTTACACGAAATTTCTAGGGTTTTCTAGAATCCTTTTGACCAATTAAACTTAACTAGTTTAACATGCTTGGTCCTAGGGTTCTTACCCTTTTCGTGATCTAAGAAGAAGAAGAAGAAGAGAAAAAATTGGAACAAAAAAAAACTTAATAAAAATTAAACAAACAAAATTAAACAAACAAACTTTGGTCATCCAAGTGTTTATAATGGTTCACGGGCCATTCGTATGGTTTATGGACAACAATTACGGTTTATAATGGATAGTTTAGGTTATTGGTTATGGCTAGTGGCTATAATGGTTCACGGGTCATTCGTTTGGGTTACTGACACCAATTATGGTTTAAAATGGTTACTTATAGGTTGTCGGTCATAACTAGTGGTTATTAAGGTTCACGGGCAATTCGTATGGGTTATGGACACCTATTACGGTTTAAAATGGATACTTATTGGTTATTGGGCATAGCTATTGGTTATAATGGTTCACGGGCCATTCTTATGGGTTATTGTCACCAATTACGGTTTATATTGGATACTTATAGGGTGTTGGTCATAGCTATTGGTTATAATGGTTCACGGGCCATTCGTATGGGTTACGGACACCAATTATGGTTTAAAATGGATACTTAGGTTTTATTGGTTATAACTAGTGGTTATAAATGAAGGATTTATGTGCACAGATAAGTACACGTGTCACCGTGTCCAATGTTATAAGGCACTAAAGGGTCACACCACTACACACCCAATAATGGACAACCGAATAAAGTAAGTTGTGTGGAATAATTAACTAGTTAAGTTAATTATAAAGAAGAGAATAAATAATAATAAGTTAATTATTATTTAAGAGGAAAGTTAAATATTAAGTTAAATATTTAACGGATAGTTAATTAATAGACAATTAATTAACTAGTAAAAGTCCAAGGGTTTAAAGTGTTAATAGGAAGTTTAATTATGTGATTAAACATAATTAAACTCCAAGGACCTAATGGTAACTTAATCCCTTATAAATAAGGGACTAAGGTTAGGGTTTAAGGGTTACACATTACAACACCCCAAGAACCCTCTCTCCCTCTCTCGGCCGAAGTCGACCGAAACCCCAAGGGGTTTTCGGTTGTGGTGTTCGTTCGACACACACACACACACACACACAGGCCATTGTGTGATACTTTGTTGGTACAACGCGGTCTTGCAGCGTGTTCAGCTGGTGCAGTAGAGGTGGATCATTCTTTAGCAATCTAAAGGTAATGTTCTTAATCTTCTTCTTCTTGTGATCTCATTGTTTAGTAGAGATACGGTATGTGGGATTCAAGTTCCGCCATGTGAATCCTACTAGGTTTTCCTACAGTGGTATCAGAGCTTCCTACTAATCTCAATAAGATTCAGTTGAGTTTCTTTTTATTTAGTAAAAAGAACCCTAGGAAATTTAATCCAAGAAAATTGTTCAAGTTTATGAACAATTGGATTGAATAGGGTTCTAGATAAAAGGAAATTAGGTTTCTTTTTCCCTCCTTGTGTTTTTCGATTCTTCGGATAATTCGTCCAATCCAAGAATAGCTATAATATCTTGAAGTTCTTTGTAACGTTGTAAAGTTTGCTTAACCTCTTGTGCAGTGTCATAATATTCTTCACCAACGATCCGGGGTTGTAGCATAGTTGACGTTGAATCTAAAGGATCTACTGCCGGATAGATACCTTTGGCGGCTAATCCTCTTGATAGTACGGTAGTAGCATCTAAATGTGCAAATGTCGTAGCAGGAGCAGGGTCGGTCAAATCATCTGCAGGTACATAAACAGCTTGAATAGAAGTTATGGACCCTTCTTTGGTAGAAGTAATATATATATATATATATATATATATATATATATATATATATATATATATATATATATATATATATATATATATATATATATATAGGGTCCGGATCCGGTGAGGAATCTTTTCCCGGTGAGGACTGCGAGGACTAAAAAAAACACTAAAAATGATCCAAAACAAACTTTTTTCAAAAAAATTTATTTTCTAAATATCTAAATCGCAGCCTATAAGATCCAAAAAAAAAAGTTTTTCAAAAATGATCCAAAAAAAAATATGGATCATAATAATGATCCACAAGAAAAAAATGGATCATTGTTATGATCCGCAAAAAAAAGTGGATCATAATTTTTTTTTTCAATTTTTTTTTTTGGTCAAATGTAGTAATAATCATGGGGAGTTATATATATATTTTTCGGAATTTTTTGAAATTATTTTGAGGTGTCCTCACGAGTCCTCACCGTTTTTGGAGTCCTCACCGGATCCCACTTATATATATATATATATATATATATATATATATATATATATATATATATATATATATATATATATATATATATATATATATATATATATATATATATATATATATATATATTTCGGATTTTTTAAATATTTAAAAAGGATAAAATGAATTTTAATAAATAAAGTAGTTTATACGTATTTTAATTAGATTAAGTTAAAATACATACGTATAAGTTAGATGTAATATTCTTGTTAGAATGTTACAAGTTTATTTTAAAAGTAAGTATATATGTATATATATTAAATACAAGATTAAATGGAACATTAATAGATAATGTTATTTTGATCTTAAAGGTTAATAATATAACTAGTTATTGTATAAGTTGATTATATAATTAAAATTAAAAAGTACAAAGTTATGATTTCATTATAACTAGAAATTTTACAAGTTGAGATTATATGATGAACTAGAAATATACAAAGTTATATATTATTATAATAATGTGTATAAAGTTATTATAACTAGATAATTATACAAGTATGATACAAGTATTTTACAAGTCATGTAAGATACTAGATTAATGATCAAGAAACAAATAACAAGATAACTTTAGAACCTATATTTAACTAGTTTAAGTTAAATGTAAGAGAGGTTTAAACAAACTAAGAATTATTATATATAGTCTTTATATAATAAGGTTATTAGTTTCACCAAGTATAGACCGGTGATTGTGTTTGCTTAAGTTCCATCATGATTGTTGGAGCTAGTGGGAGCTACACAAGAAAATCACAAAGTTTATGAATGTGTCGTCAAGACATAAGTTTTGGTCGAATCTAGTAAATCAAAACAAATGTTTAATTTCATTATTAAACATATGAAAAACTAGGTGTGTTAAACTAGATTTATGATTCAAGTTTATGAATCGTAAAAGAATTCAAAGTTTAACATAAGTTTTAAAGTTTTTCAAGAAAGATAAAAGTAAGTTTTATTCTAGATAAGGTTTTTCACAAAACCTAGTCAAACATTTTGTACACCCCGTTTTTGGTATACATATAAAGCGCGCAAATTTTTAAAACTATAAGTTTTAAAGAAAAGTTCTTAAGGTTTAAAAAGGTGTCTTTTTGAATTCTTGAATTCACAAGTCACATATTTTAAACAAGGATTAAGATTGGAATAAGGTTTAAGTTTAGTTCAAGACTTACACAAACCCAAGAAAATCTTAGATCTAAGTACTATCCACCTAATGGAACACCTCACTTGTTCAACGATATTCATATTGTAAGGATAAAGAACCTTAGATATGGATTCAAATCATTGCGAGTGTTAGGGTGCGTAAGGTTCTGTGATAATCGGGAGTCCCGGCGCAGAACGCCGCACTGTCTTAGATGGTCTGATCTACTTTGGTGATAATCGGGAGTCCCGGCCCAAAAAGTACTTGAGTAGAATAAACATACTAGACTTTATTACTAACTTAGAAATGTTCAATTAAATTGTACAAGGTTGTAATAAGTTATAAGTCTAAAGATTCTACGACCCCTAGGAATCGTGTCAAGTCTTGATACGATCGGTAAGGATGTTACCTACCAAAAACAACATGTCTCGTCGGGAAGTGCCCAAACCTTGCGGCGAGAATGTGATATATGGATCCTAGGCCTAAACTATTAATTATGGGTTTATAATATATTTTAGAGAATGTTTATTGATGATTACTAATTAAACTCGGTCTGATTTGTAGACGGCAGCAACAACCACAACGATAACCTACAACAAACTCTCGCGACGTTTCTTTCTAGGAAAGAAAGAATTGACTGGGTCAAATTTCCTCAATTGGAGACGTGATTTTAAAATCATGCTCGGACAAGAGAGGGATAGGATTGACCGAGAAAGAAACGTGTTGAAAGCCCCTGCCGAGAATGCAAAGAATGAACCAAGACAAGCATTTTACGCTTGAAGGTGGTTGATTCCTTGCAAGATGGCTAAGGGAGCATCAGTAGGTGCACACGTCATGAAAATGAAAGTGCACATTGATCACCTCACTAGACTTGGTCACCACGTGCCATTGCAGTTAGCAATTGACACTGTACTCAACTCATTGTCAGATGACTACAAAGTCTTTGTAGCCAACTACAGCAAACGTAATATGGATAATTCCATTCCCGAGCTACGATCCATGCGCGAGGCTGTTGAGTTGAATATTAAGACCAATTCTAAAAGGGGTCGCACAACTGATGATAGCGATGAAGAAGGGCATGGTGGTAAAGGAAAGGGTAAAACCAATCCTAACCAAGAAGTGCCAAATGGTAAAGGTATCAAACATAAGGTCAAGAAGGTAAAGCCTAACACAACGAGGACCGAGAATCGGTGCTTCAAGTGTGGTGAGGCTGGGCATTGGAAAATAAATTGTCCAAAGAGTGCAAGTGGTGGTGGAGGAAACGCCAAGTTCCTCAGGTAACACAACCACACTTCTTAATCACTTTTAAGATACTTGTAAAGTACATTATGAGTAATCTAACTTTTGCAATCGTTTATTGCAGGAGGAGATGGAAAGTGAAGGTGACCAGCATGAGATGGTGATTCCACGAGCACCAAGATTTTATAATTCAGTAGTTTATGGATTCAGTAAAACAATTTTATTTTATTGTTGGATAATTTTTATTTTTATGTTAAAACAAGGTTTTTGGTTTTAATCAATAAGAATCCATGGTTGAATTATATTATGTTATGTGTGCATGTGTGACAATTACACTAGTCAAGGTTTATGACTAGATTGTATGTCAAGTTTTTGATTTACTTAATATTTCATGCTTTTATACTTGTTTGATTGTTGTATGAGTAATGTCTTAGATAGCTCAATACTTGATACTAGAAATTAGAAGTTTTTCTTCTAAAGTATTTAAGAAGTTTCTATGGAAAGCATGAAGTTCAAAGTACATTGAACTTATTTAAAACATCTTAAGTAATGGTTACTTATGATAGTACGTTTTAAATATTAGTATTAATATAGTATGATTATATTGGATATAATCAAGATAGACTTTAAAGAGTATTATTACAAGTCTTTTATACTTGTAATGAAGTCATAATTCCTTAATAGGAATAATTGGATATTCGTAAAATCCAAGTAAAATGACTTAGAATGAACTCTTAAAAGGAACGAACTATATTAAAGTATCTAAGAATTAAAAGGTATTGTTGCAAGTCTTTTATACTTGTAATAAATACAATATTTAATCAAGTCATAATTCCCTATTAGGAATAATGGATATTTGAGAAATCCAAGAAATGACTTTGGCATTAAATAAGATTCTTAAAAGATACTAATACACTTAAGAATTGGAAGTATCGTTTCAAGTGTTTCATACTTGTTAGATACAATAATCAATGAGAGTCATGATTCCCTTATCAGGAATGTTGCATATTCGCAAATCCAAAGAATGACTTTGATAATTGATTAATTCTTAAAGGATTAAACTATAAGTTTTGACTAGGTCAAAAGTAGTAGTTTAAGTGATGCTTATTTTCCATAATATTGAGTGGGAGCTATGAGTAACATATTCATTAGAGGTACTAATGAATATAGTAAGTTAGTTAGGACATTAACAACAAGGAACTAGCAAGTCGTTAGCCAAAGAGTTAAGAGAAATAAATGATAATTGATTAGATCATTGCAAACCTAATAGCGTGATCACAAGTCTTGTGATTAATTATTGCATATCTAATAGGATGTTCACATTCCAGTGAACAAGTTAATCATTTAAGGAAATTTCTATAACTAGTAAGAGTATCTACAAATCAAGTAGCTAAAAGAGATTTAGTTACAAGGCAAGTTTTATAGATTCAAGAAACTAAAGGAGTAATTTTCCAATCCTCCTATGTTTACCGAATCATATAAAAGGGCAAGACTAGAATATGTTCTAAGTGTTGCACGAACAATATCTAGCAAAGACAAAAGTAATAGTATTCTTAAAATACTCGTCTTATGTCTTTAGTTTAATTGAAATGACTAATTGTAATTAGTGATAAAAGTTACAATTAAGGAGTCATTGAGCAATCAACACAAACACAAAGAATAAGTAATGATCCAGTAATAATTCAGTATCTATGTCCAGTGAGGAATAATACATGAGTTAGCATCATTGTTATTCAGAATTTGTATGTTTTACAATATCCATGAATAAAAGTTTCTTTATTCAAAAAGATATAAATCCGTGAGTACTCGTCTTGGGGGGAACCTTGATGGGACGTTAACGTCATCGCGGTATTTGGTGGTAGATTCGAAGTTCTTCGAAGATAGCTACACAAGTTTTGTGTAAACCAAAAATCGGTGATATTCTGTTGGAGCTCGATGAATATTGGATTGACCACCGTGATAATACTTCGTGATAATACAAGTATATAATTCGTGTATATTGGTACTGAATTATTAAGTGTATTAATACTAGACATTTAATTGTATTATTCTTTTATTATTGCACTTAAATATTAAATGTCTAGTATTAATACACTTATAATTCGGTACCCATATACACGAATTATATACTTGTATTTATACTTTTAATAATTAATTATATAATAACCTTTATATAATTTATACAATAATATTACCCAACTACCATATGATTTAATTACATTGAATCGTATTATGGATAATCTGCAATTAACATATTGTATATTTACTTAACTAGTAAATGTACAAATACTTGTATTAATTAGTTAGATAAACTAATCTAGTAATAAGTCAAACTTGACTTAATACTTAACTTGATTCATAAATTACTTATTATGAATCAATCCTCTTCCAAGTATCATTACATATCTTACTCGTATTACATGCACTCACCGGTGTGACTCTTAAGTGTTTCGTAGGCATGGATGTATCATCATAGGTTGACTAACTGTGCACATAAATCCTTCAGACTCCCACTTGTGCAAGTTTGTAACATTTGTCTTAATGATACGAGCTACAGTGGCCTTCTAGATGGGCATGTAGGTAACCAACCCCATAAAAACAGCTTACGTAACCCATGTATAGTTTTTGAAAAAACTCTTTAATAGCGTCTCCTAGTAAAGAACACTCTGTCTCTACTTCTTGGGCAACTATGTTAGGTTTATCCCTTGCAGCACGAGATTTGTGATAACGAATACGAGCATGGAAGAAGTTATCAACTTCTGTATTCGAAATCATTTAATGACTTCTTGATTCAAACTGTTGTGATAAACGATAAAGAACAAATCAGTTCGTTTGGGCATGGCCATGCACTTTCCAGTTATGTCATCATGTCAAAGGACCCATAAATATCTCTCCTAAAAAGGAGGTGCAATTACCATCTTGTTATATTTCGATTCAAAATACAAATTCCTTTGTACCTAGTAAGGCCTCGTATGACAACCATATATCATAATTGTCTAAGACGAACCAAAGCACATTAGTCATTGTATCCCAAACAAAATACCTCAGGCTTAAGGACAATCCTAGTGAATAATACTTTTGAACTTTTCAACCACGAAGTATTATCACGCTGGTCAATCCAATATACGTTGAGCTCCAACGAATATCACCGATATTTGGTTTACACAAAACTTGTGTAGCTATCTTCGAAGAACTTCGAATCTACCACCAAATACCGCGATGACGTTAACATCCCATCAAGGTTCCCACCAAGACGAGTAGTCACGGATTTATATCTTTTTGAATAAAGAAGCTTTTACTCATGGATATTGTAAAACATACAAATTCTGAATAACAATGATGCTAACTCATGTATTATACCTCACTGGACATAGATACTGAATTATTACTGGATCATTACTTATTCTTTGTGTTTGTGTTGATTGTTCAATGACTCCTTAATTGTAACTTTTATCACTAATTACAATTAGTCATTTCTATTAAACTAAAGACATAAGACGAGTATTTTAAGAATACTATTACTTTTGTCTTTGCTAGATATTGTTTGTGCAACACTTAGAACATATTCTAGTCTTGCCCTTTTATATGATTCGGTAAACATAGGAGGATTGGAAAATTACTCCTTTAGTTTCTTGAATCTCTAAAAATTGCCTTGTAACTAAATCTCTTTTAGCTACTTGATTTGTAGATACTCTTACTAGTTAAAGGAATTTCCTTAAATGATTAACTTGTTCACTGGAATGTGAACATCCTATTAGATATGCAATAATTAATCACAAGACTTGTGATCACGCTATTAGGTTTGCAATGATCTAATCAATTATCATTTATTTCTCTTAACTCTTTGGCTAACGACTTGATAGTTCCTTGTTGTTAATGTCCTAACTAACTTACTATATTCATTAGTACCTCTAATGAATATGTTAGTCATAGCTCCCACTCAATTTTATGGAAAATAAGCATCACTTAAACTTCTACTTTTGACCTAGTCAAAACTTATAGTTTAATCCTTTAAGAATTAATCAATTATCAAAGTCATTTTTTGGATTTGCGAATATCCAACATTCCTGATAAGGGAATCATGCTCTCATTGATTACTGTATCTAACAAGTATGAAACACTTGAAACGATATTCCAATTCTTAAGTGTATTAGTATCTTTTAAGAATCTTATTTAATGCCAAAGTCATTTCTTGGATTTCTCAAATATCCATTATTCCTAATAGGGAATTACGACTTGATTAAATATTGTATTTATTACAAGTATAAAAGACTTGCAACAATACCTTTTAATTCTTAGATACTTTAATATAGTTCGTTCTTTTAAGAGTTCATTTAATGTCTAAGTCATTTTACTTGGATTTTACGAATATCCAATTATTTCTATTAAGGAATTATGACTTCATTAAATTCCTTCATTACAAGTATAAAAGACTTGTAATAATACTCTTTAAAGTCTATCTTGATTATATCCAATATAATCATACTATATTAATACTAATATTTAAAACGTACTATCATAAGTAACCATTACTTAAGATGTTTTAAATAAGTTCAATGTACTTTGAACTTTATGCTTTCCATAAAAACTTCTTAAATACTTTAGAAGAAAAACTTCTAATTTCTAATATCTAAGTATTGAGCTATCTAAGACATTACTCATACAACAATCAAACAAGTATAAAAGCATGAAATATTAAGTAAATCAAAAACTTGACATACAATCTAGTCATAAACCTTGACTAGTGTAATTGTCACACATGCACACATAACATAATATAATTCAACCATGGATTCTTATTGATTAAAACCAAAAACCTTGTTTTAACTTAAAAATAAAAATTATCCAACAATAAAATAAAATTGTTTTACTGAATCCATAAATTACTGAATTATAAAATCTTGGTGCTCGTGGAATCACCATCTCATGCTGGTCACCTTCACTTTCCATCTCCTCCTGCAATAAACGATTGCAAAAGTTAGATTACTCGTAATGTACTTTACAAGTATCTAAAAAGTGATTAAGAAGTGTGGTTGTGTTACCTGAGGAACCTGGCGTTTCCTCCACCACCACTTGCACTCTTTGGACAATTTCTTTTCCAATGCCCAGCGTCACCACACTTGAAGCACCGATTCTCGGTACTCGTTGTGTTAGGCTTTACCTTCTTGACCTTATGTTTGATACCTTTACCATTTGGCACTTCTTGGTTAGGATTGGTTTTACCCATTCCTTTACCACCATGTCCTTCTTCATCGCTATCATCAGTTGTGCGACCCCTTTTAGAATTGGTCTTAATATTCAACTCAACAGCCTCGAGCATTGATCGTAGCTCGGGAGTGGAATTATCCATATTACGTTTGCTGTAGTTGGCTACAAAGACTTTGTAGTCATCTGACAATGAGTTGAGTACAGTGTCAATTGCTAACTGCAATGGCACGTGGTGACCAAGTCTAGTGAGGTGATCAATGTGCACTTTCATTTTCATGACGTGTGCACCTACTGATGCTCCCTTAGCCATCTTGCAAGAAATCAACGACCTACAAGCGTAAAATGCTTGTCTTGGTTCATTCTTTGCATCCTCGGCAGGGGCTTTCAACACGTTTCTTTCTCGGTCAATCCTATCCCGCTCTTGTATGAGCATGATTTTAAAATCACGTCTCCAATTGAGGAAATTTGACCCAGTCAATTCTTTCTTTCCTAGAAAGAAACGCCGCGAGAGTTTGTTGTAGGTTATCGTTGTGGTTGTTGTTGCTGAAGGGTTTCATTGACACTGATTGACCACATGGGTCAACCTCCTAGTCACTTGGTTCGAACCACACTGACCAAGAACATGAACTTGTACTTGACCGGTTAAAACCAACTAGCTGATTTAATCCCTAAAAGCGGAACTGAGATTAAACCTAATCCTTAAACCCTAAAGGATTGGGATCTTGGAGATCTAGATTAGATTAACAAGAAAGAAACCTTGTACGAAAACCCGAACACACACACAATGCTTGTGTGGTTCGTTCGACCATCAATTAAAGAACCCTAGGGTTCTTTGGTCGAAATTCGTCCAAGAGGGAGAAGGGAGAACAAAAGGTTTCTCAAAACATACCTTGTTGTTTGCTTAAGATAGATCCACTGATGATGAACAAATCGAGTGATCTTCTAGTTGATCCTTGTAATGATCTTCAATCTTCAAGACTTGAAGAAGACGAAGAACGAAGAACACGAAGAACGAAGAACACAAGAACTTGTGTTCTCCCTCTATTCGGTTGAAACTAGGAGAGGGTGAGGCTAGGGTTTCGGCAATTATGGTGTAACACAATAAGGGAACCCCAAGCCTTCTATTTATAATAGAAGGACTTTCACTTAGGGCCCTTCTAGTTTAATTAAGATCAATCTCTTAATTAAACTTATCTTTTACAAATTAAACCCTTGTAGTTTAACTAGTTATTATTGTTACACATAATTATTAAATGTCTAGTATTACACACTCAATATTTCGGTACCCATATACACGAAATATATTCTTGTATTTATACTTTTAATAATTGATTATATAATAAACTTTATATAATCTGAACAATAATATTATCCAAACACTATATGATTTAATAACTTTAAATCATATTATGGATAATCTATAATTAACACATTGTATATTTACTCAACTAGTAAATGTACAAATACTTGTATTAATTAGTTAGATAAACTAATCTAGTAATAAGTCAAACTTGACTTAATACTTAACTTGATTCATAAATGACTATTATGAATCAATCCTCTTCCAAGTATCATTACATATCTTACTCGTTATACATGCACTAACCGGTGTGACCCTTAATTGTTTCGTAGGCATGGATGTATCATCATAGGTTGACTAATTGTGCACATAAATCCTTCAGACTCCTACTTGTGCAAGTTTGTAACCTTTATCTTAATGATACGAGCTACAGTGGCCTTCTAGATGGGCATGTAGGTAACCAACCCCATGAAAACAGCTTACGTAACCCAGGTATAGTTTTGAAAAAACTCTTTAATAGCGTCTCCTAGTAAAGAACACTCTGTCTCTACTTCTTGGGCAACTATGTTAGGTTTATCCCTTGCAGCACGATATTTGTGATAACGAATACAAGCATGGTAGAAGTTATCAACTCCTGTATTCGAAATCATTTAATGACTTCTTGATTCAAACTGTTGTGATAAACGACAAAGAACAAATCAGTTCGTTTGGGCATGGCCATGCACTTTCCAGTTATCTCATCATGTCAAAGGACCCATAAATATCTCTCCTAAAAAGGAGGTGCAATTACCGTCTTGTTATATTTCGATTCAAAGTACATATTCCTTTGTACCCAGTAAGGCCTCGTATGACAACCATATTTCAGAATTGTCTAAGACGAACCAAAGCACATTAGTCAATGCATCCCAAACCAAATACCTCGGGCTTAAGGACAATCCTAGTGAATAATACTTTTGAACTTTTCAACCACGAAGTATTATCACGGTGGTCAATCCAATATTCATCGAGCTTCAACAGAATGTCACCGATATTTGGTTTACACAAAACTTGTGTAGCTATCTTCGAAGAACTTCGAATCTACCGCCAAATACCACGATGACGTTAACGTCCCATCAAGGTTCCCACCAAGACGAGTAGTCACTGATTTATATCTTTTTGAATAAATAGACTTTTATTCATGGATGTTGTAAAACATACAAATTCTGAATAACAATGATACTAACTCAAGTATTATTCCTCACTGGACATAGATACTGAATTATTACTGGATCATTACTTATTCTTTGCGTTTGTGTTGATTGCTCAATGACTCTTAATTGTAACTTTTATCACTAATTACAATTAGTCATTTCTATTAAACTAAAGACATAAGACGAGTATTTAAGAATACTATTACTTTTGTCTTTGCTAGATATTGTTCATGCAACATTTGGAACGTATTCTAGTCTTGCTCTTTTTATATTATTCGGTAAACATAGGAGGATTGGAAAATAACTCCTTAGTTTCTTGAATCTATAAAACTTGACTTGTAACTAAATCTCTTTTAGCTACTTGATTTGTAGATATTCTTACTAGTTAAAGAAATTTCCTTAAATGATTGACTTGTTCACTGGAGTGTGAACATCCTATTAGATATGAAATAATTAGTCACAAGACTTGTGATCACGCTATTAGGTTTGCAATAATCTAATCAATGATAATTTATTTCTCTTAACTCTTTGGCTAACGACTTGGTAATTCCTTGTTGTTAATATCCTAACTAACTTTACTATATTCATTAGTACCTCTAGTGAATATGTTAGTCATAGCTCCCACTAAATTTTATGGAAATTAAGCATCACTTAAACTACTACTTTTGACCTAGTCAAAAACTTATAGTTTAATCCTTTAAGAATTAATCAATTATCAAAGTCATCCTTTGGATTTGCGAATACCCAACATTCCTTTTAAGGGAATTATGACTTTCATTGATTACTGTATCTAACAAGTATGTTACACTTGAAATGATACTTCTAATTCTTAAGTGTATTAGTATCTTTTAAGAATCTCATTTAATGCGAAAGTCATTTCTTGGATTTCTCAAATATCCATTATTCCTATTAGGGAATTATGACTTGATTAAATGTTGTATTTATTACAAGTATAAAAGACTTGCAATAATACCTTTTAATTCTTAAATACTTTAATATAGTTTGTCCCTTTTTAGAGTTCATTTAATGTCTAAGTCATTTTTCTTGGATTTTACGAATATCCAATTATTCCTATTAAGGAATTATGACTTCATTAAATTCCTTTATCACAAGTATGAAAGACTTGTAATAATACTCTTTAAAGTCTACCTTGATTATATACAATATAATCATACTATATTAATACTAATATTTAAAACGTACTATCATAAGTAATCTAGTACTTAAGATGTTTTAACTAGGTTCAATAACTCTTGAACCTTATGCTTTTCATAAAATCTCTTAAATACTTTAGAAGAAACTTCTAATTTCTAGTATCTAAGTATTTGAGCTTCTAAGACATTATTTATCATACAATAATCAAACAAGTATAAAACATGAAATTTAAAGTAAATCAAAACTTGACTTACAATCTAGTCATAAAACCTTGACTAGTGTAATTATCACACATGCACACACATAATATAATTCAACCATGGATTCTTTATTAAAACCAAATAAAACCTTGTTTTAACAAAAAAATAAAAATTACTCCCTCCGTCCCTAAATAAAGTTCCCATTTCACCTTCAAGTTTTGTCCCTAAATAAAGTTCTCATTTCTAAAACTTAAGGGACCCACTTAATATAATAATATTATTACCAATACTTTCACCACTAACTATATCTTAAAACACTTTCTCTCTCCAATCAAACCTTATATTTTATTCAAAAGTAATACCAAATACCCCACCACTAACTATCTCCTAAAATGTTGTGCCCAACACAAATGGGAACTTTATTTAGGGACGGAGGGAGTATTCAACAAAATGAAAAAACCGTTTTACTGAATCCATAAAGTCCTGAATTATAAAAAGTTGGTGCTTGTGGAATCACCATCTCATGCTGGTCACTTTCACTTTCCATCTCCTCCTGCAATAAACGATTGCAAAAGTTAGATTACTCGTAATGTACTTTACAAGTATCTTAAAAGTGATTAAGAAGTGTGGTTGTGTTACCTGAGGAACTTGCGTTTCCTCCACCACCACTTGCACCCTTTGGACAATTCCTTTTCCAATGCCCAGCCTCACCACACTCGAAGCACCGATTCTCGGTCCTTGTTATGTTAGGCTTAACCTTCTTGACCTTTTGTTTGACACTTTTACCATTTGGCACTGCTTGGTTAGGATTGGTTTTACCCTTTTCTTTACCACCACGCCCTTTTCTCTTCTTGCCACCACCACTGCTATTACCGATCATTAGAACATCCTTAGATTTGGTCCCCAAACTCAATTTGGCTGTCTTGAGCATGGAATGTAGCTCAGCAATGGATTTCTCCATATTATGCATATTGTAGTTGACTACAAAAGGCTTGTAGTCATCAGACAATGAATTGAGTATAGTGTCTGTTGCCATTTGCAACGGTATGGGGTGACCAAGTCTAGCCGGGTGATCCATGTGCCCTTTCATTTTCATGACGTGGGCACTCACCGGCGTTCCTTTGACCATTTTGCAAGAGTTGAAGGCTCGATTGATGTCGAACCTCTCATGCGAGCTTGCTCTTGAAATGAATCCCTAAGTTGCTGGATCATCTCAAATGCAGCCACATCCATAAGTCATGCTTGTAATTATGGACTCATGGTTGCGAGCATCAAACAACTCACATCGAGCGCATCACTGACATGCTTATCATAAGCTTGCCTTGCTTCAGCTCTAGCATTAGCGGCAGGGACATTAGGTACTGTTCTTTCCAAGACATACCACTTTCACTCATGCCTGAGCACAATTCGAAGATTGCGCTCCCAATTGAGAAAGTTTGACCCAGGCAACTTGTCTTTTTCGAGGATTGAGCGAAGTGAGAGATTGTTGGTACTTATCGTTGTGGTTGTTGCTGCCATCTACAAATCAAACCCATTTAATTAGTAATCATCAATAAACATTCTCTAAAATATATTATAAACCCATAATTAATATTTTAGGCCTAGGATCCATATTTCACATTCTCACCGCAAGGTTTGGACACTTCCCGACGAGACATGCTGTTTCTGGTAGGTAACATCCTTACCGATCGTATCAAGACTTGACACGATTCCTAGGGGTCGTAGAATCTTTAGACTTATAACTTATTATAACCTGGTACAATCTAATTGTACATTTCTAAGTTAGTAATAAAGTCTAGTATGTTTATTCTACTCATGTACTTTTTGGGCCGGGACTCCCGATTATCACCAAAGTAGATCAGACCATCTAAGACAGTGTGATGTTCTGCGCCGGGACTCCCGATTATCACAGAACCTTACGCACCCTAACACTCGCAATGATTTGAATCCATATCTAAGGTTCTTTATCCTTACAATATGAATATCGTTGAATAAGTGAGGTGTTCCATTAGGTGGATAGTACTTAGATCTAAGATTTTCTTGGATTTGTTTAAGTCTTGAACTAAACTTAAAACTTATTCCAATCTTAATCCTTGTTTAAAATGTGTGACTTGTGAATTCAAGAATTCAACAAGACATCCTTTTTAAACTTTAAGAACTTTCTTTAAAACTTATAGTTTCAAGAATTTGCGTGTTTTATATGTATGCCTAAAACGAGTTGTACAAAACGTATTACTAGGTTTTGTGAAAAACCTTATCTAGAATAAAACTTGTTTTATCTTTCTTGAAAAACTTAAAACTTATGTTAAACTTGTAATTCTTTTATGACTCATAAACTTGAATCATAAATCTAGTTTAACATACCTAGTTTTTCAGATGTCTAATAATGAAATTAAACATTTGTTTTTACTTATTAGATTCGACCAATACTTGTGTCTTGACGACACACTCATAAACTTTGTGACTTTCTTGTGTAGCTCCCACTAGCTCCAACAACCATGATGGAACTTAAGCAAAAACAATCACCGGTCTATACTTTGGTGAAACTAATAACCTTATTATATAAAGACTATATATAATAATTCTTAGTTTGTTTAAACCTTTCTTACATTTAACTTTGAACTAGTTAAATATATGTTCTAAAGTTATCTTGTTATTTAACTCTTGATCATTAATCTAGTATCTTACATGACTTGTAAAATACTTTATATTATACTTATATAATTATCTAGTTATAATAACTTATAACTTTATACACCTTATAATAATAATATATAACTTTGTATATTTCTAGTTTATCATATCATCTCAACTTGTACAATTTCAACTTATAATGAAATCATAACTTTGTACATTCTAGTCTTAATTTTATACAATATCTAGTTATATTATTTAGCCTTTAAGATCAAAATAACATTATCTTTTAATGTTCCATTTAATCTTGTATTTAATATATACATGTATATTTCTTTTAAAATAAACTTGTAACATTCTAACAAGAATATTAAATCTAATTTATACGTATGTATTTTAACTTAATCTAATTAAAATACATATAAACTACTTTATTTATTAAAATTCATTTTACCCTTTTTAAATATTTAAAAAACTGAAATTATATATATATATACAAATAAACAAATACATCTTGTTAATTTCTTGAACTAAAAATTAACACTTCTTTTAATTCTCATTAATTAGTTAAACCCTAATCTTGTTCTTGATCAATCAAAAACTAGGGTTTTGACTTTCTTGCTCAAAAACATTATCTTTAAAATTAATTCTAATCAATCCTATTTAAACAATAAACTTTATTTAAATTCTAAGATAGATTATAATAAATTTATTTAAACTTTTTAATTTAAACCTTATAGACAATAAACTTTGTCTAGATTTCTAGGTTTAAAGAACTAGTCTTAATAAATCTATTAAAATAATAATTAAACCTATTAAACATGAACTTGTTTAATTATCTAGGTTTTAGATTATTAACCTAATTAATTCTTTTAAACAATTAAACTCAACTAGTTCAATGTTCTAGGGTTTTTTAGGGTTTCGAATATCTTAAGCCTACGAAACTTTTCCACCAACTAAACTAGGCTAGTTTAATAAACTTGGTGTCCAAGTAACCTCTAGATTTCGAAATCTCTAAGGGATTAGGAAAGAATCCTTTTGACCAATTAAACAAATCTTGTTTAACATACTTGGTCCTAGGGTTCTTCCTAGGTCACGAAAATTTTGGGTAAAAAAAGGAAAGAATCCTTTTGATCAATTAAACAAATCTTGTTTAACATACTTGATCCTAGGGTTCTTCTGTGACAACTTGACATTTTGGGTATGTTACTATTTTTCATTTCTTACTTTCTATATTTAGAAAGTTTCTATTTTTAGAAAATTTCTCATTTCGTAATATTTCTAACTTTAGAAAGTTTCTATTTTTAGAAACTTTCCTCGTTTCCTATTATTTCTAATTATAGAAAGTTTCTATTTTTAGAAACTTTCCTCATTTCATATCATTTCTATATTTAGGAAGTTTCTATGTTTAGAGACTTTCCTCATTTCGTTTCATTTCTACTTTTGGCATCCAAACACATGACTAGTTCACCGAACATTTAACATTTTCACCATACATCAGTGTTTGACTATTCTAGTCAACACAACGTCTTATATTACTTGTGGTGACATTTTTACTCTAAAACATTTCTAATAATGATATATAAGTAATATTTAATCAATAAATCAAAATAATTAACGAAATGTGACTCGTAACAAATTTTATTCCAAACCGACACATGAATTGTTGTCCCGACCATCAAGTGGCCGAACCCTCTTCTTGGCCTCCATAATTTCGTCCCACCACCTTTAGGTGGTGTGTTTATCCTCTTTTGAATGCATAGATGTTATCATTATCTCAAAATTTAAATATGAGCCTTATCTTTTGTGAACCCTTATCCGATACCAATTCGAAAACCCTAGTTTCTACCCTATAAATAACACCTCACCCCAACCCTATTGTTCCTTTTCATAAATTTCGTCCAACAACCTCCCCAACCACTGATCCCGAGTTCGAATTCATCCCAAGGAGTCACAAACCCTTGTTCGTTCGAAGTTACGATCATTAAATCGCAAAGGTATACCGAAAATCCCTACTTGTTACTCTTAATTTCGGTTTTATGCTTACAAAACCGAGACCTTGGCCGAAGGCTAAGTGGTCTCAGTATCACCACTGATTCGAACCATGGATGTATGGTTAACCATGCATGCATTCATGTGTTTAATCTTTTCCGTTTTCGGTATCGTTCGTATTGATTTATTACTTGTTTTGATAGTAAACAAAACCCTTTTGTCCCAAATTTTGAAACATTAATCACAATGAAAAACCACACAAAACCCTAAAATTTCATAATTTTTGGAATTCGTTTGCCTCATTTTTGACCTAAAACCGGTAAAAACCCTAAACCAAAAACCCTAGCCGAAAACCCTAACATTGAACCGGATCTTGAACCCTAACTCGCTGAGTTGACTCGGTGGCCCACTGAGTTGACCGAGTGGACTGGTTTGACCCATGTTGACCCGAAATATTGATCGGTCCAAGGCTCGAACTTGGCCCAACCCGATTTAGCCCATTCGGCCCATTTGATCCTTAAACCCTAATTGGGCCGAGCCCATTTACTTGAGCCCAATCGGACCCAAAAGCCCTTTGGGCCGAGCCCATATTCGGTCCAAATTGGACCCAAACCCGAATACCTAATCGGGTCAAGGCCCGTACTTGGCCCAATCCGATCTATCTTAGTCCATCGGGCCCAAACCTTAGTTGGCCCACTAGTATCCAATCCCATTTGGACCAAAGCCCAAACCTTTGGCCCACTTATACCCAAACCGAACTTATTGGGCCCAAGCCCAATCAATGGCCCAACTCTATTGGACCTAAGCCCAATATGAGGCCCAAGTGGCCCACCTAGCGGCCCAATAAGCCCACTTAGGCCCAACCTAGGCCCATTAAGCCAAACCCATTTCATTTCATTTCAAGACCCATTTCATTTCATATCATTTCATTTTATAAGGCCCAATGCAATTCATTTCATTTCATTTAATAAAGCCCAATGCATTTCATTTCATTTCATTTTATTAAAGTCCAATGATCCAAGTTCATTCGATGTCACAAAACATACAACATAACATTAAAACGTATATCATATATCTTATATTATAACTAGAATCGCATGTATTAGCTTAGTCTAATTAGTAATTATATCGTTTAGGAAGCTAGGAGTCTCTGAAGGATTCCTCTGTCCTAATCTGTCGCTAAGCTTTGCACAGGTGAGTCCACAGACCCCTTTTCTCTTTTAACTGTTTTATAAACTTTGGGGTGGAAAAGATAAACACAACTACTACTGTTTTACTATGACTGTGCAACATCTATACATTTTCATTATCGCGTTGGCATGACAAACAATTAATATACTGGACTAAGGTTGCCAACAATCATTAACTAGTGGATCTAGACCATGGATATGCAGATAGTACTATTGGCTGACACTCATCCTCCCATCGAACGTTAGATCATTACTTGGTTTATCCAAGACATCTTCGGGAGTGTATATCCATAAAAGAACGATAACAACTAGAGTTGAAGTGTTGATTGTGGACTTAGGGGTTGGCATATTAGCCCAAAAGCCTTGCAAACTGTTGGGGATAACAGTCATGCGATGTCAAACATAACGATTTGTTCAACACTTTTTCATAAACAAAACTAGTAATTGTAGATCTTCTACAATTACACTTCATTATTCATACTTACTTCTCATATCATATGAGTGTTGAACCTTATACTTTTCAGTCATAAACTTATTTTCATAACAAACATTTTGGGTAGCAAAACACTTTACTTTTATCATAAACATTAACCCTGTGGATTCACTCAACATTATTTGTTGACCCTTTTATATTTATGTTTTTCCAGGTAATTAGGTGCACAGTGAGACTGGAGGATATGAGCAGTGGATTTGTCGTGAGCCATGAATGAACATTTAAGTTTACGAACAATCACTTCATTTTAAAAACTTACTATTTTTAGTAACTACTATTTTTGGAAACATTCCATTTTTAGAAGGTAAACCATTTTCATATCTTATTTACGTGGTTGTTTGTTTATTTAATTTTTGCTATGTAATCATGAACGTTGCACCTCCGTTCTTCCGCAAAACACTTTAAATGAAGTAAAACTCATTTTTGGCGGGGTGTGACAGAGTGGTATCAGAGCTTATATTATAGTGAATTAGCAAGCCTAGTCTATAACTACAAAAGATTTTTGGACAAAACAAAACTTTTACAAAACAAATGTTCATGGCACGCTGAGTCTCATATCCCGAAGTTTCATTGTTCTTAGATTAGAACATTGCCTTAGTTAGTATTGCCTTAGAGTAATGTTTAGCATATCGTCTGAGTGCCTAATTTTATGTTCTATCAGTATTGCGACTTATTATCATAATGTCGTTATCGAGTGTTATCGATATTTCGTCTGACTCCGAATAGGATAGTAATCAGAGTACTATAACGCCTAAAAGTATTCCCTCGTCTCAAGTTGTTCTATGGCATCAACAACCAAGAAGATGTCCAATTTTGTTTCGTATGTTTGAGGGCGGTATTTTATTTGTATCTACGCATGTGAAGACGCGTCGTAATTTAACTCCAAGAACCCCTCGACGACAAGAGCCAGTACCAGAATCAGAACCAGTATCAGAATCAGAACTAGAAGAAGAGTCAGAGCCTGAATAAGACTCTGAAGTAGAAGATGAACCAGAAGAAGACGACAAGTCGTCGCCGCGCGTCTAATTCAACTTTTCATTATACAAATATTTTATGTTCTTAACTATTTTAAAAATCAGTTTTACTTAGTTATTTTCTTGTTACCTAGTTTGGCTGGATGTGTCATCTTTTTCAAAACTTAACTATTAGGAAACGTTTTTAATAAAAGTCTTATTTTATTAATTAAAAGGATCATCTTATTTTGATTATTTAAAAATTTATTTCATACTATAATTAGTAATTTCCTTATTTAGCATCTACTACTACTATTACGTCTATTACTACTACTACTATTACGTCTACTACTACTACGACTATTCTATTTATTTTCCCCTATTTCTTTTCGTATATTTCTACTATGTCTACTCTATAAAAATTTATTTCTTTAAAATTTTCTTTATCGTCTTGTTCCTTATATGGGTTCCCCCGAGTTCAAGCGAATTGAGATATATCTACGGTCTACACGATCTCGTTCCTACTCACGTCACTACCGCTCAGCCTACGACTTTTGAAGATGATGTGAATCTAGCAACATGACTGATAGATGATGCTATTAGAAGTGGATCGTTTAAAGATAAATTGGTTGTGTCTAGCGAATCGTTTGAACCCTCTAGCAACGACAATGGGAAGCGTTACTACAACAACATCAGTAAATTACAAAGGGAACAAGTATCAGAAATTTAGAGCTATGCTGCATCCAACCAGAAGAACAACGATCAGTCGAACCCCTGATGAGAAACCGTATGCTGGAAGCAATCCCAAGTGTAACAAGTGCAATTAGCATCATGATGGTCAACGTAAGAAGTGTTATAGATGTGACCGTTGGGGACACATTTTCAGAAAGTGTACTTCTAATACTCCTCCCAAAATTCTCGTCTGTTGCGAGTGTGGTGACTCAACACACTCTCGTAACCATTTCCCGAAGCTCAAGAACAACAACAACAACAACAACAACAATGATCGTCATAATATTCATGGTCAAGCGTTCGTCATTGGTGCTTAAGAAGCTCGCGAAGATTCCAATATTGTTACCGGTACGTTTATTATCGACAATTATTTTGCTTCTATTTTATTCGATTTGAGAGCCGATTTGAGTTTTGTATCGATCGACTTTAAAAGATTCTTAGATATCGAATCATCACCTATAGCAGTCCGTTATGAGATTTAATTAGCAGATGGTAAGTTATTTTGTCTAGTGAGATTTTCTTAAGAGTTGTTAGCTTAATCTAGACAATCATAGATTAGAGATTGACCTTATGTTTATAGAGCTGGGTCGTTTTGATATCGTCGTAGGGATTAACTGGTTATCTAAAAACCATACTGATATATTATGCCACAACAAACAAATTCGAATCCCTTTAACAAATACATAAACTTTAATAATTCAAGGTGAACAAAGAAACAAAAATATCAAAATCATAAATGCTATGAAAGCACAAAAATATCTTTGTAAAGGATGCCAAGCCTTTCTTGCTCATGTCGTTGACAAAGCGGTCCAAAGATCGTAAGATTGAGGACATTCTTATCATTCGTGACTTTCCTATTGTTTTCCCTGGCGAATTGCCTAGACTACCACTTCAGAGACAAGTTGAATTTCATATCGTTTCGATTCCAAAAATTCACTCCTATCGCACGTTTTCCATATCGTCCTGCACCGTCTGAAATGCAAGAACTTTCTTCTTTGTTACAAGAACTTCTTGATCTTAGTTTCATTCGATCGAGTTTCTCATCTTGGGAGCTCCGATCCTTTTCGTTAAAAATAAAAACGGCTCAATGAGTATGTGCATTGACTATTGTGAATTGAACAAGCTACCATTATAAATCATTATCCTTTTTCCCGTATTGATGATCTATTCGACCTACTCCGAGGATCGAGTTTCTACTTCAAGATCGATCTCCGTTCAAGCTATCACCAATTGAAGGTTCGTGATGAAGATATACCCAAGACAGTGTTCAGAACTCGCTATGGTCATTACAAATTCTTGGTTATGCTATGTGGTTTGACCAATGCGCCTACTGTGTTTAAAAATCTCTTGAATAGAGTGTGTAAGCAATATCTCGACAAATTCATCATCGTCTTCATTAATGATATTCTTATCTATTCGCAAACAAGTGAAGAACATGAAGAGCACTTAAGAATCATTCTTGAGTTGTTGGAGAAAGAGAAGCTGTATGCCAAGATGTCCAAGTGTAAATTCTAGTTGCGTGAAGTACAATTCCTAGGGCATGTCATCAACGAGGAAGGAATCCACGTTGATCCTGCAAAGATAGAGGCTAACAAAAATTGGGAAGCTCGAAAGACCCCAACAGAAATTTGACAATTTCTTGGTCTTATTGGCTATTATAGAAGATTCATCAAGAATTTCGCGAAGATAGCTAAAGATTTAGAGGCATTGACGCAAAAAGATGAGAAATTTGTCTGGGGCGAAAAATAAGAATCGGCCTTCCAAACCTAAAAATCCATAATATTTTCCGCGCAAATTCTCTCTCTTCCCGAAGGAACCGACAATTTCGTAGTTTTATGTGATGCTTCGCACCAAGGTGATCGCCTACGCCTCTAGATAATTGAAGATTCACGAGAAGAGCTACACAACGCATGATCTCGAGTTAGGTGTCGTGGTGTTCGCATTGAAGATTTGGAGACATTACCTCTACGGTACCAAGTGCATGATATTCACCGACCACAAGACTCTGCAACACATATTAAATCAGAAAGAGCTCAACATGAGACAACGCAGATGGGTAGAGTTGATGAATGATTACGACTGCGAGATCAAATTTCATTTTGGTAAAGCTAACGTCTTAGCTGATGCCATAAGTCGGAAAGAGCAACCCAAACCTCGTCGTATTCGAACCCTGCCAATTTCCATTCTTTCTAATCTATCCTCCCAAATTCATAAATTCCAAATTGAAGCCTTGAAGATAGAAAACATGAAGAGGGAAGCCGTACGTGTTTTGGAGAAGCAACTAGAAGCAAAGGTGGATGGAAGCCTATACTTTATGAATCGTATATGGGTCCCTAATTATGGAAGTGTTCGCAATGTCATCCTATACGAAGCTCACAAGTCCAACTATTCGATTCATCCCGGTGCTGGCAAGATGTACAGAGATATCAAAGAATTTTATTGGTGGCCTAACATGAAGAAAGAGATTTGCAGTCTACATCATCAAATGTCTAACGTGCTTGCAAGTGAAATCTGAAAATCAAAAACCGTCTAGTTTTCTACAACAATAGAGATCCCTGAATGGAAATGGGAACAAATCTCAATGGATCTCATAACCAAGTTACCTCAAACATCTGGTAGTCATGATACAATTCGCGTAAGTGTCGATCGTTTAACCAAATCAGCTCATATTATCGTGATCAAGGAAAATGATCAAAAGGAGAAGCTGACAAGAATTTACTTGAAGGAAGTCGTATCTCGGCATGGAGTGCCAATATGGATCATATCTAATCGCGTCATTCGTTTCAGTTCTTGTTTTTAGCAATCGTTGCAAAACTCTCTCTGTACTCGCCTCGATATGAGTACTGCTTATCATCGACATATATTTCCCGTTGTCTCTCCTGTTCGTTCTTTGTTTTAAATTTCGGGACGAAATTTCTTCAACCAGGGGAGAATGTGACAACTCGACATTTTGGGTATGTTACTATTTTTCATTTCTTACTTTCTATATTTAGAAAGTTTCTATTTTTAGAAAATTTCTCATTTTGTAATATTTCTAATTTTAGAAAGTTTCTATTTTTAGAAACTTTCCTCATTTCCTATTATTTCTAATTATAGAAAGTTTCTATATTTAGAAACTTTCCTCATTTCTATATTTAGGAAGTTTCTATGTTTAGATACTTTCCTCATTTCGTTTCATTTCTACTTTTGGCATCCAAACACATGACTAGTTCACCGAACATTTAACATTTTCACCATACATCAGTGTTTGACTATTCTAGTCAACACAACGTCTTATATTACTTGTGGTGACATTTTTACTCCAAAACATTTCTAACAATGATATTTAAGTAATATTTAATCAATAAATCAAAAAAATTAACGAAATGTGACTCGTCACGAATTTTATTCCAAACCGACACATGAATTGTTGTCCCGACCATCAAGTGGCCGAACCCTCTTCTTGGCCTTCATAGTTTCGTCCCACCACCTTTAGGTGGTGTGGTTATCCTCTTTTGAATGCATAGATGTTATCATTATCTCGAAATTTAAATATGAGCCTTATCTTTTGTGAACCCTTATCCGATACCAATTCGAAAACCCTAGTTTCTACCCTATAAATAACACCTCACCCCAACCCTATTGTTCCTTTTCATAAATTTCATCCAACAACCTCCCCAACCACTGATCATGAGTTCGAATTCATCCCAAGGAGTCACAAACCCTTGTTCGTTCGAAGTTACGATCGTTAAATCGCAAAGGTATACCGAAAATCCCTACTTGTTACTCTTAATTTCGGTTTTATGCTTACAAAACCGAGACCATGGCCGAAGGCTAAGTGGTCTCGGTATCACCACTGATTCGAACCATGGATGTGTTGGAATATGCTTCACGCGTATAACGTATAGTTATATGGCTAGTTGTTTGTGAGCCTAAAGGGTCACACACCAATACACTAAACACCTTGTTATGTATAATATAATTAGGGTAATTATATTATATATATAATATTGTAAGTTACTTACTAATTAATTAAGTTTAATTGTTAAGACTTATATTAACTAGTGAGACTAATTGAAAGAATAAAAGAACAAGGGGCTAAGTGTAATATCTCCTAACTTGTATTTATGGGATATATATACTTAGATTAGGGAGCAAGTAATTAACCCTAATTCCTCCCTCCCTTGTTCTCCCTCTCGGCCGAATACACAACCCCTAGGGTTCTTGGTTGTTCGTCCCTTTCAAGCTTACATTGGACTAGCATCTTCAAGGGTGTTCTTGATCAAGTGTAGTGTGGACTAGCTTTGGAGGAATTCCCCGTTGGAGTTCTTGGTTTCGGTCGATCATCATCTCCAACCGAATTAACATATACAAAGGCTTCAAGGGTATGATTATTCATCTTAACTCTTTGTATTTTATTAGTTTAATTGTATGATTGATATCAAGATCCGTTCATTGGTGATTAAACTATTTTCCGCGGCGTTTTGTTACTTGTTATAACCGAGAATCACCATTAGTGGTATCACGAGTCATTATATTGATCATATAATTAGCTAGTTTTTGTGAAAAGTGGCAAAAATCTATCCTTTTTGGTACCCTAATTCCGAACGGCAAATATAAGAACCCTAGGGTTCTTTATTTTTTCGCAATTTTTATTAATCAATGGGTTAAAAATATGATTTTTTTTAACCCTAATTGCCGCTTATTACAAAAACACATCAAAAAATTAATCTAGTTTATTGAATTTTTTGATTATTTGGCTTGGAATTACTTGTTTAATTTCATTTTTGATATGGCAAAACATGTATTTTTGCCATATCCCAAGCCAAAGCCTTGTCAATTGTTGCTTGTTTGTGCAAACCGATGACAACCTAGACCTTGTGATTGATTGTGGTTGAATGTTTGGTTGTTTTGGGAAAGCCGTGTTTTTGGCTAAATTTGGTTGTAATCTTTTAATTTTTTCCTTTTATTTTGGTGCCATTTTTTTTGGGACAATTTGTAATGTAAAAGTAATAGAATAGATTGTCTTTCTTTATTTTCTTTTATTGTAAATTGTTGACCAAAATTTAAGACAAATGAAGAAAACAACAAATTTCCGTCATCAACACGAGGGTTGTACGAAAACAGGTTTTCCAAGGGCATACGGACTCCGTTTTGGGCGATTCAAAAGCCTAAAATGCTTGGAACGTCCTAGGCTACAACTTTCCAGAAGGACGGGAAGACTATCGAAGATTCCTTCAGTGACGTTTCGAGCTTCAAAGTCTGCTGGAATTTTCTGGCAGATTGCAATTTTTGACAAGTTTTGGTCTCTACTTGCTCAAGAATGTCTTGGAGCAAGTGGGAGCCCATTGGGTTAATGTTGGCCTGTCCCCTAGTTTGACCCTTCGGTCCGTCGTGATGACTCACGTGACCGAACCTAGGATTTCATCGGTCGAGGTTTGCACAAAATGTGTTGCATGTTTTATTATATGTTTGTGGTTGTGAAATAATTTCTATATGATACAAATAATAAACAACTAAAAATATGATTTTTGAAACACAAACATTAAAACATCCAAAATTTTAATCATCAATAATTGCTTGTTAATCATCGATGATTTTTGCTTAATCACTTATGATCACTGTTTAATCATCAATGATTACTAGTTTTTTTTTTTTTTTTTTGAACGGCAAGTTAGTAAGTTAGTGGTTCGAGCCTAGACAGTGACATCCACAAGGGGCAGTATGCCTTCCATCGAACCTTCCACCTTTTTTGTCCACGACGGGACTCGAACCCATGACCAATAGGTCATGGGCAACACCTTAAATCCTCTTTAAATACCACTAGGCTACAAGCCTTGGGTATCAATGATTACTAGTTAATCATCGATGATTACAGTTTAATCATCTATGGTTATTCATTAATCTAAACTTGTTTTTGAGATTAATACAAGAGTTTAAATATGATTTGAAACTTATAATTTAATAATCGCTAAACGTTTTTACCGCTTATTAAACCGACTTATGAAGTAGTATGAATGAAGTACATGATTCATTCATATCTTAATAAAATTTTATCACAAAATTTTTTCCATACCTAAAATTTAAGTCACGCCGTCCAATCGGTTGCAAATCACTTGCTTCTATTTTTGAATTCACGTGAGACATGATTTGAATTTAGATCCGAGGTCATTATTTTCTACGCGTGAGACCTAGAGCTATTTTGACATGATTTCACATTGGATGACATAATCGGGTTAACGGTGAGACCTTGACTCGAGGCGAAGATGCGACAAACATGCCACTTGACCCTAGATGCTTGTTCACTAGGTGCCATGAAGTCCCATACCTCTAAGAGTTGCACTTGTAATGCAATTGTTGATCGTCACCTACCTATTGGATCTATCATCTCTAGCAGATCAACTGATGCGATGATAGAAGCGCAATAGGATCTTAGCTTTTAATTAAAATTAATTGGGTAGTTAATTTATTAAAAGAAATTAATTATTGAAAATACTAATTAATGAACTTTGTAATTTTGTAGATGACTACAAACAATCAAACCCTATCAAAAAACACCATTCGCTCCGTTCTCGATAAGGAGAAACTTGATGGATCGAATTTTGTTGATTGGGCTCGTAACCTAAGGATTGTCCTTAGGGCCGAGCACAAATACCACCATTTGGAAGAGGCGTTGCCCCCTGCCCCCGCTGCTAATGCCACCGCTCCTGTTCGTGCGGCCTATACTAAAAGGTTTAACGAACAGCAAGAAGTCGCTGCCCTTATGCTAGTGAGCATGACCCCCGAGATTCAAAAGAATCACGAGGACCTCACTGCATTTGATATGATGCGTGAACTAAAAACCACGTATCAAAAGCAAGCTGATCAGGAACTCTTTGACACGGTCAAAGCCTTCCATGCTTGTAAGCAAGAGGAGGGACAGTCTGTTAGATCTTATCTTTTGAAGATGAAGAGTTACCTAGACCAGATGGAGAAACTTGGCTACCCTATGCCTCATATCCTTGGAATTGGGTTAATTCTCACTTCACTACACAAGGACTATGCGCCGTTTTTCATGACTTATCATATGCATAGTATGGGGAAGACTTTCGCCGAATTACATGCTATGCTGAAACAAACGGAAGCTGGGCTACCCAAGAAAACTCCTACCCTTACTGTCCTTGCCATAAGGCAAGGAAAGATCCAAAAACCAAAACCACAAGTAGTTGCTAACGGCCAAGGCAAGGGAAAGCAAGTTTACAAGCCCAAGCCAAAGGTTCCCCCACCTACTCATAAGGAGCATCCTGCTAAGGATCTTGCTTGCCATCACTGCGGTGAAACAAGCCATTGGAGGAGGAATTGCCCTGCCTACCTGGCGGAGTTGATGAAGAACAAAGCTAGCAAGGCTAGCACATCAAGTATCTTCACAATAGAACTATATGCTTTCCTTATGAAATCATGGCTATATGACACTGGTTGTGGTACTCACATTTGTAATACCATGCAGGGTCTAAGGGGAAATAGAAAGCTAAACCATGGAGCTTTGGACTTGTACGTAGGCAATGGAATGCGTGCACCGGTCGAAGTTATAGGAAGCTATGATTTAATCCTTCCTAATGGTTTATTTATTGTATTGGACAATTGTCACTATGCGCCTAGTATTACTAGGGGTATAGTATCTCTTTCATGTTTGTGGAATAATGGTTTTATTCATACTTTTACTGATTATGGTATTTCAGTTTCTAAGGAAAATGTTTTCCATTTAAATGCTATTCCTTGTGATGGTATTTTTGAGATTGACATGCATAATCGTATCACAAACAGTAGTTTTATTTACACAAGTAGCAATAAGAAATCCAAGAAGAATTTGGATTCTACTTACCTATGGCATTGTCGTCTTTGCCATGTTAACAAGAAACCCGTTTTAAAATTACAAAACGATGGGCTTATAAAATCAGATGATTCTGAATCATTTGATAAATGTGTTTCTTGTATATCTGGTAAAATGGCGCGCAAACCTTTCTCCCATGTAGGTGAAAGGGCCAATGATCTACTTGGACTCATACATACCGATGTATGTGGCCCTTTAAGAACTAGAACTAGGGAAGGTGCTACCTACTTCATTATTTTCACTGACGACTTTAGTCATTATGGTTATGTTTACTTGATTAAACATAAACATGAAACCTTTGAAACGTTCAAAGTTTTCCAAAATGAAGTAGAAAATCAACTCGGCAAGAAGATAAAAGCTCTCCGTTCTGATCGAGGAGGAGAGTACAAGAGCCATGAGTTTCAAGACCGTCTAAAGAATTGTGGGATTGTCTCACAATTCACTCCCCCTTATACACCACAACATAATGGTGTATCAGAGAGGAGAAATCGCACCTTGCTTGACATGGTCCGATCGATGATGAGTCCTACCACTCTGCCTCTATCCTTTTGGGGTTATGCACTCAAGTCGACTGCTCGCATACTGAATATGGTTCCCACCAAGAAGGTTGAAAAGACACCATATGAGATATGGCATGGGAAAGTCCTTAACTTGTCTTACTTGAGGGTCGGGGTTGTGAGGCTCTCGTGAAACGAGACACACCGAACAAACTTGAACCCAGAGCTGTCAAGTGCATCTTTATAGGATACCCCTGAGGAAACGATGGGTTACTATTTCTACTACCCACCTGAGCAAAAGGTAATTATTGCTGGTTATGCTGAGTTTCTTGAGAGCAATCTCATTTCACAAGAAGCAAATGGGAGTACAATCGACTTTGATGAGATTCCAAGCGATGAAGATGCACAACCTATTGTAGATACTAGCGAACATCAAGATGAGGCTGAACATGAAACTGTTCCTGTTGCACCTCAAAATGATGAAGTCCCCGTTCGAAGGTCCGCAAGGACACCTCATGCACCTAAACGATATGGTTTCCAAATCGATGCTGAGGAGCTAAGTTTAAGGGATCATAATGAACCCCCTAACTATCGAGCTGTATTAGCAGATTCTGAATCTGGCAAACGGCTTGATGCTATGAACGCGGAAATGCAATCCATGAAAGATAACCAAGTATGGACTTTGGTTGATCTTCCTCCTAACAGTAAGACTGTTGGTAGCAAGTGGCTCTTCAAGAAGAAGACCGACATGGATGGCAATGTACACACCTATAAAGCTCAGTTGGTGGCAAAAGGTTACACTCAAACCTACGGGATTGACTATGATGAAACCTTCTCGCCTGTTGCTGACGTTAGAGCTATTAGGATCATCATTGCCATAACAGCGTACTATGACTATGAGATTTGGCAAATGGATGTTAAAACTGCTTTCTTAAATGGACACCTCGACGAAGATGTCTATATGGTACAACCTGAGGGATTTGTAAGTACAAAGCACCCTAAGAAAGTATGTAAGCTTCAAAGGTCCATTTATGGACTAAAGCAAGCATCCAGAAGTTGGAACAAAAGATTCGACGAGGAAATCTAAACGTTTGGTTTCACTCAGAATCCCGACAAGCCATGTGTATATGTAAGAGCTAGTGGGAGCATTGTCGTCTTCCTAATCCTATATGTCGAGGACATACTACTCATAGGAAATAACATTCCAATGCTACAAGATGTAAAATCCTGGCTTGGGAAGTGCTTCGCTATGAAGGATCTAGGGGAAGCGGCATATATACTTGGTATAAAGATCTACCGAGATAGATCAAAGCGGTTAATCGGACTAAGTCAAAGTGCGTACATTGATAAGATTCTAAAACGGTTTAGAATGGATGCTTCCAAACGTGGAAACCTTCCTATGCAACACAATGTACACTTGAGTAAGACTCAAGGACCGTCCTCACCTGATGAGATGAAACATATGCATGATGTCCCCTATGCCTCGGCGGTAGGGTCAATCATGTATGCTGTACGGTGCACAAGACCTGATGTAGCGTTCTCTCAGAACCTTACAAGCCGATATCAACAGAATCCAGGTGAGAGTCACTGGACTGCTGTTAAGAACATACTGAAGTATCTTAGGAATACTAAAGATATGTTCCTTGTTTATGGTGGTGAAACTCAAAATGAACTAAGCGTTACTTGTTATTCTGACGCTAGTTTTGAGACTGATAGAGATGATTCCAAATCTCAAACGGGGTATGTTTTCAATTTGAACGGAGGCGATGTTGATTGGAAAAGTGCTAAACAGAGCACTATTGCTATGTCTTCTACAGAAGCTGAATACATTGCAACTACTGAAGCTGCAATGGAAGCTGTTTGGATGAGGAAATTCATTTCTGGGCTTGGAGTGGTCCCCAGTAATGAAAGACCTATGGATATGTACTGTGATAACTCACGTGCTATCATCATTGCCAACGAACCTGGTGTTCAGAAAGGCACCAGACATTATCGGAGGAAGCTTCACTACATTAGAGATGCGATCCTAATGGGAGATGTATGCTTGCTCAAAGTTCATACAGATGACAACTTGGCTGATCCCTTCACAAACCCAATGTCATGCACAAAACATATTGAGCATGCTAGAAACATTGGGCTTCGACCAGCTAGTAGTTTCATGTAATCTGTTTTAGTATTTGGATAATGGAACATTGAGCAGTTTTTATTGGAATAAATTGATATATTTGATATGATCATTTTTATATGAATATCTATAGTGTTCTATATTTGCATGTTTATATCCATGAATATTTACTGCGTTTTATATTCTAAATTGTCCATTGTCATATTAATAATATGGGAATATTATTAAGACAAATCTGAGGGCATAGAGGACATTATCTTAGTATGACTAAGGATAATGAAATAAAACTCACATGTTCATAAGATGCACAATTAGACTGACCCAACCTATGAGAAATCACTTCCTGGATTTATGTCACAAGTGAATCTCACAAAGGCTTTGTCACTTATCCTCTGACTTGAGATGCAAGTTGGTTTGTGAATGTAGAGGGGAAAACTTTGATGTGGTTAAATGCTGACCTGAATAAGGCTGCTATAACAACCATTATCGGGTTTGTCATTAAGCATATGACAGACACGTGCAGTCAATAAAGAATTTGTTCCTCCACGTAAGTGGATTAGATACTACTGGGCCCCTCGATGATTTGAATAGATGTATGTGTGGCCACACCCAAAAGGTAATCACGATGAATCCTGATTGGTTTTGGTAATCTACTTCAATGTATAGATCGAGAAACAGAATCGTTGAAATTGTAGATTGACATTAATCCTTGTCTAAATTTCAACACAGTATCAGCAACAAAAGGATAACTGATTGAAAAACTTTGAACAAAGATTTTATGAAACTCCTCATGTAGTTCTAGGGGCATTGGCGGGTTGCTAGACTCTAACCTTTGCTTGTATAACTACTTGATGTTATCACGTGCGCAAGTGGGAGCTGTTGGAATATGCTTCACGCGTATAACATATAGTTATATGGCTAGTTGTTTGTGAGCCTAAAGGGTCACCCACCAATACACTAAACACCTTGTTATGTATAATATAATTAGGGTAATTATATTATATATATAATATTGTAAGTTACTCACTAATTAATTAAGTTTAATTGTTAAGACTTATATTAACTAGTGAGACTAATTGAAAGAATAAAAGAACAAGGGGCTAAGTGTAATATCTCCTAACTTGTAATTATGGGATATATATACTTAGATTAGGGAGCAAGTAATTAACCCTATTTCCTCCATCCCTTGTTCTCCCTCTCGGCCGAATTCACAACCCCTAGGGTTCTTGGTTGTTCGTCCCTTTCAAGCTTACATTGGACTAGCATCTTCAAGGGTGTTCTTGATCAAGTGTAGTGTGGACTAGCTTTGGAGGAATTCCCCGTTGGAGTTCTTGGTTTCGTTCGATCATCATCTCCAACCGAATCAACATATACAAAGTCTTCAAGGGTATGATTATTCATCTTAACTCTTTGTATTTTATTAGTTTAATTGTATGATTGATATCAAGATCCGTTCATTGGTGATTAAACTATTTTCCACTGCGTTTTGTTACTTGTTATAATCGCAAATCACCATTAGGATGTATGGTTAACCATGCATGCATTCGTGTGTTTAATCTTTTCCGTTTTCGGTATCGTTCTTATTGATTTATTACTTGTTTTGATAGTAAACGAAACCCTTTTTGTCCCAAATTTTGAAACGTTAATCACAATGAAAAACCACACAAAACCCTAAAATTTCATAATTTTTGGAATTCGTTTGCCTCATTTTTGACCTAAAACCGGTAAAAACCCTAAACCAAAAACCCTAGCCGAAAACCCTAGCATTGAACCGGATCTTGAACCCTAACTCGCTGAGTTGACTCAGTGACCCACTGAGTTGACCGAGTGGACTGAGTTGACCCATGTTGACCCGAAATATTGATCTGGCCAAGGCTCGAACTTGGCCCAACCCGATTTAGCCCATTCGGCCCATTTGATCCTTAAACCCTAATTGGGCCAAGCCCATTTACATGAGCCCAATCCGACCCAAAAGCCATTTGGGTCGAGCCCATATTCGGTCCAAATCGGACCCAAACGCGAATACATACATAATCGGGCCAAGGCCCGTACTTGGCCTAATCCGATCTATCTTAGTCCATCGGGCCCAAACCTTAGTTGGCCCACTAGTATCCAAGCCCATTTGGACCAAAGCCCAAACCTTTGGCCCACTTATACCCAAACCGAACTTATTGGGCCCAAGCCCAATCAATGGCCCAACTCTATTGGACCTAAGCCCAATATGAGGCCCAAGTGGCCCACCTAGCGGCCCAATAAGCCCATTTAGGCCCAACCTAGGCCCATTAAGCCAAACCCATTTCATTTCATATCATTTCATTTCAAGACCCATTTCATTTCATATCAGTTCATTTTGAAACCCATTTCATTTCATTTTATAAAGCCCAATGCATTTCATTTCATTTCATTTTATAAAGTCCAATGCATTTCATTTCATTTCATTTTATTAAAGTCAAATGATCCAAGTTTATTCGATGTCACGAAACATACAACATAACATTAAAACGTATATCATATATCTTATATTATAACTAGAATCGCCTGTATTAGCTTAGTCTAATTAGTAAGTTATATCGTTTAGGAAGCTAGGAGTCTCTGAAGGATTCCTCTGTCCTAATCTGTCGCTAAGCTTTGCCCAGGTGAGTCCACAACTACTACTGTTTTACTATGACTGTACAACATCTATACATTTTCATTATCGCGTTGGCATGACAAACAAATATTATACCAGACTAAGGTTGCCAGCAATCATTAACTAGTGGATCTAGACCATGGATATGCAAATAGTACTATTGGCTGACACTCATCCTACCATCGAACGTTAGATCATTACTTGGTTTATCCAAGACATCTCCGGGAGTGTATATCCATAAAAGAACGATAACAGCTGGAGTTGAAGTGTTGATTGTGGACTTAGGGGTTGGTATATCAGCCCAAGAGCCTTGTAAACTATTGGGGATTACATTCATGCGATGTCAAACATAACAATTTGTTCAACACTTTTTCATAAACAAAACTAGTAATTGTAGATCTTCTACAATTACACTTCATTATTCATACTTACTTCTCATATCATATGAGTGTTGAACCTTATACTTTTCAGTCATAAACTTATTTTCATAACAAACATTTTGGGTAGCAAAACACTTTACTTTGCAAAAATTAAGTAAACAAACAACCACGCAATAACGAAAAATAAAAGTAGTTTCACTTTCCAAAAATAGAAAGTTCCCAAAAATAGCAAGTTTTCCTAAAATAGAAATTGTTTGAAATGAAATGATTGTTCGTAAACTTAATGTTTTATTCATGGCTCACGACAATCCCACTGCTCATATCCTCCAGTTCCACTGCACCTAATCACCTGGAAAAACATATATAAAAGGGTCAACAATAATGTTGAGTGAATCCACAGGGTTAATGTTGAAATAAAAGTAAAGTGTTTTGCTACTCCAAATGGTTGTGTTGAAAATAGTTTTATGACTGAAAAGTATAAGGTTCAACACTCATATAATATGAGAAGTAAGTACGAAAAGTAAAGTGTAATTGTAGAAGAATCTACAATTACTAGTTTGTTTATGAAAATATGTTGAACAAGTTGTTATGTTTGACATCGCATGACCGTATCCCCAACAAGTAGCTAGTCTATTGAGTTAATATACCAACCCCTAAGTCCACAATCAACACTTCAACTCCAGTATGTTATGTTCTTTTATGCATATACACTCCCGGTAGCACTGGACAAACCAGCAATGATCAAATATCGTTGGGAGGATGAGTGTCAGCCAATAGTACCATCTGCATATCCATGGTCTAGATCCACTAGTTAATGATTGCTGGCACCTTACCTTAGTCCGGCATAATAATCATTTTTCATACCAACGCGATGATGAAAATGTAAATGTTGTTGTACAGTCATAGTAAAATAGTAGCGCTTGTTTATGTTTTCCACCCCAATAGTTTATAAAAGCAGTAAAAATAGTAAAAGGGGTCTGTGGACTCACCTGGGCTAAGCTTTGCAAATGTTAGGACAGAGGATCCCTCAAAGGCTCCTAGCTTCCTAAACAATATGACTTTCTAATTAGACTAAGCTAACACAGGCGATTCTATATATATGATATACGTTAAGTGTCATGTTATATGTTTTGTGACATCGAATGAACTTGGATTAATAAAATGAAATGAAATGAAATGCATTGAGTTTTATAAAATGAAATGAAATGGGTCTTGGAACGAAATGACATGAAATGAAATGGGTTTGGCTTAATGGGCCTAGATTGGGCCTAAATGGGCTTATTTGGCCTAGATGGGCTTAATGGGCCTAGATGGGCTTAATGGGCCACTAGGTGGGCCACTTGGGCCTCATATTGGACTTAGGTCCAATAGAGTTAGGCCATGGATTGGGCTTGGCCCAATGGGTTCGGTTTGGGTAAGGAATGGGCCAAAGGTTTGGGCTTGGGTCCAAATGGGCTTGGATACTAATGGGCCAACTAAGGTTTGGGCCCGATGGACTAAGATAGATCGAATTGGGCCAAGTACGGGCCTTGGCCCGATATAGAGTTCGGGTATGGGTCACGGTTTGGGTCAAGATCCGGCCTTGACCCGTTTTAACTTGTGTGTCACAATTAGTCAACGTAAGTCAACTAGATCCCGGCTAGATTTGGGTTTCCGGCCTAGGGGTAGGGTTTCGGTGTAGATAAGGGTCAAAATGGCTAAATCTAGTCAATCTAGGTCAAATAGTCAACCTACTAGCCAACTAGGGTTAGGGTTTCGGTTTCTAGTGTTTGAGTTCGGCTAGGGTTGGCCGAGTAGGCCAAGACCCTACGGTTTTGATATAGATTCGGTCAAGGTTTCGAGTTCAAGGGTTAGACTTGACTAGTTTTCGGTATTTTGGTGACACAAAGCTAGATCTAGAGTTTTAGGTCACGAATCAATGAAATAACAACGAGTCAAATAAATCCATACGTATAACAAACAATAAACGAATCAAACGAATTAATCAACAAAACCTGTTGACATGCATGCTTGCATGCACGTCGGGTATCAAGATCAAGCAAGTGCCGAGAGCTCTTGGCCCTTGGCCTAGGTCTCGGGTTCAAGTAATAGAACCGAAACAAAGAGGGAAACAATGGGATCGGACATACCTTTCGATATACGAACAAGAGAGATCAACAACGATAGAGGATTGCTTGCGGTTTGGCTTGAGAACGAACTCGATCTCGGGTTCGAATGGTTGATGATGGCCGACGGTTTCAAAGGGAGCAAATGGGGTTTCAAGTTGGCCACTTAAGGGTATTTATATGATAGGATTAGGGTTTTAGATGGTAGAGTCATGGTAGGATTCAACTAGGTTCAAAATGAGAAGAAGATAAGAATCAATAAGATGAGATCAAAAGGGAAGGACACATTCAACCTCACCCACAAGGGGTTCGGCCGTACTAGGGAGGGTTCGAGCATTGTAAGGCCGGCCACATTAGTGGTCGGTCACGGCTTGATGTCGGGTCTAGAATGTGTAGGAAAACCTTGTAGGATTCACATGGCGGAACTTGAATCCCACATCCCGGATCTCTACTAAACAATGAGATCACAAGAAGATTAAGATGAAGAACACTACCTTTAGATTTCAAAAGAATGATCCACCTCTACTGCACCACCTGAACACGCTGCAAGACCGCGTTGCACCAACCAAGTAACACACGAAGATCCGTGTGTGTTTGTGTCGTGTTCGTCGAACTCGAACAAGCAAAACCGAAAACCCCTTTGGGGTTCTTTGGGTCTCGGCCGAACAAGAGAAGGGGAGGGAGTATTAGGGTTTTGAGTGTGTAAAGTGATTAGTCTCTAAACGCTTACATAAGTCCCTTATTTATAAGGCTTTGTGCTACAATTTAGTCCTTGGGGGTTTAATTATGATTAATCTCATAATTAAACTTCCTATTAACACTTTAAACCCTTGGACTTTTACTAGTTAATTAATTAACTATTAATTAACTGTCCGTTAAATATTTAACTTAATATTTAACCTTCCTCTTAAATAATAATTAACTTATTATTATTTATTCTCTTCTTTATAATTAACTTAACTAGTTAATTATTCCACACAACTTACTTTATTCGGTTGTCCATTATTGGGTGTGTAGTGGTGTGACCCTTTAGTGCCTTATAACATTGAACATGGTGACACGTGTACTTATCTGTGCACATAAATCCTTCAGAATGTAGTTCAAATCGAGTCACGTTATATTAATTTGTACGTTTATTGATTTACCGATAAAATTATATTTTTAGAAATGTTTTACCATAAGAAAAGATAATGTTTGTGTTGGCTAAAATAGTCAAACACTAATGCATGTTGTAAAAATAGATGTTTTGTTGTGTGTATGGATGTCAAAAATAGAAATGTTTATAAGTAAAAACTTTCTAAATAAGGAAAGTTCTAGACATGAAATGAGATTACATACCGGAAATATCGAGTTGTCACATTATACTTTTAATAATTGATAATATAATAAACTTTATATAATCTGAACAATAATATTATCCAAACACTATATGATTTAATAGCTTTAAATCATATTATGGATTAACACATTGTATATTTACTCAACTAGTAAATGTATAAATACTTGTATTAATTAGTTAGATAAACTAATCTAGTAATAAGTCAAACTTGACTTAATACTTAACTTGATTCATAAATGACTATTATGAATCAATCCTCTTCCAAGTATCATTACATATCTTACTCGTATTACATGCACTCACCGGTGTGACCCTTAAGTGTTTCGTAGGCATGGATGTATCATCATAGGTTGACTAACTGTGCACATAAATCCTTCAGTTTCCATCTACAAATCAAACCCAGTTTAATTAGTAATCATCAATAAACATTCTCTTAAATATATTATAAACCCATAATTGATATTTTAGGCCTAGGATCCATATATCACATTCTCGCCGCAAGGTTTGGGCACTTCCCGACGAGACATGCTGTTTTTGGTAGGTAACATCCTTACCGATCGTATCAAGACTTGACACGATTCCTAGGGGTCGTAGAATCTTTAGACTTATAACTTATTACAACCTTGTACAATCTAATTGTACATTTCTAAGTTAGTAATAAAGTCTAGTATGTTTATTCTATTCAAGTACTTTTTGGGCCGGGACTCCCGATTATCACCAAAGTAGATCAGACCATCTAAGACAGTGCGATGTTCTGCGCCGGGACTCCCGATTATCACAAAACCTTACACACCCTAACACTCGCAATGATTTGAATCCATATCTAAGGTTCTTTATCCTTACAATATGAATATCGTTGAACGAGTGAGGTGTTCCATTAGGTGGATAGTACTTAGATCTAAGATTTTCTTGGGTTTGTTTAAGTCTTGAACTAAACTTAAACCTTATTCCAATCTTAATCCTTGTTTAAAATATGTGACTTGTGAATTCAAGAATTCAACAAGACACCTTTTTTAGACCTTAAGAACTTTTCTTTAAAACTTATAGTTTCAAGAATTTACGCGCTTTATATGTATACCTAAAACGAGGTGTACAAAACGTTTTACTAGGTTTTGTGAAAAACCTTATCTAGAATAAAACTTACTTGTTTTATCTTTCTTGAAAAACTTTATAACTTATGTTAAACTATTAATTCTTTTACGATTTATAAACTTGAATCATAAATCTAGTTTAACAACCTAGTTTTTCATATGTTTAATAATGAAATTAAACATTTGTTTTGACTTACTAGATTCGACCAAAACTTATGTCTTAACGACACATTCATAAACTTTGTGATTTTCTTGTGTAGCTCCCACTAGCTCCAACAATCATGATGGAACATAAGCAAACACAATCACCGGTTTATACTTTGTGAAACTAATAACCTTATTATATAAAGACTATATATAATAATTCTTAGTTTGTTTAAACCTTTCTGACATTTAACTTAAACTAGTTAAATATAGGTTCTAAATTTTTTTTTCGAAATTTTTTTTTGGTCAAATGTAGTAATAATCATGGTGAGTTATATATATTTTTTTCAGAATTTTTTGAAATTTTTACGAGGTGTCCTCACCGTTTTTTGAGTTCTCACAGGATCCCACTTCTATATATATATATATATATATATATATATATATATATATATATATATATATATATATATATATATATATAAATACATCTTGTTAATTTCTTGAACTAAAAATTAACACTTCTTTTAATTCTCATTAATTTAGTTAAACCCTAATCTTGTTTTTGATCAATCAAAACTAGGTTTTTGACTTTCTTGATCAAAGACATTATTTGTTAAAAGATTAGTAATAATGTTTATTTTGAGTCTGTTTAGTGGTAGCTTGTGTTAGTAGTCTCATTGGGGCTTTGTCTTGTTTCTTAGGCTGTTCTTTGATTTTTCTTAGGTCTAGTCTTTGTGGGCGTCAAGCTTTATGCTTGAGGTTAATGTGGTTTTCTGACACATTCCTTTGTATCGTTTTTGTGATTAATATATTTTAGCCAGGGTAACCTTTACCCCAAAAAAAAAAATTCTGATCAATCCTATTTAAACAATAAACTTTGTTTAAATTCTAAGATAGTTTATAACCCTAATAAATTTTATTTAAACTTTTTAATTTAAACCTTATAGACAATAAACTTTGTCTAGATTTCTAGGTTTAAAGAACTAGTCTTAATAAATCTATTAAAGTAATAATTAAACCTATTAAACATGAACTTGTTTAATTATCTTGGTTTTAGATTAGTATCCTAATTAATTCTTTTAAACAATTAAACTTAACTAGTTTAATGTTCATGGTCCTAGATTATATCTAGGGTTTTTCGAAAAATTCCTTAAAGTCTAGGAAACTTTTCCACCAATTAAACTAAGCTAGTTTAACAAACTTGGTGTCCAAGGAACCTCCATAATCACGAAATCTTAAGGAAAAAAGGAAAGAATCATTTTTGATCAGTTAAACCAAAACTTGGTTTAACATACTTGATCCTAGATTTTGAAGATCACGTAATTAAGGAAAGAATCCTCTTGATCAAAGTTTTTGACAATCTTGATCCTAGGGTTCCTATTATTTTCGAAAATTGCTAGGGTTAGGGAAAGAAACCTTTTGATCAATAAAACTAAACTAGTTTAATGTTCTTGATCCTAGGGTTCTTTTGCACTTGTTCGAAAATTACTAGGGTTTTTTAGAAGCCTCTTGACCAATTAAACTTAACTAGTTTAACATGCTTGGTCCAAGGGTTCTTACCCTTTTCGAACATCAAGAAGAAGAAGAAGAACTTGGAACAAAAAAAAAACTTTAATAAAAAAATAAACAAACAAACTTTGTTAATCTAGTTTAGATCTCTAAACCAACGCTCTGATACCACTGAAGGGTTTCATTGACACTGATTGACCACTTGGGTCAACCTCCTAGATTACTTGGTTGGAACCACACTGACCAAGAACATGAACGTCTTCTTGACCGGTTAAACCATCTAGCTAATTTAATCCCTAGAAGCGGAAGTGGGATTAAACTTAATCCTTAAATCCTAAAGGATTGGGATCTTGGAGATCTAGATTAGATTAACAATGAAAGAAACCTTGTACGAAAAACTCGAACACCCACATACCCTTGTGGTATTCGACGGCCAACCAAGAACCCTAGGGTTCTTGGTGGTCGAATTCGGCCAAGAGGGGAGAAGGGAGAAAAGGGTTTCCCAAAACATACCTTGTTGTTTGCTTAAGATAGATCCACTGATGATGAACAAATCGAGTGATCTTCTAGTTGATCCTTGTAATGATCTTCAATCTTCAAGACTGGAAGAATATGAAGAACGAACGAACGAAGAAAGAAGAACACCAAGAACTTGGTGATGCTCTTGTTCGGCCGAACCCAAGGGGAGAGTGGGAAGGGATTTCTTGGGGATCAAGAAGGGGTTTTAGGGTTACCCTAAGCCTCTTATTTATAGATAAATAAGTTACGCTTAGGACCCTCTAGTTTAATTAAGATCAAATCTTTAATTAAACTTTCCTTTTTACGTTTCCTTCCCTTATAGTTTATTATTCTTTTATTATTGCACTTAACTATTAGATGTCTAGTATTAATACACTTAATAATTCGGTACCCATATACACGAATTATATACTTGTATTTATACTTTTAATAATTAATTATATAATAACCTTTATATAATTTATGCAATAATATTATCCAATTACCATATGATTTAATTACTTTAAATCATATTATGGATAATCTACAATTAACACATTGTATATTTACTTAACTAGTAAATGTACAAATACTTGTATTAATTAGTTAGATAAACTAATCTAGTAATAAGTCAAACTTGACTTAATACTTAACTTGATTCATAAATGACTTATTATGAATCAATCCTCTTCCAAGTATCATTACATATCTTACTCGTATTACATGCACTCACCGGTGTGACCCTTAAGTGTTTCGTAGGCATGGATGTATCATCATAGGTTGACTAACTGTGCACGTAAATCCTTCAGAACAACAGTATTGAACCTGTTGTAAAGAGAGGTGATGTCTTCATTTGGATTAGAGAAGAAATTCTCATACTTCCTTCTCATGTTGCCCTTTCTTTGCAACTTCACCTTTGGTGTGCCTTCATAGGTGATGGACAAGCTATCCCACATAGCTTTGGCAGTAGGGAGTTTCATAATTGCTGTCAGTATCTCTTTGGAAACTGCATTTCCAATCACACCTTTGGCTCTAGAGTCTAAACTGAATAAAGACGATCAGTATCAGTCCAGGTGTGCTTCAGCTTTGGAATGGTTCTTATAGATGCAGGAGCATCATCAGTAGCTGCAACAGGTTCCACAGTTTGTGGAATGATGGGACCATCAGTCAGTACTGTGAGCATTTCACAATGGATAGATTCAAGATACCATTGGGCCTTCAATTTCCACTGATAGAAATCTTTGCCATCAAAGATTGGCACACCTTTTCCGGACATAACTGGAGCAGTGAATGAAGACATTTTGGATTTTGTAAGTTGGGAATGGTAGGTATATGGAAGGGTAGCTAGGGTAATAGATCGACTAAATAGAGATTAATTTAGCATGCTCTGAGACCAGTTGGTAGGTCACAACAACCCTGGATTACTTGTATAATTGATAGAATTATTAATACTTAAGACAAATAATGTATTAAACAAGATTAAAGTCAAATGTATAATTCCACTAAGTGTGGTATGCTGCGGAATAGCAATACCACTGATCAATTACAAGATATGAAATATGAAAGCGTAAATTGGTGAGTACTCCTTTATAGTGTTATAGAGATCTTACAATTTAGGCAAGGAGTAATACAAGGATTGTAAAAGGAAAGTGACAGAGATCAAAGGGATTTGATCTGGTCGAGTAAACATGGAAATGTTTACTCAGTATTGGATGTCAATACTGAGTCCCAATACTGAGTGACAAAAACTGTCTACTCAGTATTGGATCAAGACTTAGCTATATTATTCTACAAACTATTCTAAGCAAGTCTATGTTGTCTTGTTATCTTAAGATCCAAAGGGGTAAGGCTTTTGCCTTAACAGTTACGGACACCAATTACGATTTAAAATGGGTACTTATAGGTTATTGGTTATAACTATTGGTTATTAAGGTTCCTGGGCCATTCGTATGGGTTATGGACACCTATTACGGTTTAAAATGGATACTTATATGTTATTGGTCATAGCTATTGGTTATAATGGTTCACGAGCCATTCGTATGGGTTATGGACACCAGTTACGATTTATAATGGATACTTATAGGTTATTGGTCATAGTTATTGGTTATGATGGTTCACGGGCCATTCGTATGGGTTATGGACACCAATTACGCTTTATAATGGATACTTATAGCTAGTGGTCATAATTGTACACAGGCCATTCGTATGGGTTATAGACACCAATTACGGTTTATAATGGATACTTATAGGTTATTGGTCATAGCTAGTGGTTATAATGGTTCATGGGCCATTTGTATGGGTTATGGACACCAATTACGTTTGATAATGGATACTTATAGGTTATTGGTCATGGATTGTGGATGTACTAGTACACGGGTCATTTGTTTGGGTTACGGACACCAATTGCGGTTTAAAATGGATATGTATAGGTTAAGTGTCACAACTAGTGGTTATGATGGTTCACGGGCTATTCGTATGGGTTATGGACACCAATTACGCTTTATAATGGATACTTGTAGGTTATTATTGCTCATAACTATTGGTTATTAAGGTTCACGGGCCATTCATATGGGTTATGGGTACCTCTTACGGTTTAAAATGGATACTTATAAGTTATTTGTCAAAGCTAGTGGTCATAATTGTACACGGGCCATTCGTATGGGTTATAGACACCAATTACGGTTTATAATGGATACCTATAGGTTATTGGTCATAGCTAGCGGTTATAATTCGGGTCATGCATTCGGGTTACACACACCAATTACGGTTTGAAATGGATACATATAGGGTTTTGGTCATAACTAGTTGTTTTTAAGGTTCACGGGACATTCGTATGGGTTATGGACACCTATTTCGGTTAACATGGATACTTATAGGTTATTGGTCATAGCTAGTGGTTATAGTAATTAACGGGCCATTCGTATGGGTTATGGAAACTAATTACGGTTTGTAATGGATACTTATAGGTTATTGGTCATAGCTAATTTTTAAAATGGTTCACGGGCCATTCGTATGGGTTATGGACACCAATTGCGATTTATAATGGATACTTATAGGTTATTGGTCATAGATATTGGTTATAGGTTATTGGTCATAGATATTGGTTATTTGGTTATTGGTCATAGATATTGGTTATTTGGTTATATAGGTTATTGGCTAGTGTCTATAAATGGTTCACGGGTCATTCGTTTGAGTTACGGACACCAATTGCGGTTTAAAATGGATATTTATAGGTTAAGTGTCATAACTAGTGGTTATTGAGTTTCACGAGCCATTCGAATGGGTTATGGATACTTATTACGGTTTATAATGGACTAGCAGGTACCCGCGAAATGCGACGGCGGGTACCATGCAATTATATTTCGCAGTGACGTTAGTGATGGTGGTGGCAGTAGTGATTGTGGTGGGTGATGGTGTGTAGTGATTGCCATGGTAGGTGATGGTGTGTAGTGATTGACACGGTGGGTGGTGGGTGATGGTAAGTGGCGCTAGTAGTGATTGTAAACTAAAAAAACATAAAGATTGAGGAAATACAACTAACTCACTACAGAGACCAACTGCAATTTACCTTTCCTTCTTCAAAGCCCATTAGTTATAGCAATCAAATGTTTCATAGATGTATTGTATTGTTTGTCCTAGATTTATATAATAATGTAAATACCTCTATTATCAAGTCGATGAGAATGCCTCTCATTATGTCGGTTATGTCATGTTGTTGTGAGATGTACGATGGTGACACATAGCTTGATATTAGAAATTTTGTATAACCCTAATAATCCCATTTGACTTGTCACTTTAAGTTAAAGATAAAATAAAGACAATTCAAAACTCTTAAAACATTTGCTTTATACAATATGTGTTCATCAGCCTCTTCAGAAGATCAACATATACATTTTATGTTGTCGTCAAGTCAAAATAATGAGCACAAATGAACACAAAATCAAAAATAATTTATTTATAGTTTTCATCTTTCAATAGTTCAAAATCTTTCAATCTACACCAAAGAATAAAACTAACATGTCAACAAAAAACAATTGAATACAAATCTTGCAAGTTGATTCCCATAACATTGCCCATTTTCAACCCCGTGTACAAGAACTTCAAACCTCCATAGCAACGTGCTTTTAAACATCCAAAATACATGATTCCCCTTTCTGGACACTAAACCGGTCTCAAAGAGCCCGTTCTACCTTATACATGAGCCCTCAGTTGTCATATATTGACAAAATTTACAAAAAATATGTCTCTTCCAAGTCTTTCAACTTAGTGGTCAAAACAAAGATCAGGCTGCGAGAGGATTATGGCCCACCTTTAGGTTGAGAGCCAAGGACTTAGCAACCAGCACAAATAACTAACTGAATTATAAGAGCATTATGATATAAGTTAACTAACAGATAAATTAAGGAACATGCGAAAATTATACAAACGTCTCAATATTGACAAAAGACATATGAGGTAATGAAAATCAGTGTCTTCATTTTTTATAACCAAATTGTTATCTTTTTGTTGCTGAGCACAAATATATATTTCTTGTGTACAAACAAATGGAGAAATACATAAATGTAAAATTTAAGCATTACAAAATTATATCTGTTCAAAAAAATGTCAATAAGCAAGTCAAATTTTGCAAAGTTGCAACATTATGGAATGGAATGGGACTCAAGACTATGCATAATATCATTACATAAATTCAGATTACTCAAACAAAACCAAAATTTATTAAATGAATTTCATTGAAACAAATATTATTTGACAAAGAATATACCTGAAATTGATTTAGTAAACCCTTTTGCCCTTTCTTCCTGTTCAAACTATGAACAAAAATTGTGATAAATTTCCATAAACATGATATTATAAGAATGGTAAAAATACTATGACCAAAAAATTCACTTCATTCGATCTTACAAGCATGTTAGAGCTGAAGAGTGACAATACCCAGCTGTAATTTTAACAACAATCTCGGGAAGTCCATTCACTTTTATTGGACCCTGCAATGAGAAGCCATTCCTCAAATGGAAAGAAAAGGGTTTTAATTCAAAAAATGTTGACACACACAATTGGTACTTTTTTAACAAATTATCGGTATAAATGTTTGACTCGGAATACAATAACTGACTACAAGAAATGTTGACACACCAACTTATCAGTGTAAATGCACAAAATACCTCGTCTACAGGAAGGATTGACAAAAAAATAATTCAGGCATTAACACAAACACATAGAGTGCATAACAAAAAATCCGATCATATTAGCACAACACCAAAAAAATTCGGTAAGACATTAAGAAAACTGATAATATGCATAACAAAAATGTCATTCAAAGAATCATAAAGAGCGGAAAACATACCTTAAGTTGAACTTAGAATCGGCTCTCAAAACTGCAAAGTTGAAAAGAAATATATTTATGAAATTATACGCTCAGTTTGTGTAAAATGAAAATTAGTTCAATTTAACATACTAACCTCAAATCATTTGCAGGAGACTTCGATCTTATGGAATTGTAGATCACCACAACAATGTGTTGAATTTATAGGGTGAAAGATTTCGTATGTAATCGAGGATGGGTTTGAAGATGACTGGTTGAAGAATCGAGGAGCCGGATGAAAAAACGAGGAGCCGTTTGAAGAATTGAGGAGTGGAAATGGAAGAGGTGGATAACGAAGATGCAGAAATTGAAGAGGCGGATAACTCTGACCAGATTGGCCCAAAGACGATGGGCTATAATTATGTTTCGGTGGCTGCTTTACCAAAAGGATAACATGCTTATTTCTCAGTGGGCTTAACCCGTGTGGTTTTCCATAGAAGATATAGTTATTATGTTTAGGGTTTGTAATGTAGCCGAAGGCTTGGCCAGGTGGTACAGGCGTGATTTTATAACCCGTAGGTGGTGTGCTTGAAACCTGTCAGAGCATTTCCTTTTTTCCCAAAAGGATTAAATTCCATAATTAGCAAGTGTGTTGGCTGAATTTTCAGCCTTGCAAACTATGGAATGGGTAAACTCTTTATAATAGAGTAGAGATACTTATAGGTTAATGGTCATAGCTAGTGGTTATAACGGTTCACGTGCCATTTTATGGGTTATGGACGGCAATTACGTTTTATAATGGATACTTGTAGGTTATTGGTCATGGCTAGTGGCTATAATGGTCCACGGGTCTTCATTTGGGTTACAAACTCCAATTACGGCTTAAAATGGATACATATAGGTTATTGGTCATAACTAGTGGTTAATATGATTCACGGGCGTATGGGTTATGGACACATATTACGGTTAACATGGATCCTAATAGGTTATAATAGTTCACGGCTCATTCGTATGGGTTATGAACACCAATTAGGATTTATAATGGATACTTATAGGTTATTGATCATAGCTATTGGTTATAATGGTTCACGCGCCATTCGTATGGGTTATGGACACCTACTACGATTTATAATTTATACTTATAGGTTATTGGTCATAGCTATTGGTTATAATGGTTCACGGGCCATTTGTATGGGTTATGGACACCAATTACGTTTTATAATGTATACTTATAAGTTATTGGTCATGGATAGTGGATATAATAGTACACAAGTCATTCGTTTGGGTTGGACACCAATTACGTTTAAAATGGATACTTATAGGTTATTGGTCATAACTATTGGTTATTAAGGTTCATGGGCCATTCGTATGGGTTACGGACATCTATTACGGTTTAAAATGGATACTTATAGGTTATAGGTCATAACTAGTGGTTATTAAGGTTCACGGGCCACTCATATGGGTTATGGACACCTATTACGGTTTAAAATGGATACTTATAGGTTAATGGTCATAGGTAGTGGTTATAATCGTTCACGGGCCATTCGTATGGGTAATGGACACCAATTACAATTTATAATGGATACTTATAGGTTATTGGTCATAGCTATTGCTTATAATGGTTCAAGGGTCATTCGTTTGGGTTATGGACACCAATTATGGTTTATAACGGATACTTATAGGTTATAGGTGATAACTAGTGGTTATTAAGGTTCACGGGCCATTCATATGGGTTATGGACACCTATTACGGTTTATATGGATACTTATAGGTTATTGGTCATAGGTAGTGGTTATAATAGTTCATGGGCCATTCGTATGGGTTATGGACAACAATTGCAGTTTATAATGGATACTTATAGGTTATTGGTCATAGCTGTTGGTTATAATGGTTCACGGGTAATTCGTATGGGTTATGGACACCAATCATAGTTTAAAATGGATACCTATAGGTTATTGGTCATAACTAGTGGTTATTAAGGTTCACAGGCAATTCGTATGGGTTATGGACACTTATTACGGTTTATAATTGATACGTATAGGTTATTGGTCATAGCTAGTGGTTATAATGGTTCACGGGCCATTTGTATGGGTTATGGACACCAATTACGGTTTGATAATGGATACTTATATGTTATTGGTCATGGCTAGTGGCTATAATGGTTCACGGGTCATTCATTTGGGTTACGGACACCAGTTAGGGTTATGGACACTTATTACGGTTTAAGTTGGATACGTATAGGTTATTGGTCATAACAATTGGTTATAATGGTTCACGGGCCTTTTGTATGGGTTAGTGACACCAATTACGGTTTATATTGGATACTTATAGGGTATTGGTCATAGCTATTGGTGATAATGGTTCACGGGCCATTCGTATGTGTTACGGACACCAATTACGGTTTAAAATAGACACTTATACGTTATTGGTCATAACTAGTAGTTATTAAGGTTCACGAGCCATTTATATGGGTTATGGACACCTATTACGGTTTAAAATGGATACTTAGAGGTTATTGGTCATAGTTATTGTTTATAATGGTTCACGGGCCATTTGTATGGGTTATTGACACCAATTACAGTTTATATTGGATACTTATAAGTAACTGGTCATAGCTATTGGTTATAATGGTTCACGGGCCATTCGTATGGGTTATGGACACCAATTACGGTTTATAGTGGATACTTATATGTAATTGGTCATAACTAGTGGTTATTAAGGTTCACGGGCCATTTATAACGGTTATGGACACCTATGACGGTTTAAAATGGATACTTATAGGTTATTGGTCATAGCTATTGGTTATAATGGTTCACGGGCCATTCATATGGGTTATTGACACCAATTACGGTTTTTATTGGATAGTTATAAGTAATTAGTCATAGCTATTGGTTATAATGGTTCACGGGCCATTTGTATGGGTTATTGACACCAATTATGATTTATAGTGGATACATATATGTTATTGGTTATAACTAGTGGTTATTAAGGTTCACAGGCCATTCGTATGGTGTATGGACACCTATTACGGTTAACATGCATAAGTTATTGGTCATAGCTAGTAATGGTGATTTTCGGTTATAACAAGTAACAAACGCAGCGGAAAATAGTTTAATCACCAATGAACGGATCTTGATATCAATCATACAATTAAACTAATTAAATACAAAGAGTTAAGATGAATAAATCATACCCTAGAAGCCTTTGTATAATATGTATCGGGTGGAGATGTGGTACGACGGAAACCAAGAACTCCAACGGGGAATTCCTCCAAAGCTAGTCCACACAACACCTATGCAAGAACACCGAGGGATGCTAGTCCAATCTTCAAGCAAAGAGAACAAAAGTCGTGTGAAGGGGCGACGGCCGATTAGGGTTTCAAGGAGTGAGATATATCTTGCCCTTGATTCCCTTTTATTGACTTCCCATAATCACCTATGATTATTAACACTCTAGTCCCTATCTTTTGTTCCTTCTAGTTTGCTCACAATAAAGTTCTAATATTAACAATTAATATTATACTTTAATATATACAAGCATGTAGCTTATATTAATATGTAATGTAATTACCCTAATTACACTACATATCTTATGGTGTTAGGTGTTTTAGTGTGTGACCCTTTAGGCTCACAAACAACTAGCCATATAACTATATGTTATACGCGTGAAGCATATTCCAACAGCTCCCACTTGCGCACGTGATAACATTAAGTAGTTATACAAGCAAAGGTTAGAGTCTAGCAACCCGCCAATGCCCCTAGAAGTACATGAGGAGTTTCATAAAATCTTTGTTCAAAGTTTTTCAATCAGTTATCCTTTTGTTGCTGATACTATGTTGAAATTTAGACAAGGATTAATGTCAATCCACAATTTCAACGATTCTGTTTCTCGATCTATACATTGAAGTAGATTACCAAAACCAATCAGGATTCATCGTGATTACCTTTTGGGTGTGGCCACACATACATCTATTCAAATCATCGAGGGGCCCAGTAGTATCTAATCCACTTTCGTGGAGGAACAAATTCTTTATTGACTGCACGTGTCTGTCATATGCTTAATGACAAACCCGATAATGGTTGTTATAGCAGCCTTATTCAGGTCAACGTTTAACCACATCAAAGTATGCCCTTCCACATACACAAACCAGCTTGCATCTCAAGTCAGAGGATAAGTGACAAAGCCTTTGTGAGATTCACTTGTGACATAAATCCAGGAAGTGATTTCTCATAGGTTGGGTCAGTCCAATTGTGCATCTTATGAACAACATGTGAGTTTGATTTCATCATCCTTAGTCATACTAAGATAATGTCCTCAATGCCCTCAGATTTGTCTTAATAATATTCCCATATTATTAATATGACAATGGACAATTTAGAATATAAAACGCAGTAAATATTCATGGATATAAACATGCAAATATAGAACACAGTAGATATTCATATAAAAACTATCATATCAAATATATCAATTTATTCCAATAAAAAGCTGCTCAATGTTCCATTATAAAAATACTAAAACAGATTACATGAAACTACTAGCTGGTCGAAGCCCAATGTTTCTAGCATGCTCAATATGTTTTGTGCATCACATTGGCTTCGTGAAGGGATCAGCTAAGTTGTCATCTGTATGAACTTTGAGCAAGCGCTCATCTCCCTTTAGGATCGCATCTCTAATGTAGTGAAGCTTCCTCCGATAATGTCTGGCGCCTTTCTGAACACCGGGTTCGTTGGCAATGATGATAGCACCTGTGTTATCATAGTACATATCCATAGGTCTTTCATTACTGGGGACAACTCCAAGCCCAGAAATGAATTTCCTCATCCAAACAGCTTCCATTGCAGCTTCAGTAGTTGCAATGTATTCAGCTTCTGTAGAAGACATAGCGATAGTGCTCTGCTTTGCACTTTTCCAATCAACAGCGCCTCCGTTCAAAACGAAAACATACCCCGTTTGAGATTTGGAATCATCTCTATCAGTCTCAAAACTAGCATCAGAATAACAAGTGACACTCAGTTCATCTTGACTTTCACCACCATAAACAAGAAACATATCTTTAGTATTCCTAAGATACTTCAGTATGTTCTTAACAGCAGTCCAGTGACTCTCACCTGGATTCTGTTGATATCGGCTTGTAAGGTTCTGAGAGAACGCTACATCAGGTCTTGTGCACCGTACAACATACATGATTGATCCTACTGCCGAGGCATATGGGACATCACGCATACGTTTCATCTCATCAGGTGAGGACGGTCCTTGAGTCTTACTCAAGTGTACATTGTGTTGCATGGGAAGGGTTCCACGTTTGGAAGCTTCCATTCTAAACAGTTTTAGAATCTTATCAATGTATGCACTTTGACTTAGCCCGATTAACCGCTTTGATCTATCCCGGTAGATCTTTATACCAAGTATATATGCCGCTTCCCCTAGATCCTTCATAGCGACGCACTTCCCAAGCCAGGATTTTACATCTTGTAGCATTGGAATGTTATTTCCTATGAGTAGTATGTCATCGACATATAGGATTAGGAAGACGACAATGCTCCCACTAGCTCTTACATATACACATGGCACGTCGGGATTCTGAGTGAAACCAAACGTTTTTTTTTTCCTCGTCGAATGGTTTGTTCCAACTTCTGGATGCTTGCTTTAGTCCATAAATGGACCTTTGAAGCTTACATACTTTCTTAGGGTGCTTTGTACTTACAGATCCCTCAGGTTGTACCATATAGACATCTTCGTCGAGGTGTCCATTTAAGAAAGCAGTTTTAACATCCATTTGCCAAATCTCATAGTCATAGTACGCTGCTATGGCTATGATGATCCTAATAGCTCTAACGTCGGCAACAGGCGAGAAGGTTTCATCATAGTCAATCCCGTAGGTTTGAGTGTAGCCTTTTGCCACCAACCGAGCTTTATAGGTGTGTACATTGCCATCCATGTCGGTCTTCTTCTTGAAGAGCCACTTGCTGCCAACAGTCTTTCTGTTAGGAGGAAGATCAACCAAAGTCCATACTTGGTTATCTTTCATGGATTGCATTTCCGCGTTCATAGCATCAAGCCATTTGTCAGATTCAGAATCTGCTAATGCAGCTCGATAGTTAGGGGGTTCATTATGAACCCCTAAACTTAGCTCCTCAGCATCGATTTGGAAACCATATCGTTCAGGTGCATGAGGTGTCCTTGCGGACCTTCGAACGGGGACTTCATCATTTTGAGGTGCAATAGGAACATTTTCATGTTCAGCCTCATCTTGATGTTCGCTAGTTTCTACAATAGGTTGTGCATCTTCATCGCTTGGAATCTCGTCAGAGTCGATTGTATTCCCACTTGCTTCTTGTGAAATGAGATTGCTCTCAAGAAACTCAGCATAACGAGCAATAATTACTTTTTGCTCAGGTGGGTAGTAGAAATAGTAACCCATCGTTTCCTCAGGGTATCCTATAAAGATGCACTTGACAGCTCTGGGTTCAAGTTTGTTCGGTGTGTCTCGTTTCACGAGAGCCTCACAACCCCAGACGTCAAGTAAGACAAGTTAGGGACTTTCCCCATGCCATATCTCATATGGTGTCTTTTCAACCTTCTTGGTGGGAACCATATTTAGTATGCGAGCAGCCGACTTGAGTGCATAACCCCAAAAGGATAGAGGCAGAGTGGTAAGACTCATCATCGATCGGACCATGTCTAGCAAGGTGCGATTTCTCCTCTCTGATACACCATTATGCTGTGGTGTATAAGGGGGAGTGAATTGTGAGACAATCCCACAATTCTTTAGATGGTCTTGAAACTCATGGCTCATTTACTCTCCTCCTCGATCAGAACGGAGAGCTTTTATCTTCTTGCCGAGTTGATTTTCTACTTCATTTTGGAAAGCTTTGAACGTTTCAAAGGTTTCATGTTTATGTTTAATCAAGTAAACATAACCATAACGACTAAAGTTGTCCGTGAAAGTAATGAAGTAGGTAGCACCTTCCCTAGTCCGAGTTCTAAAAGGGCCACTTACATCGGTATGTATGAGTCCAAGTAGATCATTGGCCCTTTCGCCTACATGGGAGAAAGGTTTGCGCGCCATTTTACCAGATATACAAGCATTTATCAAATGATTCAGAATCATCTGATTCTATAAGCCCATCGTTTTGTAATTTTAAAGCGCGTTTCTTGTTAACATGGCAAAGACGACAATGCCATAGGTAAGTAGAATCCAATTTTTTCTTGGATTTCTTATTGCTACATGTGTAAATAGAACTACTGTTTGTGATACGATTATGCATGTCAATCTCAAAAATACCATCACAAGGAATAGCATTAAAATAGAATACATTATCCTTTGAAACTGATATACCATAATCCGTAAAAGTATGAATAAAACCATTATTCCACAAACATGAAAGCGATACTATACCCCTAGTAATACTAGGCGCATAGTGACAATTGTCCAATACAATAATTAAACCACTAGGAAGGATTAAATCATAGCTTCCTATAGCTTCGACCGGTGCACGCATTCCATTGCCTACGTACAAGTCCAAAGCTCCATGGTTTAGCTTTCTACTTCCCCTTAGACCTTGCATGGTATTACAAATGTGAGTACCACAACCAGTGTCATATACCCATGATTTCTTAGGGAAAGCATATAGTTCTATTGTGAAGATACCTGATGTGCCAATCTTATTGGCTTTGTTCTTCATCAACTCCGCCAGGTAGGCAGGACAATTCCTCCTCCAATGGCCTGTTTCACCGCAGTGATGGCAAGCAAGATCCTTAGCAGGATGCTCCTTATGAGTAGGTGGGGCAACCTTTGGCTTGGGCTTGTAAACTTGCTTTCCCTTGCCTTGGCCCTTAACAACTACTTGCGGTTTTGGTTTTTGGATCTTTCCTTGCCTTATGGCAAGGACAGTAGGGGTAGGAGATTTCTTAGGTAGCCCAGCTTCTGTTTGTTTCAGCATAGCATGTAATTCAGCGAAAGTCTTCCCCATACTATGCATATGATAAGTCATGACAAACGGCGCATAGTCCTTGTGAAGTGAAGTGAGAATTAACCCAATTCCAAGGATATGCGGCTTAGGGTAGCCAAGTTTCTCCATTTGGTCTAGATAACTCTTCATCTTCAAAAGATAAGAGCTAACAGACTGTCCCTCCTCTTGCTTACAAGCATGGAAGGCTTTGACCGTGTCAAAGAGTTCCTGATCAGCTTGCTTTTGATACGTGGTTTTTAGTTCACGCATCATATCAAATGCAGTGAGGTCCTCGTGATTCTTTTGAATCTCGGGGGTCATGCTCACTAGCATAAGGGCATCGACTTCTTGCTGTTCGTTAAACCTTTTAGTATAGGCCGCACGAACCGGAGCGGTGGCATTAGCAGCGGGGGCAGGGGGCAACGCCTCTTCCAAATGGTGGTATTTGTGCTCGGCCCTAAGGACAATCCTTAGGTTACGAGCCCAATCAACAAAATTCGATCCATCAAGTTTCTCCTTATCGAGAATGGAGCGAATGGTGTTGTTAGATAGGGTTTGATTGTTTGTTGTCATCTACAAAATTACAAAGTTCATTAATTAGTATTTTCAATAATTAATTTCTTTTAATAAATTAACTACCCAATTAATTTTAATTAAAAGCTAAGATCCCATTGAGCTTCTATCATCGCATCAGTTGATCTGCTAGAGATGATAGATCCAATAGGTAGGTGACGTTCAACAATTGCATTACAAGTGCAAGTCTTAGAGGTATGGGACTTCATGGCACCTAGTGAACAAGCATCTAGGGTCAAGTGGCATGTTTGTCGCATCTTCGCCTCGAGTCAAGGTCTCACCGTTAACCCGATTAAGTCATCCAATGTGAAATCATTTCAAAATAGCTCTAGGTCTCACGCGTAGAGAATAATGACCTCGGATCTAAATTCAAACCACGTCTCACGTGAATTCAAAAGTAGAAGCAAGTGATTTGCAACCGATTGGACGGCGTGACTTAAATTTTAGGTATGGAAAAAAATTTGTTATAAAATTTTATTAAGATATGAATGAATCATGTACTTCATTCATACCACTTCAAAAGTCGGTTTAATAAGAGGTAAAAACAATTAGCGATTATTAAATTATAAGTTTCAAATCATATTTAAACTTATGTATTAATCTCAAAAACAAGTTTAAATTAATTTCATAATCATAGATGATAGAACTGTAATCATCGATGATTAACTAGTAATCATAGATGATTAAACAGTGATCATAAGTGATTAAGCAATAATCATCGATGATTAACAAGTAATCATTGATGATTAAAATTTTGGATGTTTTAATGTTTGTGTAAAAATCATATTTTTAGTTGTTTATTATTTGTATCATATAGAAATTATTTCACAACCACAAACATTTAATAAAACATGCAACACATTTTGTGCAAACCTCGACCGATGAAATCCTAGGTTCGGTCACGTGAGTCATCACGACGGACCGAAAGGTCAAACTAGGGGACGGGCCAACATTAACCCAATGAGCTCCCACTTGCTCCAAGACATTCTTGAGCAAGTAGAGACCAAAACTTGTGAAAAATTGCAATCTGCCAGAAAATTCCAGCAGACTTTGAAGCTCGAAAAGTCACTGAAGGAGTCTTCGATAGTCTTCCTGACCTTCTGTAAATTTGTAGCCCACGACTTTGCAAGCATTTTAGGCTTTTGAATCGCCCAAAACGGAGTCCGTATGCCACTGGAAAACCTGTTTTCGTACAGCCCTCGTGTTGATGACGGAAATTTGTTGTTTTCTTCATTTGTCTTCAATTTTGGTCAACAATTTACAATAAAAACAAATAAAGAAAGACAATCTATTCTATTACTTTTACATTACAAATTGCCCCAAAAAAAATGGCACCAAAATAAAAGAAAAAATTAAAAGATTACAACCAAATTTAGCCAAAAACACGGCTTTCCCAAAACAACCAAACATTCAACCACAATCAATCACAAGGTCTAGGTTTTCATCGGTTTGCACAAACAAGCAACAATTGACAAGGCTTTGGCTTGGGATATGACAAAAATACATGTTTTGCCATATCAAAATCGAAACTAAACAAGTAATTCCAAGCCAAATAATCAAAAATTTCAATAAACTAGATTAATTTTTTGATGTGTTTTTGTAATAAGTGGCAATTAGGGTTACAAAAAATCATATTTTTAACCCATATAAAAAATTGCGAAAAAATAAAGAAGCCTAGGGTTCTTATATTTGCCGTTCGGAATTAGGTTACCAAAAAGGATTGATTTAGCCACTTTTCACAAAAACTAGCTAATTATATGATTAATATAATGACTCGTGATACCACTAATGGTGATTTTCGGTTATAACAAGTAACAAACGCAGCGGAAAATAGTTTAATCACCAATGAACGGATCTTGATATCAATCATACAATTAAACTAATTAAATACAAAGAGTTAAGATGAATAAATCATACCCTAGAAGCCTTTGTATAATATGTATCGGGTGGAGATGTGGTACGACGGAAACCAAGAACTCCAACCGGGAATTCCTCCAAAGCTAGTCCACACAACACCTATGCAAGAACACCAAGGGATGCTAGTCCAATCTTCAAGCAAAGAGAACAAAAGTCTAGAGAGTGTGTGAAGGGGCGACGGCCGATTAGGGTTTCAAGGAGTGAGATATATCTTGCCCTTGATTCCCTTTTATTGACTTCCCATAATCACCTATGATTATTAACACTCTAGTCCCTATCTTTTGTTCCTTCTAGTTTGCTCACAATAAAGTTCTAATATTAACAATTAATATTATACTTTAATATATACAAGCATGTAGCTTATATTAATATGTAATGTAATTACCCTAATTACACTACATATCTTATGGTGTTAGGTGTTTTAGTGTGTGACCCTTTAGGCTCACAAACAACTAGCCATATAACTATATGTTATATGTGTGAAGCATATTCCAACAGCTAGTGGTTATAATAGTTCACGGGCCATTTGTATGAGTTATGGACACCAATTACGGTTTGTAATGGATACTTATAGGTTATTGGACATAGCTATTGGTTATAATCGTTCACGGGCCATTCGTATGGGTGTTGGACACCAATTACAATTTATAATGGATACTTGTAGGTTATTGGTCATAACTAGTGGTTATTAAGGTTCACGGGCGATTCATATGGGTTATGGACACCTATTACGGTTTTAAGTGGATACTTATAAGTTATTGGCCATTGCTATTGGTTATAATGCTTCACGGGCCATTAGTTTGGGTTATGGACACCAATTACGATTTAAAATAGATACTTATAGGTTATTGGTCATAACTTGTGGTTATTAAGGTTCACGGGCCATTCGTATGGGTTACAAACACCTATAACGGTTAACATGGATACTTATAGGTTATTTATCGTAGCTAGTGGTTATAATAGTTCACGGGCCATTCGTATGGGTTATGGACACCAATTACGGGTTGTAATGGATACTTATAGGTTATTGGTCATAGCTATTAATTATAATGGTTCACGGGCCATTCATATGGGTTATGGGCACCATTTACGATTTATAATGGATATTTATAGGTTATTGGTCATAGCTAGTGGTTATAATGGTTCGCGGGCCATTCGTATGGTTATGGACAACAATTACGGTTTATAATGGATACTTATAGGTTATTGGTCATGGATAGTGGGTATAATGGCTCACGGGTCATTCGTTAGGGTTTGGACACTAATTACAGTTTAAAATGGATACTTATATGTTATTGGTCATAACTAGTGGTTATTAAGGTTCACGGGCCATTCGTATGGGTTATGGACACTTATTACGGTTTATAATTGATACTTATAGGTCATTTGTCATAGCTAGTGGTTATAATGGTTCACGGGCTATTTATATGGGTTATGGGCACCAATTACGGTTTGCTAATGGATACTTATAGGTTATTGGTGATGGCTAGTGGCTATAATGGTTGACGGGTCATTCATTTGGGTTACGTATACCAATTAGGGTTTAAAATGGATACTTATAGGTTATTGGTCATAACAAGTGGTTATTAAGGTTCACGGGCAATTTGTATGGGTTATGGACACCTATTACAGTCTAAAATGGATACTTATAGGTTATTGGTCATAGTTATTGGTTTTAATGGTTCACGGTCCATTTGTATGGGTTACTGACACTAATTACGGTTTATATTGGATACTTATAGGGTATTGGTCATACCTATTGGTTATAACGGTTCACGGGCCATTCGTATGGGTTACGGACACCAATTACTGTTTAAAATGGATACATATATGTTAATGGTCATAACTAGTGGTTATTAAGGTTCACGGGCCATTTATATGGGTTATGGACACCTATTATGGTTTAAAATGGATACTTATAGGTTATTGGTCATAGCTATTGGTTATAATGGTTCACGGGCCATTCGTATGGGTTATTAACACCAATTACCGTTTATATTGGATACTTATAAGTAATTGGTCATAGCTATTGGTTATAATGGTTCACGGGCCATGCGAATGGGTTATTGACACCAATTACGGTTTATAGTGGATACTTATATGTTCTTGGTCATAACTAGTGGTCATTAAGGTTCACGGGTCATTTATATGGGTGGACACCTATTACGGTTTAAAATGGATACTTATAGGTTATTGGTCATAGCTATTGGTTATAATGGTTAACGGGCCATTCGTATGGGTTATTGACACCAATTACGGTTTTTATTGGATACTTATAAGTAATTAGTCATAGCTATTGGTTATAATGGTTCACGAGCCATTCTTATGGTGTATGGACACCTATTACAGTTAACATGGATACTTATAGGTTATTGGTCATAGCTAGTGGTTATAATAGTTCACGGGCCATTTGTATGGGTTATGGACACCAATTACGGGTTGTAATGGATACTTATAGGTTATTGGTCATAGCTATTGGTTATAATCATTCACGGGGCATTCGTATGGGTTTTGGACACCAATTACGATTTATAATGGATACTTATAGGTTATTGGTCATAACTTGTGGTTATTAAGGTTCACGGCCCATTCATATGGGTTATGGACACCTAGTACGGTTAACGTGGATACTTAAAGGTTATTGGTCATAGCTAGTGGTTATAATAGTTCACGGGCCATTCGTATGGGTTATGGACACCAATTACGGTTGTAATGGATACTTATAGGTTATTGGTCATAACTATTGGTTATAATGGTTCACGGGCCATTCGTATGGGTTATGGTCACCAATTACAATTTATAATGGATACTTGTAGGTTATTTGTCATAACTAGTGGTTATTAAGGTTCACGGGCGATTCATATGGGTTTTGGACACCTATTACGGTTTAAAATGGATACTTATAGGTTATTGGTCATTGTTGTTGGTTATAATGCTTCACGGGCCATTCGTATGGCTTATGGACATCAATTACGATTTAAAATGCATACTTATAGGTTATTGGTCATAACTGGTGGTTATTAACGTTAAGGGGCCATTCTTATGGGTTACAGACACCTATTACGGTTAACATGGATACTTATAGGTTATTGGCCTTAGTAGTAGGTTATAATATTTCACGGGCAATTCGTATGGGTTATGGACACCAATTACGGTTTGTAATGGATACTTATAGGTTATTGGTCACAGCTAGTGGTTATAATGGTTCACGGGCCATTCGTATGGGTTATGGACAACAATTACGGTTTATAATGGATACTTATAGGTTATTGGTCATGGCTAGTGGCTATAATGGTTCACGGGTCATTCGTTTGGGTTACGGACACCAATTACAGTTTAAAATGGATACTTATATTTAATTGGTCATAACTAGTGGTTATTAAGGTTCACGGGCCATTCGTATGGTTTATGGACACTTATTACGGTTTATAATTGATACGTATAGGTTATTGGTCATAGCTAGTGGTTATAACGGTCCACGGGCCATTTGTATGGGTTATGGACACCAATTACGGTTTATAATGGATACTGTTAGGTCACAACGACCCTGGATTGCTTATATAATTGATGTTATAATTAGACTTAAGAAAATTAAAGTGATAAACACAATATTAGAGTCAAATGTATAATTCCACTAAGTGTGGCTTGTTGCGGAATAACAAGGCCATTGATCAGTTAACAAGATATATGAATGAAGGCTTATAACCCATACAATATAAGATCTCTATGACGAATCGACGTCGACTATAACCCCTAGCCTTCCAAGCTAACGATGCGGGTTCGATTCCCACTACCCGCTCTATATCCTCTCTTATATATCCTCTCTTATATAGGTATTCTATTCTATCTACTATATATATTTATTCTATTCTATTATCTTACTATTACTATTATCTTATTAGATTTATAGATTATTAAATACTCTAATAGACTCTAATTAATACATCATTCATCATTGAATATACAATTCAAAAAGTTTATTACATAAATCCTACTATATTATATTCTTATCTAATATCTAATAAGTTTTATACCCATTTTATTTTAGTTTTTTTCAAATAAAAGATAATAAAGTAAAAATACCCAAAAACCACAATGAAAAGCGTCCATTGTCTAATGGATAGGACAGAGGTCTTCTAAACCTTTAGTATAGGTTCAAATCCTATTGGACGCAATTTTTTCCAGATATTTTTTTATACTTCGAAAAATAAATTTTCGAATTATTTGAATCCGAAACGCTTGAGTACCCTTTTTATTTTATTGAAAAAATTTAGGAGTGATCAATTTGTTCAGGCTACTTGTTCCTGAAGTATAAAACGTTCCCTCTGTTCCTGAATAGCTTCTTTCAAAATAGCTTCTGCTTCCTCGGTGAATATCTTGGTAGAAGATATTATTTCTTGAAACTGTGGTTTAATGGTTTTTAAGTAAGTACGTAACTCAACAAGAAATTTCCTTACCTTCCCAATTTCTAATGAATCGAGATAACCGTTTGTTCCGGTATAAATAGTAAGTATCTGTTCTTCTACCGCGAGAGGGGTGGATTGGGATTGTTTAAGCAATTCACGTAATCGTTGAACCCATGCCAATTGATTTTGAGTAGCTTTATCGAGATCAGAAGCAAATTGCGCAAAAGCTTCTAATTCTGCGAATTGTGCCAGTTCCAATTTTAATTTACCGGCTACTTGTTTCATAGCTTTAATTTGAGCTGCGGACCCCACTCTGGAAACAGAGATGCCCACATTAATAGCGGGTCGGATTCCAGCATTGAATAGATCGGCAGATAAGAATATTTATCCATCAGTAATTGAAATTACATTAGTAGGAATAAAGCCGAAACATCTCCCGATTGGGTTTCAACTATTGGTAAAGCGGTCATACTTCCTTCACCTAAAAGAGAACTTAATTTAGCAGCTCTTTCCAAAAGGCGTGAATGTAAATAAAAAACATCCCCTGGATAAGCTTCGCGCCCAGGTGGTCTTCAAAATAGAAGAGACGTTTGGCGATAAGCTTGCGCTTGTTTAGAGAGATCATCATAAATGATTGAAGTGTGTCGTTTAAGGTACATAAAATATTCAGCCAGAGCTGCTCCTGTATAAGGAGCGGGGTATTGTAATGTAGCAGGGGAATCCGCCGTTTCGGCTACCACAATAGTATATTCCATCGCGCCTCTTTCCTGGAAATTAGTAACTACCTGAGCCACAGAAGATGCTTTTTGACCAATAGCTACATAAACGCATATTACATTTTGGCCTTGTTGATTTAGAATTGTATCTGTTGCTACTGCTGTTTTACCGATTTGTCTGTCCCCAATAATTAATTCCCGCTGACCACGTCCTATGGGAATCATTGAATCAATAGCAATAAGTCCTGTTTGAAGAGGCTCATATACAGAACGTCGAGAAATAATCCCTGGAGCGGGCGATTCAATTAACCTAGATTGAGAAGATGAAATTTCACCTTTACCATCAATAGGTTTAGCCAAGGCGTTTATAGCACGACCCAAATAGGCCTCACTCACAGGTATCTCAGCAATTCTTCTTGTTGCTTTTACAGAACTCCCTTCTCGTATCAGCAAACCATCACCCATTAATACAACACCAACATTAGTCGATTCCAAATTAAGAGCAATGCCTATTGTACCCTCTTGAAATTCTACTAATTCACCCGCCATTACTTCATCAAGACCATGAATACGAGCAATGCCATCACCGACTTGAAGTACGGTACCGGTATTTACAATCTTTACTTCTCTATTATATTGTTCAATACGTTCACAGATAATATTACTAATTCCGTCGGCTTGAATGGTTACCATGAGTATTTCTTAATTCTTTTTTGAAAAAAATAAATAAATCAAAAATAATGCCTAAGGTAGAAGGACTAATCCGTTATTTGTTTTATCGCCCCCAATATCCCAATATTGGTACTGATAGTACGTAAATGTAACTCGTTGTTTAAACAACTATTCAGAGTTCCTAGAGCTCCTTGTAAGGCTTGTTGGAAAACCCGTTGTCGGACTTGATTACTGGCCTTTTGTTGTTTAAAATTTATAGTTTCATTTTTGTAATTTTCTAGTTGTTCCAAAGTCTTATAAGTGGAATCAATCAAATTCAATTTTTCTCGCTCTATCTAAGAGTATCCATTCACTCGAAACAGATCTGCGTCTATTTCTACTTTCCGTAAGCGAGCCCGCACTTTTTCCAACTGTTCAATGGCTCCCTCGCGTAATTCTTCTGAATTTCTAATAGTATTCAATATTCTCTGTTTTTGATTATCTAATAAATCACTTAATGAAAGTAGATTATCTTTCCATTCATTTCCAAAATTACATAATCCCTTCCCGAACCAAACATGAATCTTTAGATTCATTTGGCTCTCACGCTCAATGTAAATTCCCATATCTTTTTTGTTAATGTAAAATGTAATGAGCCTATCCTCTATTCTCTTGTCATATTCCAAAATGAAATCAAAATATCAAAAGGAATCACTAATCCAAGACCAAAATATTTACTTTTTTTAATACAAGAAGTTTTTCTTACTTTATACACAATACATAGGTCATCGATTCAGCATTGGCTAAAAAGAGGAGAAAATCCCCAATAAGTAGTTCAAATCATTTTATCGATATGAGTGTTCTTTATTGATAAAATAGTTATTTTGAAACTATCTCTATATTAACATAGTGGTAGAAAGAGTACCATGTTGCGTCTGGACTTCAAACAGTTTAGCTTTAACCATGTTCATGGTCCCAATTATTGGTTGATAGAGAATCAAAGTAGATTTTCCAATAAATTACGAAATGCTATAGTTCTTACATATGATTTCTGAATAAATTCAGAAGTAATTCGCGAAATCATGCACCCTTCCTTATTAGGTATAACTTTCCTAGTTATAACAGAAAAAGTACATCTGGTTGGATCCAGCCTATTCTTGAAATAAACAACTCGCACACACTCCTTTTCCAAAAAAGATCAAGACCCCAAGCACTACACTTAGATTTATTAGATTTGTTGCTAAAATATCGGTATTAAACCCGAAACTACCGGCGGATGGCCAGTGGCCCAAAGAAACGAAAGAATCGGTTACATTTTTCATATGATCTCCTCGTATAGATAGACTAAAAAATTGAACAGAGTTTTTTTTTTTGTATTACTTTGCCCTCTTTTTCTATATATATATATATATATATATATATTTCTAGTTCCCTACTTTCTAAATCGAATCAAAAATCTATTCGATTTAGAAATCATGAATTACCTCCTTGGTTGCAACCCCTCTTAAAAACTAAAAAAGGCCTACGAACACGAACGGGAAGGATGAAAGCGAGTTGGTATGCTAATTCTTCATCCGCAAATCAGCCCTTCCCGTGGGTTATTTTCTCAACGAATAAGTAATTTTAGGAATGAAATCTTTATTCGAAAAAGCAAAGCACAAGATTCGAAAAAGCAAAGCACAAGTCCAAGGCAATAAAATATGAAAAATCAAAATTTTTCATATTTCTAATATTAAACAAAAGGATTAGCAAATAAAAGTGCTAATGCTACAACCAGGCCATAAATTGTTAAAGCTTCCATAAAAGCTAGACTAAGCAATAAAGTACCTCGGATTTTTCCCTCCGCCTCGGGCTGTCTAGCAATACCTTCTATAGCTTGACCCGCAGCAGTACCTTGACCAACTTCGGGTCCAATAGAAGCAAGCCCTACAGCCAATCCAGCAGCAATAACGGAAGTGGCAGAAATCAGTGGATTCATGATAAGTTCCTCGTACCAAAAAAAAAAAGGGTTAATGATACATTCAACCAATGAACTATGACTTAATTATTCCATTGCTACGATTCATTCAGTCGAAGTAACCACGAACTTTGAATTTAAGCAATAACATTCTTTAATCATCAAAACTACTTTGATCTATCTTTTTTAGTTTCTCCCAAGAAACTCTTTGTGAATCCATACAACTATAGTTTTTCCGTTTCTTTGTCCCGAGCCGCTCCTTGAATTCTTCTCTTTTTTTACTGACCTCGTCCGTTTATTCATTCAACTCATAGTCATAGATCAGAGAGAAGGACTTCATATAGAATGCCCATCTACATTCACATTTGATTAGTAGGGCAAATTAGATATATCTTTAGCTCGTATATAACTAATCAATATCTAATATCACATATACAGGTCTTTATTTCACAATGTAAACCAACTCTTCCTTCATCTTCGATTCAATCGGATTTGATAAGGATAAGGATGCGTCTAACGGTTGACAAGCGTTAACTTATAGCTTAGCTATTCAATTCCATATATCTAGTTCGCTACGAACCATTTATGAATCCCCTTTTTATAAATTATCCTTTCCCCTCCCCCTTGCTTATCATTATCCCGCAACCTAAATTGATAAGATAATCAATAGATAAATTGATTAGGCCAAATCGTTGCATAGAAATCTAAGTTTTATGTGGTCAATCGTTGAATAAAATCAACTGAAAAAGGGTCTATAGAACATCCTTAATAACACGTCGTAATACCCCAATATTTCTTCGTCAAATTATGACGTTGAATAGTTCATATTCGGATTTGATGACCAATCTAAACTGAATTGAGTGGAAGGTATTATTATGATATAGTGAGGGAAGGTATTAATGGAGTAAACGGGAATTTTAGGAAAAAGATCTTTGGGATCTCTTTCCTTTTTTTGTTTCAATTCTATACTCTAATATCAATATCGAAATCTTTATTTTAATTTTTTTCTATGACCCTAGATAATATAGAGTGTAGTTGTATATTTTCATTCCCAAAGTCAATTTTTTTAGCTACCCACACATAGCCTTAGGTTAAACTAAAAAAAAGACTATTTATAAAACTAGTCAATGATGGCCCTCCATGGATTCACCTATATAAGTTGCGGCTAATGTTGCAAAAATAAGAGCTTGAATACCACTTGTAAATAATCCAAGGAACATGACAGGGATAGGAACCACTGAAGGTACTAAAGAAACAAGAACGACAACTACTAATTCATCGGCTAATATATTTCCGAAAAGTCGAAAACTAAGTGATAGGGGCTTTGTAAAATCTTCTAAGATGTTAATAGGTAAAAGAATTGGAGTTGGTTGAATATATTTCCCGAAATAACTTAATCCTTTTTTGGTAAGACCCGCATAGAAATATGCCACTGACGTGAGTAAAGCTAAAGCAACAGTAGTATTTATATCATTCGTGGGTGCGGCTAACTCCCCGTGAGGTAATTGTATTATTTCCCAAGGTAAAAGGGCGCCTGACCAATTAGAAACAAAAATAAATAGAATTTATTTATAGTGATCTCTATTTATAGTGTTATAGAGATCTTACAGAAAGGCAAGGAGTAGTGGAAGGACTGAAGTATGGAAAGTGGCCGAGATCAAAGGGATTTGATCTGGTCATGTAAACATGGAAATGTTTACTCAGTCCTTCTACTCAGTATTGGATTTCAATACTGAGTTCCAATACTGACTGGCCAATACTGCCCGCTCAGTATTGCACCGAGACTTAGCTAATTTATTCTACAAACTATTCTTAGCTAGTCTAGGTTGTCTTGTTATCTTAAGATCCCAAGGGGTAAGGCTTTTTGCCTTAACAATCTCCCCCTATCTAATGATAACAAGACAATATTACAAAGAGAAGCACAAAAATAAAGTTGCAGAGTCTTCTTCTTCATTTTGTGTTAATGGCTTCATGCTCATAGAAGACTTCTTGCTTGATGTGGACAAACTCATCTTTCTTTTTGAGTTCATCTCTTCTGTTCCATAGTACAGCAATAATCTTCTTTCTTAACCAAGCATCCTCCTTCTTGGTTATCATCCACTTCAATCAAACCACATGATTGATGTGAGCTTTTTGCAAGTCTGCCTCTATAATAAAACATTCCCTATCCTCTAAGTCAGTATACATATATCTAGAGGTAGGATATATTGTGCTCTTTCTATCCTGAAAGACAAGATTAGGAGGGACAGTTTATTGTTTAAATACATCAAAGGTATTGAGACATTCTGGTCGATTGTTTTTATAAGCTTCAGCATACAAGATCCCCTTTTCAAAGCACACAGCAGAGACAGCACATATTTCATCCAAGACTACTTGAGCTACAGCTAATCTAAAAGGCATTTCCTTGATCAGTGTTGTGATCTTGATCCAATCCTGAAGCCCCATATTCTGAATATCATGAAGATAAATCTTCATTGGAGGACTAACCAGTCCAGTGCAAGTAGTAACTATTGTTCCTTCTGCAGGCTTGACTGTTACATTGTTAACATCAATGTTTAGCCAGTATATGTCTCTCACACTAAGGAACCTTTTGTTTCTCAGTATATCCATCCTACTTGATTTGTACCAGGCTCTTTCAGCAACTACATTCCAATACTGCTCACGTAGTTCAGAGCCTTTCTTCTTTGTTCTTTGATGCATGGAAGGAATACCAGTTTCAGGATCAGTATCAGGTTCATCTTTCATGCCCAACTCATGCTCATAAAAGAACTTGGTTGTCTCTTCTTTAATTTGTTGTGCATTCTTTGTTGGATCCTGCTCATGATCACTTGAGATAATGTGAACATGTCTTCTTCTTCTTGTAACTAGAGGAGCTGGTTCCTCACTTGATTCAGAAGACAGCACAACATTGAACATTTTACTTTTTGGAGGTTGTCTTCTTCTCGTTACTAAATAATCTTTTGGATCTTCAGGAGGCTCTTCATTATTCGAGGATGTTGATGAAGAGCTTTCTTTATCTGCCATATCCAGTGCTGAATTGTATAAGTTGTGAATTTGCACTGAATTTGGTTCTTCATCATCTGACAGTTGGATCTGCTCATGTCTGTCTAGGAATGATAATATTCTATTTCTTGTTCTTTCGTACCTAAACATGAGCCTTTGAACCTGAGCAGAGGGCTCCCCGAAGTAGTAGGCTCAGTCTGTGGTTGTTGAGTAGCAGATGGTTCAGTTTGAGCATGTTGTTGTTGAGGTTGATCTTCATTAAGTTTTCTTCTTTTCTCCCCCTGAGCAGATGACTCAGGTTGATCAACCTCGTCTTCTCTTTTTCTCTTCTCCCCCTTATTGTTATCATTTGATGGGGAAGGAAGAGGTTCACTATCACCACCTGCATCTCCTTGAGTATCATCACGAGTAGGAGATGACAGAGGTTCAGTAGCAGCATCATCATCTCCTTGATCTTCATGTGTGGGAGATGGCAACTGACTCTTCATTGTCTCCACTGTGTAGAGATGGTGGAGTCAGTGGAGGTTGTTGTTGTTGTTGGAGTAATGCAACTGACTCTTTTAGTGAGTCAATCTCATTGCTCATAGTTTCCATCCTGGCCAGTAATGTGTTCTGGGTGTTCTACAATGCCAGGATTTGATGCATGATTGTTTGTAGAGTAACTTGTTCAACATCTGCAATTGTATCCTGATGACCCTGCACAGATGGTGCTAAAGAAACATACAAAAATAACTGGTTAGTATTGTTTGGCTTATCAGATAGAATTTTGGTGTTGTTTAATTCTAAAATCATGTAAACAGAATTTGTGAAGTCTATATTTCATCTGGTTTATGATGAAATATTGTGGACTTGTATATAGCATGTGTAAGAAAATTTCAGTAAAAGTGAGTGTGATATTAGAGTAGCTCAATGTTGGTTTGGTCACTTTTTATGAAAGGTTTGGGTTTGGGAAACGAAGCCTGGGATATGCTTCTTTGTTATTTTCAATGTTTATTACTGGGTGTTAGAGTAATAACAGTAATGTGGCTTAAACCCCATGGTAAATATTTGGATAGTGTGGTTTTAGGGTTTGTGATCATTTCTTAAATCATGTGGTCCACCTTAACATAAGTTGGGCATGATAAAAGCAGCACCAGTGGGTGTTAGTATGACATCAAACACCATTGTCTCTTTAAATGTTGAGATAACCGTAGACTGGCAATGATCTATGGAGCTTGATGTATGAATTATGCATAGTAGCAGTGGGCTAATTATGATAGCCTAAAGAGGATGTATATTAAAAAAAATCGTTTGAGACTTTAGTCAGTATTGAGTTGGTACAGGCCAATACTTAGTGTTTGGTTTTGAAAAAGAAAATATATATATATATATATATATATATATATATATATATATATATATATATATATATATATATATATATAGAAGTGGGATCCGGTGAGGACACCTCAAAAAAATTTCAAAAAATTCCGAAAAAAATATATATAACTCACCATGATAATTACTACATTTGAGCAAAAAAAAAATTTCGAAAAAAAAATTATGATCCACTCTTTTTTGCGGATCATAACAATGATCCATATTTTTTTTGTGGATCATTATTATGATCCATATTTTTTTTTTGATCATTTTTGAAAAACTTTTTTTTTTTGGATCTTATAAGCTGTGATTTAGATATTTAAAAAAGAATTTTTTTTTGAAAAAAGTTTTTTTTGGATCATTTTTAGTGTTTTTTTTTAGTCCTCGCAGTCCTCACCGGAAAAAGAGTCCTCACCGGATCCGGACCCTATATATATATATATATATATATATATATATATATATATATATATATATATATATATATATATACATATATATATATATATATATATATATATACATATATATATATATATATATATATATATATATATATATATATATATATATATAAGGTTTAGGGTTTTATTAGAAATTTATACCTGATGCTTTTTCAGATTCCCTCCTTCCTTAAACAGAGGTCGGTGGTGGGTCATTAGTATATTGGTCTGAGCCTCCAGCACCCTCAGGACCTTGTTGTCCTCTTTCTTGAGCCCCTTCCAGATTATGTTGCTCATATTCAATTTCAACATCTAGTGGAACATGTGGTTCCATGATTGGTGGTTGGTGAGCAATGTGTTCTTGGTCGGGTTCTGGAAGGTTGTCCTGTGCAGCAATTTGGTGCTGCTCTTCCACTGAAGGTGTCATGTAGGATTGGTGTTCTGCAATACTGTCTCTGTGGACAGTGCTCCCATAATGACTGGACTCAATCTTCTTCGAGGTCGTCTTCGTATTATAAGTGGTTGTTGGATTGAGTCAGTATAACTTTCTTATGTAATATGGGGAGCATCAGGTTCTTCTTGATGTTTTTCATTGTGTTCTTCTTCTTGTACTGGTGGAGGTGGAACATCCTCCATTTCAACATCATCATTGGCATTATCCTCATCATCACCATTTTCATCATCATTATCATTATTTTCTTCATCAGTAGCATCATCATCATCATCATCCATGTGAGCATGTGCAATGGCCAACATGGTTACATTGAGTGGGGGTTCTTCCTCCCTAGGCTGATGGAAGAAGATCTTCTCGTGAATAGGAGGAAGATTTGCTCTTACTCCTTAAAATCATCATACATGTTGGCAGGCATTGATTCTTGAAAGATAATGGAAAGGAACCTGCAAAAAGGGACATTTGGATTCCGTTGTCTTGCTTGAATCAGTGAGGCCAACTCATTGAAGATCAGTCTTGCATAAACAGTGTGCCTATTGTTGTATATGGCATGTACCATTTGCATTTCAAAATAATTGATTTGATCAAGTGCCCCTGTTTTTGTGAGTCACGCAACTGATGATAGTTGAAATCATAATTCCCCACATGGGACCGAATTCGTGCCTCTTTATAGTACTTGTGGTGCTCTATCTTCCAATAAGAGGCAAAACTGATCGTGCAGTATCTCGATCAACGAACTCGTCATACTGGGCATGTGCAGGAAGTTGAAGATCTCTTCGAATAATTGCAGTTGACACGAATGCACGTCTTTGACCTCTGATCACACATCCTGCAATCATATCTGGGGAGTCCATTTCTGCGGTGTACCAGAATTCATAAAGCATTGCTGGATAAAGTTGAAGAGCATGAGAAATTGGGGTATGCCTCAGATACATAACCATTTGTCGAAACTGAGGGAATACCCAACCTTGAGGAATTTCAAAGTTTGTTGTTATATTGATCCTAGTGAACTTTGGAAGTTGATCTCGTTGAAAATCCTGTGCTGGTGCAATCAGGTCTGGGGCAATGAATGTGTAATTTTCCATGATCTGTGATTACAATATGAGAGTATACTTGCAAAGAGAGAGTGAAATAGTTAATTGCAGAGAGATTTGAGAATAGATAACGAAAGAAATGAAATTGAAATGAAATAAATGGTTATTTATACTTTAAAATCAATCATGACAGTATTGAAAGTAAAAACGGCGAAATGACAACCTTATCCTGTTCCAACGGTAACTTTTTAGAAAGGACAGTTACCGTTGGGGAGTATGAGTTTTTGTAACAGCATGAACAACTCCAGGTATGCCAATACTGAATTAAGTGTTAAAAAAAATTAAATTAAAACAAAATTTTAAAAATAATAAAAACATTTAATTTAATCTATGAATTAATAAAAAAAATTACAAAAATTTAAAATAATATACCAGACGAGCTATACTAAAATGGTTAGTGTCGGGTTAATACTAAAAAATTAGTATAAGAAAGAATTTTTAAGAACAAATAATTTCAAGAATTCAGCATTCCCAATTTTCCTGGAAAGTACATAAACGTCTCTTCTGAAAGAGGTTTAGTAAACACATCAGCCAATTGGTCATCTGGAGGGACAAAATCTACCTGAACCTTACCCTTTTCCACCTTATCTCGGATAAAGTGGTGTTTGATATTAATGTGCTTAGTTCTTGGGTGATGGACTGGATTTTCAGTGATAGCAATAGCACTTTTGTTATCACAATTAGTTGGTGTCTTTTTAATGTCAAATCCATAGTACATGAGTTGGTACTGCATCCATAAGAGTTGAGCACAACAACTTCCTGCAGCTACATATTCTGCTTCCACAGTTGAAGTTGCTACTGAGTTTGGCTTCTTGGATGACCAACCAACCAATCTTCCACCAAGGAATTGACATCCTCCTCTAGTACTTTTTCTATCCAACCTGCAGCCTGCATAATCTGCATCTGTTTACCCTTCAAGATTAAAAATCTGAGTCTTTGGGATACCAAAGACCCATGTTAGGAGTACCAGATAAATACCTAAAAATTCTCTTAACAGCTTTCATATGTGATTCTTTGGGATCAGCCAGATACCGAGCACAAAAACATGTTGCCAACATGATATCAGACATGCTAGCTGTTAAGTAAAGTATGGAACCAATCATACCTTGGTATGTGAATTGACATACTGGTTTACCAGTTTCATCCTTACTTATCTTATCCTGAGTACTCATAGGGGTGTGCATGGAAGATAAGTATTAAAATTTGTATTTCTTCAGTATGTCATGCACATACTTACTTTGGTTGAGAAAAGTGCCATCAGGCTTTTGATCAAGTTGTAAACCTAGAAAATAAGTAAGTTCTCCCATCATACTCATCTGATACTGAGTTGACATAATCTTTGCAAACCAATCACACATTGACTTGTCATTGGAGCCAAAGATAATGTCATCTACATATATCTGAATGAGTAAGATGTCAGGCCCTTTTCTTTTTGAAAATAAAGTTTAATCAATTTTACCTCGTGTAAATTTATTTTCAATAAGGTACTCAGACAGGGTATCATACCACCCATACAAAGCTTTATCAAGCTTGAAAACATGATTAGGAAATTTAGGGTCAACAAAAGTAGTTTTCCATTGAGAAAGGCACTCTTGACATTTATTTGATATACTTTGAAGTTCTTGAAGGCTGCATATGCAAGATACAATCTAATAGCCTCAATTCTTGCAACTGGTGCAAATGTTTCATCATAGTCAATGCCTTCCTCTTGCCTGTAGCCCCGAGCAACCAGTCTTGCTTTGTTCCTGATTACATCAACATCTTTGTCCATTTTATTTCAGAACACCCACTTAGTACCAATGATAGTTTTTCCAGTTGGGGGTGATACTAAGTTCCATACTTTGTTTCTTTCAAACTCTGTAAGCTCTGCTTGCATAGCTTCTACACAGTCTTCATCTATTAAACCTTCATTAGCTTTCTTGGGTTCCATGGTAGATAAGAAACTTGAAAAGAAACAAAAATTGGTAGTTTCCTGGGGTTCAAAGGTCAGTTTTCTTCATGTCTGTACTCCTTCTTCAACAAGACCAATAATATTTGTATGTGGATGGTCTTTGTGCTCCTTTAGATTTGTTCCTAAGGTAGCATTTGAAGTAGTATAACCAACCTCTTATTGGACTGATGGGTTGCCAGTCTAATACTGATTTGAGTTCTCTTCAGTTTTGGACTGCACAGGATGATAGGTTTCTTCATTTTGGAGATTTATAGTTGGTTCTTGTTGTGGATTGGATGTTTCTCCCTCTTCATATGTTGAGTGATTCAGATCAAGGTTTGAGAACTCAGTGTTGAGATTTGCAGAGTTGGAAACCTCAGTATTTGATGTAGTCTTGCCATACTGAGTTAAATCATGATCATCATCACTCATGTCAATAGAGACATGTGGAGGGTTGGTTTTGGGCTTCTCAGCATTGGAGTTTTCTTGATTACATAGAGTTTCAATATCATTTATATTCTCCTATGCTGAGGAAGAATGCTCATCCATATTATCATCAAAGGTCACATGGATTGATTCTTCTATCACCTTTGTAGATAAAACATACACTCTGAAAGCCTTTGAGCGTGGTGAATAGCCCATAAATATGCATTCATTTGCTTTGGGAGCAAATTTGTTGAGATTCTATCTGGTACTAAGTACAAAACATTTACTCCCAAAGATGTGGAAATACTCCACATTAGGAACTCTGCCATGGTATAACTCATAAGGAGTCTTGAGGTGTCTCTGGTCTACAGTGGCTATATTCTGTGTAAAGTTTGCACAGTTTACAGCTACTACCTAGAAGCTCAATGCCAGTCCAGCTTGGCATAACAAAGTTCTTGTAGCTTCAATTAGTGTTCTATTCATTCTTTCTACAACACCATTTTGTTGTGGTGTGTAGGCTGCAGAGAAATTTTGTACAGTACCCTTGTCTTCACAAAAACTTGCCAGTATCGAGTTCTTGAATTTAGTACCATAGTCACTTCTAAGTTGATTGACCTTGGTACCCTTCTGGAGCTCTTCTTGTTTAATAAATGCAATGATTTCTAAGGTAGCATCCGATTTTGACTTCAAGAAGATGACCCAAGTGTATCTTGAGAATTCATCAACTAAGACCAGAGTATAGATCCTTTTTCCCAGTGATGGAGTACTAATGGCGCCAAAAAGATTCATATGTATCATAGCAAGAGGTTCATTTATGGAGTGATTAACTTTAGACTTAAATGAACTCTTCTTCTACTTGCCTATTTGACATGATGTGCATAACTTATCTTTAGAATAAGTAATTGTGGGCAACTGTCACACCCCGCCAAAAAATGAGTTTTACTTCATTTAAAATGTTTTGCGGAAGAACGAAGGTGTAACGTTCATGACAACATAGCAAAAATTAAGTAAACAAACAACCACGCAATGACGAAAAATAAAGGTTTGTTTCACTTTCCAAAAGTAGAAAGTTTCCAAAAATAGTAAGTTTCCTAAAATAGAAATTGTTTGAAATGAAATGATTGTTCATAAACTTAATGTTTTAATCATGGCTCACGACAATCCCAATGCTCATATCCTCCAAACTCCACTGCACCTAATTACCTGGAAAAACATAAATAGTAAAAGGGTCAACAATAATGTTGAGTGAATCCACAGGGTTAAAGTAAAGTGTAAGGTAAAGTAAATGTTTTTGCTACTCAAAATGTTTGTTATGAAAATGGGTTTATGACTGAAAATGTACAAGGTTCCACACTCATATGATATGAGAAGTAAATATGAAAAGTGAAGTCTAATTGTAGAATATCTACAATTACTAGTTTTGTTTATGAAAATGTGTTGAACAAGTTGTTATGTTTGACATCGCATGAACTGTTATCCCCAACAGGTAGCTAGTCTATTGAGTTAATATACCAACCCCTAAGTCCACAATCAACACTTCAACTCCAGTATGTTATGTTATTTTATGGATATACACTCCCGGAAATGTCTTGGATAAACCAAGTAATGATCAAACGTTGTTGGGAGGATGAGTGTCAGCCAATAGTACTATCTGCATATCCATGGTCTAGATCCACTAGCTAATGATTGCTGGTAACCTTAGTCCGGTATAATAATTGTTTGTCATGCCAATGCGATAATGAAAATGTATAGATGTTGTTGTACAGTCATAGTAAAACAGTAGCAGTTGTGTTTATGTTTTCCACCCCAAAGTTTATAAAAACAGTAAAAGAGAAAAGGGGTCTGTGGACTCACCTGGCAAAGCTTAGCGACAAATACTTAAGACAAAGGAATCCTTTGGATACTCCTAGCTTCCTAAAAGATTTAACTAATGATTAGACTAAGCTAACACAGGCGATTCTATATACGATATAAGTTAAGCATTATGTATTTCATGTTATGTTTTATGTTTTGTGACATCGAATGAATTTGGGTTATTGGACCTTAATAGGTCGAAATGAAATGAAATGAAATGAAATGGACTTCGAAATGAAATGAAATGAAATGGGCTTGGGTTAGGCTTATTGGGCCTAGATTGGGCCTATTGGGCCTAATGGGCTTAATGGCTTAATGGGCTTAATAGGCCATTGGGTTGGGCCACTTGGGCCTCTTATTGGGCTTAGGTCCACTTAGATTGGGCCATGGATTGGGCTTTGGTCCAATTGGGTTCGGTTTGGTTAGGTATGGGCCAAAGGTTTGGGCTTTGGTCCAAATGGGCTTGGATACTAATGGGCCAACTAAGGTTTGGGCCCGATGGACTAAACTAGATCGATATGGGCCAAGTACGGGCCTTGGCCCGATTGGGTATTCGGGTTTGGGTACACGGTTTGGGTCAAGATCCGGCCTTGACCCGGTTTGACTTATTAGTCAACATTAGTCAAAATTAGTCAACAAAAGTCAACACTTGGGTTCTAGATTTCGGCTAGGGTTTAGGGTATACTATAATTCGGTCAACCAAAGTCAACTATGGTCAATCTAGCTATCAATTGGTCAAATAATCAATCATGGAAGTCGATTAGGGTTAGGGTTCGGCTAGGGTTTGACCTAGGGTTGGCCGAATGGCCAAAACCCTACGGGTTCTAGCTAGATCGAGTCTAGATCGGCTTGATCAAGGTTTGGGTGTATAGATCGGGTATAGTTCGAGTCTAGGGTTCTAGATCTAAGGTGTTTCGGTCATTCTAGGGTAGATCTAGGGTTCTCGGAAACGAATCAAGGCAAGGAATACAACAATCAACGATTCACTATCAAGGGACAATGCATGCTACGGTTTATGGGTGTTTAGGGTTTATACCGAGACCAAATGGCCTTGGCCATGGTCTCGGGTTCAAGCTACAAACCGAAACAATCAAAGAAGGAACAAGAAAGAAGGTTTTTGTATCATACCTTGGGATCTAGTCGAACAAGATCAAGAAACCGAGAAGAGGAAGTGTGCGGATTGCTTGATGATCGACGAACAAGGGGGGTTTCGGTTTTGGGGTTTGGCCAAATACACAAGGAGCAAAGTAGGGTTTAATGGTTGGTTTAAGCAAGGTATTTATAGGATAAGCATCTAGGGTTTAGAGTAGAGTTTGAGTGATACAAGGATTCATTCAAATTGTGGATGAATAGGATCAAACAAAATTCAACCTCACCCCTAAGAGGGTTCGGCCGAATGGAGTAGGCAACAAGCAAGGTAAGGCCGGCCACATGGTGGTCGGTCAAAAGATCAAGGTGTCGGCTTAGACGGTTTATTCAATTCGAGTCACGTTTGATTTAATTTGTTACGTTTATTGTTTAACCGAGAAAGTTATTGTTTTAGAAATGATTTTAGCTCAAAGTGTGTCACCATAAGTAAATAAAATATTGTATTGACCAAAATAGTCAAACACTAATGTATGGTGTAAAATATGTATGTTTGTTGTGTGTAAGGAATGCCAAAAATAGAAATGTCTAAAAATAGAAACTTTCTATATGAGGAAAGTTCTAGAAATGAAATGAAGTTACATACCAGAAATATCGAGTTGTCACAGCAACCCTCTCACCAACTTCTTACTACTGAGCTCATTAATGTTTCTGAAGTTGATATGAGAAAGCTTCTTGTGCCACATCCAGTTCAGCTTTGGATTGACTTTTGAAAGCAGGCACACTCTTATGATCGGGTCAATTTATGAAAGATTAACAACATAAACACCTTTTTCTCTTCTGGCAATAAGAACAAGTTGTCCTTTTTCATTGTAGCTAATGTCTGCAATCTTTCTGAATCTTGCTTCCTTGTCATCATCACACATTTGACTGATACTGAGCAGATTGTGTTTTAGACCCTCTACATAGGCAACCCATTTAAAAGTAATGTTGCCACCTTTAATCTCCCCATAACCCTTTGTCTTTCCTATTGAATCATCCCAAAACCTGACAAAAGGACCCTTCTATGGTGTGTAGTGTTGAAGGTATTCCATACTGCCAGTCATGTGTCTTGAGCAGCCACTATCAAGGTACCAATTTTTATCACCCTGCACAAGACACAAAATAAAGATTAGTTCCTTTTAGGTACCCATTTAAAATTGGGACCTTTGGTAGGGTTAATGTGTTTATCCTTCTTAAACTTAGTTTGTGAGGGAGTCAGTATCACTTTGAAAAACTAGTATTGGTTTCAGTTGTGGCACTGACTGCGGATCCCTCCTTTTCTTTGGTACTGAGAAGTTAGGATTTGAGAGTTTATTTCTAGACTATTCTCCTTTATGTCCAGTATGATGACACCTATAACATTTTCTAGGTCTGTTCCTGAACAAGTTTTCATAAGGGATTTTTGAAAACTGTTTCTCTTTTGGATGATCAGTATTGGTCAATTTTGCAAACTTTTTACTTCAGTTTTTTAGTTGATCACCAAGAGTTTTAAAAAAACTGATTTTCTCATATTTAGGTATAGGTTTGACATCCTTTTTAATAGGCTTTTGAGGAGAAGAGTTTTTCTTTTTATTTGGTAAAGATGTCTGCTTTTGTTTAGACTTCTTATCTTTACCATTTGAAGACCCTGTTGAAGTGGTTTTTGGTTTAGATTCTCTTATTAAAATAACAACTTTTACAGGCTCTTTGGATTTTTGAGTATCTGAATCAGATGTTCTAGCAACTTCAGTATTAGAGTTCTTTGTAGGTGTAGAAGTTGTGTCATTCATTGTTTTTAATTTTTTTTTTCAGAGTATGGAATAATATTGAATAACATTTCAAAAGTCGGAACAACTGAAGTGTCATACTGATCTACACTAGGTTCAGTATCAGAATTTTCTGTAACAAGAAATTCAATACTGAGTTCTTGTAGTTCAGTATACCACCTAGAACAGATAGATTGATCTATAGGTCGATCAAAAATACTTTTATCCTCTTTATCTGAATCAGTTTGACATCCAGTTTTAGATAAACTTTTAGATTTAAGAAAATTAATAGGATTCATAACTGAAATTTCTTCAAATAAGTCAGCAAAATAATTTCTTTTTTTAAACTAGGGATCAACACCAAGTGCAGCCATCACATTATCAGGAAATTATTGATTTAAACATTTATTAAGCGTTATTGATAGATTTCCCCATGATTTGCACTGATTTTCAATTTTTTCTTTTTCAAGTTTGTGCAAATGGGCTTTATCAGCTAATCTTTGATTCATTTCTTGTAAGTTTAAAACATCTAATTCGAAATCTTTTAATCTTGCCAATTTATCTAAATTTCATTATTTATCTTTTTAAGTTGAAGAATTGTTAGTTTTCAAGCCTTTTCTTTCTGTACTAAAGTTTTAAGATCAACAATCATATACTCAAAAATATTTTCTTTTTCATTAACTGAATAAGTTTGAAAGGCACTTACCTTGTACACCTGAGTGGAATCCCAATCACTGTGGACACTCATCCTCTTCCTCATCATCACTCAGTTCTTGAGGACTCTGTCAAAGGTGCCCTTCAAATCATCTTCAGTAAAAGCCATAAAGGCTTTGTTTTCCACTTCTTCCTCATCATCACTCAGTTCTTCATCCATCCAAGCTTCTGAGTAAAGTGCCTGAAGAGGTGCTCCATTTCCTATTGCACCTTTGCCCTTGCTCCAGTTCTTCAACTTCACATACTTATCCCTATACCGTTTACACGGTATGCAATCTTGTCATTCTGATCAGTTATAGTGTGACAGTTGGCAGCAATATGACCAGACTTTCCACACATGTAGCATAGACCAAATCTGGGGTCAGTATTGGAAGAGCTAACACCAAGCCTCTTCTTCTTCAACTGATCCAGCTTCATAAAAATTAGAGCCATTTGGGTTTCCAGCTCTTCTGCCTTATCTTCATCAAGATCAACTTTTGGCTCATCTGGTTCAGTGACAGTATAGGCTTGTTGCACTGGTTTGACAATTAAGGCCATGCAAGTGGAAGTCTTGTCAGTTTTCTTCAAGTTGATCAGTCTAGCAGCATTATTCTCTTCATGATTCAACATTAAGCCATACAAGGTTTGAAGAGTGTATGTCTCAATGTTGTTAGCAGTATTGACAAAATTTGTCATGTCAAGGAATTGTTGAGGAATACTGTCCAGAAATTTTTGACAGAGTTCTTCCCCTTCCTTCACAATACCAACACTGATAAGATCATGAACAATAGTATTGAACCTATTGTAAAGAGAGGTGATGTCTTGTAACGTCCTGAAATTTTAATAATTAAATAATAGTAATTTAATCGTCATATTTAAATTTAAAATGAATAATTAGTAAATTAATTATAATGAGTTAGACGGTTCATATTATTTAGACGTTTTATTTATTTGGACACGTTAACATTTAATAGACATTCGTATGTTACTAAAAATAATTATTTAGTTCGTCTCGGTTTTGGACCGGTTAGTTATTTGTAAGAGTTGAGTAATATTTTTTTGTGTCGGGCCGGCCAAAGGCCAAGGCCGAATCTTATGTTAAGTTCTATTTATTTTGGGCTTAAAACCTAATAAGAGTTATGGGTCCATTAACTAATTAATTAAACCTCTAAAAACCCTATACCCTTATTAATCTTCTCGGCTAAACCCCAAATCGCCTCACCGTCTTCGAAGGTGCAAAGATAACGATCCAACAGGGGACTAGCAAACCACGTGGAGGAAGCAAGTACAAACAGGTGGTGGTGCAAAAGAATGTCAAGGCAGTGGGTATCTTTTCTTTTTATTTTTCTTTTTTTTTACTAGTCGGTTGTTCATGTGGATCAAATCCTTCTTATTTTTTTGTGTAGCAGATTGTAGAGAAAAAATTGTTAGGTGTGATTTATTTTCCAACCAGATTGTCGACGGGTGATAGTTTTGGTGTTTCGGGTATTTCCTTGTGATCGAGTTTTGTTCGTAGGGTATAAATCCTAACTCTTTATTTTATAGTTTTGAGTTATCTAGTTTTGACCGAGCCTTAATTGGGTTTTTTGTCGATTGATGTTGCGTGTTAGCAATTTTGTAGTAATTAAAATTTATATTTATAGTTGTGATTAAGCTTCGAGTATTGAGATTTAGTTGTTAAACTGTTTTTTTTTTTTTTTTTACACAAACCGTTTTCATTTTAATCACAATAAATTTTTGTTTATTGGATGATTATTTTATTGTTTATTGACCGGGTCTAGTTTATTCTGTTTTGGTACCATTTGTGATTGTTTCGGGTTGGGTAAACCTTTTGTCAATGGCTAGACGTTTTATTAATCGGAAAACCCGGAAACCGAACTTTTAGTTTCTTGGTTTCCTTAAACCGGAATGTTTTACTAAACGAGTTCATTAGATTTTTGTGAAAATAAGCATCTGTGATAAAAAAGGGTTTTCGGGGATGCTGGGTGCCTCGGGAATAAATGGGTTGACGTCGGGATTCAAAACGGGTTTTAGACGTCGTGCTGAATTTTCTAACAGAATCTGTAGTCTGAGTTTGAGTCCGTTTTTACCACACTTAAATACGTTTCTTGATTTTTGGCCCGCGATGGTCTCTAGTTTTCTGAGTCTACTTTCAGTTTCCGCTGACGGCTCGTCAATCTAATTTACCATTTAAAAGATATCACTGTTTTTGTAAATAATTTTGAGCCGAGTTTTAATCCAAGTCTTGTGATGCATTGTAGGATCCTTTAGGAGCTGAGTTTTGACCTTTGTGTGTGCGTACCCAGGACTTCTAGGAGCTTTCGATTATTGAGGTGGGTGATCTCACTCTAAACTTGCACTTACATTTGATTCATGATTACGTGCTATATGTTATGAATTGTGATTGATTGAGCTGAGCGTGTTGTTGTGAATGATCTGTATACTTGAGTTTTGATTATGAGTTGTTATGCACTTGGGTGGTGCTATGTGGTTATATATCTATGAGATGATATACTTGAGCTTGAGGTGTTAGTTTTATATGAGTACATGTTGTAATGGGTCAACACGTTAATAAAACTAACTAACTATATTTGAGATTCATGAGGTAGCCAACTCTTCCCGAGCCAAGTATAATTCACGACTGTCAGCGTGGTACTGCGGGACACTGGTGGGTGTTGGAAGGGGGTGCTAGTGACGAGCGCGAGAGCAGGGGCACGCGTTGTGGATTCGTCACGGCATTGGCGAACCAATTGAAATTTAATAAAAGGCCTAATAATCGAGAATTGAGTAGAGTCTTTAGGGATCACTTATGTGGTGTGGATTGTTTGTATGTGTATGTTTAGTGTTGATTATTCACTCAGCGGTGGCTGACCCCAAACACTCCCTCCCATTTTGCAGGTACTTGAGCAAGTGCATTGGATGAGCTGTTACTCGATGAACTTTTATGGATTTGGATTCCAAACGTGTATTTGAGTCAAAATTATTTAAAACAATTATTTTATTTTTTCCGCATTTAAAAACCATGAGACGGTTTATTTTTTTTATGATGGGACCGTTTGTTTACTTGTACTTTTGGGGGAAAAGGATTATTTTATTTATTTAAAATTTTTTATATTTCCCCTGATTTTTGGGATGTTACATGTCTTCATTTTGATTTGAGAAGAAATTTTCATACTTTCTTCTCATGTTGCTTTTTCTTTGCAACTTCACCTTTGTTGAGCCTTCATAGGTGATAATCAAGCTATCCCATATAGCTTTGGCTGTAGGTAACTGCATAACTGCAATCAGTATCTCTTTGGTAACTGCATTACCAATCACACCTTTGGCTCTTGAGTCTAAACTGAACAGAAGACGATCAGTATCAGTCAAAGTATGCTTCAACTTTGGAATGGTTCTTGTGGATGCATGAGCATTATCAGTAGCTGCAACGGGTTCCACAGTTTGTGTATTGATGGGACCATCAGATAGTTTGTGAGCATTTCACAATGGATTGATTCAAGATACCAGTGGGCTTTCAATTTCCATTGATGGAAATCTTTTCCATCAAAGATTGGCAGACCCTTTCCGGACATGACTGGTGCAATGATTGAAGAGATTTTTGTTTTTGAAGGTTGGGTAGGGTAGATATAGGGAATGGCTGCCAGGGTAATAGATCGACTAAATAAAGATTAATTTTTCTTCTCTGATACCAGTTTTTTGATCACACCAACCCTGGATTGCTTGTATAATTGATGTTATAATTAGACTTAAGACAATTAAAGTGATAAACACAATATTAGAGTCAAATGTATAGTTCCACTAAGTGTGGCTTGTTGCGGAATAACAAGGCCACTGATCAATTACAAGATACTTGAATGAAAGCATAAATTGGTGAGTACTTCTTTTCCAAGTGATCTCTATTTATACTGTTATAGAGATCTTACAAAAAGGCAAGGAGTAATGGAATGACCGAAGTATGGAAAGTGGCCGAGATCAAAGGGTTTTGATCTGGTCACGTAAACATGGAAATGTTTACTCAGTCCTTCTACTAAGTATTGGATTTCAAGACTGAGTTCCAATACTGAGTGGCCAATATTGCCGACTCAGTATTGCACCGAGACTTAGGTTATTGGTCATAACTAGTAGTTATTAAGGTTCACAGGATATTCGTATGGGTTATGGACACCTATTACGGTCTAAAATGGATACTTATAGGTTATTGGTCATAGCTATTAGTTATAATGGTTAACGGGCCATTCGTATGGGTTATTGACACCAATTACGGTTTATATTGGATATTTTTAGGCTATTGGTTATAATGGTGCGCGGGAGATTCGTATGGGTTACAAACACCAATTACGGTTTAAAATGGATACTTATATGTTATTGGTCATAACTAGTGGTTATTCAGGTTCACGGGCCATATGGGTTATGGACACCTAATACGGTTCAAAATGGATACTTATAGGTTATTTGTCATAGCTATTCGTTATAATGGTTCACGAGCCATTCGTATGGGTTATTGACACCAATTACAATTTATATTGGATACTTATAAGTAATTAGTCATAGCTATTGGTTATAATGGTTCACGGGCCATTCGTATGGGTTATGGACACCAATTATGATTTATAGTGGATACTCATATGTTATTGGTCATAAATAGTGGTTATTAAGGTTCACGGTCCATTCGTATGGTGTATGGACACCTATTATGGTTAACATTGATACTTATAGGTTATTGGTCACAGCTAGTGGTTTTAATAGTTCACGGGCCATTTGTATGGGTTATGGACAGCAATTTCGGTTTGTAATGGATACTTGTAGGTTATTGGTCATAGCGATTGGTTATAATCATTCACGGGCCTTTCGAATGGGTTATGGACAACAATTACGATTTATAATGGATACTTGTAGGTTATTGGTCATAACTTGTGGTTATTAAGGTTCACATGGATACTTATAGGTTATTAGTCATAGCTAGTCGTTATAATAATTCATGGGTCATTCGTATGGATTATGTACACCAATTATGGTTTGTAATGGATACTTATAGATTAATTGTCATAGCTAATGGTTATAATGGTTAACGGGCCATTCGTATGGGTTATGGACACAAATTACGATTTATAATGGATACTTATAGTTTATTGGTCATAACTAGTGGTTATTAAGGTTCACGGGCAATTCATATGGGTTATGGACTCCTATTACGGTTTAAAATGGATACTTATAGGTTATTGGTCATAGCTATTGGTTATAATTGATCACGGGCCATTCATATGGGATATGGACACCAATTACGATTTAAAATGGATACTTATAGGTTATTCGTCATAACTAGTGGTTATTAAGGTTCACGGGTCATTCGTATGGGTTACGAACACCTATTACGGTTTACAGGGATACTTATATGTTATGGGTCATAGCTAGTTGTTATAATAGTTCACAGGCCATTCGTATGGGTTATGGACACCAATTACGATTTATAATGGATACGTATAGGTTATTGGTCATAGCTAATGCTTATAATGGTTCACGTGCCATTCGTATGTTGTATGGACACCTATTACGGTTAACATGGATACTTATAGGTTATTGGTCATAGCTAGTGGTTTTAATAGTTCACGGGCAATTTGTATGGGTTATGGACACCAATTACGGTTTGTAATGCATACTTATACGTTATTTGTCATAGCTATTGGTTATAATCGTTCACGGGCCATTCGTATGGGTTATGGACACCAATTTCGATTTATAATGGATACTTATATGTTATTGGTCATAACTTGTGGTTATTAAGGTTCACGTGCCATTCGTATGGGTTATGGACACATATTATGGTTTGTAATGGATACTTATAGGTTATTGGTCATAGCTATTGATTATAATGGTTCACGGGCCATTCGTATGGGTTATGGACACCAATTATGATTTATAATGGATACTTATAGGTTATTGGTCATAGCTAGTGGTTATAATGGTTCACGGGCCATTCTTATGGGTTATGGACAACAATTACGGTTTATAATGGATACTTATAGGTTATTGGTCATGGCTAGTAGCTATATTGGTTCACGGGCCATTTGTATGGGTTACAGACAACAATTACGGTTTATAATGGATACTTAAAGGTTATTGGTCATGGCTAGTGGCTATAATGGTTCACGAGTCATTCGTTTGGGTTACGGACATCAATTATAGTTTAAAATGGATACTTATAGGTTGTTGGTCATAACTAGTGGTAATTAAGGTTCACGGGCCATTCATATGGGTTATGGACACTTATTACGGTTTATAATTGATACTTAAAGGTTATTGGTCATAGCTAGTGGTTATAATGGTTCACGGGCCATTTGTATAGGTTATGGACACCAATTACGGTTTATAATGGATACTTATAGGTTATTGGTCATGGCTAGTGGCTATAATGGTTCACGGGTCATTCGTTTGGGTTACGGACACCAATTACGGTTTAAAATAGATACTTATAGGTTATTGGTCATAACTAGTGGTTATTAAGTTTCACGGGCAATTTGTATGGGTTATGGACACCTATTACGGTTTAAAATGGATACTTATAGGTTATTGGACTTAGCTATTGGCTATAATGGGTCACGGGCCATTCGTATGGGTTATTGACACCAATTACAGTTCATATTGGATACTTATAGGGTATTGGTCATAGCTATTGGTTATAATGGTTCACGGGCCATTCGTATGGGTTATGGACACCAATTACGATTTATAATGGATATTTATAGGTTATTGGTCATGGCTAGTGGCTATAATGGTGCATGGGTCATTCGTTAGGGTTACGGACACCAATTACAATATAAATGGATACTTATAGGTTATTGGTCATAACTAGTGGTTATAATGGTTCACGGGCCGTTTGTATGGGTTATGGACACCAATTACGGTTTATAATGGATACTTATACGTTATTGATCATGGCTAGTGGCTATAATGGTTCACGGGTCATTCGTTTGGGTTACAGACAATAATTTCGGTTTAAAATCGATACTTATAGGGTATTGGTTAGTAAAGTTCACGGGCATTACGTATGGGTTATGGACACCTATTACTGTTTAAAATGGATACTTATAGGTTATTGGATATAGCTATTGGTTATAATGGTTCACGGACCATTCGTATGGTTTATTGACACTAATTACGGTTTATATTGGATATATAGGGTATTGGTCATAGCTATTGGTTATAATATTTCACGGGCCATTCGTATGGGTTATGCACACCAATTATGTGACAACCCTCGGAAACGGGTAGTTCTCGTAACACTGGATGTAACCGAGCACTTTTGTAAAACATTTCATCTATTAGGGAAAGCATTTATTTAGAATTTTGAGTCTATCTAAAATCCATACCATGTGTAGGTAGTACACATCTATTTATGCAAACGTCAGTTTGTCACCACTTTACTTAGTTGAAACCATACATCAGCGAGTTGGTGACATAACTGAAGTAAATTTGAACCGAGTCTCAAATGTTAATTTTATGTTTTCATAATGAAATATATATATATATATAACCAATTTAAATTGTATGAAAATAAAGCGCGAACCGCTAGCTATGTTAAAATATTGAATACGGAATAAGTTACCGAACGATGAAAATTAAATCCTGTAAGTTACGGAAACAAGTAATACATATGTACAATTAATTACATCTAAATCCCTAAATAAGTTAGTAAAGGAAATTTTAATAAGTAACTTATACTTCCTCCGTATCAAAATAAGTGACACACTTTCCATTTTGGGGTGTATCAAAATAAGTGACATACTTTGAAAATTTTCCTTACTTGGTAAAAATAGTGGGACCCTTACCCACTAACTATCTACTTTAATAAAGTGAAATTACCCTTATACCCTTACTTTTACATTTAAAACTCATTAATATCACTTTATTCAACAAAAGTGGGACCTACTCTCCACTAACTATGTACTTTAATCTATTTTAACCTTTAATTTAATTTTTTACCTCAAAAAACATATAAGTCAATTTGTGTCACTTATTTCGATACGGAGGAAGTACTACTTTCCACCTTTTCCCATCAAGTCCCAAATAAAATATATTTCTCTCTCTCTTGTTGCAGACACCAAGATTTACCAACCCCAACTTTATTTCTTTTACGATTAGGTCCCATGCTTGCACCTTCGTCAAAGTGGGAGATCCTATGGACTCTTCCCTTCTTCTTTTGACGTATTGCCTGGCACAAGCAACACCATCACCTACTTTTCCAGTATCGTATAAACTCACACAAAATCCCATCACCTTTCAGTGGTGTTTCCTCTGTAGAAACATCAAAAGAATGTAACATCAATTCTTTCCCTCTTTCTTGAAAGTTGACAATTAGACAAGACAAAAGAATAGGCATAATACTTCCATGATGGTCAAGAACAATACCCAAAAGATTATCCCTTTCTCCTTTGATCTTCACGGCTGCCAAGCAACATCCTTTTCCTTTTGTCAGTTCATAGTATGTGGGAGAAATATTAAACCTTCATATATTCCATCAATATCACAAGCATTCCATCCACATACTCCATACGTTTCCTCTCTTTCTCTGCCTCACGATATCTTTAGAAGCACACTTAAAAGATTTGAGTTGTAGAAAGAAGGTCAAACCATCTTGAAGCTTGAACAAGAAGAAGCATCATACTATTAGAAAAGTACAACCAGAATTATCGTGAGCTACCATTTTCTTGTGATATCTTTCACTATAAACCTCTCGTGTTTATGCTGCCGCCACCCACCCTCAAAGATCCCTTCGTTTCCGAGCACCTCCGGCGAACAGAAGCTGCTCCGGCGAGTGCAAGGATTTCCGACAACCTCACGTATCTCCGGAGACAAGTAAATAGCGTCGAGGTCTTCATCTCCCTCTCTGCCTTCCGTTTTTTTGAAACCCCAGCAAACAAATAGAGACGTTCAGGTGACGCAAGATGTTCCGATGACAAAAGCAACCCCGACAGACCCTATTTTCGTGATCATCTCTCTCTCGATCGATAGGTATAACCTCCTCTCCTTTTTAATATTTCATCATGCATGCATATGCACTCTAAACCCGGCGTGGTTTTCATTGTGTGTCACCGTCTCCGGCACACACACACAAACTGTTGTGTGTGTGTATTTCTATGTCGGTGGTTTGTTTGTGTGTATTTCGTTTGTCTCCTTGCCTGGAATCAGTCTTTGCTCGCCCGTCTCTCGAGATGATAAACCTGTTTTCGTTTGTGTGGGTGTGTCTGGTGTGTGAACCGGCGGTCGTCGGTGACGCCTCCGGCGAGGTCTCGATTGATCGATGGTCGGTGCTCCATTTCTGTTCCAACGTCTGTGATTCCGACGCAGGTCACTCTGGCCCATGTCGTTTAACCCATGAGACGAGTTGTCTCCCAGATTGTTGCTTACCCCGTTTTAAAACTTTCAAGCACGAAAATAAAAATGAATTAAGTCTCAATTGTAAATCGAAATATGATTTCTAAAGTTAATAGTTAAGTTTATTTATGTATTAATATTTATTTAAATAACAATTATATATCCAATTAATAATTAATTAATTATTTTATTTGTTTTATTCAAACTCGTTTAAGTAAACAAAAATCATTAAATACGAAACCAACTCAATCAAGTCACTAACGTATCACTCGAGTCTGGATTCGTGTCAAGAGAATCATTTGTGCATCATGTAGTGTAGGCGTGTCTTTGAGACCGTCATCTATTAACTATTATTATGCGTTTAGGACGCCAAGATGATTCGGTTGGAAAGCCTAAGTTTTGTTGATTGCACTTTGCTAGCTTCGCATCAGATGAGATTTCACAGCCCCACTTGAAGGGTTTCATTGATACTGATTGACCACATGGGTCAACCTCCTAGTCACTTGGTTCGAACCATACTGACAAGGAACGTGAACTTGTTCTTGACCGGTTAAAACCAACTAGCTGATTTAATCCCTAAATGCGGAACTGAGATTAAACTTAATCCTTAAACCCTAAAGGATTGGGATCTTGAAATCTAGATTAGATTAACAATGAAAGAAACCTTGTACGAAAAACCCGAACACACACACACACACTTGTGTGTGTTCGTCGACCATCACCAAGAACCCTAGGGTTCTTGGTCGAATTCGTCCAAGAGGGGAGAAGGGAGAAAAGGGTTTTCTCAAAACATACCTTATCTTGCTTAAGTTAGTCCACTGATGATGAACACGATGAGCGACCTTCTAGTTGGTCCTTGTAATGATCTTTGATCTTCAAGACTTGAAGAACACGAAGAACACGAAGAACGAAGAACACCAAGACTTGGTGTCTTGCTCTATTCGGCCGAACAAGGAGAGGGAGAGGGGCTAGGGTTTCGGCCAAAGGGTGTAACACAATAAGGGAACCCCAAGCCTTCTATTTATAATAGAAGGACTTTCACTTAGGGCCCTTCTAGTTTAATTAAGTTTAATACTTAATTAAACTTATCCTTTTACACTTTAAACCCTTGTAGTTTAACTAGTTATTATTATCCCACTTAATTATTAAATGTCTAGTATTATACACTTATATATATTTCGTGTATATTACATATACGAAATATATATTTGTATTTAATACTTTTAACAATTAATTAGACAATAATATTATCCAACACCATATGATTTAATTGCTTTAAATCATATTATGGATAATCTATAATTAACACATTGTATATTTACTCAACTAGTAAATGTACAAATAGTTGTATTAATTAGTTAGATAAACTAATCTAGTAATAAGTCAAACTTGACTTAATACTTAACTTGATTCATAAATGACTTATTATGAATCAATCCTCTTCCAAGTATCATTACATATCTTACTCGTACTACATGCACTCACCGGTGTGACCCTTAAGTGTTTCGTAGGCATGGATGTATCATCTGTAAGATTCGTCCCACATTGGTTGGAGAGGGGAACAAAACACTCCTTATAAGGGTGTGAATACCTCTCTTAGCATGAGGCCTTTTGGGTGGAAGTGGTCCATACCAAGAACAAAACCGTGCGCCGGTGGGCAAAGCGGACAATATTGTGCTACGGGGTTCTGGGATGTTACAAGTGGTATCAGAGCACTGACTTGAGGGATTTGGATTCACAAGGGGTGAATTCAAACTCAAGTTTGAGTTACGAGTTTTTAATATGAGAAATAAGTAAAATATTTTCTGAGTAAAGATTCCACATCCAATGTACAGCATGTCACGTCGACCTCTCGCTTTTCCTGATGCTGGTAATATTTAAGAACTTTTATTTATTTGGGAATTTCTTTGTATTCTGCATTTTGAGGAATGACAAATATGAGAATTGCTGTTATTATTTTGAGTATAATTCTGCTTTAACTCCGAGTTTATTTCGCACAAGGATCGCTTTTCTGAGTATATTTTCTGTGTGTATTTATGAGTGCATCTGTGTCATGCACGCTAAAAATTATAATTACATATAATTTTATATAATCTGTGAGATTTGATAATTCTGAGAAATTTTAACGAAAAGGGGTAATAAATGGATATGAAATTATGATATAAATTCCATAGATTATTTAATGAGAACATGTCTTCGGTAAATAAGAAATGAGGAGTAATAAATTTTTCATATTGAGAAAATATTAAAATCTTTCGTTTTGGAAAAGTAATTAATAGAAAGAGTTATTGAAACGAGTAAACTGTGAAACGAGTAAATGAAAGATATTGTTATTACCAACTGATTTAAAGAATATTTTATGATGGTTTATCAACTCGAGTAAAGTGAAAATACCAAGAACATATTTTTATATAAAATAAAAAAAAAATAAAAAAAAATTTATTATTATTTAAAAATTGATATTTATTTTAAGTTATTTACATTTGAACTAGACGAGAAATCTTAACTAGAATTGGATTTTATTTTTATCCGTTATTTCAGAGTCGTTTTAGTTTTTAATATTAAAACATTAGTTGGATTAAACATGTTTTTAAATGTTGAATTATCATTTGAGATTCTATTTAGTGGAACCTTTTCACTTATTTATCAAATTGAAAAAAAAAAATTAAATTTATGAGAATTTCGGGTGTTATGAAATCTTTAGTCAATTAAAAAGGAAAATGTGTTTATAAAGAGATGAGACACGATGTATTGGGAAAATCTTTTTGCTGAGAAAATAATAAACCGAGATTTATTAAATTGAGATCAAATGAGAAAACTTTTAAGGTATGTGATTTTAATAGCTGAGTCTGAAAATCCATAATTTTTTTAATGAATTCAGTGAGAGATTATTAATTTAACGCAGAGATATTGAATAACCTATATAAGTTTGTTATACCAACTAATCGAGGATTTCCGAGTCAAATTAAACAGAAATTATTCAAGTTTATCTTAAAGGGTATTTATTAAAAGTGAACTAAAGGGAGACTATCATCATGAATTCGGTGATGATTTATTTAAAAATGAATCAGAAAAGCTTATTAGTTATATTATGTTCTGAGTTAAAAACATAATAAAATACTTTGGCTGAGTGCCTTTTTGCTGAGTGCGTTTATGAGTAATGTTTATAAGATTTTGAGTAATTTATCAGATATGAAAATAAAATTTCCTTCCTTTTTAGTGTGATTTGCTGGTGAATTCATATGTGGGAAGTTGTGAACTTTAGGATTGACCCGTGACCAAACAAAGGTAGGTGTCGAAAGTAATAGAGGGCCCCTATTACCGTACACACCGGACTTTTGGTTGGTTAGGGGGAGATTTTGAAGGGAACGATGGACCAATGCTTGTTATTGTGAAATTAGTATGTGTATCTTAATTGTTTGTGTGACTACATACTTGCTTGTTTATTTTGGTAGACAATACTAGTTCCAAACTCGAGGACGAGTTTTTCTCCAAGTGGAGTTGAGTAGGGGTAAAAAGGAAAATTTCCAAGAATTAGTTATCATTGACTACTATTTATAAATATTATGACCATGATGCTTATGCATAGAGATTTTTCTGGGTAAAGAAGTTAAAGCGTGAAATCTAGATAATATAATTGATCGGAGAGTTTATAAGAGTAATTATCGAACTGAGTAATTAAGATTATTTAAAGTCATTTCACGGGGTAATTATAGAGTTTATAAAATTGATGACCGAGATTAATTGGGCTGAGTGTAAATGCGCAAATGAGATATTACAAATATTATAACTATATAGCTAATGAGATAATGAGAAATTATAAAGTAATGAGAATTTATAATGTGTTGGATATGAGGAAATGAATTAAAATGAGGTTGTTAATTGGAGTTGATAATGAATTATTAAAACGAGCTCAAATGAGAAAATTTCATGTAGATTGATTATTGAGTAAATTTTTAAGTTATAAGAAGTTTATATATCGAGTTAAATGAACAGGTCAATAAAACAAGTTAAAAGAGAAAAGTTTTAAATTGTCGGGAAGTTCTATTTAAAATTTGGAGGTGCTATAAAGTTTTTATGAGAAAATTTTATTTGTGAGTAATATATTTTATTTGGAGTTATCGAATAATATTTTATTTATTAATTTATTTAATTTTAAAATTTTGAAGTGTTATAAAATTTTATGATAAAAAAAAAATTATTTATGAGCAATTATTAAATGAGTTGAAGTTTATATTGAACTAAGGAAATATTTCTAAAAGACGAGAAAGTATTAAAATAATGAACAATGAGAAAATCTATAAATTGGGAATAAAAGGTAATTGTGTATTGAGTAAATGAAAACTAATGGATTAATTCATAAATCGAGTAATGAGAAATCAGTCAAATAAGTGTATAAAATTTAATTGATTTTTTTTTAGTAAAAAGTGGGTAATATGGGTTTAATGAGTAAATATGTGGTCCAAATGATAAAAATAAAAAGGTAAAAGTTGACTTGTGGGAAGTCATTAAACGAGGTTGAAATAAGTTATTAGTATAAACTGTGGTAAGTTAAAAGTTGAATTATGAAAGATTTTAATCGAGTGTATTTGGAGTATATGCAAATGAGTAATTTGGGGAGATATATTTTATATAGAAATAATTCGTTCTAATTATTGGTACGTATATCTTAGTTATTAATCGGAGGTGACCATATATATATATATATATATATATATATATATATATATATATATATATATATATATATATATATATATCATCGAGTATATGGGAGATGAATCGGATGTGTGTAATTATGCCATTACATGATTATATATGAGAATTATGTGTGGTAGGTAACGCTGTCGATGATAGATATTGCTACCTTCTAAGTTACAATTCTGGGTATAGTTCTGAACTACATTCGTGAGTGATATTTCTGGGTAAATACTTGAGTTACTTATCGTGTGCTTATGATTCTTCGTGTATCATCCTGCATTCCTGGGTGAATTACATGAGTACTACTGGGTGATTTTGAATTATGTGTGAATTATCTGTGTGATAGGTGCATTCCTTGTGAACAACGTGCCTGCTTTTGTGTTATTTGGCGATGGGGCGACCCACACAATCATTTCTTATGCTTTAGCAAAACTATGGTTCCGTATAGTAGGGACCCTTTTGAGCCATTATGATAGAGAATTTCCAAAATGAGGTTTTACCTATTCTAAAATGTTTAATGATCATTCGCTTGAACCGTGTGGGGAGAAATTCCCCATAAACTTTATCCTTAACGCCATGAGAGAGAGCCATGTGTGGTAGTGAGTATGTATTGGATGACCGAGTACCACGCCGGGATCATTTGACCTCATCAACAAATCCGTAGCAAATTACAAGTGGAGTTGAATCGGAGATTTAACGCAACGTTAAAAAGCTGAGTGCAGCACCTGTACCCGAACACGAGAGACGCCGAGATCACCTGTCGCCAAAAACCAAACCGTAACAAATCTCTAAGTGGAGTTGAATCGGAGATTCAACGCAACGTTAAAAAGCTGAGTGCAGCACCTGTACCCGAACACGAGAGCAAGAAGACACCTTCAACAGAGTATCGTGACTTACTTTGTGCTTTTATCAACATTCCTTTTCATCGTTGAACCCAGATCCTTAGAAAGCCTTCGATTTTTATTCTTTTAGCCTTATCGTCTTGCGTTGCCGGAAACAAAGGTGTTACATGAGCAGTTGCGAGATCGCTATCCTGAGTTCTTCTGAGCCGTGACTTCGGGGACGAAGTCTATTTTAAGTGGAGTTGAGTTGTAACGCCCTAAAAATTATTGTAATTATATAATCGACGTTTTATTAAATAAATTATACGACGTTTATTTATTTGAGATTTATTGTGTTATGTGTTGTTATAAATATTTAGTTTGAGTAAATTAAACACATCATGTTTCTTTTAATGACAATAGTGTCATTTAAACGGCGTTTAATTAATCATAGGGATTAATTATTAATAACTAGAGGGTTATTTATGTTGAGCTATTTAATAGTGTGAATGAATTAATAAGAATAACTAGAGTATTACTCGCTTGCGACTTTCATTCCAAGAGATTTCGGTTGCCGGATATTTTAGCGTCCCCTGACTTTTAAACCGAGCCATGATTCTTTTAAGCATATATCGAGATGAAGAGGGGTGAGGGCCAGCCTTGGCCAAGGCCCGGACCCATATCATGTTTTCCTTCTTTCGACTCGTACTCACTTATTTCGTGTCTTAGCCAAGCCCAAACTCGATTTTGAGAAGCTGCATTGGAGATGATACTTGGCCCGAGATTTAGATATGCTGGGCTTGGGGCCCGAATTTTGTTGTCAGCTTGTTTTTGCACTAAGACTTTTAATAGATCCCTAATCCCTAGTTGCCGACATTTTTCTTTCCACCCAACAATTTCATTCGGCTGCTACACCTCCATCCCAGCCGTCGAGCAAATGGTTTCGTTCAAGGATTGTTCCAAATTAGTTGAAGCGAGCAAGATTCCGATTTAATTTATTTGGATGAGGTTGGCAAAGAGAGAAGTTAACAACCGACATTGAATTTTATAATGGTGATCGCTGGTTGTTATCATTGGTGAGATTTATTTTAGAAGCAGGCATGTAGCTGACTGAAATAACATGGGTCGGTGATGTTTTTGTCTTTCTTTTTCCAAGAGGGTAAGATTCATGAGTAGGTATCGTTAATTAAGCTGGTGATGTTCTGTTTTGGTATTGACGAGAAGAAGCACGTTACATTAATTTCCAAGCACCTCGATGACAAGCACGTTACATTAATTTCAAGCATCTTCAAGGTAATTCCAGTGGTGGAGGATAGCTCAGGCGATGGGTGCCTAGTTATATTTGACCAGCAAGAATAAGAGGGTGTTTATTATTTTCGTAAGTTACCAAGCAGTTGAGCGAGTGGATCTTTATCCCGATTCAAGAAGGTGTGGTTGCGGTAAAATCCTAAACTTCGTGTCTGGTGTTCATTCTGTTGTTGTGATGTTATATGAGTTCAATCTAATTTTTTTTAGTGTAAGGATTTAGCGGTATAATGCCGAGCAACAAGGCTGCAGGCAAGCTCCATGATTGTGTCATTCTCGTTTCGTTATTGTTATACTAATCCTCGAATTCCTAGAGTTCAATAAGTCTAAGTCCTTGTTTTGTCCAACGTGCAGAATTTTTTGTGAGTTTTTGATTGCTGAATCGCAGGGGATGTCGGGGTGGGTTGGATTAATCACCGTAGTCGTTTTGCTAAACGTTTTGATAACCGACAACCGGAAACCGAACCCGTAGGGTTCTTGGTTTCCTAAACTAAACTGAATAATTTCTCTAAATAATGAAATAGACATGTTGTAAATATATTTCTGAAGTTAAAATAAGTTTCGGGACTGTCGGGTGTCTCGGGAATAGGAGGGTTGTTGTCGGGATTTAAAACGGGTTTAAATATCATATTGTAGTTTTTGGGCAGAAACTGTCTTCTATCTTTGAGTCTGTTTTTAATATACTTAAGATACGTTTCTGGATTTTTGGCCCATGTTGGGACCTTGATTTCTGAATTAGCTTTTCAATGCCGCAACCCTCTCGTCAATCCGAATTACGGTTCAAAAGTTATACCTGTTTTAATATGATGCTGTTAGGAAAATGACCTGTGCGACATGCCTGTCTTGCGACGCGGTTTTGGGACACTTAGAATCTGTTTTGGCCAGTGACCGTCTCACAGAGATTTGTAGTTCTGGTTGTCTACTTTTCATGGTAAAAATATGGGATAAATCTACTGCACAGTTTAAGAGTTATAGCAGTTTCCGTGAGACCGACGGGTGCTGCCAGTTTTCTAAATTGAGTCCTTAGAACGGATTGTAATTCGGGTTTCATTTTTATGCTTTTAGGATCATCTAGGAATAACCGAGCAGCGCTTTAGAGTATTGAGGATCCTTTGGAGCTTACGTTTATCGAGGTGAGTATTCTCACCGTGTATTCAGTTATAACGATACGTGCATGACTCATATGGTTAACTGTTTTGATCTGTTGTAATTTCTGTGTGTTGATCTGTTATCTGAGTGACTGTTTTTGCATACTACTGATCTGAGACGGACGTGCCGAGTATCTGAGCCGGTACCAAGTCATTTTGTGCTACTAAGTGATAGGGCTATCTGTGTGGTTTATGTTAGGAGTTGAAAACATAAAAATAATTAATAAATCTCAGTGGAAATTCTGTGTGGTGGCCTGAGTGCCAAATTCTGTGTGGGCCCTTGTGGCAAATTCTGTGTGGGCCCTTGTGGCAAATTCTGTGTGGGCCCTTGTGGCAAATTCTGTGTGGGCCCTTGTGGCATATTAGTGTAAGGAGAGGCGAGGTTGATCTCTCGACTCGAGTTACACAAGCGCGCTATATAAATTTAAAAGATACAAAAACTGAGAAATTAACTTAGTGGTAAATGATTAGGAGTTCACCTGTGTGCCCTCATGTATTGTATGTTGTAGTTGTTTGCATTTTGAGTTTATTCACTCAGCTTCCCCGCTGACCCAAAAACTCCCTCCCATTTTCAGGTACTAGCAAAGGAAAAGAGAAGGTGGACGGTTGACTGATGTACTACTTCTGAGTGCTGATGTGAAACGTTTTTATTATTTTAAAACTATGAATTTTATTCAAGACATTTCCGCATTAAATACATATTTAAATCAAACAATTATTTTGGGGATTATTTATGGGACCTTTTGATTATAATTTTGTACTTAAAAATTTTAAAAATCTTGTAAATTTTAGGGTGTTCCAAATTAGTGGTATCAGAGCCAGACCCGTGCCGATGTGCACAACGAGGGCGTTGTGTCCCAGGGGGGGGGAGAATTGTAAGATTCGTCCCACATTGGTTGGAGAGGGGAACAAAACACTCCTTATAAGGGTGTGAATACCTCTCTTAGCATGAGGCCTTTTGGGTGGAAGTGGTCCATACCAAGAACAAAACCGTGCGCCGGTGGGCAAAGCGGACAATATTGTGCTACGGGGTTCTGGGATGTTACATCATCATAGGTTGACTAACTGTGCACATAAATCCTTCACCACTTTTACTGTATTTTAAGTGTTTTGGGGTGAGAAACATATTAATGATTTATAAATGCACGCATAACTGTCATCGCGTATCAGACGTATTTTAATTATGATGAACAATGCATAAACAATATTTTGGTACAACTGGTGTTTTGAAAGACATTATGAACAATATTTTGGTACAATCAGTCTTGTGAAAACTTGGATAAACTATCCTTTTGAGATAAGTGTTCATTGAAAAGAGATACTCAAAAAAGGATTTTTACCAAAAAGGTCTTAACGAAATTCTGTATGAAAAACCATATTTTGCGACATTAATCTTTGTATAACCGTGAGTTGATAGAAGCCCCTATCGCCAGATCGTTTAGATCTAACATTACTGTAATCATCAACTATAGTTAGCCAACAAATATATGAGTAGTACTATTCGGGATTGATCCCCCGCTCATGGCTAGTCGCTCTAGCCGTGTAACATATGAGATATATATATTCTATTAAAACGTCGTGGACTCGACACGCCTGAGGGCAAACTGGATTTAGGTTTGGTTACAGGCTCATGAACTTATAGTTTAACTTGTATGTCTAGCTAGCCTATAAGGGATTACACACTAAACTTATACAATTATGTTCATGGATTTGAATCGAGTGAACTTGAACGTACATAGATTTGTACTAAACGACTTACCTTTCTAAAATCATGTTGAAATGATTTTTCGCACCGACCATATGCAAATTATGTTTTATAGAGTTAAAACATTTTACAAAAGAACTTTAAGCACCGAACATGTGTGAATTTGGTTTCATGGTCATGAAATGGTATTTAAGCTTATTTTACTATACAAAAATTGTACCAACAAACATTTTAATGTAAATCAAGGATTTATAGAGTAATTAAACATGTGAACTCACCAACCTTTGTGTTGACACTTTTTCTAATATGTTTTATCAGGAAATAGAAGTTGAAGCTTTATTAGCATTCAAACGCATTCGGATTACCATTTTGAAGAAATCTTTATTTATTACGAAAAACAATAACTTTTGTTGGAAACGTTAACTATTGGTAATCCATTTTGATTTGCGTTGATTTACTATTATCAATTGTTGTGATTACTAATGTGAAGTCGCACGCCCGCTCTTCCGCAAAACCAGTTTTGGCGGGGTGTGACAGATTGATATCAGAGCTACTTGTTATAGTGAACTAGCGTGAGTCTAGTCTATAACCTTAAAGATTTTGGTCAAAACGTTTGCATTGCATATAGTGTCGCATTGCATATAGTCTACATGGACACAGTAGATGGAACAATATAGCCTTAGTTGTAGGTCACATGCTTATACCTACACTACACGTTGTACACTTATACTATATACGGGACACTGACACTATACACAACATACATACACTACGCATTGTACACTTACATCAAACTCCGTACACACTACGAGTCGAAATAACGACTAAATCAGAAAAATCGTCACACATGATCGATCACTAAGGATGATTCCGAATATATCCTAAACACGAATTAAATTAGTAAAATATTTTATGAGAGTTGTATCATAACCATAAATTCATTAATATAATCTCATAATTTCGTATGTTGAACGTACAACAAGAGTACACGAGAAAGATACTCTCATCCATGAATAAATGTATGAAGTGATAATGATGACGACATATTGTACCATGATATTATAAAAACGGGTGGCCAACGTGTTTATAATTACATAGTACAACGTAGAATTATTAGAGTCGTGGATTACAAAAAGAAACTAAGAAAAATAAAAGAGAGCATGACATTTCGTTTGCCAACTTTGAACAACTACATCAATACGCTTTTATCATTCTTCAAAAAAAAAATGTCATGAAAGAGATCAAAATGGTAGAAATAGTCACAATCAACTGACAACTTTAAAACTTAGTCAAAGATTAAGACAACGCATCTTTAAGGTAAAAACAATTATTCATAATTGTTAACGATAAACCTAACTTGAAATATATGTCATGTGTGATCGAATTACATAACTTCATAGAGAAATCAAGATGTCACATATATAAATATACAACCTTTTGTAATCACAAGCTTGAACAAATATAAGTTTTGACATATTGAACGTTTTGAAAATAATATGGATAGAGAACCAAAATATGTATTATTACATTACTAACTCGTAGATAGCATGTCGCCATGGGTTAAATATTAATACTTCATATAAAATTTTATAAAGAGGAATAGATAAGATATGACTGCGATTATTTAATAATGTCATAATTTATTTTTAATGTTTACGTGTTTTTAAAAACTACTTCATAACTAGTTAAATATGAAATTTTGGATTTACAAACCAAGCAAATAATAGGTAAATAAAATCTTTTGGGAATCGTTTATTATCCTAAGGATAAAAAGCATTTTAGGATAGTTGCTAAATTAGAGTATTATTTCTTTTTACTTACACACGTACATTGAATACAGTCAAACGCAGACCTAAAATGAGGATTTATTTAATAAAAGCAGTAGTCTAAAGTGGACTTTGTTTAGGAGGTTTAATATATATTTCGAAATTAAAAATAAAATAAAAATACATCGTACAAAAGAAAGAAAAAAAATAAAAAAAAAAGAAAAACAAATAAGCAACAACAACCTAAAAACAAAAACTAGCTACTAAGAATATTATGATTACAAAGTTTTAGTGTATCATATAATAAGTTGTCTCAGGGAAAGGCAAAATATTTTGATTATTTTTATTAGAACATATCATCTATCATAAATTCATTTATATGCTTTGAAAAAAAAAAAAACTAAAGAGAGTTAAAAAGTGAATCTTAATATATAAACATATTAAAAAGTGGATAAATGTGATTTTATGCCAAATGAATAATATTTTACAATGTAAACTATAATGTTTTATAGATCTCTAAATGAGTTGGTCAAAAGAAAACTAATAATAAAAAGTTATCTTTAGTGGTTATCTAGCTTATGCGTCAACACAAACTTGGTTATACACGGTTAATAAAAGTTGTATATAGTATATTTTTATTGTTCAAACTCAGAATAAAATGGCGAATATTAGCGATTTAACTAAATTTAACTCAATTATTGTCCTCTCTTTTCTCGGACATGTGAAATTATAACTAAATAGTAAATACTCCACTATCCTATATCGTCATAGTTTTTGAACAGAGACTCCATGCGTCAACACAAACTTGGTTATACACGGTTAATAAAAGTTGTATATAGTATCTTTTTAATGTTCAAACTCAGAATAAAATGGCGAATATTAGCGATTTAACTAAATTTAACTCAATTATTGTCCTCTCTTTTCTCGGACATGTAAAATTATAACTAAATAGTAAATACTCCACTATCCTATATCGTCATAGTTTTTGAACAGAGACTCCATTGAATTAAAGTAGTCAAAGTTTGTTGTACCGAGATGTAGGCTAAAGTAATTGGGTTAATAAAATAAAAAGAAAACCTTCATTATTATTAGATCATATCGAAAATTTACTATTTAAATTTCAGGACGAAATTTATTTAACGGGTGGAGAATGTGACAACCCCGAAAACAAGTTATTTTATCCGACACTCTATTGTCGTGCACCGTTTGTAAAACAATACATCTATAAGAGTTAAGTTGACATTTCATGTCTAGCATGAGCCACATTTGGCGAATTAATTATACAGATTTTATAATTCAATTCAAAATTCCATCTTGTCTTTTTCATTTCCTTGTATAACACAAGTGCACATCCCATCTAGTGAACAAAAATCAACTTTATTTGTTTCCATCCCTCCTTTCGTGCTTGCCTTGTCGAAATCAACACCATCACCATCTGCTCTACTCTTTTCCTTGAGACTCACAAAGGAAACTCAAACCCTTGGATATTAACCAACTTTGTGTTCCCCATTTGCCATCTTTTGGCCGTTTAAGGCCCCACACACTCTTCTCAAAGAGCTTTGCAATTATCAAATGAAAAAGCCTTACACATGTTAATGTTTTACATGAAGAGAGATTGGCAATAATATTCCCCTTTGAATATTTGGTTCAACATTTATCATACATAATTAGTTTTTAAAGCTTACATGAGATATGGGAGGTGCTTCAGAAATAAATAAATAAAAATAAACAAAAAAAAGAATAAAAATAAAAATGATGCAAAGCAACAAATCATTACTCACGCATTTTAATAATTGCAAATTTTAGGAATAGAATTGTACGACTCAGAAATAGAATGAAACAACTGTGTTCGCGCTAAAAATTTGGACATGCAATCCCTACAAGGACAAACGTACGCTAACCACAAAAGTCAAGAACACAGGTTGCTCACAACACTAGTTAAATTTCGGGACGAAATTTCTTTAATTAGGGGAGAATGTGACAACCCTCGGAAACGGGTAGTTCGCGTGACACTGGATGTAACCGAGCACTTTCGTAAAACATTTATATATTAGGGAAAGCATTTATTTAGAATTTTGAGTCTATCCAAAATCCATACCATGTGTAGGTAGTACACATCTATTTATGCAAATGTCAGTGTGTCACTACTTTACTTAGTTGAAACCATACATCAGCGAGTTGGTGACATAACTGAAGTAAATTTGAACCGAGTCACAAATGTTAATTTTATGTTTTCATAATGAAATATATATATATATATATATATATATATATATATATATATATATATATATATATATATATATATATATATATATATATAACCAAATTAAATTGTATGAAAATAAAGCGTGAACCGCTAGCTATGTTAAAATATTGAATACGGAATAAGTTACCGAACGATGAAAATTAAATCCTGTAAGTTACGGAAACAAGTAATACATATGTACAATTAATTACATCTAAATCTCTAAATATGTTAGTAAAGGAAATTTTAATAAGTAACTTATACTACTTTCCACCTTTTCCCATCAAGTCCCAAATAAAATATATTTCTCTCTCTTGTTGCAGACACCAAGATTTACCAACCCCAACTTTATTTCCTTTACGATTAGATCCCATGCTTGTACCTTCGTCAAAGTGGGAGATCCTATGGACTCTTCCCTTCTTCTTTTGACGTATTGCCTGGCACAAGCAACACCACCACCTACTTTTCAGTATTGTATAAACTCACACCAAATCCCATCACCTTTCAGTGGTGTTTCCTCTGTAGAAACATCAAAAGCATGTATAATCAATTCTTACCATCTTTCCTGAAAGTTGACAATTAGACAAGACAAAAGAATAGGCATAATACTTCCATGATGGTCAAGAACAAAACCGAAAAGATTATCCCTTTCTCCTTTGATCTTCACGGCTGCCAAGCAACATCCTTTTCCTTTTGTCAGTTCATAGTATGTGGGAGAAATATTAAACCTTCATTATTCCATCAATATCACAAGCATTCCATCCTCATACTCCACACGTTTCCTCTCTTTCTCTGCCTCACGATATCTTTAGAAGCACACTTAAAAGATTTGAGTTGTAGAAAGAAGGTCAAACCATCTTGAAGCTTGAACAAGAAGAAGCATCATACTATAAGAAAAGTACAACCAGAATTATCGTGAGCTACCATTTTCTTGTGATTTCTTTCACTATAAACCTCTCGTGTTTATGTTGCCGCCACCCACCCTCAAAGATCCCTTCGTTTCCGAGCACCTCCGGCGAACAGAAGCTGCTCCGGCGAGTGCAAGAGATTTCCGACAACCTCACATATCTCCGGAGACAAGAAAATAGCATCGAGGTCTTCATCTCCCTCTCTGCGTTCCGTTTTTTGAAATCCCAGCAAACAAGTAGAGACGTTCAGGTGTTGCAAGATGTTCCGATGACAAAAGCAACCCCGACAGACCCTATTTTCGTGATCATCTCTCTCTCGATCGATAGGTATAACCTCCTCTCCTTTTTAATATTTCATCATGCATGCATGCACTCTAAACCCGGCGTGGTTTTCATTGTGTGTCACCGTCTCCGGCACACACACACAAACTGTGTGTGTGTGTGTGTGTGTATTTCTATGTCGGTGGTTTGTTTGTGTGTATTTCGTTTGTCTCCTTGCCTGGAATCAGTCTTTGCTCGCCCGTCTCTCGAGATGATAAACCTATTTTCGTTTGTGTGGGTGCGTCTAGTGTGTGAACCGGCGGTCGTCGGTGACGCCTTCGGCGAGGTCTCGATTGATCGACGGTCGGTGCTCCATTTCTGTTCCAACGTCTGTGATTCCGTCGCAGGTCACTCTGGCCCATGTCGTTTAACCCATGAGACGAGTTGTCTCCCAGATTGTTTCTTACCCCGTTTTAAAACTTTCAAGCACAAAAAAAAATGAATTAAGTCTCAATTGTAAATCGAAATATGATTTCTAAAGTTAATAATTAAGTTTATTTATGTATTAATATTTATTTAAATAACAATTATATATCCAATTAATAATTAATTAATTATTTTTTTTGTTTTATTCAAACTCGTTTAAGTAAACAAAAATCATTAAATACGAACCAACCCAATCGAGTCACTAACGTATCACTCGAGTCTGGATTCGTGACAAGAGAATCATTTGTGCATCATGTAGTGTAGGCGTGTCTTTGAGACCGTCATCTGATAGATCGTTTAAGACTAGAATCAAGCTAATCCATTGAGATTTGAGTGAGAAATTGAAGATTTGTGTGAGTGTGTGTAGATGGTGTGAGTGTGTGTAAACGAGAGAGAACGAGAGAACTTTCAGAATTGTATATCAATAAGAGTGGGAAAGCTTACATTGTAAGTCAAGCTTACATCCTTTTATACTCCTACCACTTAACTAGACAATGGTTAACTAACGGACTTAAAGATCAAAACTATTACAATAACGGTCCTAATCTTATTACAATTTTAGTCCTAACAATCTCCCCCTTTTTTATCTTTAATACTTCATCCCAGTCTTCAAACTTCAGGTTCTTGATATCATCTATCTTTGGCAAGAAAATATTTTTCTGTGTTTTTAAGAACAAAACATTTGAGAAATCTGGAAGTTTAAGGTACTCAAAGAGAATATGTTTTTCGTTGATAATGTTTGAGTGAGGAAATCCTATAACTGATTTACTAAAGATTTGAAAATTTTAAGAAATGAAATATCAGTAAAGTAAGGATTTGACTGGGTTTTCAGATAATGGAGAGGTTGTTTTTTGGAATTTTGTGGTAGAGGGTTACATTGAGGATAGAATTATAATGTTTTTGAATGGTTTGTCAATCACAGTTTTGGAAGTGTGTGTTTGTTTCGGTAAGTATGATTTAAAAGTTAAAAGTTTTGGATATGTGTGTATGTATGTTTTGTATGTATGAAAGAATGATATGTATTTTTAGGATTTGGATGAATGTGGATAATTTGTACAGTTAAGCTTTTGTACGGATAATGAATGTTATGAAGTTTTTGAATGTATGTGATTGTTTATGGAATTTGAAAAGAAAAATTTAAACGGTTAAGATTCAGATGGAAATGGATGTGGATTTGTGGTTTGGATAGAAAGATTTATTCGATTAAATTTCAGAATGAAATGGATGTTTTGTGTTTTGAAGTGGATGAATGGAAAACTCAAGATTTTGAGTAGGTATGAATGTGATTCGTGGTTTGGATAGAATGATTTATCAGTTTAAGATTCGAAATGAAAATGTTAAGGATTTGTGAGAATTTTCTGAAGATAAGTCGGTTTCTTTTTCTTCACAAATTATTTCATGTAAATCGACGAAAATGTAGACCCATAGAAAAATAGAGTTGTTTGTAGCGGAAGTCTTTTGATAAATTTGTGGCTTTGTCGATTTATGATCATTGATAATTGTTGTTAGGGATAAATTGTTGTTAAAGTTTACGCTCCCCCTCGAACAAACAATTATGTCTTAATGAATCTTCTTCGGTTTCTCGTTTACTCCCCCTTAATCGGTGCATGTGTCTTTTTGATGTGGAGTAAACTGGGCTAATATATCTTCTTAAGTCTTGTAAGCATTTTTCTTCATAAACTGAACTTCTTAGTAAATTTTCTCCCCCTCATGATGATTAAGATTTGTCGTAATCATCATGAAAAATGTGAAGTTCGTCGAGGTGAAATGAAGAAAATCTTCGAAGCCCATGGATACAAATGTGATGAAGAATGATTTATGCATCTTTTGAATGAAGCAAGATACATCACATTGTATAATCGAAAACCGAATCCAAGTTGATGATATAGAAATCCGATCAAATCATTTGGCATTTAATCTCAATGATCGAATCAAAATAGGGCAAACTGGGATCACATAGATTACCCGTTAACACAACAGTTACACAAACTGTGTGACCTACGTTCAGTGTTGGAATAGATGTTAGCACTGGTAGGATTTCCATTCAATCATCGTGGAATACCAAGAACGTTGATATCACTATGAATGTTCCGGCTTTATCACAAAGATAAGCTTGGTATTATGCCTTGTGTCCTAAAAGTGTATTTCGGTTCTAGACTCAATTAGTGGACAAACGAAGGCGATGACTGGAGAGACTTGTCCTCTGTTTCAATATCAACAATCTCCAAGTGAGATGTCGATAGCATATGAGCTAATCTCCGTGGAAATGAAACAAGTACTTTTTAAGAAATACTTGAGTAGCTGGGGGGATTGTGCATTGCATCACTGGGTTCCATGATGTCTTGTTCAATATCAGAGAGCAACACATGCAATCTGATAGAGACGTGGCTACCCGGCTTTTTATCAGTTTGGTAAGGGTTTTTCGTTTTCTTTAACCCTGTCACACCCTCCTCACTCAAGCTTACTATTTCAATTTTCGACTACTCCCTCATTTCATTTTACCATGTATAGCTGAATTGCACCCCATACTACATTCCCCCTCTCAAATTTTATCTCAGCGCACCCCAATCAAGATCCCGTGATACTTGATTCTGCTCACCTAGACCTATGTACCCTTACATATTGTCCTATATTGTAGGTGGCTCCTGGGGAAGATCATGCCGGTTATAGCAGATCATAGGAGTAATTTGAGAGTGAACTATAACGCTCATGTGCAAATTATCAGCATTTATGATGTTACTTTGTAAGAATAACATGGATTTTTCATCGGAAAATATGTTTCCGGCATAAGTTGTTGCCTTTATGATTTAAAAGTTTAGGCACAGCAACTTGAACAATTGAGGAAATACCGGACTCACATAGAGTATCCGTTAACACACGGTATGAATCGATAGTCGTTTGCACAACCATTGATTCAAATGTGTGACCTGCGATTAGAGTTGGCGCGATTGTAGCTCTAGCAGGATTTCCACTCAATCCTTGTGACACACCAGATCGTGATGCCACTATGAGTGTTCCGATGAATACACGGAGATTCATTTATAAAAGTGTATGTGTCCTATATTGGAAATATTTATCGGTGAGATCTAGACACATTGTGCATTCAATTGAAGACGTAACCCGGGGCAGAAGGTTAATTATTTCAATACCAACATACTCCGAATGAGTAGTCGATAGATTATGTGCTACGTCCCCTTATGAATTGAAACAAATTCCTATTGAGAGGAATCTGAGTGGTTGGTGGTGGAGTGCAAATGTTTGACTGGGCCAGTTAAGTCTGGTGAATCATTCAACACATGAATGATCACAATTTAGTGAGGTTGCCCGGTTTATTTTCGGTTAGGAAGCACTCAAAGGTGTGTTTTCTTAAAATTATCATGTTTTCACATCACCTTGCACTCACCTAATTCTATACCCTAGACATATACCCTCACATTTACCAATTTTGGCTAAAAAGTATTTCCCTTGGAAGGTAAGGCCGGTTCTGGCAAACCATAGGAAGGTATTGTCGTTTGATAAAAAAAAATTGTTCGATTAAAAAAAAATTCAAACGGGTATAAAAGTATTGATATAAGAAAGTTTCTCCCCCTGGAAATAATAATTCTCCCCCTTGAATTAATATTTCTCCCCCTCAACAAAATATAAGTAATGAAAAAGTTACAGTTTTAGAGAGGTGGGAAAGAGTTTTTACAGTTATGAGAAAATCTGGTTAAGAGCGGGTTTCAAACAAATGTATTTGAAAGCCATTGCTTTGAAGTTTGAGTCATATACGGATGTGTATATAAGTCATCTAGATGAAGCGCGAGTTATACACTGAAATGTGTATAAGTCATTTACGATGAGGATCGAGTTATACACTGAATTATGTATAAGTCCTTTTGTGGAGAAAGATTAAAACAGTTTAAGCTTTTAGATTTAGCATACCAAGTTTAGACACAAGAAAGTTAAAACGTTTTTCGTCTAATGCCTTGGTAAACAAATCAGCTAATTGATAATCTGTAGAAACAAAGTACAATTCCACATTACCATGTTCAACATGATCTTTTATAAAATGATATCGAAGATCGATATGTTTAGTTTTTGAATGTTGAACAGGATTGCATGAAATTGCAATTGCACTTCGAGAATCACAATATAAAGGAATACGACTGTACAAAAAGCCGTAATCTTTCAATTGTGATTGCATCCAAATTACCTAGGATAAGCAGCTTGCAGCAGCAACATATTCTGCCTCTGCAGTTGAAAGAGACACACAATTTTGTTTCCGTGAAGACCAGCTCACCAGTTTATCTCCCAGAAATTGAACACTCTCAGACGTACTCTTTCGATCCAACATGCATCCAGCATGGTCAGCATCAGAAAAGGCAGTTAAATCAAAGGAAGTTTCTTTAGGATACCAGAGACCAAGATCTCGAGTGCCCTTTAGATACCGAAATATTCGTTTAACCGCTTGAAGATGAGATTCTTTGGGCGCTGCCTGATACCGAGCACAGATGCATGTAGAGAACATAATGTCTGGTCGACTCGAAGTCAGATATAGTAAAGATCCGATCATCCCCCGATAGTGGGTAACATCAACAAGTTTGCCATCCGGGTCAGCATGTAATTTCGAACCAGGCGACATCGGCGTCGATATTGGTTTACAATCATCCATAAGATATTTCTTCAATAAATCAGTGATATATTTGGATTGATTGATGAAAATTCCGGTTGGTAATTGACGAACTTGAAGACCCAGAAAAAAATTCATCTCACCCATCATGCTCATCTCAAATCTTTTGACCATAAGAGCAGAGAACTTCTTGCAATATTTGGGATTTGTAGAACCAAAAATTATATCGTCGACATAAATTTGAATAAGAACAATGTCTTCCCCTTGACGTTTGATGAAGAGAGTTGTGTCGACTTTTCCTTTAGAAAAACCAGACTCAACTAAGAATTTTGATAATACATCATACCACGCCCGGGGAGCTTGTTTTAAACCGTACAAAGCCTTGTCGAGAATATAAACATGATTAGGCAAGTGTGGATCTACAAAGCCGTCGGGTTGATGAACGTACACTTCTTCTTTGAGAATGCCATTTAAAAATGCAGTTTTTACATCCATCTGATAGATAGTAAAATTCTTATGTGCTGCATATGCTAAGAATATTCGAATGGCTTCTATACGGGCTACAGGAGCAAAAGTTTCTTCAAAATCAATGCCTTCCTGCTGAGCATACCCTTTTGCAACTAGACGTGCTTTGTTCCGAATTACAATTCCATTTTCATCCTTTTTATTTTTGAAAATCCACTTTGTACCAATAACAGATTTGCCAGGAGGTTTTGGAACAAGACGCCAGACTTTTAATCTTTCAAACTGATTTATTTCTTCTTGCATAGCAATAATCCAGTCTGGGTCTGAGAGAGCTTCACTGACCTTCTTTGGTTCATTTGAGCTTAAAAATGCAGTATACTGACATTCATCAGCAGTAGCTCGTCGTGTTTGTACAGAAGATTCAGGGTCACCGATTATCTGATGTAAAGGGTGCTCTCTTGTCCATTTAAGAGAATGAGGAAGTGGAATTTGACCTGGGTTAATATTTGAGGTATCAGTGAATTCAGGACGAGGAATTATCGCAGTTTGAGTAGGTGATGGAGACGGTGGAGGAACAACCCGTTGAACGTTGAATTTAGAAAAATCTATCACCAAAGGTGGAGGTTGAGCTGGAACTATAGATAAATCGAAAGAAGTAGCAGCTTGACCAGAAGGTGATGATTGATTATTCGTGGGTTGAGAATTGTCCGGAGATGCTTGATGTATTACAGGTGAAGAATTTTCCGGAGAAGATGAAGTCTCAGGTTGTGAAACAGTAGGTGATTGAGAAGAATCATTATGTGGAGTAGCAGAAGTTGGAGAAGGAGAATCCGTAGAACTTGAAGAATGAATATCAGGAACAGAAATAGATTGAACTTCAGCTACTGTTGGAAATGGAACTCCAGCTTCCTCCAGTAAAATATGTCGAATATTATGATAATCATCATAAAAATGACGAAATAAAATATCCAAGTCATTCTCAGATGTTGAAGGCGTTGACGATGGTGAAGGAGTTTCAGCATTTGAAGTAACTGAATTGATAGGAAATGTCTCATCAAAATTAACGTTAACACTTTCTCTGATCGTTCGTTTTGATCGATTATAAACTCGATAAGAAGCAGATTCTCTTGAATATCCCACAAAGATTCCTTCATCAGCTTTTTCATCAAATTTATTCAACTTATCTTTATCATTCAGAATGAAACACCGACTCCCAAAAATATGTAAAAATTTAATATTTGGAATGCGGTTATTGATCAGTTCATAGGGAGTTTTGTTGTATGCTTTGTTGATGATTGAACGATTTTGAGTGAAGCATGCTGTACTAATAGCTTCTGCCCAAAGAGATAATGGGAGTTTTGAATATGAAAGCATGGTACGAGCAGCTTCAACAAGAGTTCGATTTCTTCGTTCAACAACCCCATTTTGTTGAGGTGTTCTTGCAGCGGAAAATTGGTGAGTAATACCAACTGATTCAAGAAAAGAATCTAAAACTTGATTTTTAAATTCAGTTCCATTATCAGTGCGGATGGTATGTACTTTTAAATCTAGATTGGTTTGAGTTTTCTTGATGAAGGATATGATGATATTAGTTGCTTCATCTTTTGTACGGAGGAAATGAACCCATGTGTATCGAGAATAATCATCAACAATAACCAACACATACCGTTTTCCTGCTAAAGATTGAACGCTCATAGGTCCACATAAGTCCATGTGAAGTAATTCAAGCGGTGTTGAAGTACTTTGAACTGGTTTAGACTTATGAGGTTTCTTTGTCATTTTTCCCATCTCGCACGAAGAACATAGATGATCTTTTTCAAATTTAAGATCTGGAAGACCAGATACATGTCCACCTTTCACCAACTTATTGATGTTTTTGAAGTTAAGATGAGAGAGGCGACGGTGCCATAACCAAGATTCATCTGATGAAGCTGTTGACATTAAGCAAACTTCTTCAAGTGGAACTACATCGTTTAGATTGATAGTAAACAGATTTGACTCTCGAGTTCCAGTAAGAAGTTCCTCTCCATCATATGTACGAACAGCACATTTCTTTGTACGAAAATTAACTTCTAATGTTTTATCGCAAAATTGACCGATACTAAACAGATTATGAGCGAGATCTTCAACATAGGTTACATTTCGAATGATTAGGTTGTGTCGGATAATATCTCCAATTCCCATAATAGCAGCTAAATGGTCATTACCAAATCTAACGGTACCCAAATATTTGTCTCTAAAATTTGTTAACAAATTCTTGTTTCCGGTCATATGTCTTGAACAACCAGAATCAAGATACCATAAATTCTACATAAAACAATTAACAAAAAGGTACCCAATCAGATATGGGTCCTATACGATTAGTAATGCATGTTTTATGAAGAATTAGTGAATATGATTTGAATTTAGAGAGTTGGAGAACTGCAAGGAGGCAGTTCTGGATTTGTTACTTTGATAGACCATTTGAAGGATTTCTCAGGTGAGGATAAAATCCATTTTGAATTTTCATTTTGGATCCATGTAAATTTAACAAATTTGGAATTCTTTTTAGATGAAGTCGAAAAACTGGAGTTTGATGATGTAGTTGGAGTCACAGTTCGATAAACTAATTTGGTTGGTTTAAGTGTAGAAACCACACGATTTACTGATTTTGTCGAGTTAGATTGAATCCGAGATTGTGATTTAGATGTGGATGTTGAAGTATTGGATGAAGAAACTACACGATAAACAGATTTTGACGGATTAGGATAAGAACGTGTAGATGAAGATGTTTGCGATCGAGCAAGCATTGTTTTGCAATGTTTTGGAAAACAAGTGATACATGAATGAATGATTGATCCGTTTTTATGAAGAACATCATGTTGTCGACCACAAGGAGCATCTTTTCGAACAAAATATCGTGTATCATATTGAGAAATTGGTGTATTAGTTTTTCTATCAAAATAAACCTTTTTACCAGTTTTGTCAGTTTTAACAATCAAATTAACACCATTCACAGTGAAATTAACAGGACGATAAATTGCTGAATCATAGACAATTCCATAACATGTAGCAGGTGAAATCAACGTTGTTGAGTTATTACATTTATTAGAATTTGAAAAAGAAGAAGCTAAAAACGAGGAAGAGCTAGACTTCTTAAGTGCATTTGACTTAAGCATACTAGACTTAGACGACTTAGACTTCTGAGACTTCTCAACTGCTTCCATCCTGTCTTGCATCGGTGTTTTAAGCTTGGAATTTAAAGTTTTATCTGAAAAATGTAAGACATGAGAATTAGAATTTCTTCTTAAAAGAATTGGAGTTTTAGGAGAAGAAGAATTCTCATTGACTGATTTTGATTTTGGAGAAGCACTGGGACTTGAAACAGATTTTATTTCAACAATTTTATCTTCTAAAGCATGAATTTTTGATTGTAAAACAGATTTTTCTTTGTCAAATGCCTTTTGGGTTGCATCTATTTCGGTTTCCAATTGATAAATTTTCTTTTCTAGAATTAGAGAAGGAATGTAAACTTTACGGGTTACTTTTTCTTGAAGTACCGCATTTCCTTTGATCTCAAACTCAGCAGGTGTAATAATTGGAAAATAGTCATCATTTGTAAAATTTGCCTTTTTAGTTTCATAAGTTTTATTTAATTCATTGTAATTGAAACTAATTTGTGCATTCTCTGATTTAGCTCTGTTGAATGCTTCAATTTCTTCTTCCTCATCGGTCATACGAAGGAAACTTTGCCAAACATCAACATGTATGTATTTGGAATCATACAGTGTTGGAAGCACATTACAAGCCATCTTCAGATATTCTGGATTGTTCGCCCCCAGTCCTTCTCTTGAATTGAAGTATTTGAAATCTTTAGGCTTGTTCAAGTGAATTGTTTGATCAGTTTGTCCTCGTTTGGCAATGATTTCTTCAAGGTTTTTGACGTGAGAAGAAAGTTGAATTTTATCGTTTTGTAGTTGATTAATGACATTTTGTTTGCTATTTAATTCTTGTTTTGTTTGAATGTCATTTTCATGAATGGTTTCTGATAATTCTTTAATTTGTGAGGTTAATGATTTAAACTGATTTTCATTATCATCAAATTCTTTTTGTTTACGTTCCAACCAGTTTTTAGTGATTTGATATTCATTCCATGCATCAATGTATAACTTGTAATATTTATCATTGTCAGCATTTGATGTGGAACTTTGTGTATTTTTAAGATTGGTCAACTCAATTTCTTGTTCAGAAATGGTATGAGACAAGTGTTGAATATCAGTCTCATATTTAACAGTCAATTCTGAAATTCGATTTTGTAACGTCAGATTCTTTTTCTCAAAATTTTTATTTTGTCTAAGAATATGAACAAGTTGTGTATTATGATCAAGATATTGTTCATTTTCGTTTTCTAGTTCATCTAATTTTCCTTGAAGTAAAGTATTTAATTCTTTTTCATCCAAAAGGTTTTGTTTTAAAGATTCAATTTCAGAATTCTGGTTTGTTACAAAACAATTTTCAGAATCAATTGTACTTGAAGAATTAGATAAGAGAGAACTGAGTACCTCTATTTCTTTGTTTGCCTCTTCATTGAATCGATCAGAAATCTCGGCATTCTCACGAGCCATAAAGCATAGATTTGCGGAATGCTCTTCATCTTCAGGATCAGAATCGTCCATCCAGCTTAGATCCTCAGCCAACAACACCTTTCCCGCCTCGATTTGCTTAGCCATGAGCATCTTACGTTTGAAGTAATCAGAATTCCTTACTCTAGGTTTCTTGCAATCTCGAGAGAAATGACCAGGAATTCCACAGTTATAACATTTCTTTGTCGGATCCAAAGGTGTTATTGTGGGTTTGTCAGATGTATTTGATGCAGATGGAGCAGACTTGAAAGTGGATGAAGATCTCTGATTGTTGTTTGTAGGAGTTGGATAATACTTCTTCTCATATCTTGAGATGAAAGACATAGCTTGCAACAGTTGTTCTAATTCACTCTCCATCTCTTCTTTTGTATCTTTGACAGGTTCTTCTGATTTTTCTTTCAGTTTACCAGATGAATTTGACTGGTATTGTCTTGTAAGAAGAGCAAGTGTATCAAGAGTGTTTGCATTTTCCTGTTTGGTTTTCACTATATCTTTCACCATTGGAGCATTTTGTAGTAAATACTCATACAGTTCATGCACATCAATTGAGCTCAGATCTTTATGTTGCATGGCACTGTTACCAAATGTAGCCCACTCAGGTAGTAAACTGTTGATGAACTTGATGTTAATCTCCAAATTTTCCTTCTTTAAGTTATTCCTTCGAAGTTCATTCAACAAGTTGCAGTAACGGTGATATGTGCTTTCTAATTCTTCCCCGGTGGAAGCTTTAAACGATTGATAAGCATTCAGAGTGGTTACCATCTTGGCTTTATTCCCTAAAACGGTGCCTTCCATTTTCTTTCGAATTTCATCCCAAATCTCCTTACCGGTTTCTAAACTGTCCAAGCTGTTATAAATTTCGTTCGGTAAACTTTGAAGTACGTATGAAAACGATTGTAGATCTGCTTTAGCTCGTAGTTTTTGTTGAGCATTGTATCTTGATTTAGGAAGCGGGGTTCGACCTCCAAGAACTGGCGGTGTTGCGTTTGGTGCAGCTACTACGTCTTCGTAGAATACTGCTTCACCATTTTCGAGTGAGTCACGTATTTCAGTTGCCAGTTCTTGATTTTTGATAAAATGGAGGAACCGTTTCTTCCATTGTGCGTATTCACCTCGGTATAACACCGGAGGTTTGAGATCGGTTCCGATCGACAATGCATCTTTTGAAGTCATTGATAAAAATTTGAATTTTTTTTTTTTACAAATAAAGTAGTTCGGGCCGAACTTCTCTTCTGGGCCGAACTACTATTTTCGGGCCGAACTACTTGTTGAACTTCGGGCCGAACTAGTGATAATTCTCGGGCCGAACTTGTACTACAAACTCGGGCCGAACTTCTATTTTTCAAAAAGGCCGAACTTGTTGGATCTTGAGACTTCGGGCCGAACTTCTCCTGGGCCGAACTTCTATTTTAAAAATTGAGCCGAACTTCTATTTTAACCTCGGGCCGAACTTGTTTTAGATCTGATCTTCGGGCCGAACTTCTGTAAATCTCGGGCCGAACTACGAACTACAATAAACTCGGGCCGAAGTTCTTACCTCGGGCCGAACTTCTTATTGGGCTGAACAAGTACTTCGGGCCGAACTACTATGTGGGCCGAACTACTTGCTTTTGCACTTCGGGCCGAACTTGGATTGTAGCCGAAGTTGTTCTTACGATCGAAACCTTCAACGAACTCGAACAGCTATTTTCTTCACTCTTTTGATCGATTTTTGCTCATTTCTTCACCGATTTGAATGATTCTTCTTGCTAAACGTTCGAAATCAACTTTCTAACACTTTGATCCGATCAAATCATCCATAACATAACACATTTGCTCAGATTTTGCAAATTACAGTCACTTTTTGAGTTTTTCACTTTTTAGCTAAAATCATCAAATTGAAGGTCGAATGTTGACGGAATGGATCTGAATTTGATTCTATTCTTCTTAGAAACACTGGAGAAACACTAATCCATGCTCAAAACTTCAATTCGGACAGAAAAATTACAACATTAAATTTTCATGAACGTAACAAACTTTTCTTCACTTTTTCTCAGATCTTCATCAATCTAGCTCGATTTTGGATCTTCTCTAAGAGAGATTATGCTCTGATACCAATTGATAGATCGTTTAAGACTAGAATCAAGCTAATCCATTGAGATTTGAGTGAGAAATTGAAGATTTGTGTGAGTGTGTGTAGATGGTGTGAGTGTGTGTAAATGAGAGAGAACGAGAGAACTTTCAGAATTGTATATCAATAAGAGTGGGAAAGCTTACATTGTAAGTCAAGCTTACATCCTTTTATACTCCTACCACTTAACTAGACAATGGTTAACTAACGGACTTAAAGATCAAAACTATTACAATAACGGTCCTAATCTTATTACAATTTTAGTCCTAACATCATCTATTAACTATTATTATGCGTTTAGGACGCCAAGATGGTTCGGTTGGAAACCCTAAGTTTTGTTGATTGCACTTTGCTATCTTCGCATCAGGTGAGTTTTCGCAGCCCCACTTTTACTGTATTTTAACTGTTTTGGGGTGAGAAACATATTAATGTTTTAAAAATGCACGCATAACTGTCATCGCGTATCAGACGTATTTTAATTATGATGAACCATGCATAAATAGTATTTTGGTACAATTGGTCTTTTGAAAGACATTTATGAACAATATTTTGGTACAATCAGTCTTGTGAAAACTTGGATAGACTATCCTTTTGAGATAACTATTCATCGAAAAGACATACTCAAACAAGTATTTTTACCAAAAAGGTCTTAACGAAGTTCTGTATGAAAAACTATATTTTGCGACATTAATCTTTGTATAATCGTTAGTTGATAGAAGCCCCTATCGTCAGATCGTTTAGTTCTAACATTTCTGTAATCATCAACTATAGTTAGCCAATGAATATATGAGTAGTACTATTCGGGATTGATCCCCCGCTCATGGCTAGTCGCTCTAGCCGTGTAACATATGAGATATATATTCTATTAAAACGTCGTGGACTCGTCACGCCTGAGGGCAAACTGGATTTAGGTTTGGTTACAGGCTCATGAACTTATAGTTTAACTTGTATAGGCATCTAGCCTATAAGGGATTAGGCACTAAACTTATACAATTATGTTCATGGATTTGAAACGAGTGAACTTGAACGTACATAGATTTGTACTAAACGACTCACCTTTGTAAAATCATGTTGAAATGATTTTTCGCACCGACCATATGCAAATTATGTTTTATAGAGTTAAAACATTTTACAAAAGAACTTTAAGCACTGAACATGTGTGAATTTGGTTTCATGGTCTTGAAATGGTATTTAAGCTTATTTTACTATACAAAAATTGTACCAACAAATATTTTAATGTAAATCAAGGATTTATAGAGTCATTAAACCTGTGAACTCACCAACCTTTGTGTTGACACTTTTTCTAATATGTTTTATCAGGAAATAGAAGTTGAACCTTTATTTGCGTTCAAACGCATTCGGATTACCATTTTGAAGAAATCTTTGTTTATTACGAAAAACAATAACTTTTGTTGGAAACGTTAACTATTGGTAATCCATTTTGATTTGCGTTGATCTACTATTATCAATTGTTGTGATTACTAATGTGAAGTCGCACGCCCGCTCTTCCGCAAAACCAGTTTTGGCGGGGTGTGACAAATTACGATTTATAATGGATACTTATAGGTTATTGGTCATAGCTAGTGGTTATAATAGTTCACGGGCCGTTCGTATGGGTTATGGACAACAATTACGTTTTATAATGGATACTTATAGGATAATTGTCATGGCTAGTGGCTCTAATGGTTCACGGGTCATTCCTTTGGGTTACGGACACCAATTACAATTTAAAATGGATACTTATAGGTTATTTGGCATAACTAATGGTTATTAAGGTTCACAGGGCATTCATATGAGTTATGGACACTTAGTACGGTTTATAATTGATACTTATAGTTTATTAGTCATAGCTAGTGGTTATTAATGGATACTTATAGCTTACTAGTCATGGCTAGTGGCTATAATGGTTCACCGGTCATTCATATGGGTTATGGACACCAATTACGGTTTAAAATCGATACTTATAGGTTATTGGTCATAACTAGTGGTTATTAAGGTTCACGGGAAACTCGTAAGGGTTATGGCCACCTATTACGGTTTAAAATGGATACTTATATGTTACTGGTCATAGCTATTGGTTATAATTGTTCACCGGCCATTTGTATGGGTTATTGACACCAATTACCGTACATATTGGATACTTATAGGGTATTGGTCATAACTATTGGTTATAATGGTTCACAGGCAATTCGTATGGGTTACGGACACCAATTACAGTTCAAAATGGATACTTATATGTTATTGGTCATAACTAGTGGTTATTAAGGTTCACATGCCATTTATATGGGTTATGGACACCCATTACGGTTTAAAATGGATACATATACGTTATTGGTCATAGCTATTAGTTATAATGGTTCACGGGCCATTCGTATGGGTTATTGACACCAATTACAGTTTATATTGGATAATTATAAGTAATTGGTCATAGCTATTGGTTATAATGGTTCACGGGCCATTTGTAAGGGTTATGGACACGAATTACAGTTTATAGTGGATACTTATATGTTATTGGTCATAACTAGTGGTTCTTAAGGTTCACGGGCCATTCTTAAGGTGTATGGACACCTATTACAGTTAACATGGATACTTATAGGTTATTGTTCATAGCTAGTGATTATAATAGTTCACGGGCAATTTACATGGGTTATGGACACCAATTACGGTTTCTAATGGATACTTATAGGTTATCGGTCATAGCTATTGATTATAATTGTTCACGGGCCATTCGTATGGTTATGGACACCAATTCGTTTATTGTGGATACTTATAGGTTATTGGTCATAACTTGTGGTTATTTAGGTTCACGGGCCATTCGTTTCGGTTATGGACACCTATTACGGTTAACATGGATACTTGTAGGTTATTTGTCATAACTAGTGGTTCTAATAGTTCACGGGCCATTCGTATGGGCTATGGACACCAACTACAGTTTGTAATGGATACTTATAAGTTATTAGACATAACTATTGAATATAATGGTTCACGGGCCATTCGTATGCGTTTTGGACACCAAATACGATTTATAATGGATACTTATAGGTTATTGGTCATAGCTAGTTCTTATAATGGTTCACGGGCCATTCGCATGGGCTATGGACAACAATTACGGTTTATAATGGATACTTATATGTTATTGGTCATGGCTAGTGGCGATAATGGTTCACGGGTCATTCGTCTGGGTTACGGACACCAATTACAATTTAAAATGGATAGTTATAGGTTATTGGTCATAACTAGTGGTGATTAAGGTTCAGGGGCCATTCATATGGTTATGGACACTTATTACGCTTTATAATTGATACTTATAAGCTATTTGTCATAGCTAGTGGTTATAACGGTTCACGGGCAATTTGTATGGGTTATGGACACCAATTACAGTTGATAATGGATACTTATACGTTATTAGTCATGGCTAGTGGCTATAATGGTTCACGGGTCATTCGTTTGGGTTACAGACACCAATTACGGTTTAAAATATATACTTATAGGTTATTGGTCATAACTAGTGGTTATTAAGTTTCACGGGCACTTTGTATGGGTTATGTACACCTATTATGGTTTAAAATGGATACCTATAGGTTATTGGACATAGCTATTGGTTATAATGGTTCACGGCCATTCGTATGGGTTATAGACACCAATTACAGTTTGTAATGGATACTTATAAGTTATTAGTCATAACTAATGATTATAATGGTTCACGGGCCATTCGTATGCGTTATGGACACCAAATACGATTTATAATGGATACTTATAGGTTATTGGTCATAGCTAGTGGTTATAATGGTTCACGGGCCATTCGCATGGGATATGGACAACAATTACGGTTTATAATGGATAATTATAGGTTATTGGTCATGGCTAGTGGCTATAATGGTTCACGGGTCATTCATTTGGGTTACGGACACCAATTACAGTTTAAAATGGATAGTTATAGGTTATTGGTCATTACTAGTGGTTATTAAGGTTCATGGGCCATTCACATAGTTATGGACACTTATTACGGTTTATAATTGATACTTATAGGTTATTGGTCATAGCTAGTGGTTATAACGGTTCACGGGAAATTTGTATGGGTTATGGACACCAATTACGGTTGATAATGGATACTTATACGTTATTGGTCATGGCTAGTGGCCATAATGGTTCACGGGTCATTCGTTTGGGTTACGGACACCAATTACGGTTTAAAATAGATACTTATAGGTTATTGGTCATAACTAATGGTTATTAAGTTACACGGGCAATTTGTATGGGTTATGGACACCTATTACGGTTTAAAATGGATACCTATAGGTTATTGGACATAGCTATTGGTTATAATGGTTCACGGGCCATTCGTATGGGTTATTGACACCAATTACAGTTCATCTGGATACTTATAGGGTATTGGTCATAGCTATTGGTTATAATGGTTCACGGGCCGTTCGTATGGGTTATCGACACCAATTACGATTTATAATGGATACTTATAGGTTATTGGTCATGGCTAGTGGTTATTATGGTTCATGGGTCATTCGTTATGGTTACGGACACCAATTACAGCATAAAATAGATACTTATAGGTTATTGGTCATAACTAGTGGTTATTAAGGTTCACGGGCCATTCGTTTCGGTTATGGACACCTATTACGATTAACATGGATACTTGTAGGTTATTTGTCATAGCTAGTGGTTCTAATAGTTCACGGGCCATTCATATGGGTTATGGACACCAATTACAGTTTGTAATGGATACTTATAAGTTATTAGTCATAACTATTGATTATAATGGTTCACGGGCCATTCGTATGCGTTATGGACACCAAATACGATTTATAATGGATACTTATAGGTTATTGGTCATAGCTAGTTGTTATAATGGATCACGGGACATTCGCATGGGCTATGGACAACAATTACGGTTTATAATGGATACTTATAGGTTATTGGTCATGGCTAGTGTCTATAATGGTTCACGGGTCATTGGTTTGGGTTACGGACACCAATTACAGTTTAAAATAGATAGGTAGAGGTTGTTGGTCATAACTAGTGGTGATTAAGGTTCACGGGCCATTCGTATGGTTATGGACACTTATTACGATTTATAATTGATACTTATAGGTAATTGGTCATAGCTAGTGGTTATAACGGTGCACGGGCAATTTGTATGGGTTATGGACACCAATTACGGTTGATAATGGATACTTATACGTCATTGGTCATGGCTAGTGGCTATAATGGTTCACGGGTCATTCGTTTGGGTTACAGACGCCAATTACGGTTTAAAATTGATACTTATAGGTTATTGGTCATAACTAGTGGTTATTAAGTTTCACGGGCAATTTGTATGGGTTATGCACACCTATTACGGTTTAAAATGGATACCTATAGGTTATTGGACATAGCTATTGTTTATAAAGGTTCACGGGCCATTCGTATGGGTTATTGACACCAATTACAGTTTGTAATAGATACTTATAAGTTATTAGTCATAACTATTGATTTTAATGGTTCACGGGATATACGTATGCGTTATGGACAACAAATACGATTTATAATGGATACTTATAGGTTATTGGTCATAGCTAGTTGTTATAATGGTTCACGGGCCATTCGCATGGGCTATGGACAACAATTACGGTTTATAATGTATACTTATAGGTTATTGGTCATGGCTAGTGGCTATAATGGTTCACGGGTCATTCATTTGGGTTACGGACACCAATTACAGTTTAAAATGGATAGTTATAGGTTATTGGTCATTACTAGTGGTTATTAAGGTTCATGGGCCATTCACATAGTTATGGACACTTATTACGGTTTATAATTGATACTTATAGGTTATTGGTCATAGCTAGTGGTTATAACGGTTCACGGGAAATTTGTATGGGTTATGGACACCAATTACGGTTGATAATGGAAACTTATACGTTATTGGTCATGGCTAGTGGCTATAATGGTTCACGGGTCATTCGTTTGGGTTACGGACACCAATTACGGTTTAAAATAGATACTTATAGGTTATTGGTCATAACTAATGGTTATTAAGTTACACGGGCAATTTGTATGGGTTATGGACACCTATTACGGTTTAAAATGGATACCTATAGGTTATTGGACATAGCTATTGGTTATAATGGTTCACGGGCCATTCGTATGGGTTATTGACACCAATTACAGTTCATATAGGATACTTATAGGGTATTGGTCATAGCTATTGGTTATAATGGTTCACGGGCCGTTCGTATGGGTTATCGACACCAATTACGATTTATAATGGATACTTATAGGTTATTGGTCATGGCTAGTGGCTATTATGGTTCATGGGTCATTCGTTATGGTTACGGAAACCAATTACAGCATAAAATAGATACTTATAGGTTATTGATCATAACTAGTGGTTATTAAGGTTCACGGGCCATTCGTTTCGGTTATGGACACCTATTACGATTAACATGGATACTTGTAGGTTATTTGTCATAGCTAGTGGTTCGAATAGTTCACGGGCCATTCGTATGGGTTATGGACACCAATTACAGTTTGTAATGGATACTTATAAGTTATTAGTCATAACTATTGATTATAATGGTTCACGGGCCATTCGTATGCGTTATGGACACCAAATACGATTTATAATGGATACTTATAGGTTATTGGTCATAGCTAGTTGTTATAATGGTTCACGGGACATTCGCATGGGCTATGGACAACAATTACGGTTTATAATGGATACTTATAGGTTATTGGTCATGGCTAGTGTCTATAATGGTTCACGGGTCATTTGTTTGGGTTACAGACACCAATTACAGTTTAAAATAGATAGTTAGAGGTTGTTGGTCATAACTAGTGGTGATTAAGGTTCACGGGCCATTCGTATGGTTATGGACACTTACGATTTATAATTGATACTTATAGGTTATTGGTCATAGCTAGTGGTTATAACGGTGCACGGGCAATTTGTATGGGTTATGGACACCAATTACGGTTGATAATGGATACTTATACGTCATTGGTCATGGCTAGTGGCTATAATGGTTCACGGGTCATTCGTTTGGGTTACGGACGCCAATTACGGTTTAAAATTGATACTTATAGGTTATTGGTCATAAATAGTGGTTATTAAGTTTCACGGGCAATTTGTATGGGTTATGCACACCTATTACGGTTTAAAATGGATACCTATAGGTTATTGGTTATAAAGGTTCACGGGCCATTCGTATGGGTTATTGACACCAATTACAGTTTGTAATAGATACTTATAAGTTATTAGTCATAACTATTGATTTTAATGGTTCACGGGATATACGTATGCGTTATGGACAACAAATACGATTTATAATGGATACTTATAGGTTATTGGTCATAGCTAGTTGTTATAATGGTTCACGGCCATTCGCATGGGCTATGGACAACAGTTATGGTTTATAATGGATACTTATAGGTTATTGGTCATGGCTAGTGGCTATAATGGTTCACGGGTCATTCATTTGGGTTACGGACACCAATTACAGTTTAAAATGGATAGTTATAAGTTATTGGTCATAACTAGTGGTGATTAAGGTTCACGGGCCATTCGCATAGTTATGGACACTTATTACGGTTTATAATTGATACTTATAGGTTATTGGTCATAGCTAGTGGTTATAACGGTTCACGGGAAATTTGTATGGGTTATGGACACCAATTACGGTTGATAATGGATACTTATACGTTATTGGTCATGGCTAGTCGCTATAATGGGTCACGGGTCATTCGTTTGGGTTACGGACACTAATTACGGTTTAAAATAGATACTTATAGGTTATTGGTTATAACTAATGGTTATTAAGTTTCACGGGCAATTTGTAGGGGTTATGGACACCTATTACGGTTTAAAATGGATACCTATAGGTTATTGGACATAGCTATTGGTTATAATGGTTCACGGGCCATTCGTATGGGTTATTGACACCAATTACAGTTTGTAATAGATACTTAAAAGTTATTAGTCATAACTATTGATTTTAATGGTTCACGGGATATACGTATGCGTTATGGACAACAAATACGATTTATAATAGATACTTATAGGTTATTGGTCATAGCTAGTTGTTATAATGGTTCACGGGCCATTCACATGGGCTATGGACAACAATTACGGTTTATAATGGATACTTATAGGTTATTGGTCATGGCTAGTGGCTATAATGGTTCACGGGTCATTCATTTGGGTTACGAACACCAATTACAGTTTAAAATGGATAGTTATAGGTTATTGGTCATAACTAGTGGTGATTAAGGTTCACGGGCCATTCGCATAGTTATGGACACTTATTACGGTTTATAATTGATACTTATAGGTTATTGGTCATAGCTAGTGGTTATAACGGTTCACGGGAAATTTGTATGGGTTATGGACACCAGTTACGGTTGATAATGGATACTTATACGTTATTGGTCATGGCTAGTGGCTATAATGGGTCACGGGTCATTCGTTTGGGTTACGGACACCAATTACGGTTTAAAATAGATACTTATAGGTTATTGGTTATAACTAATGGTTATTAAGTTTCACGGGCAATTTGTATGGGTTATGGACACCTATTACGGTTTAAAATGGATACCTATAGGTTATTGGACATAGCTATTGGTTATAATGGTTCACGGGCCATTCGTATGGTTATGGACACTTATTACGGTTTATAATTGATACTTATAGGTTATTGGTCATAGCTAGTGGGTATAACGGTTCACGGGCAATTTGTATGGGTTATGGACACCAATTACGGTTGATAATGGATACTTATATGTCATTGGTCATGGCTAGTGGCTATAATGGTTCACGGGTCATTCGTTTGGGCTATGGACACCAATTACGGTTTAAAATAGATACTTATAGGTTATTGGTCATAACTAGTGGTTATTAAGTTTCACGGGCAATTTGTATGGGTTATGCACACCTATTACGGTTTAAAATGGATACCTATAGGTTATTGGACATAGCTATTGGTTATAATGGTTACGGGCCATTCGTATGGGTTATTGACACCAATTACAGTTTGTAAAGGATACTTATAAGTTATTAGTCATAACAATTGATTTTAATGGTTCACGGACCATTCGTATGCGTTATGGACAACAAATACGATTTATAATGGATACTTATAGGGGATTGGTCATAGCTAGTGGTTATAATGGTTCACGGGCCATTCGTATGGGCTATGGACAACAATTACGGTTTATAATGGATACTTATAGGTTATTGGTCATGGCTAGTGGCTATAATGGTTCACGGGTCATTCATTTGGGTTACAGACACCAATTACAGTTTAAAATGGATAGTTATAGGTTATTGGTCATAACTAGTGGTGATTAAGGTTCACGGGCCATTCGTATGGTTATGGACACTTATTACGGTATATAATTGATACTTATAGGTTATTGGTTATAGCTAGTGGATATAACGGTTGACGGGAAATTTGTTTGGGTTATGAACACCAATTACGGTTGATAATGGATACTTATACGTTATTGGTCATGGCTAGTGGCTATAATGGTTCACGGGTCATTCGTTTGGGTTACGGACACCAATTACGGTTTAAAATAGATACTTATAGGTTATTGGTCATAACTAATGGTTATTAAGTTTCACGGGCAATTTGTATGGGTTATGGACACCTATTGCAGTTTAAAATGGATACCTATATGTTATTGGACATAGCTATTGGTTATAATGGTTCACGGGCCATTCGTATGGGTTATTGACACCAATTACAGTTCATATAGGATACTTATAGGGTATTGGTCATAGCTATTGGTTGTAATTGTTCACGGGCTGTTCGTATGTGTTATGGACACCAATTACGATTTATAATGGATACTTATAGGTTATTGGTCATGGTTAGTGGCTATAATGGTTCATGGGTCATTCGTTAGGGTTACGGACACCAATTACAACATAAAATAGATACTTATAGGTTATTGGTCATAACTAGTGGTTATTAAGGTTCACGGGCCATTCGTTTCGGTTATGGACACCTATTACGGTTAACATGGATACTTGTAGGTTATTTGTCATAGCTAGTGGTTCTAATAGTTCACGGGCCATTCGTATGGGTTATGGACACCAATTACAGTTTGTAATGGATACTTATAAGTTATTAGTCATAACTATTGATTATAATGGTTCACGGGCCATTCGTATGCGTTATGGACACCAAATACGATTTATAATGGATACTTATAGGTTATTGGTCATAGCTAGTTGTTATAATGGTTCACGGGCCATTCGCATGGGCTATGGACAACAATTACGGTTTATAATGGATACTTATAGGTTATTGGTCATGGCTAGTGGCTATAATGGTTCACGGGTCATTCATTTGGGTTACGGACACTAATTACAGTTGAAAATAGATAGTTATAGGTTGTTGGTCATAACTAGTGGTGATTAAGGTTCACGGGCCATTCGTATGGTTATGGACACTTATTACGGTTTATAATTGATACTTATAGGTTATTGGTCATTGCTAGTGGGTATAACGGTTCACGGGCAATTTGTATGGGTTATGGACACCACTTACGGTTGATAATGGATACTTATACGTCATTGGTCATGGCTACTGGCTATAATGGTTCACGGGTCATTCGTTTGGGTTACGGACACCAATTACGGTTTAAAATAGATACTTATAGGTTATTGGTCATAACTAGTGGTTATTAAGTTTCACGGGAAATTTGTATGGGTTATGCACACCTATTACGGTTTTAAATGTATACCTATAGGTTATTGGACATAGCTATTGGTTATAATGGTTCACGGGCCATTCGTATGTGTTATTGACACCAATTACAGTTTGTAATGGATACTTATAAGTTATTAGTCATAACAATTGATTTTAATGGTTCACGGACCATTCGTATGTGTTATGGACAACAAATACGATTTATAATGGACACTTATAGGTTATTGGTCATAGCTAGTGGTTATAATGGTTCACGGGCCATTCGCATGGGCTATGGACAACAATTACGGTTTATAATGGATACTTATAGGTTATTGGTCATGGCTAGTGGCTATAATGGTTCACGGGTCATTCATTTGGGTTACGGACACCAATTACAGTTTAAAATGGATAGTTATAGGTTATTGGTCATAACTAGTGGTGATTAAGGTTCACGGGCCATTCGTATGGTTATGGACACTTATACGGTTTATAATTGATACTTCTAGGTTATTGGTCATAGCTAGTGGGTATAACGGTTCACGGGCAATTTGTATGGGTTATGGACACCAATTACGGTTGATAATGGATACTTATACGTCATTGGTCATGGCTAGTGGCTATAATGGTTCACGAGTCATTCGTTTGGGCTATGGACACCAATTACGGTTTAAAATAGATACTTATAGGTTATTGGTCATAACTAGTGGTTATTAAGTTTCACGGGCAATTTGTATGGGTTATGCACACCTATTACGGTTTAAAATGGATACCTATAGGTTATTGGACATAGCTATTGGTTATAATGGTTACGGGCCATTCATATGGGTTATTGACACCAATTACAGTTTGTAATGGATACTTATAAGTTATTAGTCATAACAATTGATTTTAATGGTTCACGGACCATTCGTATGCGTTATGGACAACAAATACGATTTATAATGGATACTTATAGGGGATTGGTCATAGCTAGTGGTTATAATGGTTCACGGGCCATTCGCATGGGCTATGGACAACAATTACGGTTTATAATGGATACTTATAGGTTATTGGTCATGGCTAGTGGCTATAATGGTTCACGGGTCATTCATTTGGGTTACAGACACCAATTACAGTTTAAAATGGATAGTTATAGGTTATTGGTCATAACTAGTGGTGATTAAGGTTCACGGGCCATTCGTATGGTTATGGACACTTATTACGGTATATAATTGATACTTATAGGTTATTGGTTATAGCTAGTGGATATAACGGTTGACGGGAAATTTGTTTGGGTTATGAACACCAATTACGGTTGATAATGGATACTTATACGTTATTGGTCATGGCTAGTGGCTATAATGGTTCACAGGTCATTCGTTTGGGTTACGGACACCAATTACGGTTTAAAATAGATACTTATAGGTTATTGGTCATAACTAATGGTTATTAAGTTTCACGGGCAATTTGTATGGGTTATGGACACCTATTACAGTTTAAAATGGATACCTATAGGTTATTGGACATAGCTATTGGTTATAATGGTTCACGGGCCATTCGTATGGGTTATTGACACCAATTACAGTTCATATAGGATACTTATAGGGTATTGGTCATAACTATTGGTTGTAATTGTTCACGGGCTGTTCGTATGGGTTATGGACACCAATTACGATTTATAATGGATACTTATAGGTTATTGGTCATGGTTAGTGGCTATAATGGTTCATGGGTCATTCGTTAGGGTTACGGACACCAATTACAGCATAAAATAGATACTTATAGGTTATTGGTCATAACTAGTGGTTATTAAGGTTCACGGGCCATTCGTTTCGGTTATGGACACCTATTACGGTTAACATGGATACTTGTAGGTTATTTGTCATAGCTAGTGGTTCTAATAGTTCACGGGCCATTCATATGGGTTATGGACACCAATTACAGTTTGTAATGGATACTTATAAGTTATTAGTCATAACTATTGATTATAATGGTTCACGGGCCATTCGTATGCGTTATGGACACCAAATACGATTTATAATGGATACTAATAGGTTATTGGTCATAGCTAGTTGTTATAATGGTTCACGGGCCATTCGCATGGGCTATGGACAACAATTACAGTTTATAATGGATACTTATAGGTTATTGGTCATGGCTAGTGGCTATAATGGCTCACGGGTCATTCATTTGGGTTACGGACACTAATTACAGTTGAAAATAGATAGTTATAGGTTGTTGGTCATAACTAGTGGTGATTAAGGTTCACGGGCCATTCGCATGGTTATGGACACTTATTACGGTTTATAATTGATACTTATAGGTTATTGGTCATAGCTAGTGGGTATAACGGTTCACGGGCAATTTGTATGGATTATGGACACCACTTACGGTTGATAATGGATACTTATACGTCATTGGTCATGGCTAGTGGCTATAATGGTTCACGGGTCATTCGTTTGGGTTACAGACACCAATTACGGTTTAAAATAGATACTTATAGGTTATTGGTCATAACTAGTGGTTATTAAGTTTCACGGGCAATTTGTATGGGTTATGCACACCTATTACGGTTTAAAATGTATACCTATAGGTTATTGGACATAGCTATTGGTTATAATGGTTCACGGGCCATTCGTATGGGTTATTGACACCAATTACAGTTTGTAATGGATACTTATAAGTTATTAGTCATAACAATTGATTTTAATGGTTCACGGACCATTCGTATGCGTTATGGACAACAAATACGATTTATAATTGATACTTATAGGTTATTGGTCATAGCTAGTGGTTATAATGGTTCACGGGCCATTCGCATGGGCTATGGACAACAATTACGGTTTATAATGGATACTTATAGGTTATTGGTCATGGCTAGTGGCTATAATGGTTCACGGGTCATTCATTTGGGTTACGGACACCAATTACAGTTTAAAATGGATAGTTATAGGTTATTGGTCATAACTAGTGGTGATTAAGGTTCACGGGCCATTTGTATGGTTATGGACACTTATTACGGTTTATAATTGATACTTATAGGTTATTGGTCATAACTAGTGGATATAACGGTTGACGGGAAATTTGTTTGGGTTATGAACACCAATTACGGTTGATAATGGATACTTATACGTTATTGGTCATGGCTAGTGACTATAATGGTTTACGGGTCATTCGTTTGGGTTCAGGACACCAATTACGGTTTAAAATAGATACTTATAGGTTATTGGTCATAACTAATGGTTATTAAGTTTCACGGGCAATTTGTATGGGTTATGGACACCTATTACGGTTTAAAATGGATACCAATAGGTTATTGGACATAGCTATTGGTTATAATGGTTCACGGGCCATTCGTATGGGTTATTGACACCAATTACAGTTCATATAGGATACTTATAGGGTATTGGTCATTGCTATTGGTTGTAATTGTTCACGGGCTGTTAGTATGGGTTATGGACACCAATTATGATTTATAATGGATACTTTTATGTTATTGGTCATGGCTAGTGGCTATAATGGTTCATGGGTCATTCGTTAGGGTTACGGACACCAATTACAGCATAAAATAGATACTTATAGGTTATTGGTCATAACTATAGGTTATTAAGGTTCACGGGCCATTCGTTTCGGTTTATGACACCTATTACGGTAACATGGATACTTGTAGGTTATTTGTCATAGCTAGTGGTTCTAATAGTTCACACGGGCCATTCGTATGGGTTATGGACACCAATTACAGTTTGTAATGGATACTTATAAGTTATTAGTAGTAACTATTGATTATAATGGTTCACGGGCCATTCGTATGCGTTATGGACACCAAATACGAATTATAACGGATACTTATAGGTTATTGGTCATAGCTAGTTGTTATAATGGTTCACGGGCCATTCGCATGGGCTATGGACAACAATTACGGTTTATAATGGATACTTATAGGTTATTGGTCATGGCTAGTGGCTATAATGGTTCACGGGTCATTCATTTGGGTTACGAACACCAATTACAATTTAAAATAGATAGTTATAGGTTGTTGGTCATAACTAGTGGTGATTAAGGTTCACGGGCCATTCGTATGGGTATGGACACTTATTACGGTTTATAATTGATACTTATAGGTTATTGGTCATAGCTAGTGGTTATAACAGTTCACGGGCAATTTGTATGGGTTATGGACACCAATTACGGTTGATAATGGATACTTATACGTTATTGGTCATGGCTAGTGGCTATAATTGTTCACGGGTCATTCGTTTGGGTTATGGACACCAATTACGGTTTAAAATAGATACTTATAGGTTATTGGTCATAACTAGTTGTTATTAAGTTTCACGGGCAATTTGTACGGGTTATGGACACCTATTACGGTTTAAAATGGATACCTATGGGTTTTTGGACATAGCTATTGGTTATAATGGTTCACGGGCCATTCGTATGGGTTATTGAAACCAATTACAGTGTGTAATGGATACTTATAAGTTATTAGTCATAACTATTGATTATAATGGTTCACGGGACATTCATATGCGTTATGGACACCAAATACGATTTATAAAGGATACTTATAGGTTATTGGTCATAGCTAGTGGTTATAATGGTTCACGGGCCATTCGCATGGGCTATGAACAACAATTACGGTTTATAATGGATACTTATAGGTTATTGGTCATGGCTAGTGGCTATAATGGTTCACGGGTCATTCATTTGGGTTACGGACACCAATTACAGTTTAAAATAGATAGTTATAGGTTGTTGGTCATAACTAGTGGTGATTAAGGTTCACGGGCCATACGTATGGTTATGGACACTTATTACGGTTTATAATTGATACTTATAGGTTATTGGTCATAACTAGTGGATATAACGGTTGACGGGAAATTTGTTTGGGTTATGAACACCAATTACGGTTGATAATGGATACTTATACGTTATTGGTCATGGCTAGTGACTATAATGGTTTACGGGTCATTCGTTAGGGTTCAGGACACCAATTACGGTTTAAAATAGATACTTATAGGTTATTGGTCATAACTAATGGTTATTAAGTTTCACGGGCAATTTGTATGGGTTATGGACACCTATTACGATTTAAAATGGATACCAATAGGTTATTGGACATAGCTATTGGTTATAATGGTTCACGGGCCATTCGTATGGGTTATTGACACCAATTACAGTTCATATAGGATACTTATAGGGTATTGGTCATTGCTATTGGTTGTAATTGTTCACGGGCTGTTAGTATGGGTTATGGACACCAATTATGATTTATAATGGATACTTTTATGTTATTGGTCATGGCTAGTGGCTATAATGGTTCATGGGTCATTCGTTAGGGTTACGGACACCAATTACAGCATAAAATAGATACTTATAGGTTATTGGTCATAACTAGTGGTTATTAAGGTTCACGGGCCATTCGTTTCGGTTTATGACACCTATTACGGTAACATGGATACTTGTAGGTTATTTGTCATAGCTAGTGGTTCTAATAGTTCACACGGGCCATTCGTATGGGTTATGGACACCAATTACAGTTTGTAATGGATACTTATAAGTTATTAGTAGTAACTATTGATTATAATGGTTCACGCGCCATTCGTATGCGTTATGGACACCAAATACGAATTATAACGGATACTTATAGGTTATTGGTCATAGCTAGTTGTTATAATGGTTCACGGGCCATTCGCATGGGCTATGGACAACAATTACGGTTTATAATGGATACTTATAGGTTATTGGTCATGGCTAGTGGCTATAATGGTTCACGGGTCATTCATTTGGGTTACGAACACCAATTACAATTTAAAATAGATAGTTATAGGTTGTTGGTCATAACTAGTGGTGATTAAGGTTCACGGGCCATTCGTATGGTTATGGACACTTATTACGGTTTATAATTGATACTTATAGGTTATTGGTCATAGCTAGTGGTTATAACAGTTCACGGGCAATTTGTATGGGTTATGGACACCAATTACGGTTGATAATGGATACTTATACGTTATTGGTCATGGCTAGTGGCTATAATTGTTCACGGGTCATTCGTTTGGGTTATGGACACCAATTACGGTTTAAAATAGATACTTATAGGTTATTGGTCATAACTAGTTGTTATTAAGTTTCACGGGCAATTTGTACGGGTTATGGACACCTATTACGGTTTAAAATGGATACCTATGGGTTTTTGGACATAGCTATTGGTTATAATGGTTCACGGGCCATTCGTATGGGTTATTGAAACCAATTACAGTGTGTAATGGATACTTATAAGTTATTAGTCATAACTATTGATTATAATGGTTCACGGGACATTCATATGCGTTATGGACACCAAATACGATTTATAAAGGATACTTATAGGTTATTGGTCATAGCTAGTGGTTATAATGGTTCACGGGCCATTCGCATGGGCTATGAACAACAATTACGGTTTATAATGGATACTTATAGGTTATTGGTCATGGCTAGTGGCTATAATGGTTCATGGGTCATTCATTTGGGTTACGGACACCAATTACAGTTTAAAATAGATAGTTATAGGTTGTTGGTCATAACTAGTGGTGATTAAGGTTCACGGGCCATACGTATGGTTATGGACACTTATTACGGTTTATAATTGATACTTATAGGTTATTGGTCATAACTAGTGGATATAACGGTTGACGGGAAATTTGTTTGGGTTATGAACACCAATTACGGTTGATAATGGATACTTATACGTTATTGGTCATGGCTAGTGACTATAATGGTTTACGGGTCATTCGTTAGGGTTCAGGACACCAATTACGGTTTAAAATAGATACTTATAGGTTATTGGTCATAACTAATGGTTATTAAGTTTCACGGGCAATTTGTATGGGTTATGGACACCTATTACGATTTAAAATGGATACCAATAGGTTATTGGACATAGCTATTGGTTATAATGGTTCACGGGCCATTCGTATGGGTTATTGACACCAATTACAGTTCATATAGGATACTTATAGGGTATTGGTCATTGCTATTGGTTGTAATTGTTCACGGGCTGTTAGTATGGGTTATGGACACCAATTATGATTTATAATGGATACTTTTATGTTATTGGTCATGGCTAGTGGCTATAATGGTTCATGGGTCATTCGTTAGGGTTACGGACACCAATTACAGCATAAAATAGATACTTATAGGTTATTGGTCATAACTAGTGGTTATTAAGGTTCACGGGCCATTCGTTTCGGTTTATGACACCTATTACGGTAACATGGATACTTGTAGGTTATTTGTCATAGCTAGTGGTTCTAATAGTTCACACGGGCCATTCGTATGGGTTATGGACACCAATTACAGTTTGTAATGGATACTTATAAGTTATTAGTAGTAACTATTGATTATAATGGTTCACGCGCCATTCGTATGCGTTATGGACACCAAATACGAATTATAACGGATACTTATAGGTTATTGGTCATAGCTAGTTGTTATAATGGTTCACGGGCCATTCGCATGGGCTATGGACAACAATTACGGTTTATAATGGATACTTATAGGTTATTGGTCATGGCTAGTGGCTATAATGGTTCACGGGTCATTCATTTGGGTTACGAACACCAATTACAATTTAAAATAGATAGTTATAGGTTGTTGGTCATAACTAGTGGTGATTAAGGTTCACGGGCCATTCGTATGGTTATGGACACTTATTACGGTTTATAATTGATACTTATAGGTTATTGGTCATAGCTAGTGGTTATAACAGTTCACGGGCAATTTGTATGGGTTATGGACACCAATTACGGTTGATAATGGATACTTATACGTTATTGGTCATGGCTAGTGGCTATAATTGTTCACGGGTCATTCGTTTGGGTTATGGACACCAATTACGGTTTAAAATAGATACTTATAGGTTATTGGTCATAACTAGTTGTTATTAAGTTTCACGGGCAATTTGTACGGGTTATGGACACCTATTACGGTTTAAAATGGATACCTATGGGTTTTTGGACATAGCTATTGGTTATAATGGTTCACGGGCCATTCGTATGGGTTATTGAAACCAATTACAGTGTGTAATGGATACTTATAAGTTATTAGTCATAACTATTGATTATAATGGTTCACGGGACATTCATATGCGTTATGGACACCAAATACGATTTATAAAGGATACTTATAGGTTATTGGTCATAGCTAGTGGTTATAATGGTTCACGGGCCATTCGCATGGGCTATGAACAACAATTACGGTTTATAATGGATACTTATAGGTTATTGGTCATGGCTAGTGGCTATAATGGTTCACGGGTCATTCATTTGGGTTACGGACACCAATTACAGTTTAAAATAGATAGTTATAGGTTGTTGGTCATAACTAGTGGTGATTAAGGTTCACGGGCCATTCGTATGGTTATGGACACTTATTACGGTTTATAATTGATACTTATAGGTTATTGGTCATAACTAGTGGATATAACGGTTGACGGGAAATTTGTTTGGGTTATGAACACCAATTACGGTTGATAATGGATACTTATACGTTATTGGTCATGGCTAGTGACTATAATGGTTTACGGGTCATTCGTTTGGGTTCAGGACACCAATTACGGTTTAAAATAGATACTTATAGGTTATTGGTCATAACTAATGGTTATTAAGTTTCACGGGCAATTTGTATGGGTTATGGACACCTATTACGGTTTAAAATGGATACCAATAGGTTATTGGACATAGCTATTGGTTATAATGGTTCACGGACCATTCGTATGGGTTATTGACACCAATTACAGTTCATATAGGATACTTATAGGGTATTGGTCATTGCTATTGGTTGTAATTGTTCACGGTCTGTTAGTATGGGTTATGGACACCAATTATGATTTATAATGGCTACTTTTATGTTATTGGTCATGGCTAGTGGCTATAATGGTTCATGGGTCATTCGTTAGGGTTACGGACACCAATTACAGCATAAAATAGATACTTATAGGTTATTGGTCATAACTAGTGGTTATTAAGGTTCACGGGCCATTCGTTTCGGTTTATGACACCTATTACGGTAACATGGATACTTGTAGGTTATTTGTCATAGCTAGTGGTTCTAATAGTTCACACGGGCCATTCGTATGGGTTATGGACACCAATTACAGTTTGTAATGGATACTTATAAGTTATTAGTAGTAACTATTGATTATAATGGTTCACGGGCCATTCGTATGCGTTATGGACACCAAATACGAATTATAACGGATACTTATAGGTTATTGGTCATAGCTAGTTGTTATAATGGTTCACGGGCCATTCGCATGGGCTATGGACAACAATTACGGTTTATAATGGATACTTATAGGTTATTGGTCATGGCTAGTGGCTATAATGGTTCACGGGTCATTCATTTGGGTTACGAACACCAATTACAATTTAAAATAGATAGTTATAGGTTGTTGGTCATAACTAGTGGTGATTAAGGTTCGCGGGCCATTCGTATGGTTATGGACACTTATTACGGTTTATAATTGATACTTATAGGTTATTGGTCATGGCTAGTGGTTATAACGGTTCACGGGCAATTTTTATGGGTTATGGACACCAATTACGGTTGATAATGGTTACTTATACGTTATTGGTCATGGCTAGTGGCTATAATTGTTCACGGGTCATTCGTTTGGGTTATGGACACCAATTACGGTTTAAAATAGATACTTATAGGTTATTGGTCATAACTAGTTGTTATTAAGTTTCACGGGCAATTTGTACGGGTTATGGACACCTATTACGGTTTAAAATGGATACCTATGGGTTTTTGGACATAGCTATTGGTTATAATGGTTCACGGGCCATTCGTATGGGTTATTGAAACCAATTACAGTGTGTAATGGATACTTATAAGTTATTAGTCATAACTATTGATTATAATGGTTCACGGGACATTCATATGCGTTATGGACACCAAATACGATTTATAAAGGATACTTATAGGTTATTGGTCATAGCTAGTGGTTATAATGGTTCACGGGCCATTCGCATGGGCTATGGACAACAATTACGGTTTATAATGGATACTTATAGGTTATTGGTCATGGCTAGTGGCTATAATGGTTCACGGGTCATTCATTTGGGTTACGGACACCAATTACAGTTTAAAATAGATAGTTATAGGTTGTTGGTCATAACTAGTGGTGATTAAGGTTCACGGGCCATACGTATGGTTATGGACACTTATTACGGTTTATAATTGATACTTATAAGTTATTGGTCATAGCTAGTGGTTATAACGGTTCACGGGCAATTTATATGGGTTATGGACACCAATTACGGTTGATAATGGATACTTATACGTTATTGGTCATGGCTAGTGACTATAATGGTTTACGGGTCATTCGTTTGGGTTCAGGACACCAATTACGGTTTAAAATAGATACTTATAGGTTATTGGTCATAACTAATGGTTATTAAGTTTCACGGGCAATTTGTATGGGTTATGGACACCTATTACGGTTTAAAATGGATACCAATAGGTTATTGGACATAGCTATTGGTTATAATGGTTCACGGGCCATTGGTATGGGTTATTGACACCAATTACAGTTCATATAGGATACTTATAGGGTATTGGTCATTGCTATTGGTTGTAATTGTTCACGGGCTGTTAGTATGGGTTATGGACACCAATTATGATTTATAATGGATACTTTTATGTTATTGGTCATGGCTAGTGGCTATAATGGTTCATGGGTCATTCGTTAGGGTTACGGACACCAATTACAGCATAAAATAGATACTTATAGGTTATTGGTCATAACTAGTGGTTATTAAGGTTCACGGGCCATTCGTTTCGGTTTATGACACCTATTACGGTAACATGGATACTTGTAGGTTATTTGTCATAGCTAGTGGTTCTAATAGTTCACACGGGCCATTCGTATGGGTTATGGACACCAATTACAGTTTGTAATGGATACTTATAAGTTATTAGTAGTAACTATTGATTATAATGGTTCACGGGCCATTCGTATGCGTTATGGACACCAAATACGAATTATAACGGATACTTATAGGTTATTGGTCATAGCTAGTTGTTATAATGGTTCACGGGCCATTCGCATGGGCTATGGACAACAATTACGGTTTATAATGGATACTTATAGGTTATTGGTCATGGCTAGTGGCTATAATGGTTCACGGGTCATTCATTTGGGTTACGAACACCAATTACAATTTAAAATAGATAGTTATAGGTTGTTGGTCATAACTAGTGGTGATTAAGGTTCACGGGCCATTCGTATGGTTATGGACACTTATTACGGTTTATAATTGATACTTATAGGTTATTGGTCATAGCTAGTGGTTATAACAGTTCACGGGCAATTTGTATGGGTTATGGACACCAATTACGGTTGATAATGGATACTTATACGTTATTGGTCATGGCTAGTGGCTATAATTGTTCACGGGTCATTCGTTTGGGTTATGGACACCAATTACGGTTTAAAATAGATACTTATAGGTTATTGGTCATAACTAGTTGTTATTAAGTTTCACGGGCAATTTGTACGGGTTATGGACACCTATTACGGTTTAAAATGGATACCTATGGGTTTTTGGACATAGCTATTGGTTATAATGGTTCACGGGCCATTCGTATGGGTTATTGAAACCAATTACAGTGTGTAATGGATACTTATAAGTTATTAGTCATAACTATTGATTATAATGGTTCACGGGACATTCATATGCGTTATGGACACCAAATACGATTTATAAAGGATACTTATAGGTTATTGGTCATAGCTAGTGGTTATAATGGTTCACGGGCCATTCGCATGGGCTATGAACAACAATTACGGTTTATAATGGATACTTATAGGTTATTGGTCATGGCTAGTGGCTATAATGGTTCACGGGTCATTCATTTGGGTTACGGACACCAATTACAGTTTAAAATAGATAGTTATAGGTTGTTGGTCATAACTAGTGGTGATTAAGGTTCACGGGCCATTCGTATGGTTATGGACACTTATTACGGTTTATAATTGATACTTATAGGTTATTGGTCATAACTAATGGATATAACGGTTGACGGGAAATTTGTTTGGGTTATGAACACCAATTACGGTTGATAATGGATACTTATACGTTATTGGTCATGGCTAGTGACTATAATGGTTTACGGGTCATTCGTTTGGGTTCAGGACACCAATTACGGTTTAAAATAGATACTTATAGGTTATCGGTCATAACTAATGGTTATTAAGTTTCACGGGCAATTTGTATGGGTTATGGACACCTATTACGGTTTAAAATGGATACCAATAGGTTATTGGACATAGCTATTGGTTATAATGGTTCACGGACCATTCGTATGGGTTATTGACACCAATTACAGTTCATATAGGATACTTATAGGGTATTGGTCATTGCTATTGGTTGTAATTGTTCACGGTCTGTTAGTATGGGTTATGGACACCAATTATGATTTATAATGGCTACTTTTATGTTATTGGTCATGGCTAGTGGCTATAATGGTTCATGGGTCATTCGTTAGGGTTACGGACACCAATTACAGCATAAAATAGATACTTATAGGTTATTGGTCATAACTAGTGTTTATTAAGGTTCACGGGCCATTCGTTTCGGTTTATGACACCTATTACGGTAACATGGATACTTGTAGGTTATTTGTCATAGCTAGTGGTTCTAATAGTTCACACGGGCCATTCGTATGGGTTATGGACACCAATTACAGTTTGTAATGGATACTTATAAGTTATTAGTAGTAACTATTGATTATAATGGTTCACGGGCCATTCGTATGCGTTATGGACACCAAATACGAATTATAACGGATACTTATAGGTTATTGGTCATAGCTAGTTGTTATAATGGTTCACGGGCCATTCGCATGGGCTATGGACAACAATTACGGTTTATAATGGATACTTATAGGTTATTGGTCATGGCTAGTGGCTATAATGGTTCACGGGTCATTCATTTGGGTTACGAACACCAATTACAATTTAAAATAGATAGTTATAGGTTGTTGGTCATAACTAGTGGTGATTAAGGTTCGCGGGCCATTCGTATGGTTATGGACACTTATTACGGTTTATAATTGATACTTATAGGTTATTGGTCATGGCTAGTGGTTATAACGGTTCACGGGCAATTTTTATGGGTTATGGACACCAATTACGGTTGATAATGGTTACTTATACGTTATTGGTCATGGCTAGTGGCTATAATTGTTCACGGGTCATTCGTTTGGGTTATGGACACCAATTACGGTTTAAAATAGATACTTATAGGTTATTGGTCATAACTAGTTGTTATTAAGTTTCACGGGCAATTTGTACGGGTTATGGACACCTATTACGGTTTAAAATGGATACCTATGGGTTTTTGGACATAGCTATTGGTTATAATGGTTCACGGGCCATTCGTATGGGTTATTGAAACCAATTACAGTGTGTAATGGATACTTATAAGTTATTAGTCATAACTATTGATTATAATGGTTCACGGGACATTCATATGCGTTATGGACACCAAATACGATTTATAAAGGATACTTATAGGTTATTGGTCATAGCTAGTGGTTATAATGGTTCACGGGCCATTCGCATGGGCTATGGACAACAATTACGGTTTATAATGGATACTTATAGGTTATTGGTCATGGCTAGTGGCTATAATGGTTCACGGGTCATTCATTTGGGTTACGGACACCAATTACAGTTTAAAATAGATAGTTATAGGTTGTTGGTCATAACTAGTGGTGATTAAGGTTCACGGGCCATACGTATGGTTATGGACACTTATTACGGTTTATAATTGATACTTATAGGTTATTGGTCATAGCTAGTGGTTATAACGGTTCACGGGCAATTTATATGGGTTATGGACACCAATTACGGTTGATAATGGATACTTATACGTTATTGGTCATGGCTAGTGACTATAATGGTTTACGGGTCATTCGTTTGGGTTCAGGACACCAATTACGGTTTAAAATAGATACTTATAGGTTATTGGTCATAACTAATGGTTATTAAGTTTCACGGGCAATTTGTATGGGTTATGGACACCTATTACGGTTTAAAATGGATACCAATAGGTTATTGGACATAGCTATTGGTTATAATGGTTCACGGGCCATTGGTATGGGTTATTGACAACAATTACAGTTCATATAGGATACTTATAGGGTATTGGTCATTGCTATTGGTTGTAATTGTTCACGGGCTGTTAGTATGGGTTATGGACACCAATTATGATTTATAATGGATACTTTTATGTTATTGGTCATGGCTAGTGGCTATAATGGTTCATGGGTCATTCGTTAGGGTTACGGACACCAATTACAGCATAAAATAGATACTTATAGGTTATTGGTCATAACTAGTGGTTATTAAGGTTCACGGGCCATTCGTTTCGGTTTATGACACCTATTACGGTAACATGGATACTTGTAGGTTATTTGTCATAGCTAGTGGTTCTAATAGTTCACACGGGCCATTCGTATGGGTTATGGACACCAATTACAGTTTGTAATGGATACTTATAAGTTATTAGTAGTAACTATTGATTATAATGGTTCACGGGCCATTCGTATGCGTTATGGACACCAAATACGAATTATAACGGATACTTATAGGTTATTGGTCATAGCTAGTTGTTATAATGGTTCACGGGCCATTCGCATGGGCTATGGACAACAATTACGGTTTATAATGGATACTTATAGGTTATTGGTCATGGCTAGTGGCTATAATGGTTCACGGGTCATTCATTTGGGTTACGAACACCAATTACAATTTAAAATAGATAGTTATAGGTTGTTGGTCATAACTAGTGGTGATTAAGGTTCACGGGCCATTCGTATGGTTATGGACACTTATTACGGTTTATAATTGATACTTATAGGTTATTGGTCATAGCTAGTGGTTATAACAGTTCACGGGCAATTTGTATGGGTTATGGACACCAATTACGGTTGATAATGGATACTTATACGTTATTGGTCATGGCTAGTGGCTATAATTGTTCACGGGTCATTCGTTTGGGTTATGGACACCAATTACGGTTTAAAATAGATACTTATAGGTTATTGGTCATAACTAGTTGTTATTAAGTTTCACGGGCAATTTGTACGGGTTATGGACACCTATTACGGTTTAAAATGGATACCTATGGGTTTTTGGACATAGCTATTGGTTATAATGGTTCACGGGCCATTCGTATGGGTTATTGAAACCAATTACAGTGTGTAATGGATACTTATAAGTTATTAGTCATAACTATTGATTATAATGGTTCACGGGACATTCATATGCGTTATGGACACCAAATACGATTTATAAAGGATACTTATAGGTTATTGGTCATAGCTAGTGGTTATAATGGTTCACGGGCCATTCGCATGGGCTATGAACAACAATTACGGTTTATAATGGATACTTATAGGTTATTGGTCATGGCTAGTGGCTATAATGGTTCACGGGTCATTCATTTGGGTTACGGACACCAATTACAGTTTAAAATAGATAGTTATAGGTTGTTGGTCATAACTAGTGGTGATTAAGGTTCACGGGCCATTCGTATGGTTATGGACACTTATTACGGTTTATAATTGATACTTATAGGTTATTGGTCATAACTAATGGATATAACGGTTGACGGGAAATTTGTTTGGGTTATGAACACCAATTACGGTTGATAATGGATACTTATACGTTATTGGTCATGGCTAGTGACTATAATGGTTTACGGGTCATTCGTTTGGGTTCAGGACACCAATTACGGTTTAAAATAGATACTTATAGGTTATTGGTCATAACTAATGGTTATTAAGTTTCACGGGCAATTTGTATGGGTTATGGACACCTATTACGGTTTAAAATGGATACCAATAGGTTATTGGACATAGCTATTGGTTATAATGGTTCACGGACCATTCGTATGGGTTATTGACACCAATTACAGTTCATATAGGATACTTATAGGGTATTGGTCATTGCTATTGGTTGTAATTGTTCACGGTCTGTTAGTATGGGTTATGGACACCAATTATGATTTATAATGGCTACTTTTATGTTATTGGTCATGGCTAGTGGCTATAATGGTTCATGGGTCATTCGTTAGGGTTACGGACACCAATTACAGCATAAAATAGATACTTATAGGTTATTGGTCATAACTAGTGTTTATTAAGGTTCACGGGCCATTCGTTTCGGTTTATGACACCTATTACGGTAACATGGATACTTGTAGGTTATTTGTCATAGCTAGTGGTTCTAATAGTTCACACGGGCCATTCGTATGGGTTATGGACACCAATTACAGTTTGTAATGGATACTTATAAGTTATTAGTAGTAACTATTGATTATAATGGTTCACGGGCCATTCGTATGCGTTATGGACACCAAATACGAATTATAACGGATACTTATAGGTTATTGGTCATAGCTAGTTGTTATAATGGTTCACGGGCCATTCGCATGGGCTATGGACAACAATTACGGTTTATAATGGATACTTATAGGTTATTGGTCATGGCTAGTGGCTATAATGGTTCACGGGTCATTCATTTGGGTTACGAACACCAATTACAATTTAAAATAGATAGTTATAGGTTGTTGGTCATAACTAGTGGTGATTAAGGTTCGCGGGCCATTCGTATGGTTATGGACACTTATTACGGTTTATAATTGATACTTATAGGTTATTGGTCATGGCTAGTGGTTATAACGGTTCACGGGCAATTTTTATGGGTTATGGACACCAATTACGGTTGATAATGGTTACTTATACGTTATTGGTCATGGCTAGTGGCTATAATTGTTCACGGGTCATTCGTTTGGGTTATGGACACCAATTACGGTTTAAAATAGATACTTATAGGTTATTGGTCATAACTAGTTGTTATTAAGTTTCACGGGCAATTTGTACGGGTTATGGACACCTATTACGGTTTAAAATGGATACCTATGGGTTTTTGGACATAGCTATTGGTTATAATGGTTCACGGGCCATTCGTATGGGTTATTGAAACCAATTACAGTGTGTAATGGATACTTATAAGTTATTAGTCATAACTATTGATTATAATGGTTCACGGGACATTCATATGCGTTATGGACACCAAATACGATTTATAAAGGATACTTATAGGTTATTGGTCATAGCTAGTGGTTATAATGGTTCACGGGCCATTCGCATGGGCTATGGACAACAATTACGGTTTATAATGGATACTTATAGGTTATTGGTCATGGCTAGTGGCTATAATGGTTCACGGGTCATTCATTTGGGTTACGGACACCAATTACAGTTTAAAATAGATAGTTATAGGTTGTTGGTCATAACTAGTGGTGATTAAGGTTCACGGGCCATACGTATGGTTATGGACACTTATTACGGTTTATAATTGATACTTATAGGTTATTGGTCATAGCTAGTGGTTATAACGGTTCACGGGCAATTTATATGGGTTATGGACACCAATTACGGTTGATAATGGATACTTATACGTTATTGGTCATGGCTAGTGACTATAATGGTTTACGGGTCATTCGTTTGGGTTCAGGACACCAATTACGGTTTAAAATAGATACTTATAGGTTATTGGTCATAACTAATGGTTATTAAGTTTCACGGGCAATTTGTATGGGTTATGGACACCTATTACGGTTTAAAATGGATACCAATAGGTTATTGGACATAGCTATTGGTTATAATGGTTCACGGGCCATTCGTATGGGTTATTGACACCAATTACAGTTCATATAGGATACTTATAGGGTATTGGTCATTGCTATTGGTTGTAATTGTTCACGGGCTGTTAGTATGGGTTATGGACACCAATTATGATTTATAATGGATACTTTTATGTTATTGGTCATGGCTAGTGGCTATAATGGTTCATGGGTCATTCGTTAGGGTTACGGACACCAATTACAGCATAAAATAGATACTTATAGGTTATTGGTCATAACTAGTGGTTATTAAGGTTCACGGGCCATTCGTTTCGGTTTATGACACCTATTACGGTAACATGGATACTTGTAGGTTATTTGTCATAGCTAGTGGTTCTAATAGTTCACACGGGCCATTCGTATGGGTTATGGACACCAATTACAGTTTGTAATGGATACTTATAAGTTATTAGTAGTAACTATTGATTATAATGGTTCACGGGCCATTCGTATGCGTTATGGACACCAAATACGAATTATAACGGATACTTATAGGTTATTGGTCATAGCTAGTTGTTATAATGGTTCACGGGCCATTCGCATGGGCTATGGACAACAATTACGGTTTATAATGGATACTTATAGGTTATTGGTCATGGCTAGTGGCTATAATGGTTCACGGGTCATTCATTTGGGTTACGAACACCAATTACAATTTAAAATAGATAGTTATAGGTTGTTGGTCATAACTAGTGGTGATTAAGGTTCACGGGCCATTCGTATGGTTATGGACACTTATTACGGTTTATAATTGATACTTATAGGTTATTGGTCATAGCTAGTGGTTATAACAGTTCACGGGCAATTTGTATGGGTTATGGACACCAATTACGGTTGATAATGGATACTTATACGTTATTGGTCATGGCTAGTGGCTATAATTGTTCACGGGTCATTCGTTTGGGTTATGGACACCAATTACGGTTTAAAATAGATACTTATAGGTTATTGGTCATAACTAGTTGTTATTAAGTTTCACGGGCAATTTGTACGGGTTATGGACACCTATTACGGTTTAAAATGGATACCTATGGGTTTTTGGACATAGCTATTGGTTATAATGGTTCACGGGCCATTCGTATGGGTTATTGAAACCAATTACAGTGTGTAATGGATACTTATAAGTTATTAGTCATAACTATTGATTATAATGGTTCACGGGACATTCATATGCGTTATGGACACCAAATACGATTTATAAAGGATACTTATAGGTTATTGGTCATAGCTAGTGGTTATAATGGTTCACGGGCCATTCGCATGGGCTATGAACAACAATTACGGTTTATAATGGATACTTATAGGTTATTGGTCATGGCTAGTGGCTATAATGGTTCACGGGTCATTCATTTGGGTTACGGACACCAATTACAGTTTAAAATAGATAGTTATAGGTTGTTGGTCATAACTAGTGGTGATTAAGGTTCACGGGCCATTCGTATGGTTATGGACACTTATTACGGTTTATAATTGATACTTATAGGTTATTGGTCATAACTAGTGGATATAACGGTTGACGGGAAATTTGTTTGGGTTATGAACACCAATTACGGTTGATAATGGATACTTATACGTTATTGGTCATGGCTAGTGACTATAATGGTTTACGGGTCATTCGTTTGGGTTCAGGACACCAATTACGGTTTAAAATAGATACTTATAGGTTATTGGTCATAACTAATGGTTATTAAGTTTCACGGGCAATTTGTATGGGTTATGGACACCTATTACGGTTTAAAATGGATACCAATAGGTTATTGGACATAGCTATTGGTTATAATGGTTCACGGACCATTCGTATGGGTTATTGACACCAATTACAGTTCATATAGGATACTTATAGGGTATTGGTCATTGCTATTGGTTGTAATTGTTCACGGTCTGTTAGTATGGGTTATGGACACCAATTATGATTTATAATGGCTACTTTTATGTTATTGGTCATGGCTAGTGGCTATAATGGTTCATGGGTCATTCGTTAGGGTTACGGACACCAATTACAGCATAAAATAGATACTTATAGGTTATTGGTCATAACTAGTGGTTATTAAGGTTCACGGGCCATTCGTTTCGGTTTATGACACCTATTACGGTAACATGGATACTTGTAGGTTATTTGTCATAGCTAGTGGTTCTAATAGTTCACACGGGCCATTCGTATGGGTTATGGACACCAATTACAGTTTGTAATGGATACTTATAAGTTATTAGTAGTAACTATTGATTATAATGGTTCACGGGCCATTCGTATGCGTTATGGACACCAAATACGAATTATAACGGATACTTATAGGTTATTGGTCATAGCTAGTTGTTATAATGGTTCACGGGCCATTCGCATGGGCTATGGACAACAATTACGGTTTATAATGGATACTTATAGGTTATTGGTCATGGCTAGTGGCTATAATGGTTCACGGGTCATTCATTTGGGTTACGAACACCAATTACAATTTAAAATAGATAGTTATAGGTTGTTGGTCATAACTAGTGGTGATTAAGGTTCGCGGGCCATTCGTATGGTTATGGACACTTATTACGGTTTATAATTGATACTTATAGGTTATTGGTCATGGCTAGTGGTTATAACGGTTCACGGGCAATTTTTATGGGTTATGGACACCAATTACGGTTGATAATGGTTACTTATACGTTATTGGTCATGGCTAGTGGCTATAATTGTTCACGGGTCATTCGTTTGGGTTATGGACACCAATTACGGTTTAAAATAGATACTTATAGGTTATTGGTCATAACTAGTTGTTATTAAGTTTCACGGGCAATTTGTACGGGTTATGGACACCTATTACGGTTTAAAATGGATACCTATGGGTTTTTGGACATAGCTATTGGTTATAATGGTTCACGGGCCATTCGTATGGGTTATTGAAACCAATTACAGTGTGTAATGGATACTTATAAGTTATTAGTCATAACTATTGATTATAATGGTTCACGGGACATTCATATGCGTTATGGACACCAAATACAATTTATAAAGGATACTTATAGGTTATTGGTCATAGCTAGTGGTTATAATGGTTCACGGGCCATTCGCATGGGCTATGGACAACAATTACGGTTTATAATGGATACTTATAGGTTATTGGTCATGGCTAGTGGCTATAATGGTTCACGGGTCATTCATTTGGGTTACGGACACCAATTACAGTTTAAAATAGATAGTTATAGGTTGTTGGTCATAACTAGTGGTGATTAAGGTTCACGGGCCATACGTATGGTTATGGACACTTATTACGGTTTATAATTGATACTTATAGGTTATTGGTCATAGCTAGTGGTTATAACGGTTCACGGGCAATTTATATGGGTTATGGACACCAATTACGGTTGATAATGGATACTTATACGTTATTGGTCATGGCTAGTGACTATAATGGTTTACGGGTCATTCGTTTGGGTTACGGACACCAATTACGGTTTAAAATATATACTTATAGGTTATTGGTCATAACTAATGGTTATTAAGTTTCACGGGAAATTTGTATGGGTTATGGACACCTATTACGGTTTAAAATGGATACCAATAGGTTATTGGACATAGCTATTGGTTATAATGGTTCACGGGCCATTCGTATGGGTTATTGACACCAATTACAGTTCATATAGGATACTTATAGGGTATTGGTCATAGCTATTGGTTGTAATTGTTCACGGGCTGTTAGTATGGGTTATGGACACCAATTATGATTTATAATGGATACTTTTATGTTATTGGTCATGGCTAGTGGCTATAATGGTTCATGGGTCATTCGTTAGGGTTACGGACACCAATTACAGCATAAAATAGATACTTATAGGTTATTGGTCATAACTAGTGGTTATTAAGGTTCACGGGCCATTCGTTTCGGTTTATGACACTTATTACGGTAACATGGATACTTGTAGGTTATTTGTCATAGCTAGTGGTTCTAATAGTTCACACGGGCCATTCGTATGGGTTATGGACACCAATTACAGTTTGTAATGGATACTTATAAGTTATTAGTAGTAACTATTGATTATAATGGTTCGCGGGCCATTCGTATGCGTTATGGACACCAAATACGAATTATAACGGATACTTATAGGTTATTGGTCATAGCTAGTTGTTATAATGGTTCACGGGCCATTCGCATGGGCTATGGACAACAATTACGGTTTATAATGGATACTTATAGGTTATTGGTCATGGCTAGTGGCTATAATGGTTCACGGGTCATTCATTTGGGTTACGAACACCAATTACAGTTTAAAATAGATAGTTATAGGTTGTTGGTCATAACTAGTGGTGATTAAGGTTCACGGGCCATTCGTATGGTTATGGACACTTATTACGGTTTATAATTGATACTTATAGGTTATTGGTCATAGCTAGTGGTTATAACGGTTCACGGGCAATTTATATGGGTTATGGACACCAATTACGGTTGATAATGGATACTTATACGTTATTGGTCATGGCTAGTGGCTATAATTGTTCACGGGTCATTCGTTTGGGTTACGGACACCAATTACGGTTTAAAATATATACTTATAGGTTATTGGTCATAACTAGTTGTTATTAAGTTTCACGGGCAATTTGTACGGGTTATGGACACCTATTACGGTTTAAAATGGATACCTATAGGTTTTTGGAAATAGCTATTGGTTATAATGGTTCACGGGCCATTCATATGGGTTATTGACACCAATTACAGTTTGTAATGGATACTTATAAGTTATTAGTCATAACTATTGATTATAATGGTTCACGGGCCATTCATATGCGTTATGGACACCAAATACGATTTATAATGGATACTTATAGGTTATTGGTCATAGCTAGTGGTTATAATGGTTCACGGGCCATTCGCATGGGCTATGGACAACAATTACGGTTTATAATGGATACTTATAGGTTATTGGTCATGGCTAGTGGCTATAATGGTTCACGGGTCATTCATTTGGGTTACGGACACCAATTACAGTTTAAAATAGATAGTTATAGGTTGTTGGTCATAACTAGTGGTGATTAAGGTTCACGGCCATTCGTATGGTTATGGACACTTATTACGGTTTATAATTGATACATATAGGTTATTGGTCATAGCTAGTGGTTATAACGGTTCACGGGCAATTTATATGGGTTATGGACACCAATTACGGTTGATAATGGATACTTATACGTTATTGGTCATGGCTAGTGGCTATAATTGTTCACGGGTCATTCGTTTGGGTTACGGACACCAATTACGGTTTAAAATATATACTTATAGGTTATTGGTCATAACTAGTTGTTATTAAGTTTCACGGGCAATTTGTACGGGTTATGGACACCTATTACAGTTTAAAATGGATACCTATAGGTTTTTGGAAATAGCTATTGGTTATAATGGTTCACGGGCCATTCGTATGGGTTATTGACACCAATTACAGTTTGTAATGGATACTTATAAGTTATTAGTCATAACTATTGATTATAATGGTTCACGGGCCATTCATATGCGTTATGGACACCAAATACGATTTATAATGGATACTTATAGGTTATTGGTCATAGCTAGTGGTTATAATGGTTCACGGGCCATTCGCATGGGCTATGGACAACAATTACGGTTTATAATGGATACTTATAGGTTATTGGTCATGGCTAGTGGCTATAATGGTTCACGGGTCATTCATTTGGGTTACGGACACCAATTACAGTTTAAAATAGATAGTTATAGGTTGTTGGTCATAACTAGTGGTGATTAAGGTTCACGGGCCATTCGTATGGTTATGGACACTTATTACGGTTTATAATTGATACTTATAGGTTATTGGTCATAGCTAGTGGTTATAACGGTTCACGGGCAATTTGTATGGGTTATGGACACCAATTACGGTTGATAATGGATACTTATACGTTATTGGTCATGGCTAGTGGCTATAATTTTTCACGGGTCATTCGTTTGGGTTACGGACACCAATTACGGTTTAAAATAGATACTTATAGGTTATTGGTCATAACTAGTTGTTATTAAGTTTCACGGGCAATTTGTACGGGTTATGGACACCTATTACGGTTTAAAATGGATACCTATAGGTTTTTGGACATAGCTATTGGTTATAATGGTCACGGGCCATTCGTATGGGTTATTGACACCAATTACAGTTTGTAATGGATACTTATAAGTTATTAGTCATAACTATTGATTATAATGGTTCACGGGCCATTCATATGCGTTATGGACACCAAATACGATTTATAATGGATACTTATAGGTTATTGGTCATAGCTAGTGGTTATAATGGTTCACGGGCCATTCGCATGGCCTATGGACAACAATTACGGTTTATAATGGATACTTATAGGTTATTGGTCATGGCTAGTGGCTATAATGGTTCACGGGTCATTCATTTGGGTTACGGACACCAATTACAGTTTAAAATGGATAGTTATAGGTTATTGGTCATAACTAGTGGTGATTAAGGTTCACGGGCCATTCGTATGGTTATGGACACTTATTACGGTTTATAATTGATACTTATAGGTTATTGGTCATAGCTAGTGGTTATAACGGTTCACGGGCAATTTGAATGGGTTATGGACACCAATTACGGTTGATAATGGATACTTATACGTTATTGGTCATTGCTAGTGGCTATAATTTTTCACGGGTCATTCGTTTGGGTTACGGACACCAATTACGGTTTAAAATAGATACTTATAGGTTATTGGTCATAACTAGTTGTTATTAAGTTTCACGGGCAATTTGTACGGGTTATGGACACCTATTATGTTTAAAATGGATACCTATAGGTTTTTGGACATAGCTATTGGTTATAATGGTTCACGGGCCATTTGTATGGGTTATTGACACCAATTACAGTTTGTAATGGATACTTATAAGTTATTAGTCATAACTATTGATTATAATGGTTCACGGGCCATTCATATGCGTTATGGACACCAAATACGATTTATAATGGATACTTATAGGTTATTGGTCATAGCTAGTGGTTATAATGGTTCACGGGCCATTCGCATGGCCTATGGACAACAATTACGGTTTATAATGGATACTTATAGGTTATTGGTCATGGCTAGTGGCTATAATGGTTCACGGGTCATTCATTTGGGTTACGGACACCAATTACAGTTTAAAATGGATAGTTATAGGTTATTGGTCATAACTAGTGGTGATTAAGGTTCACGGGCCATTCATATGGTTATGGACACTTATTACGGTTTATAATTGATACTTATAGGTTATTGGTCATAGCTAGTGGTTATAACGGTTCACGGGAAATTTGTATGGGTTATGGACACCAATTATGGTTGATAATGGATACTTATACGTTATTGGTCATGGCTAGTGGCTATAATGGTTAACAGGTCATTCGTTTGGGTTACAGACACCAATTAAGGTTTAAAATAGATACTTATAGGTTATTGGTCATACCTAATGGTTATTAGGTTTCACGGGCAATTTGTATCGGTTATGGACAACTATTACGGTTTAAAATGGATACCTATAGGTTATTGGAAATAACTATTGGTTACAATGGTTCACGGGCCATTCGTATGGGTTATTGACACCAATTACAGTTCATATAGGATACTTATAGGGTATTGGTCATAGCTATTGGTTATAATGGTTCTCGGGCCGTTCGTATGGGTTATGGACACCAATTATGATTTATAATGGATACTTATAGGTTATTGGTCATGGCTAGTGGCTATAATGGTTCATGTGTCATTCGTTAGGGTTACGGACACCAATTACAGCATAAAATAGATACTTATAGGTTATTGGTCATAACTAGTGGTTATTAAGGTTCACGGGCCATTCGTATGGTTATGGACACTTATTACGGTTTATAATTGATACTTATAGGTTATTGGTCATAGCTAGTGGTTATAACGGTTCACGGGCAATTTGTATGGGTTATGGACACCGATTACGGTTGATAATGGATACTTATACGTTATTGGTCATGGCTAGTGGCTATAATTTTTCACGGGTCATTCGTTTGGGTTACGGACACCAATTACGGTTTAAAATAGATACTTATAGGTTATTGGTCATAACTAGTTGTTATTAAGTTTCACGGGCAATTTGTATGGGTTATGGACACCTATTACGGTTTAAAATGGATACCTATAGGTTTTTGGACATAGCTATTGGTTATAATGGTTCACGGGCCATTCGTATGGGTTATTGACACCAATTACAGTTTGTAATGGATACTTATAAGTTATTAGTCATAACTATTTATTATAATGGTTCACGGGCCATTCCTATGCGTTATGGACACCAAATACGATTTATAATGGATACTTATAGGTTATTGGTCATAGCTAGTGGTTATAATGGTTCATGGGCCATTCGTATGGGCTATGGACAACAATTACGGTTTATAATGGATACTTATAGGTTATTGGTCATGGCCAGTGGCTATAATGGTTCACGGGTCATTCATTAGGGTTACGGACACCAATTACAGTATAAAATAGATAGTTATAGGTTGTTGGTCATAACTAGTGGTGATTAAGGTTCACGGGCCATTCGTATGGTTATGGACACTTATTACGGTTTATAATTGATACTTATAGGTTATTGGTCATACTAGTGGTTATAACGGTTCACGGGCAATTTGTATGGGCTATGGACACCAATTACGGTTGATAATGGATACTTATACGTTATTGGACATGGCTAGTGGCTATAATTGTTCACGGGTCATTCGTTTGGGTTACGGACACCAATTACGGTTTAAAATAGATACTTATAGGTTATTGGACATAACTAGTTGTTATTAAGTTTCACGGGCAATTTGTACGGGTTATGGACACCTATTACGGTTTAAAATGGATACCTATAGGTTTTTGGAAATAGCTATTGGTTATAATGGTTCACGGGCCATTCGTATGGGTTATTGACACCAATTACAGTTTGTAATGGATACTTATAAGTTATTAGTCATAACTATTGATTATAATGGTTCACGGGCCATTCATATGCGTTATGGACACCAAATACGATTTATAATAGATACTTATACGTTATTGGTCATGGCTAGTGGCTATAATGGTTAACAGGTCATTCGTTTGGGTTACGGACACCAATTAAGGTTTAAAATAGATACTTATAGGTTATTGGTCATACCTAATGGTTATTAGGTTTCACGGGCAATTTGTATGGGTTATGGACAACTATTACGGTTTAAAATGGATACCTATATAGGTTATTGGACATAACTATTGGTTACAATGGTTCACGGGCCATTCGTATGGGTTATTGACACCAATTACAGTTCATATAGGATACTTATAGGGTATTGGTCATAGCTATTGGTTATAATGGTTCTCGGGCCGTTCGTATGGGTTATGGACACCAATTATGATTTATAATGGATACTTATAGGTTATTGGTCATGGCTAGTGGCTATAATGGTTCATGTGTCATTCGTTAGGGTTACGGACACCAATTACAGCATAAAATAGATACTTATAGGTTATTGGTCATAACTAGTGGTTATTAAGGTTCACGGGCCATTCGTATGGTTATGGACACTTATTACGGTTTATAATTGATACTTATAGGTTATTGGTCATAGCTAGTGGTTATAACGGTTCACGGGCAATTTGTATGGGTTATGGACACCGATTACGGTTGATAATGGATACTTATACGTTATTGGTCATGGCTAGTGGCTATAATTTTTCACGGGTCATTCGTTTGGGTTACGGACACCAATTACGGTTTAAAATAGATACTTATAGGTTATTGGTCATAACTAGTTGTTATTAAGTTTCACGGGCAATTTGTATGGGTTATGGACACCTATTACGGTTTAAAATGGATACCTATAGGTTTTTGGACATAGCTATTGGTTATAATGGTTCACGGGCCATTCGTATGGGTTATTGACACCAATTACAGTTTGTAATGGATACTTATAAGTTATTAGTCATAACTATTTATTATAATGGTTCACGGGCCATTCCTATGCGTTATGGACACCAAATACGATTTATAATGGATACTTATAGGTTATTGGTCATAGCTAGTGGTTATAATGGTTCATGGGCCATTCGTATGGGCTATGGACAACAATTACGGTTTATAATGGATACTTATAGGTTATTGGTCATGGCCAGTGGCTATAATGGTTCACGGGTCATTCATTAGGGTTACGGACACCAATTACAGTATAAAATAGATAGTTATAGGTTGTTGGTCATAACTAGTGGTGATTAAGGTTCACGGGCCATTCGTATGGTTATGGACACTTATTACGGTTTATAATTGATACTTATAGGTTATTGGTCATACTAGTGGTTATAACGGTTCACGGGCAATTTGTATGGGCTATGGACACCAATTACGGTTGATAATGGATACTTATACGTTATTGGACATGGCTAGTGGCTATAATTGTTCACGGGTCATTCGTTTGGGTTACGGACACCAATTACGGTTTAAAATAGATACTTATAGGTTATTGGACATAACTAGTTGTTATTAAGTTTCACGGGCAATTTGTACGGGTTATGGACACCTATTACGGTTTAAAATGGATACCTATAGGTTTTTGGAAATAGCTATTGGTTATAATGGTTCACGGGCCATTCGTATGGGTTATTGACACCAATTACAGTTTGTAATGGATACTTATAAGTTATTAGTCATAACTATTGATTATAATGGTTCACGGGCCATTCATATGCGTTATGGACACCAAATACGATTTATAATAGATACTTATACGTTATTGGTCATGGCTAGTGGCTATAATGGTTAACAGGTCATTCGTTTGGGTTACGGACACCAATTAAGGTTTAAAATAGATACTTATAGGTTATTGGTCATACCTAATGGTTATTAGGTTTCACGGGCAATTTGTATGGGTTATGGACAACTATTACGGTTTAAAATGGATACCTATATAGGTTATTGGACATAACTATTGGTTACAATGGTTCACGGGCCATTCGTATGGGTTATTGACACCAATTACAGTTCATATAGGATACTTATAGGGTATTGGTCATAGCTATTGGTTATAATGGTTCTCGGGCCGTTCGTATGGGTTATGGACACCAATTATGATTTATAATGGATACTTATAGGTTATTGGTCATGGCTAGTGGCTATAATGGTTCATGTGTCATTCGTTAGGGTTACGGACACCAATTACAGCATAAAATAGATACTTATAGGTTATTGGTCATAACTAGTGGTTATTAAGGTTCACGGGCCATTCGTATGGTTATGGACACTTATTACGGTTTATAATTGATACTTATAGGTTATTGGTCATAGCTAGTGGTTATAACGGTTCACGGGCAATTTGTATGGGTTATGGACACCGATTACGGTTGATAATGGATACTTATACGTTATTGGTCATGGCTAGTGGCTATAATTTTTCACGGGTCATTCGTTTGGGTTACGGACACCAATTACGGTTTAAAATAGATACTTATAGGTTATTGGTCATAACTAGTTGTTATTAAGTTTCACGGGCAATTTGTATGGGTTATGGACACCTATTACGGTTTAAAATGGATACCTATAGGTTTTTGGACATAGCTATTGGTTATAATGGTTCACGGGCCATTCGTATGGGTTATTGACACCAATTACAGTTTGTAATGGATACTTATAAGTTATTAGTCATAACTATTTATTATAATGGTTCACGGGCCATTCCTATGCGTTATGGACACCAAATACGATTTATAATGGATACTTATAGGTTATTGGTCATAGCTAGTGGTTATAATGGTTCATGGGCCATTCGTATGGGCTATGGACAACAATTACGGTTTATAATGGATACTTATAGGTTATTGGTCATGGCCAGTGGCTATAATGGTTCACGGGTCATTCATTAGGGTTACGGACACCAATTACAGTATAAAATAGATAGTTATAGGTTGTTGGTCATAACTAGTGGTGATTAAGGTTCACGGGTCATTCGTATGGTTATGGACACTTATTACGGTTTATAATTGATACTTATAGGTTATTGGTCATACTAGTGGTTATAACGGTTCACGGGCAATTTGTATGGGTTATGGACACCAATTACGGTCTATAATGGATACTTATACGTTATTGGTCATGGCTAGTGGCTATAATTGTTCACGGGTCATTCGTTTGGGTTACGGACACCAATTACGGTTTAAAATAGATACTTATAGGTTATTGGTCATAACTAGTTGTTATTAAGTTTCACGGGCAATTTGTACGGGTTATGGACACCTATTACGGTTTAAAATGGATACCTATAGGTTTTTGGAAATAGCTATTGGTTATAATGGTTCACGGGCCATTCGTATGGGTTATTGACACCAATTACAGTTTGTAATGGATACTTATAAGTTATTAGTCATAACTATTGATTATAATGGTTCACGGGCCATTCATATGCGTTATGGACACCAAATACGATTTATAATGGATACTTATAGGTTATTGGTCATAGCTAGTGGTTATAATGGTTCACGGGCCATTCGCATGGGCTATGGACAACAATTACGGTTTATAATGGATACTTATAGGTTATTGGTCATGGCTAGTGGCTATAATGGTTCACGGGTCATTCATTTGGGTTACGGACACCAATTACAGTTTAAAATAGATAGTTATAGGTTGTTGGTCATAACTAGTGGTGATTAAGGTTCACGGGCCAATCGTATGGTTATGGACACTTATTACGGTTTATAATTGATACTTATAGGTTATTGGTCATAGCTAGTGGTTATAACGGTTCACGGGCAATTTGTATGGGTTATGGACACCAATTACGGTTGATAATGGATACTTATACGTTATTGGTCATGGCTAGTGGCTATAATTTTTCACGGGTCATTCGTTTGGGTTACGGACACCAATTACGGTTTAAAATAGATACTTATAGGTTATTGGTCATAACTAGTTGTTATTAAGTTTCAGGGGAATTTGTACGGGTTATGGACACCTATTACGGTTTAAAATGGATACCTATAGGTTTTTGGACATAGCTATTGGTTATAATGGTTCACGGGCCATTCGTATGGGTTTTTGACACCAATTACAGTTTGTAATGGATACTTATAAGTTATTAGTCATAACTATTGATTATAATGGTTCACGGGCCATTCATATGCGTTATGGACACCAAATACGATTTATAATGGATACTTATAGGTTATTGGTCATAGCTAGTGGTTATAATGGTTCACGGGTCATTCGCATGGCCTATGGACAACAATTACGGTTTATAATAGATACTTATAGGTTATTGGTCATGGCTAGTGGCTATAATGGTTCACGGGTCATTCATTTGGGTTACGGACACCAATTACAGTTTAAAATGGATAGTTATACGTTATTGGTCATAACTAGTGGTGATTAAGGTTCACGGGCCATTCATATGGTTATGGACACTTATTACGGTTTATAATTGATACTTATAGGTTATTGGTCATAGCTAGTGGTTATAACGGTTCACGGGAAATTTGTATGGGTTATGGACACCAATTATGGTTGATAATGGATACTTATACGTTATTGGTCATGGCTAGTGGCTATAATGGTTAACAGGTCATTTGTTTGGGTTACGGACACCAATTAAGGTTTAAAATAGATACTTATAGGTTATTGGTCATACCTAATGGTTATTAGGTTTCACGGGCAATTTGTATGGGTTATGGACAACTATTACGGTTTAAAATGGATACCTATAGGTTATTGGACATAGCTATTGGTTACAATGGTTCACGGGCCATTCGTATGGGTTATTGACACCAATTACAGTTCATATAGGATACTTATAGGGTATTGGTCATAGCTATTGGTTATAATGGTTCTCGGGCCGTTCGTATGGGTTATGGACACCAATTATGATTTATAAAGGATACTTATAGGTTATTGGTCATGGCTAGTGGCTATAATGGTTCATGTGTCATTCGTTAGGGTTACGGACACCAATTACAGCATAAAATAGATACTTATAGGTTACTGGTCATAACTAGTGGTTATTAAGGTTCACGGGCCATTCGTATGGTTATGGACACTTATTACGGTTTATAATTGATACTTATAGGTTATTGGTCATAGCTAGTGGTTATAACGGTTCACGGGCAATTTGTATGGGTTATGGACACCAATTACGGTTGATAATGGATACTTATACGTTATTGGTCATGGCTAGTGGCTATAATTTTTCACGGGTCATTCGTTTGGGTTACGGACACCAATTACGGTTTAAAATAGATACTTATAGGTTATTGGTCATAACTAGTTGTTATTAAGTTTCACGGGCAATTTGTACGGGTTATGGACACCTATTACGGTTTAAAATGGATACCTATAGGTTTTTGGAAATAGCTATTGGTTATAATGGTTCACGGGCCATTCGTATGGGTTATTGACACCAATTACAGTTTGTAATGGATACTTATAGGTTATTGGTCATACTAGTGGTTATAACGGTTCACGGGCAATTTGTATGGGTCAAGACTCAAATTTCAAGCCTCAAGAGTCAAGGCTCAAGTTTCAAGGCTCAAGGCTGAAGGCTCAAGGCTGAAGGCTCAAGGATCAAGGCTCAAGGCTCAAGTCTCAAGGCTCAAGCCTCAAGGCGCAAGGATTAAGGCTCAAAGTTCAAAGTTCAAGGCTCAAGGCTCAAGGTTCAAGCCTCAAAGGTCAAGGTTCAAGGCTAAAGACTCAAGTGTCAAGGCTCTAATTTCAAGGCTCAAGAGTCAAAGCTCAAGGGTCAATGGTCAAGGCTCAAGAGTCAATGCTCAAGTAAGGCTCATGTAAGGCTCAAGTAAGGCTCAAGGCTCAAGGCCCATGGCTCAAGACTCAAATTTCAAGCCTCAAGAGTCAAGGCTCAAGTTTCAAGGCTCAAGGCTCAAGGCTCAAGGCTCAAGGCTCAAGGCTCAAGGCTCAAGGCTCAAGGCTCAAGGATTAAGGCTCAAGGATCAAGGATCAAGGCTCAAGGCTCAAGGGTCAAGGCTCAAGGCTCAAGGCTCAAATTTCAAGGTTAAAGGCTTAAGGCTTAAGGCTCAAGGCTCAAGGTTCAAGCCTTAAAGTTCAAGGTTCAAGGCTAAAGGCTCAAGGGTAAAGGTAATGGTGATTTTCGGTTATTACAAGTAACAAAACGCAGCGGAAAATAGTTAATCACCATAAACGGATCTTGATATCAATCATATAATTAAACTAATAATAAATACAAAGAGTTAAGATGAATAAATCATACCCTTGAAGCCTTTGTATATTACGAACCAGATGGAGATGTGGGACGACGGAAACCAAGAACTCCAACGGGGAATTCCTCCAAAGCTAGTTCACACTACACTTGATAAAGAACACCCTTGAAGATGCTAGTCCAATGTAAGCTTGAAAGTGGCAAAAACCAAGAACCCTAGGGGTTGTGTATTCGGCCGAGAGGGAGAACAAGGGAGGGAGGAATTAGGGTTAATTACTTGCTACCTAATCTAAGTATATATATCCCATAATTACAAGTTAGGAGATATCACACTTAGTCCCTTGTTCTTTTATTCTTTCAATAAGTCTCACTAGTTAATATAAGTCTTAACAATTAAACTTAATTAATTAGTGAGTAACTTACAATATTATATATATAATATAATTACCCTAATTATATTATACATAACAAGGTGTTTAGTGTATAAGTGTGTGACCCTTTAGGCTCACAAACAACTAGCCATATAACTATATGTTATACGCGTGAAGCATATTTCAACAGCTCCCACTTGCGCATGTGATAACATCAATTAGTTATACAAGCAAAGGTTAGAGTCTAGCAACCCGCCAATGCCCCTAGAAGTACATGAGGAGTTTCATAAAATCTTTATTCAAAGTTTTCGAGCAGTTATCCTTATGTTGCTGATACTATGTTGAAATTTAGACAAGGATTAATGTTAATCTACAATTTCAACGATTCTGTTTCTCGATCTATACATTGAAGTAGATTACCAAAACCAATCAGGATTCATCGTGATTACCTTTTGGGTGTGGTCACACATTCATCTATTCAAATCATCAAGGGCCCCAGTAGTATCTAATCCACTTACGTAGAGGAACAAATTCTTTATTGACTGCACGTGTCTGTCATATGCTTAATGACCAGCCCGATAATGGTTGTAATTGCAGCCTTATTCAGGTCAGCGTTTAACCACATCAAAGTTTGCCCCTCTACATACACAAACCAACTTGCATCTCAAGTCAGAGGATAAGTGACAAAGCCTTTGTGAGATTCACTTGTGACATAAATCCAGGAAGTGATTTCTCATAGGTTGGGTCAGTCCAATTGTGCATCTTATGAACAACATGTGAGTTTGATTTCATCATCCTTAGTCATACTAAGATAATGTCATCAATGCCCTCAGATTTGTCTTAATAATATTCCCATATTATTAATATGACAATGGACAATTTAGAATATAAAACGCAGTAAATATTCATGGATATAAACATGCAAATATAGAACACAGTAGATATTCATATAAAAACGATCATATCAAATATATCAATTTATTCCAATAAAAACTGCTCAATGTTCCATTATCCAAATACTAAAACAGATTACATGAAACTACTAGCTGGTAGAAGCCCAATGTTTCTAGCATGCTCAATATGTTTTGTACATGACATTGGCTTCGTGAAGGGGTCAGCTAAGTTGTCATCTGTATGAACTTTGAGCAAGCGTACGTCTCCCATTAGGATCACATCTCTAATGTAGTGAAGCTTCCTCCGATAATGTCTGGCGCCTTTCTGAACACCAGGTTCGTTGGCAATGATGATAGCACCTGTGTTATCACAGTACATATCTATAGGTTTTTCATTACTGGGGACCACTCCAAGCCCAGAAATGAATTTCCTCATCCAAACAGCTTCCATTGCAGCCTTCAGTAGTTGCAATGTATTCAGCTTCTGTAGAAGACATAGCGATAGTGCTATGTTTAGCAGTTTTCCAATCAACAGCGCCTCCGTTCAAAACGAAAACATACCCCGTTTGAGATTTGGAATCATCTCTATCAGTCTCAAAACTAGCGTCAGAATAACAAGTAACGCTTAGCTCATTTTGAGTTTCACCACCATAAACAAGAAACATATCTTTAGTATTCCTAAGATACTTCAGTATGTTCTTAACAGCAGTCGAGTGACTCTCACCTGGATTCTGTTGATATCGGCTTGTAAGGTTCTGAGAGAACGCTACATCAGGTCTTGTGCACCGCACAGCATACATGATTGACCCTACTGCCGAGGCATAGGGGACATCGCGCATACGTTTCATCTCATCAGGTGAGGACGGTCCTTGAGTCTTACTCAATTGTACATTGTGTTGCATAGGAAGATTTCCACGTTTGGAAGCATCCATTCTAAACCGTTTTAGAATCTTATCAATGTACGCACTTTGACTTAGTCCGATTAACCGCTTTGATCTATTTCGGTAGATCTTTATACCAAGTATATATGCCGCTTCCCCTAGATCCTTCATAGCGAAGCACTTCCCAAGCCAGGATTTTACATCTTGTAGCATTGGAATGTTATTTCCTATGAGTAGTATGTCATCGACATATAGGATTAGAAAGACGACAATGCTCCCACTAGCTCTTACATATACACATGGCTCGTCGGGATTCTGAGTGAAACCAAACGTTTTGATTTCCTCGTCAAATCTTTTGTTCCAACTTCTGGATGCTTGCTTTAGTCCATAAATGGACCTTTGAAGCTTTCATACTTTCTTAGGGTGTTTTGTACTTACAAAACCCTCAGGTTGTACCATATAGACATCTTCGTCGAGGTGTCCATTTAAGAAAGCAGTTTTAACATCCATTTGCCAAATCTCATAGTCATAGTACGCTGCTATGGCTATGACAATCCTAATAGCTCTAACATCGGCAACACGCGAGAAGGTTTCATCATAGTCAATCCCGTAGGTTTGAGTGTAACATTTTGCCACCAACCGAGCTTTATAGGTGTGTACATTGCCATCCATGTCGGTCTTCTTCTTGAAGAGCCACTTGCTACCAACAGACTTACTGTTAGGAGGAAGATCAACCAAAGTTCATACTTGGTTATCTTTCATGGATTACATTTCCGCGTTCATAGCATCAAGCAATTTATCAGATTCAGAATCTGCTAATGCAGCTCGATTTGGAGACTACACCATTTGTCAGATTCAGAATCTGCTAATGCAGATTCATAGCATCAAGCCATTTGTCACATTTCCGCGTTCATTATGATCCCCTAAACTTAGCTCCTCAGCATCGATTTGGAGACCATATCGTTCAGGTGCATGAGGTGTCCTTGCGGACCTTCGAACGGGGACTACATCATTTTGAGGTGCAACAGGAACAGTTTCATGTTCAGCCTCATCTTGATGTTCGCTTGTATCTACAATATTATATATATAATATAATTACCCTAATTATATTATACATAACAAGGTGTTTAGTGTATAAGTGTGTGACTCTTTAGGCTCACAAACAACTAGCCATATAACTATGTGTTATACGCGTGAAGCATATTCCAACAGCTCCCACTTGCGCACGTGATAACATCAAGTAGTTATACAAGCAAAGGTTAGAGTCTAGCAACCCGCCAATGCCCCTAGAAGTACATGAGGAGTTTCATAAAATCTTTATTCAAAGTTTTCGAGCAGTTATCCTTATGTTGTTGATACTATGTTGAAATTTAGACAAGGATTAATGTTAATCTACAATTTCAACGATTCTGTTTCTCGATCTATACATTGAAGTAGATTACCAAAACCAATCAGGATTCATCGTGATTACCTTTTGGGTGTGGTCACACATTCATCTATTCAAATCATCAAGGGCCCCAGTAGTATCTAATCCACTTACGTAGAGGAACAAATTCTTTATTGACTGCACGTGTCTCTCATATGCTTAATGACATGCCCGATAATGGTTGTAATTGCAGCTTTATTCAGGTCAGCGTTTAACCACATCAAAGTTTGCCCCTCTACATACACAAACCAACTTGCATCTCAAGTCAGAGGATAAGTGACAAAGCCTTTGTGAGATTCACTTGTGACATAAATCCAGGAAGTGATTTCTCATAGGTTGGGTCAGTCCAATTGTGCATCTTATGAACAACATGTGAGTTTGATTTCATCATCCTTAGTCATACTAAGATAATGTCATCAATGCCCTCAGATTTGTCTTAATAATATTCCCATATTATTAATATGACAATGGACAATTTAGAATATAAAACGCAGTAAATATTCATGGATATAAACATGCAAATATAGAACACAGTAGATATTCATATAAAAACGATCATATCAAATATATCAATTTATTCCAATAAAAACTGCTCAATGTTCCATTATCCAAATACTAAAACAGATTACATGAAACTACTAGCTGGTCGAAGCCCAATGTTTCTAGCATGCTCAATATGTTTTGTACATGACATTGGCTTCGTGAAGGGGTCAGCTAAGTTGTCATCTGTATGAACTTTGAGCAAGCGTACATCTCCCATTAGGATCACATCTCTAATGTAGTGAAGCTTCCTCCGATAATGTCTGGCGCCTTTCTGAACACCAGGTTCGTTGGCAATGATGATAACACCTGTTTTATCACAGTACATATCTATAGGTTTTTCATTACTGGGGACCACTCCAAGCCCATAAATGAATTTCCTCATCCAAACAGCTTCCATTGCAGCCTTCAGTAGTTGCAATGTATTCAGCTTCTGTAGAAGACATAGCGATAGTGCTATGTTTAGCACTTTTCCAATCAACAGCGCCTCCGTTCAAAACGAAAACATACCCCGTTTGAGATTTGGAATCATCTCTATCAGTCTCAAAACTAGCGTCAGAATAACAAGTAACGCTTAGCTCATTTTGAGTTTCACCACCATAAACAAGAAACATATCTTTAGTATTCCTATGATACTTCAGTATGTTCTTAACAGCAGTCCAGTGACTCTCACCTGGATTCTGTTGATATCGGCTTGTAAGGTTCTGAGAGAACGCTACATCAGGTCTTGTGCACCGCACATCATACATGATTGACCCTACTGCCGAGGCATAGGGGACATCGCGCATACGTTTCATCTCATCAGGTGAGGACGGTCCTTGAGTCTTACTCAATTGTACATTGTGTTGCATAGGAAGATTTCCACGTTTGGAAGCATCCATTCTAAACCGTTTTAGAATCTTATCAATGTACGCACTTTGACTTAGTCCGATTAACCGCTTTGATCTATTTCGGTAGATCTTTATACCAAGTATATATGCCGCTTCCCCTAGATCCTTCATAGCGAAGCACTTCCCAAGCCAGGATTTTACATCTTGTAGCATTGGAATGTTATTTCCTATGAGTAGTATGTCATCGACATATAGGATTAGAAAGACGACAATGCTCCCACTAGCTCTTACATATACACATGGCTCGTCGGGATTCTGAGTGAAACCAAACGTTTTGATTTCCTCGTCAAATCTTTTGTTCCAACTTCTGGATGCTTGCTTTAGTCCATAAATGGACCTTTGAAGCTTTCATACTTTCTTAGGGTGTTTTGTACTTACAAAACCCTCAGGTTGTACCATATAGACATCTTCGTCGAGGTGTCCATTTATGAAAGCAGTTTTAACATCCATTTGCCAAATCTCATAGTCATAGTACGCTGCTATGGCTATGACAATCCTAATAGCTCTAACATCGGCAACACGCGAGAAGGTTTCATCATAGTCAATCCCGTAGGTTTGAGTGTAACATTTTGCCACCAACCGAGCTTTATAGGTGTGTACATTGCCATCCATGTCGGTCTTCTTCTTGAAGAGCCACTTGCTACCAACAGTCTTACTGTTAGGAGGAAGATCAACCAAAGTCCATACTTGGTTATCTTTCATGGATTACATTTCCGCGTTCATAGCATCAAGCAATTTATCAGATTCAGAATCTGCTAATGCAGCTCGATTTGGAGACTACACCATTTGTCAGATTCAGAATCTGCTAATGCAGATTCATAGCATCAAGCCATTTGTCACATTTCCGCGTTCATTACGATCCCCTAAACTTAGCTCCTCAGCATCTATTTGGAGACCATATCGTTCAGGTGCATGAGGTGTCCTTGCGGACCTTCGAACGGGGACTACATCATTTTGAGGTGCAACAGGAACAGTTTCATGTTCAGCCTCATCTTGTGATACGAATATGGAGCACTCGTATTTCTGATTGCAGCGGAATAAAATGATTAAAACTCAATGAACTAATTTGGATAGCAAATACAGAATTTTGGGACTCTTTTTGGTATTTTCGTGTGAGTGATGAAATATAACAAAATTGGAACAAGCAACAATGAAATAAAAGGATAGATTTGATAGACAACCTAGACCTATAGATTGAATATCGATGAAAACAAGTTAAGACCTATTAACTTGAGTTCTATCAAGATCAGGAAAGCATCCTTCAAAAGATGATTGTGAGTGCAGCAACAACTCATAAAATGATGAACAAAGTTCTTCAATATTGATTAAAATTCGTTATTCCCTAATTACATGCAAGGAAATGGCTATATAAAGCCTTAAAAACGAAATCAGTTACAAAAGCTCAAAGGCTTCTCATAAAACAGCAATAAAATAAAACTAAATGCCATAAAATGGCTTATTCAAAGCACTAAAAACGTTTCTTGCACTAAGTAGGCTCCATGCATCATTAATCCCCATGTCATCAAACTCACAAGATTTAACCCACATCAGCCTTATCATCAAGACACATCAACATGTAATGTGTGTCAACCTTGCATATGATTTGTAACAAATAATAAGTGTTGAAAACGTTCAAGTAATCCTTTGTTGTGTAGCATCTTATGGCTAATAATGTCCAAAACAAGACTACCCACACATCCCATGAACCATTCATCCAAAACCTTCCTTGGACCTTATCCGTACATGTATCATCCCCTCCCCCTTGAAAAGGAATTGTCCTCAATTCAGCAATTCTATCATCAACCACAAGTGATGAATTCTTTCCCATGTTTACACTTGCAACCACCATTTCTTTTGTTGAGAATAAATTCCAAGCAACCTTGAAATCTCTAACTTGGTATTTGCAACCAGCAATTATGATGATCACGTCTGTCCCTTCAAAATCAGATCCAACCTCATCACAAGTGTCACGTTTCACCTCTTTATTCTTCCAGCCAATCACTTGTTTAGAAATAGCAGCCTTGGTGTTATCAACCTCAAGATTCTTTGCAATCATTGTAGTATGAACCAATAACTTCACTATTATGGACATATCAAAAGAGTTTCTAGCCCCAAAACCCCATTTGTCATGCTCCCCCACATCAAATAAACCATGATTGAGATTAGTCATGTAATTGCTACGATGCAAATCTGGATCATCATCATAAGTCTTGGAGATTGTAAGACCAAATTCAAGTTTCCATAACCCTACATGCAACTCGTTAGTATGATTCAAGAAAATCAGCAAAGAACTTGTCATGATATGAATAACATCTTGACAAATAATCCGTTCTTCAAAAACAGTCCATGGAGTCCAATCTTCCAACTTTAGGATGAGAGACCACCCCTTTTCCTCAAATCGACCTTCTTTATACCCAAAAGCAATGTGATAATCTTCCACAACAGCCCCACGCAATTTTAAACAAGTCATAACAGCCCTTTTTAAGAATTGGTGATAATTGATACACCTCATGACCTTATGTCCCCGAATTCCTTCAATTGCAAATCTTTGTGCATGACTAATTAACATCAACCCCTCCTTGGAACAATACCACAAAAATGCTAGCACACCTCCCATTTTGTCATCCAATGTTTGTGGATAATACAAACAATGGTCATAAGTTTTTATATGAGATGTAACTTTGCAAAACTGAATTTCTCCATTAGTAGAATGCTTGATTTTCAAAAAATATATAGGATCAAGTATTACTAACTTAGGAGCAGCCAACACACACTCTTTACTTGTCTCAAACAACCCTTTGACAACTCCCACACATACACATGTCATCTTCAAACAAATTGCTGAATTCAGCCCTTCTAATAAATCTTTTGGAGGGTAAGAAATTCTGCCATCATCCAAGAACAATCTTTCTTGGTGTTTTTGAGCCACAAACAAAACAACACCAGAAACTCCTTTTGTAAGATAATAAGCAACAAGATCAAAGTGAGAAAGATCAAAACAAATGACAATGTAACCAATAAAATCAGAATCAATGAGATTCAATCTACCAGCACACTTCCTTATCACGTTAGTAACAGATTTGTGATGGCTCTCAATTGGCAACAAGTAGTCATTTCTTGGTCTCCAAAGTGTATAAATTTCCCACACTTTGAAACGAACATGAAGATGAAAAATGAATAAACCTTCTTGATCAATAAAGCCTTCAATTCTGATTTTTCTAAGAACTTTAGAAAATAAATCATATTTATAAAAAATAATAGAACCTGAAATTTTGTGGTACTTGTAGTCATTGGTTTTTAATGTTGTAAGCTCTTGGAACAAATTTTGTTGATCAACAAAAACCACTTCTTCAATAAATTCTTCCTTACCAACAGAATCTATCTCTTCACCAATGGCATCTTCATCAACAAAACTTCTTCTTTCATCCATTACTTCAATAATTTCGTCTCCAACCACAAAATTAATTTCTTCACTAACGAGACTTTCTTTTTCAGCAACTTCATCTTCAATTTCTTCACTAAATTCCTCTTCCCCATCAGTATCATAGATGGGACCAGAATTATAGATTCCATCAATGAATTCTTCTTCCCCATCGGTCTCATAGATTGGACAAGAATCTTCATCTACATCTTCCGAATCAGAATTGGGAAGTGACATATTGTCAATACCCTTTTTTGGATCATAATAGAATTCAGCATTGTAGATGAACACATCCTCTTCGTCTTCTTCAATTAGCAATTTGCGTAGCATGATTCTTGGACAACAAGTTCCCAATCAGAACTTGCTCTGATACCACTTATGATACGAATATGGAGCACTCGTATTTCTGATTGCAGCGGAATAAAATGATTAAAACTCAATGAACTAATTTGGATAGCAAATACAGAATTTTGGGACTCTTTTTGGTATTTTCGTGTGAGTGATGAAATATAACAAAATTGGAACAAGCAGCAATGAAATAAAAGGATAGATTTGATAGACAACCTAGACCTATAGATTGAATATCGATGAAAACAAGTTAAGACCTATTAACTTGAGTTCTATCAAGATCAGGAAAGCATCCTTCAAAAGATGATTGTGAGTGCAGCAACAACTCATAAAATGATGAACAAAGTTCTTCAATATTGATTAAAATTCGTTATCCCCTAATTACATGCAAGGAAATGGCTATATAAAGCCTTAAAAACGAAATCAGTTACAAAAGCTCAAAGGCTTCTCATAAAACAGCAATAAAAGGAAACTAAATGCCATAAAATGGCTTATTCAAAGCACTAAAAACGTTTCTTGCACTAAGTAGGCTCCATGCATCATTAATCCCCATGTCATCAAACTCACAAGATTTAACCCACATCAGCCTTATCATCAAGACACATCAACATGTAATGTGTGTCAACCTTGCATATGATTTGTAACAAATAATAAGTGTTGAAAACGTTCAAGTAATCCTTTGTTGTGTAGCCTCTTATGGCTAATAATGTCCAAAACAAGACTACCCACACATCCCATGAACCATTCATCCAAAACCTTCCTTGGACCTTATCCGTACATGTATCATCTTGATGTTCGCTTGTATCTACAATAGGTTGTGCATCTTCATCGCTTGGAATCTCGTCAAAGTCGATTGTACTCTCACTTGCTTCTTGTGAAATGAGATTGCTCTCAAGAAACTCAGCATAACGAGCAATAATTACCTTTTGCTCAGGTGGGTAGTAGAAATAGTAACCCATCGTTTCCTCATGGTATCCTATAAAGATGCACTTGACAGCTCTGGGTTCAAGTTTGTTCGGTGTGTCTCGTTTCACGAGAGCCTCACAACCCCAGACCTTCAAGTAAGACATGTTAGGGACTTTCCCATGCCATATCTCATATGGTGTCTTTTCAACCTTCTTGGTGGGAACCATATTCAGTATGCGAGCAACCAACTTGAGTGCATAACCACAAAAGGATAGAGGCAGAGTGGTAGGACTCATCATCGATCAGACCATGTCAAGCAAGGTGCGATTTCTCCTCTCTGATACACCATTATGTTGTGGTGTATAAGGGGGAGTGAATTGTGAGACAATCCCACAATTCTTTAGATGATCTTGAAACTCATGGCTCATGTACTCTCCTCCTCGATCAGAATGGAGAGCTTTTATCTTCTTGTCGAGTTGATTTTCTACTTCATTTTGGAAAGCTTTGAACGTTTCAAAGGTTTCATGTTTATGTTTAATCAAGTAAACATAACCATAACGACTAAAGTCGTCAGTGAAAGTAATGAAGTAGGTAGCACCTTCCCTATTTCGAGTTCTAAAAGGGCCACATACATCAGTATGTATGAGTCCAAGTAGATCATTGGCCCTTTCGCCTACATAGGAGAAAGGCTTGCGCGCCATTTTACCAGATATACAAGAAACACATTTATCAAATGATTCAGAATCATCTGATTTTATAAGTCCATCCTTTTGTAATTTTAAAACGCGTTTCTTGTTAACATGGCAAAGACGACAATGCCATAGGTAAGTAGAATACAAATTCTTCTTGGATTTCTTATTGCTACAAGTATAAATAGAACTATTGTTTGCAATACGATTATGCATGTCAATCTCAAAGATACCATCACGAGGAATAGCATTAAAGTAAAACATTATCCTTTCAAACTGAAATACCATAATCCGTAAATGTATAAATAAAACCATTATTCCACAAACAATAAAGCGACACTATACCCCTAGTAATACTAGGCGCATAGTGACAATTGTCTAATACAATAATTAAACCACTAGGAAGGATTAAATCATAGCTTCCTATAGCTTCGACCGGTGCACGCATTCCATTGCCCACGTACAAGTCCAAAGCTCCATGGTTTAGCTTTCTACTTCCCCTTAGACCCTGCATGGTATTACAAATGTGAGTTCCACAACCATTGTCATATACCCATGATTTCTTAGGGAAAGCATATAGTTCTATTGTGAAGATACCTGATGTGCTAGCCTTGCTAGCTTTGTTCTTCATCAACTCCACCAGGTAGGCAGGACAATTCCTCCTCTAGTGGCCTGTTTCACCGCAGTGATGGCAAGCAAGATCCTTAGCAGGATGCTCCATATGAGTAGGTGGGGGAACCTTTGGCTTGGGCTTGTAAACTTGCTTTCCCTTGCCTTGGCCCTTATCAACTACTTGCGGTTTTGGTTTTTGGATCTTTCCTTGCCTTATGGCAAGGACAGTAGGGGTAGGAGGTTTCCTGGGTAGCCCAGCTTCCGTTTGTTTCAGCATAGCATGTAATTCGGCAAAAGTCTTCCCCATACTATGCATATGATAAGTCATGACAAACGGTGCATAGTCCTTGTGAAGTGAGGTTAAAATTAACCCAATCCCAAGGATATGAGGCATAGGGTAGGCAAGTCTCTCCATTTGGTCTAGGTAACTCTTCATCTTCAAAAGATAAGAGCTAACAGACTGTCCCTCCTCTTGCTTACAAGCATGGAAGGCTTTGACCGTGTCAAAGAGTTCCTGACCAGCTTGCTTTTAATACGTGGTTTTTAGTTCACGCATCATATCAAATTCAGTGAGGTCCTCGTGATTCTTTTGAATCTCGGGGGTCATGCTCACTAGCATGAGAGCAGCGACTTCTTGCTGTTCGTTAAACCTCTTAGTATAGGCCGCACGAACAGCAGCAGTGGCATTAGCAGCGGGGACAGGGGGCAACGCCTCTTCCAAATGATGGTATTTGTGCTCGGCCCTAAGGACAATCCTTAGGTTACGAGCCCAATCAACAAAATTCGATCCTTCAAGTTTCTCTTTATCGAGAACGGAGCGAATGCTGTTGTGTGATAGGGTTTGATTGTTTGTAGTCATCTACAAAATTACAAAGTTCATTAATTAGTATTTTCAATAATAATTTCTTTTAATAAATTAACTACCCAATTAATTTTAATTAAAAGCTAAGATCCCATTGAGCTTCTATCATCGCATCAATTGATCTGCTAGAGATGATAGATCCAATAGGTAGGTGACGATCAACAATTGCATTACAAGTGCAACTCTTAGAGGTATGGGACTTCATGGCACCTTGTGAACGAGCTTCTAGGGTCAAGTGGCACGTTTGTGAAATCAAGGTCTCACCGTTAACTCGATTAAGTCATCCAATGTGAAATCATGTCAAAATAGATCTAGGTCTCACGCGTAGAGAATAATGACCTGGGATCTAAATTCAAACCACGTCTCACGTGAATTCAAAAATAGAAGCAAGTGATTTTCAACCGATTGGACGGCGTGACTTAAATTTTAGGTATTATAAAAAATTTTGTGATAAAATTTTATTAAGATATGAATGAATCATGTACTTCATTCATATCACTTCATAAGTCATTTAATAAACGGTAAAAACTTTTAGCGATTATTAAGGGTTAAGTTTCAAATCATATTTAAACTTTGTTTAATCTCAAAACAATTTTAGATTAAAGGTTAATCATCGATGATTAACTAGTAATCATAGATGATTAAAAGTTTGGATGTTTTAATGTTTGTGTCTAAAAACTGTTTTTTTAATTATTTTATTACTTGTATCTAATTGAAAAGAAAACAACCACAAACATACATAAAACATGCAACAAATTTTGTGCCAACCTCGACCGATGAAATCCTAGGTTCGGTCACGGGAGTCATCACGACGGACCGAAGGGTCAAACTAGGGGACGGACCAACATTAACCCAAACGGGCCTACATAAACCCAATGGGCTCCCACTTGCTCCAAGACATTCTCGAGCAAGTAGAACCCAAAATTGAGAAAAAATGCAATCTGCCAGAACATTTCAGCAGACTTTGAAGCCCGAAAGGTCACTGAAGGAGTCTTCGGTGGTCTTCCCCTCCTTCTGGAAAGTTTTAGGTCTCTGAGTTGCGGAAATTTTGGCGGTGGTTTCAGGTCCAACGGAATAGCCAATCTCCGGGAAAGTCTGTTTTCGTGCAGCTGCGCAGGAGGTGCCGAAAATTGTTGTTTTGTCCTCATTTTCTCTCCATCTTTGGTCAACAAATTACAAAATACAAAGAAATAAAATACAACTATTCTAATTACTTTTACAATGAAATTTGCCCCAAAAATGGCACCAAAAATAAAAGAAAAAATTTAAACAAATTACAACAAATAAGCCAAAAACACGGCTTTTCCCGAAACAAACAAACAACCAAACAACAAACACATTCATTCACAAACGGTCTAGGCTTTCATCGGTTTGCACAAACAAGCAACAATTGACAAGACTTTGGCTTGCGATATGGCAAAAATACATGTTTTGCCATATCAAATAAAATAGAATTAAAAAAAATAAAAATACCAAGCCAAATAATCAAAAAATACAATAACAAGATTAATTTTTTGATATGATTTTGTAACAAGTGACAATAGGGTTCCAAAAATACCATATTTTAACCCTTGTTTTTATAAAAATCCGAAAATAAATTTAAAAAACCCGTAGGGTTTTTGTTTTGGTCCGATCGGAATTTTAAAACCACAAAAAAGATTGGTTTTTGCCACTTTTCACAAAATCTAGCTAATTATATGATTAATATAATGACTCGTGATACCACTAATGGTGATTTTCGGTTAAACAACAACCAAAACGCAGCGGAAAGATTTAATCACCAAGAACGGATCTAATATTAAATCATACAATTAAACTAATAAATAAATCAAAGAGATTGGATGAACATTTCATACCCTTGAAGCCTTTGATCTTGTTGAAATCGGATGGAGTTGGTGATGGATTGAAACCAAGTATTCAATAGGAATACCTCTAAAAGTAATCCACACAACACTTTACTAGAACACCAAAGGAGGATGCTAGTCCTTGTGCTTTGCAAAGAAGAAAAACGTTGAGAGAGTTTGTGGGGAGGGGGCGGCCGAATGGTAGGGAGGAGTGAGGAGGGAGGTTGCCCTAATCCCTCTTTAATCACTTCCCTAAACAACTTGTGTAAATTGCACTCTAGCCCCTATCCTTTAGTTCTTCTTATAAGCACACAATTAGTTTCAATATTAACATTTAATATGAAACATAATTATATACAAGCTAGTAGCTTATATTAATATATAATGTAATTACCCTAATTACCCTATATATCTTATGGTGTTAAGTGTTTAAGTGTGTGACCCTTTAGGCTCACAAACAACTAGCCATATAACTATATGTTATACGCGTGAAGCATATTCCAACACCATGGCCCTTGAACCATTATAACCACTAGATGTCCATAACTCATACCGATAACCCTTGAACCATTATAACCACTAGATGCCCATAAGTCATACCGATGGCCCTTGAACCATTATAACCCATACCCATGTCCCTTTAACTATTATAACCACTAGTTGTGCATAAGCCATACAGATGGCCCTTGAACCATTATCACCCATACCCACAACCCTTAAACCATTATAACCACTAGATGTCCGTAACCCATACCGATGGCTAGCCATGACAAATAGCCTACAGATTACCATTTTACAACTAATAGGCGATTTTTTGGAGATTGGTATTCGACGGCTGATTTCTTAATCTTTTTCCCTGCTTCAATCGAATTCTTGGTATTGATCTGCGATCGTTCAATTTTTTCATACAATTGTTTGGTTATATTGTGCGTATTAGGTTTTATACATTACTTGATTCTGCCAAAGAACCCTACGTCCGTTTTTTCCAAAACCCTACATTCGTTTCTTCAAGATTGGTGCGGAAATGTTTGGTTAATTCTGATCCGGGGTTCTTTTATTGATTGATTCTTATCCTTATTATTCAAGATTGGCATTTTCTTTATTCAATTATTTTCAAGATTATCTTCAAAGATTCTGCTGATTATTGTTGCGTGATTTAATCATTAATTCGTTTGGTTATTCCCAATTATTGATTGACGATTTGTTGAAGATTTGATTAAAGTTGCGCCTAGGGTTTTCTCAGTGCATGCTTTAGTTGGTTCATTTTTTCTATTGCTTTCAAACGTCCGTGAAGACTATCTGATTAACTAAATGGCAGATGATACAAATGATACGGGGCAAAAACCTTCAAACTTTGCTGCTAAACTGAAAAACATTGATGGGAAGATTATTGGAAAAAGTAGGAATGTTGTCAAACCACGTAGTGCTTTGCATGGTCCCCTTGTGGTTCCTGTGGGTCAAACTACGATGCCAGTTTTAATTCATGTGAAGGCTGATATGGATCCTAAGAGTGACTCGGTGCCTCATTCAACTTTGAGTTGAAGCCTAAGAGTATTGACTCAGATCCTGTTACTAAAGATCCAATGCCTAAACCTTCCAATGCTTCAGTAACTAAGAGTAAGGCTTCTACGTCTAAAATAAATTTTCGTAAAATAGATTCCCTAGAGTCTAATGATGATGTAGATGTTATGATACCGATTGACTCGGTGAAGGAAGTTGCCAAAAGATTCTCGAATACCCTAGATGGTTATTTTTTGGGTAAACGGATTGCCTTCCCGATTGTGGAATATTATGTCAAAAATGTCTGGTCCAAATTTGGATTGAATCGGGTAAATGATGAATGCTGAAGGGTTCTTTTTCTTTAAGTTCGACTCTCATAAAGGTTTTGAAGATGTTCTTGAGAATGGCCCTTGGATGATTCGAAATAATCCTATTATTCTAAAAGAATGGTCCCCTAATACCACATTAACAAAGGAAGATCTCACTAGAATTCCGATTTGGGTAAAATTCCATGATGTTCCAATGGCGGCATTTACAGTGGATGGTCTAAGCAGGATTGCTTCGAAGATTGGCACACCAAAAATGTTGGATTCCTATACTAGCACAATATGTACTGAATCATGGGGTAGAAGTAATTTTGCTGGAGCCCTCGTCGAGATCAGCTCTACAGATGATCTCAGGGATACACTTTCTATTGCAATCCCTTCCATTGAAGGGTCTGGTTACTCATAAGAAGTTATAAGTCTTGAATATGAATGGAAGCCTCTGAGACGTACTATATGCAAAAAATTTGGTCATAATATTGATACTTGCCCAAAAAATATAAAGCCCAAAGAGAGTGAAGTTACCGAAGTCAATGATAGGTTTCAAGTAGTGGGAAACAAAATCGCAAACAAAACATAAAGCCTCGCTCTAGTTTTCAGTACAGACCAAAAGGTAGCACAAAAAGTGGTTCAGACTTGGCTGGAAGTTAGAAGCAACCATTAAATCAGAGCGGTGTTGTGATCAAAGACAAATCTCTTGGAACTAGCAATACAAATAGTAATAGTGTATATAATCAGAGCGGTCGTAAACATTATGCTACACCTATTGTTTGTGAAGATGGGCATAATATGAGAAATATTGGGAATAAATGTGCAACCAGTAATAGTTTAGATGATGCTACACCTATTGACTGCCATGATGTTCCGGAAAATATGAACTCTGATTATGCGAAGGTTAACAGTAATAGTGTAGATGGTGTTATTAAACGCTATGCTACACCTATTGTTGGCTAAGCTGTGTGGGGTAAAAATAACAACAGTCATACTTATGTAAACAGTAATAGTGGAGATGATATTGGGAATCCTCAACATCAGGCTAAACCTACATTTTTCATAAGGCGGCCACATCCTATTAGAATACTTATGCGAACATTCCTACTTCAAATGGTTTTGATACCTTAAGAGATAAGGAGGAAGATGATGATGAAGTGGAAGATATGACTAACGAAACATCCAGATATATGGCTACAACTTTTAATAACAAGGGGGCAAGCACTCCCTCAACGATTGTTTTTAATGTTTAGTCTTGCATCTTGGAATATTAGGGGCTTCAACTGTTACCCTAAGCAAAACGAGGTTCGTCAGGTGGTCCTAGATAACAACCTGAGTATTTGTGCGATTTTGGAATCGCATGTAAATGTTGCTGAAGTGTATGATGTTTGTCAGAAAGTGTGTGCAAGTTGGAAATGGACGTCTAATGGGCATTTGTGCGATAAACGTTCCCGCATCATCCTAGGCTGGGATGAGAAGGTTTTAGATGTAATGATTTTGTTTGAAACAAACCAGGTTATCTATGTTCAAGTTGTCAGCAAAGTTGACCGGAAGTCCTTCTTTTGCTCTTTTGTTTATGTTGCTAATTACTATATTGATCGTAGGGTGCTATGGCAGATTTTAGTTGGGCATAGTCATCTTTTGACGAACAAACCATGGGCGATATTTGGGAATTTTAATGTATCTCTAAATATAGAAGATCATTCTTGTGGTGGGTATCAGCCGCATATTGCTATGCGGGAGTTCTAGGAATGTGTCAATGATATGGCGATTATGGATATTAATAGTACAAGTTTTCATTTTACGTGGAACCAAAAGCCAAAAGGTTCTAATGGTATTTTAAAGAAAATTGATCACATTATGGGTAACTAGGCTTTCATTGATATGTTCCCGGGATCTTTTGGAATTCTTCAGCCGTATCGTATTTCTGATCACTCCCCCCCCCCCCCCCCCCTCGTGTATTCTGAGAATTCTGAATTTTGCTAAGTTCAAACTCAAGCCCTTTAAATTTTATAATTTTTGGCTGAGAAAGATGGGTTTCGGGATATTGTTGCATCGGCTTGGTCTGAGAGAATTTCAGGTTGTGCTATGTATCGAGTGGTAAAACATCTGAAAGCCATCAAGTCTCCTTTGCGAAAGCTGTTAAAGGACCAAGGTAATTTGCACTCTAAAGTAAAATTCACGGGTTGAGCTAGATGAAGTTCAATACGCTATTGATAAAACTCCTCACTATCCTAAATGTCGTGAAGATGAAGCTCATTATCTTCTTGCTTATAAGGCTGCAGTTTTGGATGAGGAACGTTTCCTCAAACAAAAATCTAAAATCGAATTGTTAAGAGTTGGGACTCCAACTCAGCTTACTTTCACAATGTAGTCAAGAGAAAATGGCACCGGATTAATATAGATTCCATTTTTGAGGGTTCTACTATGTATGAAGGTAATGATGTGGGCCCGATTTTATTAAGCATTACCAAAATTTCCTTGGAGTTGCTGGTCATGTTAATCCTCTAGGTACTCATGAGCTATTCTCGACCAGTATTGACTCTCAAAAGTCTGATTTCATGGTTCGTGATGTAAGTGATTCTGAAATTAAAAATGCAATTTTTTCTATTGGGAACGATAAACCCCCAGGCCCTGATGGTTTCACAACTGTTTTTTTCAAAAAGACTTGGGACATAGTAGGAGAGGAGATTTGTATTGCGGTTCATGAGTTTTATTCAAACGTTAAGCTGCTCAAGGAAATTAATCATTCTATTTTGGCGATGATCCCGAAAATCTCAACGCCGTCAAAAACCACTAATTATCGCCCGATATCCTGTTGCAGTGTTATTTACAAGTGTATCTATAAAATAATTACGAATCGTATTACTGATGTACTTGGTGATATTGTTGGCATAAATCAATCGGCTTTTATCCCGTGTAGACGTATTTCAGAAAACATCCTTCTCACGCAAGAACTTATGCATAATTACCATATGCAATCTGGTCCTCCTAGATGTGCGTTTAAACTCGATATTCAGAAGGCCTATGATACCGTTGATTGGGAATTTCTACACTCTATTTTAGTTGGTTTTGGTTTCCCACCAAAAATGATCATGTGGATTATGAAATGTGTTACATCTCCTTCGTTTTCCATATGTATTAATCGCGAGGTTCATGGCTGGTTTCAAGGTAAAAGATGCTTGAGACAACGGGACCCTATATCTCCATACCTTTTTACTATTGTCAAGGAAGTTCTTTCTCTCATTATTCAAAGAAGAGTTCGATCAAATCCAGATTTTAAGTTTCATAAGGGTTGTGATTAGCAAAAGATTCTCAACTTATGTTTTGCTGACGATCTTTTCCTTTTTGCTCGAGGTAATGTGATTTCAGCTCAACTAATTATGGATGCTTTAAATGAATTCAAAGATACCTCAGGGTTAGTCCCGAGTATTCCTAAGAGTACTATTTTTTTCTGTAACGTACCTACTACAGTCCGAGATTCAATTCTTCAATTTATGCTGTTTGAGGAAGGTACTCTTCCGGTTAAATACCTTGGAGTGCCGCTGATCTCCTCCAGGTTATTATATAGGGATTGTAAAGTAGTTATAGAAAAGCTTCAGAAAAGAATAAATGATTGGAAGAATAAATTTCTCTCTTTTGCGGGTCGTTTACAATTGATTATCTCAGTGCTTTCAAATATGCGTATTTATTGGGATTTGATTTTTACTCTTCCGACCCGTATTATCCATGAGCTCGAGCAATTAATGCGAGGGTTTTTGTGGTGCCAAGGTGAAATAAATAATGGTTCAAGGGCCATCGGAATGAATTATGGACATCTAGTGGTTATAATGGTTTAAGGGCCATGGTTATGAGTTATGGACACCTACTACTTGTAAAATGGTTGTCTATAGGCTATTGGTCAAGGCTAGTAGTTATAATGGTTCAAGGGCCATCGCTATGAGTTATGGACATCTACTGGTTATAACGGTTCAAGGGCTATGGTTATGGGTTATGGACACCAAATACTTATAAAACGGATATCTATAGGCTATTGGTCATGGCTAGTAGTTATAATGGTTCAAGGGCCATTAGTATGAGTTATGGACATCTAGTGGTTATAATGGTTCAAGAGCCATGGTTATAGGTTATGGACACCTATTACTTGTAAAATGGATATAGATAGGCTATTAGTCATGGATAGTAGTTATAATGGTTCAAGGGCCATGGGTATGGTTTATGAACACCTATTACTTGTTAATTGGCCATCTATAGGCTATTCGTCATGGCTAGTGGTTATAATGGTTAAAGGGCCACCGGTATGAGTTATGGACATCTTGTGGTTTTATTGGTTCAAGGGCATGGGTATGGGTTATGGACACCTATTACTTGTAAAATGGATATCTATAGGCTATTGGTCATGGCTAGTAGTTATAATGGTTCAAGGGCCATCGGTATGAGTTACGGACATCTAGTGGTTATAATGATTCAAGGGCAATGGTTATGGGTTATGGAGACCTATTACTTGTAAAATGGATATCTATAGGCTATTGGTCATGGCTAGTAGTTATAATGGTTCAAGGGCTATCGGTATGAGTTATGGACATCTAGTGCTTATAATGGTTCAAGGGCCATGGTTATGGGTTATGGACACCTACTACTTGTAAAACGGATATCTATAGACTATTGGTCATGGCTAGTAGTTATAATTGTTCAAGGGCCATCGCTATGAGTTATTGACATCTAGTGGTTATAATGGTTCAAGGGCTATGGTTAAGGGTTATGGACACATATTACTTATAAAATGGATATCTATATGCTATTGGTCGTGGCTATTAGTTATAATGGTTCAAGGGTCATCCGTATGAGTTATGGACATCTAGTGGTTATTATGGTTCAAGGGACATGGGTATGGATTGTAATGGTTCAAGGGCCATCGGTATGGCTTATGGATATCTAGTGGTTCTAGTGGTTCAAAGGACATGGGTATGGGTTATGGACACCTATAACTTGTAAAATGGATATCTATAGGCTATTGGTCATGGCTAGTAGTTATAATGGTTCAAGGGCCATCAGTATGAGTTATGGACATCTAGTGGTTATAATGGTTCAAGAGCCATGGTTATGGGTTATGGACACCTATTACTTGTAAAATGGATATATATAGGCTATTAATCATGGATAGTAGTTATAATGGTTCAAGGGCCATGGGTATGGTTTATGAACAACTATTACTTGTTAATTGGCCATCTATAGGCTATTGGTCATGGCTAGTGGTTATAATGGTTAAAGGGCCACCGGTATGAGTTATGGACATCTTGTGGTTATAATGGTTCAAGGGCATGGGTATGGGTTATGGACACCTATTACTTGTAAAATGGATATCTATAGGCTATTGGTCATGGCTAGTAGTTATAATGGTTCAAGGGACATCGGTATGAATTCTGGACATCTAGTGGTTATAATGGTTCAAGGGCAATGGTTATGGGTTATGGATACCTATTACGTGTATAATGGATATCTATAGGCTATTGGTCATGGCTAGTAGTTATAATGGTTCATGGCCTATCGGTATATGTTTGGGACATCTAGTGGTTATAATGGTTCAAGGGCCATGGTTATGGGTTATGGACACATATTACTAATAAAACGGATATCTATAGGCTATTGGTCATGGCTAGTAGTTATAATGGTTCAAGGGCCATCAGTATGAGTTATGGACATCTAGTGGTTATAATCGTTCAAGAGCCATGGTTATGGGTTATGGACACCTATTACTTGTAAAATGGATATCTATAGGCTTTTGGTAATGGCTAGTAGTTATAATGGTTCAAGGGCCATGGGTATAGAGTATGGACACCCATTACTTTTAAATTGGCCATCTATAGGATGGTTAAAGGGCCATCGGTATGAGTCATGACATCTAGTGGTTATTATGGTTCAGGGGACATGGGTATGGATTATAGTGGTTCAAGGGCCATCGGTATGGCTTATGCATATCTAGTGGTTATAATGGTTCAAGGGACATGGGTATGGGTTATGAACACCTATTACTTGTAAAATGGATATCTATAGGCTATTGGTCATGGCTAGTAGTTATAATGGTTCAAGGGCCATCGGTATAAGTTATGGACATCTAGTGGTTATAATGGTTCAAGGGCAATGGTTATGGGTTATGGACACCTATAACTTGTAAAATGGATATCTATAGGCTATTGGTCATGCCTAGTAGTTAAAATGGTTCAAGGGCCATCGGTATGAGTTATGGACATCTAGTGGTTATAATGGTTCAAGGGTCATCGGTATGCCTTTTGGACATCTAGTGGTTATAATGTTTTTTTTTTGGATAAAGGGACTATGCCCTGGAAAATAGAATAAATGAAAGAAAAATAATACAAGAAAGCACACTGCGGGCCCCAGGGCAACACCTTAGGGGAAAACACCACAGCTGCATGAAAACCAACCTCGGGAATAGACAAGCCTAAAACCCGAGGACCACAAAGCTAACAACAAAACTAAACAATCCATAAAAAATTAAGCAAAAAAGACTAACTAAATAAAGTCTTCTTTGCGATGCAAATCCGAAGTGTCACCACGAGCCTTCTTTAGTTGCTTCCATTTTGCATCAAAATATTGTTGCTTCGGTTTGCTCCAAGAATTCCAAATATACTCACTCGGTCTTTTCTTCAAATCAATAAAAACATCAACTTCCCAAATCGTGGTGGTCAAAATCTTCCATTGTTTGTCAAAGTGGTCTTTTTGAGCTTTTGACCACTTTTGCCAAACATCAACCGTCGGTTTACCGTTAGCCTCGATGTATTCATCAACATCCTTCAAAAGTCTAACCGAATCCACATTATCATCATCAAAAATATCCATAGAGTCCTCTAACCCATCCAAAGTCTCAAAAGTGTTTGAAGTTTCAATTTTGTCAACTTTTGAGACTTTTGGAGAACTAACTTTTTCACCCACTTTTCCTTTGCCTTTATCGATCTTCTTCTCGGTATTAACTTGAGCTTGAGGCTTAGCTTCCCATTTTGGGTTGTACCTAACATTACCCCAAATTTTAGGGCCTTGATTTTGACTTTTACCTTGACTTTGATTTTGCACCTTACTAATTTTTTTGCTCATATTAGCCTTAGAACCACCACTTTGATTTTGACTTTTGACCGGGTCAACTTGTTTATCAACTTTTTCCTCAACTTTTTTGTCAACTTTTTTGTTGACAACATCATCACCAACTTTTTCAACAACAACATTTACAACCGGGTTCACATCACAAGCAACATCATTATGACCAAAAGTCTTACAATGTGAACACTGGGGTGGTTTCCAAGTAAAGTCAACACGAAATTTCATCACATTTCCCAAAACTAAAGCCTCAATTTCATGAGGCAATTCACGATCGGCCGGGACATCAATTAAGATTCTAGCAAACGCGGCTCTACCTTTATCTTTTTCACACATATCGGCCGTAAATCTATCAACCGAAATTGGCTTACCAATAGCACTAGCCAAATAGCTCAAAATCTCAAAGTCCCACATATCAATTGGAATATCATAAATATTAACCCATAAAGGAGCCCTAGAACATTCGGGTTTAGAAAGAAACGTACCCGTTTTCCAAGCTTGCATGAATAAAGGAACTCCATTGATCAACCAAGGACCGATTCAAGAGTCGCCAACATCCCGTCGTTAGTTTCAAACTTGAAAAAATAAAACCCCTTGTCATTTAAGAATATATCAACTAAACCAAACTTTTTCCAAAGATTCTTGCAATGATATTCAACCGTTCGATATGGAAGTTTTTTACCAATGAAAAAACCATAAAGAGTTGTGACCCATTTTTCACTCCTTTTTTCCATGATTTTATCCGGGATTTCAACTCTAATTCCACTCGATTCCATAATAACCGGGTCATAAAAACATATTTTTCCTTTCCCACTTGCCAAGTTATAACAACTTTTAATTAATTCCGCATAAGACAATGGGACTTTAAACGTTTTTGGTTCAACCGGAACACTGTTTTGTAGCGGGTTAGAGCTGCCAGATGCCCCTGGAACAGCCCCTGAAACAGCCCCTAAATCAACCATTTTTACATCATTAATTCCAAAGGCAATGGTTATGGGTTTTGGACACCTATTACTTGTAAAATGGATATCTATAGGCCATTGGTCATGGCTAGTAGTTATAATGGTTCAAATGCCATCGGTATGAGTTATGGACATCTAGTGGTTATAATGGTTCAATGGCCATGGTTATGAGTTTTTTTTTTTTTGGGGTAAAGGGCTAGGCCCGGCAAAAATATAAAGAAAGAAGGAAATTACAAACAAAGATGGGTAAAAACTACCACATCTTGCACAAACCTAATTGGCCTCCCAATACATGTTTAGAGAACAAAACCAATAACAAAACCATAATACTATAGCCTACCGCACCACTAGTGTTCAAAAACCATAAAAAACAAACACTAGCATTATCAACATAAACAATTCTAACAAAAATACCAAAATCTTCAAAACTGAAATGATCTTTAAAATTTTTGTTATCATTGTTGGTAGGAGAAGGAATCTGCTCAGGAACAATATCAACGTTTGCCTTTATGCTAACTCCACAATCCAAAGTCAGATTTGACTCCCAAAAAGTCAACATCATCATAATAAACCCCATACTATGAACATTACCATCATTCCAGTGTGGGACGAAGGAAATGCAGGTTGTTGACTCAGTGTAAGTCAGCAACCTCATAGCATTATCATTTAAGCAATACAAAATGTGATTTAGAGATTTTGACCCGGAGGAAGTCAACATCAGACTCCTCACTTTGCCACTGTTACAATTACCCAGAGTTGACCGAGCTGCAGTCAACTTAAACATCCAATCTTTCATTCTCTTCCAAATAGAAATCGAAAACAACAAAATCCAGCCTTCAATCAGGCTGACCCACAGATTAAGACCCAATTTTGACTTAATGAAAGTCAAAATTGCATCCATAATGGCATAACAATGAGTCAAGCCACTACAATCCTTAGCAATATTTCCAGAATTTGACCCAAAATAGGTCAAATCTAAAACCCTAAACCTGAATCTGCACCAACAAATAAAATCTGGCATTGACTCCATAACAGTCAAACCTGTAGTATTCCAAACCATCAAATCACTGCCAATCTGCAACAGATAAAGAGGATTAAGAACCCTAAGAAAATTGGCCATATCACATCTTTGACCGAAACTGTCCTGACTATGACCAACTTCTTTAAAAAGGGTTACAATCCACCATTTCTCACTCAAGATTCTGCTCATATGCCCATAAATCTTCAAGACAGCAGCCATAAAGCAACCATACTTTGAGTAGAAGTCATCCCAAGCACAAATGATAATACATTGACCTGCAAAAAATATAAAACAAGAACTGCAGCTCAAATTTGGATTGCACAAAAACAAGTAATTACGACTTTCCTTTATATAGTGCTTCCCATAACAGTTGTTGGTATAAAGGCCCAACGGGCCAAATCTTCTGGAAAAAAACATAAAAATCACCAAAAAACCAGAAAAAAAAATAAAAAACTATTCCAAGCCTGCAGCAAAAAAATCCTGCTTCAAAACATTGCTTGTTATGCCCAAAATGCCCCTCTGCAGCTCATAATAGTGATATTTACCATTTTTACTGCTGCAACTATGAAAAATATCAAGGCTATCAAGTAACTTCCAAAAAATTCCACAAAAAATGTGGAAAAATCTAGAAAAATACCAGGAATCACCAAAAAAATTCCCAAAAAATCTGGATAAAAACTTAACAAGACTGGATAAAATCCATAAAATCCCCACAAAATGCCTCATAAAATTATAAATATGGCTCATCAAGTAAAAGCAGTAATACCAGTAGCTTCATTACTCTGAACACACCCCAAGTCCCAAATTTCATCAGCCTGTTTTACTTGATTGGATAATCTCATATTTAACCCCATCAGCCTCAACCTAACATTCTTCTTAATGATTTTGCAAATATCCTCCACAGATCTATGTTTGTTATGAAACATTCTTAGATTTCTTTCCTGCCAAATAAAATAAACTGTAGCAGCTAAAATAAGCCTTTGGATAATACTCCAAATAGACTAATTAACAGCAAATCTTTCTAAATTCATAACCAAATAAGACCACTTATTAGGCAAATGATCCATTCTACACATATCTTTCATGAAATCCCACATTGTAGCAGGGTAATTACATTCAAAAAATAGGTGGTCATGGGTATCAGTTTGCAAATTGCAGAAAATGCACCGTAAATCATCATTCCTGTCATCTATCATAAATTTGTCTTGGGTTTTCAATTTTCCCAAAAAAACTGTTGGAATATGCTTCACGTTCATGACATATATTAATATGGCTAGACGCATGTGAGCCTCAAGGGTCACACACTTATACACCAAACACCATTTAATATATATAATATAATTAGGGTAATTATATTATTTATATAAACTATGATTACTTGACTAGTTATGTTTTAATTAATTGTTAAGTTAAAACGTATTAGTGAGTAATCATAAAGAATCAAAAGTACAAGGGGCTAAGTGTCATATCTCATAACTTGTAATTAGGGAATATATACTTAGATTATGGAGCAAGCAAAGTTTGACCTTAACCCTAATCCTCCCTAATTTTTCCCCCTCACGGCCGTAGAAAAGAAACAGCAAAGGTTGTGTTTTTTTTCTACTTCTAACGGACGAACAATCAAAAACAAAAGGATTCTCTTTTGGGTTTAGCACTTGGACGTCCATAAGTTGTTGTGTACGTGGGTATGAGGTTTTGATTTCTTGACCAAGGGACTAGCATCTCAATTGGTGTTCTTGATATGGTGTAGTGTGGATACCATTAGAGGAATTCTACATTGAATTCTTGGAGTTCTTCTTCCTCATTCATTGGTGTAATCAAAGGCTTCAAGGGTATGATCTTCATACTAAACTCTTTGATATTATTGCTTAATTATATTGTCAATATGTAGATCCGTTATTAGTGATTTATTTATATTTTTCTGCTGCGTTTTACTTGATTAAACCGTAAATCACTAACAGTGGTATCATGAGTCATCATATTGATGATTTAATTAGCAAGTTTTTTGTAAATAGTAGCAAAAAATTCATATTTTTTGGCCTAATGGTTACGCCGATCGGCAAAGAACCCTAGGGTTCTTTGTCTTTAATTTTTTCGAAATTTTTTATGGAATAATGTTAAAAATTTGATTTTTTGGAACCCTAATTGCTACTGGTTACAAAAACTAAAATACAAAATTAATCTTGTTCATTGAATTTTTTATTTTATTTGGCTTGGATTTTTATTTTAATTGTTAATCGTTATATATGGCAAAACATGTTATTTTGCCATATTCCAAGCCAAAGCCTTGTCAATTGTTGCTTGATTGTTCAAAACCGATGAAAACCTAGACCGTTTGTGAATGAATGTGATTTGTTTGAATGTTTGGTTTTGTTTGGGAAAGCCGTGTTTTGACTAATTGGTTGTAATTTTTATTCTTTCTTTTCTTTAGTGCCATTTTTTTGGGGCAAATTTCAATTGTAAAAGTATTAGAATAGTTGTATTTTATTTTCTTTTTATCTTGTAATTTGTTGACCAAAGAATGAAGAAAAGATGAAGAAAAACAACAATTTTCGGCACCTCCTGTGCAGCTGCACGAAAACAGTCTTTCCCGGAGATTGGAAACTCGTTTGGACCTGAAACCAACGCCAAAATTTCTGAAAATCAGAGATCTACAACTTTACAGAAGGCCGGGAAGACTGGAAATGTCGTCTGCTAGGTCGAATTTCACTTCAGGCGCTGCTGGATTTTTTGGACAGATTGCATTTTCACATTGGTTGGGCTCTACTTGCTCATGATTGTCTTGGAGTAAGTGGGAGCCCATTGGGTTTATGTAGGCCCGCTCGGGTTCATGTTGGCCCATCCCCTAGCTTGACCCTTCAGTCCGTCGTGATGACTCACGTGACCGAACTTAGGTTATCATCGGTCGAGGTTTTGCACAAAAATGTGTTGCATGTTTTACTTTTATGTTTGTGGTTGTTATTTATTTTTTATTCGATACAAAACATAACGACTAAAATAAGATTTTTGAAACACAAACATTAAAACATCCAAACTTTTAATCATCTATGATTACTTGTTAATCATCGATGATTATTGCTTAATCACCTATGATCACTGTTTAATCATCCATGATTACTTGTTAATCATCGATGATTACAGTTTAATCATCTATGATTATTCTTTAATCTAAACTTGTTTTTGAGATTAATACAAAAGTTTAAATATGATTTGAAACTTATAATTTAATAATCGCTAAAACATTTTTACCGCTTATTAAACCGACTTATGAAGTGGTATGAATGAAGTACATGATTCATTCATATCTTAAATTTTTTATTAAAATTTCATACCTAAAATTTAAGTCACGCCGTCCAATTGGTTGAAATCACTTGCTTCTACTTTTAAATTCACGTGAGACGTGGTTTGAATTTAGATCCGAGGTTATTATTGTCTACGCGTGAGACCTAGATTTATTTTGACATGAGTTCACATTGGATGACTTAATCGAGTTAACGGTGAGACCTTGACACGAGGCGAAGATGCGACAAACATGCCACTTGACCCTAGATGCTTGATCACTAGGTGCCATGAAGTCCCATAACTCTAAGAGTTGCACTTATAATGCAATTGTTGATCGTCACCTACCTATTGGATCTATCATTGCTAGCAGATCAACTGATGTGATGATAGAAGTCAATGAGGATCTTAGCTTTTAATTAAATTAATTGGGTAGTTAATTTTTTAAAAGAAATTATTATTGAAAATACTATTTTTTGAACTTTGTGTGTTATACAGATAACAACAACAAATCAAAACCTAAGTATCTCCACTCTAAAATCAGTTAGGCCTTACCTGAGGCACCTCCTGCCAATGCTTCTGCTGCCGTTCGTCCAGCCTTTACCGAAACGTTTAACGAACACCAAGAAGTCGCTACCCCTATGCTTGTGAGCATGAACCCCGAGATTCGAAAGAACTTCGAGGAACTCACAACAGATGACATGATAAGCGAGTTGAAAATGATATTTCAAAAACATGCAGAACTTGAACTGTTCAAAACAGTTAAAGCATTCAACGCTTACAAGCAGGAGGACGGCCAATCAGTTAGCACTTACATCTTGAGTATGAAATGCTATATTGATCAAATGGAGCGTCTTGGTTACCCATTTCCACAAGTTCTTGGAATGAGCTTGATTCTTACCTCACTATCCAAGGACTATGACTAGTTTGAAAAGAGTTTTAAAAGTACATAGCATGGGGAAGACAATCGTTGATAACATGCTATGGTAAAACTAGTTGAGCAAAGGTTACCCAATTCTTTTCTAAGAATCAGGGAAGATAAAACCGCAAGCAAAAGGCAAGAGTCTAGGTAAGGGTAAGCTAGTTTACTTTTCGAAACCTATGATTCCCCCACCTGCTAAAAAGAAGCACCCTGCAAAGGATATTTCTTGCCATCATTGCGATGAAACTGGCCATTGAAGGAGGAATAGTCCTGCCTACTTGGCAGAGTTGATGAAGGACAAATGTGTTCTAGCTAGCACATTAGGTATCTTCATTATAGAACTCTATACTTTTCGTAATAAATCTTGAGTGTATGACACTAGTTGTGGAACTCACGTTTACACAAATGTGCAAGATTAAAAGTGAAGTAGAAAGCTAAATGAATGGAAGCTGTGATCTTATCCTTTCTAATGCGTTAATTATTGTTTTGAACAATTGTCAATTATGCATTGTTTAGCTTTATCGTTTATTGAATAATGGATTATGATATTTTGTTTTATGAAAAATAACATGTTTTTATTACTATTCCTTGTAATAGTATATTATGAAATTAATATGCATGATCCTAATTCAAACGATAGTTCTATATACAAATGTAGCACTCAATAATCCAAAACGGTTTGGATTCCATTTACCTAGAGCATTGTCATCTTTTCCACATAAACTAGAAACGCATTTTGATACTACAACTCGACGGGCTTCTTTAAAAATGATTATGAATCATTTAAAATATGAATCATTTAAAATGCCTCTCTTGTATATTATGGACAGAAACAAGAAATCTTTTCTCCCATGTTGGCGAAAGAGCTAAAAATCTACTTGGACTCATACATACTGATGTATGTGGCCCTTTTAGAACTAAGACTAGGGAAGGTGCCACCTACTTTCACTGATGATATCATTCGACGTGGTTATGTTTACTTGATTAAACATCAACATGGAAGCTTTAATGATATCAGTTACTATGGTTATGTTTACTTGATTAGACATAAACATGAAATCTTTGAAACGTTCAAAGCTTTCTAAAGTAAAAGTAGAAAATCAACTCGGCAAGACAACAAAGGCTTTCAGTCCTGATTGAGGATGAAAGTACATGAGTCAAGAGTTTCTGGATCATCCCACACATCGTGAGATTGTCTCACAATTCACTCCTCCATACACTCCACAAGATAATGGTGCGTCTGGAAGGAGATATCGGACCCTGTATGACATGGTTCGGTCTATGATGAGTCCTACTACTCTTACACTATCCTTTTGAGGGGCATGCACTGAAGTCTGCTGCTCGAATACTTAATATGGTTCCGACCAAAAGGTTAAAAAGACACCATATGAGATATGGCGTGGGAAAGTCCCTAATTTGTCTTACTTGAAGATCTGGGGTTGTGAGGATCTCGTGGAACGAGACATGCCGAACAAACTTGAGCCCATATCTATCAAGTATATCTTCGTTACTATTTTACTTCCCAACTGAGAACAAATTGTTGTTACTCGGTATGCTGAGTTTCTTGAGAACAGTCTCATTTCACAAAGCAAATGGGAGCACTATAGACTTTGACAAGATTCAAAGTGAAGATACACAACCTTCTGGTAACACTAGCAAATATCATTCTGAGGCTGGACATATAGATGTTGGACCACAGGATGATGTTGTTCCCATTCGTAGGTCCGCAAGGACACCTCATGCACCTGAACGATATAGATATATGTCGACGCCGAGGAGTAAAGTTTTGAGGATCATAATGGACCGCCTAACTATCAAGTTGCATTATCGAATTTTGAATTCGAAAAATGACTTGAAACTATGAATGCGAAAATGAAATCCACGAGAGACAATCAAGTTTTGAACTTAGTTGATCCTTCTCAAAACAGTAAGACTGTTGACATGGATGAAAATATACACACCTATAAAGCTCTTCTAGTAACAAAAGGTTACACTCAATCCTACCGGATTGACAATGATGAAACCTTCTCGCATGTTACTAAAGACATTAGGATTCTTATAGCCAAAGTAGTGTACTATGACTATGAGATTTGGTTAATGATGAAATCAAAATGTTTGTTTCACCTAAAACACAAATTGAGCATGTGTATATATGAAAGCTAGTGGGAGCGTTGTCGTTTCTCAAGTCATACATGTTGATGACATGTCACTCGTGTGAAACAATATACCAATGCTACAAGATGAAAATTCTGGCTTGGAAAATGTTTTGACATGAAGGATTGTAGGGATATGACATACATACTTGGAGTAAAGATCTATAATGATATATCAAAGCGGTTAATTGGTTTAAGTCAAAGTGCTTACATTGACAAAATTCTAAACGGTTTAGAATGGTACTCCCAAACGAGGAAGTCCTCGTATGCCACACAATGTAAACTTGAGTGAGACTCAAGGGCCTTCCACACCTGATGTGGTGAAGCGAATGAATTTAATCCCCTATGAATCGACTATTCCATTCATCATGTACGCTGTAAGGAGCACTAGGCCAAATGTAACTTCCTTAGGGGACCTTACTAGAAAATACCAACAGAATCCACGAGAGAGTCACTGGATCACTGTTAAGAACACATTGAAGTATTTTTGAAATACTCGATATATGTTCCTTGGTTATGGTAGAGATACCAAACTGAAACTAAGTATACTTGCTATACTTATGTTGGTTTTGAAATAGGTCGTGATGACGCTAGATCCTATTTACGAAGGTTCACTACATTCGAATGATTTATCGAGATATGTGAAATTCGTACTCTTAAAGTTCAAACAGATAACTAACTAGCTGATAGTTTATCGAACTCAATGTCTTGTACCAAACATATTGAATATGAATGGAACGTTGGATTTCGACAAGCTATTAGTTTCATGTAAATCTGTTTTAGTATTTGGATAATGGAACTGTGAGCAGTTTATATTGGAATAAATTGATATATTTGATATGATCGTTTTTATATGAATATTTACTGTGTTCTATATTTGCATGTTTATATCCTTGAATATTTACTGCGTTTTATATTCTAAATTGTCCATTGTCATATTAATAATATGGGAATATTATTAAGACAAATCTGAGGGCATTGATGACATCATCTTAGTATGACTAAGGATGATGAAGTCAAACTCACATGTTGTTCATTGTGATGCACAACTGGACTGACCCAACCTATGAGAAATCACTTCCTGGATTTATATCACAAGTGAATCTCACAAAAGCTTTGTCGTTTATCCTCTCACTTGAGATGCAAGCTGGTTTGTGTATGTGGAGTGTCAAACTTTGATGTGGTTAAACGCTGACCTGAATAAGGCTGCTATAACAACCATCCTCAGGTTTGATATTAAGCATATATCAAACACGTGTAGTCAATAAAGAATTTGTTCCTCCACATGTTTGGATTAGATACTACTGGGCCCCTCGATGATTTGAATAGATGCTTGTACGGCCGTACCCAAAGGTAATCAAGATGAATCTTGATTGGTTTGGTAATCTACTTCAATGTATAGATCGAGAAACAGAATCGTTGAAATTTTAGATTGACATTAATCCTTGTCTAAAATTCAACATGGTATCAGTAACAAAAGGATAACTGATTGAAAAACTTTGAACCTGGATTTTTCTGAAACTCACTCATATACTTCTAGGGGCATTGGCGGGTTGCTAGACTCTAACCTTTGCTTGTATAACTACTTGATGTTATGACGTGCGCAAGTGGGAGCTGTTGGAATATGCTTTACGTTTATGACATATAGTTATATGGCTAGATGCATGTGAGCCTAAAGGGTCACACACTTATACACCAAACACCATTTAATATATATAATATAATTAGGGTAATTATATTATTTATATAAACTATGATTACTTGACTAGTTAAGTTTTAACTAATTGTTAAGTTAAAACGTATTAGTGAGTAATCATAAAGAATCAAAAGTACAAGGGGCTAAGTGTCATATCTCCTAACTTGTAATTAGGGAATATATACTTAGATTAGGGAGCAAGCAAAGTTTGACCTTAACCCTAATCCTCCCTAATTTTGCCCCCTCACGGCCGTAGAAAAGAAACAGCAAAGGTTGTGTTTTTTTTCTACTTCTAACGGACGAACAATAAAAAACAAAAGGATTCTCTTTTGGGTTTAGCACTTGGACGTCCATAAGTTGTTGTGTATGTGGGTATGAGGTTTTGATTTCTTGACCAAGGGACTAGCATCTCAATTGGTGTTCTTGATATGGTGTAGTGTGGATACCATTAGAGGAATTCTACATTGAATTCTTGGAGTTCTTCTTACTCATTCATTGGTGTAATCAAAGGCTTCAAGGGTATGATCTTCATACTAAACTCTTTGATATTATTGCTTAATTATATTGTCAATATGTAGATCCTTTATTAGTGATTTATTTATATTTTTCCGCTGCGTTTTACTTGATTAAACCATAAATCACTAACAAAAACAAGCCAAAGGATAAAAGCATGTCTTGGGATATTCTGGCTAAACCACACCCATTTGGACCAAAAAACATTTTCACCATTTTCCCTAAGGACTTTCCAGGCATCATAAACAGTGTAAGGGATACCCCTATCATTAACTGTTTTCCACAACACTCTATCTTAGCCAGCATTTATGATATTAGGAGGATTAATACCAAATAAAGTAGGGAATTTAGTAATCCAATAATCTGGGATTTTCCAATTACCCTCATGAATAATATCAAAAACAGAGAGATTGGTAGCAAGCCCTGCTTCATATAAATCTCTATGTGAAATAAATTCACATAAAGGACCCATAGGGTGCCAATTATCAAACCATGCAGAAATAGATTTACCATCACCAATTCTGTAAATAAAATTCCTTCTCATTTTCTTTCTACAGTTTAAAATACATCTCCAGCTCCAACAAACATTCTTAGGAGAAGGCAGAGACCAAAAGTTCCTATTCTTCAACCTAGTCTCATTTAGCCACTTCACCCATATAGAATCCTTATTTTTCACAATGTTCCAGATGTGCTTAGACATTAAAGTTTCATTCCAGGAATGAAGCAACTTCAAACCCAAACCTCCATGACACTTAGGAACACATAAATCCTCCCATTTAACCTTAGCCTTTCCTCTTCTCAAATCACCATGGCACCATAAAAAGCCTCTAAGAAGCCTTTCAATATCCTGAGAGACTGACTTAGGAAGAAGGAACATAGAGGCCCAAAAAATCTGCATAGAGCTAAGAACAGACTGTATAAGAAGTAACCTGCCAGCAAAAGATAAAGACTTATTTTTCCAATCAAGAAGCCTCTTTTTCACCTTATCAACAAGAATATTACAGTCTTTAATATGCAGCCTAGTAGAAATTAGAGGAACTCCCAAATATCTAACCGGAAGAGTACCACTCTTAAAAGGCAAAATACCATAGATCGAATTGCTAGTATTAGGTTTAACATTTCCAAAAAAAAAAAACAGTGCTCTTATCAATACTAGGAATGAGACCAGAAACAGAACTGAATTCATCAAGAGTTCTTTTAATAACAGAAACCGAATTACTATCCCCATCGCTATGAGTTATGGACATCTAGTGGTTATAATGGTTCAACGGCTATGGTTATGGGTTATAGACACCTATTACTTGTAAAATGGATATCTATAGGCTATTGGTTATGGCTAGTAGTTATAATGGCTCAAGGGCCATCGATATGAATTATGGACACCTATTACTTGTAAAATGGTTATCCATAGGATATTGGTCATGGCTAGTAGTTATAATGGCTTAAGGGCCATCGATTTAAATTATGGACATCTAGTGGTTATTACGGTTCAAGGGCCATGTTTATGGGTTATGAACACCTATTAATTGTAAAATAGATATCTATAGGCTATTAGTCGTGACTAGTAGTTATAATGATTCAAGGGTCATCGGTATGAGTTATGGATATCTAGTGGTTATATTGGTTCAAGGGCCATGGTTATGGGTTATGGACACCAATTCCTTGTAAAATGGATATCTATAGGCTATTGGACATGGCTAGTAGTAATAACGGTTCAAGGGCCATCGGTGTGAGTTATGGACATCTAGTGGTTATATTGGTTCAAGGGCCATGGTTATGGGTTATGGACACCTATTCCATGTAAAATAGATATCTGTAGGCTATTGGACATGGCTAGTAGTTATAACGGTTCAAGGGTCATCGGTGTGAGTTATGGACGTCTAGTGGTTAGAGCGGTTCAAGGGCCGTGGTTCTGGGTTATTGACACCTATTACTTTTAAAATGGATATCTATAGGCTATTGGTCATGGTTAGTAGTTATAATAGTTCAAGGGCCATCGCTATGAGTTATGGACATCTAGTGGTTATAATGGTTCAAGGGACATGGATATGGGTTATAATGGTTCAAGGGACATGGGTATGGGTTATAATGGTTCAAGGTACATGGATAATGGGTTATAATTGTTCAAGGGCCATCGGTATGCCTTATGGACATCTAGTGGGTATAATGGTTCAAGGGCAATGTTTATGGGTTTTGGACACCTATTACTTGTAAAATGGATATATATAGGCTATTGGTCATGGCTAGTAGTTATAATGGTTCAAAGGCCATCGGTATGAGTTATGGACATCTAGTGGTTATAATGGTTCAAGGGCCATGGTTATGAGTTATGGACACCTATTACTTGTAAAATGGATATCTATAGGCTATTAGTTATGGATAGTAGTTATAATGGCTCAAGGGTCATCGATATGAATTATGGAAACTTATTACTTGTAAAATGGTTATCCATAGGATATTGGTCATGGCTAGTAGTAATAATGGCTCAAGGGCCATCGATATGAATTATATGCATCTAGTGGTCATAATGGTTCAAGAGCCATAGTTATGGGTTACGAATACCTATCACTGTAAAATGGATATCTATAGGATATTGGTCAAGGGTAGTAGTTATAATGGTTGAAGGGTCATCAGTACGAATTATGGACAACAAGTGGTTATTACGGTTCAAGGGCCATGGTTATGGGATATGGACACCTAATACGTGTAAATGGCTATCTATAGGCTATTGGTCATGGCTAGTAGTTATAATGGTTCAAGGTTCATTGGTATGAGTTATGTAGATCTAGTGGTTATAATGTTTCAAGGGCCATGGTTATGGATTATGGACACGTATTACTTATAAAATGGATATCTATAGGCTAGTGTCATGGCTAGTAGTTATATTGGATCAAGGGCCAATGCTATAAGTTATCGCCATCTAGTGGTTATAATGGTTCGAGGGCCATGGTTATGGGTTATGGACACATATTACTTGTAAAATGGATATTTATAGGGTATTGGTCATGGCTAGTAATTATAATGGTTCAAGGGTCATAGGTATGAGTTAGGGGAATCTAGTGGTTATAATGGTTCAATGGCCATGCTCATGGGTTATGGACACCTATTACTTGTAAAATGGATATCTATAGGCTATTGGTCATGGCTAGTAGTTATAATGGTTAAAGGGTCATCGGTATGAGTTATGGACATCTAGTGGTTATAATGGTTCATGGGCCTTGGTATAGGTTATGGTTATGGACACCAATTACTTGTAAAATGGATAACTATAGGCTATTTGGTCATGGCTAGTAGTTATAATGGTTCAATTGCCATCTGTATGAGTTATGGACCTCTAGTGGTTATGGGTTATGGACACCTATTACTTGCAAAATGGATATCTATAGGCGATTGGTCATGGCTAGTAGTTATAATGGTTCAAGGGCCTTGGGTATGTGTTATGGTCACCGATAACTTGTAAAATGGACATCTATAGGCTATTGGTCATGTCTAGTGGTTATAATGGTTAAAGGGCGATCGGTATGGGTTATGGATAGCTAGTGCTTAAAATGGTTCAAGGGACATGGCTAGTAGTTATAGTGCTACAAGGGCCATCGGTATGAGTTATGGACATCTAGTGGTTATAATGGTTCAATGGACGTGGTTATGGGTTATGGACACCTAATACGTGTAAAATGGATTTCTATAGGCTATTAGTCATGGCTAGTAGTTATAATGGTTATGAGTTATGGACATATAGTGGTTATGATGATTCAAGGGCCATGGTTATGGCTTATGGACACCTATTACTTATAAGATGGATATCTATAGGCTATTGGACATGGCTAGTAGTTATAATAGATCAAGGGCCAATGCGATAAGTTATCGACATCTAGTGGTTATAATGGTTCGAGGGCCATGGTTGTGGGTTATGGACACCTATTACTTGTAAAATAGATATTTATAGGGTATTGGTTGTGGCTAGTAGTTATAATGGTTCAAGGGTCATATGTGACAACTCGATATTTCTGGTATGTAACTTCATTTCATTTCTAGAACTTTCCTCATATAGAAAGTTTCTATTTTTAGACATTTCTATTTTTGGCATTCCTTACACACAACAAACATACATATTTTACACCATACATTAGTGTTTGACTATTTTGGTCAACACAACATTTTATTTACTTATGGTGACACACTTTGAGCTAAAATCATTTCTAAAACAATAACTTTCTCGGTTAAACAATAAACGTAACAAATTAAATGAAACGTGACTCGAATTGAAACCGTCTAAGCCGACACCTTGATCTTTTGACTGACCACCATGTGGCCGGCCTTACCTTGCTTTTTGCCTACTCCATTCGGCCGAACCCTCTTAGGGGTGAGGTTGAATTTTGTTTGATCCTATCCATCCACAATTTGAATGAATCCTTGTATCACTCAAACTCTACTCTAAACCCTAGATGCTTACCCTATAAATACCTTGCTTAAACCAACCATTAAACCCTATTTTGCTCCTTGTGTATTCGGCCAAACCCCAAAACCGAAACCCCCCTTGTTCGTCGATCATCAAGCAATCCGCACACTTCCTCTTCTCGGTTTCTTGATCTTGTTCGACTAGATCCCAAGGTATGATACAAAAACCTTCTTGCTTGTTCCTTCTTTGATTGTTTCGGTTTGTAGCTTGAACCCGAGACCATGGCCAAGCCCATTTGGTCTCGGTATAAACCCTAAACACCCATAAACCGTAGCATGCATTATCCCTTGATAGGTAATCGTTGATCGTTGTATTCCTTGCCTTGATTCGTTTCCGAGAACCCTAGATCTACCCTAGAATGACCGAAACACCTTAGATCTAGAACCCTAGACTCGAACCCTACCCGATCTATACACCCAAACCTTGATCAAGCCGATCTAGACTCGATCTAGCTAGAACCCGTAGGGTTTTGGCCATTCGGCCAACCCTAGGTCAAACCCTAGTCGAACCCTAACCCTAATCGACTTCCATGATTGACTATTTGACCATTCGATAGCTAGATTGACCATAGTTGACTTTGGTTGACCGAATAATAGTATACCCTAAACCCTAGCCGAAATCTAGAACCCAAGTGTTGACTTTTGTTGACTAATTTTGACTAATGTTGACTAATAAGTCAAACCGGGCCAAGGCCCGTACTTGCCCATATCGATCTACTTTAGTCCATCGGGCCCAAACCTTAGTTGGCCCATTAGTATCCAAGCCCATTTGGACCAAAGCCCAAACCTTTGGCCCATACCTAACCAAACCGAACCCAATTGGGCCAAGCCCAATCCATGGCCCAATCTAAGTGGACCTAAGCCCAATAAGAGGCCCAAGTGGCCCAGCCCAATGGCCCATTAAGCCCATTAGGCCCAATAGGCCCAATCTAGGCCCAATAAGCCTAACCCTAGCCCATTTCATTTCATTTCATTTCGAAGTCCATTTCATTTCATTTCATTTCGACCTATTAAGGTCCAATAACCCAAATTCATTCGATGTCTTAAAACATAAAACATAACATGAAACACATAATGCTTAACTTATATCGTATATAGAATCGCCTGTGTTAGCTTAGTCTAATCATTAGTTAAATCATTTAGGAAGCTAGGAGTCTCCAAAGGATTCCTCTGTCTTAAGTATTTGTCGCTAAGCTTTGCCAGATGAGTCCACAGACCCCTTTTCTCTTTTACTGTTTTTATAAACTTTGGGGTGGAAAACATAAACACAACTGCTACTATTTTACTATGATTGTACAACAACATCTATACATTTTCATTATCGCATTGGCATGACAAACAATTATTATACCGGACTAAGGTTACCAGCAATCATTAGCTAGTGGATCTAGACCATGGATATGCAGATAGTACTATTGGCTGACACTCATCCTCCCAACAACGTTTGATCATTACTTGATTTATCCAAGACATTTCCGGGAGTGTATATCCATAAAATAACATAACATACTGGAGTTGAAGTGTTGATTGTGGACTTAGGGGTTGGTATATTAACTCAATAGACTAGCTACCTGTTGGGGATAACAGTTCATGCGATGTCAAACATAACAACTTGTTCAACACATTTTCATAAACAAAACTAGTAATTGTTGATATTCTACAATTACACTTCACTTTTCATATTTACTTCTCATATCATATGAGTGTTGAACCTTATACATTTTCAGTCATAAACCATTTTCATAACAAACATTTTGAGTAGCAAAAACATTTACTTTACGTTATACTTTACTTTAACCCTGTGGATTCACTCAACATTATTGTTGACCCTTTTACTATTTATGTTTTTCCAGGTAATTAGGTGCAGTGGAGTTTGGAGGATATGAGCATTGGGATTGTCGTGAGCCATGATTAAAACATTAAGTTTACGAACAATCATTTCATTTCAAACAATTTCTATTTTAGGAAACTTACTATTTTTGGAAACTTTCTACTTTTGGAAAGTGAAACAAACCATTTATTTTTCGTCATTGTGTGGTTGTTTGTTTACTTAATTTTTGCTATGTTGTCATGAACGTTACACCTTCGTTCTTCCGCAAAACATTTTAAATGAAGTAAAACTCATTTTTTGGCGGGGTGTGACAGAGTGGTATCAGAGCTTAAGTTATAGTGAATTAGCAAGCCTAGTCTATAACTACAAAAGAGTTTTGGGAAAAACAAACACTTTTATAAAAATCAAAATAATCATGGCATGCTCAGTCTCATATCCTGAAGTTCCATTGTTCTTAGTTTAGAACATTTGCCTTAGTTAGTTTTGCCTTAGTGTTATAGTTAGTATTCGTCAGCGTGCCTTAAAATTTCCTAATCTAACAAATTTTTATGCGTCGTGCCTAGTAGAATGTCATCAGCAAGTGTTATTGATATTACGCCAGAACCAGAGTACGACAGTGATCAGAGTACCGCCACGTCTAGAAGACGTGCTACGCCTCCTTCGTCTCCAAGGCCAGTGTTTATACCGACACCTTTTCCAATATCGTTAGCAGATTGGTTTCATCCTACTCAGCCTCCTGTCCCGGTGTACCCCAATGGACCCCCTGACCTCAAGCCTGGAGAGCGTCCTTATCTCTATCGACTGGTGAAGGATGGTGAACTCTACATGACGACAAGAAAACGACCAGCAGCCAGAAGAGGATGATTAGTCATCTACGTATCGTCTATATTTGTTTTTCTATTTACTATTATTAGATTTTATGTTAGCTATTTTAGTATTTTTGTTCTTTAGTATTGGCGTATATGCCCAAGTTTTAAAACTATTATGTATTAGGAATGTGTTTAATAAAGTGATATTTTAGTAATTTCTATTGTTCTTATAAATTGTATTTTCTATACGTCTCTACTACTACTACTACTATAATTACGACTAGTTATATCTACGTCTACTACTACTATTACGCTAATTGTATATCTATTCTTTGATCCTTATGATAAGTATATATTTTCCTTATAGTCCTCCTACATTATTCACTTCTTAAATTTCTTATCATATTATTTGTATCAGCAACTCATCAATGGCTCGAGGAGGAAACGCTGAGACTGTCGAACAAATGGTGGAACGCCGAATCGCTGAAGCAATGGCTCAAATGAACGCTGCAAGAGGAAATGCCGCTGGTGCATCTAATGTGGGAAACAACGGTATATTATTCGACTCCATGAAAGAAGATTCATTTATTCCATTTTATTTTAACCCATCGTTCATTTTCTTTCCTCATTTGTTTAAACTTCAGATCCCAATCGTCAAGGTCAATCCTATAAGACCTTTACGTCCTGTCTTCCTCCGACCTACTCTGGATCTGAAGGTGCTATTGCTATCATCCACTGGATTGAGAAGGTGGAATCCATTTTCAGTGTCATTCAATGTGCCCCTGAGAATATGACGAAGTTTGCTGCTAGTACGTTATCCAAGGAAGCGTTGTCCTGGTGGAATTCTCAAGTGCAAGTCTTAGGTCGTGCAACTGTTGATGCTATGACTTGGGATACGTTCAAGGATCAGTTAACTCAGAAGTTTTGTCCAAGGAGAGAGCTACAAAAAGTTGAAGTGGAACTATGGAACCTGTCCATGGTTGGATCTGATATTGTTACCTACACAACTAAGTTTCAAGAACTCGCTCGTCTCGTTCCTCATATGGTTTCCCCTGAATTCAAGCGTATTGAAAAGTATCTTCAAGGTCTTCATGATCTTATTCGTACTCATGTTATTGCTTCTGAACCGACAACATTCGAAGATGCTGTGAATCGTGCAACAAGGTTGACTGATGATGCAATGACAAGTGGATCGTTCAAAGACAAGCTAGTGGTGTCTAGCAAATCTACTGATAATGTGAGCAATGAAAATGGAAAGCGTTCCTACGACAACAAGCGTGATCAAAAAGGGAACAAATATCAAAAGACTAAGAATTATGCAGCCTCTACTCAGAACAACAATCAAACAAATTCAGAATCTAAGTCCTATGCTGGAAGCAAGCCTCTGTGTAGCAGATGTAACTGGCATCATGGTGGTCAGTGTGAGAAGTGTTTCAAGTGTGACCGCTGGGGTCATAATTTCAGAAAGTGTTCGTCTAACATTCCTCCTAAAAATCCTGTTTGCTACGAGTGTGGTGATCCTAACCATTATCGTAATCGTTGCCCTAAACTTCAGAACAACAACAACCAGAATGGCGACAACAATAACAACAATGGAAATCGTATCAACAATCGCAACAACAATCGCAAAGCCAACAACAATGATAGTCAAAATGGTCGTGGTCGTGCATTTGTTATGAATGCTCAGGAAGCTCGTGAAAATCCTGATACCGTCACTGGTACGTTTATCGTCAACAATCATTTTGCTTCTATTTTATTTGACTCGGGAGCCGACTTGAGTTTCGTATCGACCGACTTTAAAAGTGTCTTAAATCTAAATCCTGATCGTTTGAAAGTGAATTATGAAATCGAGTTAGCAAATGGCAAAGTTGTTAGGTCTAGTGAAGTTTTTAAAGGTTGTAAGCTTGACCTAGATGATCACATTTTTAATATAGACCTTGTGCTTGTAGAGTTAGGTAGTTTTGATATTGTCATAGGGATGGATTGGTTGTCTAAAAACCGTGCTGAAATAATATGTTACACCAAACAAATCCGAATTCCCTTATCCAAAACAGAAACTTTAATAATTCAAGGTGAACAAAGAAACAAAAACATAAAAATCATAACTTCTATAAAAGCTCAAAAATACCTTCGTAAAGGATGCCAAGCCTTTCTTGCTCATGTCGTTGACACAAAGTCCAAAGATCGTAAGATTGAGGACATTCCTATTGTTCGTGAATTTCCTGGTGTATTTCCTAGTGAATTGCCTGGACTGCCGCCTCAGAGACAAGTCGAATTTCGTATTGATCTGATTCCAGGAGCCGCACCTATTGCGCGTTCTCCTTATCGTCTTGCACCGTCTGAAATGCAAGAACTTTCATCACAATTACAAGAACTTCTTGATCTTGGTTTCATTCGACCGAGTTTCTCGCCCTGGGGAGCTCCGGTCCTCTTCGTTAAAAAGAAAGATGGTTCAATGAAAATGTGCATTGACTATCGTGAATTGAACAAAGTAACAATTAAGAATCGATATCCTCTTCCTCGTATTGATGATCTATTCGATCAACTCCAAGGATCGAGTTTCTATTCCAAAATCGATCTTCGTTCTGGTTACCATCAGTTAAAAGTTCGTGATGAAGATGTGCCCAAAACTGCTTTTAGAACTCGCTATGGTCATTATGAATTTTTGGTGATGCCATTTGGTTTGACCAATGCACCTGCTGTGTTTATGGATCTCATGAACAGAGTGTGCAAGCAATACCTCGACAAATTCGTTATCGTCTTCATATATGATATCCTTATCTATTCGCATTCGAGAGAAGAGCATGAAGAGCACTTAAGAATAATTCTTGAGTTGTTGGAGAAAGAGAAGTTGTAGGCCAAGTTGTCCAAGTGTGAATTTTGGTTGCGTGAAGTTCAATTTCTGGGTCATATTATCAACGAAGAAGGTATTCACGTGGATCCTGCAAAGATAGAAGCTATAAAGAATTGGGAAGCTCCAAAGACCCCAACTGAAGTAAGACAATTCCTTGGTCTTGCTGGTTATTATAGAAGGTTCATAGAAAATTTCTCGAAGATTGCAAAGGATTTAACGGTGTTAACACATAAGGATGAGAAATTTGTCTGGGTGAAAAGCAAGAATCAGCCTTCCAATCTCTAAAATCTAAATTATGTTCTGCTCCTATTCTATCTCTCCCTGAAGGAACCGATGATTTCGTGGTGTATTGTGATGCTTCGCACCAAGGTCTAGGTTGTGTATTGATGCAACATGACAAAGTGATCGCCTATGCCTCTCGACAACTGAAGAACCACGAGAAGAATTATACAACTCATGATCTTGAGTTGGGTGCAGTTATATTCGCATTGAAAATTTGGAGACATTACCTCTATGGTACCAAGTGCACAATATTCACCGATCACAAGAGTTTACAACATATCTTCAATCAGAAAGACCTCAACATGAGACAGCGTAGCTGGATAGAGTTGATGAAGGACTATGAATGTGAGATTAAGTATCATCCTGGTAAGGCTAATGTGGTAGCTGATGCCTTAAGTCGGAAAGAGCAACCTAAACCTCGTCGTGTTCGAGCCCTTCCAATCTCTGTTCGCTCTAATCTATCTTCCCAAGTTCAAGAATTCCAAACTGAAGCCTTGAAGGTAGAGAACATCAAAAGTGAAGCTTTGCGTGGTATGGAGAAGCAGTTAGAAGCAAAGGTGGATGAAACTCTTTATTTCATGAATCGTTTATGGGTTCCTAATCTTGAAAGTGTTCGCAATGTCATCTTGAATGAAGCTCACCGATCCAAATATTCTATTCATCCTGGTGCCGACAAGATGTATAAAGATGTCAAAGAGTTTTATTGGTGGCCAAATATGAAGAAAGAAATCGCAGTTTATGTCAGCAAATGTTTAACTTGTGCTAGAGTGAAAGCAGAGAATCAGAAGCCTTCCGGTCTTCTACAACAGCCAGAGATCCCTGAATGGAAATGGGAAGAAATCTCTATGGATTTTATAACTAAATTGCCTCGAACATCTAATGGTCATGATACAATTTGGGTAATTGTTGATCGATTGACCAAATCAGCTCACTTCATTCCTATTAAAGAAACTGATCAAATGGAAAAGTTAACAAGAATTTATTTAAAGGAAGTTGTATCTCGACATGGTGTGCCAGTCGCGATCATCTCTGATCGCGATAGTCGCTTTACATCTCGCTTTTGGCAATCATTGCAAAAATCTCTCGGTACTCGCCTCGATATGAGTACTGCCTATCATCCTCAAACAGATGGTCAGACTGAAAGAACAATTCAAACTTTGGAAGACATGCTGAGAGCATGTGTTATTGATTTTGGTGGAAGTTGGGATTCTCATCTCCCTTTAGCTGAGTTCTCGTATAATAATAGTTATCATACAACTATTAAGGCCGCACCGTTTGAAGCCCTGTATGGAAGAAAGTGTCGTTCCCCACTTTGTTGGATTGAAATTGGTGATCGTCAGATTACTGGTCCTGAGATTCTACAAGAAACGACTGACAAGATTTTTAAGATCAAAGATCGTATCAAGGCTGCCAGAGATCGACAAAAGAGTTATGCTGATAATCGTCGAAAGCCTTTAGAGTTCGCCGTTGGCGACCATGTTTTGCTAAAAGTAGCACCTTGGAAAGGTGTTGTACGTTTTGGTAAGAAAGGAAAGCTCAGTCCTCGTTATGTTGGACCATTTGAGATTCTTGAAAGAATCGGTGCTGTTGCATATCGCCTTCGTCTTCCTAATGAGCTCAGCAATGTTCACAACACATTTCATGTTTCTAATCTGAAGAAGTTTATTCACGATCCTTCGCTTATCGTCCCTACTGAAGAAATTATCATCGACGACAAACTCTATTTCACTGAGGAACCAATCGAGATATCTGACTGGAAAGAGCAAAAGTTGCGAAAAAGCAAGATCAAAATTGTTAAAGTCAGATGAAACTCCAAAAGAGGTCCTGAATTCACGTGGGAACGTGAGGACCAGATGCGAAAGAAATATCCTCATCTTTTTCTCGTTGTCTCTCCTGTTCGTGCTTCGTCTTAAATTTCAGGACGAAATTTCTTCAACCAGGGGAGAATGTGACAACTCGATATTTCTGGTATGTAACTTCATTTCATTTCTAGAACTTTCCTCATATAGAAAGTTTCTATTTTTAGACATTTCTATTTTTGGCATTCCTTACACACAACAAACATACATATTTTACACCATACATTAGTGTTTGACTATTTTGGTCAACACAACATTTTATTTACTTATGGTGACACACTTTGAGCTAAAATCATTTCTAAAACAATAACTTTCTCGGTTAAACAATAAACGTAACAAATTAAATGAAACGTGACTCGAATTGAATAAACCGTCTAAGCCGTCACCTTGATCTTTTGACCGACCACCATGTGGCCGGCCTTACCTTGCTTGTTGCCTACTCCATTCGGCCGAACCCTCTTAGGGGTGAGGTTGAATTTTGATTGATCCTATCCATCCACAATTTGAATGAATCCTTGTATCACTCAAACTCTACTCTAAACCCTAGATGCTTATCCTATAAATACCTTGCTTAAACCAACCATTAAACCCTATTTTGCTCCTTGTGTATTCGGCCAAACCCCAAAACCGAAACCCCCCTTGTTCGTCGATCATCAAGCAATCTGCACACTTCCTCTTCTCGGTTTCTTGATCTTGTTCGACTAGATCCCAAGGTATGATACAAAAACCTTCTTGCTTGTTCCTTCTTTGATTGTTTCGGTTTGTAGCTTGAACCCGAGACCATGGCCAAGGCCATTTGGTCTCGGTATAAACCCTAAACACCCATAAATCGTAGCATGCATTGTCCCTTGATAGGGAATCGTTGATCGTTGTATTCCTTGCCTTGATTCGTTTCCGAGAACCCTAGATCTACCCTAGAATGACCGAAACACCTTAGATCTAGAACCCTAGACTCGAACTATACCCGATCTATACACCCAAACCTTGATCAAGCCGATCTAGACTCGATCTAGCTAGAACCCGTAGGGTTTTGGCCATTCGGCCAACCCTAGGTCAAACCCTAGTCGAACCCTAACCGTAATCGACTTCCATGATTGACTATTTGACCATTCGATAGCTAGATTGACCATAGTTGACTTTGGTTGACCGAATTATAGTATACCCTAAACCCTAGCCAAAATCTAGAACCCAAGTGTTGACTTTTGTTGACTAATTTTGACTAATGTTGACTAATAAGTCAAACCGGGTCAACGCCGGATCTTGACCCAAACCGTGTACCCAAACCCGAATACCCAATCGGGCCAAGGCCCGTACTTGGCCCATATCGATCTACTTTAGTCCATCGGGCCCAAACCTTAGTTGGCCCATTAGTATCCAAGCCCATTTGGACCAAAGCCCAAACCTTTGGCCCATACCTAACCAAACCGAACCCAATTGGGCCAAGCCCAATCCATGGCCCAATCTAAGTGGACCTAAGCCCAATAAGAGGCCCAAGTGGCCCAACCCAATGGCCCATTAAGCCCATTAAGCCCATTAGGCCCAATAGTCCCAATCTAGGCCCAATAAGCCTAACCCTAGCCCATTTCATTTCATTTCATTTCAAAGTCCATTTCATTTCATTTCATTTCATTTCGACCTATTAAGGTCCAATAACCCAAATTCATTCGATGTCACAAAACATAAAACATAACATGAAATACATAATGCTTAACTTATATCGTATATAGAATCGCATGTGTTAGCTTAGTCTAATCATTAGTTAAATCATTTAGGAAGCTAGGAGTCTCCAAAGGATTCCTCTGTCTTAAGTATTTGTCGCTAAGCTTTGCCAGGTGAGTCCACAGACCCCTTTTCTCTTTTACTATTTTTATAAACTTTGGGGTGGAAAACATAAACACAACTGCTACTGTTTTACTATGACTGTACAACAACATCTATACATTATCATTATCGTATTGGCATGACAAACAATTATTATACCGGACTAAGGTTACCAGCAATCATTAGGTAGTGGATCTAGACCATGGATATGCAGATAGTACTATTGGCTGAATCTCATCCTCCCAACAACGTTTGATCATTACTTGGTTTATCCAAGACATTTCCGGGAGTGTATATCCATAAAATAACATAACATACTGGAGTTGAAGTGTTGATTGTGGACTTAGGGGTTGGTATATTAACTCAATAGACTAGCTACCTGTTGGGGATAACAGTTCATGCGATGTCAAACATAACAACTTGTTCAACACATTTTCATAAACAAAACTAGTAATTGTAGATATTCTACAATTACACTTCACTTTTCATATTTACTTCTCATATCATATGAGTGTTGAACCTTATACATTTTCAGTCATAAACCATTTTCATAACAAACATTTTGAGTAGCAAAAACATTTACTTTACCTTACACTTTACTTTAACCCTGTGGATTCACTCAACATTATTGTTGACCCTTTTACTATTTATGTTTTTCCAGGTAATTAGGTGCAGTGGAGTTTGGAGGATATGAGCATTGGGATTGTCGTGAGCCATGATTAAAACATTAAGTTTACGAACAATCATTTCATTTCAAACAATTTCTATTTTAGGAAACTTACTATTTTTGGAAACTTTCTACTTTTGGAAAGTGAAACAAACCATTTATTTTTCGTCATTGCGTGGTTGTTTGTTTACTTAATTTTTGCTATGTTGTCATGAACGTTACACCTTCGTTCTTCCGCAAAACATTTTAAATGAAGTAAAACTCATTTTTTGGCGGGGTGTGACATCATAGGTATGAGTTATGGAAATCTCGTGGTAATAATGGTTCAAGGGCCATGCTCATGGGTTATGGACACCTATTACTTGTAAAATAGATATCTATAGGCTATTGGTCATGGCTAGTAGTTATAATGGTTCAAGGGACTTGGGTATGGGTTATGGTCACCTATAACTTGTAAAATGGCTATCTATAGGCTATTGGTCATGTCTAGTGGTTATAATGGTTAAAGGGCGATCATTATCGGTTATGGACAGCTAGTGGTTAAAATTGTTCAAGGGACATGGGTATGGGTTATACTGGTTCAAGGGCCCTCGGTATGGCTTATGGACATCCAGTCGTTATAATGGTTCGAAGGACATGGGTATGGGTTATGAACACCTATTACTTGTAAAATGGATATCTATAGTCTATTGGTCATGGCTAGTAGTTATAGTGCTTCAAGGGCCATCGATATGAGTTTTTTTTTTGGGTAAAGGGATTACCCTGGCTAATTATATTAATCACAAAAAAGAACTACATAGGAATGTGACAGACGGTCACATTGACCTCAAGCAGGAGCTTGACACAACAAAGACAGAGTTTATGACATGCCATAAACAAAGCTAAGACCAACAAACACTAGCAACTACCTCACAAGACCAACCAAACACTCATATTTAAACAAAAGCAGAAAACTTAAACAAAACACTGAGCTAAACAACCGTGTCTGGGATCTTCCAGCTGGTTAGCAGCCATTGAACATCGACCGTCTTCTTCTTAAACTTTAGAGTCATCAGTTTTAACTGAACAATGGCAATATTGTCGTCACATAACTGCATGTGCGGCTTGGACTTCTTTTTGAACAATCTTGCATTTCTCTCTAACCAAATATAATATGTAGTAGCTCCAATCAAGATACGAGAGATAACACTTTTGGCTGACCTTCCTCTGGACATTGAAGTAAGGTAATCAATAATATCAGCAATTCTTGGTGCAATCATGTCCATCCCCCCAAGCAATCTGATTTTAACCCAAACCTGCGAAGAATATGTGCATTTAAAAAATAGATGAGTATGGGAATCAGGAATAAGACCACATAGAGGACACCGCAAAGAGGCTATATTAGTGTCATGGTGTACATCTCAATGTTTCAACATATCTTGAGTTTTTAAGCGGTTGTTCATAACAAGCCACATATGGAAAGCATGTCTAGGGATACATTGGCCGAACCATACAACAGATTGCCAAGGGACCTCAACCTCCCTTGATCTGATAGAATTCCAAGCTAGATTAACCTAGAAAGACTGATGAGACCCATTTAAGTCTAACCAAACTACACAGTCCTTTTGATTAGGAACAAGCTGGGGCACCGGAATACTAGTAAGTTCCGGGAATCTAGTGTACCAGTCATTTGGCCAAATCCAATTATTATCAGTAATTAGGTCCGACACCACATCATGGGCCGAAAACCCAGCTCCAGTAATATCCCTATGAGAAAGGAATTGAAAAACGGGCTAGCCATGTTCCATTTATCAAACCAAATGGAAGTAGATTTCCCTTCACGAATCGTATGCCATATAAAAGGTCTGACTTTGTTTCTTAGTTGGAGCAACTTCCTCCAAGACCAGCTCATAGAACCCGTGCTAGGGATATCCCAAAAACTCCGCCCTCGTAGCATATAAGAATGAATCCATTGAACCCATAACGACTCCTTATTTGACACTATACCCCAAATCTTTAATACGACGGATACCGAGTCCCCCCTCAGATTTTGGTTTGCAAACTACCTCACAAGAGACTTTGGCCTTACCCTTCTTCATTTCGCCTTGACACCACATAAACCCCCGCATTAATTGCTCGAGATCATGTATGATACGGGTTGGAAGAGTAAAAAACGATGCCCAATAGATATGTAGATTAGATAGCACTGAAATAATCAATTGGAGACGACCTGCAAAGGATAGGAATTTGTTCTTCCAATCATATATTCGATTCTGCATCTTTTATATAAGGACTTTACAATCTCTGAATAATAATCTAGAAGATATCAGAGGCATTCCAAGGTATTTAACCGGGAGACTGCCTTCCTCGAAAGGCATTAAATGAAGAATTGCAGCTCGGGTAGTGGACGGGACGTTACAGAAAAACATCGTACTCTTAGGAATGCTGGGGACAAGACCCGAGACTTCTTTAAACTCATTCAAAGCATCCAAAATCAGAGTAGTAGAGATCACGTTACCTCGAGCAAAAAGGAAAAGATCATCAGCAAAACATAGGTTGACAATCTTTTGTTTTTCACAGCCTTTGTGATATTTAAAATCCGTGCTAGAGGTAACTCTTCATTTGATAATAAGAGAAAGTACCTCCATGACAAGAGTAAAAAGATATGGTGACATTGGGTCACCCTGTCTCAAACCTCTTTTACCCCGAAATCAGCCATGGACCTCTCCATTTATACATATGGAAAATGAAGGAGATGTAACACATTCCAAAATCCACATGATCATTTTAGGAGGAAATCCAAAACCAACTAAGATAGAGTGTAAAAAATCCCAATCAACAGTATCATAAGCTTTCTGGATATCAACTTTAAACGCACATCTAGGGGGGCCAGATTGTCTATGATAATTATGCATTAATTCTTGAATGAGAAGTATGTTATCTGATATTAGTCTTCCAGGAATAAAAGCTGATTGATTTATGCCAACAATATCACCAAGAACATCAGTGATCGATTAGTAATTATTTTACTGATACACTTGTAAATTACATTGCAACAGGATATGGGACAGAAGTCAGTTGTCTTTGATGAAGTTGGGATTTTTGGAATCATAGCCAAGATAGTTTGATTAATCTCTTTGAGTAACTTGCCGTTTGCAAAAAAATCACGAACCGCACAACAAATTTCCTCTCCAATAATGTCCCAAGATTTTTTAAAAAAAGCAGCTGTGAAGCCATCATGACCAGGGGCTTTATCATTACCAATAGAAAAGAGAGACTTTTTAATTTCAGAATCACTAACATCACGAACCATAAACTCAGCCTTATGATGATCAATAGTGTTCTTGAACAGCTCATGAGTATCAAGGGAGGTCACCTGGCCAGCAATTCCAAGGAAATTTTGGTAGTGCCTAACAAAAACTGGAGCGATTTCATTACCTTCATGCATAGTTGTACCCTCAAATATAGCATCTATACGATTCATGTGGCATCTACTCTTGACCAATTTGTGAAAGTAAGCAGAATTGGAGTCCCCAACTCTTAACCATTCAATTTTAGATTTTTATTTAAGGAAGCGTTCCTCATCTAAAACCGCATCCTTATAGGCAAGAAGATAATGGGCCTCTTCTTCACGGTGCTTAGGACAGTGGGGATTTTTATCAATAGCATCTTGTATTTCATCTAGTTCAACCCGAAGGAATTTTACTTTGGAGTGTAAATTACCTTGGTCCTTTAAAAGTTTACGCAAAGGGGGTTTCATAGCTTTTAGATGTTTAACCACACGGTACATTGCACAACCTGTGATTTTTTCCAACCAAGCCACAGCAACAATATCACGAAAATCAGCTTTGTCTGCTAAAAAGTTAAAAAATTTAAAAGGCTTGGGTTTGAACTTCATAACATTCGGGATTTTCAAAATACAGGGGGAGTGATCAGAAATACGATAGGGTTGGAAAATGCCAATAGAATCCGGGAACATATCGATAAAATCTTGGTTCCCCATAATGCGGTCAATTTTCTTTAGTATACCATCTGATCCCTGCGGTTTTTGGTTCCAAGTAAAATGAAGGGCCGTACTATTAATATCCGTAACAGCCATATCATTTACACACTCTTGGAATTCCCGCATAGCAATATGAGGTTGATACCCACCACACGAGTGGTCTTCTAATTTCAGGGCTGCACTAAAATCACCAAGTATAGCCTATGGTTTATTGGACATAAGATGGCTATGCCCCACTAGATTCTGCCATAGGACCCTTCTGTCAATGTATGAAGTAGCAGCATACACAAAAGAGCAAAAGAAAGATTTTTTATCACTTTTAGTTACTACTTGAACATGTATAACCTGGTTTGTTTGAGCCAGGATCATAACATCTAACATCCTCTCATCCCATCCAAGGATTATGCGGGTACCTTTATCACACAAATGCCCATTCGAAGTCCGTTTCCAACTTGCGCACACTTTCTTACAAACATCATAAACATCTGCAACATTGACATGAGATTCCAAAATGGCACAAATACTAAGGTTGTTATCTAGTACTATTTGACGAACCTCTTCTTGTTTAGGGGATCGGTTCAAACCCCTGATATTCCAGGAAGCAAGACTAAACATTAAGACCATGCGTATAGGGAGTGCTTGCCCCCTTTTTATTAAAAGTTCCCGCCAAAAATCTTGATGTTTCATTTGTCATGCCTTCCACTTCATCGTCTTCATCCTCCTGGTCACTTAACGAATCAAAACCATTTGAGGTAGGAATGTTTGCATAAGTATTCGACTTGTGAAAAACAATAGGTTTAGCCTGATGTTGAGGGTTCCCAACATCACCTACACTATTACTGCTTTCATTTGTTTGTTGGCCGACAATAGGTGCAACATGGTGTATATCAGAACCATTTACACTATTACTGTCCGCCTTTCCATAATCAAATAAGATATTATCCGGGACCTCATTGCGATCAATAGGGATAGCATTCTCTACACTATTACTGGTCGCACATTTATTCCCAATATTTCTTTTCTTATGGACATCTTCACAAACAATAGGTGTAACATAATGATTACCATTATCTACACTATTACTATTTGTATTCGGATGTTTAGAGCTTCCAGCCACTTCTGAATCATTCTTTGTACTCCCTTTTGGTCTGTATTGAAAATTAGATCGTAGTTTTATGTGTTGTTTGCGGTTCTTGTTTCCCACGACCTGGAACCCATCATTATCTTGTTCAACTTCCTTCTCTTTGGGTTTTATATTTTTAGGGCAGCTGTCAATATTATGACCAAAGATTTTACATATTGAACACCTAGGAGGTTTCCATTCATATTCAAGACTAATAACTTCTTTAGAGTAACCAGATCCTTCAAGGGACGGGATAGCCACTAGCAGCGTGGATCTAAGATCATCTGTAGAGTTGATTTCAATGAGAGCTCTAGCAAAGTTACTTCTACCCCAGGATTCCGTACAGATAGTACTTGTGTAGGCATCCAACATTTTTGGTGTGCCAATCTTCGATGCAATCATACTAAGACCATCAGCTGTAAAAGCAGCCATTGGAACATCATGAAATTTTACCCAAATCGGGACTTTAGTAAGATCTTCCTTTGTTAAGGTGGTATTTGGAGTCCATTCTTTTAAAATAATAGGGTTATTTCCGATCATCCAAGGGCCGTTTTCATATCTTCCAAACCTTTGTGTGAGTCAAATTTAAAAAAGAAGAACCCTTTTGCATTCATCATCACCCGACTGAGTCCAAAATTGGACCATACATTTTTGACATAATATTCTACAATCGGGAAGGCAATCCGTTTGCCTAAAAAATAACCATACAAGGTGTTTGAGAACCGACTTGCAACTTCCTTCACTGAGTCTATTGGTATCATAACATCTACATCATCATTAGACTTCACAGATTCAAGCTTACGAAAATTCACCATAGGTAAAGCAGTTGTCTTGTTTGTGACCGATGCATAGGATGGTTTACGCTGGGTTTCATTAAAAACCGCAGCTGGTTGGGGTTCTTTAGAAATAACATCAGAGCGTATCTCAATCACAGGAGGTGTTGAGGTAGACTTCGATTCAATACCAGCCTGTACTGCGATTACATCAGGGCTTGTGGAACGACCCATAAGAATCACCGGCTGACCACGCACTGCATTACGGGGTTGCAGAACATTCCCACTTTTTCCAATAATCTTGCCATCTATGCTTTTCAGTTTAGCCGCAAGATTAGAGTGTCTTTGCCCCGTATCAGGTATATCACCAGCCATTTAGTCGTCAACAGATCTTCAACCACCAATGGTTCAATGGCCATGGTTATGGGTTATGGACACCTAATACGTGCAAAATGCGATATCTAAAGGCTATTGGTCATGGCTAGTAGTTATAATGGTTCAAGGGTCATCGGTATGAGTTATGGTCATCTAGTGGTTATAATGGTTCAAGGGACATGGGTATGGATTATGGACACCTATTACTTGTAAAATGGATATATATATATATAGGCTATTGGTCATGGTTAGTAGTTATAATGGTTCAATGACCATTGCTGTGAGTGATGGACATCTATTGTTTATAATGGTTCAAGGGTCACGGTTATGGGGTATGGACACCTATTACTTGTAAGATGGATATCTATAGGCTATTGGTCATGACTAGTAGTGATAATCGTTCAAGGGCCATCGGTATGAGTTATGGATATCTAGTGGTTATATAGGTTCAAGGGCCCTGGTTATGGGTTATGGACACCTATTACTTGTAAAATGGATATCTATAGGCTATTGGTCATGGCTAGTAGTTATAATGGTTCAAGGGGCATCGGTATGAGTTATGGTCATCAAGTGGTTATAATGGTTCAAGGGTCATGGTTATGGTTATGGACACCTATTACTTGTAAAATAGATATATATAGGTTATTGGTCATGGCTAGTAGTTATAATGGTTCAAGGGCCATCGGTAGGAGTTATGGACATCTAGTGGTTATAATGGTTCAAGGGCCATGGTTATGGGTTATGGACACCTATTACTTGTAAAATGGATATCTGTTGGCTATTGGTCATGGCTAGTAGTTATAATGGTTCAAGGGCCATTGGTGTGAGTTGTGACATCTAGTGGTTATAATGGTTCAAGGGCCATGGTTATGGGATATGGGCACCTATTACTTGTAAAATGGATATCTATAGGCTATTGGTCATGGCTAGTAGTTATAATGGTTCAAGGGTCATCGGTATGAGTTACGGTCATCAATTGGTTATAATTGTTCAAGGGCCATGGTTATGGTTATGGACACCTATTACTTGTAAAATGGATATCTATAGGCTATTGGTCATGGCTAGTAGTTATAATGGTTCAAGGGCCATCGGTAGGAGTTATGGACATCTAGTGGTTATAATGGTTCAAGGGCCATGGTTATGGGTTATGGACACCTATTACTTGTAATATGGATATCTATAGGCTATTGGTCATGGCTAGTAGTTATTATTGTTCAAGGGCCATCGGTAGGAGTTATGGTCATCTAGTGGTTATAATGGTTCTAGGGCCATGGTTATGGGTTATGGACACCTATTACATGTAAAATGGATATCTGTAGGCTATTGGTCATGGGTAGTAGTTATAATGGTTCAAGGGCCATCGCTATGAGTTATGGACATCTAGTGTTTATAATGGTTCAAGGGTATGGACACCTATTACTTGTAAGATGGATATCTATAGGCTATTGGTCATGACTAGTTGTGATAATGGTTCAAGAGCCATCGATATGAGTTATGGACATCTAGTGGTTATAATGGTTCAAGGGCCATGGTTATGGATTAAAGACCCCTATTACCTGTAAAATGGATATCTATAGGCTATTGGTCATGGCTAGTAGTTATTATTGTTCAAGGGCCATCGGTAGGAGTTATGGTCATCTACTGGTTATAATGGTTCAAGGGCCATGGTTATGGGTTATGGACACCTATTACTTGTAAAATGGATATCTGTAGGCTATTGGTCATGGGTAGTAGTTATAATGGTTCAAGGGCCATCGCTATGAGTTATGGACATCTAGTGTTTATAATGGTTCAAGGGTATGGACACCTATTACTTGTAAGATGGATATCTATAGGCTATTGGTCATGACTAGTAGTGATAATGGTTCAAGAGCCATCAATATGAGTTATGGACATCTAGTGGTTATAATGGTTCAAGGGCCATGGTTATGGGTTATAGACCCCTATTACTTGTAAAATGGATATCTATAGGCTATTAGCCATGGCTAGTAGTTATGATGGTTCAAGGATCATCGGTATGAGTTATGGTCATCTAGTGGTTATAATGGTTCAAGGGCCATGGTTATGGGTTATGGACACCTATTACTTATAAAATGGATATCTATAGGCTATTGGTCATGGCTAGTTGTTATAATGGTTCAAGGGCCATCGCTATGAGTTATGGACATCTAGTGGTTATATAGGTTCAAGGGCCCTGGTTATGGGTTATGGACACCTATTACTTGTAAAATGGATATCTATAGGCTATTGGTCATGGCTAGTAGTTATAATGGTTCAAGGGTCATCGGTATGAGTTACGGTCATCAAGTGGTTATAATTGTTCAAGGGCCATGGTTATGGTTACGGACACCTATTACTTGTAAAATGGATATCTATAGGCTATTGGTCATGGCTAGTAGTTATAATGGTTCAAGGGCCATCGGTAGGAGTTATGAACATCTAGTGGTTATAATGGTTCAAGGGCCATGGTTATGGGTTATGGACACCTATTACTTGTAAAATGGATATATTTAGGCTATTGGTCATGGCTAGTAGTTATAATGGTTCAAGGGCCATCAGTAGGAGTTATGGTCGTCTAGTGGTTATAATGGTTCAAGGGCCATGGTTATGGGTTACGGACACATATTACTTGTAAAATGGATATTTGTAGGCCATTGGTCATGGCTAGTAGTTATAATGGTTCAAGGGCCATCACTATGAGTTATGGACATCTAGTGTTTATAATGGTTCAAGGGTATGGACACCTATTACTTGTAAGATGGATATCTATAGCCTATTGGTCGTGAATAGTAGTGATAATGGTTCAAGAGCCATCGATATGAGTTATGGACATCTAGTGGTTATAATGGTCCAAGGACCATGGTTATGGGTAATAGACCCCTATTACTTGTAAAGTGGATATCTATAGGCTATTAGTCATGGCTAGCAGTTATGATGGTTCAAGGATCATCGGTATGAGTTATGGTCATCTAGTGGTTATAATGGTTCAAGGGCCATGGTTATGGGTTATGGACACCTATTACTTATAAAATGGATATCTGTAGGCTATTGGTCATGGCTTGTTGTTATAATGGTTCAAGGGCCATCGCTATGAGTTATGGACATCTAGTGGTTATATAGGTTCAAGGGCCCTGGTTATGGGTTATGGACACCTATTACTTGTAAAATGGATATCTATAGGCTATTGGTCATGGCTAGTAGTTATAATGGTTCATGGGTCATCGGTATGAGTTATGGTCATCAAGTGGTTATAATGGTTCAAGGGTCATGGTTATGGTTATGGACACCTATTACTTGTAAAATAGATATATATAGGCTATTGGTCATGGCTAGTAGTTATAATGGTTTAAGGGCCATCGGTAGGAGTTATGGACATCTAGTGGTTATAATGGTTCAAGGGCCATGGTTATGGGTTATGGACACCTATTACTTGTAAAATGGATATCTGTTGGCTATTGGTCATGGCTAGTAGTTATAATGGTTCAAGGGCCATTGGTGTGAGTTGTGACATCTAGTGGGTATAATGGTTCAAGAGCCATGGTTATGGGATATGGGCCCCTATTACTTGTAAAATGGATATCTATAGGCTATTGGTCATGGCTAGTAGTTATAAAGGTTCAAGGGTCATCGGTATGAGTTACGGTCATCAAGTGGTTATAATTGTTCAAGGGCCATGGTTATGGTTATGGACACCTATTACTTGTAAAATGGATATCTATAGGCTATTGGTCATGGCTAGTAGTTATAATGGTTCAAGGGCCATCGGTAGGAGTTATGAACATCTAGTGGTTATAATGGTTCAAGGGCCATGGTTATGGGTTATGAACACCTATTACTTGTAAAATGGATATGTGTAGGCTATTGGTCATGGCTAGTAGTTATAATGGTTCAAGGGCCATCGGTAGGAGTTATGGTCATCTAGTGGTTTTAATGGTTTAAGGGCCATGGTTATGGGTTATGGACACATATTACTTGTAAAATGGATATTTGTAGGCTATTGGTCATGGCTAGTAGTTATAATGGTTCAAGGGCCATCGCTATGAGTTATTGACATCTAGTGTTTATAATGGTTCAAGGGTAGTAAGATGGATATCTATTGGCTATTGGTCATGACTAGTAGTGATAATGGTTCAAGAGCCATTAGTATGAGTTATGGACATCTAGTGGTTATAATGGTTCAAGAGCCCTGGTTATGGGTTATGGACACCTATTACTTGTAAATTGGATATCTATAGGCCGTTAGTCATGGCTAGTAGTTATGACGGTTCAAGGGCCATCGGTATGAGTTATGGTCATCTAGTGGTTATAATGGTTCAAGGGCTATTACTTGTAAAATGGACACCTATTACTTGTAAAATGGATATCTGTTGGCTATTGGTCATGGCTAGTAGTTATAATGGTTCAAGGGCCATTGGTGTGAGTTATGACATCTAGTGGTTATAATGGTTCAAGGGCCATGGTTATGGGATATGGACACCTATTACTTGTAAAATGGATATCTATAGGCTATTGGTCATGGCTAGTAGTTATAATGGTTCAAGGGTCACCGGTATGAGTTATGGTCATCAAGTGGTTATAATGGTTCAAGGGCCATGGTTATGGTTATGGACACCTATTACTTGTAAAATGGATATCTATAGGCTATTGGTCATGGCTAGTAGTTATAACGGTTCAAGGATCATCGGTATGAGTTATGGTCATCAAGTGGTTATAATGGCTCAAGGGCCATGGTTATGGTTATGGACACCTATTACTTGTAAAATGGATATCCCTAGGCTATTGGTCATGGCTAGTAGTTATAATGGTTCAAGGGCCATCGATAGGAGTTATGGACATCTTAATGGTGATCTTCGGTTATAACAAGTAACAAACGCAGCGGAAAATAGTTTAATCACCAATGAACGGATCTGGATATCAATCATACAATTAAACTAATAAATACAAAGAGTTAAGATGAATAAATCATACCCTTGAAGCCTTTGTATATGTTGATTCGGTTGGAGATGATGATCGACCGAAACCAAGAACTCCAACGGGGAATTCCTCCAAAGCTAGTCCACACAACACTATCGCAAGAACACCAAGAAGGATGCTAGTCCAATTGTGCAAGCAAGAAGAAAAGAACCCTGGAGAGGGTATTAGGGGGGCGGCCGAGAATGGGATCAAGGGGTAGGGATTATGGTTGCACTAATCCCTATTTAAAGACTTCCATCTTTAATTTAGCCAATCTTGCATTCTAGTCCCTAGCCTTTAATTCTTCTATATTGCTTACAATTAAGTTTCAATATTAACGATTAATATTAAACATAATTAATGTATACAAGCTAGTCGCTTATATTGATATATAATATAATTACCCTAATTACACTATATATCTAATGGTGTTAAGTGTTTAGGTGTGTGACCCTTTAGGCTCATAAACAACTAGCCATATAACTATATGTTATACGCGTGAAGCATATTCCAACAGCTCCCACTTGCGCACGTGATAACATCAAGTAGTTATACAAGCAAAGGTTAGAGTCTAGCAACCCGCCAATGCCCCTAGAAGTACATGAGGAGTTCCATAAAATCTTTGTTCAAAGTTTTTCAATCAGTTATCCTTTTGTTGCTGATACTATGTTGAAATTTAGACAAGGATTAATGTCAATCTACAATTTCAACGATTCTGTTTCTCGATCTATACATTGAAGTAGATTACCAAAACCAATCAGGATTCATCGTGATTACCTTTTGGGTGTGGCCACACATACATCTATTCAAATCATCGAGGGGCCCAGTAGTATCTAATCCACTTTCGTGGAGGAACAAATTCTTTATTGACTGCACGTGTCTGTCATATGTTTAATGACAAACCCGATAATGGTTGTTATAGCAGCCTTATTCAGGTCAGCGTTTAACCACATCAAAGTTTGCCCCTCTACATACACAACCCAACTTGCATCTCAAGTCAGGGGATAAGCGACAAAGCCTTTGTGAGATTCACTTGTGACATAAATCCAGGAAGTGATTTCTCATAGGTTGGGTCAGTCCAATTGTGCATCTTATGAACAACATGTGAGTTTGATTTCATTATCCTTAGTCATACTAAGATAATGTCCTCAATGCCCTCAGATTTATCTTAATAATATTCCCATATTATTAATATGACAACGGACAATTTAGAATATAAAACGCAGTAAATATTCATGGTCAAAACATGCAAATATAGAACACAGTAGATATTCATATAAAAACGATCATATCAAATATATCAATTTATTCCAATAAAAACTGCTCAATGTTCCATTATCCAAATACTAAAACATATTACATGAAACTACTAGCTGGTCGAAGCCCAATGTTTCTAGCATGCTCAATATGTTTTGTACATGACATTGGCTTCGTGAATGGGTCAGCTAAGTTGTCATCTGTATGCACTTTGAGTAAGCGTACATCTCCCATTAGGATCGCATCTCTAATGTAGTGAAGCTTCCTCCGATAATGTCTGGCGCCTTTTTGAACACCAGGTTCGTTGGTAATGATGATAGCACCTGTGTTATCACAGTACATATCCATAGGTTTTTCATTACTGGGGACCACTCCAAGCCCAGAAATGAATTTCCTCATCCAAACAGCTTCCATTGCAGCTTCAGTAGTTGCAATGTATTCAGCTTCTGTAGAAGACATAGCGATAGTGCTCTGTTTAGCACTTTTCCAATCAACAGCGCCTCCGTTCAAAATGAAAACATACCCCATTTGAGATTTGGAATCATCTCTATCAGTCTCAAAACTAGCGTCAGAATAATAAGTAACGCTTAGCTCATTTTGAGTTTCACCACCATAAACAAGAACATATCTTTAGTATTCCTAAGATACTTCAATATGTTCTTAACAGCAGTCCAGTGACTCTCACCTGGATTCTGTTGGTATCGGCTTGTAAGGTTCTGAGAGAACGCTACATCAGGTCTTGTGCACCGCACAACATACATGATAGACCCTATTGCCGAAGCATAGGGGACATCACGCATACGTTTCAACTCATCAGGTGAGGACGGTCCTTGAGTCTTACTCAAGTGTACATTGTGTTGCATAGGAAGGTTTCCACGTTTGGAAGCATCCATTCAAAACCGTTTTAGAATCTTATCAATGTACGCACTTTGACTTAGTCCGATTAACAGCTTTGATCTATCTCGGTAGATCTTTATACCAAGTATATATGCCGCTTCCCCTAGATCCTTCATAGCGAAGCACTTCCCAAGCCAGGATTTTACATCTTGTAGCATTGGAATGTTATTTCCTATGAGTAGTATGTCATCGACATATAGGATTAGAAAGACGACAATGCTCCCACTAGCTCTTACATATACACATGGCTCGTCGGGATTCTGAGTGAAACCAAACATTTTGATTTCCTCGTCGAATCTTTTGTTCCAACTTCTGGATGCTTGCTTTAGTCCATAAATGGACCTTTGAAGCTTATATACTTTCTTAGGGTGCTTTGTACTTACAAATCCCTCAGGTTGTACCATATAGACATCTTCGTCGAGGTGTCCATTTAAGAAATCAGTTTTAACATCCATTTGCCAAATCTCATAGTCATAGTACGCTGCTATGGCTATGATGATCCTAATAGCTCTAACGTCGGCAACAGGCGAGAAGGTTTCATCATAGTCAATCCTGTAGGTTTGAGTGTAACCTTTTGCCACCAACCGAGCTTTATAGGTGTGTACATTGCCATCCATGTCGGTCTTCTTCTGGAAGAGCCACTTGCTGCCAACAGTCTTACTGTTACGAGGAAGATCAACCAAAGTCCATACTTGGTTATCCTTCATGGATTGCATTTCCGCGTTCATAGCATCAAGCGATTTGTCAGATTCAGAATCTGCTAATGCATCTCGATAGTTAGGGGTTTCATTATGATCCCCTAAACTCAGCTCCTCAGCATCGGTTTGGAAACCATATCGTTCAGGTGCATGAGGTGTCCTTGCGGACCTTCGAACGGGGACTTCATCATTTTGAGGTGCAACAGGAACAGTTTCATGTTCAGCCTCATATTGATGTTCGCTAGTATCTACAATAGGTTGTGCATCTTCATCGCTTGGAATCTCGTCAAAGTCGATTGTACTCCCACTTGCTTCTTGTGAAATGAGATTGCTCTCAAGAAACTTACCATAACGAGCAATAATTACTTTTTGCTCAGGTGGGTAGTAGAAATAGTAACCCATCGTTTCCTCAGGGTATCCTATAAAGATGCACTTGACAGCTCTGGGTTCAAGTTTGTTCGGTGTGTCTCATTTCACAAGAGCCTCACAACCCCAGACCTTTAAGTAAGACAAGTTAGGGACTTTCCCATGCCATATCTCATATGGTGTCTTTTCAACCTTCTTGGTGGGAACCATATTCAGTATGCGAGCAGCCGACTTGAGTGCATAACCCCAAAAGGATAGAGGCAGAGTTGTAGGACTCATCATCGATCGGACCATGTCAAGCAAGGTTCGATTTCTCCTCTCTGATACACCATTATGCTGTGGTGTATAAGGGGGAGTGAATTGTGAGACAACCCCATAATTCTTTAGATGGTCTTGAAACTCATGGCTCATGTACTCTCCTCCTCGATCAGAACGGAGAGCTTTTATCTTCTTGCCGAGTTGATTTTCTACTTCATTTTGGAAAGCTTTGAACGTTTCAAAGGTTTCATGATTATGTTTAATCAAGTAAACATAACCATAACAACTAAAGTCGTCAGTGAAAGTAATGAAGTAGGTAGCACCTTCCCTAGTTCTAGTTCTAAAAGGGCCACATACATCGGTATGTATGAGTCCAAGTAGATCATTGGCCCTTTCGCCTACATGGGAGAAAGGCTTGCACGCCATTTTACCAGTTATACAAGAAACACATTTATCAAATGATTCAGAATCATTTGATTTTATAAGCCCATCGTTTTGTAATTTTAAAACGCGTTTCTTGTTAACATAGCAAAGACGACAATGCCATAGGTAAGTAGAATCCAAATTCTTCTTGGACTTCTTATTGCTACATGTGTAAATAGAACTACTGTTTGTGATACGATTATGCATGTCAATCTCAAAAATACCATCACAAGGAATAGCATTAAAATAGAATACATTATCCTTTGAAACTGAAATACCATAATCCGTAAAAGAGTGAATAAAACCATTATTCCACAAACATGAAAGCGATACTATACCCCTAGTAATACTAGGCGCATAGTGACAATTGTCTAGTATAATAATTAAACCACTAGGAAGGATTAAATCATAGCTTCCTATAGCTTCGACCGGTGCACACATTCCATTGCCTACGTACAAGTCTAAAGCTCCATGGTTTAGCTTTCTACTTCCCCTTAGACCCTGCATGGTATTACAAATGTGAGTACCACAACCAGTGTCATATACCCATGATATCTTAGGGAAAGCATATAGTTCTATTGTGAAGATACCTGATGTGCTAGCCTTGCTAGCTTTGTTCTTCATCAACTCCGCCAGGTAGGCAGGACAATTCCTCCTCCAATGGCCTGTTTCACCGCAGTGATGGCAAGCAAGATCCTTAGCAGGATGCTCCTTATGAGTAGGTGGGGGAACCTTTGGCTTGGGCTTGTAAACTTGTTTTCCCTTGCCTTGGCCCTTAGCAACTACGTGCGGTTTTGGTTTTTGGATCTTTCCTTGCCTTATGGCAAAGACAGTAGGGGTAGGAGCTTTCTTGGGTAGCCCAGCTTCCGTTTGTTTCAGCAAAGCATGTAATTCGGCGAAAGTCTTCCCCATACTATGCATATGATAAGTCATGACAAACGGCGCATAGTCCTTGTGAAGTGAAGGGAGAATTAACCCAATTCCAAGGATATGAGGCATAGGGTAGCCAAGTTTCTCCATCTGGTCTAGGTAACTCTTCATCTTCATAAGATAAGAGCTAACAGACTGTCCCTCCTCTTGCTTACAGGCATGGAAGGCTTTGACCGTGTCAAAGAGTTCATGATCAGCTTGCTTTTGATACGTGGTTTTTAGTTCACGCATCATATCAAATGCAGTGAGGTCCTCGCGATTCTTTTGAATCTCGGGGGTCATGCTCACTAGCATAAGGGCAGCGACTTCTTGCTGTTCGTTAAACCTTTTAGTATAGGCCGCACGAACAGGAGCGGTGGCCTTAGCAGCGGGGGCAGGGGGCAACGCCTCTTCCAAATGGTGGTATTTGTGCTCGGCCCTAAGGACAATCCTTAGGTTACGAGCCCAATCAACAAAATTCGATCCATCACGTTTCCCCTTATCGAGAACGGAGCGAATGATGTTGTTTGATAGGGTTTGATTGTTTGTAGTCATCTACAAAATTACAAAGTTCATCAATTAGTATTTTCAATAATTAATTTCTTTTAATAAATTAACTACCCAATTAATTTTAATTAAAAGCTAAGATCCCATTGCGCTTCTATCATCGCATCAGTTGATCTGCTAGAGATGATAGATCCAATAGGTAGGTGACGATCAACAATTGCATTACAAGTGCAACTCGTAGAGGTATGGGACTTCATGGCACCTAGTGAACAAGCATCTAGGGTCAAGTGGCATGTTTGTCGCTTCTTCGCCTCGAGTCAAGGTCTCACCGTTAACTCGATTAAGTCATCCAATGTGAAATCATGTCAAAATAGATCTAGGTCTCACGGGTAGAGAATAATGACCTCGGATCTAAATTCAAACCACGTCTCACGTGAATTCAAAAATAGAAGCAAGTGATTTGCAACCGATTGGACGCCGTGACTTAAATTTTAGGTATGGGAAAAATTTTGTGATAAAATTTTATTAAGATATGAATGAATCATGTACTTCATTCATACCACTTCATAAGTCGGTTTAATAAGCGGTAAAAACGATTAGCAATTATTAAATTATAAGTTTCAAATCATATTTAAACTTTTGTATTAATCTCAAAAACAAGTTTAGATTAATGAATAATCATAGATGATTGAACTGTAATCATCGATGATTAACTAGTAATCATTGATGATTAAACAGTGATCATAAGTGATTTGCAATAATCATCGATGATTATCAAGTAATCATTGACGATTAAAGTTTGGATGCTTTAATGTTTGTGTTTCAAAAATCATATTTTTAGTTGTTTATTATTTGTATCACATGGAAATTATTTCACAACCACAAACATATAATAAAACATGCAACACATTTTGTGCAAACCTCGACCGATGAAATCCTAGGTTCGGTCACGTGAGTCATCACGACGGACCGAAGGGTCAAACTAGGGGACGGGCCAACATTAACCCAATGGGCTCCCACTTGCTCCAAGACATTCTTGAGCAAGTAGAGACCAAAACTTGTGAAAAATTGCAATCTGCCAGAAAATTCCAGCAGACTTTGAAGCTCAAAAAGTCACTGAAGGAGTCTTCTATAGTCTTCCCGGCCTTCTGGAAAGTTGTAGCCCACGACTTTGCAAGCATTTTAGGCTTTTGAATCGCCCAAAACGGAGTCTGTATGCCACTGGAAAACCTATTTTCGTACAGCCCTCGTGTTGATGACGGAAATATGTTGTTTTCTTCATTTGTCTTCAATTTTGGTCAACAATTTACAATAAAAAAAAATGAAAGACAATCTATTCTATTACTTTTACATTACATGGCACCAAAATAAAAGAAAAAATTAAAAGATTACAACCAAATTTAGCCAAAAAGACGGCTTTCCCAAAACAACCAAACATTCAACCACAATCAATCACAAGGTCTAAGTTTTCATCGGTTGTCACAAACAAGCAACAATTGACAAGGCTTTGGCTTGGGATATGGCAAAAATACATGTTTTGCCATATCAAAAATGAAATTAAACAAGTAATTCCAAGCCAAATAATCAAAAAATTCAATAAACTAGATTAATTTTTTGATGTGTTTTTGTAATAAGTGGCAACTAGGGTTACAAAAAATCATATTTTTAACCCATTATTTTAAAAATTGCGAAAAAATAAAGAACCCTAGAGTTCTTATATTTGCCGTTCGGAATTAGGGTACCAAAAAAAGGATTGATTTTTGCCACTTTTCACAAAAACTAGCTAATTATATGATTAATATAATGACTAGTGATACCACTAATGGTGATTTTCGGTTATAACAAGTAACAAATGCAGTGGAAAATAGTTTAATCACCAATGAACGGATCTGGATATCAATCATACAATTAAATTAATAAATACAAAGAGTTAAGATGAATAAATTATACCCTTGAAGCCTTTGTATATGTTGATTCGGTTGGAGATGATGATCGACCGAAACCAAGAACTCCAACGGGGAATTCCTCCAAAGCTAGTCCACACAACACTATCGCAAGAACACCAAGATGGATGCTAGTCCAATTGTGCAAGCAAGAAGAAAAGAACCCTAGAGAGGGTATTAGGGGGGCGGCCGAGAATGGGATCAAGGGGTAGGGACTATGGTTGCCCTAATCCCTATTTAAAGACTTCCATCTTTTATTTAGCCAATCTTGCATTCTAGACCCTAGCCTTTAATTCTTCTATATTGCTTACAATTAAGTTTCAATATTAACGATTAATATTAAACATAATTAATGTATACAAGCTAGTCGCTTATATTGATATATAATGTAATTACCCTAATTACACTATATATCTAATGGTGTTAAGTGTTTAAGTGTGTGACCCTTTAGGCTCATAAACAACTAGCCATATAACTATATGTTATACGCGTGAAGCATATTCCAACACATCTAGTGGTTATAATGGTTCAAGGGCCATGGTTATGGGTTATGGACACCTATTACTTGTAAAATGGATATGCGTAGGCTATTGGTCATGGCTAGTAGTTATAATGGTTCAAGGGCCATCGGTAGGAGTTATGGTCATCTAGTGGTTATAATGGTTCAAGGGCCATGGTTATGGGTTATGGACACCTATTACTTGTAAAATTGATATCTGTAGGCTATTGGTCATGGCTAGTAGTTATAATGGTTCAAGGGCCATCGCTATGAGTTATGGACATCTAGTGTTTATAATGGTTCAAGGGTATGGACACCTATTTCTTGTAAGATGGATATCTATAGGCTATTGGTCATGACTAGTAGTGATAACGGTTCAAGAGCCATCGGTATGAGTTATGGACATCTAGTGGTTATAATGGTTCAAGGGCCATGGTTATGGGTTATGGACCCCTATTACTTGTAAAATGGATATCTATAGGCCATTAGTCATGGCTAGTAGTTATGATGGTTCAAGGGCCATCGGTATGAGTTATGGTCATCAAGTGGTTATAATGGTTCAAGGGCCATGGTTATGGGTTATGGACACCTATTACTTGTAAAATGGATATCTATAGGCTATTGGTCATGGCTAGTAGTTATAATGGTTCAAAGGCTATTGGTGTGAGTTATGACATCTATTGGTTATAGTGGTTCAAGGGGCATCGGTATGAGTTATGGTCATCAAGTGGTTATAATGGTTCAAGGGCCATGGTTATGGTTATGGACACCTATTACTTGTAAAATGGATATCTGTAGGCTATTGGTCATGGCTAGTAGTTATAATGGTTCAAGGGTCATCGGTATGAGTTATGGTCATCAAGTGGTTATAATGGTTCAAGGGCCATGGTTATGGTTATGGACACCTATGTCACACCCCGCCAAAAATGGTTTTTAAAGAAAATGGTTTGCGGAAGAACGGGCGTGCGACTATCATGATTGACACAAGCATATGATTATCGTAAATAATAGATGTTTCAAAGTCTAAATAATATTTAAAATGAAGTAGGTCACAAATTTAATGTTAACAAAGTATTTGAAATGTAGAAAGAAAATGTTTTTAATAAATCGTGGCATCTTGACACATGCATGCTCGTGATCCAATGCTACTAAGACTCATGCTTCAACTTAGCTACCTGAAAAACATATGAAAAATGATCAACAAAATTGTTGAGTGAATCAAAAGAAAACGTTAAGAGTTTAGATGTTATACCTTCGATGGAGATAGAGGACCGAGAGAGACGAGACTGGAGATCGGAGATTTCTTCGAGTTTGCCGGAGATTTAGGCGTGGCCGGAAAAACGAGGAAGAAGAGTAGGTGATATCGAGCAACACACATGCCATGCCACCCTCACACAGTCACAATAATACCGAAACACAAACACAAAAGGCTTACGAGGAGATCGAGTCGGGTTTTTATGGTGCCGTCGGGGATTTACAGAGCTCGTCGGAAAGTACAAACGGAGGGACAAATCTCTGCTCGTGCATGGTTCATCGCCGGAGTAGTATTTCCTTCGCCGGAAAACGTGGAAAGGTGTCGATAATGTGGCTGGTTTTGTTGGTTAATTGGAGAAAAAGTTGTATGATTCTGGTTTTTAACGTAGGAGAGCTCGAGATGAGGTACCAGTAAAAGAAGGATTTATGGTTTCAAACAAGTTGATGGTGACTGGTGGTTACCTTGACCCAATAATTCCATATACACGTTTCTATTAAAATATTCAGAAATATTTGAAAAGTTTGTTGTAGAGATTAAGGTAATTGTACGTGGTAGATTTAGTGGATATAATTTTTATTTGTTAAAAGATTTCTTTGGATATTATTTAGTATAAGAACGTACCGGTAAGTTTGTATGGTAAAATATTTTGATCGGGGTTTTTCTTGGTTTTTGACTGCGGCCATTTACTGATTAAAATATGTCACTTCAGAACTATATTTAGTTACTTTCAGTATTTTTGTTACGGACCGAAAAGTTAACTGTTGTTAGTTGTATATTAAGTTGCGTTGAGTATTTGTGCACTGATTTTCATACCAGCTCATTCAGTCGAGCTAATGTATCATTATAATTTGTAAACAAGTTTATAACTTTTAGTTTGGTTTGGTTTTGTTTGAGTTTATATTGAGTAACCAAGTTGCTAACTGAAAATTTCTAACTGTATGAGACACGAATAACTTGAGTTTGCATAAATAATGATGTGTATAAATAACACATAATATGAATGTTTGCTACACTCAAATGCAACATAAATGATTTTAGTAACGAGATGATTATACTAAGACAAAGTGGGTTACAATAACGGTCGGGTCAAATACCCGATTTTTAGGGTTGTCACAACCTATTACTTGTAAAATGGATATCTATAGGCTATTGGTCATGGCTAGTAGTTATAATGGTTCAAAGGCCATCGGTAGGAGTTATGGACATCTAGCGGTTATAATGGTTCAAGGGCCATGGTTATGGGTTATGGACACCTATTAATTGTAAAATGGATATCTGTTGGCTATTGGTCATGGCTAGTAGTTATAATGGTTCAAGGGCCATCGGTAGGAGTTATGGTCATCTAGTGGTTATAACGGTTTAAGGGCCATGGTTATGGGTTATGGACACCTATTACTTGTAAAATGGATATCTGTAGGCTATTTGTCATGGCTAGTAGTTATAATGGTTCAAGGGCCATCGCAATGAGTTATGGACATCTAGTGTTTATAATGGTTCAAGGGTATGGACACCTATTACTTGTAAGATGGATATCTATAGGCTATTGGTCATGACTAGTAGTGATAATGGTTCAAGAGCCATCGGTATGAGTTATGGACATCTAGTGGTTATAATCGTTCAAGGGCCATGGTTTTGGGTTATGGACCCCTATTACTTGTAAAATGGATATCTATAGGCCATTAGTCATGGCTAGTAGTTATGATGGTTCAAGGGCCATCGGTATGAGTTTTTTTGGGTAAAGGGGTTACCCTGGCCAAATATATTAATCACAGAAAAAGAACTACATAGGAATGTGACAGAATGTCACATTGACCTCAAGCAGAAGCTTGACACAACAAGACAGGGTTTATGACATGCCATAAACACAGCCGAGACCAAACTAGCACTAACAACTACCAGCAAAAACGCAAAAACTAGTCCAAAACAAAAAGACTATAACATAAACATATAGCTAACCCACCGAATCTGGGATCTTCCATATATCTAGAAGCCGTTGCACATCAACCGTCTTTTTCTTAAACTTTAACGTCATTAGCTTTAACCGGACAGTGGCAATAATCTCATCAGACAACTTCATATGAGTCTTGGATTTCTTTCTGAACAATCTTGCATTTCTCTCTAACCAAATAAAATATGTAGCAGCTCTAATCAAAATAGACAAATAACGCTTTTTGCTGACCTTCCTTTGGATATCGGAATAAGGTAATCAATAATATCAGCAATTCTAGAAGCAATCATATCCATCCCCCCAAACCCTCTGATTTTAACCCAGACCGGCGAAGAATAAGTGCAATCAACAAATAAATGAATGTGAGAATCTGGTATAAGACCACATAGAGGGCACCGCAAAGAAGCAGTATCCGTATCATTGTGCACATCCCATTGATTCAACATATCTTGAGTTTTTAAGCGTTTGTTCATAACAAGCCACATATGAAAGGCATGTCGAGGGATACAATGGGAAAACCATACAACAGGGTGCCAAGGTACCTCAACCACCCTTGATCTAATAGAATTCCACGCTAGATAGACCGAGAAAGCCCGAGAAGACCCATTTAAGTCTAACCACACTACACAGTCCTTTCGATCTGGAATAGTATGGGTACCGGGATACTAGTCAATTCCGGGAACCTAGTATACCAGTCTATTGGCCAAATCCAATTATTATCAGTAATCAGGTCCGACACCACATCAATGGAGGAAAACCCTGCTCTAGTAATATCCCTATGAGTAAGGAATCGAAACAGAGGACTAGCCAAGCTCCAATTGTCAAACCAAATGGAAGTAGATTTTCCGTCACGTATCGTATGCCATATATAAGGTCTAACTGTGTTTCTTAATTGAAGCAACTTCCTCCAAGACCAGCTCATAGAACCCGTGCTAGGGGTATCCCAATAACTTCTACCCCGCAATTTATAAGAATGAATCCATTGCACCCATAACGACTCCTTATTTGACACTATACTCCAGATATGGTATGCCATAAGGGCAGCATTAAAATCTCTGATTCGGCGTATACCGAGACCCCCTTCCGATTTTGGTTTGCAAACTATCTCCCAAGAGACTTTGGCTTTACCCTTCTTCATTTCTCCTTGACACCACAGAAAACCCCGCATTAATTGTTCAAGCTCATGAGTGATACGGGTTGGGAGAGTAAAAACCGACGCCCAATAGATATGTAAATTGGAAAGAACTTAGTACTAGGGCCATCGTTATGAGTTATGGTCATCTAGTGGTTATAATGGTTCAAGGGCCATGGTTATGGGTTATGGACACCTATTACTTGTAAAATGGATATCTATAGGCTATTGGTCATGGCTAGTAGTTATAATGGTTCAAGGGTCATCGGTATGAGTTATGGTCATCAAGTGGTTATAATGGTTCAAGGGCCTTGGTTATTGTTATGGACACCTATTACTTGTAAAATGGATATCTCTAGGCTATTGGTCATGGCTACTAGTTATAATGGTTCAAGGGCCATCGGTAGGAGTTATGGACATCTAGTGGTTATAATGGTTCAAGGGCCATGGTTATGGGTTATGGACACCTATTACTTGTAAAATGGATATCTGTAGGCTATTGGTCATGGCTAGTAGTTATAATGGTTCAAGGGCCATCAGTAGAAGTCATGGTCATCTAGTGGTTATAATGCTTCAAGGGCCATGATTATGGGTTATGGACACATATTACTTGTAAAATGGATATCTGTAGGCTATTGGTCATGGGTAGTAGTTATAATGGTTCAAGGGTCATCGCTATGAGTTATGGACATCTAGTGTTTATAATGGTTCAAGGGTATGGACACGTATTACTTGTAAGATGGATATCTATAGGCTATTGGTCATGACTAGTAGTGATAATGGTTCAAGAGCCATCGGTATGAGTTATGGACATCTAGTGGTTATAATGGTTCAAGGGCCATGGTTATGGGTTATGGACCCCTATTACTTGTAAAATGGATATCTATAAGCTATTAGTCATGGCTAGTAGTTATGATGGTGCAAGGGCCATCGGTATGAGTTATGGTCATCTAGTGGTTATAATGGTTCAAGGGCCATGGTTATGGGTTATGGACACCTATTGTAAAATGGATATCTATAGGCTTTTGGTCATGGCTAGTAGTTATAATGGTTCAAGGGCCATTGGTGTGAGTTATGACATCTAGTGGTTATAATGGTTCAAGGGCCATGGTTATGGGATATGGACACCTATTACTTGTAAAATGGATATCTATAGGCTATTGGTCATGGCTATTGGTTCAAGGGTCATCGGTATGAGTTATGGCCATCAAGTTCTTCGAGTTTGCCGGAGATTTAGGCGTGGCCGGAAAAACGAGGAAGAAGAGTAGGTGATATCGAGCAACACACATGCCATGCCACCCTCACACAGTCACAATAATACCGAAACACAAACACAAAAGGCTTACGAGGAGATCGAGTCGGGTTTTTATGGTGCCGTCGGGGATTTACAGAGCTCGTCGGAAAGTACAAACGGAGGGACAAATCTCTGCTCGTGCATGGTTCATCGCCGGAGTAGTATTTCCTTCGCCGGAAAACGTGGAAAGGTGTCGATAATGTGGCTGGTTTTGTTGGTTAATTGGAGAAAAAGTTGTATGATTCTGGTTTTTAACTTAGGAGAGCTCGAGATGAGGTACCAGTAAAAGAAGGATTTATGGTTTCAAACAAGTTGATGGTGACTGGTGGTTACCTTGACCCAATAATTCCATATACACGTTTCTATTAAAATATTCAGAAATATTTGGAAAGTTTGTTGTAGAGATTAAGGTAATTGTACGTGGTAGATTTAGTGGATATAATTTTTATTTGTTAAAAGATTTCTTTGGATATTATTTAGTATAAGAACGCACCGGTAAGTTTGTATGGTAAAATATTTTGATCGGGGTTTTACTTGGTTTTTGACTGCGGCCATTTACTGATTAAAATATGTCACTTCAGAACTATATTTAGTTACTTTCAGTATTTTTGTTACGGACCGAAAAGTTAACTGTTGTTAGTTGTATATTAAGTTGCGTTGAGTATTTATGCACTGATTTTCATACCAGCTCATTCAGTCGAGCTAATGTATCATTATAATTTGTAAACAAGTTTATAATTTTTAGTTTGGTTTGGTTTTGTTTGAGTTTATATTGAGTAACCAAGTTGCTAACTGAAAATTTCTAACTGTATGAGACACGAATAACTTGAGTTGTGCATAAATAATGATGTGTATAAATAACACATAATATGAATGTTTGCTACACTCAAATGCAACATAAATGATTTTAGTAACGAGATGATTATACTAAGACAAAGTGGGTTACAATAACGGTCGGGTCAAATACCCGATTTTTAGGGTTGTCACAACCTATTACTTGTAAAATGGATATCTATAGGCTATTGGTCATGGCTAGTAGTTATAATGGTTCAAAGGCCATCGGTAGGAGTTATGGACATCTAGTGGTTATAATGGTTCAACGGCCATGGTTATGGGTTATGGACACCTATTAATTGTAAAATGGATATCTGTAGGCTATTGGTCATGGCTAGTAGTTATAATGGTTCAAGGGTCATCGGTAGGAGTTATGGTCATCTAGTGGTTATAATGGTTTAAGGGCCATGATTATGGGTTATGGACACCTATTACTTGTAAAATGGATATCTGTAGGCTATTTGTCATGGCTAGTAGTTATAATGGTTCAAGAGCCATCGCAATGAGTTATGGACATCTAGTGTTTATAATGGTTCAAGGGCCATGGTTATGGGTTATGGACCCCTATTACTTGTAAAATGGATATCTATAGGCTTTTAGTAATGGCTAGTAGTTATGATGGTTCAAGGGCCATCGGTATGAGTTATGGTCATCAAGTGGTTATTATGGTTCAAGGGCCATGGATATGGGTTATGAACACCTATTACTTGTAAAATGGATATCTATAGGCTATTGGTCATGGCTAGTAGTTATAATGGTTCAAAGGCTATTGGTGTGAGTTATGACATATAGTGGTTATAGTGGTTCAAGGGCCATGGTTATGGGATATGGACACCTATTACTTGTAAAATGGATATCTATTGGTCATGGCTAGTAGTTATAATGGTTCAAGGGTCATCGGTATGAGTTATGGTCATTAAGTGGTTATAATGGTTCAAGGGCCATGGTTATGGGGTATGGACACCTATTACTTGTAAAATGGATATCTATAGGCTATTGGTCATGGCTAGTAGTTATAATGGTTCAAGGGCCATCGGTAGGAGTTATGGTCATCTAGTGGTTATAATGGTTTAAGGGTCATGGTTATGGGTTATGGACACCTATTACTTGTAATATGGATATCTGTAGGCTATTTGTCATGGCTAGTAGTTATAATGGTTCAAGGGCCATCGCAATGAGTTATGGACATCTAGTGTTTATAGTGGTTCAAGGGTATGGACACCTATTACTTGTAAGATGGATATCTATAGGCTATTGGTCATGACTAGTAGTGATAATGGTTCAAGAGCCATCGGTATGACATATGGAAATCTAGTGGTTATAATGGTTCAAGGGACATGGTTATGGGTTATGATTATGGGTTATGGACACCTATTACTTGTAAAATGGATATCTATAGGCTATTAGTCATGGCTAGTAGTCATGATGGTTAAAGGGACATCGGTATGAGTTATGGTCATCAAGTGGTTATAATGGTTCAAGGGCCATGGTTATGGGTTATGGACACCTATTACTTGTAAAATGGATATCTATAGGCTATTGGTCATGGCTAGTAGTTATAATGGTTCAAGGGCTATTGGTGTGAGTTATGACATCTAGTGGTTATAGTGGTTCAAGGGCCATGGTTATGGGATATGGACACCTATTACTTGTAAAATGGATATCTATAGGCTATTGGTCATGGCTAGTAGTCATAATGGTTCAAAGGCCATCGGTAGGAGTTATGGACATGTAGTGGTTATAATGGTTCAAGGGCCATGGTTATGGGTTATGGACACCTATTACTTGTAAAATGGATATCTGTAGGCTATTTGTCATGGCTAGTAGTTATAATGGTTCAAGGGCCATCACAATGAGTTATGGACATCTAGTGTTTATAATGGTTCAAGGGTATGGACACCTATTACTTGTAAGATGGATATCTATAGGCTATTGGTCATGACTAGTAGTGATAATGGTTCAAGAGCCATCGGTATGAGTTATGGACATCTAGTGGTTATAATGTTTCAAGGGTATGGACCCCTATTACTTGTAAAATGGATATCTATGGGCTATTAGTCATGACTAGTAGTTATGATGGTTCAAGGGCCATCAGTATGAGTTATGGTCGTCAAGTGGTCATAATGGTTCAAGGGCCATGGTTATGGGTTATGGACACCTATTACTTGTAAAATGGATATCTATAGGCTATTGGTCATGGCTAGTAGTTATAATGGTTCAAAGGATATGGACACCTATTACTTGTAAAATGGATATCTATTGGTCATGGCTAGTAGTTATAATGGTTCATGGGTCATCGGTATGAGTTATGGTCATTAAGTGGTTATAATGGTTCAAGGGCCATGGTTATGGGAAATGGACACCTATTACTTGTAAAGAGGATATCTATAGGCTATTGGTAATGGCTAGTAGTTATAATGGTTCAAGGGTCATCAGTATGAGTTATGGTCATCAAGTGGTTATAATGGTTCAAGGGCGATGGTTATGGTTATGGACACCTATTACTTGTAAAATGGATATCTATAGGCTATTGGTCATGACAAGTAGTTATAATGGTTCAAAGGCCATCGGTAGGAGTTATGGACATCTAGTGGTTATAATGGTTCAAGGGCCATGGTTATGGGTTATGGACACCTATTACTTGTAAAATGGATATCGGTAGGCTATTGGTCATGGCTAGTAGTTATAATGGTTCAAAGGCCATCGGTAGGAGTTATGGACATCTAGTGGTTATAATGGTTCAAGGGCCATGGTTATGGGTTATGGACACCTATTACTTGTAAAATGGATATCGGTAGGCTATTGGTCATGGCTAGTAGTTATAATGGTTCAAGGGCCATCGGTAGGAGTTATGGTCGTCTAGTGGTTATAATGGTTTAAGGGCCACGGTTATGGGTTATGGACACCTATTACTTGTAAAATGGATATCTGTAGGCTATTTGTCATGGCTAGTAGTTATAATGGTTCAAGGGCTATTGGTGTGAGTTATGACATCTGGTGGTTATAGTGGTTCAAGGGCCATGGTTATGGGATATGGACACCTATTACTTGTAAAATGGATATCTGTAGGCTATTTGTCATGGCTAGTAGTTATAATGGTTCAAGGGCCATCGCAATGAGTTATGGACATCTAGTGTTTATAATGGTTCAAGGGTATGGACACCTATTACTTTTTAGATGGATATCTATAGGCTATTAGTCATGACTAGTAGTCATGATGGTTCAAGAGCCATCGGTATGAGTTATGGACATCTAGTGGTTATAATGTTTCAAGGGTATGGACCCCTATTACTTGTAAAATGGATATCTATATGCTCTTAGTCATGACTAGTAGTTATGATGGTTCAAGGGCCATCTGTATGAGTTATGCTCATCAAGTGGTCATAATGGTTCAAGGGCCATGGTTATGGGTTACGGACACCTATTACTTGTAAAATGGATATCTATAGGCAATTGGTCATGGCTAGTAGTTATAATGGTTCAAAGGCTATCAGTGTGAGTTATGACATCTGGTGGTTATAATGGTTCAAGGGCCATGGTTATGGGAAATGGACACCTATTACTTGTAAAATGGATATCTATAGGCTATTGGTCATGGCTAGTAGTTATAATGGTTCAAGGGTCATCGGTATGAGTTATGGTCATCAAGTGGTTATAATGGTTCAAGGGCCATGGTTATGGTTATGGACACCTATTACTTGTAAAATGGATATCTATAGGCTATTGGTCATGACTAGTAGTTATAATGGTTCAAAGGCCATCGGTAGGAGTTATGGACATCTAGTGGTTATAATGGTTCAAGGGCCATGGTTATGGGTTATGGACACCTATTACTTCTAAAATGGATATCGGTAGGCTATTGGTCATGGCTAGTAGTTATAATGGTTAAAGGGCCATCGGTAGGAGTTATGGTCGTCTAGTGGTTATAATGGTTTAAAGGCCATGGTTATGGGTTATGGACACCTATTACTTGTAAAATGGATATCTGTAGGCTATTTGTCATGGCTAGTAGTTATAATGGTTCAAGGGCCATCACAATGAGTTATGGACATCTAGTGTTTATAATGGTTCAAGGGTATGGACACCTATTACTTGTAAGATGGATATCTATAGGCTATTGGTCATGACTAGTAGTGATAATGGTTCAAGAGTCATTGGTATGAGTTATGGACATCTAGTGGTTATAATGTTTCAAGGGTATGGACCCCTATTACTTGTAAAATGGATATCTATAGGCTATTAGTCATGACTAGTAGTTATGATGGTTCAAGGGCCATCGGTATGAGTTATGGTCATCAAGTGGTCATAATGGTTCAAGGGCCATGGTTATGGGTTATGGACACCTATTACTTATAAAATGGATATCTATAGGCTATTGGTCATGGCTAGTAGTTATAATGGTTCAAAGGCCATCGGTAGGAGTTATGGACATCTAGTGGTTATAATGGTTCAAGGGCCATGGTTATAGGTTATGGACACCTATTACTTGTAAAATGGATATCTGTTGGCAATTTTTCATGGCTATTAGTTATAATGGTTCAAGGGCCATCGCAATGAGTTATGGACATCTAGTGTTTATAATGGTTCAGGGGTATGGACACCTATTACTTGTAAGATGGATATCTATAGGCTATTGGTCATGACTAGTAGTGATACTGGTTCAAGAGCCAACGGTATGAGTTATAGACATCTAGTGGTTATAATGTTTCAAGGGCCATGGTTATGGGTTATGGACGCCTATTACTTGTAAAATGGATATCAATAAGTCATGGCTAGTAGTTATGATGGTTCAAGGGCCATCGGTATGAGTTATGGTCATCAAGTGGTTATAATGGTTCAAGGGCCATGGTTATGGGTTATGGACACCTATTACTTGTAAAATGGATATCTGTAGGCTATAGATCATGGCTAGTAGTTATAGTGGTTCAAGGGCTATTGGTGTGAGTTATGACATCTAGTGGTTATAGTGGTTCAAGGGCCATGGTTATGGGATATGGACACCTATTACTTGTAAAATGGATATCTATAGGCTATTGGTCATGGCTAGTAGTTATAATGGTTCAAAGGCCATCGGTAGGAGTTATGGACATGTAGTGGTTATAATGGTTCAAGGGCCATGGTTATGGGTTATGGACACCTATTACTTGTAAAATGGATATCTGTAGGCTATTGGTCATGGTTAGTAGTTATAATGGTTCAAGAGCCATCGGTAGGAGTTATGGTCATCTAGTGGTTACAATGCTTCAAGGGCCATGGTTATGGGTTATGGACACCTATTACTTGTAAAATGGATATCTGTAGGCTATTTGTCATGGCTAGTAGTTATAATGGTTCAAGGGCCATCGCAATGACTTATGGACATCTAGTGTTTATAATGGTTCAAGGGTATGGACACCTATTACTTGTAAGATGGATATCTATAGGCTATTAGTCATGACTAGTAGTTATGATGGTGCAAGAGCCATCGGTATGAGTTATGGACATCTAGTGGTTATAATGTTTCAAGGGTATGGACCCCTATTACTTGTAAAATGGATATTTATAGGCTATTAGTCATGAATAGTAGTTATGATGGTTCAAGGGCCATCGGTATGAGTTATGGTCATCAAGTGGTCATAATGGTTCAAGGGCCATGGTTATGGGTTATGGACACCTATTACTTGTAAAATGGATATCTATAGGCAATTGGTCGTGGCTAGTAGTTATAATGGTTCAAAGGCTATCGGTGTGAGTTATGACATCTGGTGGTTATAATGGTTCAAGGGCCATGGTTATGGGAAATGGACACCTATTACTTGTAAAATGGATATCTATAGGCTATTGGTCATGGCTAGTAGTTATAATGGTTCAAGGGTCATCGGTATGAGTTATGGTCATCAAGTGGTTATAATGGTTCAAGGGCCATGGTTATGGTTATGGACACCTATTACTTGTAAAATGGATATCTATAGGCTATTGGTCATGACTAGTAGTTATAATGGTTCAAAGGCCATCGGTAGGAGTTATGGACATCTAGTGGTTATAATGGTTCAAGGGCCATGGTTATGGGTTATGGACACCTATTACTTCTAAAATGGATATCGGTAGGCTATTGGTCATGGCTAGTAGTTATAATGGTTAAAGGGCCATCGGTAGGAGTTATGGTCGTCTAGTGGTTATAATGGTTTAAAGGCCATGGTTATGGGTTATGGACACCTATTACTTGTAAAATGGATATCTGTAGGCTATTTGTCATGGCTAGTAGTTATAATGGTTCAAGGGCCATCGCAATGAGTTATGGACATCTAGTGTTTATAATGTTTCAAGGGTATGGACCCCTATTACTTGTAAAATGGATATCTATATGCTATTAGTCATGACTAGTAGTTATGATGGTTCAAGGGCCATCTGTATGAGTTATGCTCATCAAGTGGTCATAATGGTGCAAGGGCCATGGTTATGGGTTATGGACACCTATTACTTGTAAAATGGATATCTATAGGCAATTGGTCATGGCTAGTAGTTATAATGGTTCAAAGGCTATCGGTGTGAGTTATGACATCTGGTGGTTATAATGGTTCAAGGGCCATGGTTATGGGAAATGGACACCTATTACTTGTAAAATGGATATCTATAGGCTATTGGTCATGGCTAGTAGTTATAATGGTTCAAGGGTCATCGGTATGAGTTATGGTCATCAAGTGGTTATAATGGTTCAAGGGCCATGGTTATGGTTATGGACACCTATTACTTGTAAAATGGATATCTATAGGCTATTGGTCATGACTAGTAGTTATAATGGTTCAAAGGCCATCGGTAGGAGTTATGGACATCTAGTGGTTATAATGGTTCAAGGGCCATGGTTATGGGTTATGGACACCTATTACTTCTAAAATGGATATCGGTAGGCTATTGGTCATGGCTAGTAGTTATAATGGTTAAAGGGCCATCGGTAGGAGTTATGGTCGTCTAGTGGTTATAATGGTTTAAAGGTCATGGTTATGGGTTATGGACACCTATTACTTGTAAAATGGATATCTGTAGGCTATTTGTCATGGCTAGTAGTTATAATGGTTCAAGGGCCATCACAATGAGTTATGGACATCTAGTGTTTATAATGGTTCAAGGGTATGGACACCTATTACTTGTAAGATGGATATCTATAGGCTATTGGTCATGACTAGTAGTGATAATGGTTCAAGAGTCATTGGTATTAGTTATGGACATCTAGTGGTTATAATGTTTCAAGGGTATGGACCCCTATTACTTGTAAAATGGATATCTATAGGCTATTAGTCATTATGATGGTTCAAGGGCCATCTGTAACACCCTAAAATTTACAAGATTTTTAAAATTTTTGAAAACAAAATTATAATCAAAAGGTCCCATAAATAAATCTCAGATATTAATATTTAACGTTTAAAACATATTTATTGCGGAAATAGTTAAGATAAAGTTAAGTGTTTTAAAATATTAAATGATGTCCACATCAGTAATGAAAGATACAGCGGTCAACCGTCCACCTTCTCCTTCCCTTTGCTAGTACCTGAAACAGTGGGGAAAATAGGGGTCAGCTGGAGAAGCTGAGTGAATATCTCAAAATGCAAGCAATCTTAACATACAACACATGAGGGCACATCGGTGTACACCTAGTCAAAACTACTCAGATTATTTTTCTCAGATTTTATTACTCAGATTTTTTAATTTATATAGCGCGCTTGTGTGACTTGGGACGAGAGATCAACCTCGTCCCTCCTCACACCTCAGATAGGCGTAAGCCAAAAACTCAGACGGGAGTGATCCCAAACTCAGACTGGAATAATCCCAAAAACTCAGACGGGAATAATCCCAAAAACTCAGACGGGAATAATTCCAAAAACTCAGACGGGAGGTGATCCCAAAACTCAGATGTGTGTTATTATGTTTTATTATTTCTTTAACATAATTATCTCAGATGCCCTAGCAAGTAGTAGCACAGAATGACCCTGTGCCGAGCTCGGTTACCCAGGCACAATGTCTCAGATTAAAATAAATTACAGCTGCTCAGATACTCAGATAGCATGTCAAACTCAGATAACAAATCAAACTCAGATAGCGGATCAAACTCAGATAACAGCTCAAGCTCAGATAACAATTATGGTGCAAGAAATGTAACACATAAGTCATGCATGTACAACGTTAAAACTGAATACACGGTGAGAATACTCACCTCGATAACCTATGCTCCGAAGATGTCTCAGTACTCTATGCAACTGCTCAGCTAGCGTCTAGACGATCCTAAGGCACGTGAAATGACCCAAATCAAACGCAACTCAAACTTCGTAAAAAGTATTTTCCTATGATTCAATAATAAAATTTTTCTATTGATTTAAATAATAATAAAAACTTCATTTATTTAAAAAATATCTTCCTTTATTTAAATATTAATAAAATATATCATCCTTTATTTAAATATTGATCAGTCAACAAATAAGAAACCCCAAAACTCAATATTCATTCCTTGAAACCCAACTTGAACGATATCACTGAAGCTAATCCATTCATATACAAATATTGTACTACATAAAAGAAGGAGACAATGAGGACAATTACCAACTAAAGCTTGACTCCTTAACCCAAATCACCGGCTGCCTTGTGTAATACCCTCACGTCAACCACTCCTCGAAACACACCCGGAATAACACGAACACCATTAATCGGAAAGGCTTGCTCGAACTGTGACACAAGAACAGGAGACATTCCATGGTTAAAACGAAATCACAGAATCGAAAGGGTTGTAAAAGGAAACGGTGGCTCACCGGAAAATAACTCAGAAAGTTCGGCGGTGATGGCGGAGCTCAAGTCATAGGACGGCGGAAGCAGAAAACGTAATGGCATATACTTCCGGCGAAACGGAAACACCGATGATGGTAGCGGAAACGAAAACGGAGCTCAATGGTGGAACCGGAAGCTCACGGCAGAGTAGAAACACGCGGTGATGGAGAAACGAACGGAGGTGACGGTGGAGAAGCTCGAAACATATGCGGTGGTTTAGGTAGTGTTTGCTCAAAGTATTATGGTGAAACTTTGCCGGAAATGAACGGAAAGATGGGATGCGCACGGTGGTGTTTTGCTTGCCAGTAATCAGGAAAAGAAAAACAAGAGAAAGCTATGGCGGTGGTGGTGTTTTGCTTGCGTATAGAGAGAGAGAGAGCAGGATTCGGCCGATTAAACAAAGACAATTGGGGGATATTTTAGGGTTTTTGGTTACACAATATAATTTAAACAAGCCCGCTAGTCAATAGCCCAGGCCTTGGCCTCTGGCCGGCCCGACTTGCTCAGTCTCAATCTCTTATTCTTTTGGTCCGACAAAAATAAACTCAAATTATTAAGATACCGATTCAACTTGACACGCACTAACTCAATTAATTTAATTACACAAATAAATAACGTCACACTTAATTATTATAGTTAAAGACGGAATAGATGTAACCGTCTAACTTCCTTATAATTAATTTATTAATTATCAATTTAAAATTAAGTATGATAATTGAATTAATATTATTTAATTACTATAAATTTTGGGACGTTACAACTCAACTCCACTTGAAATAGACTTCGTCCCCGAAGTCATGGCTTGGAAGAAGCTCATGGTAGCGATCTCGTATCTCAGAGTCAAGCTCGCCATCGACATACAACTCGAATGGGGAGACACGAAAATAATGAATTGAAAAGAAAGGAACTCTTCAAGGCGACCTACGCGATCAAAGTAAATTTTAGTACTTGCGACTGCTCAACAAATCATATGTCTCTAGCGGCACAAGGCGATAAGGCTAAAAGAAATAAAACCGAACTGCCCTCTAAGGATCTCGGTTTATCCATGAAAAATGTCAAAAATGACACAACTAACCCACGATTCTCTGCTGAATGTGTCTTCTTGTTCTCACAGACGGTCACAGTTGCTGCATCCATCGGTTAATTTTGCGTTGAATCTCCAATTCAACTCCACTTGGAGATTTGTTACGGTTTTATTTGTGGCGACCTATGATTTAGGCGTGGTACTCGGTCATTCAATCCATCCTCACGGTCACACTCGACTCTCTTATGGCGATAACAATAAATTTTTATGGGAAATTACTTCCCGCGCAACTCTATCAATTGACCATAATACACCTTAGCAACAGGCAAAATCTCATTATTCGAAATTCTCTATCAGAATGACTCAGAAGGGTCCTCTGTTCTATAAGACAATAATTTGCTTTAGGTATAAAAACAATTTAGTGGTCCACACCGCTAGCAACTAATATAAAAACAGGCAATTTATTCACAAGGAATATACACATCACACATAATTCTCATATACTCAGGTATATAACTCAGAAGTAGGGTCTAAATATATAACAAAGAAGTAGGGTCTAAAAATATAACTCAGAAGTCTAACTCAGGATTGAACTCAAAACATATCTCAGGAGTATGACTCTGAAATAAACTCGGAAATATAACTCGGGAGCCAATTCAAAAATCTTAACACAGATTCAAACCCAGAAATCTAATCTCAGACACAAAACCAGAATTCTATCTCAAACATAAACTGATAAAATAATAATATTTATTAGCAATAACATTATATGTAAAACACATTTTTACTCATTTTTATGAGTACTTGTGTGCTCCAATTTACTAGCTTATAATACATGGACTGATAATTTCTCTTTCAACCGCGTTATTGGTTCTCGAAATAATTCTTCTTTAACATTATAATGTTACCTTACTCTATTAGGTTTGCATATTACCGATGTTGATAACCCATTAAATAACTCAAATTAACGATCTTGTCATTTAATTCCCTTTAATAGGTTCTCATCCTATTACATTTAGTGGTTTCTCGATAGTATTTTAAATAGATGTTTTCTCATTCATCTAGTTTAACGATCCTTTAATAGACCGTTTCACTGATTTTACACAATTTAAATGTCTCTTAATTATTTTGACTAAATCTACTCATTAATTTCATGTTACCCACTAAGAATTCCAATTAAATTTCATACTCCTATTTATAATGATTTCTCATTACTCAAATTACGAATTAATTCCTTAGTTCTCATTTACTCAATTCGCAGTTACACTTTATTCTAAATCTTACGGTTTACTCATGGTTCATCAATTCAGTACATTCTCGTCTTTTCGAAATTTCTCCTAAATTCAATATAAATTTATTGAATAGTTGTTCTCATCTCAAATTTAATAATTATTCATAAATAGTGTTTTCTCATATAATTTTATAATACCTCAAAACTCATAACACTTTATAACACTTCGAAAATTTGAATAAAACTTCCCGTTAATTTAATACTTTTCTCTTTTGACTCATTTTATTAATTTGCTTATGTAACTCGATTTGTAAATTTCTTATAACTCAAAATTACTCCATAATTAATCAAAATACAATTTTATCAATTAGCTCGTTTTATTAATAACTTATTACCAGCAAATTACCGATCTCATTTTAACTCATTTTCCTCAAAATTTCTTTGTAGCAGTTTTCTCATATTCGACTCATTAATAAGTTCTCATCACTTTAATTTCATGATTTCTCATTATCACATTTATAACCACCCAAGAATAATTATACTGTCTTATTTTGTAAATAATTGTAGTATTACTACTTCCCCTTTTGCACGATATTCATTCAACCCAATTAACTTGATTTGTTAATTTCTCCAGTAACCCGATCTATCATTTTGTTGTAAAATCTATAATTACCCATAAAATAAATTTAATTATTCTCAACTGCTTGATTTGATAGTTACTCTTATAATTTATTTTATCATTTATATGTATCTAGATTTCGCACTTTAAATTCATACCAACAAAATCTCTTTGTATAAGCACCATGCTCATAATATTTATAAATAATAATTAATGATATTCATTTCTTGACAGTTTTTCCTTTTTACCCCTACTCAACTCCACTTGAAGAAAAACTCGTCCTCGAGTTTGGAACTAGTATTGTCTACCAAAATAAACAAGCAAGTATGTAGTCACACAAACAATTAGGATACACATACTAAATTCACCATAACAAGCATTGATCCATTGTTCCCCTCAAAATCTCCCCCTAACCAACCAAAAGTCCTGTGTGTACGGTAATAGGGGCCCTCTATTACTTTCGACACATGCTTTTGTTTGGTCACGAGTCAATCCCAAAGTTCACAACTTCCCACATAAAAGTAATCCACAAACAAATCACACTCAGAATGAAGAAAAGTTTACTCTCAATATCTGATAAATACAGATATGCACTCAGCTGTATGTACTCGAAATCTTATCAACATTACTCAGAAATGCACTCAGCAAAAGGCACTCAGCAAAATATTTTATTATGTTTTCAACAGTTAAACTCAGAACATAATATAGTTCATAAACTCTTTTAATTTATTTTAAATAGATCAACACCGAATCAATGATGATAGTCTCCCTTTGGTTCACTTTTAATACATACCCTTTAAGATAAACTTGAATAATTTCTGCTTAATTTGACTTGGCAATCCTCGATTAATTGGTATAACAAACTTATATAGGTTATTCAATATCTCTGCGTTAAATAAATAATCTCTCACTGAATTCATAAAAAAATAATTATGGATTTTCAGTCTCAGCTATTAAAATCACATACTTTAAAAGTTTTCTCATTTGATCTCAATTTAATAAATCTCGGTTTACTATTTTCTCAGCAAAAAGATTTTCCCAATACATCATGTCTCATCTCTTTATAAAAACATTCTCCTTTTTAATTGTCCAAAGATTTCATAAATTTTAAATTTTTAAATTTGATAAATAAGTGAAAAGGTTCCACTAAATAAAATCTCAAATGTTAATTCAACATTTAAAAAAAAAACATGCTTAATCCAACTAAAGTTCTAATATTAAAAACTAAAACGACTCTGAAATAACGGATAAGAATAAAATCCAATTTTTTTTTTTTTTTTTTTTTTTTTTTTTTTTTTTTTTAACGTTCCTCGTCTAGCTCAAATGTAAATCATGTAAAATAATTATCAATTTTAAAAAAATTATAAAATATGTTCTCGGTTTTTTCGCTTTTGCTTGACTTGATGAACTGTCACAAAAATATTCTTTTGATAATAAAAACATCTTTCTTTTATTCGTTTCACCGTTTACTCGTTTCAATAACTCTTTTTATTAAGTATTTTCCCTAAAACGAAAGGTTTTAGTATTTTATCAATATGAAGAATTTATTACTCCTCTTTTCTTATTCACCCCAAAACATGTCCTCGTTAAATAATTTATGAAGTTTATATCATAATTTTATATTCATTTATTACCCTTATTGGTTAGAATTTCTCAGAATTATAAAATCTCACAGATTATATAAAATATTATGTAATTATAGTAGCATGTATAACGCGGATGTACTTAGAATTACACACGAAAAATATACTCAGAAAAACGATCTTAGTCGCGAAATACACTCAGAATTATATCGAAATTCTACTTGAATTAATGATAGCAATTCTCATATTTGTTATTCTTCAAAACTCAGAATACAACGAAATTCTCAAATAAATAAAAGCTCTAAAATATTACCGGCAATAGGAAGCGAGAGGTCGACGTGACATGCTGTATGTTTGATGTGGAAACTTTTCTCAGAAAAATATTTGACTCTTTTCTCATTTTAAAACTCGATACTCAAACTTGAGTTTGAATTCGCCCCTTGCGAACCCAAATCTCTCAAGTCAGAGCTCTGATACCAACTTGTAACACCCTAAAATTTACAAGATTTTTAAAATTTTTGAAAACAAAATTATAATCAAAAGGTCCCATAAATAAATCTCAGATATTAATATTTAACGTTTAAAACATATTTATTGCGGAAATAGTTAAGTAAAGTTAAGTGTTTTAAAATATTAAATGATGTCCACATCAGTAATGAAAGATACAGCGGTCAACCGTCCACCTTCTCCTTCCCTTTGCTAGTACCTGAAACAGTGGGGAAAATAGGGGTCAGCTGGAGAAGCTGAGTGAATATCTCAAAATGCAAGCAATCTTAACATACAACACATGAGGGCACATCGGTGTACACCTAGTCAAAACTACTCAGATTATTTTTCTCAGATTTTATTACTCAGATTTTTTAATTTATATAGCGCGCTTGTGTGACTTGGGACGAGAGATCAACCTCGTCCCTCCTCACACCTCAGATAGGCGTAAGCCAAAAACTCAGACGGGAGTGATCCCAAACTCAGACTGGAATAATCCCAAAAACTCAGACGGGAATAATCCCAAAAACTCAGACGGGAATAATTCCAAAAACTCAGACGGGAGGTGATCCCAAAACTCAGATGTGTGTTATTATGTTTTATTATTTCTTTAACATAATTATCTCAGATGCCCTAGCAAGTAGTAGCACAGAATGACCCTGTGCCGAGCTCGGTTACCCAGGCACAATGTCTCAGATTAAAATAAATTACAGCTGCTCAGATACTCAGATAGCATGTCAAACTCAGATAACAAATCAAACTCAGATAGCGGATCAAACTCAGATAACAGCTCAAGCTCAGATAACAATTATGGTGCAAGAAATGTAACACATAAGTCATGCATGTACAACGTTAAAACTGAATACACGGTGAGAATACTCACCTCGATAACCTATGCTCCGAAGATGTCTCAGTACTCTATGCAACTGCTCAGCTAGCGTCTAGACGATCCTAAGGCACGTGAAATGACCCAAATCAAACGCAACTCAAACTTCGTAAAAAGTATTTTCCTATGATTCAATAATAAAATTTTTCTATTGATTTAAATAATAATAAAAACTTCATTTATTTAAAAAATATCTTCCTTTATTTAAATATTAATAAAATATATCATCCTTTATTTAAATATTGATCAGTCAACAAATAAGAAACCCCAAAACTCAATATTCATTCCTTGAAACCCAACTTGAACGATATCACTGAAGCTAATCCATTCATATACAAATATTGTACTACATAAAAGAAGGAGACAATGAGGACAATTACCAACTAAAGCTTGACTCCTTAACCCAAATCACCGGCTGCCTTGTGTAATACCCTCACGTCAACCACTCCTCGAAACACACCCGGAATAACACGAACACCATTAATCGGAAAGGCTTGCTCGAACTGTGACACAAGAACAGGAGACATTCCATGGTTAAAACGAAATCACAGAATCGAAAGGGTTGTAAAAGGAAACGGTGGCTCACCGGAAAATAACTCAGAAAGTTCGGCGGTGATGGCGGAGCTCAAGTCATAGGACGGCGGAAGCAGAAAACGTAATGGCATATACTTCCGGCGAAACGGAAACACCGATGATGGTAGCGGAAACGAAAACGGAGCTCAATGGTGGAACCGGAAGCTCACGGCAGAGTAGAAACTCGCGGTGATGGAGAAACGAACGGAGGTGACGGTGGAGAAGCTCGAAACATATGCGGTGGTTTAGGTAGTGTTTGCTCAAAGTATTATGGTGAAACTTTGCCGGAAATGAACGGAAAGATGGGATGCGCACGGTGGTGTTTTGCTTGCCAGTAATCAGGAAAAGAAAAACAAGAGAAAGCTATGGCGGTGGTGGTGTTTTGCTTGCGTATAGAGAGAGAGAGAGCAGGATTCGGCCGATTAAACAAAGACAATTGGGGGATATTTTAGGGTTTTTGGTTACACAATATAATTTAAACAAGCCCGCTAGTCAATAGCCCAGGCCTTGGCCTCTGGCCGGCCCGACTTGCTCAGTCTCAATCTCTTATTCTTTTGGTCCGACAAAAATAAACTCAAATTATTAAGATACCGATTCAACTTGACACGCACTAACTCAATTAATTTAATTACACAAATAAATAACGTCACACTTAATTATTATAGTTAAAGACGGAATAGATGTAACCGTCTAACTTCCTTATAATTAATTTATTAATTATCAATTTAAAATTAAGTATGATAATTCAATTAATATTATTTAATTACTATAAATTTTGGGACGTTACACCATCGGTATGAGTTATGGTCATCAAGTGGTCATAATGGTTCAAGGGCCATGGTTATGGGTTATGGACACCTATTACTTGTAAAATGGATATCTATAGGCTATTGGTCATGGCTAGTAGTTATAATGGTTCAAAGGCCATCGGTAGGAGTTATGGACATCTAGTGGTTATAATGGTTCAAGGGCCATGGTTATAGGTTATGGACACCTATTACTTGTAAAATGGATATCTGTAGGCTATTTTTCATGGCTAGTAGTTATAATGGTTCAAGGGCCATCGCAATGAGTTATGGACATCTAGTGTTTATAATGGTTCAAGGGTATGGACACCTATTACTTGTAAGATGGATATCTATAGGCTATTGGTCATGACTAGTAGTGATACTGGTTCAAGAGCCAACGGTATGAGTTATAGACATCTAGTGGTTATAATGTTTCAAGGGCCATGGTTATGGGTTATGGACGCCTATTACTTGTAAAATGGATATCTATAGGCTATTAGTCATGGCTAGTAGTTATGACGGTTCAAGGGCCATCGGTATGAGTTATGGTCATCAAGTGGTTATAATGGTTCAAGGGCCATGGTTATGGGTTATGGACACCTATTACTTGTAAAATGGATATCTGTAGGCTATAGGTCATGGCTAGTAGTTATAATGGTTCAAGGGCTATTGGTGTGAGTTATGACATCTAGTGGTTATAGTGGTTCAAGGGCCATGGTTATGGGATATGGACACCTATTACTTGTAAAATGGATATCTATAGGCTATTGGTCATGGCTAGTAGTTATAATGGTTCAAAGGCCATCGGTAGGAGTTATGGACATGTAGTGGTTATAATGGTTCAAGGGCCATGGTTATGGGTTATGGACACCTATTACTTGTAAAATGGATATCTGTAGGCTATTGGTCATGGCTAGTAGTTATAATGGTTGAAGGGTCATCGGTAGGAGTTATGGTCATCTAGTGGTTATAATGCTTCAAGGGCCATGGTTATGGGTTATGGACACCTATTACTTGTAAAATGGATATCTGTAGGCTATTTGTCATGGCTAGTAGTTATAATGGTTCAAGGGCCATCGCAATGACTTATGGACATCTAGTGTTTATAATGGTTCAAGGGTATGGACACCTATTACTTGTAAGATGGATATCTATAGGCTATTAGTCATGACTAGTAGTTATGATGGTGCAAGAGCCATCGGTATGAGTTATGGACATCTAGTGGTTATAATGTTTCAAGGGTATGGACCCCTATTACTTGTAAAATGGATATTTATAGGCTATTAGTCATGAATAGTAGTTATGATGGTTCAAGGGCCATCGGTATGAGTTATGGTCATCAAGTGGTCATAATGGTTCAAGGGCCATGGTTATGGGTTATGGACACCTATTACTTGTAAAATGGATATCTATAGGCAATTGGTCGTGGCTAGTAGTTATAATGGTTCAAAGGCTATCGGTGTGAGTTATGACATCTGGTGGTTATAATGGTTCAAGGGCCATGGTTATGGGAAATGGACACCTATTACTTGTAAAATGGATATCTATAGGCTATTGGTCATGGCTAGTAGTTATAATGGTTCAAGGGTCATCGGTATGAGTTATGGTCATCAAGTGGTTATAATGGTTCAAGGGCCATGGTTATGGTTATGGACACCTATTACTTGTAAAATGGATATCTATAGGCTATTGGTCATGACTAGTAGTTATAATGGTTCAAAGGCCATCGGTAGGAGTTATGGACATCTTGTGGTTATAATGGTTCAAGGGCCATGGTTATGGGTTATGGACACCTATTATTTCTAAAATGGATATCGGTAGGCTATTGGTCATGGCTAGTAGTTATAATGGTTAAAGGGCCATCGGTAGGAGTTATGGTCGTCTAGTGGTTATAATGGTTTAAAGGCCATGGTTATGGGTTATGGACACCTATTACTTGTAAAATGGATATCTGTAGGCTATTTGTCATGGCTAGTAGTTATAATGGTTCAAGGGCCATCGCAATGAGTTATGGACATCTAGTGTTTATAATGTTTCAAGGGTATGGACCCCTATTACTTGTAAAATGGATATCTATATGCTATTAGTCATGACTAGTAGTTATGATGGTTCAAGGGCCATCTGTATGAGTTATGCTCATCAAGTGGTCATAATGGTGCAAGGGCCATGGTTATGGGTTATGGACACCTATTACTTGTAAAATGGATATCTATAGGCAATTGGTCATGGCTAGTAGTTATAATGGTTCAAAGGCTATCGGTGTGAGTTATGACATCTGGTGGTTATAATGGTTCAAGGGCCATGGTTATGGGAAATGGACACCTATTACTTGTAAAATGGATATCTATAGGCTATTGGTCATGGCTAGTAGTTATAATGGTTCAAGGGTCATCGGTATGAGTTATGGTCATCAAGTGGTTATAATGGTTTAAGGGCCATGGTTATGGTTATGGACACCTATTACTTGTAAAATGGATATCTATAGGCTATTGGTCATGACTAGTAGTTATAATGGTTCAAAGGCCATCGGTAGGAGTTATGGACATCTAGTGGTTATAATGGTTCAAGGGCCATGGTTATGGGTTATGGACACCTATTACTTCTAAAATGGATATCGGTAGGCTATTGGTCATGGCTAGTAGTTATAATGGTTAAAGGGCCATCGGTAGGAGTTATGGTCGTCTAGTGGTTATAATGGTTTAAAGGTCATGGTTATGGGTTATGGACACCTATTACTTGTAAAATGGATATCTGTAGGCTATTTGTCATGGCTAGTAGTTATAATGGTTCAAGGGCCATCACAATGAGTTATGGACATCTAGTGTTTATAATGGTTCAAGGGTATGGACACCTATTACTTGTAAGATGGATATCTATAGGCTATTGGTCATGACTAGTAGTGATAATGGTTCAAGAGTCATTGGTATGAGTTATGGACATCTAGTGGTTATAATGTTTCAAGGGTATGGACCCCTATTACTTGTAAAATGGATATCTATAGGCTATTAGTCATTATGATGGTTCAAGGGCCATCTGTAACACCCTAAAATTTACAAGATTTTTAAAATTTTTGAAAACAAAATTATAATCAAAAGGTCCCATAAATAAATCTCAGATATTAATATTTAACGTTTAAAACATATTTATTGCGGAAATAGTTAAGATAAAGTTAAGTGTTTTAAAATATTAAATGATGTCCACATCAGTAATGAAAGATACAGCGGTCAACCGTCCACCTTCTCCTTCCCTTTGCTAGTACCTGAAACAGTGGGGAAAATAGGGGTCAGCTGGAGAAGCTGAGTGAATATCTCAAAATGCAAGCAATCTTAACATACAACACATGAGGGCACATCGGTGTACACCTAGTCAAAACTACTCAGATTATTTTTCTCAGATTTTATTACTCAGATTTTTTAATTTATATAGCGCGCTTGTGTGACTTGGGACGAGAGATCAACCTCGTCCCTCCTCACACCTCAGATAGGCGTAAGCCAAAAACTCAGACGGGAGTGATCCCAAACTCAGACTGGAATAATCCCAAAAACTCAGACGGGAATAATCCCAAAAACTCAGACGGGAATAATTCCAAAAACTCAGACGGGAGGTGATCCCAAAACTCAGATGTGTGTTATTATGTTTTATTATTTCTTTAACATAATTATCTCAGATGCCCTAGCAAGTAGTAGCACAGAATGACCCTGTGCCGAGCTCGGTTACCCAGGCACAATGTCTCAGATTAAAATAAATTACAGCTGCTCAGATACTCAGATAGCATGTCAAACTCAGATAACAAATCAAACTCAGATAGCGGATCAAACTCAGATAACAGCTCAAGCTCAGATAACAATTATGGTGCAAGAAATGTAACACATAAGTCATGCATGTACAACGTTAAAACTGAATACACGGTGAGAATACTCACCTCGATAACCTATGCTCCGAAGATGTCTCAGTACTCTATGCAACTGCTCAGCTAGCGTCTAGACGATCCTAAGGCACGTGAAATGACCCAAATCAAACGCAACTCAAACTTCGTAAAAAGTATTTTCCTATGATTCAATAATAAAATTTTTCTATTGATTTAAATAATAATAAAAACTTCATTTATTTAAAAAATATCTTCCTTTATTTAAATATTAATAAAATATATCATCCTTTATTTAAATATTGATCAGTCAACAAATAAGAAACCCCAAAACTCAATATTCATTCCTTGAAACCCAACTTGAACGATATCACTGAAGCTAATCCATTCATATACAAATATTGTACTACATAAAAGAAGGAGACAATGAGGACAATTACCAACTAAAGCTTGACTCCTTAACCCAAATCACCGGCTGCCTTGTGTAATACCCTCACGTCAACCACTCCTCGAAACACACCCGGAATAACACGAACACCATTAATCGGAAAGGCTTGCTCGAACTGTGACACAAGAACAGGAGACATTCCATGGTTAAAACGAAATCACAGAATCGAAAGGGTTGTAAAAGGAAACGGTGGCTCACCGGAAAATAACTCAGAAAGTTCGGCGGTGATGGCGGAGCTCAAGTCATAGGACGGCGGAAGCAGAAAACGTAATGGCATATACTTCCGGCGAAACGGAAACACCGATGATGGTAGCGGAAACGAAAACGGAGCTCAATGGTGGAACCAGAAGCTCACGGCAGAGTAGAAACTCGCGGTGATGGAGAAACGAACGGAGGTGACGGTGGAGAAGCTCGAAACATATGCGGTGGTTTAGGTAGTGTTTGCTCAAAGTATTATGGTGAAACTTTGCCGGAAATGAACGGAAAGATGGGATGCGCACGGTGGTGTTTTGCTTGCCAGTAATCAGGAAAAGAAAAACAAGAGAAAGCTATGGCGGTGGTGGTGTTTTGCTTGCGTATAGAGAGAGAGAGAGCAGGATTCGGCCGATTAAACAAAGACAATTGGGGGATATTTTAGGGTTTTTGGTTACACAATATAATTTAAACAAGCCCGCTAGTCAATAGCCCAGGCCTTGGCCTCTGGCCGGCCCGACTTGCTCAGTCTCAATCTCTTATTCTTTTGGTCCGACAAAAATAAACTCAAATTATTAAGATACCGATTCAACTTGACACGCACTAACTCAATTAATTTAATTACACAAATAAATAACGTCACACTTAATTATTATAGTTAAAGACGGAATAGATGTAACCGTCTAACTTCCTTATAATTAATTTATTAATTATCAATTTAAAATTAAGTATGATAATTCAATTAATATTATTTAATTACTATAAATTTTGGGACGTTACACCATCGGTATGAGTTATGGTCATCAAGTGGTCATAATGGTTCAAGGGCCATGGTTATGGGTTATGGACACCTATTACTTGTAAAATGGATATCTATAGGCTATTGGTCATGGCTAGTAGTTATAATGGTTCAAAGGCCATCGGTAGGAGTTATGGACATCTAGTGGTTATAATGGTTCAAGGGCCATGGTTATAGGTTATGGACACCTATTACTTGTAAAATGGATATCTGTAGGCTATTTTTCATGGCTAGTAGTTATAATGGTTCAAGGGCCATCGCAATGAGTTATGGACATCTAGTGTTTATAATGGTTCAAGGGTATGGACACCTATTACTTGTAAGATGGATATCTATAGGCTATTGGTCATGACTAGTAGTGATACTGGTTCAAGAGCCAACGGTATGAGTTATAGACATCTAGTGGTTATAATGTTTCAAGGGCCATGGTTATGGGTTATGGACGCCTATTACTTGTAAAATGGATATCTATAGGCTATTAGTCATGGCTAGTAGTTATGACGGTTCAAGGGCCATCGGTATGAGTTATGGTCATCAAGTGGTTATAATGGTTCAAGGGCCATGGTTATGGGTTATGGACACCTATTACTTGTAAAATGGATATCTGTAGGCTATAGGTCATGGCTAGTAGTTATAATGGTTCAAGGGCTATTGGTGTGAGTTATGACATCTAGTGGTTATAGTGGTTCAAGGGCCATGGTTATGGGATATGGACACCTATTACTTGTAAAATGGATATCTATAGGCTATTGGTCATGGCTAGTAGTTATAATGGTTCAAAGGCCATCGGTAGGAGTTATGGACATGTAGTGGTTATAATGGTTCAAGGGCCATGGTTATGGGTTATGGACACCTATTACTTGTAAAATGGATATCTGTAGGCTATTGGTCATGGCTAGTAGTTATAATGGTTCAAGGGTCATCGGTAGGAGTTATGGTCATCTAGTGGTTATAATGCTTCAAGGGCCATGGTTATGGGTTATGGACACCTATTACTTGTAAAATGGATATCTGTAGGCTATTTGTCATGGCTAGTAGTTATAATGGTTCAAGGGCCATCGCAATGACTTATGGACATCTAGTGTTTATAATGGTTCAAGGGTATGGACACCTATTACTTGTAAGATGGATATCTATAGGCTATTAGTCATGACTAGTAGTTATGATGGTTCAAGAGCCATCGGTATGAGTTATGGACATCTAGTGGTTATAATGTTTCAAGGGTATGGACCCCAATTACTTGTAAAATGGATATCTATAGGCTATTAGTCATGACTAGTAGTTATGATGGTTCAAGGGCCATTGGTATGAGTTATGGTCATCAAGTGGTCATAATGGTTCAAGGGCCATGGTTATGAGTTATGGACATCTATTACTTGTAAAATGGATATCTATAGGCAATTGGTCGTGGCTAGTAGTTATAATGGTTCAAAGGCTATCGGTGTGAGTTATGACATCTGGTGGTTATAATGGTTCAAGGGCCATGGTTATGGGAAATGGACACCTATTACTTGTAAAATGGATATCTATAGGCTATTGGTCATGGCTAGTAGTTATAATGGTTCAAGGGTCATCGGTATGAGTTATGGTCATCAAGTGGTTATAATGGTTCAAGGGCCATGGTTATGGTTATGGACACCTATTACTTGTAAAATGGATATCTATAGGCTATTGGTCATGACTAGTAGTTATAATGGTTCAAAGGCCATCGGTAGGAGTTATGGACATCTTGTGGTTATAATGGTTCAAGGGCCATGGTTATGGGTTATGGACACCTATTACTTCTAAAATGGATATCGGTAGGCTATTGGTCATGGCTAGTAGTTATAATGGTTAAAGGGCCATCGGTAGGAGTTATGGTCGTCTAGTGGTTATAATGGTTTAAAGGCCATGGTTATGGGTTATGGACACCTATTACTTGTAAAATGGATATCTGTAGGCTATTTGTCATGGCTAGTAGTTATAATGGTTCAAGGGCCATCGCAATGAGTTATGGACATCTAGTGTTTATAATGGTTCAAGGGTATGGACACCTATTACTTGTAAGATGGATATCTATAGGCTATTGGTCATGACTAGTAGTGATAATGGTTCAAGAGTCATCGGTATGAGTTATGGACATCTAGTGGTTATAATGTTTCAAGGGTATGGACCCCTATTGCTTGTAAAATGGATATCTATGGGCTATTAGTCATGACTAGTAGTTATGTTGGTTCAAGGGCCATCAGTATGAGTTATGGTCATCAAGTGGTCATAATGGTTCAAGGGCCATGGTTATGGGTTATGGACACCTATTACTTGTAAAATGGATATCTATAGGCTATTGGTCATGGCTAGTAGTTATAATGGTTCAAAGGCCATCGGTAGGAGTTATGGACATCTAGTGGTTATAATGGTTCAAGGGCCATGGTTATGGGTTATGGACACCTATTACTTGTAAAATGGATATCTGTAGGCTATTTTTCATGGCTAGTAGTTATAATGGTTCAAGGGCCATCGCAATGAGTTATGGACATCTAGTGTTTATAATGGTTTAAGGGTATGGACACCTATTACTTGTAAGATGGATATCTATAGGCTATGGGTCATGACTAGTAGTGATACTGGTTCAAGAGCCAACGGTATGAGTTATAGACATCTAGTGGTTATAATGTTTCAAGGGCCATGGTTATGGGTTATGGACGCCTATTACTTGTAAAATGGATATCTATAGGCTATTAGTCATGGCTAGTAGTTATGATGGTTCAAGGGCCATCGGTATGAGTTATGGTCATCAAGTGGTTATAATGGTTCAAGGGCCATGGTTATGGGTTATGGACACCTATTGCTTGTAAAATGGATATCTGTAGGCTATTGGTCATGGCTAGTAGTTATAATGGTTCAAGGGCTATTGGTGTGAGTTATGACATCTAGTGGTTATAGTGGTTCAAGGGCCATGGTTATGGGATATGGACACCTATTACTTGTAAAATGGATATCTATAGGCTATTGGTCATGGCTAGTAGTCATAATGGTACAAAGGCCATCGGTAGGAGTTATGGACATGTAGTGGTTATAATGGTTCAAGGGCCATGGTTATGGGTTATGGACACCTATTACTTGTAAAATGGATATATGTAGGCTATTGGTCATGGCTAGTAGTTATAATGGTTCAAGTGCCATCGGTAGGAGTTATGGTCATCTAGTGGTTATAATGCTTCAAGGGCCATGGTTATGGGTTATGGACACCTATTACTTGTAAAATGGATATCTGTAGGCTATTTGTCATGGCTAGTAGTTATAATGGTTCAAGGGCCATCGCAATGAGTTATGGACATCTAGTGTTTATAATGGTTCAAGGGTATGGACACCTATTACTTGTAAGATGGATATCTATAGGCTATTGGTCATGACTAGTAGTGATAATGGTTCAAGAGCCAACGGTATGAGTTATAGACATCTAGTGGTTATAATGTCTCAAGGGCCATGGTTGTGGGTTATGGACGCCTATTACTTGTAAAATGGATATCTATAGGCTATTAGTCATGGCTAGTTGTTATGATGGTTCAAGGGCCATCGGTATGAGTTATGGTCATCAAGTGGTTATAATAGATCAAGGGCCATGGTATTGGTTATGGACACCTATTACTTGTAAAGTGGATATCTATAGGCTATTGGTCATGGCTAGTAGTTATAATGGTTCAAAGGCCATCGGTAGGAGTTATGGACATCTAGTGGTTATAATGGTTCAAGGGACATGGTTATGGGTTATGGACACCTATTACTTGTAAAATGGATATCTGTAGGCTATTGGTCATGGCTAGTAGTTATAATGGTTCAAAGGCTATTGGTGTGAGTTATGACATCTGGTGGTTATAGTGGTTCAAGGGCCATGGTTATGGGATATGGACACCTATTATTTGTAAAATGGATATCTATAGGCTATTTGTCATGGCTAGTAGTTATAATGGTTAAAGGGCCATCGGTAGGAGTTATGGTCGTCTAGTGGTTATAATGGCTTAAAGGCCATGGTTATGGGTTATGGACACCTATTACTTGTAAAATGGATATCTGTAGGCTATTTGTCATGGCTAGTAGTTATAATGGTTCAAGGGCCATCGCAATGAGTTATGGACATCTAGTGTTTATAATGGTTCAAGGGTATGGACACCTATTACTTGTAAGATGGATATCTATAGGCTATTGGTCATGACTAGTAGTGATAATGGTTCAAGAGTCATCGGTATGAGTTATGGACATCTAGTGGTTATAATGTTTCAAGGGTATGGACCCCTATTACTTGTAAAATGGATATCTATAGGCTATTAGTCATGACTAGTAGTTATGATGGTTCAAGGGCCATCGGTATGAGTTATGGTCATCAAGTGGTCATAATGGTTCAAGGGCCATGGTTATGGGTTATGGACACCTTGATACGAGTATGGAGCACTCGTATTTCTGATTGCAGCGGAAATAAATGATTAAAACTCAATGAACTAATTTGGACCACAAATACAGAATTTTGGGACTCTTAGTATTTTCGTGTGAGTGATGAAATATAACAGAATTGGAACAAGCAACAATGAAATAATGGGATAGGTTTGATAGACAATCTAGACCTATAGATTGAATATCGATGAAAACAAGTTAAGACCTATTAACTTGAGTTCTATCAAGATCAGGAAAGCATCCTTCAAAAGATGATTGTGAGTGTAGCAACAACTCAAGAACACAAGGTTTCTTTGATAAAATTCGTGAATGATTCTGATTACAAGTAAGAAATGGCTATATAAAGCCTAAAAACGAAATTAAGGTTACAAAACCCAAAAGACTAGCAATAAACCACCATAAAACGAAAAGTAAATGCCATAAAATGGCTTATTCAAAGCAATAAAACGTTTTTTTGTAATAATAATGCTCCATGCATCTTCAATTCAGCTTCCAAGTCACCATGCAAACAAACTTTGCCAAATCACATGCCACATCCTCTTTCCACATGACTAGAACCAAATCATCACTTTTAGAGTCCAAATCTGCCATATTCATATCATTCCCTCCCACTTGAAAAGGAATTGACCTCAATTCTGCTAAGCCATCATCATCAAAGTAGGGTGAAAGGTCTCCCACGTTAAAAGTAGCATGAACCCCATAATCTCCCGGTAACTCCACCTTGTAAGCATTATCGTTCACACGTGCAATGATCTTGTAAGGACCTTCCGCTCTTGGCATCAACTTGTTCTTCCTCTTACTGGGAAAACGTTCTTTCCTCATGTGCAACCAAACCAAATCACCTTCATTAAACACTCTTGGCTTCCTATTCTTATTGAACTCTTGCTTGTAAGCTGCATTAACGGATTCAATTCTGTCACGAACTTGATTGTGCAACTTCATCATGGACTTCAACTTAGCTTCAGCATCTTTATGAACCAACTCCTCCTTTGGCAATGGAATCAAATCTAAAGGCATGTAAGGATTCACCCCATAAACAACTTCAAATGGAGAATGACCAGTAGCATGAGTAGGAGAACGATTATAAGCAAATTCAGCATGTGGAAGTTTAACATCCCAATCCTTTTGTGTCTTGCTGACCAAGCCCCTCAACAATGTACCCAAGGTTCTATTAGTGACTTCTATTTGCCCATCTGTTTGTGGATGATGGGATGTACTAAACAGTAACTTAGTACCAACTTTCTTCCACAAAGTGTTCCAAAAATAGCTCAAAAATTTGGAATCCCGATCAGAAACAATTGTTTTTGGAATGCCATGCAAACGAACAATCTCCTTGTAGTACAAATCAGCAACATTACTAGCATCATCCGTCTTGTGGCATGCAACAAAGTGGCCATCTTTGAGAATCTGTCCACCACCACCATGATAGCATCCTTACCCCTTTGAGTACGAGGTAAAGCAACTATGAAATCCATATACACATCTTCCCATGGACGAACGGGAACATGTAAAGGAGCATACAAACCAGGCTTGAAAGAACTTTTAGCCATATGACATGTCACACACTTGCTCACAATGTTGGTCACATCACCCAACATTTTAGGCCAAAAGAAATGTTCCTTCAACACCTCCAAAGTCTTTGCAATTCCAAAATGGCCAGCCAATCCTCCACCATGAGCCTCACGAACTAGTAACTCCCGGATTGCATGTTTTGGAACGCAAAGGCGATTGCCTTTGAAGAGAAAGCCATCTTGCACCATGAACTCACCATTGGGGCCACCTGCACATTTTAAAAACACATCTCCAAAATCCACATCAGATTCATAATAACTCTTCAAGGTCTCAAATCCCAGCAAACGAACATCCAAAGTTGCCAACAAAGTATAACGCCTTGAAAGTGCATCAGCCACCACATTGCTTTTACCATCCTTAAACTTTGATGAAAAGTGAAAAGATTGTAAAAACTCCACCCATTTGGCATGTCTTGTGCTCAACTTCTGCTGCCCATTAATGTATTTCAAGGATTCATGATCTGAATGCACAATGAAATGATTTGCACGCAAATAATGACTCCAATGATCCAATGCACGAACAATAGCATAAAACTCCTTATCATATGTGCAATAATTCAGCCTTGCGCCACCCAACTTTTCAGAAAAATAAGCAATAGGACGTTTAGCTTGAATCAGAACAGCACCAATACCAACTCCACTTGCATCACACTCAACTTCAAAAGGTTGAGAGAAATCTGGAAGAGCCAATACAGGAGCATTACACAACAGCTCGTAATCTTCTCAAATGCCTTTTGGGCATCATTCCCCCATACAAAACCTCCTTTCTTCAAACAGCTCGTTATTGGACTTGTAATGGAACTGAAATCACGTATGAACCTCCTATAGAATGAAGCAAGACCATGGAATGATCTAACTTCAGAAATGTTGGTAGGTATAGGCCACGACTTGATTGCTTCTATCTTTGATTGATCAACGGGAACACCATCTTTAGACACAACATAGCCCAAAAATACCACCTTATCCACCATAAATGAGCACTTCTCTTGCTTCCCATAGAGTTGTGCTCTAAGGGTCTCAAACACTTGTTTCAAATGCACCAAATGATCCTCCATGCTTCTGCTATACACCAAGATGTCATCAAGGTATACAACCACAAATCTGCCCAAAAACGATTTTAACACTTCATTCATCAACCTCATGAAAGTGCTAGGTGCATTAGTTATACCAAATGGCATCACCATCCATTCATACAAGCCATGCTTAGTCTTGAAAGCTGTTTTCCATTCATCACCTTCACGCATTCTGATTTGATGGTAACCACTCCTCAAATCAATTTTTGAGAACACAACAGATCCATGCAATTCATCCAACATATCATCAAGTCTAGGAATGGGAAACCTGTACTTGATGGTTATATTATTCACGGCTCTACTATCCACACACATCCTCCAAGAACCATCCTTCTTTGGTACCAACAAAACAGGAACAGCACATGGACTCAAACTTTCACGAACGTAGCCCACTTTCATGAGTTCATCAATCTGTTTTTGCAATTCCTTTGTTTCTTCCGGATTGCAACGATATGCGGCCTTATTAGGCAAAGATGCACCTGGAATAAGGTCAATTTGATGTTCAATACCACGGATTGGAGGCAAACCTGGTGGTAGTTCAGTTGGGAACACATCTTGGTACTCCTTGAGCAAATCAGCAATTGGACCTTCTTCTTGCTCAATCTCCCCAACCTTTGGATCTTCTTTTGCCACAAGCATGTAAACCACATCTCCTTGGTCAAGAACTTTCTCCACCTCCCTTTCACTAGCCAACATAGTGAGATTTGGCTTCTTGACCTGTTTGTTACCCATTGATCTCACGGCGGTAGAAGACATGGGCTTTAACACAATCTTTTTACCATTGTGCCTCAACTCATATTCATTACTCCTTCCTCTATGCATCACATCCTTATCAAATTGCCAAGGACGTCCCAACAAAATGTGACAAGCATCCATGGGAATTACATCACACAAAACATCATCTTCATAAGATCCCATGGCTAAACCAACTCTAACCTGTTTTGTCACCTTCACCTTGTTTCCATCATCCAACCAATGAAGTGCATACGGTCTAGGATGGGCTGTAGTAATCAGACCCAACTTAGTCACCATCTCACTAGAAGCCACATTGGTACAACTCCCACCATCAATTATTAAACTACACAATTTGTCTCCAACCAAACATTTGGTGTGAAACAATTGGTCTCTTTGATCAACATCAGATTGTATAACATGAGTTTGGAGAGTTCTAAGTACCAAATTCGTGTCATACGCCGGTGCCTCATACTTCTCTTCCTCTTCTTCTTCAGATTCTGGTTGAACGTTGAAAGCACCACCCATTGTCTCTTCTTCTTCCAATAATTCATCACGTATTTCAACAGCCTCCCTTAATGTCACAACTCTCCTATTTTGACATGTGTTTTGGTAATGCCCAAATCCTTGACATTTGAAACAACGAACTTTGGACAAACTGGTCTCCTTGTTTGCAACACTTATTGTTGGGGCTGGTGTGGAGCTACTAGCACCAATAGGACTAGAGGTAGGGGCTGTTTTTGTGGTAGTTTCAATTTTGGAAAATGGCTTGGTTTTGGCAGCTTCCAAGCTTGAATTCGCTCCATATCTTGTCTTCCCTTGAGTCTCCAATTTTAGACACAAATTACAAAGTGTTCCAAAATCAGTATATGGATAGAGTTCCACCGTGTGAGCAATATTGTAATTCAGGCCCCGCAGAAAACGAGACATCTTTTGTTCTTCTATTTCTTCAATATCACCCATTAGTGCTAACTTCTCGAATTCATCAATATATTCTCCAACACCCATCTTCCCTTGCTTCAAATCAGCAATCTTCCTATAAGTGGCGATTTTATGATTAGTTGGCACATACCTCTTTCGTAGTTTTCTTTTTAAAGATCCCCAAGAAGAAATCTTCTCCTTGCCTTCACGGGTTCTCTTGGTTTTAAGCCCTTCAAACCACAATGAAGCACCTCCACTTAACTTCAGAATTGCATATTTGCAACACTTCTCATCATTTAATTCTTTGAACTCGAACATTCTTTCAATCTTCCTCTCCCAATCCAAATAACGTTCTGGATCAGTTCCACCAACAAATTCAGGAAGTTCATTAACCTTGCATTCGTCGAAAACTCGTGGTTGTCCACATCTTGGCTGGTACCGTCCTCCATCTTCCATGCCTCTTAGGGCCTCACGAAGATTATGAAGGAAATCTGGATCATCAAAATTCATGGTTGGCTCTGATACCACTAATGATACGAATATGGAGCACTCGTATTTCTGATTGCAGCGGAAATAAATGATTAAAACTCAATGAACTAATTTGGACAACAAATATAGAATTTTGGGACTCTTTTAGTATTTTCGTGTGAGTGATGAAATATAACAGAACTGGAACAAGCAACAATGAAATAATGGGATAGGTTTGATAGAAATTCTAGACCTATAGATTGAATATCGATGAAAACAAGTTAAGACCTATTAACTTGAGTTCTATCAAGATCAGGAAAGCATCCTTCAAAAGATGATTGTGAGTGTAGCAACAACTCAAGAACACAAGGTTTCTTTGATAAAATTCGTGAATGATTCTGATTACTAACAAGAAATGGCTATATAAAGCCTAAAAACAAAATGAAGGTTACAAAACCCAAAAGACTAGCAATAAACCACCATAAAACGAAAAGTAAATGCCATAAAATGGCTTATTCAAAGCAATAAAACGTTTTTTTGTAATAATAATGCTCCATGCATCTTCAATTCAGCTTCCAAGTCACCATGCAAACAAACTTTGCCAAATCACATGCAACATCCTCTTTCCACGTGACTAGAACCAAATCATCACTTTTAGAGTCCAAATCTGCCATATTCATATCACACCTATTACTTGTAAAATGGATATCTATAGGCTATTGGTCATGGCTAGTAGTTATAATGGTTCAAAGGCCATCGGTAGGAGTTATGGACATCTAGTGGTTATAATGGTTCAAGGGCCATGGTTATGGGTTATGGACACCTATTACTTGTAAAATGGATATCCGTAGGCTATTTTTCATGGCTAGTAGTTATAATGGTTCAAGGGCCATCGCAATGAGTTATGGACATCTAGTGTTTATAATGGTTCAAGGGTATGGACACCTATTACTTGTAAGATGAATATCTATAGGCTATTGGTCATGACTAGTAGTGATACTGGTTCAAGAGCCAACGATATGAGTTATAGACATCTAGTGGTTATAATGTTTCAAGGGCCATGGTTATGGGTTATGGACGCCTATTACTTGTAAAATGGATATCTATAGGCTATTAGTCATGGCTAGTAGTTATGATGGTTCAAGGGCCATCGGTATGAGTTATGGTCATCAAGTGGTTATAATGGTTCAAGGGCCATGGTTATGGGTTATGGACACCTATTGCTTGTAAAATGGATATCTGTAGGCTATTGGTCATGGCTAGCAGTTATAATGGTTCAAGGGCTATTGGTGTGAGTTATGACATCTAGTGGTTATAGTGGTTCAAGGGCCATGGTTATGGGATATGGACACCTATTACTTGTAAAATGGATATCTATAGGCTATTGGTCATGGCTAGTAGTCATAATGGTTCAAAGGCCATCGGTAGGAGTTATGGACATGTAGTGGTTATAATGGTTCAAGGGCCATGGTTATGGGTTATGGACACCTATTACTTGTAAAATGGATATCTGTAGGCTATTGGTCATGGCTAGTAGTTATAATGGTTCAAGGGCCATCGGTAGGAGTTATGGTCATCTAGTGGTTATAATGCTTCAAGGGCCATGGTTATGGGTTATGGACACCTATTACTTGTAAAATGGATATCTGTAGGCTATTTGTCATGGCTAGTAGTTATAATGGTTAAAGGGTCATCGCAATGAGTTATGGACATCTAGTGTTTATAATGGTTCAAGGGTATGGACACCTATTACTTGTAAGATGGATATCTATAGGCTATTGGTCATGACTAGTAGTGATAATGGTTCAAGAGCCAACGGTATGAGTTATAGACATCTAGTGGTTATAATGTCTCAAGGGCCATGGTTATGGGTTATGGACGCCTATTACTTGTAAAATGGATATCTATAGGCCATTAGTCATGGCTAGTAGTTATGATGGTTCAAGGGCCATCGGTATGAGTTATGGTCATCTAGTGGTTATAATGGATCAAGGGCCATGGTTATGGGTTATGGACACCTATTGCTTGTAAAATGGATATCTGTAGGCTATTGGTCATGGCTAGCAGTTATAATGGTTCAAGGGCTATTGGTGTGAGTTATGACATCTAGTGGTTATAGTGGTTCAAGGGCCATGGTATGGGATATGGACACCTATTACTTGTAAAATGGATATCTATAGGCTATTGGTCATGGCTAGTAGTCATAATGGTTCAAAGGCCATCGGTAGGAGTTATGGACATGTAGTGGTTATAATGGTTCAAAGGCCATCGGTAGGAGTTATGTACATCTAGTGGTTATAATGGTTCAAGGGCCATGGTTATGGGTTATGGACACCTATTACTTGTAAAATGGATATCTGTAGGCTATTATTGGTCATGGCTAGTAGTTATAATGGTTCAAAGGCTATTGGTGTGAGTTATGACATCTGGTGGTTATAGTGGTTCAAGGGCCATGGTTATGGGATATGGACACCTATTATTTGTAAAATGGATATCTATAGGCTATTTGTCATGGCTAGTAGTTATAATTATTCAAGGGTCATCGGTATGAGTTATGGTCATCAAGTGGTTATAATGGTTCAAGGGCCATGGTTATGGTTATGGACACCTATTACTTGTAAAGTGGATATCTATAGGCTATTGGTCATGGCTAGTAGTTATAATGGTTAAAAGGCCATCGGTGGGAGTTATGGACATCTAGTGGTTATAATGGTTCAAGGGCCATGGTTATGGGTTATGGACACCTATTACTTGTAAAATGGATATCTGTAGGCTATTGGTCATGGCTAGTAGTTATAATGGTTCAAGGGCCATCGGTAGGAGTTATGGACATCTAGAGGTTATAATGGTTTAAGGGCCATGGTTATGGGTTATGGACAACTATTACTTGTAAAATGGATATCTGTAGGCTATTTGTCATGGCTAGTAGTTATAATGGGTCAAGGGCCATCGGTACGAGTTATGGACATCTAGTGCTTATAATTGTTCAAGAGCCATCGATGAAAACAAGTTAAGACCTATTAACTTGAGTTCTATCAAGATCAGGAAAGCATCCTTCAAAAGATGATTGTGAGTGTAGCAACAACTCAAGAACACAAGGTTTCTTTGATAAAATTCGTGAATGATTCTGATTACAAGCAAGAAATGGCTATATAAAGCCTAAAAACGAAATGAAGGTTACAAAACCCAAAAGACTAGCAATAAACCACCATAAAACGAAAAGTAAATGCCATAAAATGGCTTATTCAAAGCAATAAAACGTTTTTTTTGTAATAATAATGCTCCATGCATCTTCAATTCTGCTTCCAAGTCACCATGCAAACAAACTTTGCCAAATCACATGCCACATCCTCTTTCCACGTGACTAGAACCAAATCATCACTTTTAGAGTCCAAATCTGCCATATTCATATCACACCTATTACTTGTAAAATGGATATCTATAGGCTATTTGTCATGGCTAGTAGTTATAATTGTTCAAGGGTCATCGGTATGAGTTATGGTCATCAAGTGGTTATAATGGTTCAAGGGCCATGGTTATGGGATATGGACACCTATTATTTGTAAAATGGATATCTATAGGCTATTTGTCATGGCTAGTAGTTATAATTGTTCAAGGGTCATCGGTATGAGTTATGGTCATCAAGTGGTTATAATGGTTCAAGGGCCATGGTTATGGGTTATGGACACCTATTACTTGTAAAATGGATTTCTATAGGCTATTGGTCATGGCTAGTAGTTATAATGGTTCAAGGGCTATTGGTGTGAGTTATGACATCTAGTGGTTATAGTGGTTCAAGGGCCATGGTTATGGGATATGGACACCTATTACTTGTAAAATGGATATCTATAGGCTATTGGTCATGGCTAGTAGTCATAATGGTTCAAAGGCCATCGGTAGGAGTTATGGACATGTAGTGGTTATAATGGTTCAAGGGCCATGGTTATGGGTTATGGACACCTATTACTTGTAAAATGGATATCTGTAGGCTATTTGTCATGGCTAGTAGTTATAATGGTTCAAGGGCCATCGCAATGAGTTATGGACATCTAGTGTTTATAATGGTTCAATGGTATGGACACCTATTACTTGTAAGATAGATATCTACAGGCTATTGGTCATGACTAGTAGTGATAATGGTTCAAGAGCCATCGGTATGAGTTATGGACATCTAGTGGTTATAATGTTTCAAGGGTATGGACCCTTATTACTTGTAAAATGGATATCTATAGGCTATTAGTCATGACTAGTAGTTATGCTGGTTCAAGGGCCATCGGTATGAGTTATGGTCATCAAGTGGTCATAATGGTTCAAGGGCCATGGTTATGGGTTATGGACACCTATTACTTGTAAAATGGATATCTATAGGCTATTGGTCATGGCTAGTAGTAATAATGGTTCAAAGGCTATCGGTGTGAGTTATGACATCTGGTGGTTATAGTGGTTCAAGGGCCATGGTTATGGGATATGGACACCTATTACTTGTAAAATGGATATCTATAGGCTATTGTTCATGGCTAGAAGTTATAATGGTTCAAGGGTCATCGGTATGAGTTATGGTCATCAAGTGGTTATAATGGTTCAAGGGCCATGGTTATGGTTATGGACACCTATTATTTGTAATATGGATATCTATAGGCTATTGGTCATGGCTAGTAGTTATAATGGTTCAAAGGCCATCGGTAGGAGTTATGGACATCTAGTGGTTATAATGGTTCAAGGGCCATGGTTATGGGTTATGGACACCTATTACTTGTAAAATGGATATCGGTAGGCTATTGGTCATGGCTAGTAGTTATAGTGATTCAAGGGCCATCGGTAGGAGTTATGGTCGTCTAGTGATTATAATGTATTAAGGGCCATGATTATGGGTTATGGACACCTATTACATGTAAAATGGATATCTGTAGGCAATTTGTCATGGCTAGTAGTTATAATGGTTCAAGGGCCATCGCAATGAGTTATGGACATCTAGTGTTTATAATGGTTCAAGGGTATGGACACCTATTACTTGTAAGATGGATATCTATAGGCTATTGGTCATGACTAGTAGTGATAATGGTTCAAGAGCCATCGGTATGAGTTATGGACATCTAGTGGTTATAATGGTTCAAGGGCCGTGGTTCTGGGTTATGGACGCCTATTACTTGTAAAATGGATATCTATAGGCTATTAGTCATGGCTAGTAGTTATGATGGTTCAAGGGCCATCGGTATGAGTTATGGTCATCAAGTGGTTATAATGGTTCAAGGGCCATGGTTATGGGTTATGGACGCATATTACTTGTAAAATGGATATCTATAGGCTATTAGTCATGGCTAGTAGTTATGATGGTTCAATGGCCATCGGTATGAGTTATGGTCATCAAGTGGTTATAATGGTTCAAGGGCCATGGTTATGGGTTATGGACACCTATTACTTGTAAAATGGATATCTGTAGGCTATTTGTCATGGCTAGTAGTTATAATGGTTCAAGGGCTATTGGTGTGAGTTATGACATCTAGTGGTTATAGTGGTTCAAGGGCCATGGTTATGGGATATGGACACCTATTACTTTTAAAATGGATATCTGTAGGCTATTTGTCATGGCTAGTAGTTATAATGGTTCAAAGGCCATCGCAATGAGTTATGGACATCTAGTGTTTATAATGGTTCAAGGGTATGGACACCTATTACTTGTAAGATGGATATCTATAGACTATTAGTCATGACTAGTAGTTATGATGGTTCAAGAGCCATCGGTATGAGTTATGGACATCTAGTGGTTATAATGTTTCAAGGGTATGGACCCCAATTACTTGTAAAATGGATATCTATAGGCTATTAGTCATGACTAGTAGTTATGATGGTTCAAGGGCCATCGGTATGAGTTATGGTCATCAAGTGGTTATAATGGTTCAAGGGCCATGGTTATGGGTTATGGACACCTATTACTTGTAAGATGGATATCTATAGGTAATTGGTCATGGCTAGTAGTTATAATGGTTCAAAGGCTATCGGTGTGAGTTATGACATCTGGTGGTTATAGTGGTTCAAGGGCCATGGTTATGGGAAACGGACACCTATTACTTGTAAAATGGATATCTATAGGCTATTGGTCATGGCTAGTAGTTATAATGGTTCAAGGGTCATCGGTATGAGTTATGGTCATCAAGTGGTTATAATGGTTCAAGGGCCATGGTTATGGGTTATGGACACCTGTTACTTCTAAAATGGATATCGGTAGGCTATTAGTCATGGCTAGTAGTTATAATGGTTCAAGGGCCATCGGTAGGAGTTATGGTCGTCTAGTGGTTATAATGGTTTAAAGGCCATGGTTATGGGTTATGGACACCTATTACTTGTAAAATGGATATCTGTAGGGTATTTGTCATGGCTAGTAGTTATAATGGTTCAAGGGCCATCGCAATGAGTTATGGACATCTAGTGTTTATAATGGTTCAAGGGTATGGACACCTATTAGTTGTAAGATGGATATCTATAGGCTATTGGTCATGACTAGTAGTGATAATGGTTCAAGAGTCATCGGTATGAGTTATGGACATCTAGTGGTTATAATGTTTCAAGGGTATGGACCCCTATTACTTGTAAAATGGATATCTATAGGCTATTAGTCATGACTAGTAGTTATGATGGTTCAAGGGCCATCGGTATGAGTTATGGTCATCAAGTGGTTATAATGGTTCAAGGGCCATGGTTATGGGTTATGGACGCATATTACTTGTAAAATGGATATCTATAGGCTATTAGTCATGGCTAGTAGTTATGATGGTTCAATGGCCATCGGTATGAGTTATGGTCATCAAGTGGTTATAATGGTTCAAGGGCCATGGTTATGGGTTATGGACACCTATTACTTGTAAAATGGATATCTGTAGGCTATTTGTCATGGCTAGTAGTTATAATGGTTCAAGGGCTATTGGTGTGAGTTATGACATCTAGTGGTTATAGTGGTTCAAGGGCCATGGTTATGGGATATGGACACCTATTACTTTTAAAATGGATATCTGTAGGCTATTTGTCATGGCTAGTAGTTATAATGGTTCAAAGGCCATCGCAATGAGTTATGGACATCTAGTGTTTATAATGGTTCAAGGGTATGGACACCTATTACTTGTAAGATGGATATCTATAGACTATTAGTCATGACTAGTAGTTATGATGGTTCAAGAGCCATCGGTATGAGTTATGGACATCTAGTGGTTATAATGTTTCAAGGGTATGGACCCCAATTACTTGTAAAATGGATATCTATAGGCTATTAGTCATGACTAGTAGTTATGATGGTTCAAGGGCCATCGGTGTGAGTTATGGTCATCAAGTGGTTATAATGGTTCAAGGGCCATGGTTATGGGTTATGGACACCTATTACTTGTAAGATGGATATCTATAGGTAATTGGTCATGGCTAGTAGTTATAATGGTTCAAAGGCTATCGGTGTGAGTTATGACATCTGGTGGTTATAGTGGTTCAAGGGCCATGGTTATGGGAAACGGACACCTATTACTTGTAAAATGGATATCTATAGGCTATTGGTCATGGCTAGTAGTTATAATGGTTCAAGGGTCATCGGTATGAGTTATGGTCATCAAGTGGTTATAATGGTTCAAGGGCCATGGTTATGGGTTATGGACACCTGTTACTTCTAAAATGGATATCAGTAGGCTATTAGTCATGGCTAGTAGTTATAATGGTTCAAGGGCCATCGGTAGGAGTTATGGTCGTCTAGTGGTTATAATGGTTTAAAGGCCATGGTTATGGGTTATGGACACCTATTACTTGTAAAATGGATATCTGTAGGGTATTTGTCATGGCTAGTAGTTATAATGGTTCAAGGGCCATCGCAATGAGTTATGGACATCTAGTGTTTATAATGGTTCAAGGGTATGGACACCTATTAGTTGTAAGATGGATATCTATAGGCTATTGGTCATGACTAGTAGTGATAATGGTTCAAGAGTCATCGGTATGAGTTATGGACATCTAGTGGTTATAATGTTTCAAGGGTATGGACCCCTATTACTTGTAAAATGGATATCTATAGGCTATTAGTCATGACTAGTAGTTATGATGGTTCAAGGGCCATCGGTATGAGTTATGGTCATCAAGTGGTCATAATGGTTCAAGGGCCATGGTTATGGGTTATGGACACCTATTACTTATAAAATGGATATCTATAGGCTATTGGTCATGGCTAGTAGTTATAATGGTTCAAAGGCCATCAGTAGGAGTTATGGACATCTAGTGGTTATAATGGTTCATGGGCTATGGTTATGGGTTATGGACACCTGTTACTTCTAAAATGGATATCGGTAGGCTATTGGTCATGGCTAGTAGTTATAATGGTTCAAGGGCCATCGGTAGGAGTTATGGTCGTCTAGTGGTTATAATGGTTTAAAGGCCATGGTTATGGGTTATGGACACCTACTTGTAAAATGGATATCTGTAGGCTATTTGTCATGGCTAGTAGTTATAATGGTTCAAGGGCCATCGCAATGAGTTATGGACATCTAGTGTTTATAATGGTTCAAGGGTATGGACACCTATTACTTGTAAGATGGATATCTATAGGCTATTGGTCATGACTAGTAGTGATAATGGTTCAAGAGTCATCGGTATGAGTTATGGACATCTAGTGGTTATAATGTTTCAAGGGTATGGACCCGTATTACTTGTAAAATGGATATCTATAGGCTATTAGTCATGACTAGTAGTTGTGATGGTTCAAGGGCCATCGGTATGAGTTATGGTCATCAAGTGGTCATAATGGTTCAAGGGCCATGGTTATGGGTTATGGACACCTATTACTTGTAAAATGGATATCTATAGGCTATTGGTCATGGCTAGTAGTTATAATGGTTCAAAGGCCATCGGTAGGAGTTATGGACATCGAGTGGTTATAATGGTTCAAGGGCCATGGTTATGGGTTATGGACACCTATTACTTGTAAAATGGATATCGGTAGGCTAATTTTCATGGCTAGTAGTTATAATGGTTCAAGGGCCATCGCAATGAGTTATAGACATCTAGTGTTTATAATGGTTCAAGGGTATGGACACCTATTACTTGTAAGATGGATATCTATAGGCTATTGGTCATGACTAGTAGTGATACTGGTTCAAGAGACAACGGTATGAGTTATAGACATCTAGTGGTTATAATGTTTCAAGGCCCATGATTATGGGTTATGGACGCCTATTACTTGTAAAATGGATATCTATAGGCTATTAGTCATGGCTAGTAGTTATGATGGTTCAAGGGCCATCGGTATGAGTTATGGTCATCAAGTGGTTATAATGGTTCGAGGGCCATGGTTATGGGTTATGGACACATATTACTTGTAAAATGGATATCTGTAGGGTATTGGTCATGGCTAGTAGTTATAATGGTTCAAGGGCTATTGGTGTGAGTTATGAATCTAGTGGTTATAGTGGTTCAAGGGCCATGGTTATGGGATATGGACACCTATTACTTGTAAAATGGTATCTATAGGCTATTGGTCATGGCTAGTAGTCATAATGGTTCAAAGGCAATCGGTAGGAGTTATGGACATGTAGTGGTTATAATGGTTCAAGGGCCATGGTTATGGGTTATGGACACCTATTACTTGTAAAATGGATATCGGTAGGCTATTGGTCATGGCTAGTAGTTATAATGGTTCAAAGGCCATCGGTAGGAATTATGGACATCTAGTGGTTATAATGGTTCAAGGGCCATGGTTACGGGTTATGGACACCTATTACTTGTAAAATGGATATCGGTAGGCTATTGGTCATGGCTAGTAGTTATAATGGTTCAAGGGCCATCGGTAGGAGTTATGGTCGTCTAGTGGTTATAATGGTTTAAGGGCCATGGTTATGGGTTATGGACACCTATTACTTGTAAAATGGATATCTGTAGGCTATTTGTCATGGCTAGTAGTTATAATGGTTCAAGGGCTATTGGTGTGAGTTATGACATCTAGTGGTTATAGTGGTTCAAGGGCCATGGTTATGGGATATGGACACCTATTACTTGTAAAATGGATATCTGTAGGCTATTTGTCATGGCTAGTAGTTATAATGGTTCAAGGGCCATCGCAATGAGTTATGGACATCTAGTGTTTATAATGGTTCAAGGGTATGGACACCTATTACTTGTAAGATGGATATCTATAGGCTATTAGTCATGACTAGTAGTTATGATGGTTCAAGAGCCATCGGTATGAGTTATGGACATCTAGTGGTTATAATGTTTCAAGGGTATGGACCCCTATTACTTGTAAAATGGATATCTATAGGCTATTAGTCATTAGTAGTAGTTATGATGGTTCAAGGGCCACCGGTATGAGTTATGGTCATCAAGTGGTCATAATGGTTCAAGGGCCATGGTTATGGGTTATGGACACCTATTACTTGTAAAATGGATATCTATAGGCAATTGGTCATGGCTAGTAGTTATAATGGTTCAAAGGCTATCGGTGTGAGTTATGACATCTGGTGGTTATAGAGGTTCAAGGGCCATGGTTATGGGAAATGGACACCTGTTACTTGTAAAATGGATATCTATAGGCTATTGGTCATGGCTAGTAGTTATAATGGTTCAAGGGTCATCGGTATGAGTTATGGTCATCAAGTGGTTATAATGGTTCAAGGGCCATGGTTATGGTTATGGACACCTATTTCTTGTAAAATGGATATCTATAGGGTATTGGTAATGACTAGTAGTTATAATGGTTCAAAGGCCATCGGTAGGAGTTATGGACATCTAGTGCTTATAATGGTTCAAGGGCCATGGTTATGGGTTATGGACACCTATTACTTCTAAAATGGATATCGGTAGGCTATTGGTCATGGCTAGTAGTTATAATGGTTCAAGGGCCATCGGTAGGAGTTATGGTCGTCTAGTGGTTATAATGGTTTAAAGGCCATGGTTATGGGTTATGGACACCTATTACTTGTAAAATGGATATTTGTAGGCTATTTGTCATGGCTAGTAGTTATAATGGTTCAAGGGCCATCGCAATGAGTTATGGACATCTAGTGTTTATAATGGTTCAAGGGTATGGACACCTATTACTTGTAAGATGGATATCTATAGGCTATTGGTCATGACTAGTAGTGATAATGGTTCAAGAGTCATCGGTATGAGTTATGGACATCTAGTGGTTATAATGTTTCAAGGGTATGGACCCCTATTACTTGTAAAATGGATATCTATAGGCTATTAGTCATGACTAGTAGTTATGATGGTTCAAGGGCCATCGGTATGAGTTATGGTTATCAAGTGTTCATAATGATTCAAGGGCCATGGTTATGGGTTATGGACACCTATTACTTGTAAAATGGATATCTATAGGCTATTGGTCATGGCTAGTAGTTATAATGGTTCAAAGGCCATCGGTAGGAGTTATGGACATCTAGTGGTTATAATGGTTCAAGGGCCATGGTTATGGGTTATGGACACCTATTACTTGTAAAATGGATATCTGTAGGCTATTTTTCATGGCTAGTAATTATAATGGTTCAAGGGCCATCGCAATGAGTTATGGACATCTAGTGTTTATAATGGTTCAAGGGTATGGACACCTATTACTTGTAAGATGGATATCTATAGGCTATTGGTCATGACTAGTAGTGATACTGGTTCAAGAGCCAACGGTATGAGTTATAGACATCTAGTGGTTATAATGTTTCAAGGGACATGGTTATGGGTTATGGACGCCTATTACTTGTAAAATGGATATCTATAGGCTATTAGTCATGGCTAGTAGTTATGATGGTTCAAGGGCCATCGGTATAAGTTATGGTCATCAAGTGGTTATAATGGTTCGAGGGCCATGGTTATGGGTTATGGACACCTATTACTTGTAAAATGGATATCTGTAGGCTATTGGTCATGGCTAGTAGTTATAATGGTTCAAGGGCTATTGGTGTGAGTTATGACATCTAGTGGTTATAGTGGTTCAAGGGCCATGGTTATGGGATATGGACACCTATTACTTGTAAAATGGATATCTATAGGCTATTGGTCATGGCTAGTAGTCATAATGGTTCAAAGGCCATCGGTAGGAGTTATGGACATGTAGTGGTTATAATGGTTCAAGGGCCATGGTTATGGGTTATCGACACCTATTACTTGTAAAATGGATATCTGTAGGCTATTGGTCATGGCTAGTAGTTATAAAGGTTCAAGGGCCATCGGTAGGAGTTATGGTCATCTAGTGGTTATAATGCTTCAAGGGCCATGGTTATGGGTTATGGACACTTATTACTTGTAAAATGGATATCTGTAGGCCATTTGTCATGGCTAGTAGTTATAATGGTTCAAGGGCCATCGCAATGAGTTATGGACATCTAGTGTGTATAATGGTTCAAGGGTATGGACACCTATTACTTGTAAGATGGATATCTATAGGCTATTGGTCATGACGAGTAGTGATAATGGTTCAAGAGCCAACGGTTTGAGTTATAGACATCTAGTGGTTATAAGGTTTCAAGGGGCATGGTTATGGGTTATGGACGCCTATTACTTGTAAAATGGATATCTATAGGCTATTAGTCATGGCTAGTAGTTATGATGGTTCAAGGGCCATCGGTATGAGTTATGGTCATCAAGTGGTTATAATGGTTCAAGGGCCATGGTTATGGGTTCTGGACACCTATTACTTGTAAAATGGATATCTATAGGCTATTGGTCATGGCTAGTAGTTATAGTGGTTCAAGGGCCATGGTTATGGGATATGGACACCTATTATTTGTAAAATGGATATCTATAGGCTATTTATCATGGCTAGTAGTTATAATTGTTCAAGGGTCATCGGTATGAGTTATGGTCATCAAGTGGTTATAATGGTTCAAGGGCCATGGTTATGGTTATGGACACCTATTACTTGTAAAGTGGATATCTATAGGCTATTGGTCATGGCTAGTAGTTATAATGGTTCAAAGGCCATCGGTAGGAATTATTGACATCTAGTGGTTATAATGGTTCAAGGGCCATGGTTAGGGGTTATGGACACCTATTACTTGTAAAATGGATATCTGTAGGCTATTGGTCATGGCTAGTAGTTATAATGGTTCAAGGGCCATCGGTAGGAGTTATGGACATCTAGTGGTTATAATGGTTTAAGAGCCATGGTTATGGGTTATGGACAACTATTACTTGTAAAATGGATATCTGTAGGCTATTTGTCATGGCTAGTAGTTATAATGGGTCAAGGGCCATCGCTGTGAGTTATGGACATCTAGTGTTTATAATGGTTCAAGGGTATGGACACCTATTACTTGTAAGATGGATATCTATAGGCTATTGGTCATGATTAGTAGTGATAATTGTTCAAGAGCCATCGGTATGAGTTATGGACATCTAGTGCTTATAATGGTTCAAGGGCCATGGTTATGGGTTATGGACGCCTATTACTTGTAAAATGGATATCTATAGGCTATTAGTCATGGCTAGTAGTTATGATGGTTCAATAGCCATCGGTATGAGTTATGGTCATCAAGTGGTTATAACGATTCAAGGGCCATGGTTATGGGTTATGGACACCTATTACTTGTAAAATGGATTTCTATAGGCTATTGGTCATGGCTAGTAGTTATAATGGTTCAAGGGCTATTGGTGTGAGTTATGACATCTAGTGGTTATAGTGGTTCAAGGGCCATTGTTATGGGATATGGACACCTATTACTTGTAAAATGGATATCTATAGGCTATTGGTCATGGCGAGTAGTTATAATGGTTCAAAGGCCATCGGTAGGAGTTATGGACATCTAGTGGTTATAATGGTTCAAGGGCCATGGTTATGGGTTATGGACACCTATTACTTGTAAAATGGATATCGGTAGGCTATTGGTCATGGCTAGTAGTTATAGTGGTTCAAGGGCCATCGGTAGGAGTTATGGTCGTCTAGTGGTTATAATGTATTAAGGGCCATGATTATGGGTTATGGACACCTATTACATGTAAAATGGATATCTGTAGGCTATTTGTCATGGCTAGTAGTTATAATGGTTCAAGGGCCATCGCAATGAGTTATGGACATCTAGTGTTTATAATGGTTCAAGGGTATGGACACCTATTACTTGTAAGATGGATATCTATAGGCTATTGGTCATGACTAGTAGTGATAATGGTTCAAGAGCCATCAGTATGAGTTATGGACATCTAGTGGTTATAATGGTTCAAGGGCCATGGTTCTGGGTTATGGACGCCTATTACTTGTAAAATGGATATCTGTAGTCTATTGGTCATGGCTAATAGTTATGATGGTTCAAGGGCTATTGGTGTGAGTTATGACATCTAGTGGTTATATTGGTTCAAGGGCCATGGTTATGGGATATTGACACCTATTACTTGTAAAATGGATATCTATTGGCTATTGGTCATGGCTAGTACTTATAATTGTTCAAGGGTCATCGGTATGAGTTATGGTCATCAAGTGGTTATAATGGTTCAAGGGCGATGGTTATGGTTATGGACACCTATTACTAGTAAAATGGATATCTATAGGCTATTGGTCATGGCTAGTAGTTATAATGGTTCAAAGGCCATCGGTAGGAGTTATGGACATCTAGTGGTTATAATGGTTCAAGGGCCATGGTTATGGGTTATGGACACCTATTACTTGTAAAATGGATATCTGTAGGCTATTGGTCATGGCTAGTAGTTTTTTTTTTTGGGTAAAGGGGTTACCCTGGCTAAATATATTAATCACAAAAAAAAGAATTACATAGGAATGTGACGGACTGTCACATTGACCTCAAGCAGAAGCTCGACACAACAAGACAGGGTTTATGACATGCCATAAACACAGCCGAGACCAAAATAGCACTAACAACTACCAACAAAACGCTCAAACTAGGCAAAAGCAAACAAAACTTTAACAGAAACACTGAGCTAAACAACCAAATCTGGGATCTTCCATATAGCTAGTAGCCGTTGAACATCAACCGTCTTTCTCTTAAACTTGGTCATGGCTAGTAGTTATAATGGTTCAAGGGCTATTGGTGTGAGTTATGGCATCTAGTGGTTATAGTGGTTCAAGGGCCATGGTTATGGGATATGGACACCTATTACTTGGAAAATGGATATCTGTAGGCTATTTGTCCTGGCTAGTAGTTATAATGGTTCAAGGGCCATCGCAATGAGTTATGGACTTCTAGTGTTTATAATGGTTCAAGGGTATGGACACCTATTACTTGTAAGATGGATATCTATAGGCTATTGGTCATGACTAGTAGTGATAATGGTTCAAGAGTCATCGGTATGAGTTATAAACATCTAGTGGTTATAATGTTTCAAGGCTATGGACCCCTATTACTTGTAAAATGGATATCCATAGGCTATTAGTCATGACTAATAGTTATGATGGTTCAAGGGCCATCGGTATGAGTTATGGTCAACAAGTGGTCATAATGGTTCAAGGGCCATGGTTATGGGTTATGGACACCTATTACTTGTAAAATGGACATCTATAGGCTATTGGTCATGGCTAGTAGTTATAATGGTTCAAAGGCTATCGGTGTGAGTTATGACATCTGGTGGTTATAGTGGTTCAAGGGCCATGGTTAAGGGATATGGACACCTATTACTTGTAAAATGGATATCTATAGGCTATTGGTCATGGCTAGTAGTTATAATGGTTCAAGGGTCATCGGTATGAGTTATGGTCATCAAGTGGTTATAATGGTTCAAGGGCCATGGTTATGGTTATGGACACCTATTACTTGTAAAATGGATATCTATAGGCTGTTGGTCATGGCTAGTAGTTATAATGGTTTAAAGGCCATCGGTAGGAGTTATGGACATCTAGTGGTTATAATGGTTCAAGGGCCATGGTTATGGGTTATGGACACCTATTACATGTAAAATAGATATCTGTAGGCTATTTGTCATGGCTAGTAGTTATAATGGTTCAAGGGCCATCGCAATGAGTTATGGACATCTAGTGTTTATAATGGTTCAAGGGTATGGACACCTATTACTTGTAAGATGGATATCTATAGGCTATTGGTCATGACTAGTAGTGATAATGGTTCAAGAGCCAACGGTATGACTTATAGACATCTAGTGGTTATAATGTTTCAAGGGCCATGGTTATGGGTTATGGACGCCTATTACTTGTAAAATGGATATCTATAGGCTATTAGTCATGGCTAGTAGTTATGATGGTTCAAGGGCCATCGGTATGAGTTATGGTCATCAAGTGGTTATAATGGTTCAAGGGCCATGGTTATGGGTTATGGACACCTATTACTTGTAAAATGGATGTCTATAGGCTATTGGTCATGGATAGTAGTTATAATGGTTCAAGGGCTATTGGTGTGAGTTATGACATCTAGTGGTTATAGTGGTTCAAGGGCCATGGTTATGGGATATGGACACCTATTACTTGTAAAATGGATATATATGGGCTATTGGTCATGGCTAGTAGTCATAATGGTTCAAAGGCCATTGGTAGGAGTTATGGACATGTAGTGGTTATAATGGTTCAAGGGCCATGGTTATGGGTTATGGACACCTATTACTTGTAAAATGGATATCTGTAGGCTATTTGTCATGGCTAGTAGTTATAATGGTTCAAGGGCCATCGCAATGAGTTATGGACATCTAGTGTTTATAATGGTTCAAGGGTATGGGCACCTATTACTTGTAAGATGGATATCTACAGGCTATTGGTCATGATTAGTAGTGATAATGGTTCAAGAGCCATCGGTATGAGTTATGGACATCTAGTGCTTATAATGGTTCAAGGGCCATGGTTATGGGTTAAGGACACCTATTACTTGTAAAATGGATATCTATAGGCTATTACTCATGGCTAGTAGTTATGATGGTTCAATGGCCATCGGTATGAGTTATGGTCATCAAGTGGTTATAATGGTTCAAGGGCCATGGTTATGGGTTATGGACACCTATTACTTGTAAAATGGATATCTATAGGCTATTGGTCATGGCTAGTAGTTATAATGGTTCAAGGGCTATTGGTGTGAGTTATGACATTTAGTGGTTATAGTGGTTCAAGGGCCATGGTTATGGGATATGGACACCTATTACTTGTAAAATGGATATCTATAGGCTATTGGTCATGGCTAGTAGTCATAATGGTTCAAAGGCCATCGGTAGGAGTTATGGACATGTAGTGGTTATAATGGTTCAAGGGCCATGGTTATGGGTTATGGACACCTATTACTTGTAAAATGGATATCTGTAGGCTATTGGTCATGGCTAGTAGTTATAATGGTTCAAGGGCCATCGGTAGGAGTTATGGTCATCTAGTGGTTATAATGCTTCAGGGGCCATGGTTATGGGTTATGGACACCTATTACTTGTAAAATGGATAGCTATAGGCTATTTGTCATGGCTAGTAGTTATAATGGTTCAAGGGCCATCGCAATGAGTTATGTACATCTGGTGTTTATAATGGTTCAAGGGTATGGGCACCTATTACTTGTAAGATGGATATCTATAGGCTATTGGTCATGACTAGTAGTGATAATGGTTCAAGAGCCATCGTTATGGTTATGGACACCTATTACTTGTAAAATGGATATCTATAGCCTATTGGTCATGGCTAGTAGTTATAATGGTTCAAAGGCCATCAGTAGGAGTTATGGACATCTAGTGGTTATAATGGTTCAAGGGCCATGGTTATGGTTATGGACACCTATTAGTTTTAAAATGGATATCTATAGCCTATTGGTCATGGCTAGTAGTTATAATGGTTCAAAGGCCATCGGTAGTAGTTATGGACATCTAGTGGTTATAATGGTTCAAGGGCCATGGTTATGGTCATGGACACCTTTTACTTGTAAAATGGATATCTATAGCCTATTGGTCATGGCTAGTAGTTATAATGGTTCAAAGGCCATTGGTAGGAGTTATGGACATCTAGTGGTTATAATGGTTCAAGGGCCATGGTTATGGGTTATGGACACCTATTACTTGTAAAATGGATATCTGTAGGCTATTGGTCATGGCTAGTAGTTATAATGGTTCAAGGGCCATCGGTAGGAGTTATGGACATCTAGTGGTTATAATGGTTTAAGGGCCATGGTTATGGGTTATGGACAACTATTACTTGTAAAATGGATATGTGTAGGCTATTTGTCATGGCTAGTAGTTATAATGGGTCAAGGGCCATCGCAATGAGTTATGGACATCTAGTGTTTATAATGGTTCAAGGGTATGGACACCTATTACTTGTAAGATGGATATCTATAGGCTATTGGTCATGATTAGTAGTGATAATGGTTCAAGAGCCATCGGTATGAGTTATGGACATCTAGTGCTTATAATGGTTCAAGGGCCATGGTTATGGGTTATGGACGCCTATTACATGTAAAATGGATATCTATAGGCTATTAGTCATGGCTAGTAGTTATGATGGTTCAATGGCCATCGGTATGAGTTATGGTCATCAAATGGTTATAATGGTTCAAGGGCCATGGTTATGGGTATGGACACCTATTACTTGTAAAATGGATATCTATAGGCTATTGGTCATGGCTAGTAGTTATAATGGGTCAAGGGCTATTGGTGTGAGTTATGACATCTAGTGGTCATAGTGGTTCAAGGGCCATGGTTATGGGATATGGACACCTATTACTTGTAAAATGGATATCTATAGGCTATTGGTCATGGCTAGTAGTCATAATGGTTCAAAGGCCATCGGCAGGAGTTATGGACATGTAGTGGTTATAATGGTTCAAGGGCCATGTTATGGGTTATGGACACCTATTACTTGTAAAGTGGATATCTGTAGGCTATTGGTCATGGCTAGTAGTTATAATGGTTCAAGGGCCATCGCAATGAGTTATGGACATCTAGTGTTTATAATGGTTCAAGGGTATGGACACCTATTACTTGTAAGATGGATATCTATAGGCTATTGGTCATGATTAGTAGTGATAATGGTTCAAGAGCCATCGGTATGAGTTATGGACATCTAGTGCTTATAATGGTTCAAGGGCCATGGTTATGGCTTATGGACGCCTATTACTTGTAAAATGGATATCTATAGGCTATTACTCATGGCTAGTAGTTATGATGGTTCAATGGCCATCGGTATGAGTTATGGACATCTAGTGGTTATAATGGTTCAAGGGCCATGGTTATGGTTATGGACACCTATTAGTTGTAAAATGGATATCTATAGCCTATTGGTCATGGCTAGTAGTTATAATGGTTCAAAGGCCATCGGTAGTAGTTATGGACATCTAGTGGTTATAATGGTTCAAGGGCCATGGTTATGGTCATGGACACCTATTACTTGTAAAATGGATATCTATAGCCTATTGGTCATGGCTAGTAGTTATAATGGTTCAAAGGCCATTGGTAGGAGTTATGGACATCTAGTGGTTATAATGGTTCAAGGGCCATGGTTATGGGTTATGGACACCTATTACTTATAAAATGGATATCTGTAGGCTATTGGTCATGGCTAGTAGTTATAATGGTTCAAGGGCCATCGGTAGGAGTTATGGACATCTAGTGGTTATAATGGTTTAAGGGCCATGGTTATGGGTTATGGACAACTATTACTTGTAAAATGGATATGTGTAGGCTATTTGTCATGGCTAGTAGTTATAATGGGTCAAGGGCCATCGCAATGAGTTATGGACATCTAGTGTTTATAATGGTTCAAGGGTATGGACACCTATTACTTGTAAGATGGATATCTATAGGCTATTGGTCATGATTAGTAGTGATAATGGTTCAAGAGCCATCGGTATGAGTTATGGACATCTAGTGCTTATAATGGTTCAAGGGCCATGGTTATGGGTTATGGACGCCTATTACATGTAAAATGGATATCTATAGGCTATTAGTCATGGCTAGTAGTTATGATGGTTCAATGTCCATCGGTATGAGTTATGGTCATCAAATGGTTATAATGGTTCAAGGGCCATGGTTATGGGTATGGACACCTATTACTTGTAAAATGGATATCTATAGGCTATTGGTCATGGCTAGTAGTTATAATGGGTCAAGGGCTATTGGTGTGAGTTATGACATCTAGTGGTTATAGTGGTTCAAGGGCCATGGTTATGGGATATGGACACCTATTACTTGTAAAATGGATATCTATAGGCTATTGGTCATGGCTAGTAGTCATAATGGTTCAAAGGCCATCGGCAGGAGTTATGGACATGTAGTGGTTATAATGGTTCAAGGGCCATGTTATGGGTTATGGACACCTATTACTTGTAAAATGGATATCTGTAGGCTATTGGTCATGGCTAGTAGTTATAATGGTTCAAGGGCCATCGCAATGAGTTATGGACATCTAGTGTTTATAATGGTTCAAGGGTATGGACACCTATTACTTGTAAGATGGATATCTATAGGCTATTGGTCATGATTAGTAGTGATAATGGTTCAAGAGCCATCGGTATGAGTTATGGACATCTAGTGCTTATAATGGTTCAAGGGCCATGGTTATGGCTTATGGACGCCTATTACTTGTAAAATGGATATCTATAGGCTATTACTCATGGCTAGTAGTTATGATGGTTCAATGGCCATCGGTATGAGTTATGGTCATCAAGTGGTTATAATTGTTCAAGGGCCATGGTTATGGGTTATGGACACCTATTACTTGTAAAATGGATAGTTGTAGGCTATTTGTCATGGCTAGTAGTTATAATGGTTCAAGGGCCATCGCAATGAGTTATGGACATCTAGTGTTTATAATGGTTCAAGGGTATGGGCACCTATTACTTGTAAGATGGATATCTATAGGCTAGTGGTCATGACTAGTAGTGATAATGGTTCAAGAGCCATCGTTATGGTTATGGACACCTATTACTTGTAAAATGGATATCTATAGCCTATTGGTCATGGCTAGTAGTTATAATGGTTCAAAGGCCATCGGTAGGAGTTATGGATATCGAGTGGTTATAATGGTTCAAGGGCCACGGTTATGGTTATGGACACCTATTACTTGTAAAATGGATATCTATAGCCTATTGGTCATGGCTAGTAGTTATAATGGTTCAAGGGCTATTGGTGTGAGTTATGACATCTAGTGGTTATAGTGGTTCAAGGGCCATGGTTATGGGATATGGACACCTATTACTTGTAAAATGGATATCTATAGGCTATTGGTCATGGCTAGTAGTCATAATGGTTCAAAGGCCATCGGTAGGAGTTATGGACATGTAGTGGTTATAATGGTTCAAGGGCCATGGTTATGGGTTATGGACACCTATTACTCGTAAAATGGATATCTGTAGGCTATTGGTCATGGCTAGTAGTTATAATGGTTCAAGGGCCATCGGTAGGAGTTATGGTCATCTAGTGGTTATAATGCTTCAAGGGCCATGGTTATGGGTTATGGACACCTATTACTTGTAAAATGGATAGTTGTAGGCTATTTGTCATGGCTAGTAGTTATAATGGTTCAAGGGCCATCGCAATGAGTTATGGACATCTAGTGTTTATAATGGTTCAAGGGTATGGGCACCTATTACTTGTAAGATGGATATCTATAGGCTATTGGTCATGACTAGTAGTGATAATGGTTCAAGAGCCATCGTTATGGTTATGGACACCTATTACTTGTAAAATGGATATCTATAACCTATTGGTCATGGCTAGTAGTTATAATGGTTCAAAGGCCATCGGTAGGAGTTATGGACATCTAGTGGTTATAATGGTTCAAGGGCCATGGTTATGGTTATGGACACCTATTACTTGTAAAATGGATATCTATAGCCTATTGGTCATGGCTAGTAGTTATAATGGTTCAAGGGCTATTGGTGTGAGTTATGACATCTAGTGGTTATAGTGGTTCAAGGGCCATGGTTATGGGATATGGACACCTATTACTTGTAAAATGGATATCTATAGGCTATTGGTCATGGCTAGTAGTCATAATGGTTCAAAGGCCATCGGTAGGAGTCATGGACATGTAGTGGTTATAATGGTTCAAGGGCCATGGTTATGGGTTATGGACACCTATTACTCGTAAAATGGATATCTGTAGGCTATTGGTCATGGCTAGTAGTTATAATGGTTCAAGGGCCATCGGTAGAAGTTATGGTCATCTAGTGGTTATAATGCTTCAAGGGCCATGGTTATGGGTTATGGACACCTATTACTTGTAAAATGGATAGTTGTAGGCTATTTGTCATGGCTAGTAGTTATAATGGTTCAAGGGCCATCGCCATGAGTTATGGACATCTAGTGTTTATAATGGTTCAAGGGTATGGGCACCTATTACTTGTAAGATGGATATCTATAGGCTATTGGTCATGACTAGTAGTGATAATGGTTCAAGAGCCATCGTTATGGTTATGGACACCTATTACTTGTAAAATGGATATCTATAACCTATTGGTCATGGCTAGTAGTTATAATGGTTCAAAGGCCATCGGTAGGAGTTATGGACATCTAGTGGTTATAATGGTTCAAGGGCCATGGTTATGGTTATGGACACCTATTACTTGTAAAATGGATATCTATAGCCTATTGGTCATGGCTAGTAGTTATAATGGTTCAAAGGCCATCGGTAGGAGTTATGGACATCTAGTGGTTATAATGGTTTAAGGGCCATGGTTATGGGTTATGGACACCTATTACTTGTAAAATGGATATTTGTAGGCTATTGGTCATGGCTAGTAGTTATAATGGTTCAAGGGCCATCGGTAGGAGTTATGGACATCTAGTGGTTATAATGGTTTAAGGGCCATGGTTATGGGTTATGGACAACTATTACTTGTAAAATGGATATCTGTAGGCTATTTGTCATGGCTAGTAGTTATAATGGGTCAAGGGCCATCGCAATGAGTTATGGACATCTAGTGTTTATAATGGTTCAAGGGTATGGACACCTATTACTTGTAAGATGGATATCTATAGGCTATTGGTCATGATTAGTAGTGATAATGGTTCAAGAGCCATCGGTATGAGTTATGGACATCTAGTGCTTATAATGGTTCAAGGGCCATGGTTATGGGTTATGGACGCCTATTACATGTAAAATGGATATCTATAGGCTATTAGTCATGGCTAGTAGTTATGATGGTTCAATGGCCATCGGTATGAGTTATGGTCATCAAGTGGTTATAATGGTTCAAGGGCCATGGTTATGGGTTATGGACACCTATTACTTGTAAAATGGATATCTATATGCTATTGGTCATGGCTAGTAGTTATTATGGTTCAAGGGCTATTGGTGTGAGTTATGACATCTAGTGGTTATAGTGGTTCAAGGGCCATGGTTATGGGATATGGACACCTATTACTTGTAAAATGGATATCTATAGGCTATTGGTCATGGCTAGTAGTCATAATGGTTCAAAGGCCATCGGTAGGAGTTATGGACATGTAGTGGTTATAATGGTTCAAGGGCCATGGTTATGGGTTATGGACACCTATTACTCGTAAAATGGATATCTGTAGGCTATTGGTCATGGCTAGTAGTTATAATGGTTCAAGGGCCATCGGTAGGAGTTATGGTCATCTAGTGGTTATAATGCTTCAAGGGCCATGGTTATGGGTTATGGACACCTATTACTTGTAAAATGGATAGTTGTAGGCTATTTGTCATGGCTAGTAGTTATAATGGTTCAAGGGCCATCGCAATGAGTTATGGACATCTAGTGTTTATAATGGTTCAAGGGTATGGGCACCTATTACTTGTAAAATGGATATCTATAGCCTATTGGTCATGGCTAGTAGTTATAATGGTTCAAAGGCCATCGGTAGGAGTTATGGACATCTAGTGGTTATAATGGTTTAAGGGCCATGGTTATGGGTTATGGACACCTATTACTTGTAAAATGGATATCTGTAGGCTATTGGTCATGGCTAGTAGTTATAATGGTTCAAGGGCCATCGGTAGGAGTTATGGACATCTAGTGGTTATAATGGTTTAAGGGCCATGGTTATGGGTTATGGACAACTATTACTTGTAAAATGGATATCTGTAGGCTATTTGTCATGGCTAGTAGTTATAATGGGTCAAGGCCATCGCAATGAGTTATGGACATCTAGTGTTTATAATGGTTCAAGGGTATGGACACCTATTACTTGTAAGATGGATATCTATAGGCTATTGGTCATGATTAGTAGTGATAATGGTTCAAGAGCCATCGGTATGAGTTATGGACATCTGGTGCTTATAATGGTTCAAGGGCCATGGTTATGGGTTATGGACGCCTATTACATGTAAAATGGATATCTATAGGCTATTAGTCATGGCTAGTAGTTATGATGGTTCAATGGCCATCGGTATGAGTTATGGTCATCAAGTGGTTATAATGGTTCAAGGGCCATGGTTATGGTTATGGACACCTATTACTTGTAAAATGGATATCTATAGCCTATTGGTCATGGCTAGTAGTTATAATGGTTCAAGGGCTATTGGTGTGAGTTATGACATCTAGTGGTTATAGTGGTTCAAGGGCCATGGTTATGGGATATGGACACCTATTACTTGTAAAATGGATATCTATAGGCTATTGGTCATGGCTAGTAGTCATAATGGTTCAAAGGCCATCGGTAGGAGTTATGAACATGTAGTGGTTATAATGGTTCAAGGGCCATGGTTATGGGTTATGGACACCTATTACTCGTAAAATGGATATCTGTAGGCTATTGGTCATGGCTAGTAGTTATAATGGTTCAAGGGCCATCGGTAGGAGTTATGGTCATCTAGTGGTTATAATGCTTCAAGGGCCATGGTTATGGGTTATGGACACCTATTACTTGTAAAATGGATAGTTGTAGGCTATTTGTCATGGCTAGTAGTTATAATGGTTCAAGGGCCATCGCAATGAGTTATGGACATCTAGTGTTTATAATGGTTCAAGGGTATGGGCACCTATTACTTGTAAGATGGATATGTATAGGCTATTGGTCATGACTAGTAGTGATAATGGTTCAAGAGCCATCGTTATGGTTATGGACACCTATTACTTGTAAAATGGATATCTATAACCTATTGGTCATGGCTAGTAGTTATAATGGTTCAAAGGCCATCGGTAGGAGTTATGGACATCTAGTGGTTATAATGGTTCAAGGGCCATGGTTATGGTTATGGACACCTATTACTTGTAAAATGGATATCTATAGCCTATTGGTCATGGCTAGTAGTTATAATGGTTCAAGGGCTATTGGTGTGAGTTATGACATCTAGTGGTTATAGTGGTTCAAGGGCCATGGTTATGGGATATGGACACCTATTACTTGTAAAATGGATATCTATAGGCTATTGGTCATGGCTAGTAGTCATAATGGTTCAAAGGCCATCGGTAGGAGTTATGGACATGTAGTGGTTATAATGGTTCAAGGGCCATGGTTATGGGTTATGGACACCTATTACTCGTAAAATGGATATCTGTAGGCTATTGGTCATGGCTAGTAGTTATAATGGTTCAAGGGCCATCGGTAGGAGTTATGGTCATCTAGTGGTTATAATGCTTCAAGGGCCATGGTTATGGGTTATGGACACCTATTACTTGTAAAATGGATAGTTGTAGGCTATTTGTCATGGCTAGTAGTTATAATGGTTCAAGGGCCATCGCAATGAGTTATGGACATCTAGTGTTTATAATGGTTCAAGGGTATGGGCACCTATTACTTGTAAGATGGATATCTATTGGCTATTGGTCATGACTAGTAGTGATAATGGTTCAAGAGCCATCGTTATGGTTATGGACACCTATTACTTGTAAAATGGATATCTATAACCTATTGGTCATGGCTAGTAGTTATAATGGTTCAAAGGCCATCGGTAGGAGTTATGGACATCTAGTGGTTATAATGGTTCAAGGGCCATGGTTATGGTTATGGACACCTATTACTTGTAAAATGGATATCTATAGCCTATTGGTCATGGCTAGTAGTTATAATGGTTCAAAGGCCATCGGTAGGAGTTATGGACATCTAGTGGTTATAATGGTTTAAGGGCCATGGTTATGGGTTATGGACACCTATTACTTGTAAAATGGATATCTGTAGGCTATTGGTCATGGCTAGTAGTTATAATGGTTCAAGGGCCATCGGTAGGAGTTATGGACATCTAGTGGTTATAATGGTTTAAGGGCCATGGTTATGGGTTATGGACAACTATTACTTGTAAAATGGATATCTGTAGGCTATTTGTCATGGCTAGTAGTTATAATGGGTCAAGGGCCATCGCAATGAGTTATGGACATCTAGTGTTTATAATGGTTCAAGGGTATGGACACCTATTACTTGTAAGATGGATATCTATAGGCTATTGGTCATGATTAGTAGTGATAATGGTTCAAGAGCCATCGGTATGAGTTATGGACATCTAGTGCTTATAATGGTTCAAGGGCCATGGTTATGGGTTATGGACGCCTATTACATGTAAAATGGATATCTATAGGCTATTAGTCATGGCTAGTAGTTATGATGGTTCAATGGCCATCGGTATGAGTTATGGTCATCAAGTGGTTATAATGGTTCAAGGGCCATGGTTATGGGTTATGGACACCTATTACTTGTAAAATGGATATCTATATGCTATTGGTCATGGCTAGTAGTTATTATGGTTCAAGGGCTATTGGTGTGAGTTATGATATCTAGTGGTTATAGTGGTTCAAGGGCCATGGTTATGGGATATGGACACCTATTACTTGTAAAATGGATATCTATAGGCTATTGGTCATGGCTAGTAGTCATAATGGTTCAAAGGCCATCGGTAGGAGTTATGGACATGTAGTGGTTATAATGGTTCAAGGGCCATGTTATGGGTTATGGACACCTATTACTTGTAAAATGGATATCTGTAGGCTATTGGTCATGGCTAGTAGTTATAATGGTTCAAGGGCCATCGGTAGGAGTTATGGTCATCTAGTGGTTATAATGCTTCAAGGGCCATGGTTATGGCTTATGGACACCTATTACTTGTAAAATGGATATCTGTAGGCTATTGGTCATGGGTAGTAGTTATAATGGTTCAAGGGCCATCTCTATGAGTTATGGACATCTAGTGTCTATAATGGTTCAAGGGTATGGACACCTATTACTTGTAAGATGGATATCTATAGCTATTGGTCATGACTAGTAGTGATAATGGTTCAAGAGCCATCGGTATGAGTTATGGACATCTAGTGGTTATAATGGTTCAAGAGCCATGGTTATGGGTTATGGACCCCTATTACTTGTAAAATGGATATCTATAGGCTATTAGTCATGGCTAGTAGTTATGATGGTTCAAGGGCCATCGGTATGAGTTATGGTCATCTTGTGGTTATAATGGTTCAAGGGCCGTGGTTATGGGTTATGGACACCTATTACTTGTAAAATGGATATCTGTAGGCTATTGGTCAGGGGTAGTAGTTATAATGGTTCAAGGGCCATCGCTATGAGTTATGGACATCTAGTGTTTATAATGGTTCAAGGGTATGGACACCTATTACTTGTAAGATGAATATCTATAGGCTATTAGTCATGACTAGTAGTGATAATGGTTCAAGAGCCATCGGAATGAGTTATGGACATCTAGTGCTTATAATGGTTCAAGGGCCATGGTTATGGGTTATGGACGCCTATTACTTGTAAAATGGATATTTATAGGCTATTAGTCATGGCTAGTAGTTATGATGGTTCAAGGGCCATCGGTATGAGTTATGGTCATCAAGTGGTTATAATGGTTCAAGGGCCATGGTTATGGGTTATGGACACCTATTAATTGTAAAATGGATATCTATAGGCTATTGGTCATGGCTAGTAGTTATAATGGTTCAAGGGCCATTGGTGTGACTTATGACATCTAGTGGTTATAATGGTTCAAGGGCCATGGTTATGGGATATGGACACCTATTACTTGTAAAATGGATATCTATAGGCTATTGGTCATGGCTAGTAGTTATAATGGTTCAAGGGGCATCGGTATAAGTTATGGTCATCAAGTGGTTATAATGGTTCAAGGGCCACGGTTATGGTTATGGACACCTATTACTTGTAAAATGGATATCTATAGGCTATTGGTCATGGCTAGTAGTTATAATGGTTCAAAGGCCATCGGTAGGAGTTATGGACATCTAGTGGTTATAATGGGTCAAGGGCCATGGTTATGGGTTATGGACACCTATTACTTGTAAAATGGATATGTGTAGGCTATTGGTCATGGTTAGTAGTTATAATGGTTCAAGGGCCATCGGTAGGAGTTATGGTCATCTAATGGTTATAATGGTTTAAGGGCCATGGTTATGGGTTATGGACACCTATTACTTGTAAAATGGATATCTATAGGCTATTGGTCATGACTAGTAGTGATAATGGTTCAAGAGCCATCGGTATGAGTTATGGACATCTAGTGGTTATAATGGTTCAAGAGCCATGGTTATGGGTTATGGACCCCTATTACTTGTAAAATGGATATCTATAGGCTATTAGTCATGGCTAGTAGTTATGATGGTTCAAGGGCCATCGGTATGAGTTATGGTCATCTTGTGGTTATAATGGTTCAAGGGCCGTGGTTATGGGTTATGGACACCTATTACTTGTAAAATGGATATCTGTAGGCTATTGGTCAGGGGTAGTAGTTATAATGGTTCAAGGGCCATCGCTATGAGTTATGGACATCTAGTGTTTATAATGGTTCAAGGGTATGGACACCTATTACTTGTAAGATGAATATCTATAGGCTATTGGTCATGGCTAGTAGTTATAATGGTTCAAAGGCCATCGGTAGGAGTTATGGACATCTAGTGGTTATAATGGGTCAAGGGCCATGGTTATGGGTTATGGACACCTATTACTTGTAAAATGGATATTTGTAGGCTATTGGTCATGGTTAGTAGTTATAATGGTTCAAGGGCCATCGGTAGGAGTTATGGTCATCAAGTGGTTATAATGGTTCAAGGGCCATGGTTATGGGTTATGGACACCTATTAATTGTAAAATGGATATCTATAGGCTATTGGTCATGGCTAGTAGTTATAATGGTTCAAGGGCCATTGGTGTGACTTATGACATCTAGTGGTTATAATGGTTCAAGGGCCATGGTTATGGGATATGGACACCTATTACTTGTAAAATGGATATCTATAGGCTATTGGTCATGGCTAGTAGTTATAATGGTTCAAGGGGCATCGGTATAAGTTATGGTCATCAAGTGGTTATAATGGTTCAAGGGCCACGGTTATGGTTATGGACACCTATTACTTGTAAAATGGATATCTATAGGCTATTGGTCATGGCTAGTAGTTATAATGGTTCAAAGGCCATCGGTAGGAGTTATGGACATCTAGTGGTTATAATGGGTCAAGGGCCATGGTTATGGGTTATGGACACCTATTACTTGTAAAATGGATATTTGTAGGCTATTGGTCATGGTTAGTAGTTATAATGGTTCAAGGGCCATCGGTAGGAGTTATGGTCATCTAATGGTTATAATGGTTTAAGGGCCATGGTTATGGGTTATGGACACCTATTACTTGTAAAATGGATATATGTAGGCTATTTGTCATGGCTAGTAGTTATAATGGTTCAAGGGCCATCGCAATGAGTTATGGACATCTAGTGTTTATAATGGTTCAAGGGTATGGACACCTATTACTTGTAAGATGGATATCTATAGGCTATTGGTCATGACTAGTAGTGATAATGGTTCAAGAGCCATCGGTATGACTTATGGACATCTAGTGGTTATAATGGTTCAAGGGCCATGGTTATGGGTTATGGACCTCTTTTACTTGTAAAATGGATATCTATAAGCTATTAGTCATGGCTAGTAGTTATGATGGTTCAAGGGCCATCGGTATGAGTTATGGTCATCAAGTGGTTATAATGGTTCAAGGGCCATGGTTATGGGTGATGGACACCTATTACTTGTAAAATGGATATCTATAGGCTATTGGTCATGGCTAGTAGTTATAATGGTTCAAGGGCTATTGGTGTGAGTTATGACATCTAGTGGTTCAAGGGCCACGGTTATGGGATATGGACACCTATTACCTGTAAAATGGATATCTATAGGCTATTGGTCATGGCTAGTAGTCATAATGGTTCAAAGGCCATCGGTAGGAGTTATGGACATGTAGTGGTTATAATGGTTCAAGGGCCATGGTTATGGGTTATGGACACCTATTACTTGTAAAATGGATATCTGTAGTCTATTGGTCATGCCTAGTAGTTATAATGGTTCAAGGGCCATCGGTAGGAGTTATGGTCATCTAGTGGTTATGATACGAGCATGGATAGGGATAAAAGCTGCTTTGATCACAACGGGTCATGGGTTGTATTTGGCGACTTAGTCTTTGACTACTTAGCCTTAATAAGTCACACAACAACGATTTACTTGAATAATTTCAGCACTTCTTATGTGAATGTTACGGATTTAAGACCCGCATTTGATAAAAATGTTGAATTGACATTGTCTACGTGGAAGGGTGATGTGGCTGCTGATGTGGCAAGGGTTATGTGTTTGCTTACATGGAATGTTGGTGGAACAACCTAGAAGGTGCAAGAATAAATGTTTGGAAGCCATGGAATGGAGTTTAATAGTTCTTTTAATTATGTTTATTAATAAGGTGGATGTAACTCCTATAATAATTAGGCTTTTGTGGCTTTTCATTTGTTTTCTTGGGGCTATATATTGGCTGCCATTTTGTGTATGAAGAAAATCATAAATTTTAGTAAAAGAAAAGAACTTTCCTGTTCAAATCGAGTTGTTGCTGCAATTCAGAATTTGTCATTGTTAGGACGTGATCCTGATCTTGATACGAACTCAAATCAATAGGTCTTGGTTTGTTTTCACCGGTATTCAATCCAATAGGTCTTGGGTTGGTGCTACTCTATCTTAATTTCGTTGTTTCCTCGTTTCCATTCTGTTCTTGTTCTTTCCATATACAAAAACCCCAAAAACAGCCCAAAATTGTGTGTTTGTTGTCCAAATTCGTGCAATTAAGTCTTAATCATTTTATTCCGCTGCAATCGAAAATACGAGTGCTCCATATTCGTATCATAAGTGGTATCAGAGCAAGTTCTGATTGGGAACTTGTTGTCCAAGAATCATGCTACGCAAATTGCTAATTGAAGAAGACGAAGAGGATGTGTTCATCTACAATGCTGAATTCTATTATGATCCAAAAAAGGGTATTGACAATATGTCACTTCCCAATTCTGATTCGGAAGATGTAGATGAAGATTCTTGTCCAATCTATGAGACCGATGGGGAAGAAGAATTCATTGATGGAATCTATAATTCTGGTCCCATCTATGATACTGATGGGGAAGAGGAATTTAGTGAAGAAATTGAAGATGAAGTTGCTGAAAAAGAAAGTCTCGTTAGTGAAGAAATTAATTTTGTGGTTGGAGACCAAATTATTGAAGTAATGGATGAAAGAAGAAGTTTTGTTGATGAAGATGCCATTGGTGAAGAGATAGATTCTGTTGGTAAGGAAGAATTTATTGAAGAAGTGGTTTTTGTTGATCAACAAAATTTGTTCCAAGAGCTTACAACATTAAAAACCAATGACTACAAGTACCACAAAATTTCAGGTTCTATAATTTTTTATAAATATGATTTATTTTCTAAAGTTCTTAGAAAAATCAGAATTGAAGGCTTTATTGATCAAGAAGGTTTATTCATTTTTCATCTTCATGTTCGTTTCAAAGTGTGGGAAATTTATACACTTTGGAGACCAAGGAATGACTACTTGTTGCCAATTAAGAGCCATCACAAATCTGTTACTAACGTGATAAGGAAGTGTGCTGGTTGATTGAATCTCATTGATTCTGATTTTATTGGTTACAATGTCATTTGTTTTGATCTTTCTCACTTTGATCTTGTTGCTTATTATCTTACAAAAGGAGTTTCTGGTGTTGTTTTGTTTGTGGCTCAAAAACACCAAGAAAGATTGTTCTTGGATGATGGCAAATTTCTTACCCTCCAAAAGATTTACTAGAAGGGCTGAATTCAGCAATTTGTTTGAAGATGACATGTGTATGTGTGGGAGTTGTCAAAGGGTTGTTTGAGACAAGTAAAGAGTGTGTGTTGGCTGCTCCTAAGTTAGTAATACTTGATCCTATATTTTTTTTTTGAAAATCAAGCATTCTACTAATGGAGAAATTCAATTTTGCAAAGTTACATCTCATATAAAAACTTATGACCATTGTTTGTATTATCCACAAACATTGGATGACAAAATGGGAGGTGTGCTAGCATTTTTGTGGTATTGTTCCAAGGAGGGGCTGATGTTAATTAGTCATGCACAAAGATTTGCAATTGAAGGAATTCGGGTACATAAGGTCATGGGGTGTATCAATTATCACCAATTCTTAAAAAGGGCTGTTATGACTTGTTTAAAATTGCGTGGGGCTATTGTGGAAGATTATCAAATTGCTTTTGGGTATAAAGAAGATCGATTTGAGGAAAAGGGGTGGTCTCTCATCCTGAAGTTGGAAGATTGGACTTTATGGATTGTTTTTGAAGAACGGATTATTTGTCAAGATGTTATTCATGTCATGACAAGTTCTTTGCTGATTTTCTTGAACCATACTAACGAGTTGCATGTAGGGTTGTGGAAACTTGAATTTCCTCTTACAATCCCCAAGACTTACGATGATGATCCAGATTTGCATCGTGACGATTACATGACTAATCTCAATCATGGTTTATTTGATGTGGGGGAGCATGACAAATGGGGTTTTGGGGCTAGAAACTCTTGTGAGATGTCCACAATAGTGAAATTATTGGTTTATACTACAATGACTGCAAAGAATCTTGAGTCCAATGACACAAGGGATATTATTTTTAAACAAGTGACATGCTGGAAGAATGAAAAGGTGAAACGTGACACTTGTATTGAGGTTGGATATGATTTTGAAGGGAGAGACGTGATCATCATACTTGCTGGCTGCAAACACCAACGTAGAGATTTCAAGGTTGCTTGGAATTTATTCTCAACAAAAGAAATGGTGGTTGCAAGTGTAAACATGGGCAATAATTCATCACATGTGGTTGAAGATGACCTTGCTGAATTGAGGACAATTCTTTTTCAAGGGGGAGGGGATGATACATGTACGGATAAGGTCCAAGGAAGGTTTTGGATGAATGGTTCATGGGATGTGTGTGTAGTCTTGTTTTGGACATTATTAGCCATAATAGGCTACACAACAAAGGATTACTTGAACGTTTTCACAACACTTATTATTTGTTACAAGTCATATGCAAGGTTGACACACATTACATGTTGACGTATGGTTGTATGATGCATGATTGCATGGTGGGAAGGTACATGGGCAGATTTGGGTGCAAGATGACATGGAAAGATTACATGGCAATTGATGTGGCAAAAATGATAACGAAGGTGACGTGTCTTGATGATAAGGCAGATGTGGGTTAAATATTGTGAGTTTGATGACATGGGGGCTGAATTAATGATGCATGGATCCTACTTAGTGCAAGAAACGTTTTTAGTGCTTTGAATAAGCCATTTTATGGCATTGAGTTTCCTTTTATTGCTGTTTTATGAGAAGCCTTTGAGCTTTTGTAACTGATTTCGTTTTTAAGGCTTTATATAGTCATTTCCTTGCATGTAATGAGATAATGACGAATTTTTATCAATATTGAAGAACTTTGTTCATCATTTGTGAGTTGTTGCTGCAATTCAAAACCTATCTTAGTTAGGAGGCTTTCCTGATTTTGATTTGATCTCAAGCCAACAGGTCTTGGTTTGTTATCACCGATTATCAAGTTATAGGTCTAGCTTGATTTTAACACTATCCTTTGTTTTTTTCGTTTTGCACTCTTTTAAATACCCAAAAACAGCCCTATTTCTGCCCCAAGTTGTGTATTTGCTATCCAAACTCGTTCAGTTCACTCTTAATTATTTTGTTCCGCTGCAACCAGAAATACGAGTGCTCCATATTCGTATCATAAGTGGTATCAGAGCTGAGTTCATCTACAATACTGAGTTCTGATTGGGAACTTGTTGTCCAAGAGTCATGTTACGCAAATTGCTAATTGAAGAAGAAGAGGATGTATTCATCTACAATGCTGAGTTCTATTATGATCCAGAAAAGGGTATTGACAATATGTTACTTTCCAATTCTGATTCAGAAGATGAAGATGAAGATTCTTGTCCCATCTATCACACCGATGGGGAAGAAGAATTCATTGATGGAATTTATTATTCTGGTCCCATCTACGACACTGATAGGGAAGACGAATATAGTGAAAAATTAATTTCGTGGTTGGAAACGAAATTGTTGAAGCAATGGCTGAAAGAAAAAGTTTCATTGGTGAAGAGATAAATTCTGTTGGTGATGACAAAAGTATTGAAGAAGAGTTGTTTGTTGAAAAACAAAAATGGTCCCAAGATATCACGATTTCAAGAACCAATGATTTTCAGTGCCACAAAATTTCAGGTTCTATTTTCTTTTATGAACATGATTTCTTTTCTAAAGTTCTTAGAAAAATCAGAATTGAAGGCTTTATTGATCAAGAAGGTTTATTCATTTTTCATCTTCATGTTCGTTTCAAAGTGTGGGAAATTTGTACACTTTGGAGACCAAGGGATGATTGCTTGCTGCAGATTGAGAACCATCACAAATCTGTTACTAACATGATGAGGAACTATGGTGGTGTATTGTATCTTAATGGTTATAATCTCATTTGTTATGATCTTGTTGATTATGATCAAACTGATTATAATCTCGTTACTCATGATGGTACAAGTGAAGTTTCTTGTGTTTGTTTGTTTGGGACTCAAAAAGACCAAGAAAGATTGTTATTGGATGATGGCAGAATTTCTTACCCTCCAAAAGATTTATTAGAAGTGCTGAATTCAGCAAGTTGTTTGAAGATGACATGTGTATGTGTGGGAGATATCCAAGGGTTTTTTGATAAAAATAAAGAACGTGTGGTTGCTGCTCCTAGGCTGGTTTTACATATTCTCTTTCAACCGTTAAAAAATCAGTATGCTTTTGGTGGTGGAAATCAAGAAGGATCTTGGAAGCTTTACATTGGTCCTATAACCCCTATGATCTATGATGGTGATCCATATTTGCACATTGGTGATTATATAACTAATCTCTATTACTATTTGGTTAATGTGGGTAAAATTGATGCTTTTGGCATGCTTGAATCTGATCCTAAGAAGGGATATGTGATCTTTCTACTTGCTGGTCACACCCACCAAATTAGAGATTTCAAGGTTGCTTGGAATTTGTTTTCAGCAAAAGAAAAGATGGTTGCACTTGTGAACATGGGAAATTTCTCATCATTTTTAATTAGTGTTGAACGGTCTGAATTGAGGGCAATTCCTTTCGAAGAGGGAGGGAATGATACGAGCATGGATAGGGATAAAAGCTGCTTTGATCACAATGGGTCATGGGTTGTATTTGGCGACTTAGTCTTTGACTACTTAGCCTTAATAAGTCACACAACAACGATTTACTTGAATAATTTCAGCACTTCTTATGTGAATGTTACGGATTTAAGACCCGGATTTGATAAAAATGTTGAATTGACATTGTCTACGTGGAAGGGTGATGTGGCTGCTGATGTGGCAAGGGTTATGTGTTTGCTTACATGGAATGTTGGTGGAACAACCTAGAAGGTGCAAAAATAAACGTTTGGAAGCTCATGGAATGCAGTTTAATAGTTCTTTTAATTAAGTCTTTAATAAGGTGGATGTAACTCCTATAATAATTAGGCTTTTGTGGCTTTTCATTTGTTTTCTTGGGGCTATATATTGGCTGCCATTTTGTGTATGAAGAAAATCATGAATTTTAGTAAAAGAAAAGAACTTTCTTGTTCAAATCGAGTTGTTGCTGCAATTCAGAATTTGTCATTGTTAGGACGTGATCCTGATCTTGATACGAACTCAAATCAATAGGTCTTGATTTGTTTTCACCGATATTCAATCCAATAGGTCTTGGGTTGGTGCTACTCTATATTAATTTCGTTGTTTCCTCATTTCCATTCTGTTCTTGTTCTTTCCATATACAAAAACCCGAAAAACAGCCCAAAATTGTGTGTTTGTTGTCCAAATTCATTCAATTAAGTCTTAATCATTTTATTCCGCTGCAATAAAAAATACGAGTGCTCCATATTCGTATCAGGTTATAATGGTTTAAGGGCCATGGTTATGGGTTATGGACACCTATTACTTGAAAATGGATATCTGTAGGCTATTTGTCATGGCTAGTAGTTATAATGGTTCAAGGCCATCGCAATAAGTTATGGACATCTAGTGTTTATAATGGTTCAAGGGTATGGACACCTATTACTTGAAAGATGGATATCTATAGGCTATTGGTCATGACTAGTAGTGATAATGGTTCAAGAGCCATCGGTATGAGTTATGGACATCTAGTGGTTATAATGGTTCAAGGGCCATGGTTATGGGTTATTTCACCCCTATTACTTGTAAAATGGATATCTATAGGCTATTAGTCATGGCTAGTAGTTATGATGGTTCAAGGGCCATCGGTATGAGTTATGGTCATCAAGTGGTTATAATGGTTCAAGGGCCATGGTTATGGGTTATGGACACCTATTACTTGTAAAATGGATATATATCTATAGGCTATTGGTTATGGCTAGTAGTTATAATGGTTCAAGGGCTATTGGTGTGAGTTATGACATCTAGTGGTTATAGTGGTTCCATGGCCATGGTTATGGGATATGGACACCTATTAATGGTGATTTTAGGTTAAAACAAGAACCAAAACGCAGCGGAAAAAGTTTAATCACCATGAACGGATCTAATAATGATAAATACAATTAAACTATAAATAAAATCAAAGAGTTAGGAAGAACAATTCATACCCTTGAAGCCTTTGAAATCAACAATCCGTCGGTGAAGATGAACGATTGAAACCAAGAATTCCAATGGGGAATTCCTCCAAAGCTAGTCCACACAACACTTGCTAGAACACCAAAAGAGGATGCTAGTCCTTGTGCTTGGAGAAGAAGAACAAAAGAACCCTAGAGGGTTTACAAGGGGGGCGGCCGAATCTACAAGGTGGTAGGGGATTATGGTTGCCCTAATCCCTTTTAAATGACTTCCTTAACAAGTTTGTCAATATTGCACTCTAGCCCCTTTCCTTTAGTTCTTCTTATAAGCACACTATTAGTTTCAATATTAACATTTAATATTAAACTATAATATATATATTAATGTAATTACACTAATTACACTAACTATGTATTGGTGTTTAGTGTTTAAGTGTGTGACCCTTTAGGCTCACATACAACTAGCCATATAACTATATGTTATACGCGTGAAGCATATTCCAACAGCTCCCACTTGCGCACGTGATAACATCAAGTAGTTATACAAGCAAAGGGTTAGAGTCTAGCAACCCGCCAATGCCCCTAGGAGTATATGAGGAGTTTCATAAAATCTTTGTTCAAAGTTTTTCAATCAGTTATCCTTTTGTTACTGATACTATGTTGAATTTTAGACAAGGGTCAATGTCAATCTAAAACTTGAACGATTCTGTTTCTCGATATATATAATGAAATAGATTACCAAAACCAATCAAGATTCATCTTGATTACCTTTTGGGTGTGGCCACACATACATCTATTCAAAATCATCGAGGGGCCCAATAGTATCTAATCCACATACGTGGAGGAACAAATTCTTTATTGACTGCACGTGTCTGTCATATGCTTAATCACAAACCCGATAATGGTTGTTATAGCAGCCTTATTCAGGTCAGCGTTTAACCACATCAAAGTTTACCCCTCTACATACACAAACCAACTTGCATCTCAAGTCAGAGGATAAGTGACAAAGCCTTTGTGAGATTCACTTGTGACATAAATCCAGGAAGTGATTTCTCATAGGTTGGGTCAGTCCAATCGTGCATCGTTATTAACGACATGTGTGTTTGATTTCATCACCCTTAGTCATACTAAGATAATGTCATCAATGCCCTCAGATTTGTCTTAATAATATTCCCATATTATTAATATGACAATGGACAATTTAGAATATAAAACATAGTAAATATTCATGGATATAAACATGCAAATATAGAACACAGTAGATATTCATATAAAAACGATCATATCAAATATATCAATTTATTCCAATAAAAACTGCTCAATGTTCCATTATTCAAATACTAAAATAGATTACATGAAACTACTAGCTTGTCGAAGTCCAATGTTCCATTCATATTCATGATGTTTGGAACAAGACATTGAGTTCGATAAAGTGTCAGCTAGTTAGTTATCTGTTTGAACTTTGAGTGTACGAATTTCACATATCTCGATAAATCATTCGAATGTAGTGAGCCTTCGTAAATAGGATCTAGCGTCATCACGACCTATTTCAAAACCAACATAAGTATAGCAAGTATACTTAGTTTCAGTTCAGTATATCCACCATGACCAAGAAACATATATCCAGTACTTTAAAATACTTCAATGTGTTCTTAACAGCAATCCAATGTCTCTCTCATGAATTCTGTTGTTATTTTCTAGTAAGGTCCCCTAAGGACGTTACATTTGGCCTAGTGCTCCTTACAGCGTACATGATGAATGTAATAGCCGATTCATAGGGGATTACATTCATCCGCTTCACCACATCAGGTGTGGAAGGTCCTTGACTTAAACCACTCAAGTTTACATTGTGTGGCATACGAGGACTTCCTCGTCTGGGAGTACCACTCTAAACCATTTAGAATTTTGTCAATGTAAGCACTTTGACTTAAACCAATTAACCGCTTTGATCTATCATTATAGATCTTTACTTCAAGTATGTATGTCGTGTCCCTACAATCCATCATGTCGAACCATTTTCCAAGCCAGGATTTTCATCTTGTAGCATGGTATATTGTTTCACATGAGTGACATGTCATCAACATGTATGACTTGAGAAACGACTACGCTCCCCCTAGCTTTCATATATACACATACTCAGTTTGGGTTTTAGGTGAAACAAACGTTTTGATTTCATCATTAACCAAATTTCATAGTCATAGTACACTACTTTGGCTATAAGAATCCTAATGTCTTTAGTAGCAGGCGAGAAGGTTTCATCATTGTCAATCCAGTAGGATTGAGTGTAACCTTTTGCTACTATGAGAGATTTATAGGTGTGTATATTTTCATCCATGTCAACAGTCTTACTGTATTGAGAAAGATCAACTAAGTTCAAAACTTGATTGTCTCTCATGGATTTTATTTTTGCATTCATAGCTTCAAGTCATTTTTCGAATTCAAAATTCGATAATACAACTTGATAGTTAGGGGGTTTATAATGATCCTCGAAACTTGCTCCTCAGCATCGATATAAATCTATATTGTTCAGGTGCATGAGGTGTCCTTGCGGATCTATGAATGGGAACAACATCATCTTGTGGTCCAACATCTATATGTCCAGCCTCAGAATGATATTTGCTAGTGTTACCAGAAGGTTGTGTATCTTCACTTTGAATCTTGTCAAAGTCTATAGTGCTCCCACTTGCTTTGTGAAATGAGACTGTTCTCAAGAAACTCAGCATACTGAGTAACAACAATTTGTTTTCAGTTGGGAAGTAAAATAGTAATCGAAGATATACTTGATAGATATGGGCTCAAGTTTGTTCGGCATGTCTCGTTCCACGAGATCCTCACAACCCCAGATCCTCAAGTAAGACAAATTAGGGACTTTCCCATGCCATATCTCATATGGTGTCTTTTTAACCTTTTGGTCGGAACCATATCGAGTATTCGAGCAGCAGACTTCAGTGCATGCCCCTCAAAAGGATAGTGTAAGAGTAGTAGGACTCATCATAGACCGCACCATGTCATACAGGGTCCGATATCTCCTTCCAGACGCACCATTATCTTGTGGAGTGTATGAAAGAGTGAATTGTGAGACAATCTCACGATGTGTGGGATGATCCAGAAACTCTTGACTCATGTACTTTCATCCTCAATCAGGACTGAAAGCCTTTGTTGTCTTGCCGAGTTGATTTTCTACTTTTACTTTAGAAAGCTTTGAACGTTTCAAAGATTTCATGTTTATGTCTAATCAAGTAAACATAACCATAGCTACTGATATCATTAAAGCTTCCATGTTGGTGTTTAATCAAGTAAACATAACCACATCGAATGATATCATTAGTGAAAGTAGGTGGCACCTTCCCTAGTCTTAGTTCTAAAAGGGCCACATACATCAGTATGTATGAGTCCAAGTAGATTTTTAGCTCTTTCGCCAACATGGGAGAAAAGCTTTCTTGTTATCTTTCCATAATATACAAGAGAGGCATTTTAAATGATTCATAATCATTTGTAAAGAAGCCCGTCGAGTTTTAGTATCAAAATGCGTTTCTTGTTTATGTGGAAAAGATGACGATGCTCTAGGTAAGTAGAATCCAAACCAATTTGGATTCTTGAGTGCTACATTTGTATATAGAACTATTGTTTGAATTAGGATCATGCATATTAATTTCAAACATACTATTACAAAGAATAGTTATAAAGAATGTTATTTTTCATAAAACAAAATATCATAATCCATTATTCCACAAACGATAAAGCTAAACAATGCATAATTTACAATTGTTCAAAACAATAATTAATGCATTAGGAAGGATAAGATCACAGCTTCCATTCATTTAGCTTTCTACTTCACATTCAATCTTGCACATTTGTGTAAATGTGAGTTTCACAACTAGTGTCATACACTCAAGATTTATCACGAAAAGTATAGAGTTCTATAATGAAGATACCTAATGTGCTAACTAGAACACATTTGTCCTTCATCAACTCTGCCAAGTAGGCAGGACAATTCCTCCTTCAATGGCAAGTTTCATCGCAATGACGGCAAGAAATATCCTTTACAGGGTGCTCCTTTTTAGCAGGTGGGGGAATCGTAGGTTTGGAAAAGCAAACTAGCTTACCCTTACCTAAACTCTTGCCTTGTGCTTGCGGTTTACCTTCCCTGATTGCTAGAAAAGTATTGGGTAACCCTTGCTCAACCAGTTTTACCATAGCATGTTCAACGATTGTCTTCCCCATGCTATGTACTTTTAAAACACTTTTGAAACTGGTCATAGTCCTTGGATAGTGAGGTAAGAATCAAGCTCATTCCAAGAACCTGTGGTAAGGGGTAACCAAGACGTTCCATTTGATCAAGATAGCATTGCATATTCAAGATGTAAGTGCTAATTGATTGGCTGTCCTCCTGATTGCAAGCGTGGAATGCTTTAACTGTTTTGAACAGTTCAAGTTCTGCCTTTTGTTGAAATATCATTTTCAATTCGCTTATCATGTCATATGCTGTGAGTTCCTCGAAGTACTTTCGAATCTCGGGGTTCATGCTCACAAGCATAGGAGTAGCAACTTCTTGGTGTTCGTTAAACGTTTCGGTAAAGGCTTGACGAACAGCAGCAGAATCACTGACAGGAGGTGCCTCAGGTAAGGCCTCTTATAGGTGTATCAACTTTCTCATCTCTAAGGACAATCCTTAGAATTCGATATCAGTAGATAAAGTTGATATTAGTCAGTTTCAATTTTCAAGAACTGATTTTTGAGTGGAAATACTTAGGTTTTGATGTTGTTGTTATCTGTATAACAACCAAAGTTCAAAAAATAGTATTTTCAATAATAATTTCTTTTAATCAATTAACTACCCAATTAATTTTAATTAAAAGCTAAGATCCCATTGAGCTTCTGTCACCGCATCAGTTGATCTGCTAGAGATGATAGATCCAATAGGTAGGTGACGATCAACAATTGCATTACAAGTGCAACTCTTAGAGGTATGGGACTTCATGGCACCTAGTGAACAAGCATCTAGGGTCAAGTGGCATGTTTGTCATGGCTAGTAGTTATAATGGTTCAAGGGCCATCGCAATGAGTTATGGACATCTAGTGTTTATAATGGTTCAAGGGTATGGACACCTATTACTTGTAAGATGGATATCTATAGGCTATTGGTCATGACTAGTAGTGATAATGGTTCAAGAGTCATCGGTATGAGTTATGGACATCTAGTGGTTATAATGTTTCAAGGGTATGGACCCCTATTACTTGTAAAATGGATATCTATAGGCTATTAGTCATGACTAGTAGATATGATGGTTCAAGGGCCATCGGTATGAGTTATGGTCATCAAGTGGTCATAATGGTTCAAGGGCCATGGTTATGGGTTATGGACACCTATTACTTGTAAAATGGACATCTATCGGCTATTGGTCATGGCTATTAGTTATAAAGGTTCAAAGGCTGTCGGTGTGAGTTATGACATCTGGTGGTTATAGTGGTTCAAGGGCCATGGTTATGGGATATGGACACCTATTACTTGTAAAATGGATATCTATAGGCTATTGGTCATGGCTAGTAGTTATAATGGTTCAAGGGTCATCGGTATGAGTTATGGTCATCAAGTGGTTATAATGGTTCAAGGGCCATGGTTATGGTTATGGACACCTATTACTTGTAAAATGGATATCTATAGGCTATTGGTCATGGCTAGTAGTTATAATGGTTCAAAGGCCATCGGTAGGAGTTATGGACATCTAGTGGTTATAATGGTTCAAGGGCCATGGTTATGGGTTATGGACACCTATTACTTGTAAAATGGAGATCTGTAGGCTATTTGTCATGGCTAGTAGTTATAATGGTTCAAGGGCCATCACAATGAGTTATGGACATCTAGTGTTTATAATGGTTCAAGGGTATGGACACCTATTACCTGTAAGAAGATATCTATAGGCTATTGGTCCTGACTAGTAGTGATAATGGTTCAAGAGCCAACGGTATGAGTTATAGACATCTAGTGGTTATAATGTTTCAAGGGCCATGGTTATGGGTTATGGACGCCTATTACTTGTAAAATGGATATCTATAGGCTATTAGTCATGGCTAGTAGTTATGATGGTTCAAGGGCCATCGGTATGAGTTATGGTCATCAAGTGGTTATAATGGTTCAAGGGCCATGGTTATGGGTTATGGACACCTATAACTTGTAAAATGGATATATGTAGGCTATTGGTCATGGCTAGTAGTTATAATGGTTCAAGGGCTATTGGTGTGAGTTATGACATCTAGTGGTTATAGTGGTTCTAGGGCCATGGTTATGGGATATGGACACCTATTACTAGTAAAATGGATATATGTAGGCTATTGGTCATGGCAAGTAGTCATAATGGTTCAAAGGCCATCGGTAGGAGTTATGGACATGTAGTGGTTATAATGGTTCAAGGGCCATGGTTATGGGTTATGGACACCTATTACTTGTAAAATGGATATTTGTAGGCTATTGGTCATGGCTAGTACTTATAATGGTTCAAGGGCCATCGGTAGGAGTTATGGTCATCTAGTGGTTATAATACTTCAAGGGCCATGGTTATGGGTTATGGACACCTATTACTTGTAAAATGGATATCTGTAGGCTATTTGTCATGGCTAGTAATTATAATGGTTCAAGGGCCATCGCAATGAGTTATGGACATCTAGTTTTTATAATGGTTCAAGGGTATGGACACATATTACTTGTAAGATGGATATCTATAGGCTATTGGTCATGACTAGTAGTGATAATGGTTCAAGAGCCAACGGTATGAGTTATAGACATCTAGTGGTAATAATGTTTCAAGGGCCATGGTTATGGGTTATGGACGCCTATTACTTGTAAAATGGATATTTATAGGCTATTAGTCATGGCTAGTAGTTATGATGGTTCAAGGGCCATCGGTATGAGTTATGGTCATCAAGTGGTTATAATGGTTCAAGGGCCATGGTTATGGGTTATGGACACCTATTACTTGTAAAATAGATATCTATAGGCTATTGATCATGGCTAGTAGTTATAATGGTTCAAAGGCTATTGGTGTGAGTTATGACATCTGGTGGTTATAGTGGTTCAAGGGCCATGGTTATGGGATATGGACCCCTATTATTTGTAAAATGAATATCTATAGGCTATTTGTCATGGCTAGTAGTTAAAATTGTTCAAGGGTCATCGGTATGAGTTATGGTCATCAAGTCGTTATAATGGTTCAAGGGCCATGGTTATGGTTATGGACACCTATTACTTGTAAAATGGATATCTATAGGCTATTGGTCATGACTAGTAGTGATAATGGTTCAAGAGTCATCGGTATGAGTTATGGACATCTAGTGGTTATAATGTTTCAAAGGTATGGACCCCTATTACTTGCAAAATGGATATCTATAGGCTATTAGTCATGACTAGTAGTTATGATGGTTCAAGGGCCATCGGTATGAGTTATGGTCATCAAGTGGTCATAATGGTTCAAGGGCCATGGTTATGGGTTATGGACACCTATTACTTGTAGAATGGACATCTATCGGCTATTGGTCATGGCTAGTAGTTATAAAGGTTCAAAGGCTGTCGGTGTGAGTTATGACATCTGGTGGTTATAGTGGTTAAAGGGCCATGGTTATGGGATATGGACACCTATTACTTGTAAAATGGATATCTATAGGCTATTGGTCATGGCTAGTAGTTATAATGGTTCAAGGGTCATCGGTATGAGTTATGGTCATCAAGTGGTTATAATGGTTCAAGGGCCATGGTTATGGTTATGGACACCTATTACTTGTAAAATGGATATCTATAGGCTATTGGTCATGGCTAGTAGTTATAATGGTTCAAAGGCCGTCGGTAGGAGTTATGGACATCTAGTGGTTATAATGGTTCAAGGGCCATGGTTATGGGTTATGGACACCTATTACTTGTAAAATGGATATCTGTAGGCTATTTGTCATGGCTAGTAGTTATAATGGTTCAAGGGCCATCGCAATGAGTTATGGACATCTAGTGTTTATAATGGTTCAAGGGTATGGACACCTATTACCTGTAAGGCGATATCTATAGGCTATTGGTCCTGACTAGTAGTGATAATGGTTCATGAGCCAACGGTATGAGTTATAGACATCTAGTGGTTATAATGTTTCAAGGGCCATGGTTATGGGTTATGGACGCCTATTACTTGTAAAATGGATATCTATAGGCTATTAGTCATGGCTAGTAGTTATGATGGTTCAAGGGCCATCGGTATGAGTTATGGTCATCAAGTGGTTATAATGGTTCAAGGGCCATGGTTATGGGTTATGGACACCTAAAACTTGTAAAATGGATATCTGTAGGCTATTGGTCATGGCTAGTAGTTATAATGGTTCAAGGGCTATTGGTGTGAGTTATGACATCTAGTGGTTATAGTGGTTCAAGGGCCATGGTTATGGGATATGGACACCTATTACTAGTAAAATGGATATATGTAGGCTATTGGTCATGGCAAGTAGTCATAATGGTTCAAACGCCATCGGTAGGAGTTATGGACATGTAGTGGTTATAATGGTTCAAGGGCCATGGTTATGGGTTATGGACCCCTATTACTTGTAAAATGGATATATGTAGGCTATTGGTCATGGCTAGTACTTATAATGGTTCAAGGGCCATCGGTAGGAGTTATGGTCATCTAGTGGTTATAATGCTTCAAGGGCCATGGTTATGGGTTATGGACACCTATTACTTGTAAAATGGATATCTGTAGGCTATTTGTCATGGCTAGTAGTTATAATGGTTCAAGGGCCATCGCAATGAGTTATGGACATCTAGTGTTTATAATGGTTCAAGGGTATGGACACCTATTACTTGTAAGATGGATACCTATAGGCTATTGGTCATGACTAGTAGTGATAATGGTTCAAGAGCCAACGGTATGAGTTATAGACATCTAGTGGTTATAATGTTTCAAGGGTCATGGTTATGGGTTATGGACGCCTATTACTTGTAAAATGGATATCTATAGGCTATTAGTCATGGCTAGTAGTTATGATGGTTCAAGGGCCATCGGTATGAGTTATGGTCATCAAGTGGTTATAATGGTTCAAGGGCCATGGTTATGGGTTATGGACACCTACTACTTGTAAAATGGATATCTATAGGCTATTGGTCATGGCTAGTAGTTATAATGGTTCAAAGGCTATTGGTATGAGTTATGACATCTGGTGGTTATAGTGGTTCAAGGGCCATGGTTATGGGATATGGACCCCTATTATTTGTAAAATGAATATCTATAGGCTATTTGTCATGGCTAGTAGTTATAATTGTTCAAGGGTCATCGGTATGAGTTATGGTCATCAAGTCGTTATAATGGTTCAAGGGCCATGGTTATGGTTATGGACACCTATTACTTGTAAAATGGATATCTATAGGCTATTGGTCATGACTAGTAGTGATAATGGTTCAAGAGTCATCGGTATGAGTTATGGACATCTAGTGGTTATAATGTTTCAAGGGTATGGACCCCTATTACTTGTAAAATGGATATCTATAGGCTATTAGTCATGACTAGTAGTTATGATGGTTCAAGGGCCATCGGTATGAGTTATGGTCATCAAGTGGTCATAATGGTTCAAGGGCCATGGTTATGGGTTATGGACACCTATTACATGCAAAATGGACATCTATCGGCTATTGGTCATGGCTAGTAGTTATAAAGGTTCAAAGGCTGTCGGTGTGAGTTATGACATCTGGTGGTTATAGTGGTTCAAGGGCCATGGTTATGGGATATGGACACCTATTACTTGCAAAATGGATATCTATAGGCTATTGGTCATGGCTAGTAGTTATAATGGTTCAAGGGTCATCGGTATGAGTTATGGTCATCAAGTGGTTATAATGGTTCAAGGGCCATGGTTATGGTTATGGACACCTATTACTTGTAAAATGGATATCTATAGGCTATTGGTCTTGGCTAGTAGTTATAATGGTTCAAAGGCCATCGGTAGGAGTTATGGACATCTAGTGGTTTTAATGGTTCAAGGGCCATGGTTATGGGTTATGGACACCTATTACTTGTAAAATGGATATCTGTAGGCTATTTGTCATGGCTAGTAGTTATAATGGTTCAAGGGCCATCGCAATGAGTTATGGACATCTAGTGTTTATAATGGTTCAAGGGTATGGACACCTATTACTTGTAAGATGGATATCTATAGGCTATTGGTCATGACTAGTAGTGATAATGGTTCAAGAGCCAACGGTATGAGTTATAGACATCTAGTGGTTATAATGTTTCAAGGGTCATGGTTATGGGTTATGGACGCCTATTACTTGTAAAATGTATATCTATAGGCTATTAGTCATGGCTAGTAGTTATGATGGTTCAAGGGCCATCGGTATGAGTTATGGTCATCAAGTGGTTATAATGGTTCAAGGGCCATGGTTATGGGTTATGGACACCTATTACTTGTAAAATGGATATCTATAGGCTATTGGTCATGGCTAGTAGTTATAATGGTTCAAAGGCTATTGGTGTGAGTTATGACATCTGGTGGTTATAGTGGTTCAAGGGCCATGGTTATGGGATATGGACCCCTATTATTTGTAAAATGAATATCTATAGGCTATTTGTCATGGCTAGTAGTTATAATTGTTCAAGGGTCATCGGTATGAGTTATGGTCATCAAGTCGTTATAATGGTTCAAGGGCCATGGTTATGGTTATGGACACCTATTACTTGTAAAATGGATATCTATAGGCTATTGGTCATGACTAGTAGTGATAATGGTTCAAGAGTCATCGGTATGAGTTCTGGACATCTAGTGGTTATAATGTTTCAAGGGTATGGACCCCTATTACTTGTAAAATGGATATCTATAGGCTATTAGTCATGACTAGTAGTTATGATGGTTCAAGGGCCATCGGTATGAGTTATGGTCATCAAGTGGTCATAATGGTTCAAGGGCCATGGTTATGGGTTATGGACACCTATTACATGTAAAATGGACATCTATCGGCTATTGGTCATGGCTAGTAGTTATAAAGGTTCAAAGGCTGTCGGTGTGAGTTATGACATCTGGTGGTTATAGTGGTTCAAGGGCCATGGTTATGGGATATGGACACCTATTACTTGTAAAATGGATATCTATAGGCTATTGGTCATGGCTAGAAGTTATAATGGTTCAAGGGTCATCGGTATGAGTTATGGTCATCAAGTGGTTATAATGGTTCAAGGGCCATGGTTATGGTTATGGACACCTATTACTTGTAAAATGGATATCTATAGGCTATTGGTCTTGGCTAGTAGTTATAATGCTTCAAAGGCCATCGGTAGGAGTTATGGACATCTAGTGGTTATAATGGTTCAAGGGCCATGGTTATGGGTTATGGACACCTATTACTTGTAAAATGGATATCTGTAGGCTATTTGTCATGGCTAGTAGTTATAATGGTTCAAGGGCCATCGCAATGAGTTATGGACATCTAGTGTTTATAATGGTTCAAGGGTATGGACACCTATTACCTGTAAGAAGATATCTATAGGCTATTGGTCCTGACTAGTAGTGATAATGGTTCAAGAGCCATCGGTATGAGTTATAGACATCTAGTGGTTATAATGTTTCAAGGGCCATGGTTATGGGTTATGGACGCCTATTACTTGTTAAATGGATATCTATAGGCTATTAGTCATGGCTAGTAGTTATGATGGTTCAAGGGCCATCAGTATGAGTTATGGTCATCAAGTGGTTATAATGGTTCAAGGGCCATGGTTATGGGTTATGGACACCTATAACTTGTAAAATGGATATCTGTAGGCTATTGGTCATGGCTAGTAGTTATAATGGTTCAAGGGCTATTGGTGTGAGTTATGACATCTAGTGGTTATAGTGGTTCAAGGGCCATGGTTATGGGATATGGACACCTATTACTTGTAAAATGGATATATGTAGGCTATTGGTCATGGCAAGTAGTCATAATGGTTCAAAGGCCATCGGTAGGAGTTATGGACATGTAGTGGTTATAATGGTTCAAGGGCCATGGTTATGGGTTATGGACACCTATTACTTGTAAAATGGATATCTGTAGGCTATTGGTCATGGCTAGTACTTATAATGGTTCAAGGGCCATCGGTAGGAGTTATGGTCATCTAGTGGTTATAATGCTTCAAGGGCCATGGTTATGGGTTATGGACACCTATTACTTGTAAAATGGATATCTGTAGGCTATTTGTCATGGCTAGTAGTTATAATGGTTCAAGGGCCATCGCAATGAGTTATGGACATCTAGTGTTTATAATGGTTCAAGGGTATGGACACCTATTACTTGTAAGATGGATATCTATAGGCTATTGGTCATGACTAGTAGTGATAATGGTTCAAGAGCCAACGGTATGAGTTATAGACATCTAGTGGTTATAATGTTTCAAGGGTCATGGTTATGGGTTATGGACGCCTATTACTTGTAAAATGGATATCTATAGGCTATTAGTCATGGCTAGTAGTTATGATGGTTCAAGAGCCATCGGTATGAGTTATGGTCATCAAGTGGTTATAATGGTTCAAGGGCCATGGTTATGGGTTATGGACACCTACTACTTGTAAAATGGATATCTATAGGCTATTGGTCATGGCTAGTAGTTATAATGGTTCAAAGGCTATTGGTGTGAGTTATGACATCTGGTGGTTATAGTGGTTCAAGGGCCATGGTTATGGGATATGGACCCCTATTATTTGTAAAATGAATATCTATAGGCTATTTGTCATGGCTAGTAGTTATAATTGTTCAAGGGTCATCGGTATGAGTTATGGTCATCAAGTCGTTATAATGGTTCAAGGGCCATGGTTATGGTTATGGACACCTATTACTTGTAAAATGGATATCTATAGGCTATTGGTCATGACTAGTAGTGATAATGGTTCAAGAGTCATCGGTATGAGTTATGGACATCTAGTGGTTATAATGTTTCAAGGGTATGGACCCCTATTACTTGTAAAATGGATATCTATAGGCTATTAGTCATGACTAGTAGTTATGATGGTTCAAGGGCCATCGGTATGAGTTATGGTCATCAAGTGGTCATAATGGTTCAAGGGCCATGGTTATGGGTTATGGACACCTATTACATGCAAAATGGACATCTATCGGCTATTGGTCATGGCTAGTAGTTATAAAGGTTCAAAGGCTGTCGGTGTGAGTTATGACATCTGGTGGTTATAGTGGTTCAAGGGCCATGGTTATGGGATATGGACACCTATTACTTGCAAAATGGATATCTATAGGCTATTGGTCATGGCTAGTAGTTATAATGGTTCAAGGGTCATCGGTATGAGTTATGGTCATCAAGTGGTTATAATGGTTCAAGGGCCATGGTTATGGTTATGGACACCTATTACTTGTAAAATGGATATCTATAGGCTATTGGTCTTGGCTAGTAGTTATAATGGTTCAAAGGCCATCGGTAGGAGTTATGGACATCTAGTGGTTATAATGGTTCAAGGGCCATGGTTATGGGTTATGGACACCTATTACTTGTAAAATGGATATCTGTAGGCTATTTGTCATGGCTAGTAGTTATAATGGTTCAAGGGCCATCGCAATGAGTTATGGACATCTAGTGTTTATAATGGTTCAAGGGTATGGACACCTATTACTTGTAAGATGGATATCTATAGGCTATTGGTCATGACTAGTAGTGATAATGGTTCAAGAGCCAACGGTATGAGTTATAGACATCTAGTGGTTATAATGTTTCAAGGGTCATGGTTATGGGTTATGGACGCCTATTACTTGTAAAATGTATATCTATAGGCTATTAGTCATGGCTAGTAGTTATGATGGTTCAAGGGCCATCGTTATGAGTTATGGTCATCAAGTGGTTATAATGGTTCAAGGGCCATGGTTATGGGTTATGGACACCTATTACTTGTAAAATGGATATCTATAGGCTATTGGTCATGGCTAGTAGTTATAATGGTTCAAAGGCTATTGGTGTGAGTTATGACATCTGGTGGTTATAGTGGTTCAAGGGCCATGGTTATGGGATATGGACCCCTATTATTTGTAAAATGAATATCTATAGGCTATTTGTCATGGCTAGTAGTTATAATTGTTCAAGGGTCATCGGTATGAGTTATGGTCATCAAGTCGTTATAATGGTTCAAGGGCCATGGTTATGGTTATGGACACCTATTACTTGTAAAATGGATATCTATAGGCTATTGGTCATGACTAGTAGTGATAATGGTTCAAGAGTCATCGGTATGAGTTCTGGACATCTAGTGGTTATAATGTTTCAAGGGTATGGACCCCTATTACTTGTAAAATGGATATCTATAGGCTATTAGTCATGACTAGTAGTTATGATGGTTCAAGGGCCATCGGTATGAGTTATGGTCATCAAGTGGTCATAATGGTTCAAGGGCCATGGTTATGGGTTATGGACACCTATTACATGTAAAATGGACATCTATCGGCTATTGGTCATGGCTAGTAGTTATAAAGGTTCAAAGGCTGTCGGTGTGAGTTATGACATCTGGTGGTTATAGTGGTTCAAGGGCCATGGTTATGGGATATGGACACCTATTACTTGTAAAATGGATATCTATAGGCTATTGGTCATGGCTAGAAGTTATAATGGTTCAAGGGTCATCGGTATGAGTTATGGTCATCAAGTGGTTATAATGGTTCAAGGGCCATGGTTATGGTTATGGACACCTATTACTTGTAAAATGGATATCTATAGGCTATTGGTCTTGGCTAGTAGTTATAATGCTTCAAAGGCCATCGGTAGGAGTTATGGACATCTAGTGGTTATAATGGTTCAAGGGCCATGGTTATGGGTTATGGACACCTATTACTTGTAAAATGGATATCTGTAGGCTATTTGTCATGGCTAGTAGTTATAATGGTTCAAGGGCCATCGCAATGAGTTATGGACATCTAGTGTTTATAATGGTTCAAGGGTATGGACACCTATTACCTGTAAGAAGATATCTATAGGCTATTGGTCCTGACTAGTAGTGATAATGGTTCAAGAGCCATCGGTATGAGTTATAGACATCTAGTGGTTATAATGTTTCAAGGGCCATGGTTATGGGTTATGGACGCCTATTACTTGTTAAATGGATATCTATAGGCTATTAGTCATGGCTAGTAGTTATGATGGTTCAAGGGCCATCGGTATGAGTTATGGTCATCAAGTGGTTATAATGGTTCAAGGGCCATGGTTATGGGTTATGGACACCTATAACTTGTAAAATGGATATCTGTAGGCTATTGGTCATGGCTAGTAGTTATAATGGTTCAAGGGCTATTGGTGTGAGTTATGACATCTAGTGGTTATAGTGGTTCAAGGGCCATGGTTATGGGATATGGACACCTATTACTTGTAAAATGGATATATGTAGGCTATTGGTCATGGCAAGTAGTCATAATGGTTCAAAGGCCATCGGTAGGAGTTATGGACATGTAGTGGTTATAATGGTTCAAGGGCCATGGTTATGGGTTATGGACACCTATTACTTGTAAAATGGATATCTGTAGGCTATTGGTCATGGCTAGTACTTATAATGGTTCAAGGGCCATCGGTAGGAGTTATGGTCATCTAGTGGTTATAATGCTTCAAGGGCCATGGTTATGGGTTATGGACACCTATTACTTGTAAAATGGATATCTGTAGGCTATTTGTCATGGCTAGTAGTTATAATGGTTCAAGGGCCATCGCAATGAGTTATGGACATCTAGTGTTTATAATGGTTCAAGGGTATGGACACCTATTACTTGTAAGATGGATATCTATAGGCTATTGGTCATGACTAGTAGTGATAATGGTTCAAGAGCCAACGGTATGAGTTATAGACATCTAGTGGTTATAATGTTTCAAGGGTCATGGTTATGGGTTATGGACGCCTATTACTTGTAAAATGGATATCTATAGGCTATTAGTCATGGCTAGTAGTTATGATGGTTCAAGAGCCATCGGTATGAGTTATGGTCATCAAGTGGTTATAATGGTTCAAGGGCCATGGTTATGGGTTATGGACACCTATTACTTGTAAAATGGATATCTATAGGCTATTGGTCATGGCTAGTAGTTGTAATGGTTCAAAGGCTATTGGTGTGAGTTATGACATCTGGTGGTTATAGTGGTTCAAGGGCCATGGTTATGGGATATGGACCCCTATTATTTGTAAAATGAATATCTATAGGCAATTTGTCATGGCTAGTAGTTATAATTGTTCAAGGGTCATCGGTATGAGTTATGGTCATCAAGTCGTTATAATGGTTCAAGGGCCATGGTTATGGTTATGGACACCTATTACTTGTAAAATGGATATCTATAGGCTATTGGTCATGACTAGTAGTGATAATGGTTCAAGAGTCATCGGTATGAGTTATGGACATCTAGTGGTTATAATGTTTCAAGGGTATGGACCCCTATTACTTGTAAAATGGATATCTATAGGCTATTAGTCATGACTAGTAGTTATGATGGTTCAAGGGCCATCGGTATGAGTTATGGTCATCAAGTGGTCATAATGGTTCAAGGGCCATGGTTATGGGTTATGGACACCTATTACATGTAAAATGGACATCTATCGGCTATTGGTCATGGCTAGTAGTTATAAAGGTTCAAAGGCTGTCGGTGTGAGTTATGACATCTGGTGGTTATAGTGGTTCAAGGGCCATGGTTATGGGATATGGACACCTATTACTTGTAAAATGGATATCTATAGGCTATTGGTCATGGCTAGTAGTTATAATGGTTCAAGGGTCATCGGTATGAGTTATGGTCATCAAGTGGTTATAATGGTTCAAGGGCCATGGTTATGGTTATGGACACCTATTACTTGTAAAATGGATATCTATAGGCTATTGGTCTTGGCTAGTAGTTATAATGGTTCAAAGGCCATCGGTAGGAGTTATGGACATCTAGTGGTTATAATGGTTCAAGGGCCATGGTTATGGGTTATGGACACCTATTACTTGTAAAATGGATATCTGTAGGCTATTTGTCATGGCTAGTAGTTATAATGGTTCAAGGGCCATCGCAATGAGTTATGGACATCTAGTGTTTATAATGGTTCAAGGGTATGGACACCTATTACCTGTAAGAAGATATCTATAGGCTATTGGTCCTGACTAGTAGTGATAATGGTTCAAGAGCCATCGGTATGAGTTATAGACATCTAGTGGTTATAATGTTTCAAGGGCCATGGTTATGGGTTATGGACGCCTATTACTTGTTAAATGGATATCTATAGGCTATTAGTCATGGCTAGTAGTTATGATGGTTCAAGGGCAATCGGTATGAGTTATGGTCATCAAGTGGTTATAATGGTTCAAGGGCCATGGTTATGGGTTATGGACACCTATAACTTGTAAAATGGATATCTGTAGGCTATTGGTCATGGCTAGTAGTTATAATGGTTCAAGGGCTATTGGTGTGAGTTATGACATCTAGTGGTTATAGTGGTTCAAGGGCCATGGTTATGGGATATGGACACCTATTACTTGTAAAATGGATATATGTAGGCTATTGGTCATGGCAAGTAGTCATAATGGTTCAAAGGCCATCGGTAGGAGTTATGGACATGTAGTGGTTATAATGGTTCAAGGGCCATGGTTATGGGTTATGGACACCTATTACTTGTAAAATGGATATCTGTAGGCTATTGGTCATGGCTAGTACTTATAATGGTTCAAGGGCCATCGGTAGGAGTTATGGTCATCTAGTGGTTATAATGCTTCAAGGGCCATGGTTATGGGTTATGGACACCTATTACTTGTAAAATGGATATCTGTAGGCTATTTGTCATGGCTAGTAGTTATAATGGTTCAAGGGCCATCGCAATGAGTTATGGACATCTAGTGTTTATAATGGTTCAAGGGTATGGACACCTATTACTTGTAAGATGGATATCTATAGGCTATTGGTCATGACTAGTAGTGATAATAGTTCAAGAGCCAACGGTATGAGTTATAGACATCTAGTGGTTATAATGTTTCAAGGGTCATGGTTATGGGTTATGGACGCCTATTACTTGTAAAATGGATATCTATAGGCTATTAGTCATGGCTAGTAGTTATGATGTTCAAGGGCCATCGGTATGAGTTATGGTCATCAAGTGGTTATAATGGTTCAAGGGCCATGGTTATGGGTTATGGACACCTATTACTTGAAAAATGGATATCTATAGGCTATAAGTCATGGCTAGTAGTTGTAATGGTTCAAAGGCTATTGGTGTGAGTTATGACATCTGGTGGTTATAGTGGTTCAAGGGCCATGCTTATGGGATATGGACTCCTATTATTTGTAAAATGAATATCTATAGGCTATTTGTCATGGCTAGTAGTTATAATTGTTCAAGGGTCATCGGTATGAGTTATGGTCATCAAGTCGTTATAATGGTTCAAGGGCCATGGTTATGGTTATGGACACCTATTACTTGTAAAATGGATATCTATAGGCTATTGGTCATGACTAGTAGTGATAATGGTTCAAGAGTCATCGGTATGAGTTATGGACATCTAGTGGTTATAATGTTTCAAGGGTATGGACCCTTATTACTTGTAAAATGGATATCTATAGGCTATTAGTCATGACTAGTAGTTATGATGGTTCAAGGGCCATCGGTATGAGTTATGGTCATCAAGTGGTCATAATGGTTCAAGGGCCATGGTTATGGGTTATGGACACCTATTACATGTAAAATGGACATCTATCGGCTATTGGTCATGGCTAGTAGTTATAAAGGTTCAAAGGCTGTCGGTGTGAGTTATGACATCTGGTGGTTATAGTGGTTCAAGGGCCATGGTTATGGGATATGGACACCTATTACTTGTAAAATGGATATCTATAGGCTATTGGTCATGGCTAGTAGTTATAATGGTTCAAGGGTCATCGGTATGAGTTATGGTCATCAAGTGGTTATAATGGTTCAAGGGCCATGGTTATGGTTATGGACACCTATTACTTGTAAAATGGATATCTATAGGCTATTGGTCTTGGCTAGTAGTTATAATGGTTCAAAGGCCATCGGTAGGAGTTATGGACATCTAGTGGTTATAATGGTTCAAGGGCCATGGTTATGGGTTATGGACACCTATTACTTGTAAAATGGATATATGTAGGCTATTTGTCATGGCTAGTAGTTATAATGGTTCAAGGGCCATCGCAATGAGTTATGGACATCTAGTGTTTATAATGGTTCAAGGGTATGGACACCTATTACCTGTAAGAAGATATCTATAGGCTATTGGTCCTGACTAGTAGTGATAATGGTTCAAGAGCCATCGGTATGAGTTATAGACATCTAGTGGTTATAATGTTTCAAGGGCCATGGTTATGGGTTATGGACGCCTATTACTTGTAAAATGGATATCTATAGGCTATTAGTCATGGCTAGTAGTTATGATGGTTCAAGGGCCATCGGTATGAGTTATGGTCATCAAGTGGTTATAATGGTTCAAGGGCCATGGTTATGGGTTATGGACACCTATAACTTGTAAAATGGATATCTGTAGGCTATTGGTCATGGCTAGTAGTTATAATGGTTCAAGGGCTATTGGTGTGAGTTATGACATCTAATGGTTATAGTGGTTCAAGGGCCATGGTTATGGGATATGGACACATATTACTTGTAAAATGGATATATGTAGGCTATTGGTCATGGCAAGTAGTCATAATGGTTCAAAGGCCATCGGTAGGAGTTATGGACATGTAGTGGTTATAATGGTTCAAGGGCCATGGTTATGGGTTATGGACACCTATTACTTGTAAAATGGATATCTGTAGGCTATTGGTCATGGCTAGTACTTATAATGGTTCAAGGGCCATCGGTAGGAGTTATGGTCATCTAGTGGTTATAATGCTTCAAGGGCCATGGTTATGGGTTATGGACACCTATTACTTGTAAAATGGATATCTGTAGGCTATTTGTCATGGCTAGTAGTTATAATGGTTCAAGGGCCATCGCAATGAGTTATGGACATCTAGTGTTTATAATGGTTCAAGGGTATGGACACCTATTACTTGTAAGATGGATATCTATAGGCTATTGGTCATGACTAGTAGTGATAATGGTTCAAGAGCCAACGGTATGAGTTATAGACATCTAGTGGTTATAATGTTTCAAGGGTCATGGTTATGGGTTATGGACGCCTATTACTTGTAAAATGGATATCTATAGGCTATTAGTCATGGCTAGTAGTTATGATGGTTCAAGGGCCATCGGTATGAGTTATGGTCATCAAGTGGTTATAATGGTTCAAGGGCCATGGTTATGGGTTATGGACACCTATTACTTGTAAAATGGATATCTATAGGCTATTGGTCATGGCTAGTAGTTATAATGGTTGAAAGGCTATTGGTGTGAGTTATGACATCTGGTGGTTATAGTGGTTCAAGGGCCATGGTTATGGGATATGGACCCCTATTATTTGTAAAATGAATATCTATAGGCTATTTGTCATGGCTAGTAGTTATAATTGTTCAAGGGTCATCGGTATGAGTTATGGTCATCAAGTCGTTATAATGGTTCAAGGGCCATGGTTATGGTTATGGACTCCTATTACTTGTAAAATGGATATCTATAGGCTATTGGTCATGACTAGTAGTGATAATGGTTCAAGAGTCATCGGTATGAGTTATGGACATCTAGTGGTTATAATGTTTCAAGGGTATGGACCCCTATTACTTGTAAAATGGATATCTATAGGCTATTAGTCATGACTAGTAGTTATGATGGTTCAAGGGCCATCGGTATGAGTTATGGTCATCAAGTGGTCATAATGGTTCAAGGGCCATGGTTATGGGTTATGGACACCTATTACATGTAAAATGGACATCTATCGGCTATTGGTCATGGCTAGTAGTTATAAAGGTTCAAGGGTCATCGGTATGAGTTATGGTCATCAAGTGGTTATAATGGTTCAAGGGCCATGGTTATGGTTATGGACACCTATTACTTGTAAAATGGATATCTATAGGCTATTGGTCTTGGCTAGTAGTTATAATGGTTCAAAGGCCATCGGTAGGAGTTATGGACATCTAGTGGTTATAATGGTTCAAGGGCCATGGTTATGGGTTATGGACACCTATTACTTGTAAAATGGATATATGTAGGCTATTTGTCATGGCTAGTAGTTATAATGGTTCAAGGGCCATCGCAATGAGTTATGGACATCTAGTGTTTATAATGGTTCAAGGGTATGGACACCTATTACCTGTAAGAAGATATCTATAGGCTATTGGTCCTGACTAGTAGTGATAATGGTTCAAGAGCCATCGGTATGAGTTATAGACATCTAGTGGTTATAATGTTTCAAGGGCCATGGTTATGGGTTATGGACGCCTATTACTTGTAAAATGGATATCTATAGGCTATTAGTCATGGCTAGTAGTTATGATGGTTCAAGGGTCATCGGTATGAGTTATGGTCATCAAGTGGTTATAATGGTTCAAGGGCCATGGTTATGGGTTATGGACACCTATAACTTGTAAAATGGATATCTGTAGGCTATTGGTCATGGCTAGTAGTTATAATGGTTCAAGGGCTATTGGTGTGAGTTATGACATCTAGTGGTTATAGTGGTTCAAGGGCCATGGTTATGGGATCTGGACACCTATTACTTGTAAAATGGATATATGTAGGCTATTGGTCATGGCAAGTAGTCATAATGGTTCAAAGGCCATCGGTAGGAGTTATGGACATGTAGTGGTTATAATGGTTCAAGGGCCATGGTTATGGGTTATGGACACCTATTACTTGTAAAATGGATATCTGTAGGCTATTGGTCATGGCTAGTACTTATAATGGTTCAAGGGCCATCGGTAGGAGTTATGGTCATCTAGTGGTTATAATGCTTCAAGGGCCATGGTTATGGGTTATGGACACCTATTACTTGTAAAATGGATATCTGTAGGCTATTTGTCATGGCTAGAAGTTATAATGGTTCAAGGGCCATCGCAATGAGTTATGGACATCTAGTGTTTATAATGGTTCAAGGGTATGGACACCTATTACTTGTAAGATGGATATCTATAGGCTATTGGTCATGACTAGTAGTGATAATGGTTCAAGAGCCAACGGTATGAGTTATAGACATCTAGTGGTTATAATGTTTCAAGGGTCATGGTTATGGGTTATGGACGCCTATTACTTGTAAAATGGATATCTATAGGCTATTAGTCATGGCTAGTAGTTATGATGGTTCAAGGGCCATCGGTATGAGTTATGGTCATCAAGTGGTTATAATGGTTCAAGGGCCATGGTTATGGGTTATGGACACCTATTACTTGTAAAATGGATATCTATAGGCTATTGGTCATGGCCAGTAGTTATAATGGTTCAAAGGCTATTGGTGTGAGTTATGACATCTGGTGGTTATAGTGGTTCAAGGGCCATGGTTATGGGATATGGATCCCTATTATTTGTAAAATGAATATCTATAGGCTATTTGTCATGGCTAGTAGTTATAATTGTTCAAGGGTCATCGGTATGAGTTATGGTCATCAAGTCGTTATAATGGTTCAAGGCCCATGGTTATGGTTATGGACACCTATTACTTGTAAAATGGATATCTGTAGGCTATTGGTCATGACTAGTAGTGATAATGGTTCAAGAGTCATCGGTATGAGTTATGGACATCTAGTGGTTATAATGTTTCAAGGGTATGGACCCCTATTACTTGTAAAATGGATATCTATAGGCTATTAGTCATGACTAGTAGTTATGATGGTTCAAGGGCCATCGGTATGAGTTATGGTCATCAATTGGTCATAATGGTTCAAGGGCCATGGTTATGGGTTATGGACACCTATTACATGTAAAATGGACATCTATCGGCTATTGGTCATGGCTAGTAGTTATAAAGGTTCAAAGGCTGTCGGTGTGAGTTATGACATCTGGTGGTTATAGTGGTTCAAGGGCCATGGTTATGGGATATGGACACCTATTACTTGTAAAATGGATATCTATAGGCTATTGGTCATGGCTAGTAGTTATAATGGTTCAAGGGTCATCGGTATGAGTTATGGTCATCAAGTGGTTATAATGGTTCATGGGCCATGGTTATGGTTATGGACACCTATTACTTGTAAAATGGATATCTATAGGCTATTGGTCTTGGCTAGTAGTTATAATGGTTCAAAGGCCATCGGTAGGAGTTATGGACATCTAGTGGTTATAATGGTTCAAGGGCCATGGTTATGGGTTATGGACACATATTACTTGTAAAATGGATATCTGTAGGCTATTTGTCATGGCTAGTAGTTATAATGGTTCAAGGGCCATCGCAATGAGTTATGGACATCTAGTGTTTATAATGGTTCAAGGGTATGGACACCTATTACCTGTAAGAAGATATCTATAGGCTATTGGTCCTGACTAGTAGTGATAATGGTTCAAGAGCCATCGGTATGAGTTATAGACATCTAGTGGTTATAATGTTTCAAGGGCCATGGTTATGGGTTATGGACGCCTATTACTTGTTAAATGGATATCTATAGGCTATTAGTCATGGCTAGTAGTTATGATGGTTCAAGGGCAATCGGTATGAGTTATGGTCATCAAGTGGTTATAATGGTTCAAGGGCCATGGTTATGGGTTATGGACACCTATAACTTGTAAAATGGATATCTGTAGGCTATTGGTCATGGCTAGTAGTTATAATGGTTCAAGGGCTATTGGTGTGAGTTATGACATCTAGTGGTTATAGTGGTTCAAGGGCCATGGTTATGGGATATGGACACCTATTACTTGTAAAATGGATATATGTAGGCTATTGGTCATGGCAAGTAGTCATAATGGTTCAAAGGCCATCGGTAGGAGTTATGGACATGTAGTGGTTATAATGGTTCAAGGGCCATGGTTATGGGTTATGGACACCTATTACTTTTAAAATGGATATCTGTAGGCTATTGGTCATGGCTAGTACTTATAATGGTTCAAGGGCCATCGGTAGGAGTTATGGTCATCTAGTGGTTATAATGCTTCAAGGGCCATGGTTATGGGTTATGGACACCTATTACTTGTAAAATGGATATCTGTAGGCTATTTGTCATGGCTAGTAGTTATAATGGTTCAAGGGCCATCGCAATGAGTTATGGACATCTAGTGTTTATAATGGTTCAAGGGTATGGACACCTATTACTTGTAAGATGGATATCTATAGGCTATTGGTCATGACTAGTAGTGATAATGGTTCAAGAGCCAACGGTATGAGTTATAGACATCTAGTGGTTATAATGTTTCAAGGGTCATGGTTATGGGTTATGGACGCCTATTACTTGTAAAATGGATATCTATAGGCTATTAGTCATGGCTAGTAGTTATGATGGTTCAAGGGCCATCGGTATGAGTTATGGTCATCAAGTGGTTATAATGGTTCAAGGGCCATGGTTATGGGTTATGGACACCTATTACTTGTAAAATGGATATCTATAGGCTATTGGTCATGGCTAGTAGTTATAATGGTTCAAAGGCTATTGGTGTGAGTTATGACATCTGGTGGTTATAGTGGTTCAAGGGCCATGGTTATGGGATATGGACCCCTATTATTTGTAAAATGAATATCTATAGGCTATTTGTCATGGCTAGTAGTTATAATTGTTCAAGGGTCATCGGTATGAGTTATGGTCATCAAGTCGTTATAATGGTTCAAGGGCCATGGTTATGGGTTATGGACACCTATTACTTGTAAAATGGATATCTATCGGCTATTGGTCATGGCTAGTAGTTATAAAAGTTCAAATGCTGTCGGTGTGAGTTATGACATCTGGTGGTTATAGTGGTTCAAGGGCCATGGTTATGGGATATGGACACCTATTACTTGTAAAATGGATATCTATAGGCTATTGGTCATGGCTAGTAGTTATAATGGTTCAAGGGTCATCGGTATGAGTTATGGTCATCAAGTGGTTATAATGGTTCAAGGGCCATGGTTATGGTTATGGACACCTATTACTTGTAAAATGGATATCTATAGGCTATTGGTCTTGGCTAGTAGTTATAATGGTTCAAAGGCCATCGGTAGGAGTTATGGACATCTAGTGGTTATAATGGTTCAAGGGCCATGGTTATGGGTTATGGACACCTATTACTTGTAAAATGGATATATGTAGGCTATTTGTCATGGCTAGTACTTATAATGGTTCAAGGGCCATCGCAATGAGTTATGGACATCTAGTGTTTATAATGGTTCAAGGGTATGGACACCTATTACCTGTAAGAAGATATCTATAGGCTATTGGTCCTGACTAGTAGTGATAATGGTTCAAGATCCATCGGTATGAGTTATAGACATCTAGTGGTTATAATGTTTCAAGGGCCATGGTTATGGGTTATGGACGCCTATTACTTGTAAAATGGATATCTATAGGCTATTAGTCATGGCTAGTAGTTATGATGGTTCAAGGGCCATCGGTATGAGTTATGGTCATCAAGTGGTTATAATGGTTCAAGGGCCATGGTTATGGGTTATGGACACCTATAACTTGTAAAATGGATATCTGTAGGCTATTGGTCATGGCTAGTAGTTATAATGGTTCAAGGGCTATTGGTGTGAGTTATGACATCTAATGGTTATAGTGGTTCAAGGGCCATGGTTATGGGATATGGACACATATTACTTGTAAAATGGATATATGTAGGCTATTGGTCATGGCAAGTAGTCATAATGGTTCAAAGGCCATCGGTAGGAGTTATGGACATGTAGTGGTTATAATGGTTCAAGGGCCATGGTTATGGGTTATGGACACCTATTACTTGTAAAATGGATATCTGTAGGCTATTGGTCATGGCTAGTACTTATAATGGTTCAAGGGCCATCGGTAGGAGTTATGGTCATCTAGTGGTTATAATGCTTCAAGGGCCATGGTTATGGGTTATGGACACCTATTACTTGTAAAATGGATATCTGTAGGCTATTTGTCATGGCTAGTAGTTATAATGGTTCAAGGGCCATCGCAATGAGTTATGGACATCTAGTGTTTATAATGGTTCAAGGGTATGGACACCTATTACTTGTAAGATGGATATCTATAGGCTATTGGTCATGACTAGTAGTGATAATGGTTCAAGAGCCAACGGTATGAGTTATAGACATCTAGTGGTTATAATGTTTCAAGGGTCATGGTTATGGGTTATGGACGCCTATTACTTGTAAAATGGATATCTATAGGCTATTAGTCATGGCTAGTAGTTATGATGGTTCAAGGGCCATCGGTATGAGTTATGGTCATCAAGTGGTTATAATGGTTCAAGGGCCATGGTTATGGGTTATGGACACCTATTACTTGTAAAATGGATATCTATAGGCTATTGGTCATGGCTAGTAGTTATAATGGTTCAAAGGCTATTGGTGTGAGTTATGACATCTGGTGGTTATAGTGGTTCAAGGGCCATGGTTATGGGATATGGACCCCTATTATTTGTAAAATGAATATCTATAGGCTATTTGTCATGGCTAGTAGTTATAATTGTTCAAGGGTCATCGGTATGAGTTATGGTCATCAAGTCGTTATAATGGTTCAAGGGCCATGGTTATGGTTATGGACTCCTATTACTTGTAAAATGGATATCTATAGGCTATTGGTCATGACTAGTAGTGATAATGGTTCAAGAGTCATCGGTATGAGTTATGGACATCTAGTGGTTATAATGTTTCAAGGGTATGGACCCCTATTACTTGTAAAATGGATATCTATAGGCTATTAGTCATGACTAGTAGTTATGATGGTTCAAGGGCCATCGGTATGAGTTATGGTCATCAAGTGGTCATAATGGTTCAAGGGCCATGGTTATGGGTTATGGACACCTATTACATGTAAAATGGACATCTATCGGCTATTGGTCATGGCTAGTAGTTATAAAGGTTCAAGGGTCATCGGTATGAGTTATGGTCATCAAGTGGTTATAATGGTTCAAGGGCCATGGTTATGGTTATGGACACCTATTACTTGTAAAATGGATATCTATAGGCTATTGGTCTTGGCTAGTAGTTATAATGGTTCAACGGCCATCGGTAGGAGTTATGGACATCTAGTGGTTATAATGGTTCAAGGGCCATGGTTATGGGTTATGGACACCTATTACTTGTAAAATGGATATATGTAGGCTATTTGTCATGGCTAGTAGTTATAATGGTTCAAGGGCCATCGCAATGAGTTATGGACATCTAGTGTTTATAATGGTTCAAGGGTATGGACACCTATTACCTGTAAGAAGATATCTATAGGCTATTGGTCCTGACTAGTAGTGATAATGGTTCAAGAGCCATCGGTATGAGTTATAGACATCTAGTGGTTATAATGTTTCAAGGGCCATGGTTATGGGTTATGGACGCCTATTACTTGTAAAATGGATATCTATAGGCTATTAGTCATGGCTAGTAGTTATGATGGTTCAAGGGTCATCGGTATGAGTTATGGTCATCAAGTGGTTATAATGGTTCAAGGGCCATGGTTATGGGTTATGGACACCTATAACTTGTAAAATGGATATCTGTAGGCTATTGGTCATGGCTAGTAGTTATAATGGTTCAAGGGCTATTGGTGTGAGTTATGACATCTAGTGGTTATAGTGGTTCAAGGGCCATGGTTATGGGATCTGGACACCTATTACTTGTAAAATGGATATATGTAGGCTATTGGTCATGGCAAGTAGTCATAATGGTTCAAAGGCCATCGGTAGGAGTTATGGACATGTAGTGGTTATAATGGTTCAAGGGCCATGGTTATGGGTTATGGACACCTATTACTTGTAAAATGGATATCTGTAGGCTATTGGTCATGGCTAGTACTTATAATGGTTCAAGGGCCATCGGTAGGAGTTATGGTCATCTAGTGGTTATAATGCTTCAAGGGCCATGGTTATGGGTTATGGACACCTATTACTTGTAAAATGGATATCTGTAGGCTATTTGTCATGGCTAGTAGTTATAATGGTTCAAGGGCCATCGCAATGAGTTATGGACATCTAGTGTTTATAATGGTTCAAGGGTATGGACACCTATTACTTGTAAGATGGATATCTATAGGCTATTGGTCATGACTAGTAGTGATAATGGTTCAAGAGCCAACGGTATGAGTTATAGACATCTAGTGGTTATAATGTTTCAAGGGTCATGGTTATGGGTTATGGACGCCTAGTACTTGTAAAATGGATATCTATAGGCTATTAGTCATGGCTAGTAGTTATGATGGTTCAAGGGCCATCGGTATGAGTTATGGTCATCAAGTGGTTATAATGGTTCAAGGGCCATGGTTATGGGTTATGGACACCTATTACTTGTAAAATGGATATCTATAGGCTATTGGTCATGGCCAGTAGTTATAATGGTTCAAAGGCTATTGGTGTGAGTTATGACATCTGGTGGTTATAGTGGTTCAAGGGCCATGGTTATGGGATATGGATCCCTATTATTTGTAAAATGAATATCTATAGGCTATTTGTCATGGCTAGTAGTTATAATTGTTCAAGGGTCATCGGTATGAGTTATGGTCATCAAGTCGTTATAATGGTTCAAGGCCCATGGTTATGGTTATGGACACCTATTACTTGTAAAATGGATATCTGTAGGCTATTGGTCATGACTAGTAGTGATAATGGTTCAAGAGTCATCGGTATGAGTTATGGACATCTAGTGGTTATAATGTTTCAAGGGTATGGACCCCTATTACTTGTAAAATGGATATCTATAGGCTATTAGTCATGACTAGTAGTTATGATGGTTCAAGGGCCATCGGTATGAGTTATGGTCATCAATTGGTCATAATGGTTCAAGGGCCATGGTTATGGGTTATGGACACCTATTACATGTAAAATGGACATCTATCGGCTATTGGTCATGGCTAGTAGTTATAAAGGTTCAAAGGCTGTCGGTGTGAGTTATGACATCTGGTGGTTATAGTGGTTCAAGGGCCATGGTTATGGGATATGGACACCTATTACTTGTAAAATGGATATCTATAGGCTATTGGTCATGGCTAGTAGTTATAATGGTTCAAGGGTCATCGGTATGAGTTATGGTCATCAAGTGGTTATAATGGTTCATGGGCCATGGTTATGGTTATGGACACCTATTACTTGTAAAATGGATATCTATAGGCTATTGGTCTTGGCTAGTAGTTATAATGGTTCAAAGGCCATCGGTAGGAGTTATGGACATCTAGTGGTTATAATGGTTCAAGGGCCATGGTTATGGGTTATGGACACATATTACTTGTAAAATGGATATCTGTAGGCTATTTGTCATGGCTAGTAGTTATAATGGTTCAAGGGCCATCGCAATGAGTTATGGACATCTAGTGTTTATAATGGTTCAAGGGTATGGACACCTATTACCTGTAAGAAGATATCTATAGGCTATTGGTCCTGACTAGTAGTGATAATGGTTCAAGAGCCATCGGTATGAGTTATAGACATCTAGTGGTTATAATGTTTCAAGGGCCATGGTTATGGGTTATGGACGCCTATTACTTGTTAAATGGATATCTATAGGCTATTAGTCATGGCTAGTAGTTATGATGGTTCAAGGGCAATCGGTATGAGTTATGGTCATCAAGTGGTTATAATGGTTCAAGGGCCATGGTTATGGGTTATGGACACCTATAACTTGTAAAATGGATATCTGTAGGCTATTGGTCATGGCTAGTAGTTATAATGGTTCAAGGGCTATTGGTGTGAGTTATGACATCTAGTGGTTATAGTGGTTCAAGGGCCATGGTTATGGGATATGGACACCTATTACTTGTAAAATGGATATATGTAGGCTATTGGTCATGGCAAGTAGTCATAATGGTTCAAAGGCCATCGGTAGGAGTTATGGACATGTAGTGGTTATAATGGTTCAAGGGCCATGGTTATGGGTTATGGACACCTATTACTTTTAAAATGGATATCTGTAGGCTATTGGTCATGGCTAGTACTTATAATGGTTCAAGGGCCATCGGTAGGAGTTATGGTCATCTAGTGGTTATAATGCTTCAAGGGCCATGGTTATGGGTTATGGACACCTATTACTTGTAAAATGGATATCTGTAGGCTATTTGTCATGGCTAGTAGTTATAATGGTTCAAGGGCCATCGCAATGAGTTATGGACATCTAGTGTTTATAATGGTTCAAGGGTATGGACACCTATTACTTGTAAGATGGATATCTATAGGCTATTGGTCATGACTAGTAGTGATAATGGTTCAAGAGCCAACGGTATGAGTTATAGACATCTAGTGGTTATAATGTTTCAAGGGTCATGGTTATGGGTTATGGACGCCTATTACTTGTAAAATGGATATCTATAGGCTATTAGTCATGGCTAGTAGTTATGATGGTTCAAGGGCCATCGGTATGAGTTATGGTCATCAAGTGGTTATAATGGTTCAAGGGCCATGGTTATGGGTTATGGACACCTATTACTTGTAAAATGGATATCTATAGGCTATTGGTCATGGCTAGTAGTTATAATGGTTCAAAGGCTATTGGTGTGAGTTATGACATCTGGTGGTTATAGTGGTTCAAGGGCCATGGTTATGGGATATGGACCCCTATTATTTGTAAAATGAATATCTATAGGCTATTTGTCATGGCTAGTAGTTATAATTGTTCAAGGGTCATCGGTATGAGTTATGGTCATCAAGTCGTTATAATGGTTCAAGGGCCATGGTTATGGGTTATGGACACCTATTACTTGTAAAATGGATATCTATCGGCTATTGGTCATGGCTAGTAGTTATAAAAGTTCAAATGCTGTCGGTGTGAGTTATGACATCTGGTGGTTATAGTGGTTCAAGGGCCATGGTTATGGGATATGGACACCTATTACTTGTAAAATGGATATCTATAGGCTATTGGTCATGGCTAGTAGTTATAATGGTTCAAGGGTCATCGGTATGAGTTATGGTCATCAAGTGGTTATAATGGTTCAAGGGCCATGGTTATGGTTATGGACACCTATTACTTGTAAAATGGATATCTATAGGCTATTGGTCTTGGCTAGTAGTTATAATGGTTCAAAGGCCATCGGTAGGAGTTATGGACATCTAGTGGTTATAATGGTTCAAGGGCCATGGTTATGGGTTATGGACACCTATTACTTGTAAAATGGATATATGTAGGCTATTTGTCATGGCTAGTACTTATAATGGTTCAAGGGCCATCGCAATGAGTTATGGACATCTAGTGTTTATAATGGTTCAAGGGTATGGACACCTATTACCTGTAAGAAGATATCTATAGGCTATTGGTCCTGACTAGTAGTGATAATGGTTCAAGATCCATCGGTATGAGTTATAGACATCTAGTGGTTATAATGTTTCAAGGGCCATGGTTATGGGTTATGGACGCCTATTACTTGTAAAATGGATATCTATAGGCTATTAGTCATGGCTAGTAGTTATGATGGTTCAAGGGCCATCGGTATGAGTTATGGTCATCAAGTGGTTATAATGGTTCAAGGGCCATGGTTATGGGTTATGGACACCTATAACTTGTAAAATGGATATCTGTAGGCTATTGGTCATGGCTAGTAGTTATAATGGTTCAAGGGCTATTGGTGTGAGTTATGACATCTAGTGGTTATAGTGGTTCAAGGGCCATGGTTATGGGATATGGACACCTATTACTTGTAAAATGGATATATGTAGGCTATTGGTCATGGCAAGTAGTCATAATGGTTCAAAGGCCATCGGTAGGAGTTATGGACATGTAGTGGTTATAATGGTTCAAGGGCCATGGTTATGGGTTATGGACACCTATTACTTGTAAAATGGATATCTGTAGGCTATTGGTCATGGCTAGTACTTATAATGGTTCAAGGGCCATCGGTAGGAGTTATGGTCATCTAGTGGTTATAGTGCTTCAAGGGCCATGGTTATGGGTTATGGACACCTATTACTTGTAAAATGGATATCTGTAGGCTATTTGTCATGGCTAGTAGTTATAATGGTTCAAGGGCCATCGCAATGAGTTATGGACATCTAGTGTTTATAATGGTTCAAGGGTATGGGCACCTATTACTTGTAAGATGGATATCTATAGGCTATTGGTCATGACTAGTAGTGATAATGGTTCAAGAGCCAACGGTATGAGTTATAGACATCTAGTGGTTATAATGTTTCAAGGGTCATGGTTATGGGTTATGGACGCCTATTACTTGTAAAATGGATATCTATAGGCTATTAGTCATGGCTAGTAGTTATGATGGTTCAAGGGCCATCGGTATGAGTTATGGTCATCAAGTGGTTATAATGGTTCAAGGGCCATGGTTATGGGTTATGGACACCTATTACTTGTAAAATGGATATCTATAGGCTATTGGTCATGGCTAGTAGTTATAATGGTTCAAAGGCTATTGGTGTGAGTTATGACATCTGGTGGTTATAGTGGTTCAAGGGCCATGGTTATGGGATATGGACCCCTATTATTTGTAAAATGAATATCTATAGGCTATTTGTCATGGCTAGTAGTTATAATTGTTCAAGGGTCATCGGTATGAGTTATGGTCATCAAGTCGTTATAATGGTTCAAGGGCCATGGTTATGGTTATGGACACCTATTACTTGTAAAATGGATATCTATAGGCTATTGGTCATGACTAGTAGTGATAATGGTTCAAGAGTCATCGGTATGAGTTATGGACATCTAGTGGTTATAATGTTTCAAGGGTATGGACCCCTATTACTTGTAAAATGGATATCTATAGGCTATTAGTCATGACTAGTAGTTATGATGGTTCAAGGGCCATCGGTATGAGTTATGGTCATCAAGTGGTCATAATGGTTCAAGGGCCATGGTTATGGGTTATGGACACCTATTACATGTAAAATGGACATCTATCGGCAATTGGTCATGGCTAGTAGTTATAAAGGTTCAAGGGTCATCGGTATGAGTTATGGTCATCAAGTGGTTATAATGGTTCAAGGGCCATGGTTATGGTTATGGACACCTATTACTTGTAAAATGGATATCTATAGGCTATTGGTCTTGGCTAGTAGTTATAATGGTTCAAAGGCCATCGGTAGGAGTTATGGACATCTAGTGGTTGTAATGGTTCAAGGGCCATGGTTATGGGTTATGGACACCTATTACTTTTAAAATGGATATATGTAGGCTACTTGTCATGGCTAGTAGTTATAATGGTTCAAGGGCCATCGCAATGAGTTATGGACATCTAGTGTTTATAATGGTTCAAGGGTATGGACACCTATTACCTGTAAGAAGATATCTATAGGCTATTGGTCCTGACTAGTAGTGATAATGGTTCAAGAGCCATCGGTATGAGTTATAGACATCTAGTGGTTATAATGTTTCAAGGGCCATGGTTATGGGTTATGGACGCCTATTACTTGTAAAATGGATATCTATAGGCTATTAGTCATGGCTAGTAGTTATGATGGTTCAAGGGTCATCGGTATGAGTTATGGTCATCAAGTGGTTATAATGGTTCAAGGGCCATGGTTATGGGTTATGGACACCTATAACTTGTAAAATGGATATCTGTAGGCTATTGGTCATGGCTAGTAGTTATAATGGTTCAAGGGCTATTGGTGTGAGTTATGACATCTAGTGGTTATAGTGGTTCAAGGGCCATGGTTATGGGATATGGACACCTATTACTTGTAAAATGGATATATGTAGGCTATTGGTCATGGCAAGTAGTCATAATGGTTCAAAGGCCATCGGTAGGAGTTATGGACATGTAGTGGTTATAATGGTTCAAGGGCCATGGTTATGGGTTATGGACACCTATTACTTGTAAAATGGATATCTGTAGGCTATTGGTCATGGCTAGTACTTATAATGGTTCAAGGGCCATCGGTAGGAGTTATGGTCATCTAGTGGTTATAATGCTTCAAGGGCCATGGTTATGGGTTATGGACACCTATTACTTGTAAAATGGATATCTGTAGGCTATTTGTCATGGCTAGTAGTTATAATGGTTCAAGGGCCATCGCAATGAGTTATGGACATCTAGTGTTTATAATGGTTCAAGGGTATGGACACCTATTACTTGTAAGATGGATATCTATAGGCTATTGGTCATGACTAGTAGTGATAATGGTTCAAGAGCCAACGGTATGAGTTATAGACATCTAGTGGTTATAATGTTTCAAGGGTTATGGTTATGGGTTATGGACGCCTATTACTTGTAAAATGGATATCTATAGGCTATTAGTCATGGCTAGTAGTTATGATGGTTCAAGGGCCATCGGTATGAGTTATGGTCATCAAGTGGTTATAATGGTTCAAGGGCCATGGTTATGGGTTATGGACACCTATTACTTGTAAAATGGATATCTATAGGCTATTGGTCATGGCTAGTAGTTATAATGGTTCAAAGGCTATTGGTGTGAGTTATGACATCTGGTGGTTATAGTGGTTCAAGGGCCATGGTTATGGGATATGGACCCCTATTATTTGTAAAATGAATATCTATAGGCTATTTGTCATGGCTAGTAGTTATAATTGTTCAAGGGTCATCGGTATGAGTTATGGTCATCAAGTCGTTATAATGGTTCAAGGGCCATGGTTATGCTTATGGACACCTATTACTTGTAAAATGGATATCTATAGGCTATTGGTCATGACTAGTAGTGATAATGGTTCAAGAGTCATCGGTATGAGTTATGGACATCTAGTGGTTATAATGTTTCAAGGGTATGGACCCCTATTACTTGTAAAATGGATATCTATAGGCTATTAGTCATGACTAGTAGTTATGATGGTTCAAGGGCCATCGGTATGAGTTATGGTCATCAAGTGGTCATAATGGTTCAAGGGCCATGGTTATGGGTTATGGACACCTATTACATGTAAAATGGACATCTATCGGCTATTGGTCATGGCTAGTAGTTATAAAGGTTCAAAGGCTGTCGGTGTGAGTTATGACATCTGGTGGTTATAGTGGTTCAAGGGCCGTGGTTATGGGATATGGACACCTATTACTTGTAAAATGGATATCTATAGGCTATTGGTCATGGCTAGTAGTTATAATGGTTCAAGGGTCATCGGTATGAGTTATGGTCATCAAGTGGTTATAATGGTTCAAGGGCCATGGTTATGGTTATGGACACCTATTACTTGTAAAATGGATATCTATAGGCTATTGGTCTTGGCTAGTAGTTTTAATGGTTCAAAGGCCATCGGTAGGAGTTATGGACATCTAGTGGTTATAATGGTTCAAGGGCCATGGTTATGTGTTATGGACACCTATTACTTGTAAAATGGATATCTGTAGGCTATTTGTCATGGCTAGTAGTTATAATGGTTCAAGGGCCATCGCAATGAGTTATGGACATCTAGTGTTTATAATGGTTCAAGGGTATGGACACCTATTACCTGTAAGAAGATATCTATAGGCTATTGGTCCTGACTAGTAGTGATAATGGTTCAAGAGCCATCGGTATGAGTTATAGACATCTAGTGGTTATAATGTTTCAAGGGCCATGGTTATGGGTTATGGACGCCTATTACTTGTAAAATGGATATCTATAGGCTATTAGTCATGGCTAGTAGTTATGATGGTTCAAGGGCCATCGGTATGAGTTATGGTCATCAAGTGGTTATAATGGTTCAAGGGCCATGGTTATGGGTTATGGACACCTATAACTTGTAAAATGGATATCTGTAGGCTATTGGTCATGGCTAGTAGTTATAATGGTTCAAGGGCTATTGGTGTGAGTTATGACATCTAGTGGTTATAGTGGTTCAAGGGCCATGGTTATGGGATATGGACACCTATTACTTGTAAAATGGATATATGTAGGCTATTGGTCATGGCAAGTAGTCATAATGGTTCAAAGGCCATCGGTAGGAGTTATGGACATGTAGTGGTTATAATGGTTCAAGGGCCATGGTTATGGGTTATGGACACCTATTACTTGTAAAATGGATATCTGTAGCCTATTGGTCATGGCTAGTACTTATAATGGTTCAAGGGCCATCGGTAGGAGTTATGGTCATCTAGTGGTTATAATGCTTCAAGGGCCATGGTTATGGGTTATGGACACCTATTACTTGTAAAATAGATATTTGTAGGCTATTTGTCATGGCTAGTAGTTATAATGGTTCAAAGGCCATCGCAATGAGTTATGGACATCTAGTGTTTATAATGGTTCAAGGGTATGGACACCTATTACTTGTAAGATGGATATCTATAGGCTATTGGTCATGACTAGTAGTGATAATGGTTCAAGAGCCAACGGTATGAGTTATAGACATCTAGTGGTTATAATGTTTCAAGGGTCATGGTTATGGGTTATGGACGCCTATTACTTGTAAAATGGATATCTATAGGCTATAGTCATGGCTAGTAGTTATGATGGTTCAAGGGCCATCGGTATGAGTTATGGTCATCAAGTGGTTATAATGGTTCAAGGGCCATGGTTATGGGTTATGGACACCTATTACTTGTAAAATGGATATCTATAGGCTATTGGTCATGGCTAGTAGTTATAATGGTTCAAAGGCTATTGGTGTGAGTTATGACATCTGATGGTTATAGTGGTTCAAGGGCCATGGTTATGGGATATGGACCCCTATTATTTGTAAAATGAATATCTATAGGCTATTTGTCATGGCTAGTAGTTATAATTGTTCAAGGGTTATCGGTATGAGTTATGGTCATCAAGTCGTTATAATGGTTCAAGGGCCATGGTTATGGTTATGGACACCTATTACTTGTAAAATGGATATTTATAGCCTATTGGTCATGGCTAGTAGTTATAATGGTTCAAAGGTTATCGGTAGGAGTTATGGACATCTAGTGGTTATAATGGTTCAAGGGCCATGGTTATGGGTTATGGACAACTATTACTTGTAAAATGGATATCTGTAGGCTATTTGTCATGGCTAGTAGTTATAATGGGTCAAGGGCCATCGCAATGAGTTATGGACATCTAGTGTGTATAATGGTTCAAGGGTATGGACACCTATTACTTGTAAGAGGGATATCTATAGGCTATTGGTCATGATTAGTAGTGATAATGGTTCAAGAGCCATCGGTATGAGTAATGGACATCTAGTGCTTATAATGGTTCAAGGGCCATGGTTATGGGTTATGGATGCCTATTACTTGTAAAATGGATATCTATAGGCTATTACTCATGGCTAGTAGTTATGATGGTTCAATGGCCATCGGTATGAGTTATGGTCATCAAGTGGTTATAATGGTTCAAGGGCCATGGTTATGGGTTATGGACACCTATTACTTGTAAAATGGATATCTATAGGCTATTGGTCTTGGCTAGTAGTTTTAATGGTTCAAAGGCCATCGGTAGGAGTTATGGACATCTAGTGGTTATAATGGTTCAAGGGCCATGGTTATGTGTTATGGACACCTATTACTTGTAAAATGGATATCTGTAGGCTATTTGTCATGGCTAGTAGTTATAATGGTTCAAGGGCCATCGCAATGAGTTATGGACATCTAGTGTTTATAATGGTTCAAGGGTATGGACACCTATTACCTGTAAGAAGATATCTATAGGCTATTGGTCCTGACTAGTAGTGATAATGGTTCAAGAGCCATCGGTATGAGTTATAGACATCTAGTGGTTATAATGTTTCAAGGGCCATGGTTATGGGTTATGGACGCCTATTACTTGTAAAATGGATATCTATAGGCTATTAGTCATGGCTAGTAGTTATGATGGTTCAAGGGCCATCGGTATGAGTTATGGTCATCAAGTGGTTATAATGGTTCAAGGGCCATGGTTATGGGTTATGGACACCTATAACTTGTAAAATGGATATCTGTAGGCTATTGGTCATGGCTAGTAGTTATAATGGTTCAAGGGCTATTGGTGTGAGTTATGACATCTAGTGGTTATAGTGGTTCAAGGGCCATGGTTATGGGATATGGACACCTATTACTTGTAAAATGGATATATGTAGGCTATTGGTCATGGCAAGTAGTCATAATGGTTCAAAGGCCATCGGTAGGAGTTATGGACATGTAGTGGTTATAATGGTTCAAGGGCCATGGTTATGGGTTATGGACACCTATTACTTGTAAAATGGATATCTGTAGCCTATTGGTCATGGCTAGTACTTATAATGGTTCAAGGGCCATCGGTAGGAGTTATGGTCATCTAGTGGTTATAATGCTTCAAGGGCCATGGTTATGGGTTATGGACACCTATTACTTGTAAAATAGATATTTGTAGGCTATTTGTCATGGCTAGTAGTTATAATGGTTCAAAGGCCATCGCAATGAGTTATGGACATCTAGTGTTTATAATGGTTCAAGGGTATGGACACCTATTACTTGTAAGATGGATATCTATAGGCTATTGGTCATGACTAGTAGTGATAATGGTTCAAGAGCCAACGGTATGAGTTATAGACATCTAGTGGTTATAATGTTTCAAGGGTCATGGTTATGGGTTATGGACGCCTATTACTTGTAAAATGGATATCTATAGGCTATAGTCATGGCTAGTAGTTATGATGGTTCAAGGGCCATCGGTATGAGTTATGGTCATCAAGTGGTTATAATGGTTCAAGGGCCATGGTTATGGGTTATGGACACCTATTACTTGTAAAATGGATATCTATAGGCTATTGGTCATGGCTAGTAGTTATAATGGTTCAAAGGCTATTGGTGTGAGTTATGACATCTGATGGTTATAGTGGTTCAAGGGCCATGGTTATGGGATATGGACCCCTATTATTTGTAAAATGAATATCTATAGGCTATTTGTCATGGCTAGTAGTTATAATTGTTCAAGGGTTATCGGTATGAGTTATGGTCATCAAGTCGTTATAATGGTTCAAGGGCCATGGTTATGGTTATGGACACCTATTACTTGTAAAATGGATATTTATAGCCTATTGGTCATGGCTAGTAGTTATAATGGTTCAAAGGTTATCGGTAGGAGTTATGGACATCTAGTGGTTATAATGGTTCAAGGGCCATGGTTATGGGTTATGGACAACTATTACTTGTAAAATGGATATCTGTAGGCTATTTGTCATGGCTAGTAGTTATAATGGGTCAAGGGCCATCGCAATGAGTTATGGACATCTAGTGTGTATAATGGTTCAAGGGTATGGACACCTATTACTTGTAAGAGGGATATCTATAGGCTATTGGTCATGATTAGTAGTGATAATGGTTCAAGAGCCATCGGTATGAGTAATGGACATCTAGTGCTTATAATGGTTCAAGGGCCATGGTTATGGGTTATGGATGCCTATTACTTGTAAAATGGATATCTATAGGCTATTACTCATGGCTAGTAGTTATGATGGTTCAATGGCCATCGGTATGAGTTATGGTCATCAAGTGGTTATAATGGTTCAAGGGCCATGGTTATGGGTTATGGACACCTATTACTTGTAAAATGGATATCTATAGGCTATTGGTCATGGCTAGTAGTTATAATGGTTCAAAGGCTATTGGTGTGAGTTATGACATCTGGTGGTTATAGTGGTTCAAGGGCCATGGTTATGGGATATGGACCCCTATTATTTGTAAAATGAATATCTATAGGCTATTTGTCATGGCTAGTAGTTATAATTGTTCAAGGGTCATCGGTATGAGTTATGGTCATCAAGTCGTTATAATGGTTCAAGGGCCATGGTTATGGTTATGGACACCTATTACTTGTAATATGGATATCTATATGCTATTGGTCATGGCTAGTAGTTATAATGGTTCAAAGGCCATCGGTACGAGTTATGGACATCTAGTGGTTATAATGGTTCAAGGGCCATGGTTATGGGTTATGGACACCTATTACTTGTAAAATGGATATCTGTAGGCTATTGGTCATGGCTAGTAGTTATAATGGTTCAAGGGCCATCGGTAGGAGTTATGGACATCTAGTGGTTATAATGGTTTAAGGGCCATGGTTATGGGTTATGGACAACTATTACTTGTAAAATGGATATATGTAGGCTATTTGTCATGGCTAGTAGTTATAATGGGTCAAGGGCCATCGCAATGAGTTATGGACATCTAGTGTTTATAATGGTTCAAGGGTATGGACACCTATTACTTGTAAGATGGATATCTATAGGCTATTGGTCATGATTATTAGTGATAATGGTTCAAGAGCCATCGGTATGAGTTATGGACATCTAGTGCTTATAATGGTTCAAGGGCCGTGGTTATGGGTTATGGACGCCTATTACATGTAAAATGGATATCTATAGGCTATTAGTCATGGCTAGTAGTTATGATGGTTCAATGGCCATCGGTATGAGTTATGGTCATCAATTGGTTATAATGGTTCAAGGGCCATGGTTATGGGTTATGGACACCTATTACTTGTAAAATGGATATCTATAGGCTATTGGTCATGGCTAGTAGTTATAATGGTTCAAGGGCTATTGGTGTGAGTTATGACATCTAGTGGTTATAGTGGTTAAAGGGCATGGTTATGGGATATGGACACCTATTACTTGTAAAATGGATATCTATAGGCTATTGGTCATGGCTAGTAGTCATAATGGTTCAAAGGCCATCGGTAGGAGTTATGGACATGTAGTGGTTATAATGGTTCAAGGGCCATGTTATGGGTTATGGACACCTATTACTTGTAAAATGGATATCTGTAGGCTATTGGTCATGGCTAGTAGTTATAATGGTTCAAGGGCCATCGGTAGGAGTTATGGTCATCTAGTGGTTATAATGCTTCAAGGGCCATGGTTATGGCTTATGGACACCTATTACTTGTAAAATGGATATCTATAGGCTATTGGTCATGGCTAGTAGTCATAATGGTTCAAGGGCCATCGCTATGAGTTATGGACATCTAGTGTTTATAATGGTTCAAGGGTATGGACACCTATTACTTGTAAGATGGATATCTATAGGCTATTGGTCATGACTAGTAGTGTTAATGGTTCAAGAGCCATAGGTATGAGTTATGGACATCTAGTGGTTATAAATGGTTCAAGAGCCATGGTTATGGGTTATGGACCCCTATTACTTGTAAAATGGATATCTATAGGCTATTAGTCATGGCTAGTAGTTATGATGGTTCAAGGGCCATCGGTATGAGTTATGGTCATCTAGTGGTTATAACGGTTCAAGGGCCGTGCTTATGGGTTATGGCCACCTATTACTTGTAAAATGGATATCTGTAGGCTATTGGTCAGGGGTAGTAGTTATAATGGTTCAAGGGCCATCGCTATGAGTTATAGACATCTAGTGTTTATAATGGTTCAAGGGCCATGGTTATGGGATATGGACACCTATTACTTGTAAAATGGATATCTATAGGCTATTGGTCATGGCTAGTAGTCATAATGGTTCAAAGGCCATCGGTAGGAGTTATGGACATGTAGTGGTTATAATGGTTCAAGGGCCATGGTTATGGGTTATGGACACCTATTACTTGTAAAATGGATATCTATAGGCTAGTGGTCATGGCTAGTAGTTATAATGGTTCAAGGGCTATTGGTGTGAGTTATGACATCTAGTGGTTATAGTGGTTCAAGGGCCATGGTTATGGGATATGGACACCTATTACTTGTAAAATGGATATCTATAGGCTATTGGTCATGGCTAGTAGTCATAATGGTTCAAAGGCCATCGGTAGGAGTTGTGGACATGTAGTGGTTATAATGGTTCAAGGGCCATGGTTATGGGTTATGGACACCTATTACTTGTAAAATGGATATCTGTAGGCTATTGGTCATGGCTAGTAGTTATAATGGTTCAAGGGCCATCGGTAGGAGTTATGGTCATCTAGTGGTTATAATGCTTCAAGGGCCATGGTTATGGCTTATGGACACCTATTACTTGTAAAATGGATATATGTAGGCTATTGGTCATGGGTAGTAGTTATAATGGTTCAAGGGCCATCACTATGAGTTATGGACATCTAGTGTTTATAATGGTTCAAGGTTATGGACACCTATTACTTGTAAGATGGATATCTATAGGCTATTGGTCATGACTAGTAGTGTTAATGGTTCAAGAGCCATCGGTATGAGTTATGGACATCTAGTGGTTATAAATGGTTCAAGAGCCATGGTTATGGGTTATGGGCACCTATTACTTGTAAAATGGATATCTATAGGCTGTTGGTCATGGCTAGTAGTTATAATGGTTCAAAGGCTATTGGTGTGAGTTATGACAGGGCCATGGTTATGGGATATGGACACCTATTATTTGTAAAATGGATATCTATAGGCTATTTGTCATGGCTAGTAGTTATAATTGTTCAAGGGTCATCGGTATGAGTTATGGTCATCAAGTGGTTATAATGGTTCAAGGGCCATGGTTATGGTTATGGACACCTATTACTTGTAAAATGGATATCTATAGCCTATTGGTCATGGCTAGTAGTTATAATAGTTCAAAGGTTATCGGTAGGAGTTATGGACATCTAGTGGTTATAATGGTTCAAGGGCCATGGTTATGGGTTATGGACACCTATTACTTGTAAAATGGATATCTGTAGGCTATTGGTCATGGCTAGTAGTTATAATGGTTCAAGGGCCATCGGTAGGAGTTATGGACATCTAGTGGTTATAATGGTTTGAGGGCCATGGTTATGGGTTATGGACAACTATTACTTGTAAAATGGATATATGTAGGCTATTTGTCATGGCTAGTAGTTATAATGGGTCAAGGGCCATCGCAATGAGTTATGGACATCTAGTGTTTATAATGGTTCAAGGGTATGGACACCTATTACTTGTAAGATTGATATCTATAGGCTATTGGTCATGATTATTAGTGATAATGGTTCAAGAGCCATCGGTATGAGTTATGGACATCTAGTGCTTATAATGGTTCAAGGGCCATGGTTATGGGTTATGGACGCCTATTACATGTAAAATGGATATCTATAGGCTATTAGTCATGGCTAGTAGTTATAATGGTTCAAGGGCTATTGGTGTGAGTTATGACATCTAGTGGTTATAGTGGTTAAAGGGCATGGTTATGGGGTATGGACACCTATTACTTGTAAAATGGATATCTATAAGCTATTGGTCATGGCTAGTAGTCATAATGGTTCAAAGGCCATCGGTAGGAGTTATGGACATGTAGTGGTTATAATGGTTCAAGGGCCATGTTATGGGTTATGGACACCTATTACTTGTAAAATGGATATCTGTAGGCTATTGGTCATGGCTAGTAGTTATAATGGTTCAAGGGCCATCGGTAGGAGTTATGGTCATCTAGTGGTTATAATGGTTCAAGGGCCATGGTTATGGCTTATGGACACCTATTACTTGTAAAATGGATATATGTAGGCTATTGGTCATGGGTAGTAGTTATAATGGTTCAAGGGCCATCGCTATGAGTTATGGACATCTAGTGTTTATAATGGTTCAAGGGTATGGACACCTATTACTTGTAAGATGGATATCTATAGGCTATTGGTCATGACTAGTAGTGTTAATGGTTCAAGAGCCATCGGTATGAGTTATGGACATCTAGTGGTTATAAATGGTTCAAGAGCCATGGTTATGGGTTATGGACCCCTATTACTTGTAAAATGGATATCTATAGGCTATTAGTCATGGCTAGTAGTTATGATGGTTCAAGGGCCATCGGTATGAGTTATGGTCATCTAGTGGTTATAATGGTTCAAGGGCCGTGCTTATGGGTTATGGCCACCTATTACTTGTAAAATGGATATCTGTAGGCTATTGGTCAGGGGTAGTAGTTATAATGGTTCAAGGGCCATCGCTATGAGTTATAGACATCTAGTGTTTATAATGGTTCAAGGGTATGGACACCTATTACATGTAAGATGAATATCTATAGGCTATTGGTCATGACTAGTAGTGATAATGGTTCAAGAGCCATCGGAATGAGTTATGGGCATCTAGTGCTTATAATGGTTCAAGGGTTATGGACGCCTATTACTTGTAAAATGGATATCTATAGGCTATTAGTCATGGCTAGTAGTTATGATGGTTCAAGGGCCATCGGTATGAGTTATGGTCATCAAGTGGTTATAATGGTTCAAGGGCCATGGTTATGGGTTATGGACACCTATTACTTGTAAAATGGATATCTGTAGGCTATTGGTCATGGCTAGTAGTTATAATGGTTCAAGGGCCATTGGTGTGAGTTATGACATCTAGTGGTTATAATGGTTCAAGGGCCATGGTTATGGGATATGGACACCTATTACTTGTAGAATGGATATCTATTGGCTATTGGTCATGGCTAGTAGTTATAATGGTTCAAGGGTCATCGGTATAAGTTATGGTCATCAAGTGGTTATAATGGTTCAAGGGCCACGGTTACGGTTATGGACACCTATTACTTGTAAAATGGATATCTATAGGCTATTGGTCATGGCTAGTAGTTATAATGGTTCAAAGGCCATCGGTAGGAGTTTTGGACATCTAGTGGTTATAATGGGTCAAGGGCCATGGTTAAGGGTTATGGACACCTATTACTTGTAAAATGGATATCTGTAGGCTATTGGTCATGGTTAGTAGTTATAATGGTTCAAGGGCCATCGGTAGGAGTTATGGTTATCTAATGGTTATAATGGTTTAATGGCCGTGGTTATGGGTTATGGACACCTATTACTTGTAAAATGGATATCTGTAGGCTATTTGTCATGGCTAGTAGTTATAATGGTTCAAGGGCCATCGGTAGGAGTTATGGACATCTAGTGGTTATAATGGTTTGAGGGCCATGGTTATGGGTTATGGACAACTATTACTTGTAAAATGGATATATGTAGGCTATTTGTCATGGCTAGTAGTTATAATGGGTCAAGGGCCATCGCAATGAGTTATGGACATCTAGTGTTTATAATGGTTCAAGGGTATGGACACCTATTACTTGTAAGATTGATATCTATAGGCTATTGGTCATGATTATTAGTGATAATGGTTCAAGAGCCATCGGTATGAGTTATGGACATCTAGTGCTTATAATGGTTCAAGGGCCATGGTTATGGGTTATGGACGCCTATTACATGTAAAATGGATATCTATAGGCTATTAGTCATGGCTAGTAGTTATAATGGTTCAAGGGCTATTGGTGTGAGTTATGACATCTAGTGGTTATAGTGGTTAAAGGGCATGGTTATGGGATATGGACACCTATTACTTGTAAAATGGATATCTATAAGCTATTGGTCATGGCTAGTAGTCATAATGGTTCAAAGGCCATCGGTAGGAGTTATGGACATGTAGTGGTTATAATGGTTCAAGGGCCATGTTATGGGTTATGGACACCTATTACTTGTAAAATGGATATCTGTAGGCTATTGGTCATGGCTAGTAGTTATAATGGTTCAAGGGCCATCGGTAGGAGTTATGGTCATCTAGTGGTTATAATGCTTCAAGGGCCATGGTTATGGCTTATGGACACCTATTACTTGTAAAATGGATATATGTAGGCTATTGGTCATGGGTAGTAGTTATAATGGTTCAAGGGCCATCGCTATGAGTTATGGACATCTAGTGTTTATAATGGTTCAAGGGTATGGACACCTATTACTTGTAAGATGGATATCTATAGGCTATTGGTCATGACTAGTAGTGTTAATGGTTCAAGAGCCATCGGTATGAGTTATGGACATCTAGTGGTTATAAATGGTTCAAGAGCCATGGTTATGGGTTATGGACCCCTATTACTTGTAAAATGGATATCTATGGGCTATTAGTCATGGCTAGTAGTTATGATGGTTCAAGGGCCATCGGTATTAGTTATGGTCATCTAGTGGTTATAATGGTTCAAGGGCCGTGCTTATGGGTTATGGCCACCTATTACTTGTAAAATGGATATCTGTAGGCTATTGGTCAGGGGTAGTAGTTATAATGGTTCAAGGGCCATCGCTATGAGTTATAGACATCTAGTGTTTATAATGGTTCAAGGGTATGGACACCTATTACATGTAAGATGAATATCTATAGGCTATTGGTCATGACTAGTAGTGATAATGGTTCAAGAGCCATCGGAATGAGTTATGGACATCTAGTGCTTATAATGGTTCAAGGGTTATGGACGCCTATTACTTGTAAAATGGATATCTATAGGCTATTAGTCATGGCTAGTAGTTATGATGGTTCAAGGGCCATCGGTATGAGTTATGGTCATCAAGTGGTTATAATGGTTCAAGGGCCATGGTTATGGGTTATGGACACCTATTACTTGTAAAATGGATATCTGTAGGCTATTGGTCATGGCTAGTAGTTATAATGGTTCAAGGGCCATTGGTGTGAGTTATGACATCTAGTGGTTATAATGGTTCAAGGGCCATGGTTATGGGATATGGACACCTATTACTTGTAGAATGGATATCTATTGGCTATTGGTCATGGCTAGTAGTTATAATGGTTCAAGGGTCATCGGTATAAGTTATGGTCATCAAGTGGTTATAATGGTTCAAGGGCCACGGTTACGGTTATGGACACCTATTACTTGTAAAATGGATATCTATAGGCTATTGGTCATGGCTAGTAGTTATAATGGTTCAAAGGCCATCGGTAGGAGTTTTGGACATCTAGTGGTTATAATGGGTCAAGGGCCATGGTTAAGGGTTATGGACACCTATTACTTGTAAAATGGATATCTGTAGGCTATTGGTCATGGTTAGTAGTTATAATGGTTCAAGGGCCATCTGTAGGAGTTATGGTTATCTAATGGTTATAATGGTTTAATGGCCGTGGTTATGGGTTATGGACACCTATTACTTGTAAAATGGATATCTGTAGGCTATTTGTCATGGCTAGTAGTTATAATGGTTCAAGGGCCATCGCAATGAGTTATGGACATCTAGTGTTTATAATGGTTCAAGGGTATGGACACCTATTACTTGTAAGATGGATATCTATAGGCTATTGGTCATGACTAGTAGTGATAATGGTTCAAGAGCCATCGGTATGACTTATGGACATCTAGTGGTTATAATGGTTCAAGGGCCATGGTTATGGGTTATGGACCTCTTTTACTTGTAAAATGGATATCTATAAGCTATTAGTCATGGCTAGTAGTTATGATGGTTTAAGGGCCATCGGTATGAGTTATGGTCATCAAGTGGTTAAAATGGTTCAAGGGCCATGGTTATGGGTGATGGACACCTATTACTTGTAAAATGGATATCTATAGGCTATTGGTCATGGCCAGTAGTTATAATGGTTCAAGGGCTATTGGTGTGAGTTATGACGTCTAGTGGTTCAAGGGCCATGGTTATGGGATATGGACACCTATTACCTGTAAAATGGATATCTATATGCTATTGGTCATGGCTAGTAGTCATAATGGTTCAAATGCCATCGGTAGGAGTTATGGACATGTAGTGGCTATAATGGTTCAAGGGCCATGGTTATGGGTTATGGACACCTATTATTTGTAAAATGAATATCTGTAGGCTATTGGTCATGGCTAGTAGTTATAATGGTTCAAGGGCCATCGGTAGGAGTTATGGTCATCTAGTGGTTATAATGCTTCAAGGGCCATGGTTATGGCTTATGGACACCTATTACTTGTAAAATGGATATATGTAGGCTATTGGTCATGGGTAGTAGTTATAATGGTTCAAGGGCCATCGCTATGAGTTATGGACATCTAGTGTTTATAATGGTTCAAGGGTATGGACACCTATTACTTGTAAGATGGATATCTATAGGCTATTGGTCATGACTAGTAGTTTTAATGGTTCAAGAGCCATCGGTATGAGTTATGGACATCTAGTGGTTATAAATGGTTCAAGAGCCATGGTTATGGGTTATGGACCCCTATTACTTGTAAAATGGATATCTATAGGCTATTAGTCATGGCTAGTAGTTATGATGGTTCAAGGGCCATCGGTATGAGTTATGGTCATCTAGTGGTTATAATGGTTCAAGGGCCGTGCTTATGGGTTATGGCCACCTATTACTTGTAAAATGGATATCTGTAGGCTATTGGTCAGGGGTAGTAGTTATAATGGTTCAAGGGCCATCGCTATGAGTTATAGACATCTAGTGTTTATAATGGTTCAAGGGTATGGACACCTATTACATGTAAGATGAATATCTATAGGCTATTGGTCATGACTAGTAGTGATAATGGTTCAAGAGCCATCGGAATGAGTTATGGACATCTAGTGCTTATAATGGTTCAAGGGTTATGGACGCCTATTACTTGTAAAATGGATATCTATAGGCTATTAGTCATGGCTAGTAGTTATGATGGTTCAAGGGCCATCGGTATGAGTTATGGTCATCAAGTGGTTATAATGGTTCAAGGGCCATGGTTATGGGTTATGGACACCTATTACTTGTAAAATGGATATCTGTAGGCTATTGGTCATGGCTAGTAGTTATAATGGTTCAACGGCCATTGGTGTGAGTTATGACATCTAGTGGTTATAATGGTTCAAGGGCCATGGTTATGGGATATGGACACCTATTACTTGTAGAATGGATATCTATTGGCTATTGGTCATGGCTAGTAGTTATAATGGTTCAAGGGTCATCGGTATAAGTTATGGTCATCAAGTGGTTATAATGGTTCAAGGGCCACGGTTACGGTTATGGACACCTATTACATGTAAAATGGATATCTATAGGCTATTGGTCATGGCTAGTAGTTATAATGGTTCAAAGGCCATCGGTAGGAGTTTTGGACATCTAGTGGTTATAATGGGTCAAGGGCCATGGTTAAGGGTTATGGACACCTATTACTTGTAAAATGGATATCTGTAGGCTATTGGTCATGGTTAGTAGTTATAATGGTTCAAGGGCCATCGGTAGGAGTTATGGTTATCTAATGGTTATAATGGTTTAATGGCCGTGGTTATGGGTTATGGACACCTGTTACTTGTAAAATGGATATCTGTAGGCTATTTGTCATGGCTAGTAGTTATAATGGTTCAAGGGCCATCGCAATGAGTTATGGACATCTAGTGTTTATAATGGTTCAAGGGTATGGACACCTATTACTTGTAAGATGGATATCTATAGGCTATTGGTCATGACTAGTAGTGATAATGGTTCAAGAGCCATCGGTATGACTTATGGACATCTAGTGGTTATAATGGTTCAAGGGCCATGGTTATGGGTTATGGACCTCTTTTACTTGTAAAATGGATATCTATAAGCTATTAGTCATGGCTAGTAGTTATGATGGTTTAAGGGCCATCGGTATGAGTTATGGTCATCAAGTGGTTAAAATGGTTCAAGGGCCATGGTTATGGGTGATGGACACCTATTACTTGTAAAATGGATATCTGTAGGCTATTGGTCATGGCCAGTAGTTATAATGGTTCAAGGGCTATTGGTGTGAGTTATGACATCTAGTGGTTCAAGGGCCATGGTTATGGGATATGGACACCTATTACCTGTAAAATGGATATCTATATGCTATTGGTCATGGCTAGTAGTCATAATGGTTCAAATGCCATCGGTAGGAGTTATGGACATGTAGTGGCTATAATGGTTCAAGGGCCATCGCTATGAGTTATGGACATCTAGTGTTTATAATGGTTCAAGGGTATGGACACCTATTACTTGTAAGATGGATATCTATAGGCTATTGGTCATGACTAGTAGTGTTAATGGTTCAAGAGCCATCGGTATGAGTTATGGACATCTAGTGGTTATAAATGGTTCAAGAGCCATGGTTATGGGTTATGGACCCCTATTACTTGTAAAATGGATATCTATAGGCTATTAGTCATGGCTAGTAGTTATGATGGTTCAAGGGCCATCGGTATGAGTTATGGTCATCTAGTGGTTATAATGGTTCAAGGGCCGTGCTTATGGGTTATGGCCACCTATTACTTGTAAAATGGATATCTGTAGGCTATTGGTCAGGGGTAGTAGTTATAATGGTTCAAGGGCCATCGCTATGAGTTATAGACATCTAGTGTTTATAATGGTTCAAGGGTATGGACACCTATTACATGTAAGATGAATATCTATAGGCTATTGGTCATGACTAGTAGTGATAATGGTTCAAGAGCCATCGGAATGAGTTATGGACATCTAGTGCTTATAATGGTTCAAGGGTTATGGACGCCTATTACTTGTAAAATGGATATCTATAGGCTATTAGTCATGGCTAGTAGTTATGATGGTTCAAGGGCCATCGGTATGAGTTATGGTCATCAAGTGGTTATAATGGTTCAAGGGCCATGGTTATGGGTTATGGACACCTATTACTTGTAAAATGGATATCTGTAGGCTATTGGTCATGGCTAGTAGTTATAATGGTTCAAGGGCCATTGGTGTGAGTTATGACATCTAGTGGTTATAATGGTTCAAGGGCCATGGTTATGGGATATGGACACCTATTACTTGTAGAATGGATATCTATTGGCTATTGGTCATGGCTAGTAGTTATAATGGTTCAAGGGTCATCGGTATAAGTTATGGTCATCAAGTGGTTATAATGGTTCAAGGGCCACGGTTACGGTTATGGACACCTATTACTTGTAAAATGGATATCTATAGGCTATTGGTCATGGCTAGTAGTTATAATGGTTCAAAGGCCATCGGTAGGAGTTTTGGACATCTAGTGGTTATAATGGGTCAAGGGCCATGGTTAAGGGTTATGGACACCTATTACTTGTAAAATGGATATCTGTAGGCTATTGGTCATGGTTAGTAGTTATAATGGTTCAAGGGCCATCGGTAGGAGTTATGGTTATCTAATGGTTATAATGGTTTAATGGCCGTGGTTATGGGTTATGGACACCTATTACTTGTAAAATGGATATCTGTAGGCTATTTGTCATGGCTAGTAGTTATAATGGTTCAAGGGCCATCGCAATGAGTTATGGACATCTAGTGTTTATAATGGTTCAAGGGTATGGACACCTATTACTTGTAAGATGGATATCTATAGGCTATTGGTCATGACTAGTAGTGATAATGGTTCAAGAGCCATCGGTATGACTTATGGACATCTAGTGGTTTTAATGGTTCAAGGGCCATGGTTATGGGTTATGGACTTCTTTTACTTGTAAAATGGATATCTATAAGCTATTAGTCATGGCTAGTAGTTATGATGGTTTAAGGGCCATCGGTATGAGTTATGGTCATCAAGTGGTTAAAATGGTTCAAGGGCCATGGTTATGGGTGATGGACACCTATTACTTGTAAAATGGATATCTATAGGCTATTGGTCATGGCCAGTAGTTATAATGGTTCAAGGGCTATTGGTGTGAGTTATGACATCTAGTGGTTCAAGGGCCATGGTTATGGGATATGGACACCTATTACCTGTAAAATGGATATCTATATGCTATTGGTCATGGCTAGTAGTCATAATGGTTCAAATGCCATCGGTAGGAGTTATGGACATGTAGTGGCTATAATGGTTCAAGGGCCATGGTTATGGGTTATGGACACCTATTATTTGTAAAATGAATATCTGTAGGCTATTGGTCATGCCTAGTAGTTATAATGGTTCAAGGGCCATCGGTAGGAGTTATGGTCATCTAGTGGTTATGATACGAGCATGGATAGGGATAAAAGCTGCTTTGATCACAATGGGTCATGGGTTGTATTTGGCGACTTAGTCTTTGACTACTTAGCCTTAATAAGTCACACAACAACGATTTACTTGAATAATTTCAGCACTTCTTATATGAATGTTACGGATTTAAGACTCGGATTTGATAAAAATGTTGAATTGACATTGTCTACGTGGAAGGGTGATGTGGCTGCTGATGTGGCAAGGGTTATGTGTTTGCTTACATGGAATGTTGGTGGAACAACCTAGAAGGTGCAAGAATAAATGTTTGGAAGCTCATGGAATGGAGTTTTATAGTTCTTTTAATTAAGTCTTTAATAAGGTGGATGTAACTCCTATAATAATTAGGCTTTTGTGGCTTTTCATTTGTTTTCTTGGGGCTATATATTGGCTGCCATTTTGTGTACGAAGAAAATCATGAATTTTAGTAACAGAAAAGAACTTTCTTGTTCAAATCGAGTTGTTGCTGCAATTCAGAATTTGTCATTGTTAGGACGTGATCCTGATCTTGATACGAACTCAAATCAATAGGTCTTGGTTTGTTTTCACCGGTATTCAATCCAATAGGTCTTGGGTTGGTGCTACTCTATCTTAATTTCGTTGTTTCCTCATTTCCATTCTGTTCTTGTTCTTTCCATATACAAAAACCCCAAAAACAGCCCAAAATTGTGTGTTTGTTGTCCAAATTCGTTCAATTAAGTCTTAATCATTTTATTCCGCTGCAATCAAAAATACGAGTGCTCCATATTCGTATCATAAGTGGTATCAGAGCAAGTTCTGATTGGGAACTTGTTGTCCAAGAATCATGCTACGCAAATTGCTAATTGAAGAAGACGAAGAGGATGTGTTCATCTACAATGCTGAATTTTATTATGATCCAAAAAAGGGTATTGACAATATGTCACTTCCCAATTCTGATTCGGAAGATGTAGATGAAGATTCTTGTCCAATCTATGAGACCGATGGGGAAGAAGAATTCATTGATGGAATCTATAATTCTGGTCCCATCTGTGATACTGATGGGGAAGAGGAATTTAGTGAAGAAATTGAAGATGAAGTTGCTGAAAAAGAAAGTCTCGTTAGTGAAGAAATTAATTTTGTGGTTGGAGACCAAATTATTGAAGTAATGGATGAAAGAAGAAGTTTTGTTGATGAAGATGCCATTGGTGAAGAGATAGATTCTGTTGGTAAGGAAGAATTTATTGAAGAAGTGGTTTTTGTTGATCAACAAAATTTGTTCCAAGAGCTTACAACATTAAAAACCAATGACTACAAGTACCACAAAATTTCAGGTTCTATAATTTTTTATAAATATGATTTATTTTCTAAAGTTCTTAGAAAAATCAGAATTGAAGGCTTTATTGATCAAGAAGGTTTATTCATTTTTCATCTTCATGTTCGTTTCAAAGTGTGGGAAATTTATACACTTTGGAGACCAAGGAATGACTACTTGTTGCCAATTGAGAGCCATCACAAATCTGTTACTAACGTGATAAGGAAGTGTGCTGGTTGATTGAATCTCATTGATTCTGATTTTATTGGTTACAATGTCATTTGTTTTTATCTTTCTCACTTTGATCTTGTTGCTTATTATCTTCCAAAAGGAGTTTCTGGTGTTGTTTTGTTTGTGGCTCAAAAACACCAAGAAAGATTGTTCTTGGATGATGGCAGAATTTCTTACCCTCCAAAAGATTTACTAGAAGGGCTGAATTCAGCAATTTGTTTGAAGATGACATGTGTATGTGTGGGAGTTGTCAAAGGGTTGTTTGAGACAAGTAAAGAGTGTGTGTTGGCTGCTCCTAAGTTAGTAATACTTGATCCTATATTTTTTTTGAAAATTAAGCATTCTACTAATGGAGAAATTCAGTTTTGCAAAGTTACATCTCATATAAAAACTTATGACCATTGTTTGTATTATCCACAAACACTGGATGACAAAATGGGAGGTGTGCTAGCATTTTTGTGGTATTGTTCCAAGGAGGGGCTGATGTTAATTAGTCATGCACAAAGATTTGCAATTGAAGGAATTCGGGTACATAAGGTCATGGGGTGTATCAATTATCACCAATTCTTAAAAAGGGCTGTTATGACTTGTTTAAAATTGCGTGGGGCTATTGTGGAAGATTATCAAATTGCTTTTGGGTATAAAGAAGATCGATTTGAGGAAAAGGGGTGGTCTCTCATCCTGAAGTTGGAAGATTGGACTTTATGGATTGTTTTTGAAGAACGGATTATTTGTCAAGATGTTATTCATGTCATGACAAGTTCTTTGCTGATTTTCTTGAACCATACTAACGAGTTGCATGTAGGGTTATGGAAACTTGAATTTGCTCTTACAATCCCCAAGACTTACGATGATGATCCAGATTTGCATCGTGACGATTACATGACTAATCTCAATCATGGTTTATTTGATGTGGGGGAGCATGACAAATGGGGTTTTGGGGCTAGAAACTCTTGTGAGATGTCCACAATAGTGAAATTATTGGTTTATACTACAATGACTGCAAAGAATCTTGAGTCCGATGACACAAGGGATACTATTTTTAAACAAGTGACATGCTGGAAGAATGAAAAGGTGAAACGTGACACTTGTATTGAGGTTGGATATGATTTTGAAGGGAGAGACGTGATCATCATACTTGCTGGCTGCAAACACCAACGTAGAGATTTCAAGGTTGCTTGGAATTTATTCTCAACAAAAGAAATGGTGGTTGCAAGTGTAAACATGGGCAATAATTCATCACATGTGGTTGAAGATGACCTTGCTGAATTGAGGACAATTCTTTTTCAAGGGGGAGGGGATGATACATGTACGGATAAGGTCCAAGGAAGGTTTTGGATGAATGGTTCATGGGATGTGTGGGTAGTCTTGTTTTGGACATTATTAGCCATAATAGGCTACACAACAAAGGATTACTTGAACGTTTTCAACACTTATTATTTGTTACAAGTCATATGCAAGGTTGACACACATTTCATGTTGGTGTATGGTTGTATGATGCATGATTGCATGGTGGCAAGGTACATGGGCAGATTTGGGTGCAAGATGACATGGAAAGATTACATGGCAATTGATGTGGCAAAAATGATAACGAAGGTGACGTGTCTTGATGATAAGGCTGATGTGGGTTAAATATTGTGAGTTTGATGACATGGGGGCTGAATTAATGATGCATGGATCCTACTTAGTGCAAGAAACGTTTTTAGTGCTTTGAATAAGCCATTTTATGGCATTGAGTTTCCTTTTATTGCTGTTTTATGAGAAGCCTTTGAGCTTCTGTAACTGATTTCGTTTTTAAGGCTTTATATAGTCATTTCCTTGCATGTAATGAGATAATGACGAATTTTTATCAATATTGAAGAACTTTGTTCATCATTTGTGAGTTGTTGCTGCAATTCAAAACCTATCTTAGTTAGGAGGCTTTCCTGATTTTGATTTGATCTCAAGCCAACAGGTCTTGGTTTGTTATCACCGATTATCAAGTTATAGGTCTAGCTTGATTTAACACTATCCTTTGTTTTTTTCGTTTTGCACTCTTTTAAATACCCAAAAACAGCCCTATTTCTGCCCCAAGTTGTGTATTTGCTATCCAAACTCGTTCAGTTCACTCTTAATTATTTTGTTCCGCCGCAACCAGAAATACGAGTGCTCCATATTCGTATCATAAGTGGTATCAGAGCTGAGTTCATCTACAATACTGAGTTCTGATTGGGAACTTGTTGTCCAAGAGTCATGTTACGCAAATTGCTAATTGAAGAAGAAGAAGAGGATGTATTCATCTACAATGCTGAGTTCTATTATGATCCAGAAAAGGGTATTGACAATATGTTACTTTCCAATTCTGATTCAGAAGATGAAGATGAAGATTCTTGTCCCATCTATGACACCGATGGGGAAGAAGAATGCATTGATGGAATTTATTATTCTGGTCCCATCTACGACACTGATAGGGAAGACGAATATAGTGAAGAAATTAATTTCGTGGTTGGAAACGAAATTGTTGAAGCAATGGCTGAAAGAAAAAGTTTCATTGGTGAAGAGATAAATTCTGTTGGTGATGACAAAAGTATTGAAGAAGAGTTGTTTGTTGAAAAACAAAAATGGTCCCAAGATATCACGATTTCAAGAACCAATGATTTTAAGTGCCACAAAATTTCAGGTTCTATTTTCTTTTATGAACATGATTTCTTTTCTAAAGTTCTTAGAAAAATCAGAATTGAAGGCTTTATTGATCAAGAAGGTTTATTTATTTTTCATCTTCATGTTCGTTTCAAAGTGTGGGAAATTTATACACTTTGGAGACCAAGGGATGATTGCTTGCTGCAGATTGAGAACCATCACAAATCTGTTACTAACATGATGAGGAAGTATGGTGGTGTATTGTATCTTAATGGTTATAATCTCATTTGTTATGATCTTGTTGATTATGATCAAACTGATTATAATCTCGTTACTCATGATGGTACAAGTGAAGTTTCTTGTGTTTGTTTGTTTGGGACTCAAAAAACCAAGAAAGATTGTTCTTGGATGATGGCAGAATTTCTTACCCTCCAAAAGATTTATTAGAAGTGCTGAATTCAGCAAGTTGTTTGAAGATGACATGTGTATGTGTGGGAGATATCCAAGGGTTTTTTGATAAAAATAAAGAACGTGTGGTTGCTGCTCCTAGGCTGGTTTTACATATTCTCTTTCAACCGTTAAAAAATCAGGATGCTTTTGGTGGTGGAAATCAAGAAGGATCTTGGAAGCTTTACATTGATCCTATAACCCCTATGATCTATGATGGTGATCCATATTTGCACATTGGTGATTATATAACTAATCTCTATTACTATTTGGTTAATGTGGGTAAAATTGATGCTTTTGGCATGCTTGAATCTGATCCTAAGAAGGGATATGTGATCTTTCTACTTGCTGGTCACACCCACCAAATTAGAGATTTCAAGGTTGCTTGGAATTTGTTTTCAGCAAAAGAAAAGATGGTTGCACTTGTGAACATGGGAAATTTCTCATCATTTTTAATTAGTGTTGAACGGTCTGAATTGAGGGCAATTCCTTTCGAAGAGGGAGGGAATGATACGAGCATGGATAGGGATAAAAGCTGCTTTGATCACAATGGGTCATGGGTTGTATTTGGCGACTTAGTCTTTGACTACTTAGCCTTAATAAGTCACACAACAACGATTTCAGCACTTCTTATGTGAATGTTACGGATTTAAGACCCGGATTTGATAAAAATGTTGAATTGACATTGTCTACGTGGAAGGGTGATATGGCTGCTGATGTGGCAAGGGTTATGTGTTTGCTTACATGGAATGTTGGTGGAACAACCTAGAAGGTGCAAGAATAAACGTTTGGAAGCTCATGGAATGGAGTTTAATAGTTCTTTTAATTAAGTCTTTAATAAGGTGGATGTAACTCCTATAATAATTAGGCTTTTGTGGCTTTTCATTTGTTTTCTTGGGGCTATATATTGGCTGCCATTTTGTGTATGAAGAAAATCATGAATTTTAGTAAAAGAAAAGAACTTTCTTGTTCAAATCGAGTTGTTGCTGCAATTCAGAATTTGTCATTGTTAGGACGTGATCCTGATCTTGATACGAACTCAAATCAATAGGTCTTGATTTGTTTTCACCGATATTCAATCCAATAGGTCTTGGGTTGGTGCTACTCTATCTTAATTTCGTTGTTTCCTCATTTCCATTCTGTTCTTGTTCTTTCCATATACAAAAACCCGAAAAACAGCCCAAAATTGTGTGTTTGTTGTCCAAATTCATTCAATTAAGTCTTAATCATTTTATTCCGCTGCAATAAAAAATACGAGTGCTCCATATTCGTATCAGGTTATAATGGTTTAAGGGCCATGGTTATGGGTTATGGACACCTATGACTTGTAAAATGGATATCTGTAGGCTATTTGTCATGGCTAGTAGTAATAATGGTTCAAGGCCATCGCAATAAGTTATGGACATCTAGTGTTTATAATGGTTCAAGGGTATGGACACCTATTACTTGTAAGATGGATATCTATAGGCTATTGGTCATGACTAGTAGTGATAATGGTTCAAGAGCCATCGGTATGAGTTATGGACATCTAGTGGTTATAATGGTTCAAGGGCCATGGTTATGGGTTATGGACCCCTATTACTTCTAAAATGGATATCTATAGGCTATTAGTCATGGCTAGTAGTTATGATGGTTCAAGGGCCATCGGTATGAGTTATGGTCATCAAGTGGTTATAATGGTTCAAGGGCCAGGTTATGGGTTATGGACACCTATTACTTGTAAAATGGATATATATCTATAGGCTATTGGTCATGGCTAGTAGTTATAATGGTTCAAGGGCTATTGGTGTGAGTTATGACATCTAGTGGTTATAGTGGTTCCATGGCCATGGTTATGGGATATGGACACCTATTAATGGTGATTTTAGGTTAAAACAAGAACCAAAACGCAGCGGAAAAGATTAATCACCATGAACGGATCTAATATTGATAAATACAATTAAACTATAAATAAAATCAAAGAGTTAGGAAGAACAATTCATACCCTTGAAGCCTTTGAAATCAACAATCCGTCGGTGAAGATGAACGATTGAAACCAAGAATTCCAATGGGGAATTCCTCCAAAGCTAGTCCACACAACACTTGCTAGAACACCAAAAGAGGATGCTAGTCCTTGTGCTTGGAGAAGAAGAACAAAAGAACCCTAGAGGGTTTACAAGGGGGGCGGCCGAATCTACAAGGTGGTAGGGGATTATGGTTGCCCTAATCCCTTTTAAATGACTTCCTTAACAAGTTTGTCAATATTGCACTCTAGCCCCTTTCCTTAAGTTCTTCTTATAAGCACACTATTAGTTTCAATATTAACATTTAATATTAAACTATAATATATATGAATGTAATTACACTAATTACACTAACTATATATTGGTGTTTAGTGTTTAAGTGTGTGACCCTTTAGGCTCACATACAACTAGCCATATACCTATATGTTATACGCGTGAAGCATATTCCAACAGCTCCCACTTGCGCACGTGATAACATCAAGTAGTTATACATGCAAAGGGTTAGAGTCTAGCAACCCGCCAATGCCCCTAGGAGTATATGAGGAATTTCATAAAATCTTTGTTCAAAGTTTTTCAATCAGTTATCCTTTTGTTACTGATACTATGTTGAATTTTAGACAAGGGTCAATGTCAATCTAAAACTTCAACGATTCTGTTTCTCGATCTATATAATGAAATAGATTACCAAAACCAATCAAGATTCATCTTGATTACCTTTTGGGTGTGGCCACCCATACATCTATTCAAAATCATCGAGGGGCCCAGTAGTATCTAATCCACATACGTGGAGGAACAAATTCTTTATTGACTGCACGTGTCTGTCATATGCTTAATCACAAACCCGATAATGGTTGTTATAGCAGCCTTATTCAGGTCAGCGTTTAACCACATGAAAGTTTACCCCTCTACATACACAAACCAACTTGCATCTCAAGTCAGAGGATAAGTGACAAAGCCTTTGTGAGATTCACTTGTGACATAAATCCAGGAAGTAATTTCTCATAGGTTGGGTCAGTCCAATCGTGTATCGTTATGAACGACATGTGAGTTTGATTTCATCACCCTTAGTCATACTAAGATAATGTCATCAATGCCCTCAGATTTGTCTTAATAATATTCCCATATTATTAATATAACAATGGACAATTTAGAATATAAAACACAGTAAATATTCATGGATATAAACATACAAATATAGAACACAGTAGATATTCATATAAAAATGATCATATCAAATATATCAATTTATTGCAATAAAAACTGCTCAATGTTCCATTATTCAAATACTAAAATAGATTACATGAAACTACTAGCTTGTCGAAGTCCAATGTTCCCTTCATATTCAAGATGTTTGGAACAAGACATTGAGTTCGATAAAGCGTCAGCTAGTTAGTTATCTGTTTGAACTTTAAGTGTACGAATTTCACATATCTCGATAAATCGTTCGAATGTAGTGAGCCTTCGTAAATAGGATCTAGCGTCATCACGACCTATTTCAAAACCAACATAAGTATAGCAAGTATACTTAGTTTCAGTTCAGTATCTCCACCATGACCAAGAAACATATATCCAGTACTTTAAAATACTTCAATGTGTTCTTAACAGCAATCCAATGTCTCTCTCATGAATTCTGTTGGTATTTTCTAGTAAGGTCCCCTAAGGACGTTACATTTGGCCTAGTGCTCCTTACAGCGTACATGATGAATGTAATAGCCGATTCATAGGGGATTACATTCATCCGCTTCACCACATCAGGTGTGGAAGGTCCTTGACTTAAACCACTCAAGTTTACATTGTGTGGCATACGAGGACTTCCTCGTCTGGGAGTACCACTCTAAACCATTTAGAATTTTGTCAATGTAAGCACTTTGACTTAAACCAATTAACCGCTTTGATCTATCATTATAGATCTTTACTTCAAGTATGTATGTCGTGTCCCTACAATCCATCATGTCGAACTATTTTCCAAGCCAGGATTTTCATCTTGTAGCATGGTATATTGTTTCACATGAATGACATGTCATCAACATGTATGACTTGAGAAACGACTACGCTCCCACTAGCTTTCATATATACACATACTCAGTTTGGGTTTTAGGTGAAACAAATGTTTTGATTTCATCATTAACCAAATTTCATAGTCATAGTACACTACTTTGGCTATAAGAATCCTAATGTCTTTAGTAGCAGACGAGAAGGTTTCATCATTGTCAATCCAGTAGGATTGAGTGTAACCTTTTGCTACTATGAGAGATTTATAGGTGTGTATATTTTCATCCATGTCAACAGTCTTACTGTTTTGAGAAAGATCAACTAAGTTCAAAACTTGATTGTCTCTCATGGATTTTATTTTTGCATTCATAGCTTCAAGTCATTTTTCGAATTCAAAATTCGATAATGCAACTTGATAGTTAGGGGGTTCATAATGATCCTCGAAACTTGCTCCTCAGCATCGACATAAATCTATATCGTTCAGGTGCATGAGGTGTCCTTGCGGATCTATGAATGGGAACAACATCATCTTGTGGTCCAATATCTATATGTCCAGCCTCAGAATGATATTTGCTAGTGTTACCAGAAGGTTGTGTATCTTCAATTTGAATCTTGTCAAAGTCTATAGTGCTCCCACTTGCTTTGTGAAATGAGACTGTTCTCAAGAAACTCAGCATACTGAGTAACAACAATTTGTTTTCAGTTGGGAAGTAAAATAGTAATCGAATATATACTTGATAGATATGGGCCCAAGTTTGTTCGGCATGTCTCGTTCCACGAGATCCTCACAACCCCAGATCCTCAAGTAAGACAAATTAGGGACTTTCCCACGCCATATCTCATATGGTGTCTTTTTAACCTTTTGGTCGGAACCATATCGAGTATTCGAGCAGCAGACTTCAGTGCATGCCCCTCAAAAGGATAGTGTAAGAGTAGTAGGACTCATCATAGACTGCACCATGTCATACAGGGTCCGATATCTCCTTCCAGACGCACCATTATCTTGTGGAGTGTATGAAAGAGTGAATTGTGAGACAATCTCACGATGTGTGGGATGATCCAGAAACTCTTGACTCATGTACTTTCATCCTCAATCAGGATTGAAAGCCTTTGTTGTCTTGCCGAGTTGATTTTCTACTTTTACTTTAGAAAGCTTTGAACGTTTCAAAGATTTCATGTTTATGTCTAATCAAGTAAACATAACCATAGCTACTGATATCATTAAAGCTTCCATGTTGGTGTTTAATCAAGTAAACATAACCACATCGAATGATATCATTAGTGAAAGTAGGTGGCACCTTCCCTAGTCTTAGTTCTAAAAGGGCCACATACATCAGTTTGTATGAGTCCAAGTAGATTTTTAGCTCTTTCGCCAACATGGGAGAAAAGCTTTCTTGTTATCTTTCCATAATATACAAGAGAGGCATTTTAAATGATTCATAATCATTTGTAAAGAAGCCCGTCGAGTTTTAGTATCAAAATGCGTTTCTTGTTTATGTGGAAAAGATGACGATGCTCTAGGTAAGTAGAATCCAAACCAATTTGGATTCTTGAGTGCTACATTTGTATATAGAACTATCGTTTGAATTAGGATCATGCATATTAATTTCAAACATACTATTACAAAGAATAGTTATAAAAAATGTTATTTTTCATAAAACAAAATATCATAATCCATTATTCAACAAACGATAAAGCTAAACAATGCATAATTGACAATTGTTCAAAACAATAATTAATGCATTAGGAAGGATAAGATCACAGCGTCCATTCATTTAGCTTTCTACTTCACATTCAATCTTGCACATTTGTGTAAATGTGAGTTCCACAACTAGTGTCATACACTCAAGATTTATCACGAAAAGTATAGAGTTCTATAATGAGGATACCTAATGTGCTAACTAGAACACATTTTTCCTTCATCAACTCTGCCAAGTAGGCAGGACAATTCCTCCTTCAATGGCCAGTTTCATCGCAATGATGGCAATAAATATCCTTTACAGGGTGCTCCTTTTTAGCAGGTGGGGGAATCGTAGGTTTGGAAAAGCAAACTAGCTTACCTTTACCTAGACTCTTGCCTTGTGCTTGCGGTTTACCTTCCCTGATTGCTAGAAAAGTATTGGGTAACCCTTGCTCAACCAGTTTTACCATAGCATGTTCAACGATTGTCTTCCCCATGCTATGTACTTTTAAAACACTTTTCAAACTGGTCATAGTCCTTGGATAGTGAGGTAAGAATCAAGCTCATTCCAAGAACTTGTGGTAAGGGGTAACCAAGACGTTCCATTTGATTAAGATAGCATTGCATATTCAAGATGTAAGTGCTAATTGATTGGCTGTCCTCCTGATTGCAAGCGTGGAATGCTTTAACTATTTTGAACAGTTCAAGTTCTGCCTTTTGTTGAAATATCATTTTCAACTCGCTTATCATGTCATATGCTGTGAGTTCCTCGAAGTACTTTCGAATCTCGGGGTTCATGCTCACAAGCATAGGAGTAGCAACTTCTTGGTGTTCGTTAAACGTTTCGGTAAAGGCTTGACGAACAGCAGCAGAATCACTGACAGGAGTTGCCTCAGGTAAGGCCTCTTATAGGTGTATCAACTTTCTCATCTCTAAGGACAATCCTTAGAATTCGATATCAGTAGATAAAGTTGATATTAGTCAGTTTCAGTTTTCAAGAACTGATTTTTGAGTGGAGATACTTAGGTTTTGATGTTGTTGTTATTTGTATACCAACCAAAGTTCAAAAAATAGTATTTTCAATAATAATTTCTTTTAATCAATTAACTACCCAATTAATTTTAATTAAAAGCTAAGATCCCATTGAGCTTCTGTCACCGCATCAGTTGATCTGCTAGAGGTGATAAATCCAATAGGTAGGTGACGATCAACAATTGCATTACAAGTGTAACTCTTAGAGGTATGGGACTTCATGGCACCTAGTGAACAAGCATCTAGGGTCAAGTGGCATGTTTGTCGCATCGTCGCCTCGAGTCAAGGTCTCACCGTTAACTCGATTAAGTCATCCAATGTGAAATCATGTCAAAATAGCTCTAGGTCTCACGCGTAGAGAATAATGACCTCGGATCTAGATTCGAACCACGTCTCACGTGAATTCAAAAATAGAAGCAAGTGATTTACAACCGATTGGACGGCGTGACTTAAATTTTAGGTATGTTAAAATTTAAATAAAATTTTATTAAGATATGAATGAATCATGTACTTCATTCATACCACTTCATAAGTTGTGTAATAAACGGTAAAAGCTTTTAGTGATTACTAAGTGATAAGTTTTAAATCATATTTAAACTTAGTTTAATCTCAAAACAACTTTTAGATTAAAGGTTAATCATCAATGATAATGAGTAAGAGTTTAGATGTTTTAATGTTTGTGTCTAAAAACCATTTTTAATTGTTTTACAGCTTGTATCTAATAGAAAAGAAAACAACCACAAACATTAATAAAACATGCAACAAATTTTGTGCAAACCTCGACCGATGAAATCCTAGGTTCGGTCACGTGAGTCATCACGACGGACCGAAGGGTCAAACTAGGGGACAGGCCAACATGAACCCAAACGGGCCTACATAAACCCAATGGGCTCCCACTTGCTCCAAGACATTCTTGAGCAAGTAGAACCCAAAATTTTGAAAAAATGCAATCTGCCAGAAAATTCCAGCAGCCTTGGAAGCCCGAAAAGTCACTGAAGAAATCTTTGTTAGTCTTCCCGGCCTTCTGGAAATTTGTAGGTCTCTGAGTTGCGGAACTTTTGGCGGTTGTTTCAGGTCCAACGAATTAGCCAATCTCCGGGAAAGTCTGTTTTCGTGCAGCTGCGCAGGAGGTGCCGAAAATTGTTGTTTTGTCTTCAACTTTTCTTCATCTTTGGTCAACAGATTACAAAGTACAAAGAAATAAAATACAACTATTCTAATTACTTTTACAATGAAATTGCCCCAAAAAATGGCACCAAACATAAAGGAAAAATTGAAACAAAATTACAACAATTAAGCCAAAAACACGGCTTTTCCCAAATTAATCAAACAACCAAACAACAACACATTCATCACAAGGTCTTATCTTTCATCGGTTTGCACAAACAATCAACAATTGACAAGTTTTTGGCTTGGAATATGGCAAAAATACATGTTTTGCCATATTAACAAAAAAAGTAAATAAAATGTAAAATCCAAGCCAAATAATCAAAAAAACAATAACAAGATTAATTTTTTGATTAGGGTTTTTGTAACAAGTAGCATGTAGGGTTACTAAAAATCATATTTTTAACCCTTGATTTTTAAAATTACCGAAAATTAAATTAAAGAACCCTAGGGTTCAAAATTCCGATCCGTTTTTAAAAAAGGCATCAAAAAATCGAATTTTTTGCTACTTTTACAAAAACTAGTTAATTATATCATCAATATAATGACTCGTGATACCACTAATGGTGATTTTAGGTTAAAACAAGAACCAAAACGCAGCGGAAAAGTTTAATCACCATGAACGGATCTAATATTGATAAATACAATTAAACTATAAATAAAATCAAAGAGTTAGATGACCATAACTCCTACCGTCGGTGAAGATGAACGATTGAAACCAAAAATTCCAATGGGGAATTCCTCCAAAGCTAGTCCACACAACACTTGCTAGAACACCAAAAGAGGATGCTAGTCCTTGTGCTTGGAGAAGAAGAACAAAAGAACCCTAGAGGGTTTACAAGGGGGGCGGCCGAATCTACATGGTGGTAGGGGATTATGGTTGCCCTAATCCCTTTTAAATGACTTCCTTAACAAGTTTGTCAATATTGCACTCTAGCCCCTTTCCTTTAGTTCTTCTTATAAGCACACTATTAGTTTCAATATTAACATTTAATATTAAACTATAATATATATATTAATGTAATTACACTAATTACACTAACTATATATTGGTGTTTAGTGTTTAAGTGTGTGACCCTTTAGGCTCACATACAACTAGCCATATAACTATATGTTATACGCGTGAAGCATATTCCAACACCTATTACTTGTAAAATAGATATCTATAGGCTATTGGTCATGGCTAGTAGTCATAATGGTTCAAAGGCCATCGGTAGGAGTTATGGACATGTAGTGGTTATAATGGTTCAAGGGCCATGGTTATAGGTTATGGACACCTATTACTTGTAAAATGGATATCTGTAGGCTATTCATCATGGCTAGTAGTTATAATGGTTCAAGGGCCATCGGTAGGAGTTATGGTCATCTAGTGGTTATAATGGTTTAAGGGCCATGCTTATGGGTTACGGACACCTATTACTTGTAAAGTGGATATATGTAGGCTATTTGTCATGGCTAGTAGTTATAATGGTTCAAGGGCTATCACAATGAGTTATGGACATCTAGTGTTTATAATGGTTCAAGGTTATGGACACCTATTACTTGTAAGATGCATATCTATAGGCTATTGGTCATGACTAGTAGTGATAATGGTTCAAGAGCCATCGGTATGAGTTATGGACATCTAGTGGTTATAATGGTTCAAGGGCCATGGTTATGGGTTATGGACGCCTATTACTTGTAAAATGGATATCTATAGGCTATTAGTCATGGCTAGTAGTTATGATGGTTCAAGGGCCATCAGTATGAGTTATGGTCATCAAGTGGTTATAATGGTTCAAGGGCCATGGTTATGGGTTATGGACACCTATTACTTGAAAATGGATATCTATAGGCTATTGGTCATGGCTAGTAGTTATAATGGTTCAAGGGCTATTGGTGTGAGTTATGACATCTAGTGGTTATAGTGGTTCAAGGGCCATGGTTATGGGATATGGACACCTATTACTTGTAAAATGGATATCTATAGGCTATTGGTCATGGCTAGTAGTCATAATGGTTCAAAGGCCATCGGTAGGAGTTATGGACATGTAGTGGTTATAATGGTTCAAGGGCCATGGTTATGGGTTATGGACACCTATTACTTGTAAAATGGATATCTGTAGGCTATTGGTCATGGCTAGTAGTTATAATGGTTCAAGGGCCATCGGTAGGAGTTATGGTCATCTAGTGGTTATAATGGTTTAAGGGTCATGGTTATGGGTTATGGACACCAATTACTTGTAAAATGGATATCTGTAGGCTATTTGTCATGGCTAGTAGTTATAATGGTTGAAGGGCCATCGCAATGAGTTATGGACATCTAGTGTTTATAATGGTTCAAGGGTATGGACACCTATTACTTGTAAGATGGATATCTATAAGAGCCATCGGTATGAGTTATGGACATCTAGTGGTTATAATGGTTCAAGGGCCATGGTTATGGGTTATGGACCCCTATTACTTGTAAAATGGATATCAATAGGCTATTAGTCATGGCTAGTAGTTATGATGGTTCAAGGGCCATCGGTATGAGTTATGGTCATCAAGTGGTTATAATGGTTCAAGGGCCATGGTTATGGGTTATGGACACCTATTACTTGTAAAATGGATATCTATAGGCTATTGGTCATGGCTAGTAGTTATAATGGTTCAAAGGCTATTGGTGTGAGTAATGACATCTGGTGGTTATAGTGGTTCAAGGGCCATGGTTATGGGATATGGACACCTATTACTTGTAAAATGGATATCTATAGGCTATTGGTCATGGCTAGTAGTCATAATGGTTCAAAGGCCATCGGTAGGAGTTATGGACATGTAGTGGTTATAATGTTTCAAGGGCCATGGTTATGGGTGATGGACACCTATTACTTGTAAAATGGATATCTGTAGGCTATTGGTCATGGCTAGTAGTTATAATGGTTCAAGGGACATCGATAGGAGTTATGGTCATCTAGTGGTTATAATGCTTCAAGGGCCATGGTTATGGGTTATGGACCCCTATTACTTGTCTAAAGTTGATGAAATTGAAGTTCAAAAAGAAGACGGGTTGGATCCAGCAGATGCTAGTTAAATGGAAACTCCCAGACCTGTTCGTTAAAGTTTGGTTTTTGTGCCTTTGCTATAGTTGTTTACTTGAAAAGTGTAGGTTTGTTTTGTGTGGTTGTTGCTAGTGCTAGTTGGTCCTAGATCTGTTTATGGCATGTCATAAACTTAGTCTTTGTCGTTTCAAGCCTTTGCTTGAGGTCAATGTGGCCGCCTGTCACATTCCTATGTACTTCCTTTTGTGCTTAATATATTTTAGGCAGGGTGAACCCTTTACCCAAAAAAAAAAAAACAAAAGACACCTATTACTTGTAAAATGGATATCTGTAGGCTATTGGTCAAGGCTAGTAGTTATAATGGTTCAAGGGCAAACTACATTATAGTATTTAAGAACTAAAAGTTTTAAATGCAAGTGTTTCATACTTTTAGTAAACATAATATTTAATCAAGTCGTAATTCCCTAATAGGAATACTGGATATTTATGAAATCCAAGAAATGACTTTGGCATTAAATAAAGTTCTTAAAATGATACTAAAGTGTTTAAGAATTGGAAGTATCGTTGCAAGTCTTTTATACTTGTTAGATACAGTGATCAATAAAAGTCATAATTCCCTAAACAGGAATATTGTATATTCGCAAATCCAAAGGATGACTTTAATAGTTGATAAATTCTTAAAGGAATAAACTACAAGTTATTGACTAAAAGGGTCAAAGTCTTTACTTGGTCAAAGTGATAGTTTAATTAGATTATTGCAAGTTTTGTGATTAATTGTTGCAAATCTAATAGGACATTCACAGCCTAAGTGAATATATTAATCATTTAAGGATATTTCTTTAACCATTAAAATTATCTACAAATCAAGTAGCTAAAAGAGATGTAGTTACAAGGCAAATTTTATAGATTCAAGAAACTATGGAGTTAATTTCCAATTCTCCTATGTTTACCGAATCATATAAAAAGGCAAGACTAGAATATGTTCAAGTGTTGCAAGAACAAAATCTAGCAAAGACAAAAGTTATAGTATTTTCAAAATGCTCGTCTTATGTCTTTAGTTTAATAGAAATGACTAAATTGTAATTAGTGATAGAAGTTACAATTAGGAGTCATTAAGTAATCAACACAAACGCAAAGAATAAGTAACGATCCAGTAATAATTCGGTATCTATGTCCAGTTAGGAATAATACATGAGTTAGTGACATTATTATTCAGACTTTGTATGTTTTACAATATCCGTGAATAAAAGTCTCTTTATTCAAAAGATATAAATCTGTGACTACTCATCTTGGTGGAAATCTTGATGGGAAGTTAACGTCATCGCAGTATTTGGTGGAAGATTGGAAGTTTTTTTTTAAGATAGCTACACAAGTTTTGTTGTAAACCAAATATCGGTGATATTCTATCGTATCGACGAATATTGGATTGACCACCGTGATAATACTTCGTGGTTGAAAAGTCCAAAAGTATTGTTCACTAGGATTGTCCTTAAGCCTGAGGTATTTGGTTTCGGATACAATGACTAATGTAGTTTGGTTCGTTTTAGACAAGTCTGAAATACGATTGTCATACGAGGCCTTACTGGGTACAGAGGAAGTTGTATTTCAAATCGAAATATAACAAGATGTAATTGCGCCTCCTTTTTAGGAGTAATATTTATGGGTCCCTTGACATTATGAAAAACTGATGAAGTGCATGGCCATGCCTAAACGAACTGATTTGTTCTTTGTCGTTTATCACAGCAGTTTTAAATCAAGAAGTCAAGAAATGATTTCGAATACAGGATTTGATAATTTCTACCATACTCGTATTCGTCATCACAAATATCGTGCTTTAAGGGATAAACCTAACACGTTACCCAAGAAGTAAAGATGGAGTGTTCTTTACTAGGCAACGATATTAAAAGAGTTTCTCAAAAACTATACCTGGGTTACAAAGTTGTTTCTATGGGGTTGGTTACCTGCATGCTTATCTAGAGGGCCACTGCAGCCAGTGTCATCAAGCTAAGGTTACAAACTTGCAGAAGTGGGAGTCTGTTGGAATTATGTGCACAGTTAGTCAACCTATGGTGATACATCCATGCCTACCAAACACTTAAGGGTCACACCGGTGAGTGCATGTAATACGAGTAAGATATGTAATGATACTTGGAAGAGGAATGATTCATAATAGTCATTATGAATCAGTTAAGTATTAAGTTAAGTCTAACTTATTACTAGATTAGTTTAACTAACTAATTAATACAAGTATTTGTACATTTACTAGTTGAGTAAATTTACAATGTGTTAATTATATATTATCCATAATATGATTTAAAGCAATTAAATCATATAGTGTTTTGATAATATTATTGTTCAGATTAAACAAAGTTTATTATATAATTGATTATTAAAAGTATAAATACAAACATATATTTCGTGTATATGTATATACCGAAATATTAAGTGTATTAATACTAGACATTTAATAATTAAGTGCAACAATAATAACTAGTAAAACTATAAGGGTTAGAAACGAAAAAGGAGAAAGTTTAATTAAGTATTAAACTTAATTAAACTAGAAGGGACCTAAGTGAAAGTCTTTATATTATATATAGAAGGCTTGGGGTTCCTTATTTTGCTAGTCACTCCACACGAAACCCTAGCCCTTCCCTTGCCCCTTGTTCGGCCGAAATAGAGAAAGAACACAAGTCCTTGTGTTCTTCGTTCTTTGTTCGTTCTTCGTGTTCTTCAAGTCTTAAAGAATAAGGATCATAGCAAGGATCAACTAGAAGATCACTCGCTGTGTTCAACATCAGTGGACTTACTTAAGCAAGATTAAGGTATGATTTGGAAAACCCTTTTTTCCTCCTTCCCTCTTGTTTGAAGTCGAACCAAGAACACTACTGTTCTTGGTGTTCGATGAACACACACAAGTATGTGTGTGTGTTCGAGTTTTTCGTACAATGTTTCTTTCTTGTTAATCTAGTCTAGATTTTCAACATCCCCAATTATTTAGGGTTTAATGATTAAGTTTAATCTCAGTCCCGCTTTTAGGGATTAAACTAGCTAGTTCGTTTAACCGACAAGAACAAGTTTATGTTCCTGTCAGTAATGGTTCGAACCAAGTGACTAGGAGGTTCACCCATGTGGTTGATCAGTTATGTGAAACCCTACAGGTTCTACCTTATTAACTAAGGTTCTACCTTATTAACTAAGGTTAACCCTTTCTCATATAATCAAGTGTATTCGTAAAGGAATTCCCCCGGCGTGTGACCCGATAGGCTCGTGTTTTATCAGCCGTGATACCCGTACGCATGTGTCGGTGGGCAGAATTCCAACAAACTCCCACTTGCACATGAAGCGACGTGTTTTATGTATCACAAACAAAGAGCGGCCCTAGCTAGGCATCTTTGTCCCCAACTCAACACGAGTATGTCATCCACGACAATTACCAATCATGCAAATGATGGTCCTATAGATATGTGACCATATCATCCCTTTGTACACGATATCCTTGTGAACACGAGACATGGATTAATGTCGTCATTCTCCAGATCGTTCACTATTATGTTACTCGATAATTTATTTAGTGGTGACCAAAATGAGTTGTAATTGAACCATTTTCAATATAACTCGAGCATGGCCATGCATTTGGGTGTCAGCGCTAAATCATCGAGGGCCCCATAGACATCTCTCTTCATTGAGGTACAAATCCTTTTGACTACATAGTCCCTCCACGTAAGTTATCCTTACCCAACTAAGCCCCTTATAACGGCCATTTACGATCTGCGTTAGAGCATTAATCTAAGTAAAGTTAACTTATACTTTGGAATCTCATGAATCTCTGGTCTAAGGATGAAATGATACTCCCGAGTTACTTGTGACAGTTACCATGAAGTAAACTCGGGTGTGGGTCTCCAGTCACTTGAAACTCATTTCAAGCACAGGCAATTGTTGTTTTTATATCTCATAACCAACACATTGCCTCAGCCTTCGTTCATAACTTACTTCCCTTTAAGTATGGCTGGCTGTGGATGTTTAGATAAAATCTGGGAAGTGTTTAAACATGCAAAGATGGAACACAGTAAAGATTTTAGAAAGTACCTGCAACACGCATATGTAGAGACATATTTATACATCAATACAATCCAAAATACAATATTGCTTCAAGTTCCCAAAATAAACATCAAATTCAAACTAAAATAGTACTCAAGCTAAATCACTGGCTAGTCTCACACCTATTCCTCTAGTGTGAGAATCATGTACAGCCTGTGACAACGGCTTAGTAAACTGATCGGCAAGGTTCTCTTCCGATACTACTCTGCTTATGGCAACATCACCACATTTAATCTTATCTCGGATAACGTGGTATTTACGAGCAATATGTCTCATTCTTTTGTGAGTTCTAGGTTCCTTAGCCAAAGCTACAACACCCTCATTGTCACAATATATTTCAATGGGGTCGGCAATGCTAGGAACAACTACCAAGTCATTGATGAATTTCTTCATCCACACAACTTCCTTAGCAGCTTCACAAGCTGCAATGTATTCTGCAACTGTCGTCGAATCAGCAACTGTGTCTTGCTTGCAGCTCCTCCAACTCACAACAACACCATTTAATAGGAATATATAACCCGCTTGCGATCGGAAATCATACCTATCGGTTTGGAAGCTTGCGTCTGAGTATCCAACTACACGCAATTCTTCCATACAGCCATATACCAAGAACATATCATTCGTTCTTCGAAGATATTTCAAGATGTTCTTAACGGCTATCCAATGAGCTTCTCCAGGGTTTGCCTAATATCTACTTGTCACGCTCAACGCACATGATACATCAGGTCTTGTGCATAGCATGGCGTACATGATAGATCCAACTGCCGAAGCATAAGGGATCTTCTTCATTACGTCATGTTCCTTATCGGAACATGGACATTGAGCCTTGCTCAAAGTCACTCCATGCAACATAGGAAGATTTTCTTTCTTGGAGTCCTGCATTCTAAACCGCTTTAGAACTTTGTCAATATATGCACTTTGACTCAACTCGAGAAGTCTTATAGATCTATCTCGATAGATTTTAATTCCCAAGATGTACGTTGCGTTTCCTAAGTCTTTCATTGAAAAACATTTTCCAAGAAATGTGTTTTTTTTTTTGGGTAAAGGGTTCACCCTGGCTAAAATATATTAATCACAAAAAGAACTACATAGGAATGTGACAGGCGGCCAGATTGACCTCAAGCAAAAGCTTGGAACAACAAAGACAGAGTTTATGACATGCCATAAACAAAGCTAAGACCATCTAAAACTAGCAACAACCTCACAAAACAGACTTACTCTCAAAAAACCAAAAGAAAACCAAAGAGCATAGCACCGAACTAAACAATCAAATCCGGGATCTTCCAGTTGTCTAGCATCCGTTGAACACCAACTGTCTTCTTCTTAAACAATCAAGAAATGTGTTGACATCACTCAAAATTGGAATGTCATTCCCAATGAGTAAAATGTCATCAACATATAGGACTAGGAATACAATAGCGCTCCCACTAGCCCTAACGTATACACAAGGTTCATCTTTACTTTTAGAAAATCCAAATCTCTTGATTTTCTCATCAAAGCAAAGATTCTAACTTCGAGATGCTTGATTAAGTCCATAAATGGACTTCTTAAGCTGACAGACTTTATTGGGATACTTTGGATGTACAAAACTCTCAGATTGTTTCATATATACCTCTTCAGAAAGCTTCCCGTTAAGGAAAGCGGTTTTTAAATCCATTTGCCAAATTTCGTAATCATGAAAGGCGACAATAGCATAAGTATCCAGATAGCTAGCACACGGTCATACCATTCGAAGCACTCTTTGGTAGTAAGTGCCAATCATCATTTTGTTGATCCTAAGTTGTTGATAGACAAACAACATATTCAAGACTACCACAACAACTCACTAGAATCCATAACACATTTTATATATTATATCTTAAGAATTGTCTACTAGATCAGACATTTTTATCCCGACCAACAAAATAATCATCGACAATAAACTTCATTTCGCCAATTGATCCATGGGGATCCCCAACTGGAGGATGAAAAAGCTCCGTAGAAGTACCTTCATTTTTTTTTCTCTCGTTGTCTCTCCTGTTCGTGCTTCGTCTTAAATTTTAGGACGAAATTTCTTCAACCAGGGGAGAATGTGACAACTCAACATTTTGGACAAGTTGTCAACTTTCATTTCTTACTTTCTACATTTAGAAAGATTCTATTTTTAGAAACTTTCCTCATTTCACATCATTTCTGCATTTAAAAAGTGTCTATTTTTAGAAACTTTCTCATTTCGTAATATTTCTAATTTTAGAAAGTGTGACAACCCTCGCAATTGGGTATTTGACCCGACAATTTTTATAGCTCATGGTGTCGTTGTACAATCATCTCATGTAGAAAGGCATTCATATTTGCTTTTAAGTCTAGCCGAAACCGTACATTTTGTGTTGATTAGCACACATCATTTTTAGACACGTGTCAGTTGTCTACATTTTTGGTGCAATTTAACAATAATTTAGCGGGTTGGTGACTCAACGTAAACCTAAACGGAACCCAAAATTTAATATTTACAATAGTGATACTTGCAGTCAACTGAATAAGCATGTACGAAGATTTATACATAAATCACCATACGTGACGACGTATTATATTTTTAACAAAAGTTAAATACGCATATACACCAAAAATTAACTAAGATGATACTTAAATAAATTTAAAAGTTTCATTTTATATCTATCATATCCCACGTGCACATCCACAACTAATAAATAAACTAAATAATGTTTAAAAGTCCACCTCCTCTTTGTATCCTACTTCACACGTCTACATCCCCCAACTAAGTATCCGATTATCTTGAGGATTATACTCGACACCTTAACAACCGGACATCATCAAATCGATCGTTATCATCTCCTTATTAAACCCAAATCAACTACCCACTTTTCACAACCTTCTCCACGTAAAAGAAACACCAAGTACTCTGAATTCCTCTTGTCTCTTTCTCTCTGAAGTCCGTACCAGAAACGAAAAGAAGTAGAACCCCTCTCGTTTTGCACCTGCATTTTCCGGCATACTCATCAGATTCCGACAACTCGTCAACATAAATTTTGAAGGTATAATTCGAACCGATCCTTAAAATCGTTCATGTAAGGGTTATCATTCCGTTACTTATTCATTGTATATTTTATGCTCAGTGCATCGCCACCTCCGGTAACACAAGCAACCTCTCCGGCAAATCCCGTTTTCTCCGGCGACGGTTCGAAGTTTTGACGATCTCTATCTCTTCGGCAATCGGTATAATCTCTTATCTGTTTCGTTCTTCACGTTGTCCGCAATTAAATCAGTCGTGTCTGTTAATCGTTTGTTTACCGTTTTCTGGGTTTTCTGACTCCGGCGGAATACACACACTAATGTGTGTGTGTGTGTTCTCGTGAGTACTTACAAACAAAACACTTTCACCATTTTTAATTATTACTCAAAAATATTTATATTTTCCACAATCTATTTCTTTTGTGTTGTAAGCCCATTTACGTTTTCTTTTAAACCCAATTCAAGAAACCATAACATCTAAACCCACATAAGTTTTAATAATTAAATAGAAACACCGTCATTTTCTTTATATGTTCAGTCGAATTAATTAGCCCGAGTCAGTTTTAGGTTGCGTCAGCCCAACCGCGATCAGTTCAGTCCGTTTATAGCTGGGCCTTGGCCACAGGCCGGCCCAGCAGTCAAAAAAAAAAATCAAACTCAAAGGTTAATTCGAACAAGACATCTATTTTGAAGTAAACCCGATTCTTTTATTTAAAACCTTACCAATTTAAATATAAACTTATTTAAAACTTTCTTTAGCAAGTAATTAATTACAAGTACTTAAATCAATTTTATAATTATCTGATGGATTACATACCGTTTAATTTCAAACCAACATAAAACTCTTATTTTCAAACATGCCTAAATTTATTAAATGTATTTAAAATACACGATTAACTCAAACAATGTCACCAACTTATCTCTCGAGTCTAAATTTCCTTAGAGAATCATTTTGCATTATTTAGTTTAGGCGTGTCGGCAAGACCGTCACTTATACATTATTTCTTATGTGTTTAAGACGCTAGGACCATTGTGGTTGGAGACCGCTCGTTGTTGTTTGTGATTTTGGCTAGCATTGCATCAGGTGAGTTCACAGCCCCACTTTTTACCGCATTTTATTTACTGTTTTATAACTTTGGGGTGAAAAACATAACAAATGCTTTTACAAATCTTTGCATTATTTATCACGACGTATTTTATAAATATATTTGTGACTGAGTTGACAACCTCTCTTTTATTACATTTTAACTGGTTTGAAACATATCAACTATTTTATAAACGTTTACAACATTTTTAAACGTTTACTATATTGTGATGAAAACTATTTTTGGAAACTAGACAACGAATCCTTATGCTTGGACTAAGTTTAGATGTACATGGAAGTGCGTATATGTTACATACATATTCATTAGCTAGTTGCGACTAGGCCCTGGATATGCAAATAGTACTATTGGCGGAGATCTACCCTCCCACGATTTGATCATTTTATCGGTGTTTACCGACCACGAGGAGTGCATATCTAGCACGTTTAAGGTTGTTGTTTTGATTATGGACTTGAGGACAACATTTTAACTCAAAGGCCTTGCAACCCTGTTGGGGGATCACCGTCTATTATGTTTCTACTATTGCTCTCGGAGCAGGCCATTTTTAACCTTACATATCATCACACTATTTTGCCAATGATGGCATTCCAAAACTATTGTTTCTACTAACGCGAGTAAAATCGTACTACTGCTCTCGGAGTAGGTCATTTATAACATTATTATTATCACACTATTTTTGCCGACGATGGCATACGAAAACTATTGTTTCTACTACTGCTTTTGAGCAGACTATTTTTAACGTTTTATACTATCGCTCTATTTTTACCATGAATGGCATACGAAAACTATGGAACTATTTTGATCTCATTAAAACCTGTGAATTCACTCAATAATTTTGTTGATACTTTTTCTTATGTTTTTCAGGTAACTAAGCTAGGCATTGAGTCGCATGCATTGGGAGTCAAGCTTTCATTCTAATAAGATGTCACCTCTTTATTTCATCTTTATAAAACTTTGTTTTGGATTCAAATTACTTTGTTTACATTAAATTTTGGCGACATTACTTTTTATCAAACAATTATTGTTTACGATAATCATATGCTATGTTTACTCATGATAGTCGCATGCCCGTTCTTCCGCAAACCACTTTTGGCGGGGTGTGACAGATTGGTATCAGAGCTATTGGTTATAGTGAACTAACGAGTCTAGTCTATAACTTCAAAACGATTTTGGGCAAAATGTTTTTCATTGCATAAAAAGTCTCATTGCATATAGAGTTGCATTGCATATAGAAATGCATCATATATCACCCACCAGACCTATGCCTTGGAACTATGTCACCTTCCTTACACTTACTGTTGGAATATGCTTCACGCGTATAACATGTAGTTATATGGCTAGTTGTTTGTGAGCCTAAATGGTCACACACTAAAACACCTAACACCATAAGATATGTAGTGTAATTAGGGTAATTACATTACATATTAATATAAGTTACATGCTTGTATATACTAAAGTTTAATATTAATTGTTTATATTAGAACTTTATTGTGAGCAAACTAGAAGGAACAAAAGATAGGGACTAGAGTGTTAATAATCATAATTGATTATGGGAAGTCAATAAAAGGGAATCAAGGGCAAGATAAATCTCACCCTTTGGAACCCTATACGGCCGCCACCCCCATACACACTCTCTAGACTTTTGTTCTCTTTGCTTGAATATTGGACTAGCATCCCTTGGTGTTCTTGCATAGGTGTTGTGTGGACTAGCTTTGGAGGAATGCCCCGTTGGATTTCTTGGTTTCCGTCGTACCACATCTCCATCCGGTTCGTAATATACAAAGGCTTCAAGGGTATGATTTATTCATCTTAACTCTTTGTATTTTATTAGTTTAATTGTATGATTGATATCAAGATCCGTTCATTGGTGATTAAACTATTTTCCGCTGCGTTTGTTACTTGTTATAACCGAAAATCACCATTAGTGGTATCACGAGTCATTTTATTAATCATATAATTAGCTAGTTTTTGTGAAAAGTGGCAAAAATCAATCCTTTTTGGTACCCTAATTCCGAACGGCAAATATAAGAACCCTAGGGTTCTTTATTTTTTCGCAATTTTTAATAATAATGGGTTAAAAATATGATTTTTTGGAACCCTAATTGCCACTTATTACAAAAACACATCAAAAAATTAATCTTGTTATTGTATTTTTTGATTATTTGGCTTGGAATTACTTGTTTAATTTTGTTTTTGATATGGCAAAACATGTATTTTTGCCATATCCCAAGCCAAAGCCTTGTCGATTGTTGCTTGTTTGTGCAAACCGATGAAAACCTCACCTTGTGATTGATTGTGGTTGAATGTTTGGTTGTTTTGGGAAAGCCGTGTTTTTGGCTAAATTTGGTTGTAATCTTTTAATTTTTTTCTTTTATTTTGGTGCCATTTTTTGGGGCAATTAGTAATGTAAAAGTATTAGAATAGATTGTCTTTCTTTATTTCTTTTTATTGTAAATTATTGACCAAAATTGAAGACAAATGAAGAAAACAACAAATTTCCGTCATCAACACGAGGGCTGTACGAAAACAAGTTTTCCAGAGGCATACGGACTCCGCTTTGGGCGATTCAAAAGCCTAAAATGCTTGCAAAGTCGTGGGCTACAACTTTCCAGAAGGCCGGGAAGACTATCGAAGAATCCTTCAGTGACTTTTAGAGCTTCAAAGTCTGCTGGAATTTTCTGGCAGATTGCAATTTTTCACAAGTTTTGGTCTCTACTTGCTCAAGAATGTCTTGGAGCAAGTGGGAGCCCATTGGGTTAATGTTGGCCCGTCCCCTAGTTTTACCCTTCGGTCCGTCGTGATGACTCACGTGACCGAACCTAGGATTTCATCGATCGAGGTTTGCACAAAATGTGTTGCACGTTTTATTTTATGTTTGTGGTTGTGAAATAATTTCTATATGATACAAATAATAAACAACTAAAAATATGATTTTTGAAACACAAACATTAAAACATCCAAAATTTTAATCGTCAATGATTACTTGCTAATCATCGATGATTATTGCCTAATCACTTATGATCACTGTTTAATCATCAATGATTACTAGTTAATCATCGATGATTACAGTTCAATCATCTATGATAATTAATCTAAACTTGTTTTTGAGATTAATACAAAAGTTTAAATATGATTTGAAACTTATAATTTAATAATCGCTAAAAGTTTTGACCGCTTATTAAACCGACTTATAAAGTGGTATGAATGAAGTACATGATTCATTCATATCTTAATAAAATTTTATCACAAAATTTTTTCCATACCTAAAATTTAAGTCACGCTGTCCAATCGGTTGCAAATCACTTGCTTCTATTTTTGAATTCACGTGAGACGTGGTTTGAATTCAGATCCGAGGTCATTATTATCTACATGTGAGACCTAGATCTATTTTGACATGATTTCACATTGGATGACTTAATCGAGTTAACGGTGAGACCTTGACTCGGGGTAAAGATGCGACAAACATGCCACTTGACCCTAGATGCTTGTTCACTAGGTGCCATGAAGTCCCATACCTCTAAGAGTTGCACTTGTAATGCAATTGTTAATCGTCACCTACCTATTGGATCTATTATCTCTAGCAGATCAACTGATGCGATGATAGAAGCGCAATGGGATCTTAGCTTTTAATTAAAATTAATTGGGTAGTTAATTTATTAAAAGAAATTAATTATTGAAAATACTAATTAATGAACTTTGTAATTTTGTAGATGACTACAAACAATCAAACCCTATCAAACAACACCATTCGCTCCGTTCTCGATAAGGAGAAACTTGATGGATTGAATTTTGTTGATTGGGCTCGTAACCTAAGGATTGTCCTTAGGGCCGAGCACAAATACCACCATTTGGAAGAGGCGTTGCCCCCTGCCCCCGCTGCTAATGCCACCGCTCCTATTCGTGCGGCCTATACTAATAGGTTTAACGAACAGCAAGAAGTCGCTGCCCTTATGCTAGTGAGCATGACCCCCGAGATTCAAAAGAATCACGAGGACCTCACTGCATTTGATATGATGCGTGAACTAAAAACCACGTATCAAAAGCAAGCTGATCAGGAACTCTTTGACATGGTCAAAGCCTTCCATGCTTGTAAGCAAGAGGAGGGACAGTCTGTTAGCTCTTATCTTTTGAAGATGAAGAGTTACCTAGACCAGATGGAGAAACTTGGCTACCCTATGCCTCATATCCTTGGTATTGGGTTAATTTTAACCTCACTTCACAAGGATTATGCACCATTTGACATGACTTATCATATGCATAGTATGGGGAAGACTTTCGTCGAATTACATGCTATGCAGACACAAACGGAAGCTGGGCTACCCAAGAAAACTCCTACCCCTACTGTCCTTGCCATAAGGCAAGGAAAGATCCAAAAACCAAAACCGCAAGTAGTTGCTAAGGGCCAAGGCAAGGGAAAGCAAGTTTACAAGCCCAAGCCAAAGGTTCCCCCACCTACGCATAAGGAGCATCCTGCTAAGGATCTTGCTTGCCATCACTGCGGTGAAACAGGCCATTGGAGGAGGAATTGTCCTGCCTACCTGGCAGAGTTGATGAAGAACAAAGCCAGCAAGGCTAGCACATCAGGTGTCTTCACAATAGAACTATATGATTTCCCTAAGAAATCATGGGTATATGACACTGGTTGTGGTACTCACATTTGTAATACCATGCAGGGTCTAAGGGGAAGTAGAAAGCTAAACCACAGAGCTTTGGACTTGTACGTAGGCAATGGAATGCGTGCACCGGTCGAAGCTATAGGAAGCTATGATTTAATCCTTCCTAGTGGTTTAATTATTGTATTAGACAATTGTCACTATGCGCCTAGTATTACTAGGGGTATAGTATCGCTTTCATGTTTGTGGAATAATGGTTTTATTCACTCTTTTACGGATTATGGTATTTCAGTTTCAAAGGATAATGTATTCTATTTTAATGTTATTCCTTGTGATGGTATTTTTGAGATTGACATGCATAATCGTATCACAAACAGTAGTTCTATTTATACATGTAGCAATAAGAAATCCAAGAAGAATTTGGATTCTACTTACCTATGGCATTGTCGTCTTTGCCATGTTAACAAGAAAAACATTTTAAAATTACAAAACGATGGACTTATTAAATCAGATGATTCTGAATCATTTGATAAATGTATTTCTTGTATATCTGGTAAAATGGCGCGCAAGCCTTTCTCCCATGTAGGCGAAAGGGCCAATGATCTACTTGGACTCATACATACCGATGTATGTGGCCCTTTTAGAACTAGAACCTGGGAAGGTGCTACCTACTTCATTACTTTCACTGACGACTTTAGTCGTTATGGTTATGTTTACTTGATTAAACATAAACATGAAGCCTTTGAAACGTTCAAAGCTTTCTAAAATGAAGTAGAAAATCAACTCGGCAAGAAGATAAAAGCTCTCCGTTCTGATCGAGGAGGAGAGTACATGAGCCATGAGTTTCAAGACCATCTAAAGAATTGTGGGATTGTCTCACAATTCACTCCCCCTTATACACCACAGCATAATGGTGTATCAGAGAGGAGAAATCGCACCTTACTTGACATGGTCCGATCGATGATGAGTCCTACCACTCTGCCTCTATCCTTTTGGGGTTATGCACTCAAGTCGGCTGCTCGCATACTGAATATGGTTCCCACCAAGAAGGTTGAAAAGACACCATATGAGATATGGCATGGGAAAGTCCCTAACTTGTCTTACTTGAAGTCTGAGGTTGTGAGGCTCTCGTGAAACGAGACACACCGAACAAACTTGAACCCAGAGCTGTCAAGTGCATCTTTATAGGATACCCTGAGGAAATGATGGGTTATTATTTCTACTACCCACCTAGGCAAAAAGTAATTATTGCTCGTTATGCTGAGTTTCTTGAGAGCAATCTCATTTCATAAGAAGCAAGTGGGAGTGCAATCGACTTTGACGAGATTTCAAGCGATGAAGATGCACAACCTATTGTAGATACTAGCGAACATCAAGATGAGGCTGAACATGAAACTGTTCCTGTTGCACCTCAAAATGATGAAGTCCCCGTTCGAAGGTCCGCAAGGACACCTCATGCACCTGAACGATATGGTTTCCAAATCGATCCTGAGGAGCTGAGTTTAGGGGATTATAATGAACCCCCTAACTATCGAGCTGCATTAGCAGATTCTGAATCTGATAAATGGCTTGATGCTATGAACGCGGAAATGCAATCCATGAAAGATAACCAAGTATGGACTTTGGTTGATCTTCTTCCTAACAGTAAGACTGTTGGCAGCAAGTGGCTCTTCAAGAAGAAGACCGACATGGATGGCAATGTACATACCTAAAAAGCTCGGTTGGTGGCAAAAGGTTACACTCAAACCTACGGGATTAACTATGATGAAACCTTCTCGCCTGTTGCCGACGTTAGAGCTATTAGGATCATCATAGCCATAGCAGGGTACTATGACTATGAGATTTGGCAAATGGATGTTAAAACTGCTTTCTTAAATGGACACCTCGACGAAGATGTCTATATGTTACAACCTGAGGGATTTGTAAGTACAAAGCACCCTAAGAAAGTATGTAAGCTTCAAAGGTCCATTTATGGACTAAAGCAAGCATCCAGAAGTTGGAACAAAAGATTCGACGAGGAAATCAAAACGTTTGGTTTCACTCAGAATCCGGACTAGCCATGTGTATATGTAAGAGCTAGTGGGAGCATTGTCGTCTTCCTAATCCTATATGTCGATGACATACTACTCATAGGAAATAACATTCCAATGCTACAAGATGTAAAATCCTGGCTTGGGAAGTGCTGCGCTATGAAGGATCTAGGGGAAGCGGCATATATACTTGGTATAAAGATCTACCGAGATAGATCAAAGCAGTTAATCGGATTAAGTCAAAGTGTGTACATTGATAAGATTCTAAAACAGTTTAGAATGGATGCTTCCAAACGTGGAAATCTTCCTCTGCAACACAATGTACACTTGAGTAAGACTCAAGGACCGTCCTCACGTGATGAGATGAAACGTATGCGTGATGTCCCCTATGCCTCGGCAGTAGGGTCTATCATGTATGTTGTGCGGTGCACAAGACCTGATGTAGCGTTCTCTTAGAACCTTACAAGCCGATACCAACAGAATCCAGGTGAGAGTCACTGGACTGCTGTCAAGAACATACTGAAGTATCTTAGGAATACTAAATTTAATAATTAAACTCACTTTGAACGCCATTTTCGTTGATGAACTGCAAAGGTTACTACAATATTTAGAAGAAGCACTATATGTTGACATCTTCAGCGATTTCAGATTGTGAGCAGAATTAAATCGTTTTGATATAAAAAAGCGATTATAAATTCGGAGATATCTGGGAATTTTTTAACGATTGAAGTTGTATTTTTTCACGATTTGGAAGAACAGTTTTGTTCAATTGTTGGCCGGATTCTGGTGAAAATTGTTGGAATATGCTTCACGTGTATAACATATAGTTATATGGCTAGTTGTATGTGAGCCTAAAGGGTCACACACTTACACACTAAACACCTTGTTATATATAATGTAATTAGTGTAATTATATTATATATATAATAATGTAAGTAATTCATTAAGTAATTAAGTTTAAATTGTTTAAACTTAAGTTATCTAGTGGAATTAATTGAAAGAAAGAAAAGACAAGGGGCTAAGTGGATATCCTCTAAACTTATTTAGGGTATATAAGGCTTAGATTAGGGAGCAAGAAATTAACCCTAATTCGTCCCTCCCTTGAACTTTCGGCCGTCCCGTACCCTCTCTAGGGTTCTTGGTTTTTGCCTCTTTCAAGCTTGCATTGGACTAGCATCTTCAAGGGTGTTCTTGCTATAGTGTGGTGTGGACTAGCTTTGGAGGAATTCCCTATTGGAGTTCTTGGTTTCGGCTTCTCATCATCTCCATCCGAATTCATTGATCAAAGGCAACTAGGGTATGAATTGTTCATCCTTTCTCTTTGATTTCATTAATAGTTTAATTTTATTTATCAATATTAGATCTGGTTATGGTGATTATATTTTTCCGCTGCATTTTGGTTCTTGTTTTAACCTTAAATCACCATTAAAAATTGCGTACGAACAAGATGGAGGATGTAGATTACGGTGTTTTGAATTAAAGATTAATTCTATGCAATTTAATAGGAGAGTATGTTATTCATTCCAAATTCAAAACGTATATTGATTGTATTTTAGAAAAAGTCCATATTTAAACCACATGTTCATTTACCTAAATACCCTTATCACATTTAATTAAAATCAGATTAATCCAAGGGCTCTAAATAGGTTCTCGCAATTTTAGTGGTTCTCGCATGAACCGCTCTTTCTCTCTCTCTCTCTCTCTCTCTCTCTCTCTCTCTCTCTCTCTCTCTCTCTCCCTATATATATATATATATATATATATATATATATATATATATATATATATATATATATATATATATATATATATATATATATATATATATATATATATATATATATATATATATATATATATATATATATATATATATATATATAGAAGTGGGATCCGGTGAGGACTCCAAAAACGGTGAGGACACCTCAAAAAAATTTCAAAAACTTCCGAAAAAAAAATATATAACTCCCCATGATTAGTACTACATTTGACCAAAAAAAAATTTCGAAAAAAAAATTATGATCCACTTTTTTTTTGCGGATCATAACAATGATCCATATTTTTTTTGTGGATCATTATTATGATCCATATATTTTTTTTCGGACCCTATATATAATGATCCAAAAAAGTTTTTCAAAAAAGATCCAAAAAAAAATATGGATCATAATAATGATCCACAAAAAAAATATGGATCATTGTAATGATCCGCAAAAAAAAGTGGATCATAATTTTTTTTTTCAATTTTTTTTGTCAAATGTAGTAATAATCATGGGGAGTTATATATTTTTTTCCGGAATTTTTTGAAATTTTTTTGAGGTGTCCTCACGAGTCCTCACCATTTTTGGAGTCCTCACCGGATCCCACTTATATATGTATATATATATATATATATATATATATATTTATATATATATATATATATATATATATATTTATATATATATATATATATATATATATATATATATATATATATATATATATATAGTTTTTTTAATTTAAAAAGAAAAATGCTTTTCAAAAATGGATAAAATAGTTTATACGTATTTTAATTAGATCAAGTTAAAATACATATGTATATACTAAGTGTAATATTCTTATTAGAATATTATAAGTTTTTAAAGTAATAAATTATACTTCCTCCGATTCAAAATAAGTGCTACACTTCTACTTTCACGGTTTTTGAAGCAAAATAGTGTAATGATGATTAAATTAGATTAATTGAATGATTAGTGGATAATGGGTCCTACATCCTTTGAATAAAGTGGGGTTAATGATGTTTAAAAGTAAAAGGTAAGGGTAAATGAGTCATTTCACTTTGTTAAAGTAGATTGTTAGTGGGTGTGGGTCCTACTATTTTTTTTGCCATATATGGAATGTGTAGCACTAATTTTGAATCACCAATTTATGGAAAGTGTAGCACTTATTTTGAATCGGAGGAAGTATATATTAAATACAAGATTAAAATGGAACATTAAATATAAAATGTTATTTTGATCATGTAGTTATAATATTAATGTAACTAGAATTTGTATTAAGTTATAATTAAACTACAATGTACAAAGTTGTAAACAACTAGAAATTGTACAAACAAAGTTTTATTATAATTAGATAATACAAAAGTTATAAGTATTATAATTAGATTTTATAAAGTTATAAGTTATTATAACTAGTAAATTATACAAGTATAATATAAGTATTTTACAAGTCACGTAAATACTAGATTAAAGATCAAAGGTTACATAACACGAAAACTTTATAACCTATATTTAACTAGTTCAAGTTAAATGTAAGAAAGGTTTAAACAAACTAAAATTATTATACATAGTCTTTATATAATAAGTTTATTAGTTTCACCAAGTTTAGACCGGTGATTGTGTTTGCTTAAGTTTCATCATGGTTGTTGGAGCTAGTGGGAGCTACACAAGAAAATCACAAAGTTTATAAAGATGTCGTTAGCACATAGTTTTGGCGAGTCTTATAAGATTAAAAAAATGTTAAATTTTATTATTAAGCAAGTGAAAGACAAGGTGTGTTAAACTAGGATTATGATTCAAGTTCATGGATCATAAAAGAATTAAAATTCACATTTTTAAGTTTAACATAAGGTTCAAGTTTTTCAAGTAAATAAAACGAGCAAGTTTTATTGTAGAAAAGGTTTTTCACGAAACCTAGTAAAACGTTTTGTACACCTCATTTTAGGTATACATATAAATTGCGCAACTTTTTGAAACTATAAGTTTTAAAGGAAAAAGTTCTTAAGATTTTAAAGGTGTCTTGTAAAATTCTTGAGTATACAAGTCACACATTTAAAATAAAGGATTAAAATTGGAATAAGATTTAAGTTTAGCTTAAGACTTAAACAAACCCAAGAAAATCTTAGATATAAGTACTACCCATCTAATGGAACACCTCACTTGTTCAACGATATTCATATTGTAAGGAGAAAGAACCTTAGATATGGATTCAAATATGTGCGAGTGTTAGGGTGCGTAGGGTTCTGTGATAATCGGGAGTCCCGGTGCAGAGCATCGCACTGTCTTAGATGGTATGATCTATTTTGGTGATAATCGGGAGTCCAGGCCCAAAAAGTACTTGAGTAGAATAAACATACTAGACTTTATTGCAATTAGAAATGTGCAATTGGATTGTACAAAGTTGTAATAAATTAAAATTTTATAGATTCTACGACCCCTAGGAATCGTATCAAGTCTTGGTGCGATCGGTAAGGATGTTACCTACCAGAGTTGGCACGTCTCGTCGGGAACTGCCCAAACCTTGCAGCGAGAATGTGATATATGGATCCTAGGCCTAAAATATTTATTATGAGTTTATAATATATTTTAGAGATGTTTATTGTTGATTACTAATTAAACTGAGTTTGATTTGTAGATGGCAGCAACAACCACAACGACAAGTACCAACAATATCTCGCTTCGCTCAATCCTAGAAAAGGACAAGTTGACTGGGTCAAACTTTCTAAATTGGGAGCACAATCTTCGCATTGTGCTCAGGCATGAGAGAAAGTGGTATGTCCTGGAAAGAGCTTGCCAAATGTCCCTGCCACGAATGCTAGAGCTGAAGCAAGGCAAGCTTATGATAAGCATGTCAGTGATGCACTCGATGTGAGCTGTCTGATGCTCGCAACCATGAGTCTAGATTTACAAGCGGGACTTATGGATGTGCCAGCATTTGAGATGATCCGGCAGTTAAGGGATTCATTTCAAGAGCAATCTCGCACTGAGTGAATCTACATCAATCGAGCTTTCAACTCATGCAAGATGGTTAAAGGAACACCGGTGAGTGCCGATGTCATGAAAATGAAAGGTGGATCACCTCGCTAGACTCGGTCACCCCATACCGTTGCAGATGGCAACATACACTATACTCAATTCATTGTCTGATGACTACAAGCCTTTTGTAGTCAACTACAATATGGAGAAATCCATTGATGAGCTACATTCAATGCTCAAGATAGCTGAGTTGAGTTTGGGCACCAAATCTAAGGATGTTCTAATGATCGGTAATGGCAGTGGCGGTGGCAAGAAGAGAAAAGGGCATGGTGGCAAAGGAAAGGGTAAAACCAATCCTAACCAAGGAGTGCGAAATGGTAAAGGTGTCAAACGAAAGGTTAAGAAGGTGAAGCCTAACACGGCGAGGACCGAGAATCGGTGCTTCAAGTGTGGCGAGGTCGGGCATTGGAAAAGAAATTGTCCAAAGGGTGCAGTGGTGGAGGAATTGCAAGTTCCTCAGGTAACACGACCAAACTCCTTAATCACTTTAAGGTACTTGTAAATTATATTACGAGTAATCTAACTTTTGCAATCTTTTATTGCAGGAGGAGATGGAAAGTGATGGTGACCGGCATGAGATGGTGATGATCCCACGAGCACCAAGATTTTATAATTCAGTTTTGTTTGGATTCATGAAAACAATTTTATTTTATTGTTGGATAATTTTTATTTTTATGTTAAAACAAGATTTTTGTTTTTATCAAAATTTAATCCATGGTTGAATTATATTGTATGTGCATGTGTGATGATTATTATACTAGTCAAGTTTTATGACTAGTTTGTAAGTCAAGTTTTTGATTTACTTAATATCTCATGATTTATTTTTGTTTGATTGTTGTATGAATGATGATATCTTAGAAGCTCAATTACTTAGATACTAGAAATTAGAAAGTTTTTTTAATACAAGTATTTAACAATTTTATGGAAAGATTAAGTTCAAAGCTTATTGAACTTAGTTAAAACATCTTAAGTAATAGTCATTACTTATGGTAGTACGTTTTAAAGTATTAGTATTAATATAGTATGATTACATTGGATATAATCAAGATACACTTTAAGAGTGTTATTACAAGTGTCTCATACTTGTGATGAAGGATTTAATAAAGTCATAATTCCCTAACAAGGAATGTTGGATATTCACAAAAATCCAAAGAATGACTTAGACATTAAATAAAATCTTAAAAGGTCAAACTACATTATAGTATTTAAGAACTAAAAGTTTTAAATGCAAGTGTTTCATACTTTTAGTAAACATAATATTTAATCAAGTCGTAATTACCTAATAGGAATACTGGATATTTATGAAATCCAAGAAATGACTTTGGCATTAAATAAAGTTCTTAAAAAGATACTAAAGTGTTTAAGAATTGGAAGTATCGTTGCAAGTCTTTTATACTTGTTAGATACAGTGATCAATAAAAGTCATAATTCCCTAAACAGGAATATTGTATATTCGCAAATCCAAAGGATGACTTTAATAGTTGATAAATTCTTAAAGGAATAAACTACAAGTTATTGACTAAAAGGGTCAAAGTCTTTACTTGGTCAAAGTGATAGTTTAAGTGATGCTTATATTCCATAAAAGTTAGTGGGAGTTATGACTAACATAATTCATTGAAGACATTAATGAATTTAGTAAGTTAGTAAGATATTAACAACAAGATATTACCAAGTCGTTAGCCAAAGAGTTAAGAGAAATAATAAATGATCATTAATTAGATTATTGCAAGTTTTGTGATTAATTGTTGCAAATTAATAGGACATTCACAGCCTAAGTGAATATATTAATCATTTAAGGATATGTCTTTAACCATTAAAATTATCTACAAATCAAGTAGCTAAAAGAGATGTAGTTACAAGGCAAATTATGTAGATTCAAGAAACTATGGAGTTAATTTCCAATTCTCCTATGTTTACCGAATCATATAAAAAGGCAAGACTAGAATATGTTCAAGTGTTGCAAGAACAAAATCTAGCAAAGACAAAAGTTATAGTATTTTCAAAATGCCCGTCTTATGTCTTTAGTTTAATAGAAATGACTAAATTGTAATTAGTGATAGAAGTTACAATTAGGAGTCATTAAGTAATCAACACAAACGCAAAGAATAAGTAACGATCCAGTAATAATTCGGTATCTATGTCCAGTTAGGAATAATACATGAGTTAGTGACATTATTATTCAGACTTTGTATGTTTTACAATATCTGTGAATAAAAGTCTCTTTATTCAAAAGATATAAATCTGTGACTACTCATCTTGGTGGAAACCTTGATGGGAAGTTAACGTCATCGCAGTATTTGGTGGAAGATTGGAAGTTTTTTTTTAAGATAGCTACACAAGTTTTGTTGTAAACCAAATATCGGTGATATTCAATCGTACCGACGAATATTGGATTGACCACCGTGATAATACTTCGTGGTTGAAAAATCCAAAAGTATTGTTCACTAGGATTGTCCTTAAGCCTGAGGTATTTGGTTTCAGATACAATGACTAATGTAGTTTGGTTCGTTTTAGACAAGTCTGAAATACGATTGTCATACGAGGCCTTACTGGGTACAGAGGAAGTTGTATTTCAAATCGAAATATAACAAGATGTAATTGCGCCTCCTTTTTAGGAGTAATATTTATGGGTCCCTTGACATTATGAAAAACTGATGAAGTTCATGGCCATGCCTAAACGAACTGATTTGTTATTTGTCGTTTATCACAGCAGTTTTAAATCAAGAAGTCAAGAAATGATTTCGAATACAGGATTTGATAATTTCTACCATGCTCGTATTCGTCATCACAAATATCGTGCTTTAAGGGATAAACCTAACACGTTACCCAAGAAGTAAAGATGGAGTGTTCTTTACTAGGCTACGATATTAAAAGAGTTTCTCAAAAACTATACCTGGGTTACAAAGTTGTTTCTATGGGGTTGGTTACCTGCATGCTTATCTAGAGGGCCACTGCAGCCAGTGTCATCAAGCTAAGGTTACAAACTTGCAGAAGTGGGAGTCTGTTGGAATTATGTGCACAGTTAGTCAACCTATGGTGATACATCCATGCCTACCAAACACTTAAGGGTCACACCGGTGAGTGCATGTAATACGAGTAAGATATGTAATGATACTTGGAAGAGGAATGATTCATAATAGTCATTATGAATCAGTTAAGTATTAAGTTAAGCCTAACTTATTACTAGATTAGTTTAACTAACTAATTAATACAAGTATTTGTACATTTACTAGTTGAGTAAATTTACAATGTGTTAATTATAGATTATCCATAATATGATTTAAAGCAATTAAATCATATAGTGTTTTGATAATATTATTGTTCAGATTATACAAAGTTTATTATATAATTGATTATTAAAAGTATAAATACAAACATATATTTCGTGTATATGTATATACCGAAATATTAAGTGTATTAATACTAGACATTTAATAATTAAGTGCAACAATAATAACTAGTAAAACTACAAGGGTTAGAAACGAAAAAGGAGAAAGTTTAATTAAGTATTAAACTTAATTAAACTAGAAGGGCCCTAAGTGAAAGTCTTTATATTATATATAGAAGGCTTGGGGTTCCTTATTTTGCTAGTCACTCCACACGAAACCCTAGCCCTTCCCTTGCCCCTTGTTCGGCCGAAATAGAGAAAGAACACAAGTCCTTGTGTTCTTCGTTCTTTGTTCGTTCTTCGTGTTCTTCAAGTCTTAAAGAATAAGGATCATAGCAAGGATCAACTAGAAGATCACTCGCTGTGTTCAACATCAGTGGACTTACTTAAGCAAGATTAAGGTATGATTTGGAAAACCCTTTTTCATCCTTCCCTCTTGTTTGAAGTCGAACCAAGAACACTACTGTTCTTGGTGTTCAATGAACACACACAAGTATGTGTGTGTGTTCGAGTTTTTCGTACAATGTTTCTTTCTTGTTAATCTAGTCTAGATTTTCAACATCCCCAATTATTTAGGGTTTAATGATTAAGTTTAATCTCAGTCCCGCTTTTAGGGATTAAACTAGCTAGTTCGTTTAACCGGCAAGAACAAGTTTATGTTCCTGTCAGTAATGGTTCGAACCAAGTGACTAGGAGGTTCACCCATGTGGTTGATCAGTTATGTGAAACCCTACAGGTTCTACCTTATTAATTAAGGTTCTACCTTATTAACTAAGGTTAACCCTTTCTCATATAATCAAGTGTATTCGTAAAGGAATTCCCCCGGCGTGTGACCCGATAGGCTCGTGTTTTGTCAGCCGTGATACCCGTACGCATGTGTCGGTGGGCAGAATTCCAACAAACTCCCACTTGCACACGAAGCGACGTGTTTTATGTATCACAAACAAAGAGCGGCCCTAGCTAGGCATCTTTGTCCCCAACTCAACACGAGTATGTCATCCACGACAATTACCAATCATGTAAATGATGGTCCTATAGATATGTGACCATATCATCCCTTTGTACACGATATCCTTGTGAACACGAGACATGGATTAATGTCGTCATTCTCCAGATCGTTCACTATTATGTTACTCGATAATTTATTTAGTGGTGACCAAAATGAGTTGTAATTGAACCATTTTCAATATAACTCGAGCATGGCCATGCATTTGGGTGTCAGCGCTAAATCATCGAGGGCCCCATAGATATCTCTCTTCATTGAGGTACAAATCCTTTTGACTACATAGTCCCTCCACGTAAGTTATCCTTACCCAACTAAGCCCCTTATAACGGCCATTTACGATCTGCGTTAGAGCATTAATCTAAGTAAAGTTAACTTATACTTTGGAATCTCATGAATCTCTGGTCTAAGGATGAAATGATACTCCCGAGTTACTTGTGACAGTTACCATGAAGTAAACTCGGGTGTGGGTCTCCAGTCACTTGAAACTCATTTCAAGCACAGGCAATTGTTGTTTTTATATCTCATAACCAACACATTGCCTCAGCCTTCGTTCATAACTTACTTCCCTTTAAGTATGGCTGGCTGTGGATGTTTAGATAAAATCTGGGAAGTGTTTAAACATGCAAAGATGGAACACAGTAAAGATTTTAGAATGTACCTGCAACACGCATATGTAGAGACATATTTATACATCAATACAATCCAAAATACAATATTGCTTCAAGTTTCCAAAATAAACATCAAATTCAAACTAAAATAGTACTGAAGCTAAATCACTGGCTAGTCTCACACCTATTCCTCTAGTGTGAGAATCATGTACAGCCTGTGACAACGGCTTAGTAAACTGATCGACAAGGTTCTCTTCCGATACTACTCTGCTTATGGCAACATCACCACATTTAATCTTATCTCGGATAACGTGGTATTTACGAGCAATATGTCTCATTCTTTTGTGAGTTCTAGGTTCCTTAGCCAAAGCTACAACACCCTCATTGTCACAATATATTTCAATGGGGTCGGCAATGCTAGGAACAACTACCAAGTCATTGATGAATTTCTTCATCCACACAACTTCCTTAGCAGCTTCACAAGCTGCAATGTATTCTGCAACTGTCGTCGAATCAGCAACTGTGTCTTGCTTGCAGCTCCTCTAACTCACAACACCACCATTTAATAGGAATACATAACCCGATTGCGATCGGAAATCATACCTATCGGTTTGGAAGCTTGCGTCTGAGTATCCAACTACACGCAATTCTTCCATACAGCCATATACCAAGAACATATCATTCGTTCTTCGAAGATATTTCAAGATGTTCTTAACGGCTATCCAATGAGCTTCTCCAGGGTTTGCCTAATATCTACTTGTCACGCTCAACGCACATGATACATCAGGTCTTGTGCATAGCATGGCGTACATGATAGATCCAACTGCCGAAGCATAAGGGATCTTCTTCATTACGTCTTGTTCCTTATCGGAACTTGGACATTGAGCCTTGCTCAAAGTCACTCCATGCAACATAGGAAGATTTCCTTTCTTGGAGTCCTGCATTCTAAACCGCTTTAGAACTTTGTCAATATATGCACTTTGACTCAACTCGAGAAGTCTTATAGATCTATCTCGATAGATTTTAATTCCCAAGATGTACGTTGCGTTTCCTAAGTCTTTCATTGAAAAACATTTTCCAAGAAATGTGTTGACATCACTCAAAATTGGAAGGTCATTCCCAATGAGTAAAATGTCATCAACATATAGGACTAGGAATACAATAGCGCTCCCACTAGCCCAAACGTATACACAAGGTTCATCTTTGCTTTTAGAAAATCCAAATCCCTTGATTTTCTCATCAAAGCAAAGATTCTAACTTCGAGATGCTTGCTTAAGTCCATAAATGGACTTCTTAAGCTGACAGACTTTATTGGGATACTTTGGATGTACAAAACTCTCAGATTGTTTCATATATACCTCTTCAGAAAGCTTCCCGTTAAGGAAAGCGGTTTTTAAATCCATTTGCCAAATTTCGTAATCATGAAAGGCGACAATAGCCATAAGTATCCTGATAGCTAGCACACGGTCATACCATTCGAAGCACTCTTTGGTAGTAAGTGCCAATCATCATTTTGTTGATCCTAAGTTGTTGATCCTAAGTTGTTGATAGATAAACAACATATTCAAGACTACCACAACAACTCACTGGAATCCATAACACATTTTATATATTATATCTTAAGAATTGTCTACTAGATCAGACATTTTTATCCCGACCAACAAAATAATCATCGACAATAAACTTCATTTCGCCAATTGATCCATGGGGATCCCCAACTGGAGGATGAAAAAGCTCCGTAGAAGTACCTTCATTTTTTTTTCTCTCGTTGTCTCTCCTGTTCGTGCTTCGTCTTAAATTTTGGGACGAAATTTCTTCAACCAGGGGAGAATGTGACAACTCAACATTTTGGACAAGTTGTCAACTTTCATTTCTTACTTTCTATATTTAGAAAGTTTCTATTTTTAGAAACTTTCCTCATTTCACATCATTTCTGCATTTAAAAAGTTTCTATTTTTAGAAACTTTCTCATTTCGTAATATTTCTAATTTTAGAAAGTGTGACAACCCTCGCAATTGGGTATTTGACCCGACAATTTTTATAGCTCATGGTGTCGTTGTACAATCATCTCATGTAGAAAGGCATTCATATTTGCTTTTAAGTCTAGCCGAAACCGTACATTTTGTGTTGATTAGCACACATCATTTTTAGACACGTGTCAGTTGTCTACATTTTTGGTGCAATTTAACAATAATTTAGCGGGTTGGTGACACAACGTAAACCTAAACGGAACCCAAAATTTAATATTTACAATAGTGATACTTGCAGTCAACTGAATAAAGCATGTACGAAGATTTATACATAAATCACCATACGTGACGACGTATTATATTTTTAACAAAAGTTAAATACGCATATACACCAAAAATTAACTAAGATGATAATTAAATAAATTTAAAAGTTTCATTTTATATCTATCATATCCCACGTGCACATCCACAACTAATAAATAAACTAAATAATGTTTAAAAGTCCACCTCCTCTTTGTATCCTACTTCACACGTCTACATCCCCCAACTAAGTATCCGATTATCTTGAGGATTATACTCGTCACCTTAACAACCGGACATCATCAAATCGATCGTTATCATCTCCTTATTAAACCCAAATCAACTACCCACTTTTCACAACCTTCTCCACGTAAAAGAAACACCAAGTACTCTCAATTCCTCTTGTCTCTTTCTCTCTGAAGTCCGTACCAGAAAACGAAAAGAAGTAGAACCCCTCTCGTTTTGCACCTGCATTTTCCGGCATACTCATCAGATTCCGACAACTCATCAACATAAATTTTGAAGGTATAATTCGAACCGATCCTTAAAATCGTTCATGTACGGGTTATCATTCCATTACTTATTCATTGTATATTTTATGCTCAGTGCATCGCCACCTCCGGTAACACAAGCAACCTCTCCGGCAAATCCCGTTTTCTCCGGCGACGGTTCGAAGTTTTGACGACCTTTATCTCTCCGGCAATCGGTATAATCTCTTATCTGTTTCGTTCTTCACGTTGTCCGCAATTAAATCAGTCGTGTCTGTTAATCGTTTGTTTACCGTTTTCTGGGTTTTCTGACTCCGGCGGAATACACACACTAATGTGTGTGTGTGTTCTCGTGAGTACTTACAAACAAAACACTTTCACCATTTTTAATTATTACTCAAAAATATTTATATTTTCCACAATCTATTTCTTTTGTGTTGTAAGCCCATTTACGTTTTCTTTTAAACCCAATTCAAGAAACCATAACATCTAAACCCACATAATTTTTAATAATTAAATAGAAACACCGTCATTTTCTTTATACATTCAGTCGAATTAATTAGCCCGAGTCAGTTTTGGGTTGCGTCAGCCCAACCGCGATCAGTTCAGTCCGCCTATAGCTGGGCCTTGGCCACAGGCCGGCCCAACTGTCAAAAAAAAAAATCAAACTCAAAGGTTAATTCGAACAAGACAGCTATTTTGAAGTAAACCCGATTCTTTTATTTAACACCTTGACAATTTAAATAAAAACTTATTTAAAACTTTCTTTAGCAAGTAATTAATTACAAGTACTTAAATCAATTTTATAATTATCTGATGGATTACATATCGTTTAATTTCAAACCAACATAAAACTCTTATTTTCAAACATGCCTAAATTTATTAAATGTATTTAAAATACACGATTAACTCAAACAATGTCACCAACTTATCTCTCGAGTCTAAATTTCCTTAGAGAATCATTTTGCATTATTTAGTTTAGGCGTGTCGGCAAGACCGTCACTTATACATTATTTCTTATGTGTTTAGGACGCTAGGACCATTGTGGTTGGAGACCGCTCGTTGTTGTTTGTGATTTTGGCTAGCATTGCATCAGGTGAGTTCACAGCCCCACTTTTTACCGCATTTTATTTACTTTTTATAACTTTGGGGTGAAAAACATAACAAATGCTTTTACAAATCTTTGCATTATTTATCACGACGTATTTTATAAATATATTTGTGACTGAGTTGACAACCTCTCTTTTATTACATTTTAACTGGTTTGAAACATATCAACTATTTTATAAACGTTTACAACATTTTTAAACGTTTACTATATCGTGATGAAAACTATTTTTGGAAACTAGACAACGAATCCTTATGCTTGGACTAAGTTTAGATGTACATGGAAGTGCGTATATGTTACATACATAATCATTAGCTAGTTGCGACTAGGCCCTGGATATGCAAATAGTACTATTGGCGGAGACCTACCCTCCCACGATTTGATCATTTTATCGGTGTTTACCAACCACGAGGAGTGCATATCTAGCACGTTTAAGGTTGTTGTTTTGATTATGGACTTGAGGACAGCATTTTAACTCAAAGTCCTTGCAACCCTGTTGGGGGATCACCGTCTATTATGTTTCTACTATTGCTCTCGGAGCAGGCCATTTTTAACCTTATATATCATCACACTATTTTGCCAATGATGGCATACCAAAACTATTGTTTCTACTAACGCGAGTAAAATCGTACTACTGCTCTCGGAGCAGGTCATTTATAACGTTATTATTATCACACTATTTTTGCCGACGATGGCATACGAAAACTATTGTTTCTACTACTGCTTTTGAGCAGACTATTTTTAACGTTTTATACTATCGCTCTATTTTTACCATGAATGGCATACGAAAACTATGGAACTATTTTGATCTCATTAAAACCTGTGAATTCACTCAATAATTTTGTTGATACTTTTTCTTATGTTTTTCAGGTAACTAAGCTAGGCATTGAGTCGCATGCATTGGGAGTCAAGCTTTCATTCTAATAAGATGTCACCTCTTTATTTCATCTTTATAAAACTTTGTTTTGGATTCAAATTACTTTGTTTACATTAAATTTTGGCGACATTACTTTTTATCAAACAATTATTGTTTACGATAATCATATGCCATGTTTACTCATGATAGTCGCATGCCCGTTCTTCCGCAAACCACTTTTGGCGGGGTGTGACAGATTGGTATCAGAGCTATTGGTTATAGTGAACTAGCGAGTCTAGTCTTGTAACGCCCTAAAAATTATTGTAATTATATTATCGACGTTTTATTAAATAAATTATGTGTTGCTTATTTATTTGAGATATATATGAGTTACGTGCCTTCATGTGTATTTAATTTGAGTAATTTAAATACGTGGTATCTTATTTAATGACAAGAGTGTCAATTAATTCGAGCTTAGTTAATCATGTGGATTAATTAATTACCATCTAGAGTTTAATTACTACGCGACGTTCCATTAAATAATCAGAGTGTTAATTAAGTGGTGTGTAATTAATTAAGAGGTTATGTAAATAATTCTAGACGTTATTTTTCCCGAGTATTGTTATGTGACACAAGTGTGGACATCTTGTTTTGAGCTGAACCAACATTGCTGAGGGGCTGGACTTTCATTTCATTCTTTTCTTGGCTCGGCAATGTTGAGAAAAGAAGAGCCTGAGATGTATGGTGGTATTACCTCGAGCTAGCCACTCTTCCTTTTTGTTTTCGATTTATGCTTATAATGTGGGCCCTTGTATTAATTCTAGCTTGTGCTGGTGTGAGCCGGATAATAAGACCAAGATCAAGCCCGAGATGAGTTAACTGCCTTAGCCCAATCGGATATTGAGGCCCTTGGCCCATGCGCAAGCTTCAACTGATTATAAATGAGATTAGAAAGAAAAAAAAAATCCCTACTTTCCCATTTGATAATTCAGCCGCTATTCCCCTTGTTCCAGCGTTTTTGTGACCAAGAAAGAGGTAGAAGAACCCTAGCAGTTTAATCCTCGTTAGTTTTAGTAGTACTCTCTACTCTTTTGTGTTGCTAATCTGATTCAGAGCTGCCATGAAACCACACCATTTGAAAATTCCCCAACCATTTTAAGCCTCTCCATTCGCAGCTTGTGTTCTTCGGGTATTTGTCGACAAGGTGGAGTAACCGAGCAGATTATTAGAATCGGTTGTGTATTGGTAAGATTCTTGGCTTTGCCTTCCTGTTTTCGTATTTGTACCACCTCTAACCATGCTATCCTGGTTCGGGTTTATTGTTTTGGCCTAGCAGAAGAATTAATTGATCGAGTGAAGTAAGAAGAATTACCGAGCAGCCTGAAGCATGGTGATCCCGTGCCCGATTCGAACCGCGAGCAAGCCTCCCCCTTGGCCGATTCTCGTATCCTCTCGGTAGTTTATCCTCCTGATTATTGTTTGTTTAATTCGTGCGATTTCTGTTTTGATTCCGCTTATTGTAGGAGGAATTCAGGGAAGCGAATTCGTGACCGAACCATTGAGGGTTCGGGTTCTTTCGTTTTGAGAATTGTTGTTTTGTTGAGATTTTCTCTAACCGAATTGGCCTAAAAGCTGTGATGTTCTTTTTGGTCCAGAATTAGTAATTGTTTAATCACTGATTTATGGGTGTCGGGTTTGTGCTTATATAATATCGGGTGTGGGTAAAAACCATTTTGTAAATAATCTAGTCAACTTATCTAATCGATAAATAAAAACCGGAAACCGAACCCGTAGGTTCTTGGTTTCCTAAACCGAGAAGTTTAATAAGAGAATTTAATTAAGTTGCTGTGAAAATGATTTTCTGAAATAAGATGAGTTCCGGGACTATGGGTTGATGTCGGGAATTAAACGGGTTTTAAAACGACGAACTAAATTTTTGGGCAGAAACTGTAATCTGAAGTTAAGTCCGTTTTTACCACACTTAAAATACGTTTTTGGATTTTTGGCCCGCGTTGGTCTCTAGTTTTCTGATTCCTCTTTCCGTTGCCGCGGACCGCTCGTCGATCTGAGTTACCGTTTAAAAGTTATGACCATTTTAATACGCTGCTGTCAGAATTTCAACCTGTGCAGCTATACTATTTTGTGAGCCTGTTTTGAGGCCCTTAGAGTCCGTTTTTGGGCAGAAACCACTTGAGAGTGTTTTGTAGTACTCTGAGCCTGGTTTCCATGGTAAAAATCTGGGCTAAATCTAATGAGCAGTTTGCGAGTTATAGCAGTTCCCGTGGGAGTGACGGGTGCTGGCAAAATGTTTTTTTTAAACAAGTCTCGAGTTAAGTTTTAATCCGAGACTTATTATGTGATGTAGGATCTTCTAGGAGCTGAGTAGTGACGCTTGTGCGTGCCGAGGATTCCCTAGGAGCTTGCGTTATCGAGGTGGGTAATCTCACTATAAACTTGTACTTACTTTCGATTCATGATTTTGTGCTATGTGTTGTGAATTGTCTTGTTGATTGAGCTTGAGTATTGATTGGGTGATTTATTTGAGTTATCTTTGATTTGAGTTATCTGGAGCCTGAGTTATCTGAGTTTTGAGTTCTTGAGTTAAAACATTAAACATAATATACTTGAGTTGTCTTGGCACCGAAGAGTACTGGTGCCAGACGTTTTGACTCAACACCGAAGAGTACAGGTGTTGAGCCTTGAGTTGTGTGAGGCGGGTCGAGGTTGATCTCTCGTCCCAAGTCACACAAGCGCGCTATATAAATTTAAAATCTGAGAAAATAAACTTCAGTAATTGAGAATTGAGTAGAGTCTCTAGGGATCACTTATGTGGCTTGAGTTGTTTGTATTTACTTGTTTATTTTGATATTATTCACTCAGCGGTGGCTGACCCCAATCACTCCCCCATTTTTCAGGTACTAGTAAGGACAAAGAGAAGGTCAACGGTTGATGTGCTGCATCTTTATTTATTGGATTTGGAGTTTTTAAAAGTTTGTTTTGAGTCAAACATAATTTTTAACCTTTTTATTTATTTCCGCATTTTTGACCATGAGACGGTTTATATTTTATCTGAGTTGGGACCTTTTCATTACTTGTACTTGGGGAAATTCTATTAATTAAATGTTTTAAAAAAAATTTTAAATTTTCCATGATTTTCCGGATGTTACAAGTTGGTACAGAGCTCTGGCTTGAGAGAATTGGGTTCACAAGTGGTGGATTCCAAACTCAAGTCGAAGCACGAGTTTTCAAAATGAGTTGTTCAAAAGTGTTTTTAAAATGAGTCCAAATCCAAATCGAGAAACAGCGCATCACGATGACCTTATGCCTCTAGTAGTGATTGATGAGTTATTTAGTTTATTTAAAACGTTGCGAGTGACATTGATAACTGAGAGAATAAAAGAGAATTAACTTGAGATGAGCGTGAATTGTGCGACTATATATATAGATATATATACTATACTTGTTTATGTGAACTACTTGTTATGTGGATGGTATGAGGATGGGAGATCGTGGAATTTTTGAAACTGGCTCGAAACCATGATATGGGTAGGTGCGGATAATAATAGAGGGCCCCTGTTATTATACGCACCGGACTCATGCCTATGTTTCGAAAAGGATTCAAGGAGACCATTGGTTAAGCATTTAAGTATCATGAAAATCCCGAACTATTATTATATATAATAATTGATAATAAAAATCACTAAAAGAGATTAATGAGAAAACAGTGCAATCAGTTGAATAAAAGAATCATCAAACACGAAGTGATGAAGAGTTTTCAAAACATATCAAAAGAGAGACAATAAATCAAATTGGGTTGAATTCATTAAATTATTAAATCGAATTATTAATACCTCGAGAACGATTGAGTAATCGTTAAAGCAAAATCAGCAAGAAGATAAGAAAAATGTGAAATTCAAATATATGAGTAGATGGGATGTTATAATAAATAATAAATAAGAGATCATTAATTTACGTTAATAAGGAATTATCCAAACAAATCAAGTGAAAGTTATTAAACCAAAATGAGTGGAAATCACTAATGATAAATTGTTAAATAGAGTAATATTAATTGGTCCAAAAACCTAAGATAACAATTAAGTAATAATGATTAAGAATAATTTAATTCGTATAATTGAGAAGTCATTGAAATTTCGAGAAAATTTATAAAGCATGAACGATTGGACAATTGTCTAAAATGAATCAAATAGAGAGATTTTAATTATGTATAATCATTAAATTGAGTAAAGGAGAAACTATGAGTAAACAAATCATTAAAGCTAATGCAAAATGAGTAAAATATTTGTGAATTGAGAAATTTTAGCGAATATCTATGGAGTTAATTTTACAATTATGTAACTGATGGGAGAAACATCGAATATATGAAATAAATGAGGAATATTAATTGAGAAAGAGATGAAAATTTATAAAGTTAATAAAAGTTATAAATATTGAGACATCACTAATTGGATGAGATGAGGAACCCAAGACAAGTTAATTAATGAGTTAATTGATAAGAGGAAATTTACGAGGTTCATTCGTGATGAATTTAGTGAGAACTTATCTAACGATAAAACTGTTATATGGTAATGATAATACCAAATATGCTATGAGTAAACCAAAATGAGGGTTTATACTCAGATTTGAACAAGAGATAATCGTGAATGTGTAACGCGAAATAACAAATTGTGGTGCTAATAAATGTAACAAGCTTGACGTATGAGAAGTCATAAAATGACGAATTATTAATGAGACAGTGATAGAGAAGTAATTATGAGACTAATAAAGAGAAATGAGTTATAACTGAGAAAAACTAATAAGGATGTGAGAATCCATGTGAAGGCTAATGAGAAAGCTGACACGTAATATGAGTAATGATTTTTTTATAGCGATCAAAATTTAATGAGTATAAGTGTGAGAGGGGCGTAAAGAGTATACGTTGGGACCGACTCACACCTGTGCATAAGAGTTTGATTATCGAGTAATTTAATGAACCCTTAAAATGTGTAATAAAAATATGAGAACCCATACACCGAACTACTGAGTGTTCGTAATGAATTCTATGAGTATTGTATAACATATTTTGAGTGCCACTTCCAAACTCGGGGACGAGTTTTCTCCAAGTGGAGTTGAGCAGGAGTAAATTAAGAGAATTAACAAGAGAATATTTTGTTATGTGTTATTTATAACTATTATGAACATATATGTTCATATAATTGGCTAGAGAGTTATACGAGTAACTTTTAAATCAAGAAATTATTCTTGTGAGAACATAATGAGATAATAGAGATTATTAAAATTTATTATGAATTATCCCAAATCGAGTTTAATGAGAAGAACGTTATTATGAGAAATTATTAAACCCAGTCGAGAAAATTGTTGAGTCAAATTATTGTGTTGAGTAATTTATATACATGTGATTAGAGAATTTATAAGAATAGTTGAGAATGATTAAATTCATGTTATCGTGTAATGATCAAATTGTAAGAAATTAATAACCAAGAGTAATAATGCAAATGAGAAGTAACAAGTGCTTTAAATATAAAGTAATGAGATAATGAGAAATTATTAAGTTAGAATAATGAAAATTTATTATGAATCTTTCAACTATTATTAAAGTGATAGATTATTATAATAAGTTTAAAAGATAAGGATTTAATCCAACGGGGAACTACTAAATCAAGTTAAGCGAATAAATTATTAAAACAAATCAAACGAATTTTTTTTTCCATTATAAGCAAATATTAAATTTGAACTAAGGGGATTATCAAGTTAAACTATTAAATTGAGTGTCACCAAATATTATTCTTTATTGAGTAATTACTAAATCGATAATAGTTATTAAAATGAGAAGAAAAAAAAGGTGTATCAAATAACAAAATTTTATTAAAATACTATGAGCTTCTGGATCGAGAAAGCAATAAAAATATAAAGTAATGAGGAAACTTTATGTTGAGAATGAGAATTAACTGAGTAACTGAATACACGAGAATTAATGAGGTGAGTAACTAACGAGTTAATTAATTGAGTAAAGAGAAGACATTTAATTGAGGCGTTCAAGGTTTAAAATAAAATGAGATTTATAAGTGGACAATTAGTCAAATTGATCAAGAGACAAATTAAAGAGAACAAAGCGAGAAGTTAATTAACGAGCTAAATGATAAATCATTAAACGAGTTGATGAATATCATTAAAATGAATTGAACGAGCAATAAAAAAAAAGAGTCATCGAGAAATTGTTAAATACGAGTTAACAAGAGAACTAATAAAGTGACTTAAAAGAGAAATTATCTGTTCGAGTAGACTGATAATTAAACTTGATCACGCGAGGGATCGCAAAGAGCAAGAAAATGGGCATTTTGTGCGACTTGTGATAAGTTGTTAAGCGAGATTTGAGTTAAATTAATAATAGAGCTTGCGTTGAGTTAAAAGCAAGTTATGAAAAATTTGAGATAAATGCATTCTGAGTATATGCAAATTGAGTAAAAGGCATGAGTTGCCTATTATATGAGATTTATGTGTGATAAAAACATTACTTGAGAATATTGTGCTTGTTTGGGTATTGTTTGATAGTGGTGTGAACCACTAAATTGTTGCTGATGTCTTAAAAAAAAACTGATGTCCTATAGAGTAGAGGACCTTGACATGCTATTTATTAGTAGAGATTGCATATAATAAAGTTTTATTTGTTGATAAAATGTAAAAGTGATAATTTGTTGGAACTATGCGGGAAAGTGTTTTCCCATAAAAACTTATTTTATCGCCGTGAGAGGGCCGAGTATGATTGCGAGCACGATTTGAATGACCGAGCACTACGCCGAGATCATCAGTCGCCACAAACCAAACCGTAACTAGTCTCCAAGTGGAGTTAAATCGGAGATTCAACGCAACGTCAACCGTGGGGTGCAGCAATTGTGTCACACTGCGAGGGCATGAGGACGCCTTCAACAGAGCTTCGTGAGTTGTCTTTCGTGTTATTTTTGCCATCCTTTTCCTTTTAAGATAAACCGAGATCCTTAGAGGGCAATTCGATTTCTATTCTTTAGCGTTATCTTTTTGCGCTGCTAGAGATGGAAGATTTGTATGATCAGCTGCGAGAGCCGGAGTTCATTCTGACTGAGTAGATCACCCTGACGAGTTTCTTTTATTCATAACCTCATCGTTTTCCCCACCTGTAGATGTGTGCCGTTGGCAAACTTCAGTCTGAGATACGAGATCGCTAGCCATGACTTCGGGGACGAAGTCTATTTCAAGTGGAGTTGAGTTGTAACGCCCTAAAATTATTGTAATTATATTATCGACGTTTTATTAAATAAATTATGTGTTGCTTATTTATTTGAGATATATATGAGTTACGTGCCTTCATGTGTATTTAATTTGAGTAATTTAAATACGTGGTATCTTATTTAATGACAAGAGTGTCAATTAATTCGAGCTTAGTTAATCATGAGGATTAATTAATTACCATCTAGAGTTTAATTACTACGCGACGTTCCATTAAATAATCAGAGTGTTAATTAAGTGGTGTGTAATTAATTAAGAGGTTATGTAAATAATTCTAGACGTTATTTTTCCCGAGTATTGTTACGTGACACAAGTGTGGACATCTTGTTTTGAGCTGAACCAACATTGCTGAGGGGCTGGACTTTCATTTCATTCTTTTCTTGGCTCGGCAATGTTGAGAAAAGAAGAGCCTGAGATGTATGGTGGTATTACCTCGAGCTAGCTACTCTTCCTTTTTGTTTTCGATTTATGCTTATAATGTGGGCCCTTGTATTAATCCTAGCTTGTGCTGGTGTGAGCCGGATAATAAGACCAAGATCAAGCCCGAGATGAGTTAACTGCCTTAGCCCAATCGGATATTGAGGCCCTTGGCCCATGCGCAATCTTCTACTGATTATAAATGAGATTATAAAGAAAAAAAAAATCCCTACTTTCCCATTTGATAATTCAGCCGCTATTCCCCTTGTTCCTGCGTTTTTGTGACCAAGAAAGAGGTAGAAGAACCCTAGCAGTTTAATCCTCGTTAGTTTTAGTAGTACTCTCTACTCTTTTGTGTTGCTAATCCGATTCAGAGCTGCCATGAAACCACACCATTTGAAAATTCCGCAACCATTTTAAGCCTCTCCATTCGCAGCTTGTGTTCTTCGGGTATTTGTCGACAAGGTGGAGTAACCGAGCAGATTATTAGAATCGGTTGTGTATTGGTAAGATTCTTGGCTTTGCCTTCCTGTTTTCGTATTTGTACCACCTCTAACCATGCTATCCTGGTTCGGGTTTATTGGTTTCCTAAACCGAGAAGTTTAATAAGAGAATTTAATTAAGTTGCTGTGAAAATGATTTTCTGAAATAAGATGAGTTTCGGGACTATGGGTTGATGTCGGGAATTAAACGGGTTTTAAAACGACGAACTAAATTTTTTGGGCAGAAACTGTAATCTGAAGTTAAGTCCGTTTTTACCACACTTAAAATACGTTTTTGGATTTTTGGCCCGCGTAGGTCTCTAGTTTTCTGATTCCTCTTTCCGTTGCCGCTGACCGCTCGTCGATCTGAGTTACCGTTTAAAAGTTATGACCATTTTAATACGCTGCTGTCAGAATTTCAACCTGTGCAGCTATACTGTTTTGTGAGCCTGTTTTGAGGCCCTTAGAGTCCGTTTTTGGGCAGAAACCACTTGAGAGTGTTTTGTAGTACTCTGAGCCTGGTTTCCATGGTAAAAATCTGGTCTAAATCTAATGAGCAGTTTGCGAGTTATAGCAGTTCCCGTGGGAGTGACGGGTGCTGGCAAAATGTTTTTTTTAAACAAGTCTCGAGTTAAGTTTTAATCCGAGACTTATTATGTGATGTAGGATCTTCTAGGAGCTGAGTAGTGACGCTTGTGCGTGCCGAGGATTCCCTAGGAGCTTGCGTTATCGAGGTGGGTAATCTCACTATAAACTTGTACTTACTTTCGATTCATGATTTTGTGCTATGTGTTGTGAATTGTCTTGTTGATTGAGCTTGAGTATTGATTGGGTGATTTATTTGAGTTATCTGTGATTTGAGTTATCTGGAGCCTGAGTTATCTGAGTTTTGAGTTCTTGAGTTAAAACATTAAACATAATATACTTGAGTTGTCTTGGCACCGAAGAGTACTGGTGCCAGACGTTTTGACTCAACACCGAAGAGTACAGGTGTTGAGCCTTGAGTTGTGTGAGGCGGGTCGAGGTTGATCTCTCGTCCCAAGTCACACAAGCGCGCTACATAAATTTAAAATCTGAGAAAATAAACTTGAGTAATTGAGAATTGAGTAGAGTCTCTAGGGATCACTTATGTGGCTTGAGTTGTTTGTATTTACTTGTTTATTTTGATATTATTCACTCAGCGGTGGCTGACCCCAATCACTCCCCCATTTTTCAGGTACTAGTAAGGACAAAGAGAAGGTCAACGGTTGATGGGCTGCATCTTTATTTATTGGATTTGGAGTTTTTAAAAGTTTGTTTTGAATCAAACATAATTTTTAACCTTTTTATTTATTTCCGCATTAAATACCATGAGACGGTTTATATTTTATCTGAGTTGGGACCTTTTCATTACTTGTACTTGGGGAAATTTTATTAATTAAATGTTTAAAATAAAAATTTTAATTTTCCATGATTTTTGGGATGTTACAAGTCTATAACTTCAAAACGATTTTGGGCAAAATGTTTTTCATTGCATAAAAAGTCTCATTGCATATAGAGTTGCATTGCATATAGAAATGCATCATATATCACCTACCAGACCTATGCCTTGGAACTATGTCACCTTCCTTACACTTACTGTTGGAATATGCTTCACGCGTATAACATGTAGTTATATGGCTAGTTGTTTGTGAGCCTAAAGGTTCACACACTAAAACACCTAACACCATAAGATATGTAGTGTAATTAGGGTAATTACATTACATATTAATATAAGTTACATGCTTGTATATATTAAAGTTTAATATTAATTGTTAATATTAGAACTTTATTGTGAGCAAACTAGAAGGAACAAAAGATAGGGACTAGAGTGTTAATAATCATAATTGATTATGGGAAGTCAATAAAAGGGAATCAAGGGCAAGATAAATCTCACCCTTTGGAACCCTATACGGCCGCCACCCCCATACACACTCTCTAGACTTTTGTTCTCTTTGCTTGAATATTGGACTAGCATCCCTTGGTGTTCTTGCATAGGTGTTGTGTGGACTAGCTTTGGAGGAATGCCCCGTTGGATTTCTTGGTTTCCGTCGTACCACATCTCTATCCAGTTCGTAATATACAAAGGCTTCAAGGGTATGATTTATTCATCTTAACTCTTTGTATTTTATTAGTTTAATTGTATGATTGATATCAAGATCCGTTCATTGGTGATTAAACTATTTTCCGCTGCGTTTGTTACTTGTTATAACCGAAAATCACCATTAGTGGTATCACGAGTCATTTTATTAATCATATAATTAGCTAGTTTTTGTGAAAAGTGGCAAAAATCAATCATTTTTGGTACCCTAATTCCGAACGGCAAATATAAGAACCCTGGGGTTCTTTATTTTTTCGCAATTTTTAATAATAATGGGTTAAAAATATGATTTTTTGGAACCCTAATTGCCACTTATTACAAAAACACATCAAAAAATTAATCTTGTTATTGTATTTTTTGATTATTTGGCTTGGAATTACTTGTTTAATTTTGTTTTTGATATGGCAAAACATGTATTTTTGCCATATCCCAAGCCAAAGCCTTGTCAATTGTTGCTTGTTTGTGCAAACCGATGAAAACCTAGACCTTGTGATTGATTGTGGTTGAATGTTTGGTTGTTTTGGGAAAGCCGTGTTTTTGGCTAAATTTGGTTGTAATCTTTTAATTTTTTCTTTTATTTTGGTGCCTTTTTTTGGGGCAATTTGTAATGTAAAAGTAATAGAATAGATTGTCTTTCTTTATTTCTTTTTATTGTAAATTATTGACCAAAATTGAAGACAAATGAAGAAAACAACAAATTTCCGTCATCAACACGAGGGCTGTACGAAAACAAGTTTTCCAGAGGCATACGGACTCCGTTTTGGGCGATTCAAAAGCCTAAAATGCTTGCAAAGTCGTGGGCTACAACTTTCCGGAAGGCCGGGAAGACTATCGAAGAATCCTTCAGTGACTTTTAGAGCTTCAAATTCTGCTGGAATTTTCTGGCAGATTGCAATTTTTCACAAGTTTTGGTCTCTACTTGCTCAAGAATGTCTTGGAGCAAGTGGGAGCCCATTGGGTTAATGTTGGCCCGTCCCATAGTTTGACCCTTCGGTCCGTCGTGATGACTCACGTGACCGAACCTAGGATTTCATCGATCGAGGTTTGCACAAAATGTGTTGCACGTTTTATTTTATGTTTGTGGTTGTGAAATAATTTCTATATGATACAAATAATAAACAACTAAAAATATGATTTTTGAAACACAAACATTAAAACATCCAAAATTTTAATCGTCAATGATTACTTGCTAATCATTGATGATTATTGCCTAATAACTTATGATCACTGTTTAATCATCAATGATTAGTAGTTAATCATCGATGATTACAGTTCAATCATCTATGATAATTAATCTAAACTTGTTTTTGAGATTAATACAAAAGTTTAAATATGATTTGAAACTTATAATTTAATAATCGCTAAAAGTTTTTACCGCTTATTAAACCGACTTATAAAGTGGTATGAATGAAGTACATGATTCATTCATATCTTAATAAAATTTTGTCACAAAATTTTTTCCATACCTAAAATTTAAGTCACGCCGTTCAATCGGTTGCAAATCACTTGCTTCTATTTTTGAATTCACGTGAGACGTGGTTTGAATTTAGATCCGAGGTCATTATTATCTACGCGTGAGACCTAGATCTATTTTGACATGATTTCACATTGGATGACTTAATCGAGTTAACGGTGAGACCTTGACTCGAGGTAAAGATGCGACAAACATGCCACTTGACCCTAGATGCTTGTTCACTAGGTGACATGAAGTCCCATACCTCTAAGAGTTGCACTTGTAATGCAATTGTTGATCGTCACCTACCTATTGGATCTATCATCTCTAGCAGATCAACTGATGCGATGATAGAAGCGCAATGGGATCTTAGCTTTTAATTAAAATTAATTGGGTAGTTAATTTATTAAAAGAAATTAATTATTGAAAATACTAATTAATGAACTTTGTAATTTTGTAGATGACTACAAACAATCAAACCCTATCAAACAACACCATTCGCTCCGTTCTCGATAAGGAGAAACTTGATGGATCGAATTTTGTTGATTGGGCTCGTAACCTAAGGATTGTCCTTAGGGCCGAGCACAAATACCACCATTTGGAAGAGGCGTTGCCCCCTGCCCCCGCTGCTAATGCCACCGCTCCTGTTCGTGCGGCCTATACTAATAGGTTTAACGAACAGCAAGAAGTCGCTACCCTTATGCTAGTGAGCATGACCCCCGAGATTCAAAAGAATCACGAGGACCTCACTGCATTTGATATGATGCGTGAACTAAAAACCACGTATCAAAAGCAAGCTGATCAGGAACTCTTTGACATGGTCAAAGCCTTCCATGCTTGTAAGCAAGAGGAGGGACAGTCTGTTAGCTCTTATCTTTTGAAGATGAAGAGTTACCTAGACCAGATGGAGAAACTTGGCTACCCTATGCCTCATATCCTTGGAATTGGGTTAATTTTAACCTCACTTCACAAGGATTATGCACCGTTTGACATGACTTATCATATGCATAGTATGGGGAAGACTTTCGTCGAATTACATGCTATGCAGACACAAACGGAAGCTGGGCTACCCAAGAAAACTCCTACCCCTACTGTCCTTGCCATAAGGCAAGGAAAGATCCAAAAACCAAAACCGCAAGTAGTTGCTAAGGGCCAAGGCAAGGGAAAGCAAGTTTACAAGCCCAAGCCAAAGGTTCCCCCACCTACGCATAAGGAGCATCCTGCTAAGGATCTTGCTTGCCATCACTGCGGTGAAACAGGCCATTGGAGGAGGAATTGTCCTGCCTACATGGCAGAGTTGATGAAGAACAAAGCCAGCAAGGCTAGCACATCAGGTGTCTTCACAATAGAACTATATGATTTCCCTAAGAAATCATGGGTATATGACACTGGTTGTGGTACTCACATTTGTAATACCATGCAGGGTCTAAGGGGAAGTAGAAAGCTAAACCACAGAGCTTTGGACTTGTACGTAGGCAATGGAATGCGTGCACCAGTCGAAGCTATAGGAAGCTATGATTTAATCCTTCCTAGTGGTTTAATTATTGTATTAGACAATTGTCACTATGCGCCTAGTATTACTAGGGGTATAGTATCACTTTCATGTTTGTGAAATAATGGTTTTATTCACTCTTTTACGGATTATGGTATTTCAGTTTCAAAGGATAATGTATTCTATTTTAATGTTATTCCTTGTGATGGTATTTTTGAGATTGACATGCATAATCGTATCACAAACAATAGTTCTATTTATACATGTAGCAATAAGAAATCCAAGAAGAATTTGGATTCTACTTACCTATGGCATTGTCGTCTTTGCCATGTTAACAAGAAAAACGTTTTAAAATTACAAAACGATGGACTTATTAAATCAGATGATTCTGAATCATTTGATAAATGTGTTTCTTGTATATCTGGTAAAATGGCGCGCAAGCCTTTCTCCCATGTAGGCGAAAGGGCCAATGATCTACTTGGACTCATACATACCGATGTATGTGGCCCTTTTAGAACTAGAACCTGGGAAGGTGCTACCTACTTCATTACTTTCACTGATGACTTTAGTCGTTATGGTTATGTTTACTTGATTAAACATAAACATGAAGCCTTTGAAACGTTCAAAGCTTTCTAAAATGAAGTAGAAAATCAACTCGGCAAGAAGATAAAAGCTCTCCGTTCTGATCGAGGAGGAGAGTACATGAGCCATGAGTTTCAAGACCATCTAAAGAATTGTGGGATTGTCTCACAATTCACTCCCCCTTATACACCACAGCATAATGGTGTATCAGAGAGGAGAAATCGCACCTTACTTGACATGGTCCGATCGATGATGAGTCCTACCACTCTGCCTCTATCCTTTTGGGGTTATGCACTCAAGTCGGCTGCTCGCATACTGAATATGGTTCCCACCAAGAAGGTTGAAAAGACACCATATGAGATATGGCATGGGAAAGTCCCTAACTTGTCTTACTTGAAGGTCTGAGGTTGTGAGGCTCTCGTGAAACGAGACACACCGAACAAACTTGAACCCAGAGCTGTCAAGTGCATCTTTATAGGATACCCTGAGGAAACGATGGGTTATTATTTCTACTACCCACCTAGGTAAAAATTAATTGTTGCTCGTTATGCTGAGTTTCTTGAGAGCAATATCATTTCACAAGAAGCAAGTGGGAGTGCAATCGACTTTGACGAGATTCCAAGCGATGAAGATGCACAACCTATTGTAGATACTAGCGAACATCAAGATGAAGCTGAACATGAAACTGTTCCTGTTGCACCTCAAAATGATGAAGTCCCCGTTCGAAGGTCCGCAAGGACACCTCATGCACCTGAACGATATGGTTTCCAAATCGATCCTGAGGAGCTGAGTTTAGGGGATTATAATGAACCCCCTAACTATCGAGCTGCATTAGCAGATTCTGAATCTGACAAATGGCTTGATGCTATGAACGCGGAAATGCAATCCATGAAAGATAACCAAGTATGGACTTTGGTTGATCTTCTTCCTAACAGTAAGACTGTTGGCAGCAAGTGGCTCTTCAAGAAGAAGACCGACATGGATGGCAATGTACACACCTATAAAGCTCGGTTGGGGGCAAAAGGTTACACTCAAACCTACGGGATTAACTATGATGAAACCTTCTCGCCTGTTGCCGACGTTAGAGCTATTAGGATCATCATAGCCATAGCAGCGTACTATGACTATGAGATTTGGCAAATGGATGTTAAAACTGCTTTCTTAAATGGACACCTCGACGAAGATGTCTATATGTTACAACCTGAGGGATTTGTAAGTACAAAGCACCCTAAGAAAGTATGTAAGCTTCAAAGGTCCATTTATGGACTAAAGCAAGCATCCAGAAGTTGGAACAAAAGATTCGACGAGGAAATCAAAACGTTTGGTTTCACTCAGAATCCGGACGAGCCATGTGTATATGTAAGAGCTAGTGCGAGCATTGTCGTCTTCCTAATCCTATATGTCGATGACATACTACTCATAGGAAATAACATTCCAATGCTACAAGATGTAAAATCCTGGCTTGGGAAGTGCTGCGCTATGAAGGATCTAGGGGAAGCGGCATATATACTTGGTATAAAGATCTACCGAGATAGATCAAAGCAGTTAATCGGACTAAGTCAAAGTGCGTACATTGATAAGATTCTAAAACAGTTTAGAATGGATGCTTCCAAACGTGGAAATCTTCCTCTGCAACACAATGTACACTTGAGTAAGACTCAATGACCGTCCTCACGTGATGAGATGAAACGTATGCGTGATATCCCCTATGCCTCGGTAGTAGGGTCTATCATGTATGTTGTGCGGTGCACAAGACCTGATGTAGCGTTCTCTTAGAACCTTACAAGCCGATACCAACAGAATCCAGGTGAGAGTCACTGGACTGCTGTCAAGAACATACTGAAGTATCTTAGGAATACTAAAGATATGTTTCTTGTTTATGGTGGTGAAACTCAAAATGAGCTAAGCGTTACTTGTTATTCTGACGCTAGTTTTGAGACTGATAGAGATGATTCCACATCTCAAACGGGGAATGTTTTCGTTTTGAACGGAGGCGCTGTTGATTGGAAAAGTGCTAAACAGAGAACTATTGCTATGTCTTCTACAGAAGCTGAATACATTGCAACTACTGAAGCTGCAATGGAAGCTGTTTGGATGAGGAAATTCATTTCTGGGCTTGGAGTGGTCCCCAGTAATGAAAAACCTATGGATATGTACTGTGATAACACAGGTGCTATCATCATTGCCAACGAACCTGGTGTTCAGAAAGGCGCCAGACATTATCGGAGGAAGCTTCACTACATTAGAGATGCGATCCTAATGGGAGATGTACGATTGCTCAAAGTTCATACAGATGACAACTTAGCTGAACCATTCACGAAGCCAATGTCATGTACAAGACATATTGAACATGCTAGAAAATTGGGCTTCGACCAACTAGTGGTTTCATGTAATCTGTTTTAGTACTTGGATAATGGAACATTGAGCAGTTTTATTGGAATAAATTGATATATTTGATATGATTGTTTTTATATGAATATCTACTGTGTTCTATATTTGCATGTTTATTTCCATGAATATTTACTGCATTTTATATTCTAAATTGTCCATTGTCATATTAATAATATGGGAATATTATTAAGACAAATCTGAGGGCATTGAGGACATTATCTTAGTATGACTAAGGATAATGAAATCAAACTCACATGTTGTTCATAAGATGCACAATTGGACTGACCCCACCTATGAGAAATCACTTCCTGGATTTATGTCACAAGTGTATCTCACAAAGGCTTTGTCGCTTATCCTCTGACTTGAGATTCAAGTTGGTTTGTGTATGTAGAGGGGCAAACTTTGATGTGGTTAAACGCTGACCTGAATAAGGCTGCTATAACAACCATTATCGGGTTTGTCATTAAGCATATGACAGACACGTGCAGTCAATAAAGAATTTGTTCCTCTACGTAAGTGGATTAGATACTACTGGGCCCCTCGATGATTTGAATAGATGTATGTGTGGCCGCACCCAAAAGGTAATCACGATGAATCATGATTGGTTTTGGTGTTAGGGTAGAAAACCCGGTCAAACCTATTACTTTGTGAATCTGATGAACAAAGGAATGTATAAGTTTAACTTATATAAATAATCTTAGTGAAACTCGTCTCATACCGAGTTGGTCGGTATCTGGTCATACTGAGTTGGTCAGTATGAGGTGATACCGAGTTCACGGACCGAGCTCCACATACCGAGTTGGTCGGTATAGCTCAGTCTCATACCGAGTTAGTCGGTATAGCTCAGTCATACTGAGTATACGGACCGACCAGTCCGTGAATGGTGCATTCCTTATTTGAGTAATGAATCAAATCCCTTTAATCAAGGGATGCACTTATTATAATTGGGAGTTACATATAGAATAGGGTTAATTGTAAAACCTCTATACATTATAAAAGAGGTTTAGTCTTTAGTTGTTAAGTATCCTTTTTGGATCCCGGTTGATCACTTGTGTGGATCACCGGTAACCCAATTCTAAATGTAACACTTTGTGGAGTGTTCTTGGTTATTCCCGAAACCAAGAACACATTTTATACGTTTGTGCTTAATAAGAATAATCGTATGACGTATATGATCTTGTCTTTACCGATTTTATTAACAATACATGAGTGGTTGGGTCCTACAATTGGTATCAGAGCGGTTCAAAGTTATCTACAACTTTGATGATCTTTTAACCCTATATATTGTTGAAGATCAAGTCTTTTCATATAGAAGAACTATGCAGAATTTTCGTCATTTTCGGCGCACGGGTAGAAGAAATACCGGATCTCCTTCGTTAACAGTCGAATATGTGTGAAATTTGAACAGGAGGTTCTCAACACACAGACACACAATCTGACCGTTCAGTTTTGTATTTGAAGATTCGCGTAGAGCCATATGGTAGGCGCATCAGGTCATATATTTTGTTTTTTATTCCTTACCTGCTGGGCAGCCATGGAAGAAAAATTGGCTCTCCTTCTTCAAACATCGAATGAGAGTGAAATTTTAACTGAAGGTTCTCCATAATGTTTTTAATGTTTTCACCGTTCAGATCTTCAAAAGGAATCGTTAATTAAGAGATATATATTTTTGAAGATTATTGACGAATATTTATGGTATGTTTTTAATTCTGCGCAACTGTGATAAAACGGCTATTATATCTTTTGTAACCGTTGAATCTTCATGAATTTTGGATATTATATCCAAAACTCATTCATGTACTCGGTATCAAAATTTCATACTGATCAGAAACGTATACTGAGAGATACATATTTTCAAAGTTGACGCTTTTCTGATACCGACTGTCTCATACTGAGTGGTCAGTATGAGACTGTTGTGATCGTTTCAACCGTTGGATCAATATGAGTTTTGGATACGATGTCGAAGACAGGTATATGTATGTCGTGTAAAAAATTCATAATGATCAGAAGATTCTACATGGCGATATGATTTTTTGAAGTTGCTGCAAAATTAGAGAAACGAAATTCTGAAAGCTGAATTTTACAAGTGAGTATGTTTCACATGTTTTTCTCTTTATAATCATATAAAATCATCTTAAACTGAGGAAATCCATAAGTTGATTGATTCTTTGGTGGGGTTTCAAGTCAAAGATAAAATATACCGAACGGTTTAAGGTGAAAGTATATGATTCATGGGGAGAAAAACTCAATGCGATATATATTTTCTCTTAATATGAAGCTAAAGTTCTTGAAGCTAAAGTGTTCATACTAAGTTATTCAAGGGGGTACATGTCACATATTATTTTACAATCATTTGAATCGTTCCAAACTGAGGAAATCTACTAGTTGAATGATTCTTGGGATATGTTTCATTTCAACTCAAATATACCGGACAGTTTAAGGAGGAGTCAATGATTGTGGGGGAGAAAAGTTAATGTGACATATATTTTCTTGAAGTACTTAGTGAATAAAGAATACGAAAAGATCTCAAAAAGAAGACCATACAAGACAAGATCGTTATTATTTATTAGTTTAAACATATTCATTTGTTATCATCAGATAGGGGGAGATTGTTAGGGTAGAAAACCCGGTCAAACCTATTACTTTGTGAATCTGATGAACAAAGGAATATATAAGTTTAACTTATATAAATAATCTTAGTGAAACTCGTCTCATACCGAGTTGGTCGGTATCTGGTCATACTGAGTTGGTCAGTATGAGGTGATACCGAGTTCACGGACCGAGCTCCACATACCGAGTTGGTCGGTATAGCTCAGTCTCATACCGAGTTAGTCGGTATAGCTCAGTCATACTGAGTACACGGACCGACCAGTCCGTGAATGGTGCATTCCTTATTTGAGTAATGAATCAAATCCCTTTAATCAAGGGATGCACTTATTAGAATTGGGAGTTACATATAGAATAGGGTTAATTGTAAAACCTCTATACATTATAAAAGAGGTTTAGTCTTTAGTTGTTAAGTATCCTTTTTGGATCCCGGTTGATCACTTGTGTGGATCACCGGTAACCCAATTCTAAATGTAACACTTTGTGGAGTGTTCTTGGTTATTCCCGAAACCAAGAACACATTTTATACGTTTGTGCTTAATAAGAATAATCGTATGACGTATATGATCTTGTCTTTACCGATTTTATTAACAATATATGGGTGGTTGGGTCCTACAATTGGTATCAGAGCGGTTCAAAGTTATCTACAACTTTGATGATCTTTTAACCCTATATATTGTTGAAGATCAAGTCTTTTCATATAGAAGAACTATGCAGAATTTTTGTCATTTTCTAAGCACGGGTAGAAGAAATACCGGATCTCCTTCGTTAACAGTCGAATATGTGTGCAATTTGAACAGGAGGTTCTCAACACACAGACATACAATCTGACCGTTCAGTTTTGTATTTGAAGATTCGCGTAGAGCGATATGGTAGGCGCATCAGGTCATATATTTTGTTTTTTATTCCTTACCTGCTGGGCAGCCATGGAAGAAAAATTGGCTCTCCTTCTTCAAACATCGAATGAGAGTGAAATTTTAACTGAAGGTTCTCCATAATGTGTTTAATGTTTTCACCGTTCAGATCTTCAAAAGGAATCGTTAATTAAGAGATATATATTTTTGAAGATTATTGACGAATATTTATGGTATGTTTTTAATTCTGCGCAACTGTGATAAAACGACTATTATATCTTTTGTAACCATTTAATCTTCATGAATTTTGGATATTATATCCATAACTCATTCATGTACTCGGTAACAAAATTTCATACTGATCAGAAACGTATACTGAGAGATACATATTTTCAAAGTTGACGCTTTTCTGATACCGACTGTCTCATACTGAGTGGTCAGTATGAGACTGTTGTGATCGTTTCAACCATTGGATCAATATGATTTTTGGATATGATGTCGAAGACAGGTATATGTATGTCGTGTAAAAAATTCATAATGATCAGAAGATTCTACATGGCGATATGATTTTTTGAAGTTGCTGCAAAATTAGAGAAACGAAATTCTGAAAGCTGAATTTTACAAGTGAGTATGTTTCACATGTTTTTCTCTTTATAATCATATAAAATCATCTTAAACTGAGGAAATCCATAAGTTGATTGATTCTTTGGTGGGGTTTCAAGTCAAAGATAAAATATACCGAACGGTTTAAGGTGAAAGTATATGATTCAGGGGGAGAAAAACTCAATGCGATATATATTTTCTCTTAATATGAAGCTAAAGTTCTTGAAGCTAAAGTGTTCATACTAAGTTATTCAAGGGGTACATGTCACATATTATTTTACAATCATTTGAATCTTTCCAAACTGAGGAAATCTTCTAGTTGAATGATTCTTGGGATATGTTTCATTTCAACTCAAATATACCGGACAGTTTAAGGAGGAGTCAATGATTGTGGGGGAGAAAAGTTAATGTGACATATATTTTCTTGAAGTACTTAGTGAATAAAGAATACGAAAAGATCTCAAAAAGAAGACCATACAAGACAAGATCGTTATTATTTATTAGTTTAAACATATTCATTTGTTATCATCAGATAGGGGGAGATTGTTAGGGTAGAAAACCCGGTCAAACCTATTACTTTGTGAATCTGATGAACAAAGGAATATATAAGTTTAACTTATATAAATAATCTTAGTGAAACTCGTCTCATACCGAGTTGGTCGGTATCTGGTCATACTGAGTTGGTCAGTATGAGGTGATACCGAGTTCACGGACCGAGCTCCACATACCGAGTTGGTCGGTATAGCTCAGTCTCATACCGAGTTAGTCGGTATAGCTCAGTCATACTGAGTACACGGACCGACCAGTCCGTGAATGGTGCATTCCTTATTTGAGTAATGAATCAAATCCCTTTAATCAAGGGATGCACTTATTAGAATTGGGAGTTACATATAGAATAGGGTTAATTGTAAAACCTCTATACATTATAAATAGAGGTTTAGTCTTTAGTTGTTAAGTATCCTTTTTGGATCCCGGTTGATCACTTGTGTGGATCACCGGTAACCCAATTCTAAATGTAACACTTTGTGGAGTGTTCTTGGTTATTCCCGCAACCAAGAACACATTTTATACGTTTGTGCTTAATAAGAATAATCGTATGACGTATATGATCTTGTCTTAACTGATTTTATTAACAATATATGGGTGGTTGGGTCCTACATTTGGTAATCTACTTCAATGTATAGATCGAGAAACAGAATCGTTGAAATTGTAGATTGACATTAATCCTTGTCTAAATTTCAACATAGTATCAGCAACAAAAGGTTAACTGATTGAAAAACTTTGAACAAAGATTTTATGAAACTCCTCATGTACTTCTAGGGGCATTGGCGGGTTGCTAGACTCTAACCTTTGCTTGTATAACTACTTGATGTTATCACGTGCGCAAGTGGGAGCTGTTGGAATATGCTTCAGGCGTATAACATCTATAAGCTACATGCTTGTATATATTAAAGTTTAATATTAATTGTTAATATTAGAACTTTATTGTGAGCAAACTAGAAGGAACAAAAGATAGGGACTAGAGTGTTAATAATCATAATTGATTATGGGAAGTCAATAAAAGGGAATCAAGGGCAAGATAAATCTCACCCTTTGGAACCCTATACGGCCGCCACCCCCATACACACTCTCTATACTTTTGTTCTCTTTGCTTGAAGATTGGACTAGCATCCCTTGGTGTTCTTGCATAGGTGTTGTGTGGACTAGCTTTGGAGGAACTCCCCGTTGGTGTTCTTGGTTTCGGTCGATCATCATCTCCAACCGAATCAACATATACAAAGGCTTCAAGGGTATGATTATTCATCTTGACTCTTTGTATTTTATTAGTTTAATTGTATGATTGATATCAAGATCCGTTCATTGGTGATTAACCTATTTTCCGCTGCGTTCGTTACTTGTTATAACCGAAAATCACCATTACTTACCTTTAGAAACAGTACTGAAATCTCTTATCCTTATGTAATGTTTGTTAGAACCTAAAAATGTCTTCAAGAAATCCTTCAAGAAACGCTGCACGTGGTGGTCGTCGAACCAACGAACCCCCAAGGAATGAACGACAGGCTGAAACTGTAGAAGAAATGGTAGCACGACGAGTTGCCGAAGCAATAACGCAGTATGAAGCGAACAGAGTAGCTCGTGAAAATGGTGAAGCTAATAATAACAACAATAATGGAGACGCAAACACAAATCACCAAGGATGTTCTTTCAAATCATTCACAAATTGTCGTCCTCCAACATTCTCTGGAAACGAAGAAGCCATCGCAATCATTCACTTGAGCGAAAAGATGGACTCCATTTTCAGTATTGTTAGATGTTCCCCAAACAACATGGTTAAGTAGGCTGCCAGCACCCTGTCAAAAGAGGCACTATCATGGTGGAATTCACAAGTCCAAACTTTAGGTCGTGACGGTGCTGATGCTATGACCTGGGCTGATTTCAAAAGCCAACTGACCGATAAATTCTTTCCGAGGAGTGAGCTGGCGAAAATTGAGTCAGAACTGTGGAACATCGCTACGAAAGGGTCAGATATTACCGGGTATACCATGAAATTCCAAGAGCTTGCACGATTAGTTCCTCATATGGTTACTCCTGAGTATAAGAGAATCGAAAACCACCAATCGAAACGACAACCGATCCAACGATAATGGGAAACGTATGCGGAACAATGATCGAAACGACCGACAAGACTCTCCTTCCTACAAAGAAGAGAAAATCGCCCGAAACTATGTTGCCACGAACCAAACCAACTCTGAACCCAAACCCTACCTCGGAAATAAACCAAGATGCAACAAGTGTGAAAGGCACCATGAAGGGAGATGTGATCGTTGCAAGACTAGTAATCGTTGGGGACACCTGGCACAAGACTGTCGTGTCAAACAATCAAACCAAGAGAACAATGGCCCGAAACTGAATGCGTGTTACGAATGTGGAAACCCAAACCATTATAGAAACAAGTGCCCGAAACTTCACAGGGGCAATGACGTCAATAATAATCAGAACATTAACATGGATCGGTCACCTGCTCGTGGAAGGGCATACGTGTTAAGAGCCCGAGAAACAAGTCAAGATCCCTAAGTGACAATCAGTACATCTTTCTTGCATAACTAGTACATTTATAACCATTAAGATATGAAATTAAGCCTACACATATCTACAAATAAATTGCCAAGCTTTCTAGCCAATGTCGTCAAAGAGAATCTAATAAACGCAAAAGCCCATATTTTATTCATTTTTCAACCTCCAGCTGATGTACTGTCTTAAATTTCGGGGCGAAATTTCATTAACGAGGGGAGAATGTGACAACCCTCGCAATTGGGTATTTGACCCGACAATGTTTATAGCTCATGGTGTCGTTGTACAATCATCTCATGTAGAAAGGCATTCATATTCGCATTTAAGTCTAGCCGAAACCGTACATTTTGTGTTGATTAGCACACATCATTTTTAGACACGTGTCAGTTGTCTACATTTTTGGTGCAATTTAACAATAATTTAGCGAGTTGGTGACTCAACGTAAACCTAAACGGAACCCAAAATCTAATATTTACAATAGTGATACTTGCAGTCAACTGAATAAGCATGTACGAAGATTTATACATAAATCACCATACGTGACGACGTATTATATTTTTAACAAAAGTTAAATACGCATATACGCCAAATATTAACTAAGATGATAATTAAATAAATTTAAAAGTTTCATTTTATATCTATCATATCCCACGTTCACATCCACAACTAATAAATAAACTAAATAAAGTTTAAAAGTCCACCTCCTCTTTGTATCCTACTTCACACGTCTACATCCCCCAACTACGTATCCGATTATCTTGAGGATTATACTCGTCACCTTAACAACCGGACATCATCAAATCGATCGTTATCATCTCCTTATTAAACCAAAATCAACTACCCTCTTTTCACCATCTTCTCCACGTAAAAGAAACACCAAATACTCTTAATTCCTCTTGTCTCTTTCTCTCTGAAGTCCGTACCAGAAAACAAAAAGAAGTAGAACCCCTCTCGTTTTGCACCTGCATTTTCCGGCATACTCATCAGATTCCGACAACTCATCAACATAAATTTTGAAGGTATAATTCGAACCGATCCTTAAAATCGTTCATGTACAGGTTATCATTCTGTTACTTATTCATTGTATGTTTTATGCTCAGTGCATCGCCACCTCCGGTAACACAAGCAACCTCTCCAGCAAATCCCGTTTTCTCCGGCGACGGCTCGAAGTTTTGACGATCTCTATCTCTCCGGCAATCGGTATAATCTCTTATCTGTTTCGTTCTTCACGTTGTCCGCAATTAAATCAGTCGTGTCTGTTAATCGTTTGTTTACCGTTTTCTGGGTTTTCTAACTCCGGCGAAATACACACACTAATGTGTGTGTGTGTGTTCTCGTTAGTACTTACAAACAAAACACTTTCACCATTTTTAATTATTACTCAAAAATATTTTTATTTTTCTTGAAACCGTGTATCAGCAAACGAATTGGTGTGTGGGTGTATTAAAGATCTGGCCAAGTATGCAGTCTCCGGCAGCTCAGGCTGCCGGTATTTCTTCCTGCTCAAAATTTTAATACAAACATTTACACCCTTTATTTAACCGAATGCAAGTAAATAAATAAGCCCAGTATGTAAACTTAAACTATTAGCCCATCACACTAATCCATAATCTATTTCTTTTGTGTTGTAAGCCCATTTACGTTTTCTTTTAAACCCAATTCAAGAAACCATAACATCTAAACCCACAAAAGTTTTAATAATTAAATAGAAACACCGTCATTTTCTTTATATGTTCAGTCGAATTAATTAGCCCGAGTCAGTTTTGGGTTGCCTCAGCCCAACCGCGATCAGTTCAGTCCACCTATAGCTGGGCCTTGGCCACAGGCCGGCCCAGCAGTAAAAAAAAAATCAAACTCGAAGGTTAATTCGAACAAGACAGCTATTTTGAAGTAAACCCGATTCTTTTATTTAAAACCTTAACTATTTAAATAAAAACTTATTTAAAACTTTCTTTAGCAAGTAATTAATTAAAAGTACTTAAATCAATTTTATAATTATCTGATGGATTACATATTGTTTAATTTCAAACCAACATAATACTCTTATTTTCAAACATGCCTAAATTTATTAAATGTATTTAAAATACACGATTAACTCAAACAATGTCACCAACTTATCTCTCGAGTCTAAATTTTCTTAGGGAATCATTTTGCATTATTTAGTTTAGGCGTGTCGGCAAGACCGCCACTTATACATTATTTCTTATGCGTTTAGGACGCTAGGACCATTGTGGTTGGAGACCGCTCATTGTTGTTTGTGATTTTGGCTAGTATTGCATCAGGTGAGTTCACAGCCCCACTTTTTACCGCATTTTATTTACTGTTTTATAACTTTGGGGTGAAAAACATAACAAATGCTTTTACAAATGTTTGCATTATTTATCAAGACGTATTTTATAAATATATTTGTGAGTGAGTTCACAACCTCTCTTTTACTACATTTTAACTGTTTTGAAACATATCAACTATTTTATAAACGTTTACAACATTTTTAAACGTTTACTATATCGTGATGAAAACTATTTTTGGAAACTAGACAACGAATCCTTATGCTTGGACAAAGTTTAGATTTACATGGAAGTGCGTATATGTTACATACATAATCATTAGCTAGTTGCGACTAGACCCTGGATATGCAAATAGTACTATTGGCGGAGACCTACCCTCCCACGATTTGATCATTTTATCGGTGTTTACCGACCACGAGGAGTGCATATCTAGCACGTTTAAGGTTGTTGTTTTGATTATGGACTTAGGGCCAGCATTTTAACTCAAAGGCCTTGCAACCATGTTGGGGGATCACCGTCTATTATGTTTCTACTACTGCTCTCGGAGCAGGCCATTTTTAACCTTATATATCATCACACTATTTTGCCAATGATGGCATACCAAAACTATTGTTTCTACTAACGCGAGTAAAATCGTACTACTGCTCTCGGAGCAGGTCATTTATAACGTTATTATTATCGCACTATTTTTGCCGACGATGGCATACGAAAACTATTGTTTCTACTACTGCTTTTGAGCAGACTATTTTTAACGTTTTATACTATCGCTCTATTTTTACCATGAATGGCATACGAAAACTAGGGAACTATTTTGATCTCATTAAAACCTGTGAATTCACTCAACAATTTTGTTGATACTTTTACTTATGTTTTTCAGGTAACTAAGCTAGGCATTGAGTCGCATGCATTGGGAGTCAAGCTTTCATTCTAATAATGTGACAACCCTCGCAATCGGGTATTTGGCCCGGCGACTATTATAACCCAATTTGTCTTACCACAATCATGTAATAATAAATGCATTCATTTTTGCATATAAGTTTAGGAGATGCCATACATTTTGTATTGTTAGCACACATCATTAATTAGGCACATGTCAGTTGTTTACATTTCGGTAAAGTTAAATATTAAATTTAGCGAGTTGGTGACTCAATATAAACTCAAATCAAACCTAATTGTTATAAAATTTTATAAGTTATGAAGATAACTTAGCTCAATTGAATAAAGTGGTACAAAGAATAATACACAAAGTTACCATACGTGATTTAACCAACAAATAAATCAATTATATAAACTTAAAAATTTAATTTTTCTCCTTTGATCCTTATCCCACACGTGCATATTTTCTCTCAACAAAGTTTGCGATTTTCTCTAATAAAATAATGTTATATTCCAAGATATCCGTATTTGATCGAAACAACCATTCATCCACGGTGGCCATCACCACCATTTATTCTATATATGAAATCTAAACCCCTTTTAAACTACCGCCTATCTCTCGAACTACCAAATCATCGAAACATCTTCGTCTCTACCACTCAGTCAGTTTCTCTCGTTACTTTCCTTGCGTACCAGAAGCAAAAGGCAAACCACACCATCACCGGCTTACCTCCGGCGGTATCTCCCGCTGAACTTTTTCACTCTCTCGCTTTCGTGCACTTTCCGTCGAGCAACACTTATTCCGACGAAGGTATATATATAACTTGAACCGTTTCTTTTAACCATACACGTATGTGCATCGTTGTTATTCCGTTTCTTAATTGGCGTATGTTTTCTTGTTCAGTTTCGTTCTCGTCATTTCCGGCGACCAGAAACGTTATTCCGGCGCTCACAGCTTCCTCCGGCGACAAGCTTTCCCGATCTCCCAATCCCTCACTCAAATCTCGCTCGGTATAATCTCTTAAACTGTTCTTGTTTTCACGTTGTTTCGATCACGTAATTACGTATCTGTTAATCGTTTATTCATGTGTCCCCGAATCGTTTATTCATGTGTCCCCGAATCAGGCGAGATACACATAGTAGTGTGTGTGTGTTATCGTGGGTGTCTGCGATCGGAACACCATCGCCATTTTTTTTTGGAACTGTCGGTTCGTGAATTAACGTGTTTGGGTGTGTATTAAAAATCTGTTTTATTTATTTATTTAATTCAGCAACTATGAATTCGACGGCAGCATGAGAGCTGCCGGAATATGTCTTGCTGCGTCACAAAATTTTAAAACAAACAATTCCAGCCAGTATTGTTTTCTTTTAGCCCAAATGCTCAATATATGAGTCCATCATTTTAAGCCCACTTGAGTTTTATAAAATGAACAAAAATAGTTACCGATTTAAATTGTCTAGCCCAAATCATATTTGATCAGCCCATTTCTACATTATATTAGGCCAAAAATTCTTTTGTGAGCCCAATCTCTAAATTGTCCAACCCTTTACTTGTTTTCAGCTGGGCCTTGGCTATAGGTTGGCCCAGCAGTATAAAAACGGAGCCCAAGTTGTTTCAAGCTAAAACAGATCAGATTTTAAAAGGTTATAAATATAAACTATTTATTTATTTAATTATTTATTTTCAAATGCTAGTTTAATTATCTATTTAAATAATAATAAATGACAAAACTTCTTGGATATTAACGCACGTTAAGAATTTTAACAAATTTAGTTTTGTTTATTACTTTGAAATATGTACGTAACTGTTTGTCCCACGAAAAATTATTTTGATATAATTTATTTTAATAACCATTCCTTATGTCGTAAAATGTTTACTTAATACAAGACCAACTTAAACGAGTCACCAACGTATCGCTCAAGTCAAAATTTCCTTAGGGAATCATTTATGCATCATTTAGTTTAGGCGTGTCGTTGAGACCGTCACTTATACATTATTTCTTATACGTTTAGGACGCTAGGATCATTGTGGTTGGAGACCACTCGTTATTGTTTGTGATTTTTGTTAGCATTGTATCAGGTGAGTTCACAGCCCCACTTTTACTATTTTTATTTACTATTTTATAACTTTGGGGTGAAAAACATAACAAATGCTTTTACAAATGTTTGCATTATTTATCACAACGTATTTTATAAATATATTTGTGACTGAGTTCACAACATCTCTTTTACTACATTTTAACTGTTTTGAAACATATCAACTATTTTATAAACGTTTACAACATTTTTAAACGCTTACTATATCGTGATGAAAACTATTTTTGGAAACTAGACAATGAATCCTTATGCTTGGACTAAGTTTAGATGTACATGGAAGTGCGTATATGTTACATACATAATCATTAGCTAGTTTCGACTAGGCCCTGAATATGCAAATAGTATTATTGGCGGAGACCTACCCTCCCACGATTTGATCATTTATCGGTATTTACCGACCACGAGGAGTGCATATCTAGCACGTTTAAGGTTGTTGTTTTGGTTATGGACTTAGGGTCAGCATTTTAACTCAAAGGCCTTGCAAACCTGTTGGGGGATCACCGTCACTAATGTTTCTACTACTACTCTTGGAGCAGGCCAATCAAAACATTTTATATCATCACACTATTTTTGCCAATGATGGCATACTAAAACTAATATTTTACTATCGCGATTTATATCATACTACTGCTCTCGGAGCAGGTCATTTTTAACGTTATTATCATCACCTTATTTTTGCCGACGATGGCATACGAAAACTATTGTTTCTACTATTGCTTTTGAGCAGACTATTTTTAAACGTTTTATATCATCAAACCATTTTTGCCATGAATGGCATACGAAAATTATGGAACCATTTTGAACTCATTAAAACCTGTGAATTCACTCAACAATTTTGTTGATACTTTTACTTATGTTTTTCAGGTAACAAAGCTTAGGCATAGTGTCGCATGCATTGGAAGTCAGGCATTCATTTCAAATAAGATGTCACCTTTTTATTTCCTTTCTATTAAACTATGTTTTGGATTTAAACTACTTTGTTTACTTTAACTTTTGGTGGCATTACTTTTTATCAAACATTTATCAAATGTTGAAAACTTTTTATTTGTTTGCAATAATCATATGCTTATATATACTTGTGAAGTCGCACGCCCGTTCTTCCGCAAACCACTTTTGGCGGGGTGTGACAAATAAGATGTCACCTCTTTATTTCATCTTTATAAAACTTTGTTTTGGATTCAAATTACTTTGTTTACTTTAAATTTTGGTGACATTACTTTTTATCAAACACTTATTGTTTATGATAATCATATGCTATGTTTACTCATGATAGTCGCATGCCCGTTCTTCCGCAAACCACTTTTGGCGGGGTGTGACAGATTGGTATCAGAGCTATTGGTTATAGTGAACTACCGAGTCTAGTCTATGACTTCAAAACGATTTTGGGCAAAATGTTTTTCATTGCATAAAAGTCTCATTGCATATAGAGTTGCATTGCATATAGAAATGCATCATATATCACCTACCAGACCTATGCCTTGGAACTATGTCACCTTCCTTACACTTACCTTTAGAAACAGTACTGAAATCTCTTATCCTTATGTAATGTTTGTTAGAACCTAAAAATGTCTTCAAGAAATCCTTCAAGAAACGCTGCACGTGGTGGTCGTCGAACCAACGAACCCCCAAGGAATGAACGACAGGCTGAAACTGTAGAAGAAATGGTAGCACGACGAGTTGCCGAAGCAATAACGCAGTATGAAGCGAACAGAGTAGCTCGTGAAAATGGTGAAGCTAATAATAACAACAATAATGGAGACGCAAACACAAATCGCCAAGGATGCTCTTTCAAATCATTCACAAATTGTCGTCCTCCAACATTCTCTGGAAACGAAGAAGCCATCGCAATCATTCACTGGACCGAAAAGATGGAATCCATTTTCAGTATTGTTAGATGTTCCCCAAACGACATGGTTAAGTAGGCTGCCAGCACCCCGTCAAAAGAGGCACTATCATGGTGGAATTCACAAGTCCAAACTTTAGGTCGTGACGGTACTGATGCTATGACCTAGGCTGATTTCAAAAGCCAACTGACCGATAAAGTTTGTCCGAGGAGTGAGCTGGCGAAAATTGAGTCAGAACTGTAGAACATCGCTATGGAAGGGTCAGATATTACCGGGTATACCACGAAATTCCAAGAGCTTGCACGATTAGTTCCTCATATGGTTACTCCTGAATATAAGAGAATCGAAAAGTATACCCATGGACTATCTCCCGTGATTCGAAGCTATACGTAACTGCCGCTCAACCCACTACCTTTGAAGATGCAGTGAACCGAGCTCAACGATTAACTGATGATGCTATCCGTAATGGTACCTTACAAAAGAAAACCACCAATCGAAACGACAACCGATCCAACGATAATGGGAAACGTATGCGGAACAATGATCGAAACGACCGACAAGACTCTCCTTCCTACAAAGAAGAGAAAATCGCCCGAAACTATGTTGCCACGAACCAAACCAACTCTGAACCCAAACCATACCTCGGAAAGAAACCAAGATGCAACAAGTGTGAAAGGCACCATGAAGGGAGATGTGATCGTTGCAAGACTTGTAATCGTTGGGGACACCTGGCACAAGACTGTCGTGTCAAACAATCAAACCAAGAGAACAATGGCCCGAAACTAAATGCGTGTTACGAATGTGGAAACCCAAACCATTATAGAAACAAGTGCCCGAAACTGCACAGGAGCAATGACGTCAATAATAATCAGAACATTAACGTGGATCGGTCACCTGCTCGTGGAAGGGCATACGTGTTAGGAGCCCGAGAAACAAGTCAAGATCCCTAAGTGACAATCGGTACGTCTTTCTTGCATAACTAGTACATTTATAACCCCATTAAAATATGAAATTAAGCCTACACATATCTACAAATAAATTGCCAAGCTTTCTAGCCAATGTCGTCAAAGAGAATCTAATAAACGCAAATGCCCATATTTTATTCATTTTTCAACCTCCAACTGATGTACTGTCTTAAATTTCGGGGCGAAATTTCATTAACGAGGGGAGAATGTGACAACCCTCGCAATTGGGTATTGACAATTTTTATAGCTCATGGTGTCGTTGTACAATCATCTCATGTAGAAAGGCGTTCATATTTGCATTTAAGTCTAACCGAAACCGTCCATTTTGTGTTGATTAGCACACATCATTTTTAGACACGTGTCAGTTGTCTACATTTTTGGTGCAATTTAACAATAATTTAGCGAGTTGGTGACTCAACGTAAACCTAAACGGAACCCAAAATTTAATATTTACAATAGTGATACTTGCAGTCAACTGAATAAGCATGTACGAAGATTTATACATAAATCACCATACGTGACGACGTATTATATTTTTAACAAAAGTTAAATACGCATATACGCCAAATATTAACTAAGATGATAATTAAATAAATTTAAAAGTTTCATTTTATATCTATCATATCCCACGTGCACATCCACAACTAATAAATAAACTAAATAAAGTTTAAAAGTCCACATCCTCTTTGTATCCTACTTCACACGTCTACATCCCCCAACTAAGTATCCGATTATCTTGAGGATTATACTCGTCACCTTAACAACCGGACATCATCAAATCGATCGTTATCATCTCCTTATTAAACCCAAATCAACTACCCTCTTTTCACCACCTTCTCCACGTAAAAGAAACACCAAATACTCTCAATTCCTCTTGTCTCATTCTCTCTGAAGTCCGTACCAGAAAATGAAAAGAAGTAGAACCCCTCTTGTTTTGCACCTGCATTTTCCGGCATACTCGTCAGATTTCGACAACTCATCAACATAAATTTTGAAGGTATAATTCGAACCGATCCTTAAAATCGTTCATGTATGGGTCATCATTCTGTTACTTAGTCGTTGTATATTTTATGCTCAGTGCGTCGCCACCTCCGGTAACACAAGCAACCTCTCCGGCAAATCCCGTTTTCTCCGGCGACGGTGTGACAACCCTCGCAATCGGGTTTTTGACCCGACAATTATTATAACCCATTTTGTCTTACCACAATCATGAAATAATAAAAGCATTCATTTTTGCATTTAAGTCTAGCATGAATCATACATTTTGGTGTTGTTGGTACACATCGTTAATTACTCACGTGTCAATTGTCAACGTTTCGGTATAGTTTAACTGTAATTTAGCGAGTTGGTGACTCAACTTGAACTCAAAAATATATTTTTTTTATCATTTATTATAATACTTTATCTCAACTGAATAAACCCATACGCGATTTTTATTTACAATTAACAACAGTTATATACGCGGTACGTTACGAAAATAGTGAAAGTAACTAAATATAATTATGAAGAAACACATTCTTACCGGTAAGTGACCATTGTCAAAAACCAAGTAAAACCCCGGTAAAAATATTTCACCCGGCAAAATTATCAGTACACAAATATACCTTACCAACTAATTAAATAATCAATTAAAGAAATGTTAAAAACTCCATCCTTATCTTCTACCCACATGCACGTACACACTTATTCTTCACAACGAACTATCCGATTTACATGGAGTGTTTGGAGATTATCGTGACTTTATAAACAACCGGATGCTCGTTATCATCCTCATCCGCATATTAAACCACCCACTCTTCATCACTTCACCATTAACCAAAAAGCTCTCCACCTCTCTCTCGTTTCTCTCTACCGATGGGAACAATCAGAGAACCAACACCACCTCTCTTTCATTACACCAACCTGCGCCCAGAAAATTTCCGGCGACAATCGGTATTCCAGCAAAGGTAATCGAACACTTTTAATCATAAACGTTTGTCTTTCATCGTATCGTTCCTTATCTAGCATATGTTTTTGTTCAGATTCCCGTCACCTCGTCACCTCCGGCAACGAACCGGGCATTCCCTCAATCACAGTTTTTACTCCGACGACAAACTCAAAACCCGGCAAACGTCTCTCGGTTCTATTTTCGTCTCGCTCAATAGGTATTCATACTCACTTGAACTGTCTCTGTTTTAGTGTTGTATCTATTAATCAGTTAAATTCCGTTTTCTATGTTGCTCGATTCCTACGGAACACACACTAATGTGTGTGTTTTTGCGGGTGTTTTGCGGCGAAAATCCCATAATATATTTTTAATCGAATCTGTTTATACATTAATGTGTTTTGGTGTGTATTAGAAACCTGTTTTTCCGGCACAAATGGCCATCGCCGGCAGCCGGAGTTTATTTCTTTTTTTTAGCTCGTCACAATCGGTAGCCAAATATTAACAGCCATTTTGTTTCTATTAACCAAATACAAGAATCCATAATGTTTTAGCCCACGTGAGTTTTGATGATTAAGTAAATCACTGTCATCTTTTATATGTCTGGTCCAATTTCCATTTTTGTAGTAGCCCAAAAGGTCAAGTCCAAAAGTTAGCCCAGTTCATTATTTTATTTTTTGATCAGATTGTACACTTCCTTTTAAATCAATTACTTGTTGAATAAAAGATTTCGTGACTAATTCTATTGACGTTTATAAATAAAAATAAACATCCATTTTTCTTTTTATTACTAATTTGACTAAAAGGTAATTATAAAAATTCCTATTTACTACGTAGTAATAATAACTAACAAATTTTTATAAATTATTTACTTAACCTATTAATTAAAGACTTATTATTTTAATGTATTTTATTTAAATACTTATCTCTTATATCACATTTCGTTTACCTCCGGTCAGAGAGTAACCTAATTCAAAACGTGTTAAATTCAAACAATCATATTTAAAGTATGAGACTAATTCAATAGAGTCACCAACGTATCGCTCGAGTTTAATTCCTTTCTAGGGAATCACTTTGCATCATTTAGCATAGATGAGTCGTTTAGACCGTCACTCATTTAACTATTTCTATGCGTTTAGGACGCTAGGATCATTTGGTTGGAAACCACGTTGTTGGCTAGCATTGCATCAGGTGAGTTCACAGCCCCACTTTTTACCGCATTTTACTTACTATTTAACCACTTTGGGGTGAAAAACGTAACAAATGTTTTTATAAATGTTCGCATTATTTATTACAACATATTTTATAAATCTTATTGTGACTGTGATTTCGCAACCCCTCTTTTACTACATTTTAACTATTTTACTATTGGGGTGAAAAACATATCAACTATTTTATAAATAATTTCCATTATTTATATTCATTTATTTTATTGTGATGAAACTATTTTTGGAAACTAGACAACGAATCCTTATGCTTAGACTAGGTTGAGATGTACATGGAAGTGCGTATATGTTACATACATAATCATTAGCTAGTTGCGACTAGGCCCTGGATATGCAAATAGTACTATTGGCGGAGACCTACCCTCCCACGATTTGATCATTTATCGGTGTTTACCGACCACGAGGAGTGCATATCTAGCACGTTTAAGGTTGTTGTTTGGATTATGGACTTAGGGTCAGCATTTTAACTCAAAGGCCTTGCAATCCTGTTGGGGGATCACCGTCAACTATGTTTCTACTACTGCTCTCGGAGCAGGCCAATTTTAACATCTTATACATCATCACACTATTTTTGTCAACGTTGGCATACTAAAACTATTGTTTCCACTAACGCGAGTAAAATCGTAATACTGCTCTTGGAGCAGGTCATTTTTAACGTTTATATTATGACACTATTTTTGCCAACAAAGGCATATGAAAACGATTACTTCTAATACTGGTTTTTAGCAGACTATTTTTAAACGTTTTATATCATCAAACAATTTTTGCCATGAGTGGCATACCAACAAAAACTATGGAACTATTTTGAACTCATTAAAAACCTGTGAATTCACGAAACAATTTTGTTGATACTTTTACTTATGTTTTTCAGGTATCTTAGCTAAGCATTGAGTCGCATGCATTGGAGTCAAGCTTTCATTCCAATAAGATGTCACCTCTTTATTTCATTTTTATTAAACTATGTTTTGGATTCAAATTATTTTGTTTACATTAAATTTTGGTGACATTAGTTTTTATCAAACATTTATTGGTTACGATAATCATATGCTATGTTTACTCATGATAGTCGCATGCCCGTTCTTCCGCGAACCATTTTGCCGGGGTGTGACAGATTGGTATCAGAGCTATAGTGAATTGGCGAGTCTAGTCTATAACTTCAAAACGATTTTGGGCAAAATGTTTTTCATTGCATAAAGAGTCTCATTGCATATAGAGTTGCATTGCATATAGAAATGCATCATATACCACCTACCAGACCTATGCCTTAGAACTATGTCACCTTCCTTACACTTACCTTTAGAAGAAGTACTGAAATCTCTTACCCTTATGAAATGTTTGTTAGAACCTAAAAATGTCTTCGAGAAATCCTTCAAGAAACGCTGCACGTGGTGGTCGTCGAACCAACGAAACCCCAAGGAATGAACGACAGGCTGAAACTGTGGAAGAAATGGTAGCACGTCGAGTTGCCGAAGCAATAACGCAGTATGAAGCGAATAGAGTAGCTCGTGAAAATAATAACAACAATAATGGAGACGCAAACGCAAATCGCCTAGGATGTTCTTTTAAGACATTCACTAATTGTCGTCCGCCAACGTTCTCCGGAAATGAAGAAGCCATCGAGATCGTTCATTGGACTGAAAAAATTGAATCAATTTTCAGTATTATTAGATGTTCCCCAAACGATATGGTTAAGTATGCTGCCAGCACCCTGTCAAAAGAGGCACTATCATGGTGGAATTCACAAGTTCAAACTTTAGGTCGTGACGCTGCTGATGCTATGACCTGGGCTGACCGATAAATTCTGTCCGAGGAGTGAACTGACGAAAATTGAGTCAGAACTGTGGAACGTCGCTATGGAAGGGTCAGATATTACTGGGTACACTACGAAATTTCAAGAGCTTGCACGATTAGTTCCTCATATGGTTACTCCTGAATATAAGAGAATCGAAAAGTATACCCATGGACTATCTCCCGTGATTCGACGCTACGTAACTGCCGCTCAACCCACTACCTTTGAAGATGCTGTAAACCGAGCTAAACGATTAACTGATGATGCTATCCGTAATGGTACCTTATAAAAGAAAACCACCAATCGAAACGACAACCGATCCAACGATAATGGGAAACGTATGCGGAACAATGATCGAAATGACCGACAAGACTCTCCTTCCAACAAAAACCAGAAAACCGCCCAAAACTATGTTGCCACAAACCAAACCAACTCTGAACCCAAACCCTATCTCAGAAAGAAACCAAGATGCAACAAGTGTGAAAGGCACCATGAAGGGAAGTGTGATCGTTGCAAAAATTGTAATCGTTGGGGACACCAGGGCCCAAGACTGTCGTGCTAAGCAATCAAACCAAGAGAAAATTGGTCCGAAACCAGAGGCGTGTTACGAATGTGGAAACCCGAACCATTATAGAAACAAGTTCCCGAAAATGAACAAACACGATAACATCAATAAGAACCAGAACATTAATGTGGATCAGTCACCTGCTCGTGGCAGGGCATACGTGTTATGAGCTCGAGAAACAAGTCAAGATTCCTAAGTGGCAATTGGTACGTCTTTCTTACATCACTAGTACATTTACAACCATTAAATTTATGAAAACCTACAAACATCTACGATAGAAATTACCACACTTACTAAACTCATTTCATCAATAAGAAAACTAAGAAATGTAAATACATACTTTTCCCGACCTCAAACTAATGTACTGTCTTAAATTTCGGGACGAAATTTCTTTAACGAGGGGAGAATGTGACAACCCTCGCAATCGGGTTTTTGACCCGACAATTATTATAACCCAATTTGTCTTACCACAATCATTAAATAATAAAAGCATTCATTTTTGCATTTATGTCTAGCATGAATCATACATTTTGGTGTTGTTGGTACACATCGTTAATTAGTCATGTGTCAATTGTCTACGTTTCGGTACATGTTAACTGTAATTTAGCGAGTTGGTGACTCAACGTAAACTCAACTTGAACTCAAATATAAATTTTTTTTATCATTTATAATAATACTTTAGCTCAACTGAATAGACCCATACGCGATTTTTATTTACAATTAACAATAGTTAAATACGCGGTACGTTACGAAAATAGTGAAAGTAACTAAATATAATTATGAAGAAACACATTCTTACCGGTAAGTGACCATCGTGAAAAACAAGTAAAACCCCGGTAAAAATATTTCACCCGGCAAAATTATCAGTACACAAGTATACCTTACCAACTAATTAAATAATCTATTAAAGAAATGTTAAAAACTCCATCCTTATCTTCTACCCACATGCACGTACACACTTATTCTTCACAACGAACTATCCGATTTACATGGAGTGTTTGGAGATTATCATGATTTTATAAACAACCGGATGCTCGTTATCATCCTCATCCGCATATTAAACCACCCACTCTTCATCACTTCGCCATTAACCAAAAAGCTCTCCACCTCTCTCTCGTTTCTCTCTACCGACGGGAACAATCAGAGAGCCAACACCACCTCTCTTTCATTACACCAACCTGCGCCCAGAAAATTTCCGGCGACAATCGGTATTCCTGCAAAGGTAATCGAACACTTTTAATCATAAACGTTTGTTTTTCATCGTATCGTTCCTTATCTAGCATATGTTTTTGTTCAGATTCCCGTCACCTCGTCACCTCCGGCAACGAACCGGGCATTCCGTCAATCACAGTTTTTACTCCGACGACAAGCTCAAAACCCGGCAAACGTCTCTCGGTTCTATTTTCGTCTCGCTCAATAGGTATTCATACTCACTTGAACTGTCTCTGTTTTAGTGTTGTATCTATTAATCAGTTAAATTCCGTTTTCTATGTTGCTCGATTCCTACGGAACACACACTAATGTGTGTGTTTTTGCGGGTGTTTTGCGGCGAAAATCCCATAATCTATTTTTAATCGAATCTGTTTATACATTAATGTGTTTTGGTGTGTATTAGAAACCTGTTTTTCCGGCAGAAATGGCCATCGCCGGCAGCCGGAGTTTTTTTTCTTTTTTTTAGCTCGTCACAATCGGTAGCCAAATATTAACAGCCATTTTGTTTCTATTAACCAAATACAAGAATCCATAATGTTTTAGCCCACGTGAGTGTTGATGATTAAGTAAATCGCTGTCATCTTTTATATGTCTGGTCCAATTTCCATTTTTATAGTAGCCCAAAAGGTCAAGTCCAAAAGTGTAACGACCCGAAATTCGTAAATAAATAAATTTATAAAAATTATGATAAATAAGGATAAATCATTTAAAAGACGTAGGAACTGGTTTCGTGTCATTTGGATACCGTATGAGAAAGTTATGGACGAAACCGGGTCGAGACAAAGGTTGGAAAGTGCAGCCCTGCTGCCTTAGGAAGTTCGCGACGCGAACTTGTGGTAACGATCGGGAAGTCGGGCCAGGGAGTTTGGCATTTGGTCGCGAAGTAGTTCGCGACAACTTAGCGATCGCGAATTATGGAAAACGCATAGTTAGCGACGCGAACTATTGTTCGCGCCGTGATCCTTGGTCTGGCAGCATTAAAGTCGGGTTTGAGCTCATTTGTTGCAAAGAAAAGGCCTAGTTTCTTTCTCTCGAGTTTGTGGACTATTTTGGGTGTAAATCATCATTTGGAGCAGATTTCTTGGTCAAATCTTGTGATTCTTCACTCCTAGTTGAAGATTAAAGGTATATCTTCAATCCTTTGTAGTTGTAGCTTTAGATCTAAGGATTTGGAAGCTTGGGGTTGAAACCCTAGTTCTTGGGGTTATGGGTTATGGTGATATAAGTGATGTATACACCTAATAGATGGTATATTATCAAAGGAAACAAGTGTATGATTATGATTTGTAAGAATCTTAAGGGTTGGTTAAACCCAGGGTTTGGTAAATCACCATAATTGGGGGAAATGAGTTAATAAGTGTTATCTAGAGATAGATGGACACATTGGTAGTAGAATGTGATGTTGATAATCTTGTGATTATTGTATTAGGCATTTGGTGAGGTCTTGGAAGGTTGACCGAATTGTGAAGCAAGGAAACTGACGTAAAGAATACGGTTGTATTATGGTGTCGATAGACAAGAATTGTATATTATGAAATAAGTGAATATGAACCACCTAGGGTTCATAGATGTAGAGGTATGTGTAGATTGCTTATGATTGGGTCCATGGGACTATACGGGTACGTTCTCTATGTTGAACTAGATAAATATAGTTATTATTATATAACTAACTTGTTTGATGATTGATGTGATAGCCGAGAACTAGATTGACATAACTGTTGAGTTATGGTAGGATTGAGACGATGTGATGATACGGGCGACTCCCGATCATGAGGTGTGGATTGAGGGGCAGTTGAGTGGATTCCCATCGACTCTTCCACGTTAGTAGACGATGTGATGATACGGGCGACTCCCGATCATGAGGTGTGGATTGAGGGGCAGTTGGGATGGATTTCCCATCGACTCTTCCACGTTAGTAGTCTTACTCATTGGACGTATTCCGGTGGGCAAGGCGGGTATCGGTAGCGTGGGCGATCCTATTGCCGATACCTTGTTTCTAGTTAGCTCGGGGCAACCCGATAACTAGATATGTATGTGATTCTAACTAGTTCGGGGGCAACCCGATAGTTAGACGTGATTGCTAGGAGAGCAGAAATCGATAGGGTCACAATAGGGTGACTAGACGGTATTGATATAGTATACATATATATGTTTATATATATTTGTGAAATTGATTATTATTATTGGGGTCTAAAACCCATGCATCTCACGAGACTATTTTGTCTCACGTACTACGTTGTTTTTGTGGCTATGTACTCAGGTACAGGTTTGAAGTGATAGAAGGTTGCACTAGAAGTGGCCTTGATATGTTTAGCTCGGGAGCTCGTAGGTAGATCCCGTTTGCCTATGGTTTTGATATACTTGGTGACACCGTATTTTTGTATACTCTGATAAAGTTTTTAAAGTTTTTGTTAAACTGTATTTTGGACAACATGTCAAATATTGGAAAAATGTATTTTAAATGATTTAAACGACGTTTTGAAAATACGGGTGTTACAACTTGGTATCAGAGCTATAGTTTAAGTGAATTAGGTTGGATGTCCATCCTAGTCTTAGACTGTAGCAATAGGAATGTAAGATTCCTTGAGATCGATAGGTTGACCTTGAGACTTTATGTTAAGTTTAGGGTTGAACCTAGGGGGACCTATAGAAGTTGTTATGAAATGAGCAATGTGAAGTCTTTCGAGACCGTAGGGCATTGATAAGATAGGGTCGACCCCTATGAGAAATGCCATGTTTTGATCTAATTGTGTTGTTTTCGATGGTCGAGTTGGCCGTTTGAATCTTGTCTTTTGGATACGACAGTATGGCGAAAGAATGAATGTGAAAAGTGAATGAGCCTCACTAAATTGGGAAGAGTTATGAATGAGAATGTGAACCAGACGTATGATAACGGTATGAATGAGGGTAGGCGGGATGATTCCAATACCTGTACGAAGGAAGAGTCATTGAATGGTGAAGTCCGTAGTGGAAGTTACCTACATAAATAGGTAGCAAGACCTAATCGGAAGAAATTGAAGATTGTTGTATAAGGTCTTCATAGTGTGTAAAACCTATGTGTAATTCGGAAGTTTTGAGCCGAAGGTCACGATGTGGTGGACTCGGTAGATTTAGCAAGTGCTAGAGAGTAGCAAATGAAGGAAGAACAATATGGCGACATTGACGTCACCATTATTGAAGGATGAGGTGTTGACACGGTAGAATGTGTTGCATGAAACCTTGTGAAGGAGAGCACGGTACAAGATGTTGTGAAATGAACTCACGAGTGAGTTGAAATAGGGAATTGACCCGGAAGGGCCACCTCGGAGATCTTGGGTAAGATGAATGATTTGAGATTATGACTTAATTGTTGTTGTTGCACGAATTGATGCCTATAGAAATTGTAGATAAGTTGTATGATGTGGAGATTTAACTTCGGGAATAGTCTTCCCGGTTAGTATGTGTATAGAAATCATACATTGGAAATGATTATGGGCCGGTGTGTCGCATGTAGTAAAGATATATGGGCTGATGCTACTATGTAGTGTCAAAGGGGGAACCATGAGAATGGTAGATGTTGTCAACAAAAGAATGATAGTATAATGAAATACTAAGTCTTGGTAAGAATTGTTAGTTGGATGAGAATTATAGAAATAGAAGCTTTGGGAATGGGACTTTGATATTCGGAAGGAATCCGGATACGCAATGTAATGTTATTATACGTGAATGGTAAAGGAAAGAATGACTAAGGTGTAGTGACATCTTGGAATTTATAAATGGAAACTATGTGGAAAAGAATAAATGTCGGGAACGACGAAATTTAATCGTTGGAATCAATTGAGTAAAAGTTGGTGCGTAGCCATAGCAAGTTATGTGGCAGGATTGATGGATTCGACAATCTAGGGTGAGAAGAAGATTGTCGGTAAAAGTGTCATAGCAATAGCGTGATAATGTATGACGTAGTGTAGTATAAGACTACGATTGGGAAAGGAATAGTCCTAAGTCCCACGATGTATGAAAGTAAAAAAGTCGAGTGTCAGACCATTGGGTGCTAAGTCATGGGTTGCAAGTGTAGACCGGAGTCGGTTGGTTGACCCAGAGATGACCGGGATGACCGACGAGTTTGGCTAATGGAATGGAGTGATAGATACTCCCGTAGTGACAAAAGATTTGGAAATGTGTTAATAAGGAAAGGAACCGATTAATGGTGGTTAATGTGTAAGAGAAACGAGATTTTACTAGTTATCCGCGGGATTCAATACATGTGCATTATGTGATGGCCTTCAAAGGCATATGACGATGAAAAGGTAGTGTCATGTGGATCGTGTTGAGTAATATGTCAAATGAGAAACATGTTAGATATGAAAGAAAACGATAATATGATATTATGTGAATGGTGCTAGAATGCATGATGAATAATTGGGCGATTGAATGAGTGAGAAAGTAGCAACGCTACGTGTTGTATAGAGATGTATAGATGGTATTGGTGTGACATATACATATGTTTGTATATGTGCACAATAAAGGTGTTTAGATTGGATTGGCTTGATATATGGGTGTATATGTTTATGTGTTCATATGATGAATGTAGAACCATGTGGTTAATGAGTATTGCTATTATGTTATGGTAAATGAGAATTTGGTTTGAAATGCGGGTTGCATTTAGGTCATGTATGTGTAGCAGATGCCTACGACTTATAAGATAGGGGGAAAGAGAAACTCCTAGTGAGCAATTATCATTCGATAACCAAAGTATGGTAAACTTGTATGAAGTAGTGGAATTTGTTGCAATAGGAGAACTAATTCCGGTAACTGAGAATAAGAGTTGTGAAATTGATTGATGTGACGCAAAGATGGTTGAAAGAAAACTAAGTGATGGTTTGAGTGACCAAGTGTTGGTCAAGAATCGGTAAAGGTCGATGTGATCATATGTGAATGCACGACTCTCGGATAATTGGGGAGAAAATGAAAGTGTGGAAAAGCGGGGAAAAATTGTTAAGGGAACGATAATGAGTAGAACCGGAAGTGAGATATTAGTGATGGTGCCCGTGAGTATGAAATTGGTTAGTTGAAAGAGTATGGTTGACTTCACGTGAAAGTCAAGGGTGACCAACTGGTGATTGGTTAACTTAGCCAAGGATGGGCTTTGACTCTCGTTATGAACGGATTGTATGTTTGTTAAAGGATTAACGGAATAGTTGAAATAGTTGTAGTCAGATTATACGACTTTGACCCGTTTGGGTGTTGTCAGGATGGAATTTGGGAATCGGGTATATGATTGTAGATGGATCATAAATTAAAGGTCAATTACGAAGGAAAGGAGGATTTATGGGACCCTTAACGAGAAGGGAAAATGTTAAAGTATAGTTGACTTTGTGCTTAAGTCAAAGGGTAGATGATGTGGGGATATACCAATGTCGGGATATATCGGTTTGGTCAAAGCTAGAGTTTGACATTCGTTTAAATCAACTAGTTAATGGCATGATTGTGTCATACCATTGTTATGAGAATGAAAGGATCGGTTGAGAGAGTGTCTGTGTTATGGTCAAATTGTGAAATTTTGACCCGTTTAAGTATTATGAGTTTTTGATATGGGTCTTGACCGTTCGGACTTAACGGAGTTAAGTGAACGTTTGGATATGTAATGTTAACGGAACGGGAATGAGGAAAGTTTGATGGTAATGACCATAAGGGAATGAGAGCGGAATGCTCGGTTGTTTGTGGGTTGAAATCCTTAGCGATTACGAGGACGGAATCCTTTTAAGGGGTAGATAGTTGTAACGACCCGAAATTCGTAAATAAATAAATTTATAAAAATTATGATAAATAAGGATAAATCATTTAAAAGACGTAGGAACTGGTTTCGTGTCATTTGGATACCGTATGAGAAAGTTATGGACGAAACCGGGTCGAGACAAAGGTTGGAAAGTGCAGCCCTGCTGCCTTAGGAAGTTAGCGACGCGAACTTGTGGTAACGATCGGGAAGTCGGGCCATGGAGTTTGGCATTTGGTCGCGAAGTAGTTCGCGATAACTTAGCGATCGCGAATTATGGAAAACGCATAGTTAGCGACGCGAACTATTGTTCGCGCCGTGATCTTTGGTCTGGCAGCATTAAAGTCGGGTTTGAGCTCATTTGTTGCAAAGAAAAGCCCTAGTTTCTTCCTCTCGAGTTTGTGGACGATTTTGGGTGTAAATCATCATTTGGAGCAGATTTCTTGGTCAAATCTTGTGATTCTTCACTCCTAGTTGAAGATTAAAGGTATATCTTCAATCCTTTGTAGTTGTAGCTTTAGATCTAAGGATTTGGAAGCTTTGGGTTGAAACCCTAGTTCTTGGGGTTATGGGTTATGGTGATATAAGTGATGTATACACCTAATAGATGGTATATTATCAAAGGAAACAAGTGTATGATTATGATTTGTAAGAATCTTAAGGGTTGGTTAAACCTAGGGTTTGGTAAATCACCATAATTGGGGGAAATGAGTTAATAAGTGTTATCTAGAGATAGATGGACACATTGGTAGTAGAATGTGATGTTGATAATCTTGTGATTATTGTATTAGGCATTTGGTGAGGTCTTGGAAGGTTGACCGAATTGTGAAGCAAGGAAACTGACGTAAAGAATACGGTTGGAGCACTTTATTGCTAAGGTGAGTACATGAGACTTTTAAACTGGGTACGTAGCAAATGGTTTTCGAAAATACATATGATATGTTATGGGTCTTTGTTAATAAATGTTTTGATAAAGATAGTGACTGAAAAGATAAGAAAGTAGGTGTAATGTGATACTAGAATATGTCTAGTATGATTGATGAATTTGGAAGTAAATATGATAAACTAAAGTAATTATGAAATCGTTACTAAGGAACAATAATAATGAAGTTATGGAGTAATACAATGTATATTGAGTCTTTATTAGTAATTATGTATTAGTAAAGCAATTGGAAATGATTTGATAAGTAATGAGTACCTATTGGTAATAGTTACTAATAAAAGATATGAACGAACATATATGAAAATGATTATGATGTGACTAGTAATAATTATGTATTACGGTCACGAAGAGATAAAAGTATTATGGTGTCGATAGACAAGAATTGTATATTATGAAATAAGTGAATATGAACCACCTAGGGTTCATAGATGTAGAAGTATGTGTAGATTGCTTATGATTGGGTCCATGGGACTATACGGGTACGTTCTCTATGTTGAACTAGATAAATATAGTTATTATTATATAACTAACTTGTTTGATGATTGATGTGATAGCCGAGAGCTAGATTGACATAATTGTTGAGTTATGGTAGGATTGAGACGATGTGATGATACGGGCGACTCCCGATCATGAGGTGTGGATTGAGGGGCAGTTGGCTGGATTCCCATCGACTCTTCCACGTTAGTAGACGATGTGATGATACGGGCGACTCCCGATCATGAGGTGTGGATTGAGGGGCAGTTGGGATGGATTTCCCATCGACTCTTCCACGTTAGTAGTCTTACTCATTGGACGTATTCCGGTGGGCAAGGCAGATATCGGTAGCGTGGGCGATCCTATTGCCGATACCTTGTTTCTAGTTAGCTCGGGGGCAACCCGATAACTAGATATGTATGTGATTCTAACTAGTTCGGGGGCAACCCGATAGTTAGACGTGATTGCTAGGAGAGCAGAAATCGATAGGGTCACAATAGGGTGACTAGACGGTATTGATATAATATACATATATATGTTTATATATATTTGTGAAATTGATTATTATTATTGGGGTCTAAAACCCATGCATCTCATGGGACTATTTTGTCTCATGTACTACGTTGTTTTTGTGGCTATGTACTCAGGTGCAAGTTTGAAGTGATAGAAGGTTGCACTAGAAGTGGCCTTGATATGTTTAGCTCGGGAGCTCGTAGGTAGATCCCGTTTGCCTATGGTTTTGATATATTTGGTGACACCGTATTTTTGTATACTCTGATAAAGGTTTTAAAGTTTTTGTTAAACTGTATTTTGGACAACATGTCAAATATTGGAAAAATGTATTTTAAATTATTTAAACGACGTTTTGAAAATACGGGTGTTACAAAAAGTTAGCCCAGTTCATTATTTATTTTTTTGATCAGATTGTACACTTCCTTTTAATCAATTACTTGTTGAATAAAAGATTTCGTGACTAATTCTATTGACGTTTATAAATACAAATAAACATCCATTTTTCTTTTTATTACTAATTTGACTAATACATAATTATAAAAATTCCTATTTACTACGTAGTAATAATAACTAACACATTTTTATAAATTATTTACTTAACTTATTAATTAAAGACTTATTATTTTAATGTATTTTATTTAAATACTTATCTCTTATATCACATTTCGTTTACCTCCGGTCAGAGAGTAACCTAATTCAAAACGTGTTAAATTCAAACAATCATATTTAAAGTATGAGACTAATTCAATACAGTCACCAACGTATCGCTCGAGTTTAATTCCTTTCTAGGGAATCACTTTGCATCATTTAGCATAGATGAGTCGTTTAGACCGTCACTCATTTAACTATTTCTATGCGTTTAGGACGCTAGGATCATTTGGTTGGAAACCACGTTGTTGGCTACCATTGCATCAGGTGAGTTCACAGCCCCACTTTTTACCGCATTTTATTTACTATTTTACAACTTTGGGGTGAAAAACATAACAAATGTTTTTACAAATGTTCGCATTATTTATTACAACATATTTTATAAATCTTATTGTGACTGTGATTTCGCAACCCCTCTTTTACTACATTTTAACTATTTTACTATTGGGGTGAAAAACATATCAACTATTTTATAAATAATTTCCATTATTTATATTCATTTATTTTATTGTGATGAAACTATTTTTGGAAACTAGACAACGAATCCTTATGCTTTGACTAAGTTTAGATGTACATGGAAGTGCGTATATGTTACATACATAATCATTAGCTAGTTGCGACTAGGCCCTGGATATGCAAATAGTACTATTGGCGGAGACCTACCCTCCCACGATTTGATCATTTATCGGTGTTTACCGACCACGAGGAGTGCATATCTAGCACGTTTAAGGTTGTTGTTTTGATTATGGACTTAGGGTCAGCATTTTAACTCAAAGGCCTTGCAACCCTGTTGGGGGATCACCGTCAACTATGTTTCTACTACTGCTCTCGGAGCAGGCCAATTTTAACATCTTATACATAATCACACTATTTTTGTCAACGTTGGCATACTAAAACTATTGTTTCCACTAACGCGAGTAAAATCGTACTACTGCTCTTGGAGAAGGTCATTTTTAACGTTTATATTATCACACTATTTTTGCCAACAAAGGCATACGAAAACGATTACTTCTAATACTGGTTTTTAGCAGACTATTTTTAAACGTTTTATATCATCAAACTATTTTTGCCATGAGTGGCATACCAACAAAAACTATGGAACTATTTTGAACTCATTAAAAACCTGCGAATTCACTCAACAATTTTGTTGATACTTTTACTTATGTTTTTCAGGTATCTTAGCTAAGCATTGAGTTGCATGCATTGGAGTCAAGCTTTCATTCCAATAAGATGTCACCTCTTTATTTCATTTTTATTAAACTATGTTTTGGATTCAAATAATTTTGTTTACATTACATTTTGGTGACATTACTTTTTATCAAACATTTATTGTTTACTCATGATAGTCGCATGCCCTTTCTTCCGCAAACCATTTTGGCGGGGTGTGACAGACGGCTCGATGTTTTGACGATCTCTATCTCTCCGGCAATCGGTATAATCTCTTATCTGTTTCTTTCTTCACGTTGTCCGCAATTAAATCAGTCGTGCTTACTAATCGTTTGTTTACCGTTTTCTGGGTTTTCTGACTCCGGCGAAATACACACACTAATGTGTGTGTGTGTATGTTCTCGTTAGTACTTACAAACAAAACACTTTCACCATTTTTAATTATTACTCAAAAATATTTATATTTTTCTTGAAACCGTGTATCAGCAAACGAATTGGTGTGTGGGTGTATTAAAGATCTGGCCAAGTATGCAGTCTCCGGCAGCTCAGGCCGCCGGTATTTCTTCCTGCTCAAAATTTTAATACAAAAATTTACACCCTTTATTTAACCGAATGCAAGTAAATAAATAAGCCCAGTATGTAAACTTAAACTATTAGCCCATCACACTAATCCACAATCTATTTCTTTTGTGTTGTAAGCCCATTTACGTTTTCTTTTAAACCCAATTTAAGAAACCATAACATCTAAACCCAGATAGTTTTAATAATTCAATAGAAACACCGTCATTTTCTTTATATGTTCAGTCGAATTAATTAGCCCGAGTCAGTTTTGGGTTGCGTCAGCCCAACCGCGATCAGTTCAGTGCGCCTATAGCTGGGCCTTGGCCTCAGGCCGGCCCAGTAGTCAAAAAAAAAAAAAAATCAAACTCAAAGGTTAATTCGAACAAGACAGGTTTGAAGTAAACCCGATTCTTTTATTTAAAACCTTAACTATTTAAATAAAAAATTATTTAAAACATTCTTTAGCAAGTATTTAATTAAAAGTACTTAAATCAATTTTATAATTATCTGATGGATTACATAACGTTTAATTTCAAACCAACATAAAACTCTTATTTTCAAACTTGCCTAAATTTATTAAATGTATTTAAAATACACGATTAACTCAAACAATGTCACCAACTTATCGCTCGAGTCTAAATTTCCTTAGGGAATCATTTTGCATTATTTAATTTAGGCGTGTCGGCAAGACCGTCACTTATACATTATTTCTTATGCGTTTAGGACGCTAGGACCATTGTGGTTGGAGACCGCTCGTTGTTGTTTGTGATTTTGGCTAGCATTGCATCAGGTGAGTTCACAGCCCCACTTTTTACCGCATTTTATTTACTGTTTTATAACTTTGGGGTGAAAAACATAACAAATGCTTTTACAAATGTTTGCATTATTTATCATGACGTATTTTATAAATATATTTGTGACTGAGTTCACAACCTCTCTTTTACTACATTTTAACTGTTTTGAAACATATCAACTATTTTATAAACGTTTACAACATTTTTAAACGTTTACTATATCGTGATGAAAACTAATTTTGGAAACTAGACAACGAATCCTTATGCTTGGACTAAGTTTGATTATGGACTTAGGGTCAGCATTTTAACTCGAAGGCCTTGCAACCATGTTGGGGGATCACCGTCTATTATGTTTCTACTACTGCTCTCGGAGCAGGCCATTTTTAACCTTATATATCATCACACTATTTTGCCAATAATGGCATACCAAAACTATTGTTTCTACTAACGCGAGTAAAATCGTACTACTGCTCTCGGAGCAGGTCATTTATAACGTTATTATTATCACACTATTTTTGCCGACGATGGCATATGAAAACTATTGTTTCTATTACTGCTTTTGAGCAGACAATTTTTAACGTTTTGTACTATCGCTCTATTTTTACCATGAATGGCATACGAAAACTATGGAACTATTTTGATCTCATTAAAACCTGTGAATTCACTCAACAATTTTGTTGATACTTTTACTTATGTTTTTCAGGTAACTAAGCTAGGCATTGAGTCGCATGCATTGGGAGTCAAGCTTTCATTCTAATAAGATGTCACCTCTTTATTTCATCTTTATAAAACTTTGTTTTGGATTCAAATTACTTTGTTTACATTAAATTTTGGTGACATTACTTTTTATCAAACACTTATTGTTTACGATAATCATATGCTATGTTTACTCATGATAGTCGCATGCCGTTCTTCCGCAAACTACTTTTGGCTGGGTGTGACAAATTGGTATCAGAGATATTAGTTACACTGAACTAGTGAGTCTAGTCTATAACTTCAAAACGATTTTGGGCAAAATGTTTTTCATTGCATAAAAAGTCTCATTGCATATAGAGTTGCTTTGCATATTGAAATGCATCATATATCACCTACCAGACCTATGCCTTGGAACTATGTCACCTTCCTTACACTTACCTTTAGAAACAGTACTGAAATCTTTTATCCTTATGTAATGTTTGTTAGAACCTAAAAATGTCTTCAAGAAATCCTTCAAGAAACGCTACACGTGGTGGTCGTCGAACCAACGAACCCCCAAGGAATGAACGATAGGCTGAAACTGTAGAAGAAATGGTAGCACGACGAGTTGCCGAAGCAATAACGCAGTATGAAGCGAACAGAGTAGCTCATGAAAATGGTGAAGCTAATAATAACAACAATAATGGAGACGCAAACACAAATCGCCAAGGATGCTCTTTCAAATCATTCACAAATTGTCGTCCTCCAACATTCTCTGGAAATGAAGAAGCCATCGCAATCATTCACTGGACCGAAAAGATGGAATCCATTTTCAGTATTGTTAGATGTTCCCCAAACGACATGGTTAAGTAGGCTGCCAACACCCTGTCAAAAGAGTCACTATCATGGTGGAATTCACAAGTCCAAACTTTAGGTCGTGACGGTGCTGATGCTATGACCTGGGCTGATTTCGAATGCCAACTAACCGATAAATTCTGTCCGAGGAGTGAGCTGGCGAAAATTGAGTCAGAACTGTGGAACATCGCTATGGAAGGGTCAGATATTCCCGGGTATACCACGAAATTCCAAGAGCTTGCACGATTAGTTCCTCATATGGTTCCTCCTGAATATAAGAGAATCGAAAAGTATACCCATGGACTATCTCCCATGATTCGAAGCTACGTAACTGCTGCTCAACCCACTACCTTTGAAGATGCAGTGAACCGAGCTCAACGATTAACTGATGATGCTATCCGTAATGGTACCTTACAAAAGAAAACCACCAATCGAAACGACAACCGATCCAACGATAATGGGAAACGTATGCGGAACAATGATCGAAACGACCGACAAGACTCTCCTTCCTACAAAGACGAGAAAATCGCCCGAAACTATGTTGCCACGAACCAAACCAACTCTGAACCCAAACCCTACCTCGAAAAGAAACCAAGATGCAATAAGTGTGAAAGGCACCATGAAGGGAGATGTGATCGTTGCAAGACTTGTAATCGTTGGGGACACCTGGCACAAGACTGTCGTGTCAAATCAACTACCCTCTTTTCACCACCTTCTCCACGAAAAAGAAACACAAAATACTCTCAATTCCTCTTGTCTCTTTCTCACTGAAGTCCGTACCAGAAAACGAAAAGAAGTAGAACCCCTCTCGTTTTGCACCTGCATTTTCCGGCATACTCATCAGATTCCGACAACTCATCAACATAAATTTTGAAGGTATAATTCGAACCGATCCTTAAAATCGTTCATGTACGGGTTATCATTCCGTTACTTATTCATTGTATATTTTATGCTCAGTGCATCGCCACCTCCGGTAACACAAGCAACCTCTCCGGCAAATCCCGTTTTCTCCGGCGACGGCTCGAAGTTTTGACGATCTCTATCTCTCCGGCAATCAGTATAATCTCTTATCTGTTTCGTTCTTGACGTTGTCCGAAATTATATCAGTCGTGTATGTTAATCGTTTGTTTACCATTTTCTGGGTTTTCTGACTCCGGCAAAATACACACACTAATGTGTGTGTGTTCTCGTGAGTACTTATAAACAAAACACTTTCACCATTTTTAATTATTACTCAAAAATATTTTTATTTTTCTTGAAACCGTGTATCAGCAAACGAATTGGTGTGTGGGTTTATTAAAGATCTGGCCAAGTATGCATTCTCCGGTAGCTCAGACTGCCGGTATTTCTTCCTGCTCAAAATTTTAATACAAACATTTACACCCTTTATTTAACCGAATGCAAGTAAATAAATAAGCCCAGTATGTAAACTTAAACTATTAGCCCATCACACTAATCCACAATCTATTTCTTTTGTGTTGTAAGCCCATTTACATTTTCTTTTAAACCCAATTCAAGAAACCATAACATCTAAACCCACATAAGTTTTAATAATTAAATTGAAACACCATCATTTTCTTTATATGTTCAGTCGAATTAATTAGCCCGAGTCAGTTTTGGGTTGCGTCAGCCAAACCGCGATCAGTTCAGTGCGCCTATAGCTGGGCCTTGGCCTCAGGCCGGCCCAGTAGTCAAAAAAAAAAAAAAAATCAAACTCAAAGGTTAATTCGAACAAGACAGTTTTGAAGTAAACCCGATTCTTTTATTTAAAACCTTAACTATTTAAATAAAAAATTATTTAAAACATTCTTTAGCAAGTATTTAATTAAAAGTACTTAAATCAATTTTATAATTATCTGATGGATTACATAACGTTTAATTTCAAACCAACATAAAACTCTTATTTTCAAACTTGCCTAAATTTATTAAATGTATTTAAAATACACGATTAACTCAAACAATGTCACCAACTTATCGCTCGAGTCTAAATTTCCTTAGGGAATCATTTTGCATTATTTAATTTAGGCGTGTCGGCAAGACCGTCACTTATACATTATTTCTTATGCGTTTAGGACGCTAGGACCATTGTGGTTGGAGACCGCTCGTTGTTGTTTGTGATTTTGGCTAGCATTGCATCAGGTGAGTTCACAGCCCCACTTTTTACCGCATTTTATTTACTGTTTTATAACTTTGGGGTGAAAAACATAACAAATGCTTTTACAAATGTTTGCATTATTTATCACGACGTATTTTATAAATATATTTGTGACTGAGTTCACAACCTCTCTTTTACTACATTTTAACTGTTTTGAAACATATCAACTATTTTATAAACGTTTACAACATTTTTAAACGTTTACTATATCGTGATGAAAACTAATTTTGGAAACTAGACAACGAATCCTTATGCTTGGACTAAGTTTGATTATGGACTTAGGATCAGCATTTTAACTCGAAGGCCTTGCAACCATGTTGGGGGATCACCGTCTATTATGTTTCTACTACTGCTCTCGGAGCAGGCCATTTTTAACCTTATATATCATCACACTATTTTGCCAATAATGGCATACCAAAACTATTGTTTCTACTAACGCGAGTAAAATCGTACTACTGCTCTCGGAGCAGGTCATTTATAACGTTATTATTATCACACTATTTTTGCTGACGATGGCATATGAAAACTATTGTTTCTATTACTGCTTTTGAGCAGACAATTTTTAACGTTTTGTACTATCGCTCTATTTTTACCATGAATGGCATACGAAAACTATGGAACTATTTTGATCTCATTAAAACCTGTGAATTCACTCAACAATTTTGTTGATACTTTTACTTATGTTTTTCAGGTAACTAAGCTAGGCATTGAGTCGCATGCATTGGGAGTCAAGCTTTCATTCTAATAAGATGTCACCTCTTTATTTCATCTTTATAAAACTTTGTTTTGGATTCAAATTACTTTGTTTACATTAAATTTTGGTGACATTACTTTTTTATCAAACACTTATTGTTTACGATAATCATATGCTATGTTTACTCATGATAGTCGCATGCCGTTCTTCCGCAAACTACTTTTGGCTGGGTGTGACAAATTGGTATCAGAGATATTGGTTACACTGAACTAGTGAGTCTAGTCTATAACTTCAAAACGATTTTGGGCAAAATGTTTTTCATTGCATAAAAAGTCTCATTGCATATAGAGTTGCATTGCATATTGAAATGCATCATATATCACCTACCAGACCTATGCCTTGGAACTATGTCACCTTCCTTACACTTACCTTTAGAAACAGTACTGAAATCTTTTATCCTTATGTAATGTTTGTTAGAACCTAAAAATGTCTTCAAGAAATCCTTCAAGAAACGCTACACGTGGTGGTCGTCGAACCAACGAACCCCCAAGGAATGAACGATAGGCTGAAACTGTAGAAGAAATGGTAGCACGACGAGTTGCCGAAGCAATAACGCAGTATGAAGCGAATAGAGTAGCTCATGAAAACGGTGAAGCTAATAATAACAACAATAATGGAGACGCAAACACAAATCGCCAAGGATGCTCTTTCAAATCATTCACAAATTGTCGTCCTCCAACATTCTCTGGAAACGAAGAAGCCATCGCAATCATTCACTGGACCGAAAAGATGGAATCCATTTTCAGTATTGTTAGATGTTCCCCAAACGACATGGTTAAGTAGGCTGCCAACACCCTGTCAAAAGAGTCACTATCATGGTGGAATTCACAAGTCCAAACTTTAGGTCGTGACGGTGCTGATGCTATGACCTGGGCTGATTTCAAATGCCAACTGACCGATAAATTCTGTCCGAGGAGTGAGCTGGCGAAAATTGAGTCAGAACTGTGGAACATCGCTATGGAAGGGTCAGATATTACCGGGTATACCACGAAATTCCAAGAGCTTGCACGATTAGTTCCTCATATGGTTACTCCTGAATATAAGAGAATCGAAAAGTATACCCATGGACTATCTCCCAGGATTCGAAGCTACGTAACTGCTGCTCAACCCACTACCTTTGAAGATGCAGTGAACCGAGCTCAACGATTAACTGATGATGCTATCCGTAATGGTACCTTAAAAAAGAAAACCACCAATCGAAACGACAACCGATCCAACGATAATGGGAAACGTATGCGGAACAATGATCGAAACGACCGACAAGACTCTCCTTCCTACAAAGACGAGAAAATCGCCCGAAACTATGTTGCCACGAACCAAACCAACTCTGAACCCAAACCCTACCTCGGAAAGAAACCAAGATGCAATAAGTGTGAAAGGCACCATGAAGGGAGATGTGATCGTTGCAAGACTTGTAATCGTTGGGGACACCTGGCACAAGACTGTCGTGTCAAATCAACTACCCTCTTTTCACCACCTTCTCCACGTAAAAGAAACACAAAATACTCTCAATTCCTCTTGTCTCTTTCTCACTGAAGTCCGTACCAGAAAACGAAAAGAAGTAGAACCCCTCTCGTTTTGCACCTGCATTTTCCGGCATACTCATCAGATTCCGACAACTCATCAACATAAATTTTGAAGGTATAATTCGAACCGATCCTTAAAATCGTTCATGTACGGGTTATCACTCCGTTACTTATTCATTGTATATTTTATGCTCAGTGCATCGCCACCTCCGGTAACACAAGCAACCTCTCCGGCAAATCCCGTTTTCTCCGGTGACGGCTCGAAGTTTTGACGATCTCTATCTCTCCGGCAATCAGTATAATCTCTTATCTGTTTCGTTCTTGACGTTGTCCGAAATTATATCAGTCGTGTATGTTAATCGTTTGTTTACCGTTTTCTGGGTTTTCTGACTCCGGCAAAATACACACACTAATGTGTGTGTGTTCTCGTGAGTACTTATAAACAAAACACTTTCACCATTTTTAATTATTACTCAAAAATATTTTTATTTTTCTTGAAACCGTGTATCAGCAAACGAATTGGTGTGTGGGTTTATTAAAGATCTGGCCAAGTATGCATTCTCCGGCAGCTCAGACTGCCGGTATTTCTTCCTGCTCAAAATTTTAATACAAACATTTACACCCTTCATTTAACCGAATGCAAGTAAATAAATAAGCCCAGTATGTAAACTTAAACTATTAGCCCATCACACTAATCCACAATCTATTTCTTTTGTGTTGTAAGCCCATTTACATTTTCTTTTAAACCCAATTCAAGAAACCATAACATCTAAACCCTCATAAGTTTTAATAATTAAATTGAAACACCATCATTTTCTTTATATGTTCAGTCGAATTAATTAGCCCGAGTCAGTTTTGGGTTGCGTCAGCCCAACCGCGATCAGTTCAGTGCGCCTATAGCTGGGCCTTGGCCTCAGGCCGGCCCAGTAGTCAAAAAAAAAAAAAAAATCAAACTCAAAGGTTAATTCGAACAAGACAGGTTTGAAGTAAACCCGATTCTTTTATTTAAAACCTTAACTATTTAAATAAAAAATTATTTAAAACATTCTTTAGCAAGTATTTAATTAAAAGTACTTAAATCAATTTTATAATTATCTGATGGATTACATAACGTTTAATTTCAAACCAACATAAAACTCTTATTTTCAAACTTGCCTAAATTTATTAAATGTATTTAAAATACACGATTAACTCAAACAATGTCACCAACTTATCGCTCGAGTCTAAATTTCCTTAGGGAATCATTTTGCATTATTTAATTTAGGCGTGTCGGCAAGACCGTCACTTATACATTATTTCTTATGCGTTTAGGACGCTAGGACCATTGTGGTTGGAGACCGCTCGTTGTTGTTTGCGATTTTGGCTAGCATTGCATCAGGTGAGTTCACAGCCCCACTTTTTACCGCATTTTATTTACTGTTTTATAACTTTGGGGTGAAAAACATAACAAATGCTTTTACAAATGTTTGCATTATTTATCACGACGTATTTTATAAATATATTTGTGACTGAGTTCACAACCTCTCTTTTACTACATTTTAACTGTTTTGAAACATATCAACTATTTTATAAACGTTTACAACATTTTTAAACGTTTACTATATCGTGATGAAAACTAATTTTGGAAACTAGACAACGAATCCTTATGCTTGGACTAAGTTTGATTATGGACTTAGGGTCAGCATTTTAACTCGAAGGCCTTGCAACCATGTTGGGGGATCACCGTCTATTATGTTTCTACTACTGCTCTCGGAGCAGGCCATTTTTAACCTTATATATCATCACACTATTTTGCCAATAATGGCATACCAAAACTATTGTTTCTACTAACGCGAGTAAAATCGTACTACTGCTCTCGGAGCAGGTCATTTATAACGTTATTATTATCACACTATTTTTGCCGACGATGGCATATGAAAACTATTGTTTCTATTACTGCTTTTGAGAAGACAATTTTTAACGTTTTGTACTATCGCTCTATTTTTACCATGAATGGCATACGAAAACTATGGAACTATTTTGATCTCATTAAAACCTGTGAATTCACTCAACAATTTTGTTGATACTTTTACTTATGTTTTTCAGGTAACTAAGCTAGGCATTGAGTCGCATGCATTGGGAGTCAAGCTTTCATTCTAATAAGATGTCACCTCTTTATTTCATCTTTATAAAACTTTGTTTTGGATTCAAATTACTTTGTTTACATTAAATTTTGGTGACATTACTTTTTATCAAACACTTATTGTTTACGATAATCATATGCTATGTTTACTCATGATAGTCGCATGCCGTTCTACCGCAAACTACTTTTGGCTAGGTGTGACAAATTGGTATCAGAGATATTGGTTACACTGAACTAGTGAGTCTAGTCTATAACTTCAAAATGATTTTGGGCAAAATGTTTTTCATTGCATAAAAAGTCTCATTGCATATAGAGTTGCATTGCATATTGAAATGCATCATATATCACCTACCAGACCTATGCCTTGGAACTATGTCACCTTCCTTACACTTACCTTTAGAAACAGTACTGAAATCTCTTATCCTTATGTAATGTTTGTTAGAACCTAAAAATGTCTTCAAGAAATCCTTCAAGAAACGCTACACGTGGTGGTCGTCGAACCAACGAACCCCCAAGGAATGAACGATAGGCTGAAACTGTAGAAGAAATGGTAGCACGACGAGTTGCCGAAGCAATAACGCAGTATGAAGCGAACAGAGTAGCTCATGAAAATGGTGAAGCTAATAATAACAACAATAATGGAGACGCAAACACAAATCGCCAAGGATGCTCTTTCAAATCATTCACAAATTGTCATCCTCCAACATTCTCTGGAAACGAAGAAGCCATCGCAATCATTCACTGGACCGAAAAGATGGAATCCATTTTCAGTATTGTTAGATGTTCCCCAAACGACATGGTTAAGTAGGCTGCCAACACCCTGTCAAAAGAGTCACTATCATGGTGGAATTCACAAGTCCAAACTTTAGGTCGTGACGGTGCTGATGCTATGACCTGGGCTGATTTCAAATGCCAACTGACCGATAAATTCTGTCCGAGGAGTGAGCTGGCGAAAATTGAGTCAGAACTGTGGAACATCGCTATGGAAGGGTCAGATATTACCGGGTATACCACGAAATTCCAAGAGCTTGCACGATTAGTTCCTCATATGGTTACTCCTGAATATAAGAGAATCGAAAAGTATACCCATGGACTATCTCCCATGATTCGAAGCTACGTAACTGCTGCTCAACCCACTACCTTTGAAGATGCAGTGAACCGAGCTCAACGATTAACTGATGATGCTATCCGTAATGGTACCTTACAAAAGAAAACCACCAATCGAAACGACAACCGATCCAACGATAATGGGAAACGTATGAGGAACAATGATCGAAACGACCGACAAGACTCTCCTTCCTACAAAGACGAGAAAATCGCCCGAAACTATGTTGCCACGAACCAAACCAACTCTGAACCCAAACCCTACCTCGGAAAGAAACCAAGATGCAATAAGTGTGAAAGGCACCATGAAGGGAGATGTGATCGTTGCAAGACTTGTAATCGTTGGGGACACCTGGCACAAGACTGTCGTGTCAAATCAACTACCCTCTTTTCACCACCTTCTCCACGTAAAAGAAACACAAAATACTCTCAATTCCTCTTGTCTCTTTCTCACTGAAGTCCGTACCAGAAAACGAAAAGAAGTAGAACCCCTCTCGTTTTGCACCTGCATTTTCCGGCATACTCATCAGATTCCGACAACTCATCAACATAAATTTTGAAGGTATAATTCGAACCGATCCTTAAAATCGTTCATGTACGGGTTATCATTCCGTTACTTATTCATTGTATATTTTATGCTCAGTGCATCGCCACCTCCGGTAACACAAGCAACCTCTCCGGCAAATCCCGTTTTCTCCGGCGACGGCTCGAAGTTTTGACGATCTCTATCTCTCCGGCAATCAGTATAATCTCTTATCTGTTTCGTTCTTGATGTTGTCCGAAATTATATCAGTCGTGTATGTTAATCGTTTGTTTACCGTTTTCTGGGTTTTCTGACTCCGGCAAAATACACACACTAATGTGTGTGTGTTCTCGTGAGTACTTATAAACAAAACACTTTCACCATTTTTAATTATTACTCAAAAATATTTTTATTTTTCTTGAAACCGTGTATCAGCAAACGAATTGGTGTGTGGGTTTATTAAAGATCTGGCCAAGTATGCATTCTCCGGCAGCTCAGACTGCCGGTATTTCTTCCTGCTCAAAATTTTAATACAAACATTTACACCCTTTATTTAACCGAATGCAAGTAAATAAATAAGCCCAGTATGTAAACTTAAACTATTAGCCCATCACACTAATCCACAATCTATTTCTTTTGTGTTGTAAGCCCATTTACATTTTCTTTTAAACCCAATTCAAGAAACCATAACATCTAAACCCACATAAGTTTTAATAATTAAATTGAAACACCATCATTTTCTTTATATGTTCAGTCGAATTAATTAGCCCGAGTCAGTTTTGGGTTGCGTCAGCCCAACCGCGATCAGTTCAGTGCGCCTATAGCTGGGCCTTGGCCTCAGGCCGGCCCAGTAGTAAAAAAAAAAAAAAATCAAACTCAAAGGTTAATTCGAACAAGACAGTTTTGAAGTAAACCCGATTCTTTTATTTAAAACCTTAACTATTTAAATAAAAAATTATTTAAAACATTCTTTAGCAAGTATTTAATTAAAAGTACTTAAATCAATTTTATAATTATCTGATGGATTACATAACGTTTAATTTCAAACCAACATAAAACTCTTATTTTCAAACTTGCCTAAATTTATTAAATGTATTTAAAATACACGATTAACTCAAACAATGTCACCAACTTATCGCTCGAGTCTAAATTTCCTTAGGGAATCATTTTGCATTATTTAATTTAGGCGTGTCGGCAAGACCGTCACTTATACATTATTTCTTATGCGTTTAGGACGCTAGGACCATTGTGGTTGGAGACCGCTCGTTGTTGTTTGCGATTTTGGCTAGCATTGCATCAGGTGAGTTCACAGCCCCACTTTTTACCGCATTTTATTTACTGTTTTATAACTTTGGGGTGAAAAACATAACAAATGCTTTTACAAATGTTTGCATTATTTATCACGACGTATTTTATAAATATATTTGTGACTGAGTTCACAACCTCTCTTTTACTACATTTTAACTGTTTTAAAACATATCAACTATTTTATAAACGTTTACAACATTTTTAAACGTTTACTATATCGTGATGAAAACTAATTTTGGAAACTAGACAACGAATCCTTATGCTTGGACTAAGTTTGATTATGGACTTAGGGTCAGCATTTTAACTCGAAGGCCTTGCAACCATGTTGGGGGATCACCGTCTATTATGTTTCTACTACTGCTCTCGGAGCAGGCCATTTTTAACCTTATATATCATCACACTATTTTGCCAATAATGGCATACCAAAACTATTGTTTCTACTAACGCGAGTAAAATCGTACTACTGCTCTCGGAGCAGGTCATTTATAACGTTATTATTATCACACTATTTTTGCCGACGATGGCATATGAAAACTATTGTTTCTATTACTGCTTTTGAGCAGACAATTTTTAACGTTTTGTACTATCGCTCTATTTTTACCATGAATGGCATACGAAAACTATGGAACTATTTTGATCTCATTAAAACCTGTGAATTCACTCAACAATTTTGTTGATACTTTTACTTATGTTTTTCAGGTAACTAAGCTAGGCATTGAGTCGCATGCATTGGGAGTCAAGCTTTCATTCTAATAAGATGTCACCTCTTTATTTCATCTTTATAAAACTTTGTTTTGGATTCAAATTACTTTGTTTACATTAAATTTTGGTGACATTACTTTTTATCAAACACTTATTGTTTACGATAATCATATGCTATGTTTACTCATGATAGTCGCATGCCGTTCTACCGCAAACTACTTTTGGCTGGGTGTGACAAATTGGTATCAGAGATATTGGTTACACTGAACTAGTGAGTCTAGTCTATAACTTCAAAACGATTTTGGGCAAAATGTTTTTCATTGCATAAAAAGTCTCATTGCATATAGAGTTGCATTGCATATTGAAATGCATCATATATCACCTACCAGACCTATGCCTTGGAACTATGTCACCTTCCTTACACTTACCTTTAGAAACAGTACTGAAATCTCTTATCCTTATGTAATGTTTGTTAGAACCTAAAAATGTCTTCAAGAAATCCTTCAAGAAACGCTACACGTGGTGGTCGTCGAACCAACGAACCCCCAAGGAATGAACGATAGGCTGAAACTGTAGAAGAAATGGTAGCACGACGAGTTGCCGAAGCAATAACGCAGTATGAAGCGAACAGAGTAGCTCATGAAAATGGTGAAGCTAATAATAACAACAATAATGGAGACGCAAACACAAATCGCCAAGGATGCTCTTTCAAATCATTCACAAATTGTCATCCTCCAACATTCTCTGGAAACGAAGAAGCCATCGCAATCATTCACTGGACCGAAAAGATGGAATCCATTTTCAGTATTGTTAGATGTTCCCCAAACGACATGGTTAAGTAGGCTGCCAACACCCTGTCAAAAGAGTCACTATCATGGTGGAATTCACAAGTCCAAACTTTAGGTCGTGACGGTGCTGATGCTATGACCTGGGCTGATTTCAAATGCCAACTGACCGATAAATTCTGTCCGAGGAGTGAGCTGGCGAAAATTGAGTCAGAACTGTGGAACATCGCTATGGAAGGGTCAGATATTACCGGGTATACCACGAAATTCCAAGAGCTTGCACGATTAGTTCCTCATATGGTTACTCCTGAATATAAGAAAATCGAAAAGTATACCCATGGACTATCTCCCATGATTCGAAGCTACGTAACTGCTGCTCAACCCACTACCTTTGAAGATGCAGTGAACCGAGCTCAACGATTAACTGATGATGCTATCCGTAATGGTACCTTACAAAAGAAAACCACCAATCGAAACGACAATCGATCCAACGATAATGGGAAACGTATGAGGAACGATGATCGAAACGACCGACAAGACTCTCCTTCCTACAAAGACGAGAAAATCGCCCGAAACTATGTTGCCACGAACCAAACCAACTCTGAACCCAAACCCTACCTCGGAAAGAAACCAAGATGCAATAAGTGTGAAAGGCACCATGAAGGGAGATGTGATCGTTGCAATACTTGTAATCGTTGGGGACACCTGGCACAAGACTGTCGTGTCAAATCAACTACCCTCTTTTCACCACCTTCTCCACGTAAAAGAAACAAAAAATACTCTCAATTCCTCTTGTCTCTTTCTCACTGAAGTCCGTACCAGAAAATGAAAAGAAGTAGAACCCCTCTCGTTTTGCACCTGCATTTTCCGGCATACTCATCAGATTCCGACAACTCATCAACATAAATTTTGAAGGTATAATTCGAACCGATCCTTAAAATCGTTCATGTACGGGTTATCATTCCGTTACTTATTCATTGTATATTTTATGCTCAGTGCATCGCCACCTCCGGTAACACAAGCAACCTCTCCGGCAAATCCCGTTTTCTCCGGCGACGGCTCGAAGTTTTGACGATCTCTATCTCTCCGGCAATCAGTATAATCTCTTATCTGTTTCGTTCTTGATGTTGTCCGAAATTATATCAGTCGTGTATGTTAATCGTTTGTTTACCGTTTTCTGGGTTTTCTGACTCCGGCAAAATACACACACTAATGTGTGTGTGTTCTCGTGAGTACTTATAAACAAAACACTTTCACCATTTTTAATTATTACTCAAAAATATTTTTATTTTTCTTGAAACCGTGTATCAGCAAATGAATTGGTGTGTGGGTTTATTAAAGATCTGGCCAAGTATGCATTCTCCGGCAGCTCAGACTGCCGGTATTTCTTCCTGCTCAAAATTTTAATACAAACATTTACACCCTTTATTTAACCGAATGCAAGTAAATAAATAAGCCCAGTATGTAAACTTAAACTATTAGCCCATCACACTAATCCACAATCTATTTCTTTTGTGTTGTAAGCCCATTTACATTTTCTTTTAAACCCAATTCAAGAAACCATAACATCTAAACCCACATAAGTTTTAATAATTAAATTGAAACACCATCATTTTCTTTTTATGTTCAGTCGAATTAATTAGCCCGAGTCAGTTTTGGGTTGCGTCAGCCCAACCGCGATCAGTTCAGTGCGCCTATAGCTGGGCCTTGGCCTCAGGCCGGCCCAGTAGTCAAAAAAAAAAAAATCAAACTCAAAGGTTAATTCGAACAAGACAGTTTTGAAGTAAACCCGATTCTTTTATTTAAAACCTTAACTATTTAAATAAAAAATTATTTAAAACATTCTTTAGCAAGTATTTAATTAAAAGTACTTAAATCAATTTTATAATTATCTGATGGATTACATAACGTTTAATTTCAAACCAACATAAAACTCTTATTTTCAAAATTGCCTAAATTTATTAAATGTATTTAAAATACACGATTAACTCAAACAATGTCACCAACTTATCGCTCGAGTCTAAATTTCCTTAGGAAATCATTTTGCATTATTTAATTTAGGCGTGTCGGCAAGACCGTCACTTATACATTATTTCTTATGCGTTTAGGACGCTAGGACCATTGTGGTTGGAGACCGCTCGTTGTTGTTTGCGATTTTGGCTAGCATTGCATCAGGTGAGTTCACAGCCCCACTTTTTACCGCATTTTATTTACTGTTTTATAACTTTGGGGTGAAAAACATAACAAATGCTTTTACAAATGTTTGCATTATTTATCACGACGTATTTTATAAATATATTTGTGACTGAGTTCACAACCTCTCTTTTACTACATTTTAACTGTTTTGAAACATATCAACTATTATATAAACGTTTACAACATTTTTAAACGTTTACTATATCGTGATGAAAACTAATTTTGGAAACTAGACAACGAATCCTTATGCTTGGACTAAGTTTGATTATGGACTTAGGGTCAGCATTTTAACTCGAAGGCCTTGCAACCATGTTGGGGGATCACCGTCTATTATGTTTCTACTACTGCTCTCGGAGCAGGCCATTTTTAACCTTATATATCATCACACTATTTTGCCAATAATGGCATACCAAAACTATTGTTTCTACTAACGCGAGTAAAATCGTACTACTGCTCTCGGAGCAGGTCATTTATAACGTTATTATTATCACACTATTTTTGCCGACGATGGCATATGAAAACTATTGTTTCTATTACTGCTTTTGAGTAGACAATTTTTAACGTTTTGTACTATCGCTCTATTTTTACCATGAATGGCATACGAAAACTATGGAACTATTTTGATCTCATTAAAACCTGTGAATTCACTCAACAATTTTGTTGATACTTTTACTTATGTTTTTCAGGTAACTAAGCTAGGCATTGAGTCGCATGCATTGGGAGTCAAGCTTTCATTCTAATAAGATGTCACCTCTTTATTTCATCTTTATAAAACTTTGTTTTGGATTCAAATTACTTTGTTTACATTAAATTTTGGTGACATTACTTTTTATCAAACACTTATTGTTTACGATAATCATATGCTATGTTTACTCATGATAGTCGCATGCCGTTCTACCGCAAACTACTTTTGGCTGGGTGTGACAAATTGGTATCAGAGATATTGGTTACACTGAACTAGTGAGTCTAGTCTATAACTTCAAAACGATTTTGGGCAAAATGTTTTTCATTGCATAAAAAGTCTCATTGCATATAGAGTTGCATTGCATATTGAAATGCATCATATATCACCTACCAGACCTATGCCTTGGAACTATGTCACCTTCCTTACACTTACCTTTAGAAACAGTACTGAAATCTCTTATCCTTATGTAATGTTTGTTAGAACCTAAAAATGTCTTCAAGAAATCCTTCAAGAAACGCTACACGTGGTGGTCGTCGAACCAACGAACCCCCAAGGAATGAACGATAGGCTGAAACTGTAGAAGAAATGGTAGCACGACGAGTTGCCGAAGCAATAACGCAGTATGAAGCGAACAGAGTAGCTCATGAAAATGGTGAAGCTAATAATAACAACAATAATGGAGACGCAAACACAAATCGCCAAGGATGCTCTTTCAAATCATTCACAAATTGTCATCCTCCAACATTCTCTGGAAACGAAGAAGCCATCGCAATCATTCACTGGACCGAAAAGATGGAATCCATTTTCAGTATTGTTAGATGTTCCCCAAACGACATGGTTAAGTAGGCTGCCAACACCCTGTCAAAAGAGTCACTATCATGGTGGAATTCACAAGTCCAAACTTTAGGTCGTGACGGTGCTGATGCTATGACCTGGGCTGATTTCAAATGCCAACTGACCGATAAATTCTGTCCGAGGAGTGAGCTGGCGAAAATTGAGTCAGAACTGTGGAACATCGCTATGGAAGGGTCAGATATTACCGGGTATACCACGAAATTCCAAGAGCTTGCACGATTAGTTCCTCATATGGTTACTCCTGAATATAAGAAAATCGAAAAGTATACCCATGGACTATCTCCCATGATTCGAAGCTACGTAACTGCTGCTCAACCCACTACCTTTGAAGATGCAGTGAACCGAGCTCAACGATTAACTGATGATGCTATCCGTAATGGTACCTTACAAAAGAAAACCACCAATCGAAACGACAACCGATCCAACGATAATGGGAAACGTATGAGGAACGATGATCGAAACGACCGACAAGACTCTCCTTCCTACAAAGACGAGAAAATCGCCCGAAACTATGTTGCCACGAACCAAACCAACTCTGAACCCAAACCCTACCTCGGAAAGAAACCAAGATGCAATAAGTGTGAAAGGCACCATGAAGGGAGATGTGATCGTTGCAAGACTTGTAATCGTTGGGGACACCTGGCACAAGACTGTCGTGTCAAATCAACTACCCTCTTTTCACCACCTTCTCCACGTAAAAGAAACAAAAAATACTCTCAATTCCTCTTGTCTCTTTCTCACTGAAGTCCGTACCAGAAAATGAAAAGAAGTAGAACCCCTCTCGTTTTGCACCTGCATTTTCCGGCATACTCATCAGATTCCGACAACTCATCAACATAAATTTTGAAGGTATAATTCGAACCGATCCTTAAAATCGTTCATGTACGGGTTATCATTCCGTTACTTATTCATTGTATATTTTATGCTCAGTGCATCGCCACCTCCGGTAACACAAGCAACCTCTCCGGCAAATCCCGTTTTCTCCGGCGACGGCTCGAAGTTTTGACGATCTCTATCTCTCCGGCAATCAGTATAATCTCTTATCTGTTTCGTTCTTGATGTTGTCCGAAATTATATCAGTCGTGTATGTTAATCGTTTGTTTACCGTTTTCTGGGTTTTCTGACTCCGGCAAAATACACACACTAATGTGTGTGTGTTCTCGTGAGTACTTATAAACAAAACACTTTCACCATTTTTAATTATTACTCAAAAATATTTTTATTTTTCTTGAAACCGTGTATCAGCAAACGAATTGGTGTGTGGGTTTATTAAAGATCTGGCCAAGTATGCATTCTCCGGCAGCTCAGACTGCCGGTATTTCTTCCTGCTCAAAATTTTAATACAAACATTTACACCCTTTATTTAACCGAATGCAAGTAAATAAATAAGCCCAGTATGTAAACTTAAACTATTAGCCCATCACACTAATCCACAATCTATTTCTTTTGTGTTGTAAGCCCATTTACATTTTCTTTTAAACCCAATTCAAGAAACCATAACATCTAAACCCACATAAGTTTTAATAATTAAATTGAAACACCATCATTTTCTTTATATGTTCAGTCGAATTAATTAGCCCGAGTCAGTTTTGGGTTGCGTCAGCCCAACCGCGATCAGTTCAGTGCGCCTATAGCTGGGCCTTGGCCTCAGGCCGGCCCAGTAGTCAAAAAAAAAAAATCAAACTCAAAGGTTAATTCGAACAAGACAGTTTTGAAGTAAACCCGATTCTTTTATTTAAAACCTTAACTATTTAAATAAAAAATTATTTAAAACATTCTTTAGCAAGTATTTAATTAAAAGTACTTAAATCAATTTTATAATTATCTGATGGATTACATAACGTTTAATTTCAAACCAACATAAAACTCTTATTTTCAAAATTGCCTAAATTTATTAAATGTATTTAAAATACACGATTAACTCAAACAATGTCACCAACTTATCGCTCGAGTCTAAATTTCCTTAGGAAATCATTTTGCATTATTTAATTTAGGCGTGTCGGCAAGACCGTCACTTATACATTATTTCTTATGCGTTTAGGACGCTAGGACCATTGTGGTTGGAGACCGCTCGTTGTTGTTTGCGATTTTGGCTAGCATTGCATCAGGTGAGTTCACAGCTCCACTTTTTACCGCATTTTATTTACTGTTTTATAACTTTGGGGTGAAAAACATAACAAATGCTTTTACAAATGTTTGCATTATTTATCACGACGTATTTTATAAATATATTTGTGACTGAGTTCACAACCTCTCTTTTACTACATTTTAACTGTTTTGAAACATATCAACTATTTTATAAACGTTTACAACATTTTTAAACGTTTACTATATCGTGATGAAAACTAATTTTGGAAACTAGACAACGAATCCTTATGCTTGGACTAAGTTTGATTATGGACTTAGGGTCAGCATTTTAACTCGAAGGCCTTGCAACCATGTTGGGGGATCACCGTCTATTATGTTTCTACTACTGCTCTCGGAGCAGGCCATTTTTAACCTTATATATCATCACACTATTTTGCCAATAATGGCATACCAAAACTATTGTTTCTACTAACGCGAGTAAAATCGTACTACTGCTCTCGGAGCAGGTCATTTATAACGTTATTATTATCACACTATTTTTACCGACGATGGCATATGAAAACTATTGTTTCTATTACTGCTTTTGAGCAGACAATTTTTAACGTTTTGTACTATCGCTCTATTTTTACCATGAATGGCATACGAAAACTATGGAACTATTTTGATCTCATTAAAACCTGTGAATTCACTCAACAATTTTGTTGATACTTTTACTTATGTTTTTCAGGTAACTAAGCTAGGCATTGAGTCGCATGCATTGGGAGTCAAGCTTTCATTCTAATAAGATGTCACCTCTTTATTTCATCTTTATAAAACTTTGTTTTGGATTCAAATTACTTTGTTTACATTAAATTTTGGTGACATTACTTTTTATCAAACACTTATTGTTTACGATAATCATATGCTATGTTTACTCATGATAGTCGCATGCCGTTCTACCGCAAACTACTTTTGGCTGGGTGTGACAAATTGGTATCAGAGATATTGGTTACACTGAACTAGTGAGTCTAGTCTATAACTTCAAAACGATTTTGGGCAAAATGTTTTTCATTGCATAAAAAGTCTCATTGCATATAGAGTTGCATTGCATATTGAAATGCATCATATATCACCTACCAGACCTATGCCTTGGAACTATGTCACCTTCCTTACACTTACCTTTAGAAACAGTACTGAAATCTCTTATCCTTATGTAATGTTTGTTAGAACCTAAAAATGTCTTCAAGAAATCCTTCAAGAAACGCTACACGTGGTGGTCGTCGAACCAACGAACCCCCAAGGAATGAACGATAGGCTGAAACTGTAGAAGAAATGGTAGCACGACGAGTTGCCGAAGCAATAACGCAGTATGAAGCGAACAGAGTAGCTCATGAAAATGGTGAAGCTAATAATAACAACAATAATGGAGACGCAAACACAAATCGCCAAGGATGCTCTTTCAAATCATTCACAAATTGTCATCCTCCAACATTCTCTGGAAACGAAGAAGCCATCGCAATCATTCACTGGACCGAAAAGATGGAATCCATTTTCAGTATTGTTAGATGTTCCCCAAACGACATGGTTAAGTAGGCTGCCAACACCCTGTCAAAAGAGTCACTATCATGGTGGAATTCACAAGTCCAAACTTTAGGTCGTGACGGTGCTGATGCTATGACCTGGGCTGATTTCAAATGCCAACTGACCGATAAATTCTGTCCGAGGAGTGAGCTGGCGAAAATTGAGTCAGAACTGTGGAACATCGCTATGGAAGGGTCAGATATTACCGGGTATACCACGAAATTCCAAGAGCTTAAACGATTAGTTCCTCATATGGTTACTCCTGAATATAAGAGAATCGAAAAGTATACCCATGGACTATCTCCCATGATTCGAAGCTACGTAACTGCTGCTCAACCCACTACCTTTGAAGATGCAGTGAACCGAGCTCAACGATTAACTGATGATGCTATCCGTAATGGTACCTTACAAAAGAAAACCACCAATCGAAACGACAACCGATCCAACGATAATGGGAAACGTATGAGGAACAATGATCGAAACGACCGACAAGACTCTCCTTCCTACAAAGACGAGAAAATCGCCCGAAACTATGTTGCCACGAACCAAACCAACTCTGAACCCAAACCCTACCTCGGAAAGAAACCAAGATGCAATAAGTGTGAAAGGCACCATGAAGGGAGATGTGATCGTTGCAAGACTTGTAATCGTTGGGGACACCTGGCACAAGACTGTCGTGTCAAATCAACTACCCTCTTTTCACCACCTTCTCCACGTAAAAGAAACAAAAAATACTCTCAATTCCTCTTGTCTCTTTCTCACTGAAGTCCGTACCAGAAAATGAAAAGAAGTAGAACCCCTCTCGTTTTGCACCTGCATTTTCCGGCATACTCATCAGATTCCGACAACTCATCAACATAAATTTTGAAGGTATAATTCGAACCGATCCTTAAAATCGTTCATGTACGGGTTATCATTCCGTTACTTATTCATTGTATATTTTATGCTCAGTGCATCGCCACCTCCGGTAACACAAGCAACCTCTCCGGCAAATCCCGTTTTCTCCGGCGACGGCTCGAAGTTTTGACGATCTCTATCTCTCCGGCAATCAGTATAATCTCTTATCTGTTTCGTTCTTGATGTTGTCCGAAATTATATCAGTCGTGTATGTTAATCGTTTGTTTACCGTTTTCTGGGTTTTCTGACTCCGGCAAAATACACACACTAATGTGTGTGTGTTCTCGTGAGTACTTATAAACAAAACACTTTCACCATTTTTAATTATTACTCAAAAATATTTTTATTTTTCTTGAAACCGTGTATCAGCAAACGAATTGGTGTGTGGGTTTATTAAAGATCTGGCCAAGTATGCATTCTCCGGCAGCTCAGACTGCCGGTATTTCTTCCTGCTCAAAATTTTAATACAAACATTTACACCCTTTATTTAACCGAATGCAAGTAAATAAATAAGCCCAGTATGTAAACTTAAACTATTAGCCCATCACACTAATCCACAATCTATTTCTTTTGTGTTGTAAGCCCATTTACATTTTCTTTTAAACCCAATTCAAGAAACCATAACATCTAAACCCACATAAGTTTTAATAATTAAATTGAAACACCATCATTTTCTTTATATGTTCAGTCGAATTAATTAGCCCGAGTCAGTTTTGGGTTGCGTCAGCCCAACCGCGATCAGTTCAGTGCGCCTATAGCTGGGCCTTGGCCTCAGGCCGGCCCAGTAGTCAAAAAAAAAAAATCAAACTCAAAGGTTAATTCGAACAAGACAGTTTTGAAGTAAACCCGATTCTTTTATTTAAAACCTTAACTATTTAAATAAAAAATTATTTAAAACATTCTTTAGCAAGTATTTAATTAAAAGTACTTAAATCAATTTTATAATTATCTGATGGATTACATAACGTTTAATTTCAAACCAACATAAAACTCTTATTTTCAAAATTGCCTAAATTTATTAAATGTATTTAAAATACACGATTAACTCAAACAATGTCACCAACTTATCGCTCGAGTCTAAATTTCCTTAGGAAATCATTTTGCATTATTTAATTTAGGCGTGTCGGCAAGACCGTCACTTATACATTATTTCTTATGCGTTTAGGACGCTAGGACCATTGTGGTTGGAGACCGCTCGTTGTTGTTTGCGATTTTGGCTAGCATTGCATCAGGTGAGTTCACAGCCCCACTTTTTACCGCATTTTATTTACTGTTTTATAACTTTGGGGTGAAAAACATAACAAATGCTTTTACAAATGTTTGCATTATTTATCACGACGTATTTTATAAATATATTTGTGACTGAGTTCACAACCTCTCTTTTACTACATTTTAACTGTTTTGAAACATATCAACTATTTTATAAACGTTTACAACATTTTTAAACGTTTACTATATCGTGATGAAAACTAATTTTGGAAACTAGACAACGAATCCTTATGCTTGGACTAAGTTTGATTATGGACTTAGGGTCAGCATTTTAACTCGAAGGCCTTGCAACCATGTTGGGGGATCACCGTCTATTATGTTTCTACTACTGCTCTCGGAGCAGGCCATTTTTAACCTTATATATCATCACACTATTTTGCAAATAATGGCATACCAAAACTATTGTTTCTACTAACGCGAGTAAAATCGTACTACTGCTCTCGGAGCAGGTCATTTATAACGTTATTATTATCACACTATTTTTGCCGACGATGGCATATGAAAACTATTGTTTCTATTACTGCTTTTGAGCAGACAATTTTTAACGTTTTGTACTATCGCTCTATTTTTACCATGAATGGCATACGAAAACTATGGAACTATTTTGATCTCATTAAAACCTGTGAATTCACTCAACAATTTTGTTGATACTTTTACTTATGTTTTTCGGGTAACTAAGCTAGGCATTGAGTCGCATGCATTGGGAGTCAAGCTTTCATTCTAATAAGATGTCACCTCTTTATTTCATCTTTATAAAACTTTGTTTTGGATTCAAATTACTTTGTTTACATTAAATTTTGGTGACATTACTTTTTATCAAACACTTATTGTTTACGATAATCATATGCTATGTTTACTCATGATAGTCGCATGCCGTTCTACCGCAAACTACTTTCGGCTGGGTGTGATAAATTGGTATCAGAGATATTGGTTACACTGAACTAGTGAGTCTAGTCTATAACTTCAAAACGATTTTGGGCAAAATGTTTTTCATTGCATAAAAAGTCTCATTGCATATAGAGTTGCATTGCATATTGAAATGCATCATATATCACCTACCAGACCTATGCCTTGGAACTATGTCACCTTCCTTACACTTACCTTTAGAAACAGTACTGAAATCTCTTATCCTTATGTAATGTTTGTTAGAACCTAAAAATGTCTTCAAGAAATCCTTCAAGAAACGCTACACGTGGTGGTTGTCGAACCAACGAACCCCCAAGGAATGAACGATAGGCTGAAACTGTAGAAGAAATGGTAGCACGACGAGTTGCCGAAGCAATAACGCAGTATGAAGCGAACAGAGTAGCTCATGAAAATGGTGAAGCTAATAATAACAACAATAATGGAGACGCAAACACAAATCGCCAAGGATGCTCTTTCAAATCATTCACAAATTGTCATCCTCCAACATTCTCTGGAAACGAAGAAGCCATCGCAATCATTCACTGGACCGAAAAGATGGAATCCATTTTCAGTATTGTTAGATGTTCCCCAAACGACATGGTTAAGTAGGCTGCCAACACCCTGTCAAAAGAGTCACTATCATGGTGGAATTCACAAGTCCAAACTTTAGGTCGTGACGGTGCTGATGCTATGACCTGGGCTGATTTCAAATGCCAACTGACCGATAAATTCTGTCCGAGGAGTGAGCTGGCGAAAATTGAGTCAGAACTGTGGAACATCGCTATGGAAGGGTCAGATATTACCGGGTATACCACGAAATTCCAAGAGCTTGCACGATTAGTTCCTCATATGGTTACTCCTGAATATAAGAGAATCGAAAAGTATACCCATGGACTATCTCCCATGATTCGAAGCTACGTAACTGCTGCTCAACCCACTACCTTTGAAGATGCAGTGAACCGAGCTCAACGATTAACTGATGATGCTATCCGTAATGGTACCTTACAAAAGAAAACCACCAATCGAAACGACAACCGATCCAACGATAATGGGAAACGTATGCGGAACCATGATCGAAACGACCGACAAGACTCTCCTTCCTACAAAGACGAGAAAATCGCCCGAAACTATGTTGCCACGAACCAAACCAACTCTGAACCCAAACCCTACCTCGGAAAGAAACCAAGATGCAATAAGTGTGAAAGGCACCATGAAGGGAGATGTGATCGTTGCAAGACTTGTAATCGTTGGGGACACCTGGCACAAGACTGTCGTGTCAAATCAACTACCCTCTTTTCACCACCTTCTCCACGTAAAAGAAACACAAAATACTCTCAATTCCTCTTGTCTCTTTCTCACTGAAGTCCGTACCAGAAAACGAAAAGAAGTAGAACCCCTCTCGTTTTGCACCTGCATTTTCCGGCATAATCATCAGATTCCGACAACTCATCAACATAAATTTTGAAGGTATAATTCGAACCGATCCTTAAAATCGTTCATGTACGGGTTATCATTCCGTTACTTATTCATTGTATATTTTATGCTCAGTGCATCACCACCTCCGGTAACACAAGCAACCTCTCCGGCAAATCCCGTTTTCTCCGGCGACGGCTCGAAGTTTTGACGATCTCTATCTCTCCGGCAATCAGTATAATCTCTTATCTGTTTCGTTCTTGACGTTGTCCGAAATTATATCAGTCGTGTATGTTAATCGTTTGTTTACCGTTTTCTGGGTTTTCTGACTCCGGCAAAATACACACACTAATGTGTGTGTGTTCTCGTGAGTACTTATAAACAAAACACTTTCACCATTTTTAATTATGACTCAAAAATATTTTTATTTTTCTTGAAACCGTGTATCAGCAAACGAATTGGTGTGTGGGTTTATTAAAGATCTGGCCAAGTATGCATTCTCCGGCAGCTCAGACTGCCGGTATTTCTTCCTGCTCAAAATTTTAATTCAAACATTTACACCGTTTATTTAACCGAATGCAAGTAAATAAATAAGCCCAGTATGTAAACTTAAACTATTAGCCCATCACACTAATCCACAATCTATTTCTTTTGTGTTGTAAGCCCATTTACATTTTCTTTTAAACCCAATTCAAGAAACCATAACATCTAAACCCACATAAGTTTTAATAATTAAATTGAAACACCATCATTTTCTTTATATGTTCAGTCGAATTAATTAGCCCGAGTCAGTTTTGGGTTGCGTCAGCCCAACCGCGATAAAACTCTTATTTTCAAACTTGCCTAAATTTATTAAATGTATTTAAAATACACGATTAACTCAAACAATGTCACCAACTTATCGCTCGAGTCTAAATTTCCTTAGGGAATCATTTTGCATTATTTAATTTAGGCGTGTCGGTAAGACCGTCACTTATACATTATTTCTTATGCGTTTAGGACGCTAGGACCATTGTGGTTGGAGACCGCTCGTTGTTGTTTGTGATTTTGGCTAGCATTGCATAGGGTGAGTTCACAGCCCCACTTTTTACCGCATTTTATTTACTGTTTTATAACTTTGGGGTGAAAAACATAACAAATGCTTTTACAAATGTTTGCATTATTTATCACGACGTATTTTATAAATATATTTGTGACTGAGTTCATAACCTCTCTTTTACTACATTTTAACTGTTTTGAAACATATCAACTATTTTATAAACGTTTACAACATTTTTAAACGTTTACTATATCGTGATGAAAACTATTTTTGGAAACTAGACAACGAATCCTTATGCTTGGACTAAGTTTAGATGTACATGGAAGTGCGTATATGTTACATACATAATCATTAGCTAGTTGCGACTAGGCCCTGGATATGTAAATAGTACTATTGGCGGAGACCTACCCTCCCACGATTTGATCATTTTATCGGTGTTTACCGACCACGAGGAGTGCATATCTAACACGTTTAAGGTTGTTGTTTTGATTATGGACTTAGGGTCAGCATTTTAACTCAAAGGCCTTGCAACCCTGTTGGGGGATCACCATCTATCATGTTTCTACTACTGCTCTCGGAGCATGCCATTTTTAACCTTATATATCATCACACTATTTTGCCAATGATTGCATACCAAAACTATTGTTTCTACTAACGCGACTAAAATCGTACTACTGCTCTCGGAGCAGGTCATTTATAACGTTATTATTATCACACTATTTTTGCCGACGATGGCATACGAAAACTATTGTTTCTACTACTGCTTTTGAGCAGACTATTTTTAACATTTTATACTATCGCTCTATTTTTACCATGAATGGCATACGAAAACTATGGAACTATTTTGATCTCATTAAAACTTGTGAATTCACTCAACAATTTTGTTGATACATTTACTTATGTTTTTCAAGTAACTAAGCTAGGCATTGAGTCGCATGCATTGGGAGTCAAGTTTTCATTCAAATAAGATGTCACCTCTTTAATTCATCTTTATAAAACTATGTTTTGGATTCAAATTACTTTGTTTACATTAAATTTTGGTGACATTACTTTTTATCAAACACTTATTGTTTACGATAATCATATGCTATGTTTACTCATGATAGTCGCATGCCCATTCTTCTGCAAACCACTTTTGGCGGGGTGTGACAGAAAGTTTCCATTTTTAGAAACTTTCCTCATTTCATTTCATTTCTATATTTTTGGCACATAAATACATCATCATTTTCATCATACTAGTGTTTGACTATCTTAGTCAACACAACATTTTATTTTACTTTATGGTGACATTACACAAAATCATTTCTAAAAATCAATGCATATAAAATAAAACACTAAATATTTAATAAAACGCGACGCGTAACGATTTAAACCGAAAAACCGACAAATCAATGTTGTTAATCAATCGGGCCAAGGCTTGAACTTGGCCCAAACCGATTTAACCCAAACCGAGAACCCTAATTGGGCCAAGCCCAATTGGTTGAGCCCAATCCAACCCAAAAGGCCTTTGGGCCGAGCCCATATTCGGTCCAAAACAGGCCCAAACCCGAGGCCCATTATCCTTTGGGCCGTAGCCCATTAAGAGGCCCAATTGACCCATACCGTGGCCCATTAGCCCAATCATTTCATTTCGGCCCATTTCATTTGATTTTGGCCCATTCCTAAGCCCATTTCATTTCATTTCGACCCATTTAATCCAACCAAGCCCCATAAGCCCATTAAGGCGGGCCTTGGCCCAAGCGCCGGCCCGTTAGCCCAAATCTAGGCCTAGTAGGCCCATAACCCAACATCGTTACAAAGTTGCGTAAACATAAAACGTTTTCAATAAACCAAAACTCTTTCTATAAACAAACAATCAATACAAACAATATCGTCACACAAACAATACCATTATAGATCTCCTATGCGTTATAGCTTAGACTAAAGGATTTATGTGCACAGATAAGTACACGTGTCACCGTGTCCAATGTTATAAGGCACTAAAGGGTCACACCACTACACACCCAATAATGGACAACCGAATAAAGTAAGTTGTGTGGAATAATTAACTAGTTAAGTTAATTATTAAGAAGAGAATAAATAATAATAAGTTAATTATTATTTAAGAGGAAAGTTAAATATTAAGTTAAATATTTAACGGACAGTTAATTAATAGATAATTAATTAACTAGTAAAAGTCCAAGGGTTTAAAGTGTTAATAGGAAGTTTAATTATGAGATTAATAATAATTAAACTCCAAGGACTAAACTGTAACATAAAGCCTTATAAATAGAGGGCTTGTGTAAGGGTTTAGGGGTTAATCACTTTACACACTCAAAACCCTAAAGGTTCCTCTCCCTCTCCTCTCTTTCGGCCGAAGTCCACCAAAAGAACCCTAGGGGTTTCGATTTTGGTGTTCGACCGAGAACACACACACACACAAGCCTTTGTGTGATACTTTGTTGGTACAACGCGTTCTTGCAGCGTGTTCAGGCGGTGCAGTAGAGGTGGATCACTTCTTTAGCAATCTAAAGGTAATGTTCATCATCTCTTTGTTCTTGTGATCTCATTGTCTAGTAGAGATCCGGTATGTGGGATTCAAGTTCCGCCATGTGAATCCTGCTAGGTTTTCCTACAGTGGTATCAGAGCTTCCTACTAATCTCAATGAGATTCGGTTGAGTTTCTTTTTGTTTAGCAAAAAGAACCCTAGGAAATTTAATCCAAGAAAATTGTCCAAGTTTATGAACAATTGGATTGAATAGGGTTCTAGATAAAAAGAAATTAGTTTTCTTTTTCCCTCCTTTTTGTTTTTCGATTTTCGTATACATTTATATACATATTTTTAAGTTTTTATTATCTTAGAAAGAAACCTAGTAGATTTGATCCAAGAAAATTGTTCAAAGTTCTTAAATAATTGGATTGAATAGGTTTCAAGATGAAAAGAATTAGGTTTCTTTTTCTTGTCTAGTAAAAACCCTAGAAAAATTAGTCCAAGTAATTGATTAACCAAGATTTGGTGAATCAATGGACAAATTAGGCTTTAGAGAAAATAAGAAAAGTTGTGTTATTCTTGGTATTAGAATAACACAATATATATATATATATATATATATATATATATATATATATATATATATATATATATATATATATATATATATATATATATATATATATATTATATACTTATTTATTTTGTTATTATTATTATTACCGTAAATAATAAATAATAAAAAAAAAGGGGGAAGGGGTTCGACCGAACCGAGCAAGATCGAGCCACGGTCGAACTCGGTTTCGGATGTGTGGACTCGGAAAAACGAACCGGACCGAGTATCGGTTTGGTCTTTTTCGTTTAATGATCCAGTTATTCCCTCATTATATATTTGATCCAGTTTCGTTTGCCTAAAGCTCAGTTTCGGGCATATGGGTACGCGGGATCAAATCGGGTGTCAAAAGTTTATTTTTTTGACAAGTTTAATTATTGTCGACTGTAATAATAAAGGTAATAACATTTAAATTAAAACTGATTTTAATAGTTTATTAAAATCAAGATAATCTTAAAATTAAGGGGGAAATTGAAATCAGTCGTTATGGGTAATTTTATAATTATCAGTTTGGTAATTTAAACATTATCAGTTTAATTTATTTATTTAATTAGTATGACATAACCCAAAAGAAGTGATATTGTGTTTATTTAATTTTTTTGAATTTATTTAAATATTTTTTTCATTTTTCGGAAAATTATTTTAAATATACAAAACACAATACTAAGTCTTTGGGGTTATGACATAAGCAATTTTAATTAATTGCAAGTATTTATTTTATTTCATTTATCTATTTTTAGTTGGAATAAAAAGATGGTAATTATAAACAGTTAGTTTATAATACCAAGGTTTTAATAAAGAATGGTAATTATAAACAGTTAGTTTATAATACCAAGTTTTAAAAATTAATAATGGTGATTATAAACAGTTCGTTTAGAAAACATAGATATAAAATTAATAATGGTAATTATAAATAGTTTGTTTAGAAAACCAAGTTTAAAATTACAATGGCGATATAAACAGTTAGTTTATAAAACCAAGTTTTAAGAAACAAATTAAAAAGTGGAATTTATAAACAGTTAGTTTATAAAACCAAGTAATTAAAAACTGGCTAACTTTTTCGAACAAAGGAAAATCCTTTTTAGAAAATCTTAGATCAGAGTGCAACCCACCTAATGGAACACCTCACTTGTTCAACGATATTCACATTGTAAGGAGAAAGAACCTTAGATGTGGATTCAAATCATTGCGAGTGTTAGGGTGCGTAGGGTCTTGTGATAATCGGGAGTCCCGGCGCAAGGCATCGCACTGTCTTAGGTGGTACGATCTATTTTGGTGATATTCGGGAGTCCCGGCCCAAAATGCACTAAAGGGATTAAAACATGTACAAGTTTGTTGTTCAACTTGATATCCCGAACATCTAGGAATCGTTTCTAGTTCAAGAGGCGATCGGTATGGCTATACCTACCAGAAATAGCGTGGCTCTAATGGGAAGTGCCCAAACCTTGCATTAGAGGGCGTGAAATATGGGTCCTAGTCTATATATTATTCTTAAAAGGTAATAATGTTAGAAGTTATTTATTTTTTCCTAATCATACTAACCGTTTGTTGTTTTTCTTATAGATGTCTGTATTGTCAGAAATTCCGTTTTACTCACCAATTGAATCGCAAAGGCTCATCACTGGAAAATGGAAGCTTACTGGTCCAAACTACAAAGTTTGGAATGTGCATCTTAGGAATTTCCTAAAAGCACAAGATCTATTGTACGTGATAGACGAGGTGCCCAAGGGACAACCAGGGCAAGATGCCCAGGATGATGAGCTTGATGCTTATTATCAGTATCTGGCAGATGAATCACAAGTTATGTCGATTCTCATTCTTACTTCATTATCAGAGCTTACTGATAATCTACGTAAGAAACCATGCTATGAGTTTGTCCAGTATCTTGAGGAGATGTTTAAAGAAAGTACCGAAGAAAGTAAGCAGTTCATTTTGCAAGAAATCTTTTCGTCAAAGATGAAGGATGATCAACCATTAAGTGACCATCTTACTAATATAAGAAGGTTGCTGGATTGTCTCACCCTGGTTACTGGCACATCAACCCAGCAAGAACAAGTCTTGTTCTTGTTTTGATCCCTCACTCAATACTATCAGGATAAGGTAGTACGTTTAGTTGGGAATTTTGATTTGACTGTCGCAGGACTACACGAGAATCTCTTGTGTATACACGACGTTCAAAGGCTAGAGGAAGAATCTCTCCTTGAGATTCAGCAGGATGATTTCGATGACTGGTTGAAGAACTTTGCTGATTTTTGCTGCCCAACTTGTGGCAGCAAGGAAAATTGCGAGCACACGTCCGATGTGGGACTGTTGGACACTGATTTTTTCAGTGATTCAGGTATCTTTATGATTGATTGTCTCGTTACTTCTAGTGAATCCTGGGTATTGGGTACTGGATGTGGTCATCACATTTGCAATCACTTGCATGGATTTAAGAAGAATATGAGGCTAGGACGAGGGGATGTTGAACTACGAGTAGGCGAAGGTTCCAAGGATGGAGCCGAAGCCGTAGGAACATATCTTCTCAAGTTGCCTTCAGGAAGAGTCTTGGAACTTAAAGATTGTTATTATGTTCCTAGACTTATTAAAAATGTTATTTCTTTTGATTTACTTATAGACAGTGGTTTTTATTATGAGTTTAATGGAAAAACAATTTCTTGTTTAAAAGATGACATTTTATATTTTAAAGCAAATTCTCATAATGGTCTATATACGTTAAATCTAAATAACATAGAACGAGATGTTTATCATATAAGTAAAAGATCCAAGAGTAACTTGAATCAAACTTATCTTTGGCATTGTCGTTTAGGTCATATAAACGAGACTCGCATTAAGAAGCTCCACGATGATGGAATTCTAGAACCATTTGATTTGGAATCATATGCCATATGCGAATCATGTTTATCTGGCAAAATGACAAAAGACCCTTTCAATCACTACAATGAAAGGGCAGGCGAGTTGTTAGGGATTATACACAGTGACGTGTGTGGACCCTTCACTCCAGAAGCCAGAGGTGGATACCGCTACTTCATTACCTTTACTGACGACTTTAGTAGGTATGGTTATGTCTTTCTTATGAGACTAAAGTCTGAAAGCTTTGACAAGTTCAAAGAATATCAGAGGGAAGTAGAAAACCAACTGGGCAAGAAAATAAAGTCAATTCGGTCGGACCGAGGAGGTGAATATTTGAGCCAAGAGTTCGACAATCATTTGAAAGAATGTGGGATTGTTTCACAACTCACACCTCCGTATACACCTCAGATGAACGGTGTATCAGAAAGGAGAAATCGCACCTTGTTAGACATGGTACGTTCAATGATGTGTCGCGCTCCCCTACCACTATCATTTTGGGGACATGCACTCGAGACTGCAACATTCACACTGAATAGAGTTCCGACCAAGTCAGTAGAAAAGACTCTGTTCAAGCACTGGACGGGGAGAAAGCCAAAATTGTCTTTTCTCAAGATTTGGGGTTGTGAAGCATACGTTAGACGTAACTTCACAGACAAACTAAACCCCAAGTCAGATAAGTGTATCTTCGTTGGATATCCAAGGGAAACCTTAGGATATTATTTCTATCATCAAGAAGACAACAAAGTTTTTGTTGCTCGGAAAGGTGTCTTCTTGGAGGAGAAGTTTCTAGAAACTGAAACTACAAGAAAAGAAATAGAACTTCAAGAAATTGAAGAGAACGAAGATCCACCTACGACTTCAGTCGAACCAGTAGTTCAACAAAGAATTGTTGATCCCCAACCAGACCCACCGGTTGGGGAAGAAGAAACACGCAACCCTCGTAGGTCCAGTAGACCACGCCAAGAACCAGTTAGGTATCTTGGATTCATGATCGATGAAGATGATGGAAGTCTACTAGAACCATTGACCTACAGTGAGGCTGCTGATGGCGTGGAGTCTGAAAGATGGCTCGAGGCTATGCAAGCAGAGATGCAATCCATGTATGACAACCAAGTTTGGATGTTATCAGACTTGCCACCACAGTCACGAGCTGTTGGATGCAAGTGGGTTTTCAAGAAGAAAACTGACATGGATGGGAAAGTGCATACTTACAAAGCACGACTTGTCGCGAAGGGTTTCACGCAAACATATGGTGTGGATTATTCTGAAACCTACTCGCCAGTCGCTATGCTTAAGTCGATTAGAATTCTTATTGCCATATCAGCATATTACGACTATGAGATATGTCAAATGGATGTTAAAACCGCCTTCCCTAATGGGGAGTTGAATGAGGACGTATTCATGATACAACCGGATGGTTTTACTGATCCAAAGAATCTTGGTAAGTATGCAAATTGCTAAAATCCATTTATGGATTAAAGCAAGCATCTAGAAGTTGGAACTTACACTTTGACAAAAGAATCAAAGAATTTGGTTTTGTCAAGAGTGAGTTCGAGGCGTGTGTTTACACAAAATTCAGTGGGAGCATAGTAATCTTCCTAGTCTTGTATGTTGATGACATACTGCTCATAGGAAACGATATACCAGCATTACAAGGACTAAAATCTTGGTTAGGTAAATGTTTCCAGATGAAAGACTTGGGAGAAGCCGCATTTATACTGGGTATAAAGATTTATAGAGATAGATCTAGGCGGCTTATTGGACTTAGTCAAAGTACATACATTGACAAAGTACTGAAGAGATTCAGTACGAGTGATTCCAAGAGAGGTCTCATTCCAATGTCACATGGCATTACACTGAGCAAAGCTCAGAGTCCTACATCTAGCAAGGAAATAGCTAGGATGAGTTTGGTTCCATATGCTTCGGCAATTGGATCAATCATGTATGCCATGTTATGTACTAGGCCCGATATTGCTTACTCCATAAGTCTTACGAGCAGATATGAAAAGAACCCTGGTGAGGCCCATTGGATGGCTGTCAAGAACATTCTCAAGTATTTGAGAAGGATGAAAGAAATGTTCTTGGTCTTTGGAGGTTCAATGGAAGAATTGCGTGTAACTGGTTACACAGATGCAAGCTTCCAAACCGACAGAGACGACTACAAATCACAATCGGGATTTGTATTCACACTAAACGGAGGAGCTATATCTTGGAAGAGTCAGAAACAAGATACGATAGCAGATTCGACTACAGAGGCTGAGTACATTGTGGCAAATGATGCTAGAAAAGAAGCCATGTGGCTTAAGAATTTTATCGAGGATCTTAGAGTTATTGCCAGTATCTCTAGACCCATCGAAATATTCTGTGATAATAGTGGAACGATAGCGCAAGCTGTTGAACCAAGAGAGCATCAAAAGACCAGGCATGTGCGCAGAAAATATCACCTCATACGCGAGTATGTCAGAGAAGGTGATATTATAATTAAGAAAATACCGACGGATGACAACGTTGCTGACCCGTTGACAAAACCACTAGCTGGACCAAAGCATGAGAAACATGCGCACGCTATAGGCATGCATTAACTAGATATTGGTAGCTAGTAACTTTGATTAGATTCATAGACATATTTGAAATCGATACATTATGTAATAACATTTCGTGGGATTGAAATAGGAGGTTTTACGTAATTTTTCAAATTGTCTATTCTTAACATGTTTTAAACTTATCCTTGATACACAAAGTTTTGAGTATCTAAAATGTCTGTTGTTGCTTGAATTTAGTGGGAGCTATATTCAGGAGTTAATACCGTTATGAATATTTATCTATTCATAGTTATTGAATAGAGAAACAAGTGTTGTTAAAATAAATATTCATAGATGTTTACAGAGTTTGCTAAACATTAGACGTGACCAAAAGATCGAGATTACTTCATGGAGCCTAAGCATGAGTAATTTCGAGTAGATGTCCTTTGACCTGAGACGTTTTGGTTTGAGACGCGACAACTTCTGATCTTTAGCATTTATCTAACGTCACACCGTAAAAGTGTGATCATAAGGAACCTGACTAAGACAGCGGAAGTCGTGGGCAAGATAACGCAAATTGTCAAGATGGAATTTGCACCTTCTTTAACTAGAAGAGATATTTCATGGCCGCTCGACGATTAAGACAACTGAAATGCGTGGCCGCGCTCGGAGAATGATTAGATCATTCGGTAATCCGTTACTGCAGAAAGTCGAAATCAGTGTCGAGAAAATTCGAGTATATAGAACAAGATCCCTGCTCCATGTCTATTACTCAAATTAAGAAATATCATGATGCTAAAGGAAAATCTGTTAGTTTTATTCATTTATGAATATTATCTCTGGATGTAAGAGTTCTTATAACATGGTTATCCTAAATGTCTGGCTAGGGACCGCTTTAGGCCAACGATGATCAGTAAGTGATACTTAACTTGCACAAGTGGGAGTCTGAAGGATTTATGTGCACAGATAAGTACACGTGTCACCGTGTCCAATGTTATAAGGCACTAAAGGGTCACACCACTACACACCCAATAATGGACAACCGAATAAAGTAAGTTGTGTGGAATAATTAACTAGTTAAGTTAATTATTAAGAAGAGAATAAATAATAATAAGTTAATTATTATTTAAGAGGAAAGTTAAATATTAAGTTAAATATTTAACGGACAGTTAATTAATAGATAATTAATTAACTAGTAAAAGTCCAAGGGTTTAAAGTGTTAATAGGAAGTTTAATTATGAGATTAATCATAATTAAACTCCAAGGACTAAACTGTAACATAAAGCCTTATAAATAGAGGGCTTGTGTAAGGGTTTACGGGTTAATCACTTTACACACTCAAAACCCTAAAGGTTCCTCTCCCTCTCCTCTCTTTCGGCTGAAGTCCACCAAAAGAACCCTAGGGGTTTCAGTTTTGGTGTTCGACCGAGAACACACACACACACACAAGCCTTTGTGTGATACTTTGTTGGTACAACGCGGTCTTGCAGCGTGTTCAGGTGGTGCAGTAGAGGTGGATCACTTCTTTAGCAATCTAAAGGTAATGTTCATCATCTCTTTGTTCTTGTGATCTCATTGTCTAGTACAGATCCGGTATGTGGGATTCAAGTTCCGCCATGTGAATCCTGCTAGGTTTTCCTACATAGACTAATTAGGAACCTTGTGCTTTAGGCGCTAGGAATCTCTAAGGATCCATCAGTGAAGTTGTGTTCTAAGCTAAGCATCAGGTGAGTCCACATGCCCTTTTAATCTTTTTACTGTTTTATAACTTATGGGGTGAAAAACATAACATGCTACTGCTTTACATACAAACTGTTTTATATTATGACAGTACTACATTATCATTTCATTTTCATTATGGCATGACAAATAATTCATTATACCGTACTAAGTTCAGCCGTCATTAAGTAGAATACCTACACCCTGGATATACGTAGAGTACTATCGACCAATACTCAGCCTCCCACATTCATTGACCACCACTTGGTTTATCCAAGACACTTCGGGAACATTTATATCCATGACCTTATAACATAACCATGGGAGGTGCAGTTTTGATTGTGGACTTAGGGGGATGGGTATAATACCTCAATAGCCTTGCAAACTGTTGGGAATAACAGTCATATATGCCAAACTTATGATAAACCGTTTACAACAAACATTTTTATATCAAACATTTGGATTGTAGTTCATCTACGAATCCCTTACATTTCATTTTGGTTTATCAACTTTTTATACAAACACAATACTTTTCAACAGTCATAAACCATTTTCATATTACTCACTTCTGGTAGCAAAAACAACTATTTTCTAAACATCAACATCAAACCTGTGGATTCACTCAACAATTTTTGTTGACCATTTTATATTATGTTTTTCAGGATATTAGGAGAAGCATTGAGTCTTAGACTTTGGATGAGCCTGCATAGCTGTCGAGATGCCACGAATGTCTTTTTAAATATCAACTTTGTTTTGACGATCATTTATACTAAAGTTTTTGACATATTTTAAATAAAGTAATGTGACAACCCTCGAAATCAGGTATTTGACCCGACAATTAATGTGACTAAAATTTTAATTTAGAACACTCATCATATTCATTTTAGCATTAATTCTAGCAGAAATACTCATATGATGTTTAGGTAGTACGCATCGTCATTTTGCACAAGTCAATTTGTCTTTGTCTCATACAGTTAGCATTGTACAACTTAGCGAGTTGATGACGGATCATAAAATGATACCAAACCAAAAATATAAATTCTATATTTCATAATGAAACATTAGCCCAACCAAATCAACTGGTACGAAAAATAATGTCTAAAACAACTTATGCAATTGAATATACATATATAAATGACAATAAATAAATTTCTCGGTACGATACGAGAATATGGAAAGTGGTTTTATAATTTCGTAATACAGTATCTTTCAGTCAAGAAATAACCAGCGTTAAAAACGAGTAAAATCCCAATTAAAATATTTTACCAGACGATTATACCAGTTACCGCGTATCCGGCATCATAAAATTTAAAACAATTAGAATTAGAACTCAAAATATAACCCCCACCCTTCTTAATGCTTACAATAATAAATCAATTAAATAAATGTTTAAAACTCATCTTATCGCTATTCCATTCCACACGTGTACACTATTCCTTGCGACTAAGGGCATCCACAGCGGTTGATTCTATTCCATTTCAAATGACTTGCAAATAGAATATTTCAAATGACTTGCAAATAGAATATGCAAGCCACCTCACAAGTTCAATTTCAAAATAAGCAATTTCATTTGCAATTGTAAAGTGGGGACCACCTTAAATAATAATGTTTTTTTAAGTAGATAAGATATAAATGTTCAAATATAATAGAAATTTAATATGTTGTGGGCCCATTTTTGAAAGTGTTGTGTAATTGCAGTGATGTAGAAGTCAGTTGCAAAGCTGATATGGCATAATTGAAAGCGGAATGATATTTCATGGATGTAGATGGCCTAAGTATTCAATTTACACCAAATAAAATATAAGAATCCCAAAATATCCGTTACCTGAAACAAACCCAAAGTCCGCGATCGCCATCTTCATGACCATTCTACTATATATGAAACCTTATCTTCCCACAAAACTATTTTAAACTACCATCTTTCTCTCGAACTGCCGAACCATCACAACATCTTCATCTCTAGCTATCGCTCGCCTCCTCCTCTCAGTGAATCCGTACCAGGAAATTCAAGCTAGAAACCCATCAAGTTTCCGGCGACACTCGGTATTCCGGCGAAGGTAATCAAACGCTTTTAATCATTCACGGTTGTGTATCGTCATATCGGTTCTTATATGGTATATGTTTCTGCACAGATTTTTCCGCTACCTCAGATAGCACAAGGAACGTTTTTCCGCCCATCTCCTGTTCCTCCGACGACAACTCGACAAGCATAAAACCCGACAATCATCTCTCGGTTTTCTTTTCGTCTCGTTTGATAGGTATACTCTCTTGAAATGTTTCATTTTCATGTTATCTTGATCACGCAATACTATCAAAACTGTCTGTTAATCGTTGGTTCTCGTTTCCGGTATTGTATGACCGACGGAATACGCCCACTAATGTGTGTGTTCTCGTGAGTGTTTACAGACTATACACCATCGCCGATTTTATTTATTATTTATATTTATTTATGTAGTTTGGAACTGGGTATCATTTAACTCGTTAGCGTGTGTATTAAAAACCTATTTTTCCGGTCAAATGATAGTCGGCGGTTCCTGTTCGTCAAATCATTACCCGCTCATTTTTTTTATTTCCTTTTAACCCAATAAAACGAGTCCAAAAGGTATTTATTTAAGCCCATTTTGTTAGCTAGCCCATCAGCTTATGGCCCAGTGCTGTTTTTGTTTAAATCGAGGGCAGTTCTATTTTTCTTTAAAGCCTATAAAATGTTTTCCTTGTTTAGAGACAATGGTGTTAAAATCTCATTTACATTTACATTTAATATATATCAAATTTAAATTCCTTTTAATTAATTAATCATAATTAATTCTTTTAAAAGAAACACTCCGTTAATCATCAAACTTTCTAAATACTCATATAAATGAATTTATGTAAGTTAATTATTAAAATCATACTTACATCAAACCTCGATTTATTTCAACTTAATGTGTGAATCATTATTAAAATTTATACATATAAATAAACGTATTTAAAATACGCAACATCTCACAATGTCACAAACATATCGGTCGTTTAGGGCGCTAGGAATCATTTGGTTGTAATTCATATATTATCATTTCATATTGCTAGCATTGCATCAGGTGAGTCCACAGCCCCTCATTTTACTCTTTTATTACATTTTTAACTGTTTTGGGGTGAAAAACATATCAACTGTTTTATAAATATTTACATGCTTTACAACAGTTTATTTTACTTTTGAAGATACATATCTCAAAAACATAACAATCAATCCTTATGCTCGGACTAAGTTTAGGTGTAGTGCATAGCAACATCATTAGACGCTTACACACATAATCATTAGCTAGTTGCGACTAGGCCCTGGATTTACAGATAGTACTATCGGTTGATACTCCCCCTCCCACAGTGTGATCAATCAGGGAGTGTATATCTCTGATACAGTAACATCATTTATAGTTGGTAGTTTTGGTTATGGACTTAGGGTCGGCATTTCAATGGATACCATTCATGCTTTTCTACATGGTTATATGTTTCTACATATCACATTTTGTCATACTATTGTCGTGGTGGCACATCATTTTCAAACGTTATATGATCATACAGCTTATTATATCATCATACAATTTTTGCCATGGTTGGCACATTGAAACTTTGGTTTACAAAGTTAGGTTATTATACATTTTATGCCTTGTTGGCACACAAAAACATTGCTTTTCAAAACTCATATTAAACCTGTGGATTCACTCAATAATTTTGTTGATCATTTTTCATATGTTTTTCAGGTAACTAAGTTGAAGCATGAGTCATAATAGCATTGGATAGCAAGCATGCATGTGTCAAGACGCCACGATCACAAATCATTTTAAAACTATGTCTTTTGGATTTAAGTTATTTCATTTACGTTAATTTTTGTGACATTACTTTATTTCAAACCTTTATGAAGTTTTAAACATGTAACATCCCAGAAATCAGGGAAAATTTAAAAATTTTAAATAAATAAAATAAACCATTTTTCCCCAAAAGTACAAGTAACTCAAAGGTCCCAACTCATAAATAAAAATATAAAACCGTCTCGTGGTTTAAATGCGAATAATAAAGGTTTTAAAACAAAACATGTTTGACTCGAAATAAATGTTTTAATCCAAATCCATAAAAAATAGAAACGCAACTCATCAACCATTGACCTTCTCTTTGCCGATACTAGTACCTGCAAAAATGGGAGGGAGTGTTTGGGGTCAGCCACCGCTGAGTGAATAATATCAAAATAAACAAATAAATACAAACAACTCAAGTCACATAAGTGATCCCTAGAGACTCTACTCAATTCTCAATTGCTCAAATTTATTTTCTCAGATTTTAAATTTATATAGCGCGCTTGTGTGACTTGGGACGAGAGATCAACCTCAACCCGCCTCACGCAACTCAAGGCTCAACACCTGTACTCTTCGGTGTTGAGTCAAAACGTCTGGCACCAGTACTCTTCGGTGCCAAGACAACTCAAGTATATTATGTTTAATGTTTTAACTCAAGAACTCAAAACTTAGATAACTCAGGCTCCAGATAACTCAAATCACAGATAACTCAAATCACAGATAACTCAAATAAATCACCCAATCAATACTCAAGCTCAATCAACAAGACAATTCACAACACATAGCACAAAATCATGAATCGAAAGTAAGTACAAGTTTATAGTGAGATTACCCACCTCGATAAACGTAAGCTCCTAAGGAATCCTCGGCACGCACAAGAGTCACAACTCAGCTCCTAAAAGATCCTATAATGCATCACAAGGCTAGGATTAAAACTCGGTTCAAAATTATTTCCAACAGAATTTGACAGGACGCAGCACTCTTACGGAAATGGTCATAACTCTCAAACTGTTCACTATATTTTATTCCAATTTTTACAGTAGCTAAATAATTCACAGGACTATAATTTGTCAGAAGACGTCGGGACTTGAATCCAAATAGAAGGGGCTCGAAACAAACCCACAAGACAAAATAGCTGAACCGAAAACTATTCTGCGATGGTTTACAAATACAGCAATAGCTTTTAAATGACAAATCAGATCGACGAGTCGTCAGCGGAAACGGAAAGAGGACTCGGAAAACTAGAGACCAGCATGGGCCAAAAATCCTGAAACGTATTTTAAGTGTGGTAAAAACAGACTCCAACTCAGATAACAGATTCTGCCAAAATTCAGCATAGCGAATAAAAACCCGTTTTGAATCCCGACATCAACCCATTAAGTACCGAGGCACCCGACAGCCCCGAAACTCACTTTTATCTCAGAATATCGGTTTCAAATAGTTTAAATAATTCTCTTATCAAAACTTCCCGGTTTAGGAAACCAAGAACCTTAAGGTTCGGTTTCCGGTTTTCTCTCGATTAATAAAACGACTAAGTATCAACAAAAGGTTTTACCCAACCCGACACTTATAAGAACTGCATTCACAAAAACCCGCCACTTATATAAATATCAGTGACCAAAAAAAACCCGAATCAAAACTTTACGAACTTAATGACTCATATTTTAGACATCTAAAAACCCAAGACGAACCAACACTCTATCAAACGGTAACACCCGAATCACCAACCTCACGCACCACTAAACAACGATTAAACTTTGCCTGACCATAAATCTCGACAACAACAAAACAGAAACAAAAAAAAAGAAAGAAAAAAGAAAGAGGGAATTTAACTTACAACTATAAATTGTGGCCTTATCTTCCAAAGTCTCACAAAATATAAACAATACCACCGCCCCATATCTACCACATGATTTTACCAACAAAGCTTAACACTTGGAATCACTAGCAAATCTCTACATGTGATCACCGACACCCTAAAATCCAGCCAAGACTACCTCCATTTGATAAAACCCATCACGTGACCAGCTTCTTTTTGAATTAAATCAACCTGCTTCGTTTAGTTGATTCCATCGCCCAACAATAAAATCAATTACCACACTACCAATATGAATCATGCTCCACCGTTTTCCCCCTTCTTGCTTCTGTTCGTCCCGCACCCGTCATGGCAACAACATCAAAATGGTTAACAATTTTATCTGGATTAAAGAATCGAAGAAAAGTCGAGGAATTTACCTATGGATCCTTTATAACAACTCGAGTATCACACTTCCTTCTCGGCTTCAGCTTCTGCTCTAGCGACATAAATGATCGGAACACAGGTTGCTGGACATGCGATCTAGAGGAAGAACAAATTGCCACGGTTATGGAATTGGAGATGTTCTTCACCGGTCGAGAGGAGAATGGAGATGCTTACGTAGGCTGAGAGGAAAAGACGATATGGAGATGCTTGCTTACAACGGCTGTTAGGGTTGTGATCCATTGGGACAAGGAATAAATCGAGGGAAAGGCTCGGGCCTGATTATTTCTTTTAAAACTCGGGCCTCCAACTTATAAAATCACTGGGCTAGACACCCGCTCGGGCCTTTTCTATTTTCGATCGGACAAGGAATAAAACGAGGGAAAGGCTCGGGTCTGATTATTTCTTGTAGCTGGACTCAGAGGATTAGAAAGAATTCGAGAATATTTTGGCCCTCCTCAATTAACCGGACATAATTCTACACGCAAGTGGGTTTCGGCATTGGCCTTTGGCCGGCCTCAACCCAAACACGAACTCTCGGGATTACAACACTTAATTATTTACCGATCACATATGATTAGTTAGATGTGAAACATTACTCTATAAAAATAATCCTCATAACTATTAAGTCCCGAAATGAATAACGCACAAGTTATTATACGACGCGTCATACATTTATTTGTCACCATTAAATACGTAGTTACTCAGATAGGCACAAAATCTCAGTTAAATAATTAGCACGTAATCTCAATTAAATAATTAACTCAAAAATTTATATATACTAAAAATATAAAATTTACTACAAGAAAATTTAGGGCGTTACAACTCAACTCAACTCCACTTGAAATAGACTTCGTCCCCGAAGTCATGGCTCGGAAAAAGCTCAGGGTAGTGATCTCGCATCTCAATCACGCTTGGCAACGACACACGTCCTCAATGGGAAATAACGCAAAGGTTAAGAATAAAACGAAACTCTTCAAAGATTACGGATGGAATGAAATTCTTCAAAAATTAAGAGTTGAATGGAATTCTTCAGGGCGACCTATGCGATCAAAATAAATTCCAGCTCCTGCAACTGCTTGTACAATCTCCCGTCTCTAAAGACGCAAAAGATAATGCTAAAGGAAATCGAATCAAACTACTCTCTAAGGATCTCGGTTTATCAATAAAAAGGATGTCGACAATAAGCACAAATAACCACGATACTCTGCCGAAGGCGTCTTCTTGCTCTCATAGTCGGACACAGTTGCTGCACTCCGCGGTTAACGTTGCGTTGAATCCCCGATTCAACTCCACTTGGAGTTTTGTTACGGTTTGGTTTGTGGCGATAGATGATCTCGGCATGGTACTCGGTTATCCAATATGTGCTCACAATCACACTCGGCCCTCTCATGACGATAACAATAAGTTTAATGGGAAGAAGAAGGCAAAAATCTCCTCGCATGGCTCCAACAAATGTTTACTCGTACATTTTTGGAACAGAAAATCTTTATTATTGGCAATATCAACTAGTAATGGTACCTCAAAAGTCCTCTACTCTATGGGACATAGTTTGTTTTAAAGAAAAATAAACAATTTAGTGGTTCACACCACTATCAAGCAATACACAACAAGCACAATATTCTCAAGAAAATATTTTTATCACACAGAAATCTCATATAGTAAGCAACTCATGCCTCTTACTCAATTTGCATATACTCAAAATGCACTCATCTCAAATTTCTATAACTTGCTTTTAACTCAACGCAAGCTATATGATCATTTTAACTCAAATCTCGTTTAATGACTTCTCATAAATCGCACAATATGCTCATTTTCTCACTCTTTGCGATCCCTCGCTTGATCAAATTTAATTATCATACTACTCGAACAGATAATTCCTCTTTTAAACCGCGCTATTAGTTCTCTTGTTAACTCGTATTTAATAATTCTTCGATGTCTCTTTTTAATATTGCTCGTACAACTCATTTTAATGATACTCATCAACTCGTTTAGCGATTTAATCATTTAGCTCATTAATTAACTCCTCATTTTGTTCTCTTTTAATTTATCTCTTGATCAATTTGACCAACTGTCCACTTATAAATCTCCTTTTATTTTTAAGTTTCAAACATCTCAACTTAATGTTTTTCTCTTTACTCGGTTAACTAATTCGTCAATTGCTTACCTCATTAATCTCCGTGTATTTAATTACTCGGTTAATTCTCATTCTCAACTAAAAGTTTCCCATTACTTTGTATGTTTAAAGCTTTCTCGATTTAAAAAAAACTCATAGCATTATATTTCTTAATTCACTTAATATTTTTATCATTTGCGCATCTCAATAATTATTCTTGATTTTATACCTGCTCAACAAAGGGTAATATTTGATGACATTTAATTCAATAATTTAACTTGACGTTCCCCTTAGTTTCAACTTAGTATTTGTTCATAAATAAAATTTCATTATTTGGTTCATTTTAATCATTTATTCGTTTGACTTGATTTATTAGTTTCTTATAGTTCGATAGTTTCTCAATTAATCAATCACTCTTATAACTTTGTAGTCAGTTATAGGCACATATATGCTCATAATAATATTTAAACAAAATTTTCTCTTGGTAATTCTTTTAATTTACTCCATACAAACTTTATTTTTCACATTTAATTCGATTTATTCATCACCATTAGTTCAATAATACGAATTTAATAATTTACAACTTTATAATTATTCTCTATTCGCACTCTTAGTATTGATAGTTTTCCCTTTTACCACCACTCAACTCCACTTGGTGAAAACTCGTCCCCGAGTTTGGAATTGGCACTCAAAATCTCATAGAACTCGTTACGAACACTCGATAGTTCGGTTTATTGATTCGCATTGGGTTTTCTCAATTATAACTCTTCTCTATCATTGTCTCATTAACAATTAGTCATTTGATGATTTCTCATAAGTCAAACTCGTTAAATTTATTAGCACCACAAATCTTTATTTCGCGTTACACATTCACGATTATTTCTTGTTCAAATCTGAGTTTTAAATTCTCATTTTAGCTTACTCATAGCGTGTTTGGTATTGTTATAACCATGTAACAATTTGTCGTTAAATAGAATTCTCATTTCATTCGTAGTGAACAAATCTCGTAAATTTTCTTTTGTCAATTAACTCATTAATTAACTTGTCTTGGGTTTCTCATCTCATCCAATCAGTGATATTTTAGCTTTACAACTTTTATTAACCCTATCAAAGTTTTATCTCTTACTCAATTAATTGCATAACTTCTTATTACTCCATTAACAATTCCAGTCATTTGATGTCATTTACTAATAAAACCTAATTCTCTATTTTTATTTATTTATTATTTTTTTTTTACTGAAAACTTTGAATAACCAGTTATATTTATTCGGCACAACTATTTATTAGATCAAACATTTTGACTTATAACTTTAAATATAATTTCCCATTTAATTCGTTTAAATAAACGCTCATTCATCTCTTGATTTATTAATTTCTCATAATTCATAATTTATCGCTCAAAACGAATTACTTATTCTCCATTTCCAAACATTTAATTTACTTCTACATTACCCAGATAACAATTTATCATTCATGAATCTTACTCAATTTGGTGTAATAGACTTTCACTTGATTTGTTTGGATAACTCCTTATCACTTAACGTTTGTCTTGTTTTCTCATTTATTAGTCAATAATCTCTTATCAAATTTTCTCATAAATCTTGATTTATTAATAACTCAAATACATCGTTTAAAGAATCCAGCTCAATTTGATTCATTAGTCTCTCTCTTGACATGTTTTGATAACTCTTTATCAATTCGCGTTTGATGAGTGTCTTATTCATTTGGTGTCACTGTTTTCTCATAAATCTCTTTTGGTGATTTTATTATCATTTATTATATATAATAATTGAGGGTTTTCATGATACTTAGATGCTTGACGAATGGTCTCCTTGAATCCTTTTCGAAACATAGACATGGGTCCTGTGCGTATAATAATAGGGGCCCTCTATTATTACCCGCACCTACCCTTGTCATGGTTTCGAGCCAGTTTCAAAAATTCCACGATCTCCCATCCTTATACCATCCACATAATCAAGTAGTTCACAATAATACATATAGTATATATACATATATAGTCGTACAATTCACGCTCATCTCGAGTTAATTTTATTTTATTCTCTTAGTAATCAATGTCACTCGCGACGTTTTTTTTAATAAACGAAATAACTCATAAATAAGTACTAGAGGCATAAGGTCGTTGTGATGCGCTGCTTCTCGATTTGGATTTGGATTCATTTTAAAAACACTTTTGAAAACTCATTTTGAAAACTCGTATTTCGACTTGAGTTTGGAATCCACCCCTTGTGAACCCAATTCTCTCCAGTCAGAGCTCTGATACCAACTTGTAACATCCCAGAAATCAGGGGAAATTTAAAAATTTTAAATAAATAAAATAAACCATTTTCCCCAAAAGTACAAGTAACTCAAAGGTCCCAACTCATAAATAAAAATATAAAACCATCTCGTGGTTTAAATGCGGAATAATAAAGGTTTTAAAACAAAACATGTTTGACTCGAAATAAATGTTTTAATCCAAATCCATAAAAAATAGAAACGCAGCTCATCAACCATTGACCTTCTCTTTGCCGATACTAGTACCTGCAAAAATGGGAGGGAGTGTTTGGGGTCAGCCACCGCTGAGTGAATAATATCAAACTAAACAAATAAATACAAACAACTCAAGTCACATAAGTGATCCCTAGAGACTCTACTCAATTCTCAATTGCTCAAATTTATTTTCTCAGATTTTAAATTTATATAGCGCGCTTGTGTGACTTGGGACGAGAGATCAACCTCGACCCGCCTCACACAACTCAAGGCTCAACACCTGTACTCTTCGGTGTTGAGTCAAAACGTCTGGCACCAGTACTCTTCGGTGCCAAGACAACTCAAGTATATTATGTTTAATGTTTTAACTCAAGAACTCAAAACTCAGATAACTCAGGCTCCAGATAACTCAAATCACAGATAACTCAAATCACAGATAACTCAAATAAATCACCCAATCAATACTCAAGCTCAATCAACAAGACAATTCACAACACATAGCACAAAATCATGAATCGAAAGTAAGTACAAGTTTATAGTGAGATTACCCACCTCGATAAACGTAAGCTCCTAAGGAATCCTCGGCACGCACAAGAGTCACAACTCAGCTCCTAAAAGATCCTACAATGCATCACAAGGCTAGGATTAAAACTCGGCTGAAAATTATTTCCAACAGAATTTGACATCACGCAGCACTCTTACGGAAATGGTCATAACTCTCAAACTGTTCACTATATTTTATTCCAATTTTTACAGTAGCTAAATAATTCACAGGACTATAATTTGTCAGAAGACGTCGGGACTTGAATCCAAACAGAAGGGGCTCGAAACAAACCCACAAGACAAAATAGCTGAACCGAAAACTATTCTGCGATGGTTTACAAATACAGCAATAACTTTTAAATGACAAATCAGATCGACGAGTCGTCAGCGGAAATGGAAAGAGGACTCGGAAAACTAGAGACCAGGACGGGCCAAAAATCCTGAAACGTATTTTAAGTGTGGTAAAAACAGACTACAACTCAGATAACAGATTCTGCCAAAATTCAGCATAGCGAATAAAAACCCGTTTTGAATCCCGACATCAACCCATTAAGTACCGAGGCACCCGACAGCCCCGAAACTCACTTTTATCTCAGAATATCGGTTTCAAATAGTTTAAATAATTCTCTTATCAAAACTTCCCGGTTTAGGAAACCAAGAACCTTAAGGTTCGGTTTCCGGTTTTCTCTCGATTAATAAAACGACTAAGTATCAACAAAAGGTTTTACCCAACCCGACACTTATAAGAACTGCATTCACAAAAACCCGCCACTTATATAAATATCAGTGACCAAAAAAAACCCGAATCAAAACTTTACGAACTTAATGACTCATATTTTAGACATCTAAAAACCCAAGACGAACCAACACTCTATCAAACGGTAACACCCGAATCACCAACTTCACGCACCACTAAACAACGATTAAACTTTGCCTGACCATAAATCTCGACAACAACAAAACAGAAACAAAAAAAAAGAAAGAAAAAAGAAAGAGGGAATTTAACTTACAACTATAAATTGTGGCCTTATCTTCCAAAGTCTCACAAAATATAAACAATACCACCGCCCCATATCTACCACATGATTTTACCAACAAAGCTTAACACTTGGAATCACTAGCAAATCTCTACATGTGATCACCGACACCCTAAAATCCAGCCAAGACTACCTCCATTTGATAAAACCCATCACGTGACCAGCTTCTTTTTGAATTAAATCAACCTGCTTCGTTTAGTTGATTCCATCGCCCAACAATAAAATCAATTACCACACTACCAATATGAATCATGCTCCACCGTTTTTCCCCTTCTTGCTTCTGTTCGTCCCGCACCCGTCATGGCAACAACATCAAAATGGTTAACAATTTTATCTGGATTAAAGAATCGAAGAAAAGTCGAGGAATTTACCTATGGATCCTTTATAACAACTCGAGTATCACACTTCCTTCTCGGCTTCAGCTTCTGCTCTAGCGACATAAATGATCGGAACACAGGTTGCTGGACATGCGATCTAGAGGAAGAACAAATTGCCACGGTTATGGAATTGGAGATGTTCTTCACCGGTCGAGAGGAGAATGGAGATGCTTACGTAGGCTGAGAGGAAAAGACGATATGGAGATGCTTGCTTACAACGGCTGTTAGGGTTGTGATCCATTGGGACAAGGAATAAATCGAGGGAAAGGCTCGGGCCTGATTATTTCTTTTAAAACTCGGGCCTCCAACTTATAAAATCACTGGGCTAGACACCCGCTCGGGCCTTTTCTATTTTCGATCGGACAAGGAATAAAACGAGGGAAAGGCTCGGGTCTGATTATTTCTTGTAGCTGGACTCAGAGGATTAGAAAGAATTCAAGAATATTTTGGCCCTCCTCAATTAACCGGACATAATTCTACACGCAAGTGGGTTTCGGCATTGGCCTTTGGCCGGCCTGAACCCAAACACGAACTCTCGGGATTACAACACTTAATTATTTACCGATCACATATGATTAGTTAGATGTGAAACATTACTCTAAAAAAATAATCCTCATAACTATTAAGTCCCGAAATGAATAACGCACAAGTTATTATACGACGCGTCATACATTTATTTGTCACCATTAAATACGTAGTTACTCAGATAGGCCCAAAATCTCAGTTAAATAATTAGCACGTAATCTCAATTAAATAATTAACTCAAAAATTTATATATACTAAAAATATAAAATTTACTACAAGAAAATTTAGGGCGTTACAAAACAATTATTGTTTACAATAATCATATGCTTGTGTTACTCAAAATGTCCACGCCCGTTCTTCCGCAAACCATTTTTGGCGGGGTGTGACAAGTAATGATTTGAATTTTGTAACATCAAAAAAATCATGGAAAATTAATTTTTTTTTAATAAATAAAATAATCATTTTCCCAAAAGTACAAGTAAACGAACGGTCCCATCTCATTAAAATAAAAATAAACCGTCTCATGGTTTTTAAATGCGGAATAAATAAAATAATTGACTCAAATAAAATAATTGTTTTAAAAATATTTGACTCAAAATAAATGTTGGAATCCAAATCCATAAAAACTCATCGACTAACAGCTCATCCAATGCACTTGCTCTAGTACCTGCAAAATGGGGGGGGGGTGTTTGGGGTCAGCCACCGCTGAGTGAATAACATCAAAATAAACATGTAAGTACAAACAACTCATGTCACATAAGTGATCCCTAAAGACTCTACTCAATTCTCAATTACTCAAGTTTATTTCTCAGATTTTAATTTATATAGCGCGCCGGTGTGACTTGGGCCGAGAGATCGACCTCGACCCGCCTCACACCATCTCAAGGCTCAACAACTGTACTCTTCGGTGTTGAGTCAAAACGTCTGGCACCAGTAATCTTCGGTGCCAAGACAAACATCTGATACCAGTGCTCTTCGGTGTCAAGTCAAGTATATTATGTTTAATGTTTTAACTCAAGGACTCAGAACTCAGATAACTCAGTAAACAGATAAATCAGATCACAATTAACTTAGATCACAGGTAACTCAGATAAATCGCACAATCAATACTCAAGCTCAATCAACAAGACAATTCATAACATATAGCACATAATCATGAATCGAAAGTAAGTACAAGTTTATAGTGATATTACCCACCTCGAATAGACGTAGCTCCTGAATATCCTTAGCACGGAAAAGCGTCTCTAATCAGATCCTAGAAGGTCCTACAAATCACAAGGAAGCTCGGGTTAGGATTAGGCTCAAAGGTTGTTTCGGCAGAAACTAAACAGCACTCAGCACTTTCGCGGGAACGGCTATAACTCTCAAACCGCTCGCTAGTTTTTATTCAAATTTTTACGGTAGCTAAATGACTTAGAGGACTAAAATTTGTCAGAAGACTTCGGGACTCAAATCCGAACGGAAGGGGCTCAAAAAAGACTCACAAGTCAGAAAAAGCGGCACCGAAAAAGCTGCTGCGATCGATTACAAAAACAGTGATATCTTTTAAACTGTAAATCAGATTAACGAGACGTCAGCGGAAACGGATAGATAACTCAGAAAACTAGAGACCAACGTGGACCAAAAATCCAGAAACGTACTTTAAGTGTGGTAAAAACGGACTTAAACATAGCGAGCAGATTCTGCCAAAAAATTCAGTTTGATATTTAAAACCCGATTTGAATCCCGACAATTCCCGAGGCACCCGACAGCCCCGAAACTTATTTTATCTCAGAAACCATATTTAAAGATATTCTTGCTCATTAGTTTGTAACCTTTTCGGTTTAAGGAAACCAAGAACCCTAAGGTTTGTTTTCCGGGTTTTTCGATTAATAAATGTCGTTCATCCGTAAATGATTTTCACCCAACACACACCCGACATTCAAAAATTAGTGACCAAATATTCGACACAAAATTCACAGAATTAAAGACTCATGAACGCAGGCAAAATCCAGGATTCTCATAATCGAACAACAACAATAACCAACAAGAATCAAACCCGTCTCCATTAGACTCTCAACCAAACCGAACCCTACTCGGGCTTGGTACCAAACTATCAAAACTGCAGCCCTAGAAGACCCTTACTCGAAGCAGATTAGTAACTTGGTTTACGGGGAGACAGGACAACGGATTAACCGAGCAAAAGGAAAACAAACAAGATTAAAGCGCACTATATATAACCAATCTTATTTAGGTTCGGTTTCCGCAGGATTTTATCCAATTCACAGCCCCTACACGCGACGGGATTACTACCAATTCACAAGTAAAACGAATAAAAGTGGGAACAAGATTTATACGGGAAAGAGGACTACCGAGAATCCACCGATTACAACTCTGATTCAGTGACGGGAGGACGGAATTCAGTTGAGAAAGCTCTCCTGCTCGATCTCGAATGAAATAACAACCACCAATCGATCACAATCAAGACTGACTCGACACCGGCTTGGTGTTCCCTTATTCGCTTTCTGCGTAACCCAGGAAAAATCAAACATCTCTCTCGGCCAAATCAAAAGACAAAACAAAATAGGAGAAAGCTATTACCTTTCGAACAGTGTGAGTAACAACCAACAATTAAAGAGAAAAAGGGGCTGGAAATAAACACATGTTGCTGCCCATGCTTCTCGCCACCATCTTCCAATAAAATCTTCCACCGCCTTCCCCAATTTCTCTTGATCTTGGAGTTCCCATCGTCAAATGAAATAACACAAGAAGGATGCGGCGAATAACATTTAAACGAATGGAAAGGGATTTTAAGGTTATTTAGGTTTAGATCATTTAATGTAATAAGTCCACCACTCAAAAGCCCGGGCCTTGACATTTGGCCGGCCCGACTCGTAATTAATAAACTCGGGTAAAAAACACGACACACTCACTCGAATAAGATGAAATGTTTAAGCATCGCGATAACGATTAAATGAGGCTCAATTAAATTATAACCGACCAACTAATCACCAATAACTATGTTATAAAGTGTCCAACAATTAAAACGTCTAAATAAAACGAACCGTCTAATTACAGGTCGTTTAAATAAATCCATTAATGACAATTATTAACTATTTAACATATATAATTTATTTTTCTAGTTACTAAAATTAATTAATTAACTAGCTTAAATTTCGAGGCGTTACAACTCAACTCCACTTGAAATAGACTTCGTCCCCGAAGTCATGGCTCGGAAGAAGCTCAAGGTAGCAATCTCATGACTCATAATCAGGCTTGCCAACGACACGCCTTCTCGAATGGAGAGACACGAAAAATATCATGAATAAAAAGTAACTCTTCAGGGTGACCTACACGATCATAATAAACGCCGGCTCTTGCAAATGTGCATACAACTCGTTCATCTCTAGCGGCGCAAAAGTTAAGGATAAAAGAAATAAAAACGAATGTTCTCTAATGGTCTCAGTTTAACGATTAAAAGAATGTCAAAAATGACGGACAATAACTCTCGATACTCTGATGAAGACGTCTTCTTGATCTCTTAGTCGAACACAGTTGTTGCACCCAGCGGTTAACGTTGTGTTGAATCTCCGATTCAACTCCACTTGGAGATTTGTTACGTTTTGGTTTGTGACGACAGATGATCACGGCGTGGTACTCGGTCATCCATTCTGTGCTCACAATCACACTCGTCCCACTCATGGCGATGACAACAAGTCTTTATGGGAATACCTTCCCGCACAGCTCTATTACATAGTCACTTTATATAATTTACACCAGAAAATTTTTATTATTATCAATATCCGCCAAGAATGATATCTCAAGGTTCTCTGCTCTAAGGGACATCAACTTTTTTTTTAAAGCAAAATAAACAATTTAGCGGTTCACACCACTATCAATCACTACACAACAAGTACATAATTCACATAAATGTATTTTATCACACATAAACCCAGATAGTAGGTAACTCATGCCTCTAACTCAATTTGCATATACTCAAATGCACTCATCTCAAATCTCTACAACTTGCTTTTAACTCAACGCAAGCTATATTATCAATTTAAACTTAAATCTCATTTAATGACCTCTCACCAGTCAACACAATGTATACATATATTCACTTTTACGATTATCACGTGATCGAAATTAATTATCAGACCACTCGAACAGATAATTTATCTTTTAAGCCACATTATTAGTTCCCTTGTTAAATCGTATTTAACAATTTCTCGATGACTCTTTTAGTATAGCTCATTCAACTTATTTTAATGATACTCATCAACTCGTTTAACGATTTAATCATTTAGCTCGTTAATTAACTTCTCGCTTTATTCTCATTTAATTTGTCTCTTGATCAATTTGACTAATTGTCCACTTATAAGTCTCATTTTATTTTAAGTTTTAAACGCCTCAACTTAAGGTTTTCTCTTTATTCGATTAATTGACTCGTTAATTCTCATGCACTTGATTACTCAATTATTTTCTCATTCTCCATAAAAATTTCCTCTTTACTTTATATATATATATATATATATATATATATATATATATATATATATATATATATATATATATATATATATATATATATATATATATTTTCATTTCCTCAGTTTTGCAACCCGTAGCATTTTAATAACATTTTATTTCTTAATTCACTTAATATTTTTTTCTCATGCTCATTTCAGTAACCATTCTCGATTCAATAATTATTCCATAAAGCGTAATATTTGAAGACATTCAATTTAGTAATTTAACTCGATAATCTCCTTAATCCCCATTTGATTCATTTTAACAATTTATTCGCTTAGCTTGATTCACTAGTTCTCCATTATTTAAATCTTTATCTTTTACCTTTATTATAACAATTTACTCATTTAACTCATAACTAAATTCCCATTACTCTAATTTCAGCACTTCTCATTATTCATATAATTATAGTATTTACTACTTCTCATTTGCATCATTACTCTTGATTTATGAATTTCTTACAACTTGATCATTATATCATCACATGAAATTAATTATTCTCAATTATCATTATAAATTCTCCAATCATATGCATATATATCTCGCTCAGAAATATAATTTTATTGCTCAATCCACTTACTATTTTTATTTTTATTTTTATTTTCTTATTATTATTTTTTTTCTCTTTTACTTATTTCAGTAATCACTCTTGGTTAAATAATCACTCAGCAATATATAGTACTCAACACAAGCATTTTGGTTCAATAACTTTCTCAACTAGATTTAGTAATTTCTCAAAATCACGTTTTTCTCATTTACTCGATTTGGAATAATTCTCATATTTTAACAATATCTTTTTATCTCATTATATTCCCACAGGAATAATTTCTCGATTAATTAATCACTCTTATAACTTTTTAGCCAGTTTTATGCACATATATGCTCATAATAACACATAACAACATTTTCTCCTGGTAATCCTCTTTAATTTACTCTTTACAAACTTTATTTTTCACATTTAGCTTGATTTATTAATCCCCATTAGCTCAACTATATGAATTTAATAGTTCACAAGTTTATAATTGCACTCTTAATATTGGTAGATTTCTCTTTTACTATCACTCAACTCCACTTGGAGAAAACTCGTCCCCGAGTTTGGAAGTGGCACTCAAAATCTCATAGAACTCGTTACGAACACTCGATAGTTCGGTTTGTTGCTTCTCCTTTTTAATTATATATTTTATGTTTCATAAAATTAGTCGATAATCAAACTCTTATGTACAGGTGTGAGTCGGTCCCAACGATACTCTTTACGCACCTCTCACACCCCTACTCATTAAAATTTTATCACTTTATAAAATTCATTGGTCATATTAGGTGTTAGCTTTCTCATTAGCATTCTCATGGGTTCTCGTACTCTTATTAGATTTTCCTAATCATAACTCGTTTATTCTTTAATAATAATTTCATAAATATTTCCCATTTATTAATTATTCATTTTATAACTCCTCATAAATCAAATTCATTACACATATTAGTACTACAATTTGTTATTTCGCGTTACATATTCACGATCATCTCTTGATCAATTCTGAGTATAAATCATCATTTTGGTTACTCATAACATATTTGGTATTATCATTACCATATAACAAATTTATCGTTAGATAAAGTTCTCATTAAATTTGTCACGAATGAACCTCATACATTTTCCTCTTGTCAATTAACTCATTAATTAACTCGTCTTGGGTTTCTCATCTCATCCAATTAGTGATGTCTCAATATTTATAACTTTCATTAAATTTATAAATTTTCATATCTTTGCTCAATTAATATTCCTCATTTATTTCATATAGTCGATGTTCCTCCCGTCAGTTACATAAATGTAAAATTTACTCCATAGGTCTTCGCATGAAATTTCTCAATTCACAAATCTTTTACTCATTTTGCATTAACTCTCATGACTTCATTAATTTGTTTACTCATAGTTTCTCTGTTACTCAAATTAAATGCTTATGCATAGTTAAAATCTCTCTATTTGATTCATTTTAGTTAATTGTCCAACTTGTAACATCCCAAAAATATGGAAAATTAATTTTTTTTTAATAAATAAAATAATCATTTTCCCAAAAGTACAAGTAAACGAACGGTCCCATCTCATTAAAATAAAAATAAACCGTCTCATGGTTTTTAAATGCGGAATAAATAAAATAATTGTTTTAAAAACATTTGACTCAAAATAAACGTTGGAATCCAAATCCATAAAAACTCATCGACTAACAGCTCATCCAATGCACTTGCTTTATAAATTTTCTCGAAATTTCAATGACTTCTCAATTATACGAATTATATTATTCTTAATCATTATTACTCAATTATTATCTTAGGTTTTTGACCAATTAATATTACTCGATTTAACAATTACCATTAGTGATTCCCACTCAATTTGGTTTAATAACTCTCACTTGATTTGTTTGGATAACTCCTTATAAACTTAAATTAATGATATCTCATTTATTATTTATTGTTTTATCATAAACCTCAATTTAGTGATGTTTTCATCCCCGTTACTCATATATTCCAACTTAACATTTTTCTTATCTTCTCGCTTATTTTGCTTTAACGATTGCTCAATCGTTCTCGAGGTGTTAATAACTCAATTAAATCATTTAATTCAGCCCAATTTGATTTTATTGGTCTCTCTCTTGATATGTTTTGATAACTCTTTATTAATTCGTGTTTGATATTTCTCTTATTCAATTGATTGCATTGTTTTCTCATATATAATAATTGAGGGTTCTCACGATACTTAGATGCTTAACCACTGGTCTCCTTGAATCCTTTTCGAAACATAGGCACGAGTCTCGTGCGTATAATAATAGGAGCCCTCTATTATTATCCGCACATACCCATGTCATGGTTTCGAGCCTGTTTCAAAAATTCCACGATCTCCTATCCTTATACCATCCACATAACAAGTAGTTCACATAAACAGGTATAGTATATATATCTATGTATAGTCGCACAATTCACGCTCATATCAAGTTAATTCTCTTTTATTCTCTTAATAATCAATGTCACTCGCGACGTTTTAAATAAACTAAATAACTCATAAATCAGTACTAGAGGCATAAGGTCATCATGATGCGATGTTTCTCGATTTGGATTTGGACTCATTTTAAATACACTTTTGAAAAACTCATTTTGAAAACTCGTGCTTCGACTTGAGTTTGGAATCCACCCCTTGTGAACCCAATTCTCTCAAGACAGAGCTCTGATACCAACTTGTAACATCCCAAAAATCATAGAAAATTTAATTTTTTTTAATAAATAAAATAATTATTTTCCCAAAAGTACAAGTAAACGAACGGTCCCATCTCATTAAAATAAAAAAAAACCGTCTCATGGTTTTTAAATGCGGAATAAATAAAATAATTGACTCAAATAAAATAATTGTTTTAAAAACATTTGACTCAAAATAAACGTTGGAATCCAAATCCATAAAAACTCATCGACTAACAGCTCATCCAATGCACTTGCTCTAGTACCTGCAAAATGTGGGGGGGGGGGGGGGGGTGTTTGGGGTCATCCACCACTGAATGAATAACATCAAAATAAACATGTAAGTACAAACAACTCATGTCACATAAGTGATCCCTAAAGACTCTACTCAATTCTCAATTAGTCAAGTTTATTTCTCAGAATTTAATTTATATAGCGCGCCGGTGTGACTTGGGCCGAGAGATCAACCTCGACCCGCCTCACACCATCTCAAGGCTCAACAACTGTACTCTTCAGTGTTGAGTCAAAACGTCTGGCACCAGTACTCTTCGGTGCCAAGACAAACATCTGATACCAGTGCTCTTCGGTGTCAAGTCAAGTATATTATGTTTAATGTTTTAACTCAAGGACTCAGAACTCAGATAACTCAGTAAACAGATAAATCAGATCACAATTAACTTAGATCACAGGTAACTCAGATAAATCGCACAATCAATACTCAAGCTCAATCAACAAGACAATTCATAACATATAGCACATAATCATGAATCGAAAGTAAGTACAAGTTTATAGTGATATTACCCACCTCGAATAGACATAGCTCCTGAATATCCTTAGCACGGAAAAGCGTCTCTAATCAGATCCTAGAAGGTCCTACAAATCACAAGGAAGCTCGGGTTAGGATTAGGCTCAAAGGTTGTTTCGGCAGAAACTAAACAGCACTCAGCACTTTCGCGGGAACGGCTATAACTCTCAAACCGCACGCTAGATTTTATTCAAATTTTTACGGTAGCTAAATGACTCAGAGGACTAAAATTTGTCAGAAGACTTCGGGACTCAAATCCGAACGGAAGGGGCTCAAAAAAGACTCACAAGTCAGAAAAAGCGGCACCGAAAAAGCTGCTGCGATCGATTACAAAAACAGTGATATCTTTTAAACTGTAAATCAGATTAACGAGACGTCAGCGGAAACGGATAGATAACTCAGAAAACTAGAGACCAACGCGGACCAAAAATCCAGAAACGTATTTTAAGTGTGGTAAAAACGGACTTAAACATAGCGAGCAGATTCTGCCAAAAAATTCAGTTTGATATTTAAAACCCGATTTGAATCCCGACAATTCCCGAGGCACCCGACAGCCCCGAAACTTATTTTATCTCAGAAACCATATTTAAAGATATTCTTGCTCATTAGTTTGTAACCTTTTCGGTTTAAGGAAACCAAGAACCCTAAGGTTTGTTTTCCGGGTTTTTCGATTATTAAATGTCGTTCATCCGTAAATGATTTTCACCCAACACACACCCGACATTCAAAAATTAGTGACCAAATATTCGACACAAAATTCACAGAATTAAAGACTCATGAACGCAGGCAAAATCCAGGATTCTCATAATCGAACAACAACAATAACCAACAAGAATCAAACCCGTCTCCATTAGACTCTCAACCAAACCGAACCCTACTCGGGCTTGGTACCAAACTATCAAAACTGCAGCCCTAGAAGACCCTTACTCGAAGCAGATTAGTAACTTGGTTTACGGGGAGACAGGACAACGGATTAACCGAGCAAAAGGAAAACAAACAAGATTAAAGCGCACTATATATAACTAATCTTATTTAGGTTCGGTTTCCGCAGGATTTTATCCAATTCACAGCCCCTACACGCGACGGGATTACTACCAATTCACAAGTAAAACGAATAAAAGTGGGAACAAGATTTATACGGGAAAGAGGACTACCGAGAATCCACCGATTACAACTCTGATTCAGTGACAGGAGGACGGAATTCAGTTGAGAAAGCTCTCCTGCTCGATCTCGAATGAAATAACAACCACCAATCGATCACAATCAAGACTGAACTCGACACCGGCTTGGTGTTCCCTTATTTGCTTTCTGCGTAACCCAGGAAAAATCAAACATCTCTCTCGGCCAAATCAAAAGACAAAACAAAATAGGAGAAAGCTATTACCTTTCGAACAGTGTGAGTAACAACCAACAATTAAAGAGAAAAAGGGGCTGGAAATAAACACATGTTGCTGCCCATGCTTCTCGCCACAATCTGCCAATAAAATCTTCCACCGCCTTCCCCAATTTCTCTTGATCTTGGATTTCCCATCGTTAAATGAAATAACACAAGAAGGATGCGGCGAATAACATTTAAACGAATGGAAAGGGATTTCAAGGTTATTTAGGTTTAGATCATTTAATATAATAAGTCCACCACTCAAAAGCCCGGGCCTTGACCTTTGGCCGGCCCGACTCATAATTAATAAACTCGGGTCAAAAACACGACACACTCACTCGAATAAGATGAAATGTTTAAGCATCGCGATAACGATTAAATGAGGCTCAATTAAATTATAACCGACCAACTAATCACCAATAACGTCTAACTATGTTATAAAGTGTACAACAATTAAAACGTCTAAATAAAATGAACCGTCTAATTACAAGTCGTTTAAATAAATCCATTAATGACAATTATTAACTATTTAACATATATAATTTATTTTTCTAGTTATTAAAATTAATTAATTAACTAGCTTAAATTTCGAGGCGTTACAAATTTCTTTCGAACCTATTTATTGTTTACTTAGTCAATTGCTTATGTTACACATGAAAGTTACATCCTGTTCTTCCGCAAACCATTTTACTTAAAAATCATTTTTGGCAGGGTGTGATATTTACACCCCACAAGCTTACAACTGGGTGTAGGATCAACCAGTTCCCAAACTTGGTTGTCCTACATGGATTGCATCTCGACTTCCATTACTTCTCTCCATTTGTCAGACTCTGGGCCTTTGCCATCGCTTCCTGGTAGGTAGAGGGTTCATCATGATCCCCTAATAACTTGCTACCCTCAGATATGAGAAACCCATATCTCTCTGGCTCAATGCGAGTCTCTTGATCGGTACCAACCTCTTGAGGTTGTGTGCTAGTGCCAACATCAGGTAGTTCATTGGATGAATCTTGAGTTTCCATAACATCTATATGTTTTCCACTAGGTTCGTTGGATAACAGTTCTCATTCAAGAAAGACTGCCCTTCGATCAACAAACACATTGTTCTCGGTAGGTTTGTAAAACAAATATCCAAGTCCCGCTTTAGGATATCCAATGAAATAACACTTTTCTGAACGGGGTTCTAGTTTGTCATTAACCTCACGCTTTACGTAGGCTAGACAACCCCAAACTCTAAGATAGGATAGTGGAGGTTTACTCCCATGCCATATCTCGTAAGGTGTCTTTTCTACCTTCTTTGTTGGTACGATATTAAGAAGCTTACAAGCTGTTTATAGAGCATATCCCCGAAACCTTATGGATATTTGGCTTCTTGCCATCATTGATCGAACCATATCAAGTAATGTTCGATTTCTCCTCTCGGCGACTCCATTCAGTTGTGGCGTCCTAGGAGGTGTTAACTGTGAAACAATCCCACAATTCTTTAGATGGTCAATAATGTTAGAATTCGTGACTTTAATCATAGATGATTAAACTGTCAGAATCGTGACTTAATCATTGATGATTAAACTGTCGGATTCGTGAGCTTAATCATTGATGATTAAACTGTCAGAATTAGTGCCCACCGACACACGTGTTCGGGTATCATGGCCGATGATGTACGAGCCTATCGGGTCACACGCCGGGGGAATTCCTTTCTGATAACACTTAAAAGAGTAGAGATAAATAAAGATGTTGGGAGAAATTAAAGTAGCTTTTATTTCATTGGACCATTTAATGGTCCAATGCATGTAAAGGAAAGCCACTACTTTCTCCACATGCTTGCTTTAATTCTATTGGACCACCTTTTGGTCCAATGCATGTTGAGCTTTTCCACCCACCTCCACTTGCTCTCTTATCTATATAAGAGAGATGTGGGAGGTTGTTAAAGGCTAATGAAAAACCGGTTCTCTCTCTAAAAATATAAGTGTTTGGTCACCAAAAATCTAAGTGAAATTCTTGAGCATTTTCGGTGTCGGGTTTGCAACTTGGAAGGAATCGCATACTCGGTGTGGATCAATCGATAGAGGGGAATGATTACGTGACCATCATCCATCTACGAGTTCACCATAACATCTTGCGGGTGTCTTCGAGGGTATGATGTTCTCACGTTCTTCTTTGTTGCACGATTTGGGTTTAGAGATTCGGTCATTGGTGGATCTTGGTGGTTAAATTAAATTTTTAAATATACGTTTCCGCTGCGTTTTCAAACCCACCAAAATCCAACAGTGGTATCAGAGCCTACTCTAACCGAATCGTGCACATTTCGGGCTTGAAAAACGATTTGAGGATCGGTTTTGCCAAATTTTAGATTTCGGGTTTTAGCCTTGCTAAACCCATAATATTTTGACTCACACACTTATATGCTTGTCGTGATTTTGGCATGAAATGCATGCATGCATATATTTGTGTTGATGTATGTAATTTATTACATGCAAAGATTCTTTGTGCCTTGAGTGTTTGATTTCGAATCTTAGTCAAAATACTTTTATGAGTGGTTGTTGGCACACCATTTTAGCTTTCTTGTATGTAGTAGCTAGTAGATTGGTAACCATTATGCCCTTGACCTTTTGCCGTGTGTTTGGTTGTTAATCATGTATGATTTGTTGAAATTCGTCACTGGTTAATCATTGATGATTAAACTATCAATTTCGTGACAACTTAATCATAAGTGATTAAACTGTCAGATTTTGTGACAGCTTAATCATCAATGATTAAACTGACTGAATTTTTGCCTTGTGTAATCATAGATGATTAAATCTTATTCATTTGATGACTTTGTCACAATGGTTTGTAATTAATAATTTATTAATTTTGGTATGTAATATTTATTAATTATGGCTTGCATGCCATTGATTTTCATTTGTAATTGTACTAGTTAGTAGGATTTCGTGGCGTGTTTGCCATTTCTCTATTTTCTATGTACTTGTAAAATGAAGATCAAGATACAACCGAATGGAATCATGAAGTGATGTCTAAGCAACCTTGGGTTCGATGAAGTCTAATGGAGACGGCGGATTTAGTGGGAGCTCACATGGAAGGTCATTATTTGTCCATAGTTGACCATGTTTTTCCCGGGTTGGCTCACGGGAAAAACGCATAGGGTTTGGGCATGGTTACCAATTTTATGTTGTATGCGTGTGATGATTATTTATTTACTTGGTTGTTAGATTTTCGCAATGTTAAATAAATAAATTAATTAATTAAAAATGGTTTAATTAAATCACTCACTATAGATTAATTAAAAGGTGAAAAATGTTTTTATCACAAAGTAATTAATCAAAATTTTAAAGAAACAAAAACCCGTTTTAGAGAATATCATTTTGTTGTCCTAATGATGACGCCACCCAAATCTTGCTAGACAAAGTTGGTCGTCGTGCATTAGCCGAGCCGATTTTGAATAGACAGTGTGGAAGGTGAGTGTGACTCATTTTTCTATGATTGGTCGTCGTGCATTAGCTGAGCCATTGTAGCCAAAATGTTTCACCGCGTATCATGTTGGATGATTTATATGATTTCTCACAAAATGTAAATCTTGCGCTATCCATTGGAATGTCACCACTTGAGTCTTGTGGAGCAAGGTCGGTTGTCGAGCGAAACCGAGCCGTGCCTTGTGAAGCAAGATGAGGGTGAGTATAAGTTCCTTATTTAAGTTGGTTGTCGAGCGAAACCGAGCCAATTTAGTAATGGGCTTATCGTGGATCTAGATGGTCGATTTACAAACTTCAAACTAGGTTTTAAATGATTGTCGAGCGAAACCGAGTCATTTAAAGTTTGATTTGAGGTTAGTGCATGTAGGGATCAAACATGCCAATTGACACAATGGTTGTCAAGTGATCCCGCAAGAAGCTAAGAGTTGTAAGTCACAATTGGTACAAGATAAATGCAATTGGTACAATCGGTACAATATGATTATTGGTTCAATTGGTACAATATGGCATTGGTACAATATGGTGATTACAATTGGTACAATGGATACCACCGGAGATAGCTTTACATTATGATATGCGGCATACCCGTCATAATGTATTGTGAAATATGGATTCTTAGCCCTTGTTAAATATAATAAGTTTTGGGTAATATATTTACAAGGACCCATCAAACTAACTAAAACTACTTTGCTATTTTAATAGATGGCATCTTCAAACCCACCACCACCACCAATGTTTCTTTAAGAGTTTTCCTTGAGAAGGAGAAACTCAATGGTGCAAATTTCCTTGATTGGGAGAGTCAACTAAAACTTGTTCTCCGCCATGAAGGAAAGATGCACGTCATTGAAGGACCTCTTCCTGATGAACCAGGGGAGGATGCGATTCAAGCAGCACACGATGCTCATGAACGTCTCACGAAAGAATGTGAGGACGTTACATGCCTAATGTTGAGCACTATGACTCCTGATTTGCAAAAGCAAATGGATCATTTGTACGCTTACGAGCTTATTGAACAGTTGCGGGACATGTTCCAACAATAAGCAAAGCTAGAGCGGTACGAGTGTCTCAAGAATGTGCTTGATCGAAAACTCCTAGAAGGCGGGGATGTGAGCGCTCACGTGTTGCGTATGAAAGCAAACGTGGAACGCTTGGAGAAGTTAGGCTTCTCCATTGGGAAGGAATTGGCCGTGGATTTTATCCTTAGGTCTCTTCCTACATCATATGAACAGTTTGTTATGAACTATCATATTCATGGTATGGAGAAGTCCATCATGGAGCTTCATGGTATGTTGAAGACCGCCGAGTCTACCTTGACCAAAAGAAAGCCAAACCCACCACATCCCGTCCTTGCAATTCTAGAAGGAAAGGTCTCCAAGAAGAAGAAGTCCACCCCTACCCCTCAAGGTAAGGGTAAAGGAAAGGTTGGTGCGCCCAAGCCTAAGCCTACTTCGGCCAAGATGGCAAAAGGAAAGGTTCCTCAAGCCATGACGCCGAAAGATGCGGACTGCTTCTATTGCGGAAAAAAAGGGCATTTTCGCCGTAGCTGTCACACCCCGCCAAAAAATGAGTTTTACTTCATTTAAAATGTTTTGCGGAAGAACGAAGATGTAACGTTCATGACAACATAGCAAAAATTAAGTAAACAAACAACCACGAAATGACGAAAAATAAATGGTTTGTTTCACTTTCCAAAAGTAGAAAGTTTCCAAAAATAGAAAGTTTCCTAAAATAGAAATTGTTTGAAATGAAATGATTGTTCGTAAACTTAATGTTTTAATCATGGCTCACGACAATCCCAATGCTCATATCCTCCAAACTCCACTGCACCTAATTACCTGGAAAAACATAAATAGTAAAAGGGTCAACAATAATGTTGAGTGAATCCACAGGGTTAAAGTAAAGTGTAAGGTAAAGTAAATGTTTTTGCTACTCAAAATGTTTGTTATGAAAATGGTTTATGACTGAAAATGTATAAGGTTCAACACTCATATGATATGAGAAGTAAATATGAAAAGTGAAGTGTAATTGTAGAATATCTACAATTACTAGTTTTGTTTATGAAAATGTGTTGAACAAGTTGTTATGTTTGACATCGCATGAACTGTTATCCCCAACAGGTAGCTAGTCTATTGAGTTAATATACCAACCCCTAAGTCCACAATCAACACTTCAACTCCAGTATGTTATGTTATTTTATGGATATACACTCCCGGAAATGTCTTGGATAAACCAAGTAATGATCAAACGTTGTTGGGAGGATGAGTGTCAGCAAATAGTACTATCTGCATATCCATGGTCTAGATCCACTAGCTAATGATTGCTGGTAACCTTAGTCCGGTATAATAATTGTTTGTCATGCCAATGCGATAATGAAAATGTATAGATGTTGTTGTACAGTCATAGTAAAACAGTAGCAGTTTTTTTTTTTTTTTTTTTTTTTTGGGTAAAGGTTACCCTGGCTAAAATATATTAATCACAAAAAAAAGTACATAGGAATGTGGCAGAAAACCACATTAACCTCAAGCAAAGAGCTTGACACCCACAAAGACTAGCCCTAAGAAACAAATTCAAAGAACAGACAAAGAAACAAGATAAAGCCCCAATAAGACTACTAACACACGCTACCCACTAACCAGACACAAGTTAAACATTATTACTAACTAAGTCTGGAATCTTCCAAGCAATCAAGAGATGTTTCACACGCACCGAGATCTTTTTAAACTTTAACGTACACATCTTGGCTCGGACGGTAGACACGATATCTTCATAAACCTGGTGGTAAGGTTTTGACTTCTTTTTAAAAAGCCGAGCATTTCGCTCTAACCATATATGGTAAGTCGATGCACCAAGTAATAATCTAGCAATAACACTTCTAACAGATCTGCCTCGAGAAATTTGGACAATATAGGTGACAATATCCGAGAAAACCGGGGCCAAGTTCTCCATACCCCCAAGGATCCGGACTTTGGTCCAAATTTCAGTAGAAAAAGGGCATTCAAAGAAAAGATGAGCATGTGAATCCGGAACGGATCTACATAAAGGACATCTTAATAAATCCACATCAGTATCCGGGTTGATATCCCATTGTTTCAATTTGTCTTGAGTTTTAAGGCGTTGGTGCATGATTAGCCATAGATGGAAAGCATGGCGAGGAATACAATGCGGGAACCAGATCACATTCTGCCAAACAACCTCATTATCTCTACTTCTAATAGTATCCCATGCGAGATGGACTGAAAAATGATTATGAGCACCATTTACGTCCTGCCACATAACTCCATCTCTGTTATACGATAACTTAGGGACCGGAATTTGAGTAATCTCAGGAAAAGAGTTAAACCAGTCAACGGGCCACCTCCAACTATTATTATCAATAAGATTGGCAACTGTATCTTGTAAGGAAAGACCAGCCCGCGAAATGTCTCTCGGCGATAAGTATCTAATCAATGGACTGTTTGTGCACCACTTATCAAACCAAATAGATGTAGACTTACCGTCTCGGATAAAATGCCAAATAAAAGGACGAATCATGCATCTTAAATGGAGCAGTTTCCGCCATGTCCAGCTCACAGTTCCGATGCACGGGACATCCCAGAAACTTCTGCCTTTAAGTTTATACGCATGGATCCATTTCACCCATAAGGATTCCTTAGACGAAACAATACCCCAAATATGGTAAGTCATAAGAGCTATATTAAAATCATGAATACGCCGAATCCCTAGACCCCCCTCCTTCTTAGGTTTGCACAGAATTTCCCAGGACACTTTCGCCTTTCCATTCTTCATTTCACCTTGGCACCATAAGAAACCCCGCATTAACTGCTCAAGTTCATGAGTTATGCGAGTCGGGAGAATGAAAACTGAAGCCCAATAAATATGCATGTTTGAAAGAACCGATATGATGAGCTGTAATCTTCCAGCAAAAGAAAGAAATTTATTCTTCCAATCATTTATTCTATTCTGCATCTTCTCAATCAACACCTTACAATCTCTATAACGCAATCTAGAAGAGATAAGAGGTACTCCCAAGTATTTTACCAGAAGCACTCCTTCCTCGAAAGGCATTAAATGTAAGATTTCCTCACGGGTACCGTTTGGCACATTACAGAAAAAAGCAGTGCTTTTTGGGATACTCGGAACTAAACCCGACGCATCTTTGAATTCAGTAAGAGAATCCGTAATAATCTTAGTTGAGAGAACATTCCCACGGCAGAAAAGAAACAAGTCATCAGCGAAACAAAGGTTTATAATTTTCTGCTTGTCACAACCTTTATGGTATTTGAAATCTGGATTAGAACGGACCCGTTTCTGAATAATCAGCGTTAGAACTTCCATGACTAGAGTGAAAAGATAAGGAGACATAGGATCACCCTGTCTTAATCCTCTTTTTCCTTTAAACCACCCATGAACTTCGCCATTTATAGAAATAGAAAAAGACGGAGAAGACACACATTCCATGATCCACATGCACATTTTCTCCGGGAAACCAAACCCGAGTAAAATATTTTGAAGGAAGGACCATTCAACGGTATCATAAGCTTTTTGGATATCAACTTTAAAAGCACATCTCGGAGGACCAGAATTCAAATGATAATTATGCATCAGCTCTTGAGTAAGAAGAATATTATCAGATATGCGTCTTCCCGGTATAAAAGCTGATTGGTTTATACTTACAACATCACTAAGAGCATCAGTAATTCTATTAGTAATAATTTTACTAATACACTTGTAGAGGACATTACAGCACGAGATAGGTCTAAAATCAGTTGCCTTTAGAGGGGTAGCAATTTTTGGAATTAACGCCAAGATGGTATGATTTACCTCTTTAAGAAGCTTTCCATTATCAAAGAAATCCCGAACCGCTTTGCAAACCTCCACACCTACAATATTCCACGCCTTTTTGAAAAACAGTAGCAGTTGTGTTTATGTTTTCCACCCCAAAGTTTATAAGAACAGTAAAAGAGAGAAGGGGTCTGTGGACTCACCTGGCAAAGCTTAGCGACAAATACTTAAGACAGAGGAATCCTTTGGAGACTCCTAGCTTCCTAAATGATTTAACTAATGATTAGACTAAGCTAACACAGGCGATTCTGTGCGAATTGGTGAAGATTGTTAAGGCTGCGCCTAGGGTTCTTGGCTGCATGCTTTAACATTGCTGTTTGCAATGGCCCCTGCTACAAATGATACGGGGCAAAAACCTTCAAACTTTGCTGCTAAACTGAAAAACATAGATGATTAAACTGTCAGAATCGTGACTTTAATCATTGATGATTAAACTGTCGGATTCGTGACTTTAATCATTGATGATTAAACTGTCAGAATCGTGACCTTAATCATTGATGATTAAACTGTCGGATTCGTGGCATTTTCGCTTACTCGGAAGGAATCGCTTACTCGGTGTGGATCAATCGATAGAAGGGAACGATTACGTGACCATCATCCATCTACGAGTTCATCATAACATCTTGCGGGTGTCTTCGAGGGTATGATGTTCTCACCTTCTTCTTTGTTGCACGATTTGGGTTTAGAGATTCGGTCATTGGTGGATCTTGGTGGTTGAATTAAATTTTTAAATATACGTTTCCGCTGCGTTTTCGAACCCACCAAAATCCAACAAATAAACCCTAGATTAACATACTCTCCTCCTCTATCAGATCGAAGTATCTTGATTGACTTGCCCAATTGGTTCTCAACTTTATTTTGGAATGTCTTGAACACCTCAATGGTTTCTGACTTATGTTTAACCAAGTAAACATATCCATACCTACTGTAGTCATCTATAAAGGTTACGCAATATCTACAATTATTCCTTGTAAGGTGTTTAAATGGACGACACACATCAGTGTGTATGATGTCTAATAAACCCTTAGCCCTCTCACTAACACCGGTGAAGAGAGCTTTAGTCATCTTTCCCAATAAGCAAGATTCGCATACATCATTTGAACTATGTTCAAACGATACCAAGTACCCAATTTCTTGAAGATTGTAGATGCGAGTCTTGTTAACATGGCCAAGTCGACTATGCCATAAGGATAATTTATCCAAAGTATCTTTGGATGTCGAACCAATTTGCATGATTGTCTTTTATTACTAACATGTGCATCTATCTCATATATGCAATTAACCGGTAATGCTTTAAAATAACAATCACCATTCTTATAACAAGAAATTGTGCCATCGCTATTGAAAGCAAACTTAAAACCCATAGCATATAAAGCAAAATATGAAATAATATTTCTTGCAACAAGTGGCGAATATCGTACATCTTTTAACAAAATAGAGAAACTAGATCTAAAGGGCAATAACACAATTCCTTTGGTTTCAACTGGGACAACTTCTCTATTTCCCATGATGAGTTCTTGTTCTCCAACCATCAACCTCTCACTTTCCCATAGCACCTGCATTGTATTACAAATATGAGTGCTACAACCGGTATCTAAAACCCAGTTTTGCGAAGTAAAGGTTTGGTACAATTCAATCAAGTACATCTTTTGTTTTGAAGTAGCTCCAACTCCTTTAGCTTTTAGCTTGTTGAGTTCCTCAAGGTATGTTGGGCAGCTACGGCGGAAATGCCCCCTTTCCCGCAATAGAAGTAGTCTGCATCTTCCGGTGTCATGGCTTGAGGAATTTTTCCTCTAGCCATCTTTGCCGAAGTGGGCTTAGGCTTGGGCTCACCAACCTTGCCTTTACCCTTACCTTGAGTGGTAGGGGTGGACTTCTTCTTCTTGGAGACTTTTCCTTCCCGAATTCCAAGGACGGAATGTGTTGGGTTGGGCTTTCTTTTGGTCATGGTAGACAGAGCGGTCTTCAACAAACCATGAAGCTCCATGATGGACTTGTCCATCCCATGCATATGATATTTCATTACAAACTGTTCATATGATGTAGGAAGTGACCTAAGGATAAAATCCACGGCCAATTCCTTCCCAATGGAGAATCCTAACTTCTCCAAGCGTTCCACGTTAGCTTTCATACGCAACATGTGAGCGCTCACATCCCCGCCTTCGAGGAGTTTACAATCAAGCACGTTCTTGAGACACTTGTACCGCTCTAGCTTTGCTTGTTGGAACATGTCCCACAGTTATACAATAAGCTCGTAAGCGTACAAATGATCCATTTGCTTTTGAAGATCAGGAGTCATTTTGCTCAACATTAGACATGAAATGTCCTCAATTTCTTTCATGAGACGTTCATGTGCATCATGTGTTGCTTTAATTTCATCCTCCCCTGGTGCATCGGGAAGAGGCCCTTCAATAAAGTGTATCTTTCCTTCATGGCGGAGAACAAGTTTTAGTTGTCTCTCCCAATCAAGGAAATTTGCACCATTGAGTTTCTCCTTTTCAAGGAAAACTCTTAAAGAAACATTGGTGGTGGTGGTGTGGTTTGAAGATGCCATCTATTAAAATAACAACGTAGTTTTTGTTTGTTTGATGGGTCCTTGTTTAATATATTACCCAAAACATTTTATATATAACAAGGGCTAAGAATCCATATTTCACAATACATTATGAAGGGTATGCCGCAGATCATAATGTAAATCTATTTCTTGCGGTATCCTTTGTACCGCTTCATAGTCGACACTATAACCTCTTAGCTTCTTCCGTGATCGCTTGACAACCGTTGTGTCAATTGACATGTTTGATCCCTACACGCACTAACCTCAAACCAAATTTTAAATGACTCGGTTTCGCTCGACAATCATTTAAAACCTAATTTGAAGTTTGTAAATCGACCATCTAGATCCACGATAAGTCCATTACCAAATTGGCTCGGTTTCGCTCGACAACCAACTTAAATAAGGAGGTTATGCTCACCTCCATCTTCCTTTACAAGACATGGCTCGGTTTCGCTCGGCAACCGACCTTGCTCCACAAGATTTAAGTGGTGACATTCCAATGGATAGTGCAAGATTTACATTTTGTGAGAAATCATATAAATCATCCAACATGATACGCGCTGAAACATTTTAATTATAACAGTTCGGCCAATGCACGACGACCAACTATAACAAAGTGAGTCACACTCACCTTCCACACTGTCAATTCAAAGATCGGCCCGGCTAATGCACGACAACCGACTTTGTTTAGCAACATTTGGGTGGCGTCATCATTTAGACAATAAAATTGACATTCTCTAAAAAACGGATTTTGTTTCTTTTAAATATTGATTAATTACTTTTGTGACAAAAACATTTTTCACCTTTTAATTAATATATTGCAAGTGATTTAATTAAACCATTTTTAATTTATTTATTTACCATTGCGAAAATCTAACAACCAAGTAAATAAATAATCATCACACGCATTCAACATAAAATTGGTAACCATGCCCAAATCCTATTCATTTTTCCGGTGAGCCAACCCGGGAAAAACTCGGTCAACTATGGACAAACAATGACCTTCCATGTGAGCTCCCACTAAATCCGCCGTCTCCATTATACTTCATCGAATCCATGGTTGCCTAGACATCACTTCATGATTCCATTTGGTTGTATTTTGACCTACATTTTACAAGTACTTAGAAAATATAGAAATGGCTAACAAGCCACAAAATCCTGCTAACTAGGACACATACAAATGAAAATCAATGGCATGCAAGCCATAATTAATAAATATTACATACCAAAATTAATAAATTATTAATTACAAACCACTGTGACAAAGTCACCAAATGAATAACAACAAAACACAAGGCACAAGGTCAAGGACATGATGCTTACCAATCTATTAGCTACTACATACATGAAAGCTAAAATGGTGTGCCAACAACCATTGAAAAATATTTTGACAAAGATTCGAAATCAAACACTCAAGGCACAATGAATCTTTGTATGTAATAAGTTACACACATAACACAAATATATGCATGCATGCATTTCATGCCAAAACCATGACATACATATAAGTGTGTGAGTCAAAATATTAAAGGTTTAGCAAGGCTAAAACCCGAAATCTAAACTTTTGCAAAAACCGATCCTCAAATCGTTTTTCAAGCCCGAAATGTGCAAGATTCGTTTATAGTAGGCTCTGGTACCACTGTTGGATTATGGTGGGTTCAAAACGCAGCGGAAACATATATTTAAAATTAAATTTAACCACCAAAATCCACCAAGGACCGAATCTCTAAACCCGAATCATGCAACAAAGAGAAGAGAAAGCATCATACCCTTGAAGACACCCGCAAGAATGATGATGATGAGTGGATGATGGTCACGAGTTAGTTCCCCTCTACTGTTTATCCACACTGAGTTACCGTTCCTTTCAAGCTGCTAGGCCGACACCGAAAAGCTCAAGGTCTTCTTAGTTTTCGGTGAACTAACACTAGAATATTTAGAGAGAGTTTTGTGAAAGCCTTGAGATTATTTTTTGCCATGAAGATGATGATATAAGGCCACCAAAAAACGTGCACAAGGAAGTGCAAGGAGTAATCATCATCTCTACATGTATTGGACCACAAAATGGTCCAATAGAAAAGAAGCACTAGCTTGTGGAAGAGTAATCATTAAGTCTCCATGCATTGGACCATTAAAATGGTCCAATCACATCTTTAATGAAGTCTCCCATTTATTAATTAAGAGTCTCCCATATTAAACATGGGTCTCCCTTATAATGGAGCAGTAGTAACTGAGAAGTAGTAACCGAGCAATAGTAACTGAGCAGACTAAACTGAGCAGTTGTAACTGAGATTTCCCTTATTAACTAAGGTTCTACCTTATTAACTAAGGTTATACCTTATTAACAAAGGTTACCCTTTATTAATTCTCTCATATAATCAAGTGTATCCGGAAAGGAATTCCCCCGGCGTGTGACCCGATAGGCTCGTGTTTTATCAGCCGTGATACCCGTACGCGTGTGTCGGTGGGCAGAATTCCAACAGATATCTATAGGCTATAGGTCATGTCTAGTAGTTATAATGGTTCAAGGGCCATCGGTATGAGTTTTTTTTTTTTTTTGGGTAAAGGGTTCACCCCGGCTAAATATATTAATCACAAAAAGAACTACATAGGAATGTGACTGGCGGCCACATTGACCTCAAGCAAAAGCTTGAAACAACAAAGACAGAGTTTATGACATGCCATAAACAAAGCTAAGACCATCTAGAACTAGCAACAACCTCACAAAACAGACTTTCTCTCAAAAAACCAAAAGAAAACATAAGAACATAGCACCGAACTAAACAATCAAATCCGGGATCTTCCAGTTGTCTAGCATCCGCTGAACACCAACTGTCTTCTTCTTAAACTTAAGAGTCATCAGTTTTAACCGAACAGTAGCAATAATTTCATCACACAACTGCATGTGCGGTTTATACTTCTTTCTGAACAACCTAGCATTTCACTCTAGCCAAATGTAATAGGTAGTAGCTCCCAGCACGATACGGGACACACCACTCTTAGCCGATCTACCTTTGGACATTGGAATAATGTAATCAGTTATAGCAGCAAAATTTGGAGCAATGTTGTCCATCCCCCCAAGCAATCTGATTTTTAACCAAACCTGCGAAGAATATAAGCATTTAAAGAATAGGTGAGCATGAGAATCAGGCACAAGATCACATAGAGGGCACCGGAATGAGTCAATATCAGTATCATGATGAACATCCCATTGTTTCAGCATATCTTGAGTTTTTAGACGGTTGTTCATAACAAGCCACATATGAAAAGCATGCCGAGGGACACAATGAGAGAACCACACAACGTTTTTCCAAGTGACCTCAATCTCCCTAGATCTGATAGAGTTCCAAGCTACATTTACCGAGAAAGGCTGAAAGGACCCATTTAAATCAATCCACACTACCTTGTCCTTTTGATCCGTGACCAGCTGGGGAACCGGAACACTAGTAATCTCATGGAGCCGTGCATACCAATTAGTGGGCCACATCCAACTATTATCAGTAATTACATCAGACACCATATCCTGGGCAGTAAAGCCAGCTCGAGTAATATCTCTATGCGATAGGAACTGAAATAACGGACAAGCCATCCTCCACTTATCAAACCAAATAGAAGTAGATTTCCCATCACGGATAACATGCCAAATAAAAGGTCTGATAACTCTACGCAACTGAAGTAACTTCCTCCAGGACCAGCTCATGGAGCCCGTACACGGTACCTCCCAAAAATTCCGACCCCGCAACTTGTAGGAATGAATCCATTTAACCCAAAGAGACTCCTTATTTGAAACTATACCCCAAATATTATAAGCCATTAGGGCAGTATTAAAATCTTTAATACGGCGTATACCGAGCCCCCCCTCAGACTTAGGCTTGCAAACTATCTCCCAAGAAACTTTGGCCTTTCCCTTCTTCATTTCACCTTGACACCACAGAAACCCCCGCATTAATTTCTCAAGCTCCTGGATGATTCGGGTTGGAAGGATAAAAACCGAAGCCCAATAAATATGAATATTAGAAAGCACTGAAATAATCAGTTGGAGGCGGCCTGCAAACGAAAGAAATTTATTCTTCCAATCATTAATGCGGTTCAACAGCTTTTCTAAAAGGCTTTTACAATCTCTAAAAAGTAATCTAGACGATATCAGCGGTACTCCAAGGTATTACAAAGTAATCAGTTGGGCCATCGGTATGAGTTATGGTCATCTAGTGGTTATAATGGTTCAAGGGCCATGGTTATGAGTTATGGACACCTATTACATGTAAAATAGATATCTATAGGCTATTGGTCATGCCTCGTAGTTATAATGTTTCATGCGTCATTGGTATGAGTTATGGACATCTAGTGGTTATAATGGTTCAAGGGCCATGGTTATGGGTTATGGACACCTATTACTTGTAAAATGGATATTTGTAGGCTATTGGTCATGGCTAGTAGTTATAATGGTTCAAGGGCCATCGCTATGAGTTATGGACATCTAGTGGTTATAATGGTTCAATGGTCATGGTTATGGGTTATGGACACCTATTACTTGTAAAATGGATATCTATAGGCTATTGGTCATGGGTAGTATTTATAATGGTTCAAGGGCCATCGGTATGAGTTATGGACATCTTGTGGTTATAATGGTTCAAGGGCCATGGTTATGAAGGGTTTCATTGACACTGATTGACCACTTGGGTCAACCTCCTAGTCACTTGGTTCGAACCATACTGACCAAGAACATGAACTTGTTCTTGACCGGTTGAAACCAACTAGCTGATTTAATCCCTAAAAGCGGAAGTGGGATTAAACCTAATCCTTAAACCCTAAAGGATTGGGATCTTGGAAATCTGGATTAGATTAACAATGAAAGAAACCTTGTACCAAAAACTCGAACACACACACAGCTTGTGTGTGTTCATCGACCATCAACCAAAGAACCCTAGGGTTCTTTGGCCGAATTCGAACAAGAGGAGAAGAGGGGAAAAGGGTTTCCCAAAACATATCTTAGTTAATGCTTAAGATAGATCCACTGATGATGAACAAATCGAGCGATCTTCTAGTTGATCTAAGCAATGAACTTGTTCTACAATACTTGAAGAACACGAAGAACGAAGAACACAAAGTGATGTTGTTCTTGGGTTTCGGCCGATCGAAGGGAACAAGGAGAGAGGGAATTCGTGTGATGTACAAGAGGTTTTAGGGTTACCCTAAGCCTCTTATTTATAGATAAAAAAAGTTGCGTTTAGGACCCTCTAATTTAGTTAATATTAGATCTTTAATTAAACTTCCTTTTAACACTTCCACCCCTTATAGTTTAACTAGTTTATTATTGTCGCACTTAACTATTAAATGTCTAGTATTAATACACAAATAATTCGGCACCCATATATGATTTAATAGTTTTAAATAATATCATGGATAATCTATAATTAACACGTTGTATATTTACTCAACTAGTAAATGTACAAATACTTGTATTAATTAGTTAGTTAAACTAATCTAGTAATAAGTTAAACTTAACTTAATACTTAACTGATTCTAATGACTATTATGAATCATTCCTCTTCGTAGTATCATTGCTTATCTTGCTCGTATTACATGCACTCACCGGTGTGACCCTTAAGTGTTTCGTAGGCATGGATGTATCATCATAGGTTGACTAACTGTGCACATAAATCCTTCAGGTTATGGGTTATGGACACCTATTAATTGTAAAATGGATATCTATAGGCTATTGGTCATGGCTAGTAGTTATAATGGTTCAAGGGTCATCGGCATGAGTTATGGATATCTATAATCATTTAAGGGCCATGGTTATGGGTTGTGGACACCTATTACATGTAAAATAGATATATAGGCTATTGGTCATGGCTAGTAGTTATAATGGTTCAAGGGCCATCGATAAGAGTTATGGACATCTAGTGGTTATAATGGTTCAAGAGCCATGGTTATGGGTTATGGACACCTTTTACTGGTAAAATGGATATCTCTAGGCTATTGGTCATGGCTAGTAGTTATAATGGTTCAAGGGCCATTGGTATGAGTTATGGACATCTGGTGGTAATAATGGTTCAAAGGCCATAGTTATGTCTTATGGACATCTACTACTTATAAAACGGATAACTATAGGCTATTGGTCATGGCTAGTAGTTATGATGGTTCAAGGAACATCTCTATGAGTTATGGACATCTAATGGTTCAAGGGCTATGGTTATGGGTTATGGACACCTATTAGTTGTAAAATAGGTATCTATAGGCTATTGGTCATGGCTAGTAGTTATAATGGTTCAAGGGCCATCGCTAAGAATTATGGACATCTAATGGTTATAATGGTTCAACGGCCATGGATATGGGTTATGTACACCTATTACTTGTAAGATGGATATCTATAGGTGGTCATGGCAAGTAGTTATAATGGATCAAGGGCCATCGGTATGAGTTATGGACATCTTGTGGTTATAATGGTTCAAGGGCCATGGTTATGGGATATGGACACATATTTCTTGTAAAATGGATATTTGTAGGCTATTGGTCATGGCTAGTAGTAATAATGGTTCAAGGGTCATCGGTATGAGTTATGGATATCTATATTTGTTCAAGGGCCGTGGTTATGGGTTGTGGACACCTATTACTTGTAAAATGGATATATAGGCTATTGGTCATGGCTAGTAGTTATAATGGTTCAAGGGCCATCGATATGAGTTATGGACATCTAGTGGCTATAATGGTTCAAGATCCATGGTTACGAGTTATGGACACCTATTACTTGTGATATGGATGTCTATAGGCTATTGGTCATGGCTAGTAGTTTTAATGGTTCAAGGGCCATTGGTATGAGTTATGGACATCTAGTGGTTATAATGGTTCAAGGGCCATGGTTATGGGTTATGGATACCAATACTTGTAAAATGGATATCTATAGGCTATTGGTCATGTCTAGTAGTTATAATTATTCAAGGGTCATTGCTATGAGTTATGGAGATCTAGTGGTTATAATGGTTTAAGGGCTATGGTTATGGGTTATGGATACCTATTATTGTAAAATGGATATCTATAGGCTATTGGTCATGGTTAGTAGTTATAATGGTTCAAGGGCCATCACTATGAGTTATGGACATCTAGTGTTTATAATCGTTTAAGGGTCATGATTATGGGGTATGGACACCTATTACTTGTATGATGGATATCTATAGGCTATTGGTCATGACTAGTAGTGATAATGGTTCAAGGGCCATCGGTATGAGTTATGGACATCTAGTGGTTATAATGGTTCAAGGGCCGTGGTTATGGGTTATGGACACCTATCTCTACTACTTAGAAAGCATTTAGGACCTTTCCCTAAATAGTCGGCTGAAAATTCAGCCAAATTCTTTCCATTTTCGGATTTTACAACTTTTGCTTAAAAAAATGAACAAGCCAGGACTCGAACCTACCACCTGCAGGTCAGATGCCAACACGCCAACCAACTACGCTGCCCTCAGGATGCTTTAATTACCTAAAACACATATCTTTTATCTTTGTGTCTCGGCCCAGCAAAACTATTCAGCATTTTCAAAATTGAAATTAAAAAAAAAAACAAAAATTGTAAACCTTCTAGCTTTCGGTATTGGAGATTACGCCGCCCAACAATCGAGTTAGTTCATGCCTTCATAGCCTGTTGGAATACCCTCCTCGAACCCACCATTCAAAGTGACAGAATCGAGGAGCCTCATCGATTGTTGGAGTGCCTGAAGTATTGCCCCTGATCGTCGTTGGAGTGAAGATCCGCTTGGAGTTGAATACTCCATCGATGGGGAGAATTGAGAAATGCGGTTCAAGTGATTCTTCATCTTTCTCCTACAGAACTCGATCGTGTCACCATTTGATTCGTCTCAAATATTCATTTTCAGGTATCAGATAATATGTAATTGTTTCACATATATGTTTTTCGTACTTACGCTTTGTTGAAATCTGACCTAACAGGGAACAATCATATTTAGTGCTCGATTGTGAATTTGTTGAACTCCTGCGACATAGAGAACAATCAATTAACACTAATTAACTACCTAAATTCATTTTATTATAATCATTATCTTTCGTTCTTTTAATTACTTTTCCTTATACAGGTCCTTAATGCAAAGGAGTTTTTGGAGGGAGAGAAAGAATACGATGAAACTAATGTCAACTCTGCTTTTGAGCTTGGACTGTTGCTTGGATACATGGGCAAATTGCTGGTTTATAAAAGTGCAGCAACCAAATTCAAGCTTGCAGACACTAGCTATAATGTAAATTCAACCAAATTCAAGATTGAATAATGAATTGATGAGATCGTATTTATAAATACTTGGACGACGTTCACTGTAGGTTAATCCCGGCGCAGCTCATGGGTCTATGCAAGATGTTGCAGTGATGAATTTCAAAACTGGAAACTGTTGTGTGCTTGGGCCAACAGTCGATAAGCCAGGTGTTGTAACTCCTGATTTGGATTCCATTTTGGGCAACATTAAACTTGAGTAGTAGTACAGTACAACCAGTTGACAAGAAGAATATGTTTGACTTGTAAAGGTAAAACATACGAGAAAAATTTCTCCAGTTCACAGTCTTTTTCAGTTTCCACTCTTAGCGTCAATGGATGGATCTGGAAAATTTTCGAAGCGAACAAACATATGAAAAGTAAGCCCCCTATAAACAATCATACATGAAATATCAAATTTTATTTGTTTAAATTTGTAGACTGGATTTATTTAGCTTCGTGGTATTATGGGAAATTGCCACTGAGAAGATCCCTTGGGATAGTCTCAACATAATGTAGGTAACTGTACCACCCAAGTGATATATGTTTTTTCCTTTCAATGTTGTAAATTGCAATAGAAACATAAATAGCTCAACTGTTTGAATGCCGGTTACTTTAGAAGTCAATACATAAAATGGTTAAAAAGTAAATTCTAATAAAATAATGAGGAATATTGAAAAAATTGCAGGATGGTCCTTTGATCAGGTATAAATGATAATGATCTTTATGAATCCGCCTATGAAATTCTTTTGGCTGTTGTTGAGCCTCATGCTATCTTTTTCCTCTTAAGTATACGCGTGTCTCATATATATTTTGAATTTATATGTAATGAGTATGTATTCATGGGTGGGTCTTTTACAGCCATTAAAGTACAAAAGACAGATAAGAAGTCCAGAGTATTGAAGAAACTTGGAAGGAGTAAAAGTGAGCAGGTTACAAACCAATCCCAACAGTCAACTGGTGTGACTGGTGCTGGAAACAATGCGAATTAAAATGGAGGTAAAATAAAGAGATTTTCTGTTTAAATAACGCAATTGTTTTATAATTCTAAATATAATTAGTTTGTTGTTTAAGACCCTTTTTAGACTTAAATAGGTCTATTTCTCATAAGCTTTTGTGTATGTGTGTGTAAACAGATATGTGAAGCAATGGACATTAGAATGGTAGGAAAAGTTGGAGAAAGAATGGACGTGCTTTTAATTCCTCTAGAATTAGTATCTTGTGTTTCTCGAACCGGATTTTGTGGCAAAAAAAAGCTTTATATAGAGACAAATTGGTAAGTTTTATCAATTTTGTTATTTATTCTTTAAGAACTTAGCAATTTACGTTTTAATTTATATTCATGAAATATATTTTGTTAGTTCAGTTGAATATACTTGAGGAAGGACTTGTTAACCACTAAGTTGTTCGATTTGGTGAATCTGGATGTAAAGCAAGTAAAATGAGAATCCTTTTAGGAAGAATTGAAAATTATAAGGTTACTATTTCACTGTTCGATTTTTTGATCTTTTTATTTGATAAGTTTGATTTTTTTAAATTTCAGTCATTTGGTAACATACTTGTAGAAAGACTGGCCTGTGGTGATTTAACCAGTGAAGATTGATAATATGGTGTTGAGTAACCAATTGGTTTTAAGATGGAACCTCACAAACTTACATGGTATCAGAGCATGGTTCACCCGTAGTTAGTCAAATGACCACACGTACCACACGTACCACACGTAGAATATCCACGTGTTAGGTGCGAAAAAAATGACGCCACACGTGAGGGGGCGTGTTGAGTAATGTCTCACATTGGACAAATATTGAACCTGTAATGTGTGCTTATAAGGGTTCTGGGCTACTCCTTTTACAACCAATTAGTTTTAAGATGGATTCCCACAAACTTACATATGGTAACATCATATACTATATATCTTAATGATCCAATTTTTCCATCATCTTTTGTCATTAAAACATGATCAACTATCGTGTTTACCAAACCTTTTTGCTACGTTAATGGAGGTTCTATATTGACGCATATTCTGTGTACTTTTGTGATTGTTGTAATACCGGTATACGAAACGTTTCTTGACATGATTTTATAGCTATTGCAATAACTTGTACTATATTGAAACAAGATTTTTGTATGCTTAGAATACGTACAAAGTAGCTTTTGTTAATTTGTAGTTTGAAAAATAATCTTACATTTCGGTCCTTGAAATACATTTTGGAAGTAATCTTACAACCACATCACTACAACGACCACCCGATCTTACTACGAACCACCACCTACCACCATCACTATTGCCACCACTGACACTACCGCCACTGCAAAATATAGCGTTTAGGTACCCGCCGCCGCATTGCGCGGGTACCCTGCTAGTAACTAGTAAAATGGATATTTATATGGGCTACTGGTCATGGCTAGTAGTTATAATTGTTCAAGGGTCATTGGTATGAGATATGGACATCTAGTGGTTATAATGCTTCAAGGGCCATGGTTATGGGTTTTTTTTTTGGGTAAAGGATCACCCTGGCTAAATATTTAATTACCAAAACAATGTACACTGGAATGTGGCAGGATACCACATTACTTCAAGCAAAACGCTTGACAACCAAAAAAACTAAGCTTACGACAACCCCATAAGCATAGCTCTAAAGACAAGCAAACCAAACGCCGGACCAAAAGACAGACCGACACAACAAAGCAACTACTCCCTATAAGTAGTAAGTTTCCATCTGGCAAGCAATTGCTGAACACGAGCTGAATCTTGCTTGAACTTCAAGGTGAACATCTTTAACCGGACGGTAGAGCAAATCTCCTCATACACCTGCGTATGGGGTTTAGACTTATTTTTGAATAATCTCGCATTACGTTCTTACCAAATATGATAAGTAGTAGCACCAAGTAAGGTACGAGCAATAACACTTTTAGCAGATCGACCACTGGAAATAGGAATAATATGGTTTATAATATCAGCCAAAGCCGGGGGGATATTATCCATATCCACAAGCATCCGCACCTTAACCCAAATAGTAGAAGTGTAGTAACATTCAAATAACAAGTGGCTATGAGAGTCAGGGACTGTACCACAGAAAGGACATCTTAACTTGGCCACATCAATATCAGGACTTACATCCGACTGACGCAAAAGATCTTGGGTTTTGAGACGATTATTCTAGACAAACCACAAATGGAAAGCATGATGGGGAATGCAATGTGCGAACCACACGACCATTTGCCACGGCACAATATTGTCTTTGATTCTCATAGAATTCCAAACAAGGGACACCGAAAACATTTTATCATTCCCGCTTGCATCCCGCCATACACTAATATCTTTGTTTCCCGTCATAATTTGAGGAACCGGGATTTGAGCTATAATAGGAAAACGTTGGATCCAGTCTCTCGGCCAATTCTAGCTACCATTAACAATAAGGTTATGAACCTTATCCTGCAAAGAGAAACATGCAATGTAAACATCTCTAGGCGTTAAATATTGGATTAGAGGACTAGCCACACACCAATTATCAAACCAAATAGAGATAGATTTCCCGTCCCGAAAAAGATGCCATAAGAAAGGGTGAATAATGTTTCTGATTTGAAGTAGCTTTCGCCAAGTCCAAGTCATAATACCCGTGCTAGAAACATCCCATAAACTCCGGCCTCTAAGTCTATATGAATGAATCCATTTAACCTACAAGGACTCTTTATTAGAGACAATACCCCAAATGTGATATGCCATAAGAGCTGTATTAAAATCATGCATATTGCGGATACCAAGACCGCCTTCACATTTAGGCTTGCAAACTACATCCCAAGACACTTTTGCCTTTCCATTCTTAATGTCACCTTGGCAGCAGAGGAACCCTCTCATTACTTTTTCCAGCTCATTTGTGACACGGGAAGGCAAGATGAACACCGATGCGCAATATGTATGCATGTTCAAGAGGACGGACATAATTAATTGCAGCCTTCCCGCGAACGAAAGAAACTTATTCTTCCAATCATTAATTCTTTTCTGTAACTTTCAACAAGAATTTTGCAGTCCCTATATCGTAAGTGAGAAGAAATAAGAGGAACACCCATATATTTGGCTGGTAAAGAACCTTCCTCAAACGACATCAGCTGCAAAATATCATTACGAATTAAATTGGGGACATTGCTGAAAAAACCGTGCTATTAGGGATGCTCGAAACCAGCCCAGACGCTTCTTTAAATGAATGTAAAAAGAATAAGCTGAACTGAAACAACATTCCCCCGAGCAAAAAGGAAGAGATCATCCGCAAAGCACAAATTCACTATCTTTTGTTTCTCACATCCTTTATGGTAATTAAAATTCAGATTCAACCTAACCCTTCGCTGAATAATAAGTGAAAGAATTTCCATAACTAGGGTAAACAGATAAGGAGACAAAGGGTCCCCTTTGTCTTAAGCCCCTTTTGCCCTGAACCAGCCATGAATATCACCGTTTATGCATATAGAAAACGAAGGAGAAGTGACACATTCCATAATCCAGCTGACTAGTTTAGGGTGAAAACCAAACCCACATAAGATAGCTCAAAGGAACGACCAATCTACAGTGTCATACGCCTTCTGGATATCCACCTTGAACGCACATCTAGGAACACCATATTGCACATGGTAATTGTGCATAAGCTCTTGAGTAAGAAGAATATTATCCGAAATACGCCGACCCAGAATAAACGCAGATTGATTAACTCCAACGATATCCCCAAGAGCATCAGTGAGCCGATTAGTGATGATTTTACTAATACATTTATAGATAACATTACAACATGAAATAGGTCTGTAATCCGTAGTTATTGACGGTGTAGAGATTTTAGGAATTAAGGCCAGAATGGTATGGTTAACCTCTTTAAGAAGTTTACCATTAGAGAAAAACTCACGGACAGCACAACATAAATATTCTCCCACGATATCTTAAGCCTTTTTAAGGAACATAGCCGTAAAACCATCAGGCCCAGGAGCTTTATCATTACCTATAGAGAATACAACACTCTTAATTTCATCACCAGTTACTTCACGAACCATAAATTCTGCCTTACGTGGATCAATAGTGGTGGTAAATAAGTCATGTATGTCCAAGGGAGAAACATTTCCTGCAATACCTAGTAAATTTTTATAATGATTAACGAACGCAGCAGCCACATCCTTTCCCTAATATAGAATATTTGACCCATCCGTAATAGCATCAATCCTGTTTCTATGCCATTTGCTCTTAACAGCATTGTGGAAATAGGCTGAGTTCAAGTCACCCACCCTTAACCACTCAACTTTAGATTTTTGCTTTAGAAAACGCTCTTCATCTAACACTGCAACCTTGTAAGCAATTAAGTAATTTGCTTCCTCCTCCCGCAGTTTCGGGCAGTGGGGACTCTTATCTATGGCAGCCTGAACTTCATCTAGCTCAAGTCGAAGAAATTTAACTTTAGAGTGCAAGTTTCCTTGATCCCTTAAAAATTTCCGGAGGGGAGTTTTTGCTTCTTTTAAACGTTTTACCACCCGGTACATCGCGCACCCCGTAATTCTGGTTTTCCATGCCATAGACATAATGTCACAAAACCCGTCTTTATCAGCCATAAAGTTAAAAAATTTGAATAGTTTCGGCTTAAATTTTGCGACATCAGGGATGCGCAAGATACACGGGGTATGATCTGAAATACGATACAGATGGAAAATAGCCAATGAACTCGGGAAAATGTCAATGAATTTCTGGTTTCCCATGATGCGATCAATTTTCTTCAGAGTACCATTGGATCCTTGAGGCTTTTGATTCCAAGTGAAATGAAGGCCCGTACTATTGATGTCCATTATCCCTGTGAAGTTAACACACTCCTGAAATTATTGCATGGCAATATAGGCTGATACCCACCACAAGAGTGATCTTCAATATTAAGTGATACGTTAAAATCACCCATAATAACCCATGGTTTATCTGCCATAATCGTGATATGAGCATTCATATTCTGCCATAACGCCTTACGATCAATATAATAAGTAGCCGCACATATAAAAGAATAGAAAAAATATTTTCTATCATTTTTCGTAATAATTTGTACATGAATGACCTGATTTGACTGAGAAAGAATCATAACATCCACCAAATTCTCATCCCAACCTAGGATGATACGAGAGCCTTTATCGCACAAATGGCCATTTGACGACCACTTCCAACTAGCACACACTTTCTTGCACACTTCATAAACTTCTACAACTTTTACATGCGATTCTAGAATCGCACAGATGCTCAAATGGTTATCTACAACCACCTGACGAACCTCTTTTTGTTTTGGGGAGCGATTCAGACCCCTTATGTTCCATGAAGGTAGGCTAAACATTAAAAACCCTCATCAAAGGGAGTGCTTGCCCCCTTTTTTGAACCCACGACTGAAGATACCATAAATTTGGAAGTTTCATTGTTTAAATCAGCCACTTCATCATCATTTTCCTCTTCGCTGCGGAAAACATCAAACCCATTTGAAAGCGGAATATTAACAAACTTGGGTTGATTAGATGATCCCTCCTTGCGTGGAACAATAGGTCTAGCATGGTGCATGCTTTTCACACCGTCTACACTATTAGTCTTACCACTCGGAGTAGGATTATACTGAATAACAGTAGGTGAAGTATGACACTGGTTATCATCAGCACTATTACTATTAGCGTCCAAGTTGTTTTTCATCCGCTCATCTAGATGAACAATAGGTGTAGTATTTTCTACACTATTACTGTTCATATTCTTGCTTGAAGAAGTTGATGTTCGATTCTCCTCATTACATACAGTAGGTGTAACATAATGGTGACCCCCATCATCTACACTATTACTGTAAGCAGCTTGATTTCCCGACTTATTTTCTTCCAAACCGGAACTGGCTCCACCCATCTGATTGAGAGGCTGACTAGTTCTTGTATCATTATTCTTACTACCCTTGGGCCGATATCGAAAATTTGAACGAGGCTTCATCTTATGGTTTTTCTGTCCAACAAATTGGAAACCATCATCCACCACTTTTACTTCTTTTTCTTGTGTCTTCGTATTTTTCGGGCGGCCCTCAAGGGTGTGGCCAAACAGTTTGCATACAGAGCATCTTGGTGGTTTCCATTCATATTCAAGACGGGCCCTCTCTTTAGAAATACCTGGTCCGTCAATTGATGGAATTGCTATCAAAAGAGACTCCCTGAGATCAGCTTCAGAGTCAATCTCAATTAATGCCCTAGCAAAACTATTATGGCCCCAAGATTCCACACACATCGAACTAGTATAGGAATCTAACATTTTTGGCGTACCGATCTTAGAGGCAATCATACTTAACCCATCTTCCTTAAATGCAGCCATTGGGACGTCATGAAATTTTACCCAAATAGGAATTTTAGTAAGGTCTTCTTTGGTTAAAGTTGTATTAGGGGACCATTCTTTAAGGATAATTGGGTTATTGCGTATCATCCATGGCCCATTCTCAAGCACATCCTCCAAACCTTTATGGGTATCAAATTTAAAGAAAAAGAAGCCCTTGGCGTTCATCATCACACAATTCAGCCCGAACTTACTCCATACATTCCTGACATAGTATTCCACAACTGGGAAAGCTATGCGTTTACCCAGGAAATAACCATATAATGTGTTCGAAAACCTTTTTGCAACTTCTTTAACAAATTCAATGGGTATTATGACATCTATGTCTCCATCATTCACGGGAGCATCGATTTTCTGAACATTAATCTTTGTGGCAGCTCCCATACTACTAGTAATAGAGGCATATGATGGTTTAAAAATTACATTTTCTTTATTACCTGACCCCGAAGTTTCTTTAGTACCTGAAACCGAAGTTTCTTCAGCTACCATGTCTGATTGTGACGTAACTTGGGCATTAGGATGCATAGTACCAGATGCAATTGTTGATGTAGCACCTGACGAAGGCAGCAAAACCTGGCCACGAATAGCACTGCGTGGAAATAAAATATTTCCAGACTTCCCAACAATTTTACCATCAATGTTCTTCAATTTTGCAGCAAAAGTATTGGCTCCTTGCCCTGTATCATTCGTATCCTCAGCCATATGCACGAATGCATCCAAGAAAACCCTAGGCGCAGGTTTTAATAATCGTCACCAAATCAAAACAAATATTTAACAAATCTTTAACAAATCGGCAATCAAATTAGAACCAAGTAATACACAGACGATTTAGGAGACTAAATCTTGAATAGAATCCATCAAATCTAACAACCAAAATCAGATTTAAACAAACGAACGTAGAATCAGAAAATGAACGTAGGGTTTATGTAGAATAAAAACGAACGTAGGGTTTATGTAGAATCAGAAAACGAACGTAGGGTTTATAGAATTCGAACAACTGTGAGAAACAATTGACAATTTTCAAAGAATAAAACCTAATCTTCACAATATAATCCAACAACTGTGAGAAACAATTGAACGATTACATATGGATACCAGGGATTATACGGAATCAGAAGAAGAGATTGAAAACCAGCCGTTGAAAAAATGCTTTCAGGAAATCGCCAACCTAGAGAGAAAAGGTCAACAAGTCATGGGTATGTGTTACCATGGTTATGGGTTATAAATACCAATACTTGAAAATGGATATCTATAGGCTATTGGTTATGTCTAGTAGTTATAATGATTCAAGGGCCATCGCTATGAGTTATGGACATCTAGTGGTTATAATGGTTCAAGGGCTATGGTTATGGGTTATGGACACCTATTACTTGTAAAATGGATATCTATAGGCTATTGGTCATGGTTAGTAGTTATAATGGTTCAAGGTCCATCGCTATGAGTTATGGACATCTAGTGTTTATAATGGTTCAAGGATCATGGTTATGGGGTATGGACACCTACTACTTGTAAGTTGGATATCTATAGGCTATTGGTCATGACTAGTAGTGATAATGGTTCAAGGGACATCGGTATGAGTTATGGACATCTAGTGGTAATAATGGTTCAAGGGCCATGGTTATGGGTTATGGAGACCTATTTTTGTAAAATGGATATCTATAGGCTATTGGTCATGGCTAATAGTTATGATGGTTCAAGGGCCATCAGTATCAGTTATGGTCATCTAGTAGTTATAATGGTTCAAGGGCAATGGTTATGGGTTATGGACACCTATGACTTGTAAAATAGATATCTATAGGCTATTGGTCATGCCTAGTAGTTATAACGGTTAAAGGGTCATCGGTATGAGTTATGGACATTTAGTGTTTATAATGATTCAACGGTCATGGTTATGGCGTATGGACACCTATTACTTGTAAGATGGATATCTATAGGCTATTGGTCATGACTAGTAGCGAGAATGGTTCAAGGGCCATCGGTATGAGTTATGGACATCTAGTGGTTATAATGGTTCAAGGGCCATGGTTATGGGTTATGGACACCTATTACTTGTAAAATGGATATCTATAGGCTATTGGTCATGGCTAGTAGTTATAATGGTTCAAGGGGCATCGGTATGAGTTATCGACATCTAGTGGTTATAATGGTTCAAGGGTCATGGTTATGGATTATGGACACCTATTACTTGTAGAATGGATATATGTAGGCTATTGGTCGTGGCTAGTAGTTATAATGGTTCAAGGGCCATCAGCATGAGTTATGGATATCTACAATGGTTCAAGGGCCATGGTTATAGGTTGTGGACACCTGTTACTTGTAAAATAGATATACAGTGGCTTGTAGTTATAATGGTTCAAGGGCCATCGATATGAGTTTTGGACATCTAGTGGTTATAATGGTTCAAGAGCCATGGTTATGGGTTACCTATTACTGGTAAAATGGATATCTATAAGCTATTGGTCATGGCTAGTAGTTATAATGGTTCAAGGGCCATCAGTATGAGTTATGGACATCTAGTGGTTATAATGGTTCAAGGGCTATGGTTATGGGTTATGGACACATATTACTTATAAAATGGATATCTATAGGTTATTGGTCATGGCTAGTAGTTATAATGGCTCAAGGGCCATCGGTATGAGTTATGGACATCTTTTGGTTTTAACGGTTCAAGGGCCATGGTTATGGGTTATGGACACCTACTACTTGTAAAAATGATAACTATATGCTATTGGTCATGGCTAGTAGTTATAATGGTTCAAGGAACATCGCTATGAGGTATGGACATCTAATGGTTCATGGGCTATGGTTATGGGTTATGGACACCTATTAGTAGTAAAATAGGTATCTATAGGCTGTTGGTCATGGCTAGTAGTTATAATGGTTCAAGGGCCATTGCTAAGAATTATGGACATCTAGTGGTTATAATGGTTCAAGGGCCATGGCTATGGGTTATGGACACCTATTACTTGTAAAATGGATATCTATAGGTTATTGGTCATGGCTAGTAATTATAATGGCTCAAGGGCCATCGGTATGAGTTATGGACATCTTGTGGTTTTAATGGTTCAAGGGCCATGGTTATGGGTTATGGACACCTATTACTTGTAAAATGGATATTTGTAGGCTATTGGTCATGGGTAGTAGTTATAATGGTTCAAGGGTCATCGGTATGAGTTATAGATATCTATATTGGTTCCAGGGCCGTGGTTATGGGTTGTGGACACCAATTATTTGTAAAATGGATATATGGGCTATTGGTCATGGCTAGTAGGTATATTGGTTCAAGGGCCATCAATATGAGTAATGGACATCTAGTGGTTATAATGGTTCAAGAGCCATGGTTATGGGTTCTGGACACCTATTACTTGTAAAATGGATATCTATAGGCTATTGGTCATAGTTAGTAGTTATAATGGTTCAAGTGCCATCGCTATGAGTAATGGAAATCTAGTGTTTATAATCGTTCAAGGGCCATGGTTATGGGTTATGAACACCTATTACTTGTAAAATGGATATCTATAGGCTATTGGTCATGGCTAGTAGTAATAATGGTTCAAGGGCCATCGGTATGAGTTATGGACATCTAGTGGGTATAATGGTTCAAGGGCCATGGTTATGGGTTATGGACACCTATTACTTGTAAAATGGATATCTGTAGGCTATTGGTCATGGCTAGTAGTTATAATGGTTCATGGGTCATCGTTATGAGTAATGGACATCTAGTGGTTATAATGGTTCAATGGCCATGGTTATGGGTCCTATTACTTGTAAAATGGATATCTGTAGTCTATTGGTCATGGCTAGTAGTTGTAATGGTTCAAGCGCAATGGTTATGAGATATGGACACCTATTACTTGTAAAATGGATATATGTAGGCTATTGGTCTTGGCTATTAGTTATAATGGTTCAAGGGTCATCAGTATGAGTTATGGACATGGTTCAAGGGTCATAGTGTTGATGATCATATGTATCATGCTCCACCTACTATTAGCCTTGAGCGCACGTTTCCGAGTGATAATAGTAATAGTGTAGATGGTGTGAACAACATACACCTTGCTAGACCTACTGTTTCACGTAAGGAGGGTGCCTCGGACAAGTCCAAATGTTTTAACATCCCGCTTTCAAATGGCTTTGATGTCTTTAATAACCCAGTGGAGGATGATGAGGAAGTGGCTGATATAAACAACGAAACTGCTAATTTTATGGCCTCTTCAGCTGTGGGGTCAAAAAAGGGGGCAAGCACTCCCTCTGATGTGGTTTTTAATGTTTAGTCTTGCTTCATGGAATATAAGGGGTCTGAATCGCTCCCCTAAACAAAAAGAGGTTCGTCAGGTGGTTGTAGATAACCATTTGAGTATTTGTGCCATCTTAGAATCACATGTAAATGTTGTAGAGGTTTATGAAGTGTGCAATAAGGTTTGTGCTCGATGGAAGTGGTCGTCAAATGGCCATTTGTGTGACAAAGGTTCTCGTATCATACTCGGTTGGGATGACAACTTGGTGGATGTTATGATTTTAGGCCAGTCAAATCAGGTCATACATGTCCAAATTGTTACAAAAACAGATAGAAAATCTTTTTTCTGCTCTTTTATTTATGCGGCCACGTCTTACATAGACCGATGGGCGTTATGGCAGAATTTGAACGCTCATAGCACACTTATGGCTGATAAACCATGGGTCATCATGGGTGATTTTAACGCTTCACTTAATATTGAAGACCATTCTTGTGGTGGATATCAGCCTAATATTGCCATGCGAGAATTTCGGGAGTGTGTCAATTACGCAGGGTTAATGGACATCAATGGCACGGGTCTCCATTTTACGTGGAACCAAAAACCTCAAGGCTCCAATGGTACTCTGAAGAAAATTGACCGTATCATGGGTAACCAGCAATTCATTGATATCTTCCCAAGTTCCTTGGCTATCTTTCACCCGTATCGTATTTCAGATCATACTCCGTGTATCTTGCGCATCCCGGATGTCGCAAAATTTCAGCCCAAACCTTTCAAATTTTATAATTTCTTGGCTGAAAAGGACGGTTTTAGTGATATTGTGGCTAACGCTTGGAAGACCAGAATAAAGGGGTGCGCTATGTATCGGGTGGTTAAATGATTGAAAGAAGCAAAATCTCCTCTTCGAAAGTTCTTAAAGAACCAAGGAAACCTGCACTCTAAAGTTAAATTTCTTCGTGTTGAGCTCGATGCAGCTCAGGCTGCCATAGATCAAAGGCCACACTGCCCGAGATTGCGGGAGGAGCAAGCAAATTACTTAATTGCTTACAAAGCTGCAGTTTTAGATGAAGAGCGTTTTCTAAAGCAAAAATCTAAAATAGAGTGGTTAAGGGTGGGTGACTCTAATTCAGCCTACTTCCATAATACGGTTAAGAGTAAATGCCACAGGAACAGAATCGATGTTATTACGGATGGGTCAAATATTATGTATGAAGGAAAAGATGTGGCTGCTGCTTTTGTTAACCATTACAAAAACTTCCTAGGTGTTGCTGGAAATGTGTCACCGTTGGACACTCATGATTTATTTCCCAACACCATAGATCCGACTAAGGCTGCATATATGGTTTGGGAAGTAACTGTGGAGGAAATTAAGAGTGCTGTTTTCGCTATTGGGAATGATAAAGTGCCCGGTCCTGATGGGTTTACGGCTTTGTTTTTAAAAAAAGCGTGGGATATCGTGGGTCATGAGGTGTGCTCTGCAGTCCGTGAGTTTTTTGACAATGGTAAACTTCTTAAAGAGGTTAATCATACTATTTTGGCATTGATCCCTAAAATCTCAACTCCGTCAAAAACCACAGATTATAGGCCTATCTCATGCTGCAATGTTATATACAAATGCATTAGTAAAATCATCACTAATAGGCTCACTGATGCTCTTGGGGATATTGTTGGAGTTAATCAATCTGCGTTTATTCCGGGACGGCGCATTTCAGACAATATCCTTCTTACTCAAGAGCTTATGCATAACTACCATGTACAATATGGTGTTCCTAGGTGTGCGTTCAAGGTGGATATTCAGAAGGCGTATGACACGGTAGATTGGTCGTTCCTTCAAGCTATTTTATGTGGTTTTGGGCTTCACCCTAAACTAATTAGCTGGATTATGGAATGCGTTACTTCTCCTTCCTTTTCTATATGCATAAATGGTGACGTTCATGGCTGGTTTTTGGGCAAAAGGGGTTTAAGACAAGGGGACCCTGTGTCGCCTTATCTGTTTACCTTAGTTATGGAAATTCTGTCTCTTATTATTCAGCGAAGGGTTAGGGTGAACCCGGATTTCAAGTATCATAAAGGCTGTGAGCAACAAAAGATTATCAATTTGTGCTTTGCGGATGATCTTTTCCTTTTTGCTCGGGGGAATGTTGTTTCTGTCCAACTTATTTTAGACTCTTTGAACGAATTTAAAGAAGTGTCTGGGCTGGTTCCGAGCATCCCTAAAAGCACGATTTTCTTCTGCAATGTTCCAACTTTAATTCGCAATGATATTCTGCAGCTGATGCCGTTTGAGGAAGGTACCTTACCAGTTAAATATTTGGGCGTTCCGCTTATTTCTTCTCGCTTAAAATATAGGGATTGCAAAATTCTTGTTGAAAAATTGGAAAAAAGAATTAATGATTGGAAGAACAAATTCCTCTCTTTTGCGGGAAGGCTGCAGCTTATCATGTCCGTTCTATCGAACATGCATACGTATTGGGCTTCTGTGTTCATTTTGCCTACCCGTGTCACAAATGAGCTGGAAAAACTAATGCGAGGGTTCCTTTGGTGCCAAGGTGACATGAGAAATGGAAAAGCAAAAGTGTCTTGGGAGGTAGTTTGTAAGCCTAAATGTGAGGGCGGGCTAGGTATTCGCAAAATGCAGGATTTTAACATTGCCCTTATGGCCTATCATATTTGGAGCATTATTTCTAACAAAGAGTCGTTGTGGGTTAAATGGATTCATTCTTATAAACTAAGAGGTCGGAGTTTATGGGACGTTTCCAGCTCGGGTAGTATGACTTGGACATGGAGGAAGCTTCTTCAAATCAGAAATTCTATTCGTCCCTTCTTATGGCATATTGTGCGGGACGGGAAATCTATATCTATTTGGTTTGACAAGTGGTGTGTGGATAGTCCTCTAATTCAGTATCTAACACCTCGAGATGTTTATAGTGCAGGTTTTTCTTTGCAGGATAAGGTTCATAACCTTTTTGTGAACGGTAGCTGGATTTGGCCGAGTGACTGGTTTCAACGGTTTCCTACTATATCTCAAATTCCAGTTCCACAAATTGTGACGGGAAGCAAAGATATCATTGTATGGCGAGATGCAAGTGGGAATGATAAATCGTTTTCGGTGTCCCTTGCGTGAAATTCTATCAGAACCAGAGATAATATTGTGCCATGGCAAAGGGTCGTGTGGTTCGCTCACTGCATTCCCCGTCATGCCTTCCATATGTGGCTTGTCGTCAATAACCGGCTAAAAACCCAAGACTTGCTGCGTCAGTGGGATATAAGCCCTGATATTGATGTTACCAGTTTAAAATGCCCTCTTTGTGGTACGGTTCCTGACTCACATAGTCATTTGTTCTTTGAATGTTGCTACACTTCAGCTATTTGGTATAAGGTGCGGATGTTAGTGGGTATGGATGATACCCCGCCGGTTTTAGCTGATATTATTAACCATATTTTCCTATTTCCAGTGGTCGATCTGCAAAAAGTGTAATTTCACGTATCGTACTTGGTGCTACTACTTATCATATTTGGTTAGAACGTAATGCGAGACTGTTCAAAAAGAAGTCTAAACCCCACACGCGGGTGTATGAGGAGATTTGTTCTAATGTCCGGTTAAAGCTCATCACATTGAAGTTTAAACAAGATTCAGCTCGTGTGCAACAATTGCTTGCTAGTTGGAACCTTTCTACCTATAGGGAGTAGTTTTCTAGTTGGTGTTTCAGTTTGTAGTTTCAGCCGATTCTTGTTTTTGCTTGTTCTAGTGCTTGCTTGTTAGTTGTGCTTATGGGGTTGTCGTAAGCTTAGTTTGTTTTTTTTGGTTGTCAAGCGTTTTGCTTGCAGTAATGTGGTTTTCTGCCACATTCCTTTTGTACATTGTGTTGGTAATTAATATATTTAGCCAGGGTGATCCCTTACCCAAAAAAAAAAAAAAAAAAAAAAAAATGGTTCAAGGGCCATGGTTATGGGTAGTGGACACCTATTACTTGTAAAATGGATATGTAGGCTATTGGTCACGGCTAGTAGTTATAATGGTTCAAGGGCCATCAGTATGAATTATGGACATCTAGTGGTTATAATGGTTCAAGGGCTATGGTTATGGGTTATGGACACCTATTACTTATAAAATGGATATCTATAGGTTATTGGTCATGGCTAGTAGTTATAATGGCTCAAGGGCCATCGGTATGAGTTATGGACATCTTTTGGTTTTAACGGTTCAAGGGCCATGGTTATGGGTTATGGACAGCTACTACTTGTAAAAATGATAACTATATGCTATTGGTCATGGCTAGTAGTTATAATGGTTCAAGGAACATCGCTATGAGTTATGGACATCTAATGGTTCATGGGCTATGGTTATGGGTTATGGACACCTATTAGTAGTAAAATAGGTATCTATAGGCTGTTGGTCATGGCTAGTAGTTATAATGGTTCAAGGGCCATTGCTAAGAATTATGGACATCTAGTGGTTATAATGGTTCAAGGGCCATGGCTATAGGTTATGGACACCTATTACTTGTAAAATGGATATCTATAGGTTATTGGTCATGGCTAGTAATTATAATGGCTCAAGGGCCATCGGTATGAGTTATGGACATCTTGTGGTTTTAATGGTTCATGGGCCATGGTTATGGGTTATGTACACCTATTACTTGTAAAATGGATATTTGTAGGCTATTGGTCATGGGTAGTAGTTATAATGGTTCAAGGGTCATTGGTATGAGTTATGGATATCTATATTGGTTCCAGGGCCGTGGTTATGGGTTGTGGACACCAATTATTTGTAAAATGAATATATAGGCTATTGGTCATGGCTAGTAGGTATATTGGTTCAAGGGCCATCGATATGAGTAATGGACATCTAGTGGTTATAATGGTTCAAGAGCCATGGTTATGGGTTCTGGACACCCATTACTTGTGAAATGGATATCTATAGGCTATTGGTCATGGTTAGTAGTTATAATGGTTCAAGGGCCATCGCTATGAGTAATGGAAATCTAGTGTTTATAATCGTTCAAGGGCCATGGTTATGGGTTATGAACACCTATTACTTGTAAAATGGATATCTATAGGCTATTGGTCATGGCTAGTAGTAATAATGGTTCAAGGGCCATCGGTATGAGTTATGGACATCTAGTGGGTATAATGGTTCAAGGGCCATGGTTATGGGTTATGGACACCTATTACTTGTAAAATGGATATCTGTAGGCTATTGGCTAGTAGTTATAATGGTTCATGGGCCATCGTTATCAGTAATGGACATCTAGTGGTTATAATGGTTCAATGGCCACGGTTATGGGTCCTATTACTTGTAAAATGGATATTTGTAGTCTATTGGTCATGGCTAGTAGTTGTAATGGTTCAAGGGCCATGGTTATGAGATATGGACACCTATTACTTGTAAAATGGATATATGTAGGCTATTGGTCTTGGCTATTAGTTATAATGGTTCAAGGGTCATCAGTATGAGTTATGGACATCTATAATGGTTCAAGGGCCATGGTTATGGATAGTGGACACCTATTACTTGTAAAATGGATATGTAGGCTATTGGTCACGGCTAGTAGTTATAATGGTTCAAGGGCCATCAGTATGAATTATGGACATCTAGTGTTTATAACGGTTCAAGGGTCATGGTTATGGGCTATTGACACCTATCACTTGTAAGATGAATATCTATAGGCTATTGGTCATGACTAGTAGTGATATTGGTTCAAGGGCTATTGGTATGAGTTATGGACATATAGTAGTTATAATGGTTCAAGGGCCATGGTTATGGGTTATGGACACCTATTACTTGTAAAATGGATATCTATAGGCTATTGGTCATGGCTAGTAGTTATAAAGGCTCAAGGGCCATCGGTATGAGTTATGGTCATCTAGTGGTTATGATGGTTCAAGGGCCATGGTAATGGGTTATGGACACCTATTACTTGTAAAATGGATATCTATAGTCTATTTGTCATGGCTAGTAGTTATAATGGTTCAAGGGCCATCGGTATGAGTTATATACATCTAGTGGTTATAATGGTTCAAGGGCCATGGTTATGGGTTATGAACACCTATTAATTGTAAAATGGATATTTGTAGGCTAGTGGTCATGGCTAGTAGTTGTAATGGTTCAAGGGTTATCAGTATGAGTTATGGATATCTATAAAGGTTCAAGGGCCATGGTTATGTGTACTGGACACCTATTATATTTAAAATGGATATATAGACTATTGGTCATGGCTAGTAGTTATAATGGTTCAATGGCCATCGGTATGAGTTATGGACATCTAGTGGTTATAATGCTTCAAGGGCTATGGTTTTGAGTTATGGACACATATTACTTATAAAATGGATATCTATAGGTTATTGGTCATGGCTAGTAGTTATAATGGCTCAAGGGCCATCGGTATGAGTTATGGACATCTTGTGGTTTTAATGGTTTTTTTGGATAAAGGGACTATGCCCTGGCAAATAGAATAAATGAAAGAAAAATAATACAAGAAAGCACACTGCGGGCCCCAGGGCAACACCTTAGGGGAAAACACCACAGCTGCAAGAAAACCAACCTCGGGAATAGACAAGCCTAAAACCCGAGGACCACAAAGCTAACAACAAAACTAAACAATCCATAAAAAACTAAGCAAAAAAGACTAACTAAATAAAGTCTTCTTTCCGATGCAAATCCGAAGTGTCACCACGAGCCTTCTTTAGTTGCTTCCATTTTGCATCAAAATATTGTTGCTTCGGTTTGCTCCAAGAATTCCAAATATACTCACTCGGTCTTTTCTTCAAATCAATAAAAACATCAACTTCCCAAATCGTGGTGGTCAAAATCTTCCATTGTTTGTCAAAGTGGTCTTTTTGAGCTTTTGACCACTTTTTCCAAACATCAACCGTCGGTTTACCGTTAGCCTCGATGTATTCATCAACATCCTTCAAAAGTCTAACCGAATCCACATTATCATCATCAAAAATATCCATAGAGTCCTCTAACCCATCCGAAGTCTCAAAAGTGTTTGAAGTTTCAATTTTGTCAACTTTTGAGACTTTTGGAGAACTAACTTTTTCACCCACTTTTCCTTTGCCTTTATCGATCTTCTTCTCGGTATTAACTTGAGCTTGAGGCTTAGCTTCCCATTTTGGGTTGTACCTAACATAACCCCAAATTTTAGGGCCTTGATTTTGACTTTTACCTTGACTTTGATTTTGCACCTTGCTAACTTTTTTCTCATATTAGCCTTAGAACCACCACTTTGACTTTGACTTTTGACCGGGTCAACTTGTTTATCAACTTTTTCCTCAACTTTTTTATCAACTTTTTTGTTGACAACATCATCACCAACTTTTTCAACAACAACATTTACAACCGGGTTCACATCACAAGCAACATCATTATGACCAAAAGTCCTACAATGTGAACACCGGGGTGGTTTCCAAGTAAAGTCAACACGAAATTTCATCACATTTCCCAAAACTAAAGCCTCAATTTCATGAGGCAATTCACGATCGGCCGGGACATCAATTAAGATTCTAGCAAAAGCGGCTCTACCTTTATCTTTTTCACACATATCGGCCGTAAATCTATCAACCGAAATTGGCTTACCAATAGCACTAGCCAAATAGCTCAAAATCTCAAAGTCCCACATATCAATTGGAATATCATAAATATTAACCCATAAAGGAGCCCTAGAACATTCGGGTTTAGAAAGAAACGTACCCGTTTTCCAAGCTTGCAAGAATAAAGGAACTCCATTGATCAACCAAGGACCCGATTCAAGAGTCGCCAACATCCCGTCCTTAGTTTCAAACTTGAAAAAATAAAACCCCTTGTCATTTAAGAATATATCAACTAAACCAAACTTTTTCCAAAGATTCTTGCAATGATATTCAACCGTTCGATATGGAAGTTTTTTACCAATGAAAAAACCATAAAGAGTTGTGACCCATTTTTCACTCCTTTTTTCCATGATTTTATCCGGGATTTCAACTCTAATTCCACCCGATTCCATAATAACCGGGTCATAAAAACATATTTTTCCTTTCCCACTTGCCAAGTTATAACAACTTTTAATTAATTCCGCATAAGACAATGGGACTTTAACCGTTTTTGGTTCAACCGGAACACTGTTTTGTAGCGGGTTAGAGCTGCCAGATGCCCCTGGAACAGCCCCTGAAACAGCCCCTAAATCAACCATTTTTACATCATTAATTTCTGCAGAAACAGTCCCCGAAACAGCCCCTGTTTTGCCCGAATTTTCCCCATTTTGGACATTTTTCGCAGCCTTTAAAAGGGCTTCCATAAGGGCTGAATTAAACTGAAACTGCGCCTCTTCAGCCACCAAATTCACCCCAAATTTAGAATTAACAGCAGGGTCAACTTCCATCTTTTGTTCACCCGTAACAGCCCCCAAACTGTCCCCAATCTGCACAGTTTTATCACCCAAAACTGCCAAAACAGGGACTGTTTTATCCTGCAAATTCTGCGCAGAAACTGCAGCCCCAACAGTCAAATTTTCCTGCTCATTTTCACCCAAAACTGCACCACTAAAACTGGAATTCTGTGCGGAATTATTCTGCACAGTTTTGCCCGAAACTGCATCCCAAAAAGTGTTATACTGTGCAGTTGTAAACTGCCCAGTTTCGGCTAAACCGGGATCACCAAACTGCCCCAAAACTGCACTGTTTTGACCACCAAATTGTGCAGAATTTTCCTGCTCAAAACTGCCCGAAACTGCACTGTTTTGACCACCAAACTGTGCAGAATTAACCTGCTCAAAACTGCCCGAAACAGCAGCCTTTAACACGAATTCTGCACTATTTTTTCATCCAAAACTGCACTATTTTGCCCAGCAAACTGTACAGTTTTTCCCTGCTCAAAACTGTCCGAAAAAACAGTCCCAAAACCATAAATCTGCGCAGAATTTTGACCCTCAAAACTGCCCGAAACAGGGCAGCTAGTACCCGGTTTCTCCTTCACATTTTCAAGCTCAATATCATCCGAAGAATAACCAACTTCCGAGCCCGGACCATAACTAATTTCCGAACCTTTGATCGAATCAAAAGGATTGGGGATCGAGTTTAAAGAACAAATCATACCCGGGATATCTGTTTTTCCAGATCTAACACGGTTTTGGGCATCAATTGCATCTTTCAATGCATCATCATAATCAACAAAATCGTTTTCAAAATCATTCACATCATCAACTTCATCTATACTCGAATTAGATTTTCTCCTATTCAATCTAGCAATAGACAAACACTTCACACTAGATCTCCTACGAGAAGGGCGACGAAGAACATACCGGTTAGCTATCTTCGACGGAGGAGTGAAGAAAACATCTTCGGGAGCAGAAATTGGAACATGGGGAGTACTATCCATGCTAGGACGAGCAGTAGACCGTGAACCACTGCCTTGAACATTTCGATTATCCAATTTTGCATCCGCGACCAAAACTTCTTTGACCGACGGGCCCAAATCAAACCCCAAAAAGCTAGCAGAGGTGACCAACGACTGTAGATCCTTGTTCCCCTCACCCAAACGAGCAGAACCATGTGAAGCATGGTCACCGGAATCGCGATTTTCTGGCCGTCGTACCAAATCCGCCGCTGGAACCCTAGAACTCGATTCAATCTTCAAAACTCGATCCAAAACAGAAATTGGTTGAGGGGAAATACTCCCCTCACCTCCCTGAACATTTTCCGACCCTGCACGACCTTCGATTTGGCCGGAATCGGCCGGAACAGTGACCGGCGACGCTGAAGGCGATTTTTGAATTTCCGACGCCACACTCGGGCAGCGCATGGGGGCGCGTGGCACCTCCGGTGGCCGACCGGGAGGTGCAGTTGGAATCGTCTTGGGACGACGCATCTACGCTCAAAGTTTCAGACCCTAACTCGGCCGGAGCTCGTTGGAATCACGGAAACGGCGCCCGAGGTTAGAGAGAGAAATTTTTTCTCACCGGTTAGGCTATTGGTCGGTTTTAATGGTTCAAGGGCCATGGTTATGGGTTAAGGACACATATTACTTGTAAAATGGATATATGTAGGCTATTGGTCATGGCTAGTAGTTATAAGTGTTCAAGGGCCATCGGTATGAGTTATGGATATCTATATTGGTTCCAGGGCCGTGGTTATGGGTTGTGGACACCAATTATTTGTAAAATGGATATATAGGCTATTGGTCATGGCTAGTAGGTATATTGGTTCAAGGGCCATCGATATGAGTAATGGACATCTAGTGGTTATAATGGTTCAAGAGCCATGGTTATGGGTTCTGGACACCTATTACTTGTAAAATGGATATATATAGGCTATTGGTCATGGTTAGTAGTTATAATGGTTCAAGGGCCATCGCTATGAGTAATGGAAATCTAGTGTTTATAATCGTTCAAGGGGCATGGTTATGGGTTATGAACACCTATTACATGTAAAATGGATATCTATAGGCTATTGGTCATGGCTAGTAGTTATAATGGTTCAAGGGCCATCGGTAGGAGTTATGGACATCTAGTGGGTATAATGGTTCAAGGGCCATGGTTATGGGTTATGGACATCTATTAATTGTAAAATGGATATCTGTAGGCTATTGGTCATGGCTAGTAGTTATAATGGTTCATGGGCCATCGTTATAAGTAATGGACATCTAGTGGTTATAATGGTTCAATGGCCATGGTTATGGGTCCTATTACTTGTAAAATGGATATCTGTAGTCTATTGGTCATGGCTAGTAGTTGTAATGGTTCAAGGGCCATGGTTATGAGATATGGACATCTAGTGGTTATAATGCTTCAAGGGCTATGGTTTTGAGTTATGGAACCTATTACTTATAAAATGGATATCTATAGGTTATTGGTCATGGCTAGTAGTTATAATGGCTCAAGGGCCATCGGTATGAGTTATGGACATCTTGTGGTTTTAATGGTTCAAGGGCCATGGTTATGGGTTAAGGACACATATTACTTGCAAAATGGATATATGTAGGCTATTGGTCATGGCTAGTAGTTATAATTGTTCAAGGGCCATCGGTATGAGTTATGGACATCTTGTGGTTTTAATGGTTCAAGGGCCACGGTTATGGGTTAAGGACACATATTACTTGTAAAATGGATATATGTAGGCTATTGGTCATGGCTAGTAGTTATAATTGTTCAAGGGCCATCGGTATGAGTTATGGATATCTATATTGGTTCCAGGGCCGTGGTTATGGGTTGTGGACACCAATTATTTGTAAAATGGATATATAGGCTATTTTTTTTTTTTGGGTAAAGGGTTCACCCTGGCTAAAATATATTAATCACAAAAATAATTACAAAGGAATGAGGCTGAGCACCACATTAACCCCAAGCAAAGCAAGTAAACAACTAACCTAAGTTTATGACAACCCATAAACAAAGCTAGACACCCAAAACACTAACAAAAAACACGAAAAAAACATCACAAGAATGCTAACAAAAAACCTAAATTAAACCCGGACTAATCATTTGCATCCAAAATCTTCCAATTTGCCATCAAATTTCTAACACGCTGGGACTTATTTTTGAACTTGAAAGTCATAAGTTTCAACCGAACAGTAGAAACTATCTCATCAAACAGCTGATCCAGGGGCTTAGTTTTATTCTTAAACAATCTAGCATTCCTTTCTAACCAGATACAATACGTGGTAGCGCCAATCAAAATACGAGCAATAATACTCTTTGCCCGCCTACCTCGGGAGATAGGGATCAGGAAAGAGATAATATCTTCAAAACTCGAACCTATATTAGCCATATCCGCAAGAATTTTAACCCTTCCCCATAATTTAGAAGAGAACGTGCACTCAAAAAACAAATGGGCATGCTAGTCCGGAACTGTACCATAGAGGACATCGTAATAAATCCACATCAGTATCACGGTTAACATCCCATTGTTTCAACATGTCATGAGTCTTTAGACGCTTGTTAATGATAAGCCACATGTGAAACGCATGACGAGGGATGCAATGCGGAAGCCACACCACATGAACCCACTCAACCTCAGACTTGCGGCTTCTAATGGTATTCCAAGCCGAATGAACTGAGAACGGTTTTAGAACACCATTTTCAAGGGCCATCGATATTAGTAATGGACATCTAGTGGTTATAATGGTTCAAGAGCCATGGTTATGGGTTCTGGACACCTATTACTTGTAAAATGGGTTTCTATAGGCTATTGGTCATGGTTAGTAGTTATAATGGTTCAAGGGCCATCGCTATGAGTAATGGAAATCTAGTGTTTATAATCGTTCAAGGGCCATGGTTATGGGTTATGAACACCTATTACTTGTAAAATGGATATCTATAGGCTATTGGTCATGGCTAGTAGTAATAATGGTTCAAGGGCCATCGGTATGTGTTATGGACATCTAGTGAGTATAATGGTTCCAGGGCCATGGTTACGGGTTATGGACACCTATTACTTGTAAAATGGATATCTGTAGGCTATTGGTCATGGCTAGTAGTTATAATGGTTCATGGGCCATCGTTATGAGTAATGGACATCTAGTGGTTATAATGGTTCAATGGCCATGGTTATGGGTCCTATTACTTGTAAAATGGATATCTGTAGTCTGTTGGTCATGGCTAGTAGTTGTAATGGTTCAAGGGCCATGGTTATGAGATATGGACACCTATTACTTGTAAAATGGATATATGTAGGCTATTGGTCTTGGCTATTAGTTATAATGGTTCAAGGGTCATCCGTATGAGTTATGGACATCTATATTGGTTCAAGGGCCATGGTTATGGGTAGTGGACACCTATTACTTGTAAAATGGATATGTAGGCTATTGGTCACGGCTAGTAGTTATAATGGTTCAAGGGCCATCAGTATGAATTATGGACATCTAGTGGTTATAATGGTTCAAGGGCTATGGTTATGGGTTATGGACACCTATTACTTATAAAATGGATATCTATAGGTTATTGGTCATGGCTAGTAGTTATAATGGCTCAAGGGCCATCGGTATGAGTTATGGACATCTCTTGGTTTTAACGGTTCAAGGGCCATGGTTATGGGTTATGGACACCTACTACTTGTAAAAATGATAACTATATGCTATTGGTCATGGCTAGTAGTTATAATGGTTCAAGGAACATCGCTATGAGGTATGGACATCTAATGGTTCATGGGCTATGGTTATGGGTTATGGACACCTATTAGTAGTAAAATAGGTATCTATAGGCTGTTGGTCATGGCTAGTAGTTATAATGGTTCAAGGGCCATTGCTAATAATTATGGACATCTAGTGGTTATAATGGTTCAAGGGCCATGGCTATGGGTTATGGACACCTATTACTTGTAAAATGGATATCTATAGGTTATTGGTCATGGCTAGTAATTAAAATGGCTCAAGGGCCATCGGTATGAGTTACGGACATCTTGTGGTTTTAATGGTTCAAGGGCCATGGTTATGGGTTATGGACACCTATTACTTGTAAAATGGATATTTGTAGGCTATTGGTCATGGTTGTAGTTATAATGGTTCAAGGGTCATCGGTATGAGTTATGGATATCTATATTGGTTCCAGGGCCGTGGTTATGGGTTGTGGACGCCAATTATTTGTAAAATGGATATATAAGCTATTGGTCATGGCTAGTAGGTATATTGGTTCAAGGGCCATCAATATGAGTAATGGACATCTAGTGGTTATAATGGTTCAAGAGCCATGGTTATGGGTTCTGGACACCTATTAATTGTAAAATGGATATCTATAGGCTATTGGTCATGGTTAGTAGTTATAATGGTTCAAGTGCCATCGCTATGAGTAATGGAAATCTAGTGTTTATAATCGTTCAAGGGCCATGGTTATGGGTTATGAACACCTATTAATTGTAAAATGGATATCTATAGGCTATTGGTCATGGCTAGTAGTAATAATGGTTCAAGGGCCATCCGTATGAGTTATGGACATCTAGTGGGTATAAAGGTTCAAGGGCCATGGTTATGGGTTATGGACACCTATTACTTGTAAAATGGATATCTGTAGGCTATTGGTCATGGCTAGTAGTTATAATGGTTCATGGGCCATCGTTATGAGTAATGGACATCTAGTGGTTATAATGGTTCAATGGCCATGGTTATGGGTTCTATTACTTGTAAAATGGATATCTGTAGTCTATTCGTCATGGCTAGTAGTTGCAATGGTTCAAGGGCCATGGTTATGAGATATGGACACCTATTACTTGTAAAATGGATATATGTAGGCTATTGGTCTTGGCTATTAGTTATAATGGTTCAAGGGTCATCAGTATGAGTTATGGACATCTATAATGGTTCAAGGGCCATGGTTATGGGTAGTGGACACCTATTACTTGTAAAATGGATATGTAGGCTATTGGTCACGGCTAGTAGTTATAATGGTTCAAGGGCCATCAGTATGAATTATGGACATCTAGTGGTTATAATGGTTCAAGGGCTATGGTTATGGGTTATGGACACCTATTACTTATAAAATGGATATCTATAGGTTATTGGTCATGGCTAGTAGTTATAATGGCTCAAGGGCCATCGGTATGAGTTATGGACATCTTTTGGTTTTAACGGTTCAAGGGCCATGGTTATGGGTTATGGACAGCTACTACTTGTAAAAATGATAACTATATGCTATTGGTCATGGCTAGTAGTTATAATGGTTCAAGGAACATCGCTATGAGTTATGGACATCTAATGGTTCATGGGCTATGGTTATGGGTTATAGACACCTATTAGTAGTAAAATAGGTATCTATAGGCTGTTGGTCATGGCTAGTAGTTATAATGGTTCAAGGGCCATTGCTAAGAATTATGGACATCTAGTGGTTATAATGGTTCAAGGGCCATGACTATAGGTTATGGACACCTATTACTTGTAAAATGGATATCTATAGGTTATTGGTCATGGCTAGTAATTATAATGGCTCAAGGGCCATCGGTATGAGTTATGGACATCTTGTGGTTTTAATGGTTCATGGGCCATGGTTATGGTTTTTTTTTTTTTTTTTTTTTTTTTTTTTTTTGTTAAAGGGCTATGCCCGGCAAAAACTATATCAACAAAGAAAAGTTATTTACAAACAAAGATGGGTAAAAATACCACATCTTGAAAAACTATTTGGCCTCCCAAAACATGCTTTGGGAATAAGACCAACAAAATAAGCATAACTCTATAGCCAATGACTAAACCTAGTCTAGGTATACCAAAACCTCTAAGCTTATAAAAAAATCTTTTTCCATCGAAAAACAAAAAATCAAAAGTCTCTTTAATGTTCCAAACATCAGCTCTAGCAATCAAATTGCACTTGTGATTAGGCTCGATCTTCAACTTGTGTATTTTACCCTTAACACAATCCATGCTCATATCAATCTTCACACCATTTCCATCATAAACCGGATTAAGGCTTGATTTTGACCCAATGAAGGTCAAAATTAAACCCATAATGCCATAACAATATTTTATAACATTACAATCCAAAAGCCTCAAGTCTTCCTTTAACCCGAGCAGATTCAACATCCAATTCAAACATCCATAACACTTTGACCAGCTACATTTAATCTTTCCCAATATTGACCCGATGATAGTCAAGATAACAAAATTATAAAATCTATGAACATTACCTAAATAACAATGCATTATATAGGCAATGCAGAATTTTGACTCGGTGTAAGTCAGAATCCTCATAGAAAAGCACTTCAACCCAAATTGACCTTCACTGACTTTTATAAAGTCAACAGTAACCCAGTCTTCAATCTCGATCCTTAAATCCATCTTCAATTTTGACTTTGAAAGGGTCAACCATCCTTTAAAACCATTGCCAAATTGCAACAAACATGGTAGATTAATAACCCTTAGGAAATTGGTCATATCACATCTTTGACCGAAATTGTCCTGACTATGACCAAAATCTTTAATAAGGGTTATAATCCACCATTTTCCACTCCAGATTCTGCACTTTAAACGCCTGCCCCAATGCCTAACTATCTTCAAAACAACATCAATGAAGCATCCATAATTATGGCAGATAGCACCCAACTTCCAGATGGTAAAATTTTGACCTGCAAAACATATAAGAAAAAAATTGCAGCTCACACTTAAAACGCACAAAAAAATCATTAATTTACGACTTTCCTTTATGCGGTGCAGCTCATAGCAGTTGTTGGTATAAAGGCCCAACGGGCCAAAAATTCCAGAAAGATTTCTAAAAATCTCCAAAATTCCAGAAGAATATAAAAAAAATACTCCAAGCCTGCTCAATGAAATCCATCTTCAAAAAATGCCTGATAATACCCAAACTACCCTTACCAGTGCACAGGCAGCCCCAAATAATTCTGAAGAAATCCATAAAACTCCCAACAAACTCATTCCAGTTATCTCTTATCATGATCAGCATAATTGGAAGATTCTCCATTTTCATCACCATGCATCAAACTAAAATTCCAGATTTCGGCTGCAAGAGTAGACTGCTTTGATTTTCTGATATTTAAACCCAACAATCTCAATCTGACATTATTAATAATAATACTGCACAGATCTTCCACACTTCTATGCTTGCTTTGAAAAATTCTCAGATTCCTTTCCTGCCAGAGAAAGTACACTGTAGCACCAAGGACAAGTCTTTTGATAATGCTCCAAACCGATTTGTTAATAGGGATTCTTTCAAGGTATAGGATTAAATAAGACCATTTATCAGGAAAATGGTCCATCCTAGACCTGCTCTTCATGATATCCCAGACCGTTTTAGAATAATCACACTCAAAAAACAGATGGTCATGTGAATCCAATTGCAGATTACAAAAAGTACATCTCAAATCATCTTTTTCATAATCAATCTGAAATTTATCTTGAGTTTTCAACTTTCCCAACATAGCAAGCCATAAAATGAATGCATGTCTTGGGATGTTTTGGCTGTACCAGACCCAATTAGCCCAACCAACCTCCTGTCCAGTTTCTCTTAAATCATACCAAGCATCAGAAACAGAAAAAGGGTTACATTTACCTTTAGCAGATTTCCAACAAACTTTATCCTGCAAATCATCTCTCAAATCAGGAGGATCATTATTGAAAATCCAATCAAACTTCTGCAACCACAAATCCGGAACCCTCCAATTCCCATTTTCAACAATATCATGAACAGAAACATCTTGGGAGAATCCAGCCTCATATATTTCCCTATTAGAAATAAAGAAACATAAAGGGCCAATAGAATGCCAATTATCATACCAAGCAGAAGTGTCCCTACCATTTCCAACTTTATAAAAGAAGAAATTCCTAACAGTGTTTCTGTTTTTTAGAATGTTCCTCCAGCTCCAACACATACTGTTAGGAATAGGTAAAGACCAAAAATTTCTATTCTTTAGCCTTATTTCATTAACCCATTTCACCCATAAAGAATCCTTCTTACTGATTATATTCCAAGTATGTTTACTCATAAGAGTAATATTCCAAGAATGTAACAATCTAAGGCCCAGACCACCATGACATTTGGGGATACAAATTCTATCCCACCTGACCTTAGCTTTACCTCTTTGATACTCCCCATGACACCATAAAAAACCTCTAATCAGTCTCTCAATATCTTTAGAGATAGCTTTAGGGAGTATAAAAACAGAAGACCAATACATCTGCATTGAGCCCAACACAGATTGTATCAATTGCAATCTGCCTGCAAACGACAAGGATTTGTTCCTCCAATCCCACAATCTCTTCTTAACTTTATCAACCAAGATGCTACAATCCTTCACATAAAGCCTTGAAGACAAAAGGGGGACTCCTAAATACTTCACAGGTAAAGAACCTATTTTAAAAGGCAGGATGTTAGATATGGCAGATCTAGTAGCCGGTTTCACATTACCAAAGAACACTGTACTTTTGTCCATATTAGGCTTCAAACCCGAAATGGAGCAAAATTCTTCCAAAGCATTTTTAAGAATCCTCACAGAGCCAGAATCACCTTTGCTAAATATTAACAAATCATCAGCAAAGCACAAGTGAGTAATTTTCAGATTCTTACAATTCCAATGGTATTTAAACCCATCCTCATTAGCAATTTTCCTCTTGAGAATGAGATTCAAGACCTCCATCACCAAGGTGAAAAGGTAAGGGGACATAGGATCCCCTTGCCTAAGACCTCTCTTGCCTTTAAAAAAACCATGATACTCCCCATTCAGATTAATCATAAAAGAAGTGGTAGTTATACACTCCATGATTAATTGAACCATCCACGGGTGAAAACCATAGCAACTCAAAATGTTTTTCAAAAAACCCCATTCAACAGAGTCATAAGCTTTTTGAATATCCACTTTAAAGGCACATTTAGGGGGACCACTGCTTCTATGATAATTCCTCAATAACTCTTGAGAGAGTAAAATATTATCACTGATTTGTCTCCCCGAAATGAAAGCACTTTGGTTTTCATCAACTAAACCATCCAAAGCAGATTTAATTCTGTTAGTAATCACTTTACTTATGCATTTATAAAGAACATTGCAACAAGCAATCGGTCTAAAATCAGCAACACTTCTAGGATCTTTACTTTTTGGGACCAAAGCAATACTAGTGGCATTGACTTCCTTTAACAGTTTCCCAGTAGAGAAAAACTGTTGAACAGCCCTACAAATATCACTGCCCACTATATCCCAAGAAGCCTTAAAAAATTTGGATGAAAAACCATCAGGCCCAGGAGCTTTATCATCACAAATATCAAAAATAGCATCTTTGACCTCATCCATACTAACTGGCCTAATCATTTAAGAAGCAGAATTCTCAGTTAATTTTCTGGTAAATAAATCATTTGAATCCGTAAATGGACTAGTATTAGAGGAAGAACCCAAAATTTTCCTAAAATGGTTGACAAACTGATCTGCCACTCTTTCACCATGATAAACAACTCCATCCAAATCAGAAATCATAACAATTCTGTTTCTACAAGCTTTCCCTTTAACTGTTTTGTGAAAAAATTTCGTATTTTGATCCCCCTCTTTTAACCATTCAATTTTGGCCTTCTGTTTTAAGAATATTTCCTCATCAATCATGGCTTCATTGTAATTTTTCAAACATATAACCTCCTTATCCCTTAGGTCTTTATCATGAGTATTGAGAACCATTGCAGTTTGGACGGATTCTAAATCAGTCCTCAAATTAACAACTTTCTCATGCAAATTACCCTGCTTGAACATTAAATCTCTCATAGGTTTCTTTAAATTTTTAAGATTGGATACAACCTTAAACAATTCAACACCATGCAGATCTTTGTTCCAATTATGTTTGACCACAGAAATAAAATCTTTTTTCCTGGTCAACACATTTGAAAACTTGAAGGATTTAGGTTTACCTCTATTAAAATTGGGAATAGACATAACACCTGGGATGTGATCCGAGGATAAAAAAGGGAGAAATTGCACATAGGAATTAGGAAAATCATTAAGAAATTCATAATTACCCATAATTCTGTCAAGCTTCTTCAATAAATTGTCCTCCTTATTTGGGCTCTTTTTCCAAGTGTACTTAAGCCCAGAAAAACACAGATCTTCAACTTGAATTTCAGCAATACATTCTGCAAACTCAGTCATGCTTCTCGTCATGGCAGAGGATCCTTTGGACAATTCATCCGGATCTATAGCAGAATTAAAATCACCTAGAACAACCCACGGTTTATTACCAATAGTTGGACAAAAAGCTTGCAAATTCCTCCAAGCTTGGGGTCTAAACTGACTTCTATGATGAGCATAAGTAAAAGAACAATAAAAAAATTTTCCCCCAACAACAAGATTGATATGACAATTCATGACTTGTGGATGTTGGTCCATAACCATGATATTCACCAAGTTCGGGTTCCAAGCTATAATTATTCTAGTACCACCCGTACAGCAATTAGAATTGGAAACCCAATCCCACGAACCAAACACCTTACTACAAACCCAAGCCAAATTTTTCTTCTTAACATGGGATTCTAGAATAGCACAAATTCCAATACCTTCATCCTTTAAAAGTTGAGATACCTCATCCTGAGCAGAAGCCTTATTCAGGCCCCTTACATTCCAAAACATGGTTTTAAACATCATTAAAACCCTTTGAGGATGAAGCTCCCACACCACTCTGTTTTTTACCAAATTCAATATCATCATTCTTCATATTTTGTGCAGCCTCATTAACATCAGACTCCACATCATCAAGAATCAAATCAGGGTTCATATCAAATTCGATGCACTTATCTTTAAAAAACTCAAACTGACCCGTTAACCAGCTTTTAACAACCTCATCATCCGGGTTTAAGTTAGCTTTTAAGTACTTTAAAACTTCAATTTTCTGTTCATCATACATGTGATAGTGATCATCCCAACCATCTTCATAGTCATTATCATCATTATCTTTCAAACTATCAAACTTGTTTGAAGTTTCCACAACCTTAGGATTAGAATTAATCTTTGATTTTTGGGACTTAACAGTCTTAGAGCTTTCCCCTTTTCCATGATTACTATTTTTCACCACATACTTAGTATTATTAACATTGTTGACCCCCAAATTCTGTCCAGTTCTTTCATTACTTCTTCCTTGAACAGATTGAGGATTTTTATTCTGAGAACCTTGCACATTTCGGTTTTGAACAGTTTGATTATCCCTGTTCTGGATATTTTGGCCATTACTATTCTGGATATATTGAGGGTTTTGCCTTTTCTGATTCCCATTATTCAACCTAGTAAAAACACTCTGCCTTCCACCCCGATTCTGATTTCCAATCTGCACATCAACATTATTTTTCACAACTTTGTTATTCTTCCCCATAACAAGGAAACCCTCATCATCATCATCCCCCTGAACATTACCCTGCTTAGCAACATCATTCGCAGCAGTTTCTTCCACTGTTTTTGGTCTAACTCTACATAATTTATGTGAGTGACCAAAAACCTTACAATGTGTACAAACAGGCGGTTTCCAATTATACGTAATCTTCAAAGAAACCACCTTTCCAGGGTTTGGACCAGAATTAGGGTACACTAGCTCAACATCTTCAGGCAACTCATGACAAGCATCCACTTCAACTAAAACCCTAGCATACCCCATTCTTCCAGAATTGCTCAAACACCTTTCCTTGGTCATCTTATCCATGATCAGAGGTCTCCCTACCCCACTAGCAATTTTACCAATGCCATGACCATACCATAATTCAATTGGCAAATCATGGATACAAATCCAAATAGAAACTTTAGAAGGTTCTATTTTTTGTAAACAGATGCCGGGTTCCCATTTGTTTACAACTAAAGGCACGTTATCAACTAACCAGATTCCATTTTCCAACACAGCCTTTAGGCCCTCTTCACTTTTGAATTTGAATAAATAAATTCCAGCTCCATTTTTAGTAACTTCCAGAAAATCATAAGCTCTCCACATTCTTTGAAGACTGGATTTGACTTTTATGAAGTCCATTGAAGTACCAACAAAATGACCATAAAGCATAAGGGATAATTTTGCTTTTTTGAACTTGAAATCTTCATCAACCATCATAATCTGAGTCTTCCCAACCTCAATTCTAACTGGAGGAATAAAATTCATTTGGAAATCCACTTTTTCATTATCTTGTTTCATCATTTCAGCCAAAGTAAATCCTCCAATTTTATTTTTCTGCCAAGCATTTGGCACCACAGGAATTTTGGGTATCTGCTCAGCCTGTTGAACAGGGGATGGTTATGGGTTATGTACACCTATTACTTGTAAAATGGATATTTGTAGGCTATTGGTCATGGGTAGTAGTTATAATGGTTCAAGGGTCATTGGTATGAGTTATGGATATCTATATTGGTTCTAGGGCCGTGGTTATGGGTTGTGGACACCAATTATTTGTAAAATGGATATATAGGCTATTGGTCATGGCTAGTAGGTATATTGGTTCAAGGGCCATCGATATGAGTAATGGACATCTAGTGGTTATAATGGTTCAAGAGCCATGGTTATGGGTTCTGGACACCCATTACTTGTGAAATGGATATCTATAGGCTATTGGTCATGGTTAGTAGTTATAATGGTTCAAGGGCCATCGCTATGAGTAATGGAAATCTAGTGTTTATAATCGTTCAAGGACCATGGTTATGGGTTATGAACACCTATTACTTGTAAAATGGATATCTATAGGCTATTGGTCATGGCTAGTAGTAATAATGGTTCAAGGGCCACCGGTATGAGTTATGGACATCTAGTGGGTATAATGGTTCAAGGGCCATGGTTATGGGTTATGGACACCTATTACTTGTAAAATGGATATCTGTAGGCTATTGGTCATGGCTAGTAGTTATAATGGTTCATGGGCCATCATTATCAGTAATGGACATCTAGTGGTTATAATGGTTCAATGGCCATGGTTATGGGTCCTATTACTTGTAAAATGGATACCTGTAGTCTATTGGTCATGACTAGTAGTTGTAATGGTTCAAGGGCCATGGTTATGAGATATGGACACCTACTACTTGTAAAATGGATATATGTAGGCTATTGGTCTTGGCTATTAGTTATAATGGTTCAAGGGTCATCAGTATGAGTTATGGACATCTATAATGGTTCAAGGGCCATGGTTATGGATAGTGGACACCTATTACTTGTAAATGGATATGTAGGCTATTGGTCACGGCTAGTAGTTATAATGGTTCAAGGGCCATCAGTATGAATTATGGACATCTAGTGTTTATAATGGTTCAAGGGTCATGGTTATGGGGTATTGACACCTATCACTTGTAAGATGAATATCTATAGGCTATTGGTCATGACTAGTAGTGATATTGGTTCAAGGGCTATTGGTATGAGTTATGGACATATAGTAGTTATAATGGTTCAAGGGCCATGGTTATGGGTTATGGACACCTATTACTTGTAAAATGGATATCTATAGGCTATTGGTCATGGCTAGTAGTTATAATGGCTCAAGGGCCATCGGTATGAGTTATGGTCATCTAGTGGTTATGATGGTTCAAGGGCCATGGTAATGGGTTATGGACACCTATTACTTGTAAAATGGATATCTATCGTCTATTTGTCATGGCTAGTAGTTATAATGGTTCAAGGGCCATCGGTATGAGTTATAGACATCTAGTGGTTATAATGGTTCAAGGGCCATGGTTATGGGTTATGAACACCTATTACTTGTAAAATGGATATTTGTAGGCTAGTGGTCATGGCTAGTAGTTGTAATGGTTCAAGGGTTATCAGTATGAGTTATGGATATCTATAAAGGTTCAAGGGCCATGGTTATGTGTACTGGACACCTATTATTTGTAAAATGGATATATAGACTATTGGTCATGGCTAGTAGTTATAATGGTTCAATGGCCATCGGTATGAGTTAAGGACATCTAGTGGTTATAATGGTTCAAGGGCTATGGTTTTGAGTTATGGACACATATTACTTATAAAATGGATATCTATAGGTTATTGGTCATGGCTAGTAGTTATAATGGCTCAAGGGCCATCGGTATGAGTTATGGACATCTTGTGGTTTTAATGGTTTTTTTGGATAAAGGGACTATGCCCTGGCAAATAGAATAAATGAAAGAAAAATAATACAAGAAAGCACACTGCGGGCCCCAGGGCAACACCTTAGGGGAAAACACCACAGCTGCAAGAAAACCAACCTCGGGAATAGACAAGCCTAAAACCCGAGGACCACAAAGCTAACAACAAAACTAAACAATCCATAAAAAACTAAGCAAAAAAGACTAACTAAATAAAGTCTTCTTTCCGATGCAAATCCGAAGTGTCACCACGAGCCTTCTTTAGTTGCTTCCATTTTGCATCAAAATATTGTTGCTTCGGTTTGCTCCAAGAATTCCAAATATACTCACTCGGTCTTTTCTTCAAATCAATAAAAACATCAACTTCCCAAATCGTGGTGGTCAAAATCTTCCATTGTTTGTCAAAGTGGTCTTTTTGAGCTTTTGACCACTTTTGCCAAACATCAACCGTCGGTTTACCGTTAGCCTCGATGTACTCATCAACATCCTTCAAAAGTCTAACCGAATCCACATTATCATCATCAAAAATATCCATAGAGTCCTCTAACCCATCCGAAGTCTCAAAAGTGTTTGAAGTTTCAATTTTGTCAACTTTTGAGACTTTTGGAGAACTAACTTTTTCACCCACTTTTCCTTTGCCTTTATCGATCTTCTTCTCGGTATTAACTTGAACTTGAGGCTTAGCTTCCCATTTTGGGTTGTACCTAACATAACCCCAAATTTTAGGGCCTTGATTTTGACTTTTACATTGACTTTGATTTTGCACCTTGCTAACTTTTTTGCTCATATTAGCCTTAGAACCACCACTTTGATTTTGACTTTTGACCGGGTCAACTTGTTTATCAACTTTTTCCTCAACTTTTTTATCAACTTTTTTGTTGACAACATCATCACCAACTTTTTCAACAACAACATTTACAACCGGGTTCACATCACAAGCAACATCATTATGACCAAAAGTCTTACAATGTGAACACCGGGGTGGTTTCCAAGTAAAGTCAACACGAAATTTCATCACATTTCCCAAAACTAAATCCTCAATTTCATGAGGCAATTCACGATCGGCCGGGACATCAATTAAGATTCTAGCAAAAGCGGCTCTACCTTTATCTTTTTCACACATATCGGCCGTAAATCTATCAACCGAAATTGGCTTACCAATAGCACTAGCCAAATAGCTCAAAATCTCAAAGTCCCACATATCAATTGGAATATCATAAATATTAACCCATAAAGGAGCACTAGAACATTCGGGTTTAGAAAGAAACGTACCCGTTTTCCAAGCTTGCAAGAATAAAGGAACTCCATTGATCAACCAAGGACCCGATTCAAGAGTCGCCAACATCCCGTCCTTAGTTTCAAACTTGAAAAAATAAAACCCCTTGTCATTTAAGAATATATCAACTAAACCAAACTTTTTCCAAAGATTCTTGCAATGATATTCAACCGTTCGATATGGAAGTTTTTTACCAATGAAAAAACCATAAAGAGTTGTGACCCATTTTTCACTCCTTTTTTCCATGATTTTATCCGGGATTTCAACTCTAATTCCACCCGATTCCATAATAACCGGGTCATAAAAACATATTTTTCCTTTCCCACTTGCCAAGTTATAACAACTTTTAATTAATTCTGCATAAGACAATGGGACTTTAACCGTTTTTGGTTCAACCGGAACACTGTTTTGTAGCGGGTTAGAGCTGCCAGATGCCCCTGGAACAGCCCCCTGAAACAGCCCCTAAATCAACCATTTTTACATCATTAATTCCTGCAGAAACAGTCCCCGAAACAGCCCCTGTTTTGCCCGAATTTTCCCCATTTTGGACATGTTTCGCAGCCTTTAAAAGGGCTTCCATAAGGGCTGAATTAAACTGAAACTGCGCCTCTTCAGCCACCAAATTCACCCCAAATTTAGAATTAACAGCAGGGTCAACTTCCATCTTTTGTTCACCCGTAACAGCCCCTAAACTGTCCCCAATCTGCACAGTTTTATCACCCAAAACTGCCAAAACAGGGACTGTTTTATCCTGCAAATTCTGCGCAGAAACTGCAGCCCAACAGTCAAATTTTCCTGCTCATTTTCACCCAAAACTGCACCACTAAAACTGGAATTCTGTGCAGAATTATTCTGCACAGTTTTGCCCGAAACTGCATCCCAAAAAGTGTTATACTGTGCAGTTGTAAACTGCACAGTTCCGGCTAAACCGGGATCACCAAACTGCCCCAAAACTGCACTGTTTTGACCACCAAATTGTGCAGAATTTTCCTGCTCAAAACTGCCCGAAACTGCACTGTTTTGACCACCAAACTGTGCAGAATTAACCTGCTCAAAACTGCCCGAAACAGCAGCCTTTAACACTGAATTCTGCACTATTTTTTCATCCAAAACTGCACTATTTTGCCCAGCAAACTGTGCAGTTTTTCCCTGCTCAAAACTGTCCGAAAAAACAGTCCCAAAACCATAAATCTGCGCAGAATTTTGACCCTCAAAACTGCCCGAAACAGGGCAGCTAGTACCCGGTTTCTCCTTCACATTTTCAAGCTCAATATCATCCGAAGAATAACCAACTTCCGAGCCCGGACCATAACTAATTTCCGAACCTTTGATCGAATCAAAAGGATTGGGGATCGAGTTTAAAGAACAAATCATACCCGGGATATCTGTTTTTCCAGATCTAACACGGTTTTGGGCATCAATTGCATCTTTCAATGCATCATCATAATCAACAAAATCGTTTTCAAAATCATTCACATCATCAACTTCATCTATACTCGAATTAGATTTTCTCCTATTCAATCTAGCAATAGACAAACACTTCACACTAGATCTCCTACGAGAAGGGCGACGAAGAACATACCGGTTAGCTATCTTCGACGGAGGAGTGAAGAAAACATCTTCGGGAGCAGAAATTGGAACATGGGGAGTACTATCCATGCTAGGACGAGCAGTAGACCGTGAACCACTGCCTTGAACATTTTGATTATCCAATTTTGCATCCGCGACCAAAACTTCTTTGACCGACGGGCCCAAATCAAACCCCAAAAAGCTAGCAGAGGTGACCAACGACTGTAGATCCTTGTTCCCCTCACCCAAACGAGCAGAACCATGTGAAGCATGGTCACCGGAATCGTGATTTTCCGGCCGTCGTACCAAATCCGCCGCTGGAACCCTAGAACTCGATTCAATCTTCAAAACTCGATCCAAAACAGAAATTGGTTGAGGGGAAATACTCCCCTCACCTCCCTGAACATTTTCCGACCCTGCACGACCTTCGATTTTGGCCGGAATCGGCCGGAACAGTGACCGGCGACACTGAAGGCGATTTTTGAATTTCCGACGCCACACTCGGGCAGCGCATGGGGGCGCGTGGCACCTCCGGTGGCCGACCGGGAGGTGCAGTTGGAATCGTCTTGGGACGACGCATCTACGCTCAAAGTTTCAGACCCTAACTCGGCCGGAGCTCGCCGGAGTCACGGAAACGGCGCCAGAGGTTAGAGAGAGAAAATTTTTCTCACCGGTTAGGCTATTGGTCGGTTTTAATGGTTCAAGGGCCATGGTTATGGGTTAAGGACACATATTACTTGTAAAATGGATATATGTAGGCTATTGGTCATGGCTAGTAGTTATAAGTGTTCAAGGGCCATTGGTATGAGTTATGGATAACTATATTGGTTCCAGGGCCGTGGTTATGGGTTGTGGACACCAATTATTTGTAAAATGGATATATAGGCTATTGGTCATGGCTAGTAGGTATATTGGTTCAAGGGCCATCGATATGAGTAATGGACATCTGGTGGTTATAATGGTTCAAGAGCCATGGTTATGGGTTCTGGACACTTATTACTTGTAAAATGGATATCTATAGGCTATTGGTCATGGTTAGTAGTTATAATGGTTCAAGGGCCATCGCTATGAGTAATGGAAATCTAGTGTTTATAATCGTTCAAGGGCCATGGTTATGGGTTATGAACACCTATTACTTGTAAAATGGATATCTATAGGCTATTGGTCATGGCTAGTAGTTATAATGGTTCAAGGGCCATCGGTAGGAGTTATGGACATCTAGTGGGTGGTTCAAGGGCCATGGTTATGGGTTATGGAAATCTATTACTTGTAAAATGGATATCTGTAGGCTATTGGTCTTGGCTAGTAGTTATAATGGTTCATGGGCCATCGTTATGAGTAATGGACATCTAGTGGTTATAATGGTTCAATGGCCATGGTTATGGGTCCTATTACTTGTAAAATGGATATCTGTAGTCTATTGGTCATGGCTAGTAGTTGTAATGGTTCAAGGGCCATGGTTATGAGATATGGACATCTAGTGGTTATAATGCTTCAAGGGCTATGGTTTTGAGTTATGGACACCTATTACTTATAAAATGGATATCTATAGGTTATTGGTCATGGCTAGTAGTTATAATGGCTCAAGGGCCATCGGTATGAGTTATGGACATCTTGTGGTTTTAATGGTTCAAGGGCCATGGTTATGGGTTAAGGACACATATTACTTGTAAAATGGATATATGTAGGCTATTGGTCATGGCTAGTAGTTATAATTGTTCAAGGGCCATCGGTATGAGTTATGGACATCTTGTGGTTTTAATGGTTCAAGGGCCATGGTTATGGGTTAAGGACACATATTACTTGTAAAATGGATATATGTAGGCTATTGGTCATGGCTATTAGTTATAATTGTTCAAGGGCCATCGGTATGAGTTATGGATATCTATATTGGTTCCAGGGCCGTGGTTATGGGTTGTGGACACCAATTATTTGTAAAATGGATATATAGGCTATTGGTCATGGCTAGTAGGTATATTGGTTCAAGGGCCATCGATATGAGTAATGGACATCTAGTGGTTATAATGGTTCAAGAGCCATGGTTATGGGTTCTGGACACCTATTACTTGTAAAATGGGTATCTATAGGCTATTGGTCATGGTTAGTAGTTATAATGGTTCAAGGGCCATCGCTATGAGTAATGGAAATCTAGTGTTTATAATCGTTCAAGGGCCATGGTTATGGGTTATGAACACCTATTACTTGTAAAATGGATATCTATAGGCTATTGGTCATGGCTAGTAGTAATAATGGTTCAAGGGCCATCGGTATGTGTTATGGACATCTAGTGGGTATAATGGTTCCAGGGCCATGGTTATGGGTTATGGACACCTATTACTTGTAAAATGGATATCTGTAGGCTATTGGTCATGGCTAGTAGTTATAATGGTTCATGGGCCATCGTTATGAGTAATGGACATCTAGTGGTTATAATGGTTCAATGGCCATGGTTATGGGTCCTATTACTTGTAAAATGGATATATGTAGTCTATTGGTCATGGCTAGTAGTTGTAATGGTTCAAGGGCCATGGTTATGAGATATGGACACCTATTACTTGTAAAATGGATATATGTAGGCTATTGGTCTTGGCTATTAGTTATAATGGTTCAAGGGTCATCAGTATGAGTTATGGACATCGATATTGGTTCAAGGGCCATGGTTATGGGTAGTGGACACCTATTACTTGTAAAATGGATATGTAGGCTATTGGTCACGGCTAGTAGTTATAATGGTTCAAGGGCCATCAGTATGAATTATGGACATCTAGTGGTTATAATGGTTCAAGGGCTATGGTTATGGGTTATGGACACCTATTACTTATAAAATGGATATCTATAGGTTATTGGTCATGGCTAGTAGTTATAATGGCTCAAGGGCCATCGGTATGAGTTATGGACATCTTTTGGTTTTAACGGTTCAAGGGCCATGGTTATGGGTTATGGACAGCTACTACTTGTAAAAATGATAACTATATGCTATTGATCATGGCTAGTAGTTATAATGGTTCAAGGAACATCACTATGAGTTATGGACATCTAATGGTTCATGGGCTATGGTTATGGGTTATGGACACCTATTAGTAGTAAAATAGGTATCTATAGGCTGTTGGTCATGGCTAGTAGTTATAATTGTTCAAGGGCCATTGCTAAGAATTATGGATATCTAGTGGTTATAATGGTTCAAGGGCCATGGCTATGGGTTATGGACACCTATTACTTGTAAAATGGATATCTATAGGTTATTGGTCATGTGTAACGCCCCAAATTTCATGTTTTAATTTTATTACGTTTTATTAGATAAAAACCTTATGATATTGCTTATTGGATATTATTAAGTGAATTAAGTGCGCGACGTTTCGGTTACGCGTTATTAGCAATCCTTAAATTATTTTGTACAAGTATTATTTAGTCATACTGTCGGGATTTAATAAGTAAGTAACTTACTTTATTTTACGTTACCTAAAACCCGAGATTTGAGTATCGGGTCAAGGCCGGCCGAAGGCCAAGGCGTAAAACCCCACAAGTATTTGAGTTGGTGATCGATTGGTAATTGAGGATCCAACACTTCTAAGGTTGTGCGGGTGAACCGTTGTGTTCACCTAGAAGTCAATTCGAGCCTTATCTTCTTATCGGGTTTGTGAAGCCATTGGGCTATTTTTAAAACCGAGCACCTTAAGCATTTGGACTCTAGCTCGGCAAGTCTAGGAAGAGAAACAAGATGGAGCATATCACTTAAGCCCACGTTATTTTGAGCCCATCACCTCCGAACGGGCCTAGCTAGGCGAGTGTGCTCATGATGTCGACATTAGAAAGATTAGGAAATGATTTGAGTAATCAATTCTATTCATCAATCTGTCGTTTTCATTCTTCCCAATTAACTTGATCAGTTTCAATTTCTCAATCTCCCCATTCGTTAATCACCAAGAACACCTCTTAGTTAATCTTCGGTGCCTATTAATCGAGTGCCGTTTTGATCTTGGTTCCTGATACTCGACGAGATTAGGAGCCGGAAGGGAAACCGTAAGGTAAGCCATAGCATTTTTTCTGTTTTCTTTAATCTCGTTTTTTTTTCATTCCTGTTTCCCGTCCTTTAATGCTGATCGTTATGGGTTGTATCTTGTGATGGATTCGGTAATCAGCAGGAGCAGAAAAGAATCGGAGGAAGCAGTTCACGATTCATCTAGACCCTAACAAAACCCGTGTATTTTGGGTAGTTCTCGACTCCTATGCTTTTGATTCATTATGTAATCGTTCTAGTTAGAGACTCGACTGTTTAAGGTTGTAATATTGGGTTGGGTTGTTTGTTTGTTTGTTGAATATGAGAACCGGATAGCCTAACCGAAAAGGGGACCGAACCCGTAGGGTTCTAGGTCCCCAACCGAGGAAAATTTATACCATTAGGTCTTAGAAAAACCATCATAGAATGGCCAACCTGAATTGTTAGTCTATCGGTATTTATCTAAGAGTGTTCGGGTTTTCGGGTTGGGGTTGAGTCGACTTGTTACATTTTTAAATCACTGATTTGAGCAGAATCTATCCTTCTGTTCCAAGCTGTTTTTGGAGTATTTAAAATAATCTTTTGAACTTTTGGCCCGTGACGAAACCTTGGTTTTTGAGTTAGCTTTCCAACGCCGCAACCCGCTCGTTAATCCGAATTACGGTTTAAAAGTTATAGTCGATTTAGTATGCTGCTGTTAGGAATTTGAACTGTGCAGTATGTCTGTCTTGCATCATTGTTTTGAGACACTTAGATTCTGTTTTGGCCAGTGACCGTCTCACAGTAAATTGTAGTTCTGATTGTCTTCTAGCCATGGTTAAAATATGAGGAAAATCTAATAAACCGTTTAGGAGTTAAGGCAGTTCCCGTGAGACTGACGGGGGCTGCCAGTTTTCTGAAATAAGTCCTCGGGTAGGATTTTAACTCCGGGTTTCACTTTGTGGTTTTTAGGACCGTCTAGGAGATAACGTGCTATATTTCTGATTTTCGGGAACCATTGGAGCTTGCATTTCTCGAGGTGAGTATTCTCACCGTGTATTCAGTTTTAATAATATACATGCATGACTTACGTGTTACATTCTTTACACCATGTTTTGTATCTGACTATGAACTATTTTCTGAGTATGAACTGTTATTTGAGTTTGATCTGTTTTCTGAGTATGAACTGTCATTTGAGTTTGATCTGTTATCTGAGTATCTGAGCAGCTGTTGAGTTATTTATGATCTGAGACATTGTGCATGGGTAACTGAGCTCGGCACAGGGTCATTCTGTGTTATTATTTGCTAGGGCATTCTGAGATAATTATGTTAAAAGAGATAATAAAACATAATAACACATCTGAGTTTTGGGATCACCTCCCGTCTGAGTTTTTGGGATTATTCCCGTCTGAGTTTGGGATCACTCCCGTCTGAGTTTTTGGCTTACGCCTATCTGAGGTGTGAGGAGGGACGAGGTTGATCTCTCGTCGCAAGTCACACAAGCGCGCTATATAAATTAAAAATCTGAGTAATAAAATCTGAGAAAAATAATCTGAGTAGTTTTGACTAGGTGTACACCGATGTGCCCTCATGTGTTGTATGTTAAGATTGCTTGCATTTTGAGATATTCACTCAGCTTCTCCAGCTGACCCCTATTTTCCCCCACTGTTTCAGGTACTAGCAAAGGGAAGGAGAAGGTGGACGGTTGACCGCTGTATTCTACCCATGCTGATGTGGACAGCAATTATTATATTGACAAAACTTTTTACTCTATTAAACTATTTCCGCTTTTAAGATTTTTGTTAAATACAATTTTAATATTTTGGGATTTTAATAATTGAATTATTGGGACATTTACATTAAAATATTATATTTAAAAAGTTTTAAAAATCTTGTAAAATTTAGGTTGTTACAAGTTGGTATCAGAGCACTGACTTGAGTGATTTGAATTTGCAAGGGGAAAATTCAAACTCAAGTATGAGTGTCGAGTTTTTAAAATGAGAAAAGAGTAAAATATTTTTCTGAGAAAAGTTCCACATCAGACATACAGCACGTCACGTCGACCCCTCGTTTTCCCGCTGCCGGTAATCTTTAAGAGTTGTTTAATATTTTATACTTTATAATAAAAGTTTCGTCAAGAGACACATTTTGAGAGCTTTCAGAGAATACATCGAGACATTTACGCCAAGCATTCTATATAAGTTATATACATGCATATCTACTTTTGGATCTATCTATAGTGTATGGTTGTTATGGAAACGGAGGGTTGTGACGATTTCAATTTTTGCTGGAAACTTGTTGAGGGTAGGTGCCGAAAAATAATAGAAGGGCCCCTATTATTGTACGCACCGAACCTAAAACTACGTTTCAGGAGAAATTGAGAAAGTTACTAATTTGACGTTTAAGTATCATTATAGGCAAAAATCCTTGTTTTCTGACAATTTCCTTCCTTTCTATTTTTAGCAAGATGCCGCCAGCTAGACCTACCGCACAAGAGTTGCGAAACATGATGACTGGGATACTGGGAGAGATGTTGCCTGCGATGTTCCAGGGCATGTTTGATGAGATCACTGATCAGGTCAGCCATATGTTGCAGACCGAATTCGCTGCCAGAGATGCTGTGGTGCCACAACCACCAGCACCAAAAGCCTTCACCTATCGTGATTTCTCTGTGTGTTCACCTCCCGAATTTAAGGGTGAATCTGACCCGAAGGTGGCAATACGTTGGCTTGCCGATATGGAGAGTGTCTTTCGCATCTCAAGATGCCCTACCGATTTGCGGACCACTTATGCATCGCACTCATTGAAGGGTGAAGCCAAAGAGTGGTGGAAACCATTAGCAGCGTCCATGACCGAGGAGCAATTGACCTGGGAGGTGTTCGTGGACAGGTTCAAGTTGCAGTATGTGCCACGTGTGGAAGTAGAGCGGATCACTAGAGATTTCCTGAGCCTTCAGCAAACCAACGAATCCGTCAGTGCTATTACTACAAAGTTTCGAGAACTGGCTTCCTTTTGTCCCGACTATGCTGCTACTGAGGAGATGAAGATGGCTCGATATCTGGATATGTTGCGTAGTGATATTAGGGAGTTTGTGGGGATGATGCCCCGTAATTCCTTGGCCGAGATGATAGAGGCGGCACGAGGCCGCGAGATTGAGCTAGACCGTCAGAAGAAAGATTCCAAGAGGTCCCTACCAGCATCTCAAGGGAACTACAGTCAGGGCAATGAGAAGAAGCGTCGGTTCGAGTTCAAACCATACAAGGGCGGTAATTCGGGTAAGAGCGGTCAGACGGGGGGCTATACGCGTTATGGTAACGCGAATCGCGATGAGACGAGGAGCACGTCTCGTGATGCACCAGGTAGAGATGATGGGAGAGTGAAACTTTGTTATAAGTGTGGACAGACTGGGCACATGGCGAATGCCTGCAATTTAAGAGGACTGATGTGTTTCTACTGTAAGGAAGAAGGCCACACGAAGGATGACTACCCGAAGAAGAAAGATACTGGGAGAGGTATCAAATTCAAACTTTTTACTAACCTTTCCATTCCTCGTAAAGTTGTTCTTTATGTTTGATTATATAAATTTAAGTATATAAATATTTAGGTGTTGCTAGAGGGGGGCTTGTGATGAATCCGGCCCCGGCTACTTTCAGGATCGCTGAGGGGGCTACTACTCGGGCTCGAGGACGAGCCTATCAGATGACTGGGGAGGAGGCCAAGAAGGCTCCTAATGCTGTTGCTGGTAAATATTTTTACCTTCTGAGTTATTATCTGAGTCATTATCTGAGTTATTATCTAAGATGTATCTGAGGAAAATTTGCATGAATACTACTGTGTTTCTAATTCTGTGTGCATGTTGTGATCTCTGTGTATTAGGTACTTTTTCTGTGAACGACATACCTGCTTTCGTGTTATTTGATAGTGGGGCAACCCACTCGTTTGTCCCTCATGCTTTTAGTAAACTGATGTCTCATAAATTAGAGAATCTTTCCGAGCCTTTAGTGATAGAAGTCGTCAACGAGAAAACTCTAACGGTTACAAAAGTTTACCGGAAATGTCTGATCGAGCTTTGTGGGAAGAAATTTCCCATAGATCTCATTCCTATTGCCATGAGAGAATTATGTGTCATCGTGGGGATGGATTGGATGACGGAATACCATGTCGAGATTCTCTGTCATCAAAAACAAATCCGTATCAAACCCCCAAGTGGGATTGAATTGGTAATCCAGGGCGACATAAACCGATTGGTGCCGGCACTGTGTTCGGCCGCGAGGGCAAGAAAATATTTTCAGCACGGTGCCGTGGGTTATCTAGCTTATGTTATCGACACCATTCTTGAATCAAAACCGAGGTTGATTGAAAGTGTTCCTATTGTTAGCGAGTATGTCGATGTATTTCCCGAGGATCTGCCGGGAATACCACCAGAGAGGCAGGTGGAATTTCGAATTGATTTGGTACCGGGTGCGGCGCCGATTGCTAAGGCTCCTTATCGCCTTGCACCGCCAGAAATGAAAGAACTGTATGATCAGTTACAAGAGTTGCAAGAAAAAGAATTTATTCGACCGAGTTGTTCACCGTGGGGCGCACCGATATTATTTGTGAAGAAGAAAGATGGGTCACAAAGAATGTGTATCGATTACCGAGAATTAAATAAATTGACGGTGAAAAACCGTTATCCGTTGCCGAGAATCGATGATTTATTCGACCAACTCCAGGGTGCGTCATGGTTTTCAAAGATCGATTTACGTTCAGGGTATCATCAGATGCGGGTAAAAGAAGAAGATATTGAGAAAACCGCTTTTCGAACACGTTATGGTCATTATGAGTTTGTAGTGATGCCCTTCGGACTCACTAACGCACCAGCAGCTTTCATGGACCTCATGAACCGGGTGTGTAGTAGTATGTTAGATCGTTCGGTGATTGTGTTTATTGTTGATATTTTGGTTTATTCAAAGACCAAAACGGACCACGAGGTTCATCTTCGCGAGGTGTTAGATACGTTGAGACGCGAAGGTCTTTTTGCTAAATTTTCCAAGTGTGAATTTTGGTTACGGGAAGTGCAGTTTCTGGGGCATGTTGTGAATGAAGAAGGTATAAAAGTCGACCCCGCAAAAATCTCAGCGGTAATGAAGTGGGAAGTACCTAAAACGCCATCAGAGATTCGTAGTTTCTTGGGTTTGGCTGGATATTATCGTCGTTTTATCCAAGATTTCTCCAAAATCGCGTCACCATTGACAAAGCTGACCAAGAAATCAGCTGCATTTAGTTGGGGTAATCAGCAGCAAGAAGCTTTTGAAGCATTAGGAAATCGATTATGTGAGGCACCGATTCTAGCCTTACCGGAGGGTGTAGAAGATTTTGTGGTTTACTGTGATGCGTCTATTCAGGGTTTGGGCGCCGTGTTAATGCAAAGGGGTAAGGTGATTGCATATGCTTCGAGACAGTTGAAATCTCACGAAGGAAATTACCCTACGCATGATCTTGAGTTAGGTGCCGTGGTGTTTGCCTTAAAAATCTGGAGGCATTATTTATATGGCGTGAAAATCACCATCTACACTGATCATAAGAGTTTGAAATATTTGATGGATCAGCAAGATTTGAACATGAGACAGAGGAGATGGCTTGATGTGTTGAAGGATTATGATTGTGAGATCCTTTATCATCCGGGTAAAGCCAATGTAGTGGCTGATGCGTTGAGCAGGAACCCTATTCGGGGTGGTTGTATGAGGTTGACAGCAGTGGCATCGGTATTGGAGTCTATTCGCAGTGCACAGGTAGAAGCCTCAGAAGCCGAGCAGGCTAAGAAAGAGCGAGTTGTAGGTGTGATTGGCAGTTTTGTGAAGGACAGTAGAGGTCTTTTGACACATCTTGGTAGAGTTTGGGTTCCTTCACACGGTAGTAACCGCGATGTGTTATTAGACGAGGCTCATAAGTCTAAATTTTCTGTTCATCCAGGGGCGACCAAGATGTATCGAGATCTTCGTGAAAACTATTGGTGGCCGGGTATGAAGTTAGAGGTAGCCGAGTATGTGGAGAAATGCCTGACTTGTCGCAAGGTCAAGGCCGAGCACCAGAAACCACATGGTATGTTACAGCCATTAGAGATTCCAGTGTGGAAGTGGGAACAGATTACTATGGATTTGATCACCAAGTTACCGAAAACGCCAGGAGGGTATGATGCTATCTGGGTAGTCGTTGACCGTTTGACTAAGAGTGCTCATTTTATTCCGATTCGAGAGAGTTCATCAGCTGAGAAGATGGCAGATATCTTTGTTCGCGAGATTGTGGCTAGACACGGTATACCAGTCTCTATTGTATCAGATAGAGACACTCGTTTTACATCGAGATTTTGGGAGAAATTCCAAGAGGAGATGGGCACGAGACTTCATTTCAGTACCGCGTTTCATCCACAGACGGACGGTCAGAGTGAGCGGACAATTCAGACGCTCGAGGACATGCTAAGAGCATGTGTGCTTGATTTTGGTGGTAGTTGGGATAAGTATTTACCGTTGGCGGAATTTTCCTACAACAACAGTTATCACTCGAGCATTCGTAAGTTTATTAATTTTTCCCTCCTTCTTAAATTTTGTGTGAGAGCAATTTCCTAATCTTTTCTCTGAATTAGGTAAACCACCTTTTGAGATGTTATACGGCAGGAAGTGCCGAACGCCTATCTGTTGGGGCGAGGTCGGGCACAAAGTACTGGGTAGTACTGAAATCGTGTTGAAGACTACCGAGATGATTCAGAAGGTGCGTGAGAGGCTGATTACCGCACAGAGTCGCCAGAAAAGCTATGTAGACAAAAGGCGTTCTGTCTTGGAATTTCAAGTTGGGGATTATGTGTTACTAAAAGTTTCCCCGTGGAAGGGAGTAATCAGGTTCCGGAAGAGGGGAAAGTTGGGACCTCGTTATATTGGTCCTTACCAGGTGATCGCCAGAGTAGGCAAAGTCGCTTATCGTCTAGATCTACCGGAAGAACTCCATCTTATCCATAACACTTTTCACGTTTCACAACTGAGAAAGTGCATTGTGGACGAGTCTGTAGTTGTGCCATTAGAAGACATCCATATAGATGAGAAGTTGAACTATATCGAGCGACCGATTGCAATTCTTGACCGCAAGGTCAAAACTTTGCGCAACAAAGAAATTATGCTAGTTAAAGTGCAGTGGCAACATCGAAAAGGTTCCGAGTGGACATGGGAACCTGAGTCGGAGATGCGGGAAAATTACCCCGATCTATTTCAGAGTGATGACTTCGGGGACGAAGTCTGATTCAAGTGGGATTGAGTTGTAACGCCCCAAATTTCATGTTTTAATTTTATTACGTTTTATTAGATAAAAACCTTATGATATTGCTTATTGGATATTATTAAGTGAATTAAGTGCGCGATGTTTCGGTTACGCGTTATTAGCAATCCTTAAATTATTTTGTACAAGTATTATTTAGTCATACTGTCGGGATTTAATAAGTAAGTAACTTACTTTATTTTACATTACCTAAAACCCGAGATTTGAGTATCGGGTCAAGGCCGGCCGAAGGCCAAGGCGTAAAACCCTACAAGTATTTGAGTTGGTGATCGATTGGTAATTGAGGATCCAACACTTCTAAGGTTGTGCGGGTAAACCGTTGTGTTCACCTAGAAGTCAATTCGAGCCTTATCTTCTTATCGGGTTTGTGAAGCCATTGGGCTATTTTTAAAACCGAGCACCTTAAGCATTTGGACTCTAGCTCGGCAAGTCTAGGAAGAGAAACAAGATGGAGCATATCACTTAAGCCCACGTTATTTTGAGCCCATCACCTCCGAACGGGCCTAGCTAGGCGAGTGTGCTCATGATGTCGACATTAGAAAGATTAGGAAACGATTTGAGTAATCAATTCTATTCATCAATCCGTCGTTTTCTTTCTTCCCAATTAACTCGATCAGTTTCAATTTCTCAATCTCCCCATTCGTTAATCACCAAGAACACCTCTTAGTTAATCTTCGGTGCCTATTAATCGAGTGCCGTTTTGATCTTGGTTCCTGATAATCGACGAGATTAGGAGCCGGAAGGGAAACCGTAAGGTAAGCCATAGTATTTTTTTATGTTTTCTTTAATCTCGTTTTTTTTTCATTCCTGTTTCCCGTCCTTTAATGCTGATCGTTATGGGTTGTATCTTGTGATGGATTCGGTAATCAGCAGGAGCAGAAAAGAATCGGAGGAAGCAGTTCACGATCCATCTAGACCCTAACAAAACCCGTGTATTTTGGGTAGTTCTCGACTCCTATGCTTTTTGATTCATTATGTAATCGTTCTAGTTAGAGACTCGACTGTTTAAGGTTGTAATATTGGGTTGGGTTGTTTGTTTGTTTGTTGAATATGAGAACCGGATAGCCTAACCGAAAAGGGGACCGAACCCGTAGGGTTCTAGGTCCCCAACCGAGGAAAATTTATACCATTAGGTCTTAGAAAAACCATCATAGAATGGCCAACCTGAATTGTTAGTCTATCGGTATTTATCTAAGAGTGTTCGGGTTTTCGGGTTGGGGTTGAGTCGACTTGTTACATTTTTAAATCACTGATTTGAGCAGAATCTATCCTTCTGTTCCAAGCTGTTTTTGGAGTATTTAAAATAATCTTTTGAACTTTTGGCCCGTGATGAAACCTTGGCTTTTGAGTTAGCTTTCCAACGCCGCAACCCGCTCGATAATCCGAATTACGGTTTAAAAGTTATAGTCGATTTAGTATGCTGCTGTTAGGAATTTGAACTGTGCAGTATGTCTGTCTTGCATCATTGTTTTGAGACACTTAGAGTCTGTTTTGGCCAGTGACCGTCTCACAGTAAATTGTCGTTCTGATTGTCTTCTAGCCATGGTTAAAATATGAGGAAAATCTAATAAACCGTTTAGGAGTTAAGGCAGTTCCCGTGAGACTGACGGGGGGCTGCCAGTTTTCTGAAATAAGTCCTCGGGTAGGATTTTAACTCCGGGTTTCACTTTGTGGTTTTTAGGACCGTCTAGGAGATAACGTGCTATATTTCTGATTTTCGGGAACCATTGGAGCTTGCATTTCTCGAGGTGAGTATTCTCACCGTGTATTCAGTTTTAATAATATACATGCATGACTTACGTGTTACATTCTTTACACCATGTTTTGTATCTGAGTATGAACTGTTTTCTGAGTATGAACTGTTATTTGAGTTTGATATGTTTTCTGAGTATGAACTGTCATTTGAGTTTGATCTGTTATCTGAGTATCTGAGAAGCTGTTGAGTTATTTATGATCTGAGACATTGTGCCTGGGTAACTGAGCTCGGCACAGGGTCATTCTGTGTTATTATTTGCTAGGGTATTCTGAGATAATTATGTTAAAAGCGATAATAAAACATAATAACACATCTGAGTTTAGGGATCACCTCCCGTCTGAGTTTTTGGGATTATTCCCGTCTGAGTTTGGGATCACTCCTGTCTGAGTTTTTGGCTTACGCCTATCTGAGGTGTGAGGAGGGACGAGGTTGATCTCTCGTCCCAAGTCACACAAGCGCGCTATATAAATTAAAAATCTGAGTAATAAAATCTGAGAAAAATAATCTGAGTAGTTTTGACTAGGTGTACACCGATGTGCCCTCATGTGTTGTATGTTAAGATTGCTTGCATTTTGAGATATTCACTCAGCTTCTCCAGCTGACCCCTATTTTCCCCCACTGTTTCAGGTACTAGCAAAGGGAAGGAGAAGGTGGACGGTTGACCGCTGTATTCTACCCATGCTGATGTGGACAGCAATTATTATATTGACAAAACTTTTTACTCTATTAAACTATTTCCGCTTTTAAGATTTTTGTTAAATACAATTTTAATATTTTGGGATTTTAATAATTGAATTATTGGGACATTTACATTAAAATATTATATTTAAAAAGTTTTAAAAATCTTGTAAAATTTAGGTTGTTACATCATGGTTAGTAATTATAATGGCTCAAGGGCCATCGGAATGAGTTATGGACATCTTGTGGTTTTAATGGTTCAAGGGCCATGGTTATGGGTTATGGACACCTATTACTTGTAAAATGGATATTTGTAGGCTATTGGTCATGGGTAGTAGTTATAATGGTTCAAGGGCCATCGGTATGAGTTATGGATATCTATATTGGTTCCAGGGCCGTGGTTATGGGTTGTGGACACCAATTATTTGTAAAATGGACATATAGGCTATTGGTCATGGCTAGTAGGTATATTGGTTCAAGGGCCATCGATATGAGTAATGGACATCTAGTGGTTATAATGGTTCAAGAGCCATGGTTATGGGTTCTGGACACCCATTACTTGTGAAATGGATATCTATAGGCTATTGGTCATGGTTAGTAGTTATAATGGTTCAAGGGCCATCGCTATGAGTAATGGAAATCTAGTGTTTATAATCGTTCCAGAGCCATGGTTATGGGTTATGAACACCTATTACTTGTAAAATGGATATCTATAGGCTATTGGTCATGGCTAGTAGTAATAATGGTTCAAGGGCCATCGGTATAAGTTATGGACATCTAGTGGGTATAATGGTTCAAGGGCCATGGTTATGGGTTATGGACACCTATTACTTGTAAAATAGATATCTGTAGGCTATTGGTCATGGCTAGTAGTTATAATGGTTCATGGGCCATCGTTATCAGTAATGGACATCTAGTGGTTATAATGGTTCAATGGCCATGGTTATGGGTCCTATTACTTGTAAAATGGATATCTGTAGTCTATTGGTCATGGCTAGTAGTTGTAATGGTTCAAGGGCCATGGTTATGAGATATGGACACCTATTACTTGTAAAATGGATATATGTAGGCTATTGGTCTTGGCTATTAGTTATAATGGTTCAAGGGTCATCAGTATGAGTTATGGACATCTATAATGGTTCAAGAGCCATGGTTTGAAGGGTTTCATTGAAACTGATATACCACATGGGTCAACCTCCTAGTCACTTGGTTCGAACCATACTGACCAAGAACATGAACTTGTTCTTGACCGGTTAAAACCAACTAGCTGATTTAATCCCTAAATGCGGAACTGAGATTAAACCTAATCCTTAAACCCTAAAGGATTGGGATCTTGGAAATCTAGATTAGATTAACAATGGAAGAAACCTTGTAAGAAAACCCAAACACACACACACACTTGTGTGTGTTTCGACCAACACCAAGAACCCTAGGGTTCTTGGTCGAGTTCGTCCAAGAGGGGAGAAGGGAGAAAAGTTTTCTCAAAACATACCTTTTTAATCTTGCTTAAGTTAGTCAACTGATGATGAACACAACGAGCGACCTTCTAGTTGATCCTTGTAATGATCTTCGAATCTTCTAGACTTGAAGAATACGAAGAACGAACGAAGAACACAAGGCTTGTGTTCTTGTGTGGGGTGTTCGGCCGAAACCTAGAGAGGAGGGGGCTAGGGTTTCGTGATTTTTGAGCAAGGAATAAGGGAACCCCATGCCTTCTATTTATAATAGAAGGACTTTCACTTAGGGCCCTTCTAGTTTAATTAAGTTTAATACTTAATTAAACTTATCCTTTTACACTTTAAACCCTTGTAGTTTATCTAGTTATTATTGTTACACTTAATTATTAAATGTCTAGTATTATACACTTAATATTTCGGTACCCATATACACGAAATATATTCTTGTATTTATACTTTTAATAATTGATTATATAATAAACTTTATATAATCTAAACAATAATATTATCCAAACACTATATGATTTAATAGCTTTAAATCATATTATGTATAATCTATAATTAACACATTGTATATTTACTCAACTAGTAAATGTACAAATACTTGTATTAATTAGTTAGTTAAACTAATCTAGTAATAAGTCAAACTTGACTTAATACTTAACTTGATTCATAAATGACTTATTATGAATCAATCCTCTTCCAAGTATCATTACATATCTTACTCGAATAACATGCACTCACCGGTGTGACCCTTAAGTGTTTCGTAGGCATGGATGTATCATCATAGGTTGACTAACTGTGCACATAAATCCTTCAGACTCCCACTTGTGCAAGTTTGTAACCTTTATCTTAATGATACGAGCTACAGTGGCCTTCTAGATGGGCATGTAGGTAACCAACCCCATAAAAACAGCTTTGTGTAACCCAGGTATAGTTTCTTGCTTCAGCTCTAGCATTAGCGGCAGGGACATTAGGTACTGCTCTTTCCAAGACATACCACTTTCTCTCATGCCTGAGCACAATACGAAGATTGCGCTCCCAGTTGAGAAAGTTTGACCCAGTCAACTTGTCTTTTTCGAGGATTGAGCGAAGTGAGAGATTGTTGGTACTTGTCGTTGTGGTTGTTGCTGCCATCTACAAATCAAACCCAGTTTAATTAGTAATCATCAATAAACATTCTCTAAAATATATTATAAACCCATAATTAATATTTTAGGCCTAGGATCCATATATCACATTCTCGCCGCAAGGTTTGGGCACTTCCCGACGAGACATGTTGTTTCTCGTAGGTAACATCCTTACCGATCGTATCAAGACTTGACACGATTCCTAGGGGTCGTAGAATCTTTATACTTATAACTTATTACAACCTTGTACGAATTTAATCATACATTTCTAAGTTGCAATAAAGTCTAGTATGTTTATTCTACTCAAGTACTTTTTGGGCCGGGACTCCCGATTATCACCAAAGTAGATCATACCATCTAAGACAGTGCGATGTTCTGCGCCGGGACTCCCGATTATCACAGAACCTTACGCACCCTAACACTCGCAATGATTTGAATCCATATCTAAGGTTCTTTATCCTTACAATATGAATATTGTTTAACAAGTGAGGTGTTCCATTAGGTGGATAGTACTTAGATCTAAGATTTTCTTGGGTTTGTTTAAGTCTTGAACTAAACTTAAACCTTATTCCAATCTTAATCCTTGTTTAAAATACGTGACTTGTGAATTCAAGAATTCAACAAGACATCCCTTTTTAAACCTTAAGAACTTTTCTTAAAACTTATAATTTCAAGAATTTGCGCGTTTTATATGTATACCTAAAACGAGGTGTACAAAACGTATCACTAGGTTTTGTGGAAAACCTTATCTAAAAATAAAACTTACTTGTTTTATCTTTCTTGAAAAACTTAAAACTTATGTTAAAACTTTTAATCCTTTTACGATTCATAGACTTGAATCATAAACCTAGTTTAACACACCTAGTTTTTCATATGTTTAATAATGAAATCAAACATTTGACTTACTAGATTTCACCAAAACTTATGTCTTAACGACATACTTATAAACGTTGTGATTTTCTTGTGTAGCTCCCACTAGCTCCAACAATCATGGTGGAACTTAAGCTAACACAATCACCGGTTTATACTTAGTGAAACTAATAAACTTATTATATAAAAACTATATATAATAATACTTAGTTTGTTTAAACCTTTCTAACATTTAACTTGAACTAGTTAAATATAGGTTCTTGTTATTTACACTTTGATCATTAATCTAGTATATTACATGACTTGTAAAATACTTATATTATACTTGTATAATTACTAGTTATAATAACTTATAACTTTATACACCTTATAATATTAATATATAACTTTGTATATTTCTAGTTCATCATATAATCTCAACTTGTACAATTTCTAGTTATAATGGAATCATAACTTTGTACTTTCTAGTTTCAATTATATAATTAACTTATACAATAACTAGTTATATTATTATGTTTTAAAGATCAAAATAACATTATTTTAATGTTCCATTTAATCTTGTATTTAATATATATACATATATATTTACTTTTAAAATAAACTTGTAATCATTCTAATAAGAATATTACATCTAATTTATATGCATTTTAACTTGAACTAATTAAAATACGTATAAACTACTTTATTTATTAAAATTCATTTTATCTTTTAAATATTTAAAATTCGAATATATATAAATATAAATAAATACATCTTGTTAATTTCTTGAACTAGAAATTAACACTTCTTTTAATTCTCATTTATTAATCTAACCCTAATCTTGTTTTTGATCAACCAAACCTAGGGTTTTGACTTTCTTGATCAAAGACATTATTTAATTAAAAGATTAATTCTAATCAATCCTATTAAAACAATAAACTTTGTTTAAATTCTAGGATAGATTATAACCTTAATAAATTTATTTAGACTTTTCAATTTAAACCTTTTAGACATAAACTTTGTCTAGATTTCTAGGTTTAAAGAACTAGTCGTAATAAATCTATTAAAATAATAATTAAACCTGTTAAACATGAACTTGTTTAATTATCTAGGTTTTAGATTATTAACCTAATTAATCCTTTAAACAATTAAACTCAACTAGTTTAAAGTTCTAGGGTTCTAGATTATATCTAGGGTTTTCAAAAATTTCCTCAAAGCCTAGGAAACTTTTCCACCAATTAAACTAGGCTAGTTTAACAAACTTGGTGTCCAAGTGTTCCTCCTTGATCACGAAATCTTGAGGGAAAGGAAGGAATCCTTTTGATCAATTAAACCAAATCTTGGTTTAACATTCTTGATCCTAGATTTGGAAGATCAAACAATTAAGGAAAGAATCCTCTTGATCAAAATTTTTTACAATCTTGATCCTAGGGTTCTTTGATTTTCGGAAATAGCTAGGGTTAGGGAAAGAAGCCTTTTGATCATTTAAACTAAACTAGTTTAATGTTCTTGATCCTAGGGTTCTTTTTACCCATTCACGAAAATTCCTAGGGTTTTTCTAGAATCCTTTTGACCAATTAAACTTAACTAGTTTAACATTCTTGGTCCTAGGATTCTTACCCTTTTTCGTGAGTTAAGAAGGAGAAGGAAAAGATGGAACAAAAAAACTTAATAAAATTAAACAAACAAACTTTGTTAATCTAGTTTAGATCTCTAAACCATCACTCTGATACCACTGAAGGGTTTCATTGATACTGATTGATCACTTGGGTCAACCTCCTAGTTACTTGGTTCGAACCATACTGACCAAGAACATGAACTTGTTCTTGACCGGTTAAAACCATCTAGCTGATTTAATCCCTAAATGCGGAACTGAGATTAAACCTAATCCTTAAACCCTAAAGGATTGGGATCTTGGAGATCTAGATTAGATTAACAATGGAAGAAGCCTTGTACGAAAAACCAAACACACACACACTTGTGTGTGTTTCGACCAACCTTCTTGGGTTCGAATTCGGCCAAGAGGGGAGAAGGGAGAAAAGGTTTTCTCAAAACATACCTTGTTGATTGCTTAAGATTGTCCACTGATGATGAACACAACGAGAAAACTTCTAGTTGGTTGATGTAATGAACTTGGATCTTCAAGAACTATGAAGAACATGAAGAACACGAAGAACAATTGAAGAACACATAGGTTTGTGTTCTTCCTATGTTTCGGCCGAATGGGAGGGAGTATGGGGGCTAGGGTTTTCGGTTTTGGAGCAAGGAATAAGGGAACCCCATGCCTTCTATTTATAATAGAAGGACTTTCACTTAGGGCCCTTCTAGTTTAATTAATATTAATCATTAACTAAACTTATCCTTTTACACTTTAAACCCTTGTAGTTTAACTAGTTATTATTATCCCACTTAATTATTAAATGTCTAGTATTACATATACAAAATATATACTTGTATTTAATACTTTTAATAATTAATTAGACAATAATATTATCCAAACAGTATATGATTTAATAGCTTTAAATCATATTATGGATAATCTATAATTAGCACATTGTATATTTACTCAACTAGTAAATGTACAAATACTTGTATTAATTAATTAGTTAAACTAATCTAGTAATAAGTCAAACTTGACTTAATACTTAACTAGATTCATAAATGACTTATTATGAATCAATCCTCTTCCAAGTATCATTACATATCTTACTCGTATTACATGCACTCACCGGTGTGACCCTTAAGTGTTTCGTAGGCATGGATGTATCATCATAGGTTAACTAACTGTGCACACAAATCCTTCAGTAGAATCTTTAGACTTTTAACTTACTACTACTTTGTACAATTTAATTGCACATTTCTAAGTTGCAATAAAGTCTAGTATGTTTATTCTACTCAAGTACTTTTTAGGACGGGACTCCCGATTATCACCAAAGTAGATCAGACCATCTAAGACAGTGCGATGTTCTGCGCCGGGACTCCCGATTATCACAGAACCCTACGCACCCTAACACTCGCAATGATTTGAATCCATATATAAGGTTCTTTCTCCTTACAATATGAATATCGTTGAACAAGTGAGGTGTTCCATTAGGTGGATAGTACTTAGATATAAGATTTTCTTGGGTTTGTTTAAGTCTTAAACTAGACTTAAACCTTATTCCAATTTTAATCCTTTATTTAAAATGTGTGACTTGTATAAAAGTTATACAAGACACCTTTTTAAATCTTAAAACCTTTTCTTTTAAAACTTATAGTTTCAAAAGGTTTGCGCGTTTGATATGTATACCTAAAACGAGGTGTACAAGACGTTTTACTAGGTTTTGTGAAAAACCTTTTTTTTATATAAAACTTGCTCGTTTTATTTACTTGAAAAACTTGAACCTTATGTTAAACTTTGAAAAATGAATTTTAATTCCTTTATGATTCATAAACTTGAATCATAATTCTAGTTTAACACACCTTGTTTTTCATTTGTTTAATAATAAAATTAAACATGCATTTTAATTTATTAGATTCAACCAAAACTTATGTCCTTAAGGACACATTTATAGACTTTGTGATTTTCTTGCGTAGCTCCCACTTGCTCCAACAACCATGATGGAACTTAAGCAAACACAATCACCGGTCTATACTTGGTAAAACTAATAAACTTATTATATAAAAACTTATATATAATAATTCTTAGTTTGTTTAAACTATTCTTACATTTAACTCAAACTAGTTAAATATAGGTTTTAAATTTCCTATGTTATTTAATCCTTGATCTTTAATCTAGTATTTTACGTTACTTGTACATTTAATCCTTGACATTTCCTATGTGTGTAATTTATTACATACAAAGATTCATTGTGCCTTGAGTGTTTGATTTCGAATCTTTGTCAAAATATTTTATAATGGTTGTTGGCACACCATTTTAGCTTTCATGTATGTAGTAGCTAGTAGATTGGTAACCATCATGCCCTTGACCTTGTGCCTTGTGTTTGGTTGTTATTCATTTGGTGACTTTGTCACAATGGTTTGTAATTAATAGTTTATTAATTTAGGTATGTAATATTTATTAATTATGGCTTGCATGCCATTGATTTTCATTTGTATGTATACTAGTTAGTAGGATTTCGTGGCTTGTTAGCCATTTCTATATGTTCTATGTACTTGTAAAATGAAGATCGAAATACAACCGAATGGAATCATGAAGTGATGTCTAAGCAACCTTGGATTCGATGAAGTCTAATGGAGACGGCGGATTTAGTGGGAGCTCACATGGAAGGTCATTATTTGTCCATAGTTGACCGAGTTTTTCCCGGGTTGGCTCACGGGAAAAACTAATAGGATTTGGGCATGGTTACCAATTATTTTATTGAATGCGTGTGATGATTATTTATTTGCTTGGTTGTTAGATTTTCGCATGTTAAATAAATAAATTAAAAATGGTTTAATTAAATCACTCGCTATAGATTAATTAAAAGGTGAAAAATGATTTTGTCACAAACGTAATTAATCAAAAATTTTAAAAGAAACAAAAACCCGTTTTTAGAGAATATCATTTTTATTATCCTAATGATGACGCGACCCAAATCTTGCTAAACAAAGTTGGTTGTCGTGCATTAGCCGAGCCGATCTTTGAATAGACAGTGTGGAAGGTGAATGTGACTCACTTTGTTATAATTGGTCGTCGTGCATTAGCCGAACCGTTATAATTAAAATGTTTCACCGCGTATCGTGTTGGATGATTTATATGATTTCTCACAAAAGTAAATCTTGCATCATCCATAAGATGTCACCACTTGAATCTTGCCACGCAAGGATGGTTGTCGAGCTTAGCCGAGCCACTCCTTGTGGCGCAAGATGGGAGTGAGTGTAAAACATTTGTCATCCTAGTTGTCGAGCTTAGACGAGCTAGTATGATAAGTGTTTTACCACAGTGTATCAAGATGGACGATTTACAAACTCAAAGTTGGAATTCTAAATGATTGTCGAGCTTAGCCGAGTCATTTGAATTTTAATTTGAGGTTGATGCTAATAGGGATCAAACATGCTATTGACAAATGTCAAATGATCCCACAATAAGCTAAGAGTTGTAAGTCACAATTGGTACAATATAAATGCAATTGGTACAATTGGTACAATATGATTATTGGTACAAATTGGTACAAATTGGTACAATATGGCACTAGTACAATATGGTGATTACAATTGGTACAATGGATACCTACCTTAAAAAGCATTTTAACGTGATCCGCGGCAAACACGTCACGTTCTAATGTGGAAATACGGTTCTTAGCCCTTGTAAAATATAATAAAAATTGTTTTGGGTAATATATTTTTCAAGGACTTTAATATCAAACTAACTAAAATAACTTTGCAACGTAATAGATGGCATCTTCAACCAACACCACCACCACCACCAATGTTTTTTTAAGAGTTTTCCTTGAAAAGGAGAAACTCAATGGTGCAAATTTCCTTGATTGGGAGAGACTATTGAAGGTTGTTCTCCGCAATGACGGAAAGATGCATGTAGTTGACAGATCAGCACCCAAGAAGAAGAAGCCCACCCCTATCCATGCGGGTAAGGGAAAGGATAAGGTTGGTGTATCCAAGCCAAAACCCACTTCGGCTGCCAAAGCTAAAGCTAAAGCACCGGACGATGCGGATTGCTTCTTTTGCGGGAAAAAGGGTCACTACCGTCGCTCATGTAAAACATACCTCGAGGAACTAAACAAACTCAAGTCAAAGAGCGTTGTTAGCACCTCAAAACAAAGTATGCACATGATTGAGTTATACCAAACATTTACTTCGCAACACTGGGTTTTAGATACCGGTTGTGGCACTCATATTTGTAACACAGTAAATGTGCTCTTGGAAAGTGAGAGGTTGGGTAAAGGGGAACAAGATCTCATCACGGGAAACAAGCATGTTGTCCCAGTTGAAGCCCAAGGAAACGTGAAGTAGTCCTTTGAATCTGGTTCCTCTATTTTGTTGAAAAAAGTTCGTTACTCACCACATGTGGCAAGAAATAGTATTTCTTTTCACGCCTTGTATGATGGTGGTTTTGCATTTTCGTTTAATAATAACGGTTCTATTTCGTGTTACAAAGATAGTACTTGTTATTTTAATGCTTTACCATATCATTGCATTTATGAGGTGATAGGACATGTTAGCAACAAAAGGTCAATCATGCAAATTGGTTCTACATCCAAAGATACTTTGGATAAATTATCTCTTTGGCATAGTCGTCTTTGCCATATAAACAAGACTCGCATATCCAAGCTTCAAGCAACCGGCGTCTTGGAGTCATTTGACCATGAGTCAAGTGATACATGTGAATCATGCTTATTAGGCAAGATGACTAAAGTACCCTTCACAGGATCAAGTGAGAGGGCTAAAGGTTTGTTGGATATTGTACACACCGATGTATGTGGTCCATTCCAACACCTTACAAGAGATCATTGTAGATACTTCATAACCTTTATAGATGATTATAGTAGGTATGGATATGTTTACTTGGCTAAACATAAGTCGGAAACTTTTGAAGTTTTCAAGACATTCCAAAATGAAGTAGAGAATCAATTGAGCAAGAAAATTAAGATACTCCGATCTGATAGAGGAGGAGAATATCTTAATCTAGAGTTTATTGATCATCTTAGGAATTGTGGGATTATCTCAGAATTAACACCTCCAAGGACTCCACAATTAAATGGAGTCGCTGAAAGGAGGAATCGGACATTACTAGATATAGTCCGATCTATGATGACTCGAACCCAAATTCCAATAAGTTTTTGGGGATATGCTTTAGAAACGGCGGGTAGAATCCTTAATCTCGTACCAACGAAGAAGGTAGAGAAAACACCTTTCGAGATATGGCATGGACAGATGCCAATCGTTGCCTATCTAAAGGTTTGGGGTTGTCAAGCCTACGTGAAATGTGAGGTTGATGTTGGCACTAGTAAACAACCTAATGAGGGTGTCTTCAAGGGTATGATGTTCTATCTTTTCTTTGTTGCATTTTTCGATTTAGAGATTTGGTCCTTGGTGGATTGTGGTGGTTAAACTTTTGTTTTATATATATACTTCCGCTGCATTTTCGAACCCACCAAAATCCAACACAAGGGTCATGGTTATGGGGTATTGACACCTATTACTTGTAAGGTGGATATCTATACGCTATTGGTCATGACTAGTAGTGATAATGGTTCAAGGGTCATCGGTATGAGTTATGGACATCTAGTGGTTATAATGGTTCAAGGGTCGTCAGTATGAGTTATGGATATCTATATTGGTTCAAGGGTCGTGGTTATGGGTTGTGGACACCTATTACTTCAAAAATGGATATATAGGCTATTGTTCATGGCTAGTAGTTATAATGGTTCAAGGGCCATCGCTATGAGTTATGGACATCAAGTGTTTATAATCGTTCAAGGGCCATGGTTATGGGTTATGAACACCTATTACTTGTAAAATGGATATCTATAGGCTATTGGTCATGGCTAGTAGTAATAATGGTTCAAGGGCCATCGGTAAGAGTTATGGACATCTAGTGTGTATAATGGTTCAAGGGCCATGGTTATGGGTTATGGACACCTATTACTTGTAAAATGGACATTGTAGGCTATTGGTCATGGATAGTAGTTATAAAGGTTCAAGGGCCATCGTTATGAGTTATGGTCATCTAGTGGTTATAATGGTTCAATGGCCATGGTTATGGGTTATGGACACCTATTACTTGTAAAATTGATATATAGGCTATTGGTCACGGCTAGTAGTTATAATGGTTCAAGGGACATCGATATGAGTTATGGACATCTAGTGGTTATAATGGTTCAAGAGCCATGGTTCTGGGTTATTGACACCTATAACTGGTAAAATGGATATCTATAGGCTACTGGTCATGGCTAGTAGTTATAATGGTTCAAGGGCCATCGGTATGAGTTATGGACATCTACTGGTAATAATGGTTCGCCATGGTTATGGGTTGTGGATACCAGTATTTGTAAAATGGATATCTATAGGCTATTGGTCAGGTCTAGTAGTTATAAAGATTCAAGGGCCTTCGCTATGAGTTATGGACATCTAGTGGTTATAATGGTTCAAGGGTCATGGTTATGGGGTATGGACACCTATTACTTGTAAGATGGATATCTATAGGCTATTGGTCATGACTAGTAGTGATAATGGTTCAAGGGCCATCGGAATGAGTTATGGACATCTAGTGGTTATAATGCTTCAAGGGCCATGGTTATGGGTTACGGAGACCTATTACTTGTAAAATGGATATCTATAGGCTATTGGTCATTACTAGTAATTATAATGGTTCAAGGGCCATCGGTATGAGTTATGGATATCTATAATGGTTCAAGGGCCATGGTTATGGGTAGTGGACACCTATTACTTGTAAAATGGATATATAGGCTATTAGTCATGGCTAGTAGTTATAATGGTTCAAGGGCCATCGATATGAGTTATGGATATCTAGTGGTTATAATGGTTCAAGGGCCATGGTTATGGGTTCTGGATACCAATACTTGTAAAATGGATATCTATAGGCTATTGGTCATGGTAAGTAGTTATAATGGTTCAAGGGCCATCGCCATGAGTTATAGACATCTAGTGGTTATAATGGTTCAAGGGCCATGGTTATGGGTTATGGAAACCTATTACTTGTAAAATGGATATCTATAGGCTATTGGTTATGGCTAGTAGTTATGATGGTTCAAGGGGCATCCGTATGAGTTATGGTCATCTAGTGGTTATAATGGTTCAAGTGCCATGATTATGGGTTATGGACACCTATTACTTATAAAATAGATACCTATAGGCTATTGGTCATGGCTAGTAGTTATAATGGTTCAAGGGCCATCGCTATGAGTTATGGACATTTAGTGGTTGTAATGGTTCAATGGCCATAGTTATGGGTTATGGACACCTATAACTTTTAAAATGGATACCTATAGGCTATTGGTCATGGCTAGTAGTTATAATGATTCGACGGCCATCAGTATGAGTTATGGATATCTAGTGGTTATATTGGTTCAAGGGCCATGGTAATGGGTTATGGACACCTATTACTTGTAAAATGGATATTTGTAGGCTATTCATGGCTTGTAGTTATAATGGTTCATGGGCCATTGCTATGAGTTTTTTTTTTTTGCGTAAAGGGATCAACCTGGCTAAATATATTAATCACAAAAAGGAACTACATAGGAATGTGTCAGACGGCCACATTGACCTCAAGCAGAAGCTTGACACAACAAAGACAGGGTTTATGACATGCCATAAACAAAGCTAAGACCAACTAGCACTAGCAACTACCTCACAAAACCAACCATTCACTTAGATTAATCAAAAGCAGAAACTTAAAACACCGAACTAAACAACCGAGTCCGGGATCTTCCAGCTGGCTAGCAGCCATTGAACACCAACCGTCTTCTTCTTAAACTTTAAAGTCATCATTTTAACCGAACAGTAGCAATAATCTCGTCACATAACTTCATATGCGGCTTGGACTTCTTTTTGAACAAGCTAGCATTTCTCTCTAACCAAATATAATATGTAGTATCTCCAATCAAGCTACGAGAGATGACACTTTTGGCTGATCATCCTCTGGACATTGGAGTTAGGTAATCAACAATAGCAGCAATTCTCGGTGCAATCGTGTCCATCCCCCCAAGCAATCTGATTTTTACCCAAACCTGCGAAGAATATGTACATTCAAAAAATAGATGAGTTTGAGAATCAGGAACAAGACCACATAGAGGGCACCGTAATGAGGCAATATCAGTATCATGGTGTACATCCCATAGTATCATGGTGTACATCCCATTGTTTCAGCATATCTTGAGTTTTTAGGCGGTTGTTCATAACAAGCCACATATGAAAATCATGCCGAGGGATACAATGGGAGAACCACACAACAGATTGCCAAGGGACCTCAGCCTCCCTGGATCTGATAGAATTCCAAGCCAGATTGACCGTGAAAGACTGAGAGGACCCATTTAGGTCTATCCAAACTACACAGTCCTTTTGGTTTGAATCAAGCTGGGGCACCGGAATACTAGTAATTTCCGGGAACCGAGCGTACCAATCAGTTGGCCAAATCCAATTATTATCAGTAATTAAGTTGACACCACATCATGGGCCGAAAACCCAGCTCGAGTAATATCCCTATGAGAAAGGAATTGAAAAAAAGGACTAGCCATGCTCCATTTATCAAACCAAATGGAAGTATATTTCCGGTCACGAATCGTATGCCATATAAAAGGCCTAACTTTGTTTCTCAACTGGAGTAGTTTCCTCCAAGACCAACTCATAGAACCCGTGCTAGGGTTATCCCAAAAACTCCGACCCCGCAGCTTATAAGAATGAATCCATTGAACCCATAACGACTCCTTATTTGACACTATACCCCAGATATGATATGCCATTTGGGCTGCATTAAAATCTTTAATACGACGGATACCGAGCCCCCCCCCCCCCAGATTTTGGCTTGCAAACTACCTCCCACGAGACTTTGGCCTTAACCTTCTTCATTTCGCCTTGACACCACAAAAACCCCCGCATTAATTGCTCGAGCTCATGGATGATACGGGTCGGAAGAGTAAAAACCGAAGCCCAATAAATATGTAAATTAGATAGCACTGAAGTAATCAATTGGAGACGACCCGCAAAGGATAGGAATTTATTCTTCCAATCATTTATTCGATTCTGCATCTTTTCTATAAGGCCTTTACAATCTCTGAATAGTAATCTAGAAGATATCAGAGGCACTCCAAGGTATTTAACCGGGAGGTTGCCTTCCTCAAATGGCAGGAAATGAAGAATTGCATCTCGGGTGGTGGACGGGACGTTACAGAAAAACACCGTACTCTTAGGAATGCTAGGGACAAGAACTGAGACTTCTTTAAACTCATTCAAAGCTTCCAAGATCAATTTAGCAGAAATCACGTTACCTCGAGCAAAAAGGAAAAGATCATCAGCAAAACATAGGTTAACAATCTTTTTTTTTCACAGCCTTTGTGATATTTAAAATCCGTGCTTGAGCTAACTCTTCGTTTGATAATAAGAGAAAGTACCTCCATGACAAGAGTAAAGATGTATGGTGACATCGGGTCACCTTGTCTCAAACCTCGTTTACCTCGAAACCAGCCATGGACCTCTCCATTTATACATATGGAAAACGAGGGAGATGTAACACATTCCAAAATTGGAGCGACTTCGTTACCTTCATACATAGTAGTACCCTCAAATATGGTATCTATACGATTCCTATGGAATCTAATCTTGACCACGTTGTGAAAGTAAGCAGAATTGGAGTCCCCAACTCTTAGCCATTCAATATTCGATTTTTGTTTAAGGAAACGCTCCTCATCTAAAACCGCAGCCTTATATGCAATAAGATAATGAGCTTCTTCATCACGGAGCTTAGGACAGTGGGGATTTTTATCAATAGCAGATTGTATTTCATCTAGTTCAACCCGAAGGAATTTTACTCTGGAATGTAAGTTACCTTGGTCTTTTAATAGTTTACGTAAAGGGGGTTTTATAGCTTTTAGATGTTTAACCACACGGTACATTGCACAACCTGTGATTTTCTCCGACTAAGCCACAGCAACGATATCACGAAATTCAGCTTTGTCTGCAAAAAAGTTAAAAATTTTAAAAGGCTTGGGTTTGAACTTCATAACATTCGGGATTTTCAAAATATATGGGGAGTGATCAGAAATACGATAGGGTTGGAAAATTCCAATAGAATCCGAGAACAAATCAATGAAAGCTTGGTTCCCCATAATGCGATCAATTTTCTTTAAGATACCATTTGAACCTAGCGGTTTTTGGTTCCATGTAAAATGAAGACTCGTATTATTAATATCCATAACAACCATATCATTTACACACTCTTGGAATTCCCGCATAGCAATATGAGGTTAATATCCACCACACGAGTGGTCTTCTAATTTCAGGGCTGTGTTAAAATCACCAAGAATCGTCCATGGCTTATTGGACATAAGATGACTATGCCCCACTAGATTATTCCGTAGGACCCTTCTATCAATGTAATAAGTAGCCGCATACACAAAAGAGCAAAAGAAAGATTTTCTATCACATTTAGTCACTACTTGAACATGAATAACCTGGTTTGTTTGAGACAGGATCATAACATCTAACATCCTCTCATCCCATCCAAGGATTATGGGAGTACCTTTTGTTGGATTTTGGTGGGTTCGAAAACGCAACGGAAACGTATATTTAAAAATTAATTTAACCACCAAGATCCACCAATGACCGAATCTCTAAACCCAAACCGTGCAACAAAGAAGAAAGAGAGAACATCATACCCTCGAAGACACCCGCAAGATAATGATGAAATCTTTGATGGATGATGGTCACATAATCGTTCCCCTCTACCGTTGATCCACACCGAGTAAGTGATTCCTTCCAAGTTGCTAACCCGACACCGAAAAATGCTCAAGAACTTCACTTAGATTTTCGGTGACCAAACACTTGTATTTTAGAGAGAGAACCAATTTTTGCATTAGTAATTATTCAACCTCCCACATCTCTCTTATATAGATAAGAGAGCAAGTGTAGGTGTCACAAAAGGCTCTACATGCATTGGACCATAAGGTGGTCCAATAGAATTAAAGTAAGCATGTGGAAAAAGTGGTGGCAACTCTTTAGATGCATTGGACCATCAAATGGTCCAATGAAATAAAAGCTCCTTTTATTTCTCCCAACATCTTTATTTATCTCTCCTCTTTTAAGTGTTATCGGAAAGGAATTCCCCCGGCGTGTGACCCGATAGGCTCGCACATCATCGGCCATGATACTCGAACGCGTGTGTCGGTGGGCATTAATTCTGACAATAATAATCACTTATGATTAAGCTGCCACGAATCCAACAGTTTAATCATCTATGATTAAGCTGCCACGATTCTGACAGTTTAATCATCTATGATTAAGCTACCACGAATCCAACAATTTAATCATCTATGATTAAGGTTGCGATTCTGACAGTTTAATCATCTATGATTAAAGTCACGAATTCTAACAAATACCCACTTGCACACGACACGACGTGTTATTGGTATCACAAACAAAGAGCGGCCCTAGCTAGGCATCTTTGTCCCCAAGTCAGCACGAGGTACGTCATCCTCGACGAATACCTGTCGTATAAATGATGGTTCCTTTAGATAAGTGATCGTATCATCCTTTTGTACGCGATATCCTTGTGAACACGAGACATGGATTAATGTCGTCATTCTCCAGATCGTTCACGATTATGTTTCTCGATCTTTTATTTAGTGGTGACCGAAATGAGTTGTAATTGAACCATTTTCAATATAACTCGAGCATGGCCATGCTTTTGGGTGTCAGCGCTAAATCATCGAGGCGCCCATGGATATCTCTCTTCATCGAGGTACAAATCCTTTTGACTACACAGTCCTTCCACATAAATTATCCTTACCCAACTAAGCCCCTTATAACGGCCATTTACAAACCGCGTTAGAGCATTAATCTAAGTAAAGTAAACTTATGCTTTGGAACCTCATGAATCTCTGGTCTAAGGATGAAATGATATTATCAACCCGAGATACTTGTGACAATTTCCATGAAGTAAACTCGGGTGTGGTCTCAAGTCACTTGAAACCTATTTCAAGTACAGGTAAGTGTTGCATCCATTGTGACCAACCACTTACCTCAGTCTTCGTTCATTACTTACTTCCCTTTAAGTATGACTGACTGTGGAGATTCAAATTAAATCTGGGAAGTGTTTAAACATGCAAAGATGGAACACAATAAAGATTTTGAAAGTAACTGCAACACGCATATGTATAGACATATTTATACATCAATACAATCACAATTACAATATTGCTTCTAGTTCCCAATATAAACATCAAATTCAAACTAAAACAGTACTCAAGCTAAAACACTTGCAAATCTCACACCTATTCCTCTAGTGTGAGAATCATGTACAACCTGTGACAACGGTTTAGTAAACGGATTGGCAAGGTTCTCTTCCGATACTACTCTGCTAATGGTAACATCACCATATCCAATCTTATCTCGGATAACGTGGTATTTACGAGCAATATGCCTCGTTCTTTTGTGAGCTCTAGGTTCCTTAGCCAAAGCTACTGCACCCTCATTGTCACAAAATATTTCAATGGGGTCAGCAATGCTAGGAACAACTACCAAGTCATTGATGAATTTCTTCATCCACACAGCTTCTTTTGCAGCTTCACTTGCTGCAATGTATTCTGATTCTGTCGTCGAATCAGCAACTGTGTCTTGCTTGGAGCTCCTCCAACTCACAGCACCACCATTCAATAGGAATACATAACCCGATTGCGATCGGAAATCATCCCTATCGGTTTGGAAGCTTGCGTCTAAGTATCCAACTACACACAATTCTTCCATACCACCATATACCAAGAACATATCCTTCGTTCTTCGAAGATATTTCAAGATGTTCTTGACGGCTATCCAATGAGCTTCTCCAGGGTTTGCCTGATATCTACTTGTCACGCTCAACGCACATGATACATCAGGCCTTGTGCATAGCATGTCGTACATGATAGATCCAACTGCCGAAGCATAAGGGATCTTCTTCATTACGTCACGTTCCTTATCAGAACTTGGACATTGAGCCTTGCTCAAAGTCACTCCATGCAACATAGGAAGATTTCCTTTCTTGGAATCCTCCATTCTAAATCGCTTTAGAACTTTTTCAATATATGCACTTTGACTCAACCCGAGAAGTCTTTTAGATCTATCTCGAAAGATCTTATTTCCCAAGATGTACGCTGCCTAAGTCCTTCATTGAAAAACATTTTCCAAGGAATGTCTTGACATCACTCAAAATCGGAATGTCATTCCCAATGAGTAAGATGTCATCAACATATAGGACTATGAATACAATTGCGCTCCCACTAGCCCTGACGTATACACAAGGTTCATCTTCACTTTTAGAAAATCCAAATTCCTTGATTTTTTCATCAAAGCAAAGATTCTAACTTCGAGATGCTTGCTTAAGTCCATAAATGGACTTCTTAAGTTGACAGACTTTATTGGGATACTGTGGATGTACAAAACCCTCAGGTTGTTTCATATACACCTCTTCAGAGAGCTTCCCATTAAGGAAGGCGGTTTTTACATCCATTTGCCAAATTTCATAATCATGAAAGGCGGCAATCGCCATAAGTATCCTGATAGATTTCAACATAGCCACTGGGGAAAAGGTTTCATCATAGTCAACACCATGGGTTTGAGTGAAGCCTTTAGCAACCAATCATGCTTTGAAAGTATCAATCTGTCCGTCCATGCCGGTCTTTACTTTATAGACCCATTTACACCCACAAGCTTACAGCTGAGTGTAGGATCAAGCAGTTCCCATACTTGGTTGTCCTTCATGGATTGCATCTCGACTTCCATTGCATCTCTCCATTTGTCAGACTCTGGGCCTGCCATCGCTTCCTGGTAAGTAGAGGGTTCATCATGATCCCCTAGCAACTCGCTGCCCTCAGATAAGAGAAACCCATATCTCTCTGGCTCAGTGCGAGTTCTACCAGATCTACGAAGAGATAATGGTGGAACGTCAGTTTCTACCACATCCTCTTGATCGGTACCAACCTCTTGAGGTTGTGTGCTAGTGCCAACATCAGGTAGTTCATTGGATACATCTTGAGTTTCCTCAAGATCTATATGCTTTCCACTGGGTGCATTGGATAATAGTTCTCTTTCTAGAAAGACCGCCCTTCGAGCAACAAATACCTTGTTCTCGGTAGGTTTGTAAAACAAATATCCAAGTCCCGCTTTAGGATATCCAATGAAATAACACTTTTCTGAACGGGGTTCTAATTTGTCATCTACCTCACGCTTCACGTAGGCTTGACAACCCCAAACTCTAAGATAGGATAATGGAGGTTTACTCCCATGCCATATCTCAAGAGGTGTCTTTTCTACCTTCTTTGTTGGTACGAGATTAAGAAGCTTACACGCCGTTTCTAGAGCATATCCCCAAAAGCTTTTTGGTATTTGGGTTCTTGCCATCATTGATCGAACCATATCAAGTAATGTTTGATTTCTCCTCTCGGCGACTCCATTCAATTGTGGAGTCCTAGGAGGTGTTAATTGTGATACAACCCCACAATTCTTAAGATGGTCAATAAACTCTAGATTAAGATATTCTCCGCCTCTATCAGATTGAAGTATCTTAATTGATTTGCCCAATTGGTTCTCAACTTCGTTTTGGAATGTCTTGAACACCTCAATGGTTTCTGACTTTTTTTTAACCAAGTAAACATATCCATACCTACTATAATCATCTATAAAGGTTACGAAGTATCTACAATTATTCCTTGTAAGGTGTTTAAATGGACCACACACATTGGTGTGTACAATGTCTAATAAACCCTTAGCCCTCTCACTTACACCGGTGAAGGGAGCTTTAGTCATCTTTCCCAATAAGCAAGATTCACATACTTCTTTTGAACCATGTTCAAACGATTCCAAGTACCCAATTGCTTGGAGCTTGGAGATGCGAGTCTTGTTTATATGGCCAAGACGACTATACCAAAGAGATAATTTATCCAAAGTATCTTTGGATGTAGAACCAATTTGCATGATTGATCTTTTGTTACTAACATGTGCATCTATCTCATATATGCCATTAACCGGTAATGCTTTAAAATAACAATCTCCATTTTTATGACAAGAAATTGTGCCATCATCATTAAAAGCAAATTTAAAATTGTCAATGTATAAAGCAAAATATGAAATAATATTTCTTGCCACAAGTGGCGAATAACGAACATGTTTTAACAAAATAGAGAAACTAGATCTAAAGGACAATAACACATTTCCTTTTGCTTCAACCGGGACAACTTCTCATTTTCCCATGATGAGATCTTGTTGTCCTACCACCAACCTCTCACTTTCCCGTAGCACCTGCATTGTATTACAAATATGAGTGCCACAACCGGTATCTAAAACCCAGTTTTGCAAAGTAGAGGTTTGGTATAATTCAATCATGTACATACCTTGTTTTGAGGTACCTCCAACTCCTCTAACCTTTAGCTTGTTGAGTTCCTCAAGGTATGTTGGGCAGCTACGGCGGAAATGCCCCTTTTTCCCGCAATAGAAGCAGTCCGCATCTTCCGGTGTCATGGCTTGAGGAATCTTTCCTTTTGCCATCTTGGCCGAAGTAGGCTTAGGCTTGGGCGCACCAACCTTGCCTTTACCCTTACCTTGAGGGGTAGGGGTGGACTTCTTCTTCTTGGAGACCTTTCCTTCACGAATTGCAAGGACGGGATGTGTTGGGTTTGGCTTTCTTTTGGTCATGGTAGACTCGGCAGTCTTCAACATACCATGAAGCTCCATGATGGACTTGTCCATACCATGCATATGAGAGTTCATAACTGTTCATATGATGTAGGAAGAGACCTAAGGATAAAATCCACGGCCATTTCCTTCCCAATGGAGAAGCCTAACTTCTCCAAGCGTTCCACGTTTGCTTTCATACGCAACACGTGAGCGCTCACATCCCCGCTTTCGAGGAGTTTTCGATCAAGCACGTTCTTGAGACACTCGTACCGCTCTAGCTTTGCTTGTTGTTGGAACATGTCCCGCAACTGTTCAATAAGCTCGTAAGCGTACAAATGATCCATTTGCTTTTGCAAATCAGGGGTCGTAGTGCTCAACATCAGGCATGTAACGTCCTCACATTCTTTCGTGAGACGTTCATGAGCATCGTGTGCTGCTTGAATCACATCCTCCTCTGGTTCATCGGGAAGAGGTCCTTCAATGACGTGCATCTTTCCTTTATGGCGGAGAACAAGTTTTAGTTGTCTCTCCCAATCAAGGAAATTTGCACCATTGAGTTTCTCCTTTTCAAGGAAAACTCTTAAGGAAACATTGGTGGTGGTGGTGGGGTTTGATGATGCCATCTATTAAAATAGCAAAGTAGTTTTAGTTAGTTTGATGGGTCCTTGTAAATATATTACCCAAAACTTTTATATTTAACAAGGGCTAAGAATCCATATTTCACAATACATTATGACGGGTATGCCGCGGATCATAATGTAAAGCTATCTCCGGTGGTATCCATTGTACCAATTGTAATCACCATATTGTATCAATGCCATATTGTACCAATTGTACCAATAATCATATTGTACCAATTGTACCAATTGCATTTATCTTGTACCAATTGTGACTTACAACTCTTAGCTTCTTGCGGAATCACTTGACAACCATTGTGTTAATTGGCATGTTTGATCCCTACATGCACTAACCTCAAACCAAATTTTAAATGACTCGGTTTCGCTCAACAATCATTTAATACCTAGTTTTAAGTTTGTAAATCGACCATCTAGATCCTCGATAAGCCCATTACTAAAATTGGCTCGGTTTCGCTCGACAACCAATTTAAATAAGGAGCTTATACTCACCTTCATCTTGCTTTACAAGGCACGGCTCGGTTTCGCTCGACAACCGACCTTGCTCCACAAGACTTAAGTGGCGGCATTCCAATGGATAGTGCAAGATTTACATTTTGTGAGAAATCATATAAATCATCCAACATGATACGCGGTGAAACATTTTGGCTACAATGGCTCGGCTAATGCACGACGACCAATCATAGAAAAATGAGTCACACTCACCTTCCACACTGTCTATTCAAAATCGGCTCGGCTAATGCACGACAACCAACTTTGTCTAGCAAGATTTGGGTGGCGTCATCATTAGGATAATAAAAAATGACATTCTCTAAAAAAACGGGTTTTTGTTTCTTTTAAAATTTTGATTTTTAACTTTTGTGACAAAAACATTTTTCACCTTTTAATTAATCTATAGCGAGTGATCAAATTAAACCATTTTTAATTTATTTAATTTATTTATTTAACATTGCGAAAATCTAACAACCAAGCAAATAAATAATCATCACACGCATACAACATCAAATTGGTAACCATGCCCAAACCCTATGCGTTTTTCCCGTGAGCCAACCCGGGAAAAACATGGTCAACTATGGACAAATAATGACCTTCCATGTGAGCTCCCACTAAATCCGCCGTCTCCATTAGACTTCATCAAATCCAAGGTTGCTTAGACATCACTTCATGATTCCATTCGGTTGTATCTGGATCTTCATTTTACAAGTACATAGAAAATAGAGAAATGGCAAACACGCCACGAAATCCTACTAACTAGTACAATTACAAATGAAAATCAATGGCATGCAAGCCACAATTAATAAATATTACATACCAAAATTAATAAATTATTAATTACGAACCATTGTGACAAAGTCACCAAATGAATAAAATTTAATCATGTATGATTACACAAGGCAAAAATTCAGTCAGTTTAATCACTGATGATTAAGCTGTCACAAAATCTGACAGTTTAATCACTTATGATTAAGCTGTCACGAAATTGATAGTTTAATCATCAATTATTAACAGTGACAAAATCCAACAAATCATACATGATTAACAAACAAACACACGGCAAAAGGTCAAGGGCATAATGGTTACCAATCTACTAGCTACTACATTCAAGAAAGCTAAAATGGTGTGCCAACAACCATTCATAAAATATTTTGACAAAGATTCGAAATCAAACTCTAAAGGCACAAAGAATCTTTGCATGTAATAAAATACATACATCAACACAAATATATGCATGCATGCATTTCATGCCAAAATCACGACAAGCATATAAGTGTGTGAGTCAAAATATTATGGGTTTAGCAAGGCTAAAACCCGAAATCTAAAATTTGGCAAAATCGATCCTTAAATCGTTTTTAAAGCCAGAAATGTGCACGATTCGGTTAGAGTAGGCTCTGATACCACTGTTGGATTTTGGTGGGTTCGAAAACGCAGCGGAAACGTATATTTAAAAATTAATTTAACCACCAAGATCCACCAATGACCGAATCTCTAAACCCAATCCGTGCAACAAAGAAGAAAGAGAGAACATCATACCCTCGAAGACACCCGCAAGATAATGATGAACTCTTTGATGGATGATGGTCATGCAATCGTCCCCCTCTACCGTTGATCCACACCGAGTAAGTGATTCCTTCCAAGTTGCTAACCCGACACCGAAAAATGCTCAAGAACTTCACTTTGATTTTCGGTGACCAAACAATTGTATTTTAGAGAGAGAACCGATTTTTGCATTAGTAATTATTCAACATCCCACATCTCTCTTATATTGATAAGAGAGCAAGTGGATGTGTCACAAAAGGCTCTACATGCATTGGACCAAAAGGTGGTCCAATAGAATTAAAGTAAGCATGTGGAAAAAGTGGTGGCAACTCTTTACATGCATTGGACCATCAAATGGTCCAATGAAATAAAAGCTCCTTTTATTTCTCCTAACATCTTTATTTATCTCTTCTCTTTTAAGTGTTATCGGAAAGGAATTCCCCCGGCGTGTGACCCGATAGGCTCGCACATCATCAGCCATGATACTCGAAGGCGTGTGTCGGTGGGCATTAATTCTGACAAATATAATCACTTATGATTAAGCTGCCATGAATCCAACAGTTTAATCAGTTATGATTAAGCTGCCACGATTCTGACAGTTTAATCATCTATGATTAAGCTACCACGAATCCAACAGTTTAATCATCTATGATTAAGGTTGCGATTCTGACAGTTTAATCATCTATGATTAAAGTCACGAATTCTAACACCTTTATCACACAAATGCCCATTCGAAGTCCATTTCCAACTTGCACACACTTTCTTACAAACATCATAAACATCCGCAACATTCACATGAGATTCCAAAATGGAACAAATACTAAGGTGGTTATTTAGTACTACTTGACGAACCTCTTCTTGTTTAGGGGATCGGTTCAAGCCCCTGATATTCCAAGAAGCAAGACTAAACATTAAGACCATGCGTATAGGGAGTGCTTGCCCCCTTGTTATTAATAGTTCCCGCCAAAAATCTAGATGTTCCGTTTGTCTTGTCTTCCACTTCATCATTTTCATCCTCCTGGTCACTTAACGAATCAAAGCCATTTGAGGTAGGTATGTTTGCATATGTATTCGACTTATGAAAATTAGTAGGTTTAGCCTGATGTTGAGGATTCCCAACATCACCTACACTATTACTGCTTTCATTAGTTTGTTGGCCAACAATAGGTGTAACATGGTATATATCAGCACCATTTACACTATTACTGTCCGCCTTTCCATAATCAGATATGATATTATCCGGGACCTCATGGCGATCAATAGGTGTAGTATTCTCTACACTATTACTGGTCACACATTTATTCCCAATATTTCTCTTATTATGGACATCATCAGAAACAATAGGTGTAGCATAATGATTACCATTATCTACACTATTACTGTTTGTATTCGGACGTTTAGAGCTTCCAGCCACTTCTGAATCAGTCTTTGTACTCCCCTTTGGTCTATACTGAAAGTTAGAACGTGGTTTTATGTGTTGTTTGCGGTTTTTGTTTCCCACGACCTGGAACCCATCATTATCTTGTTCAACTTCCTTCTCTTTGGGCTTTATGTTTTTAGGGCAGCTATCAATATTATGACCAAAGATTTTACATATCGACACCTCGGAGGTTTCCATTCGTATTCAAGACTAATACCTTCTTTAGAGTAATCAGATCCTTCAAGGGATGGGATAGCCACTAACAGCGTGGACCTAAGATCATCGGTAGAGTTGATTTCAATGAGAGCTCTAGCAAAGTTACTTCTACCCCAAGATTCTGAACAGATAGTACTTTTGTAGGCATCCAACATATTTGGTGTGCCAATCTTCGAAGCAATCATACTAAGACCATCAGCTGTAAAAGCAGCCATTGGAACATCATGGAATTTTACCCAAATCGGGACTTTAGTAAGATCTTCCTTTGTTAAAGTGGTATTTGGGGTCCATTCTTTTAAAATAATAGGGTTATTTCGAATCATCCAAGGGCCGTTTTCCAAAACATCTTCCAAGCCTTTGTGTGAGTCAAATTTAAAAAAGAAGAACCCTTTTGCATTCATCATCACCCGATTGAGTCCAAACTTAGACCAAACATATTTGACATAATATTCTACAATCGGGAAGGCAATCCGTTTGCCTAAAAAATAATCATACAGGGTATTTGAGAACCGACTGGCAACTTCCTTCACTGAGTCTATTGGTATCATAACATCTACATCATCATTAGACTTCACAGATTCAAGCTTACGAAAATTCACCTTAGGTAAAGCAGCTGTCCTATTCCTGACTGCCGCATAGGATGGTTTGGGCTGAGGTTCATTTATAATAGCCGCTGATTGTGGTTCTTTGGTAGCAACATCTGAGTGAATCTCAATCACAGGAGTAGCGGGAGGTATTGAGGTAGACTTAGGGTCTATACCAGCCTCTACGGGGATTACATCTGGGGTTGTGGTTCGACCCACAAGACTCACCGGGTGGCCACGCACTGCATTACGGGGTTGAAGAACATTCCCACTTTTCCCAATAATCTTGCCATCAATGTTTTTCAATTTAGCCGCTAAGTTAAAGTGTCTTTGCCCGGTATCATGTGTATCACCAGCCATTTAGGTAATACAAAGGATTACACAATAGAATCTTCTCCAAATCGTGCCGAGTAATAACAATTCTTCAACAAGTCTTTCGCACCGCTCTGGATTAATCGAACGTGAAGGGTTCTTTAGAGTGACGGGATTTTTGAACGTAGGGTTCTTTAGAAAGAAGGGTGTTGCGAACGTAGGGTCCTTTAGTATGCAGGTTTTGCGAACGTAGGGTTATTTTGAACGTAGGGTTCTATCGGATTCCAATCGCAGGAAGCTTTGAATGTATATAAATCCAATACGCACACTATAATCAAACAATTGTAAGAAACAACCAAACACGATTACAAAGAAAACTAGGAAATTGAATGAACTAGGGAAGAAAATTTTGGAAGTCAGCCGTCGAATGCCAATCTCCAAAAATCACCCTAGAGAGTTATGGACATCTAGTGGTTATAATGGTTCAATGGCCATGGTTATGAGTTATGGACACCTATTACTTGTAAAGTGGATATCTATAGGCTATTGGTCATGACTAGTAGTTATAATGGTTCAAGGGCCATCGGTATGAGTTATGGACATCTAGTGGTTATAATGGTTCACGGCCATCGTTATGGGTTATGGACACCTATTACTTGTAAAATGGATATATGTTGGCTATTGGTCATGGCTAGTAGTTATAATGGTTCAAGGGTCATCGGTATGAGTTACGGACATCTAGTGGTTATAATGGTTCAAGGGCTTTGGTTATGGGTTATGAATACCTATTACTTGTAAAATGGATATCCAATGGCTAATTGTCATGGTTAGTAGTTATAATGGTTGGCCATCGCAATGACTTATGCACATCTAGTGTTTATAATGGTTCAAGGGTCATGGTTATGGGTATGGACACCTATTACATGTAAAATGGATATCTATAGTCTATTGGTCATGACTAGTAGTTATAATGGTTCAAGGGCCATCGGTATGAGTTATGGACTTCTAGTGGTTATAATGGTTCACGGGCCATGTTTATGGGTTATGGACACCACCTATTACTTTTAAAATGGATATATGTTGGCTATTGGTCATGGCTAGTAGTTATAATGGTTCAAGGGTCATCGGTATGAGTTACGGACACCTAGTGGTTATAATGGTTCAAGGGCCATGGGTATGGGTTATGGATACCTATTACTTGTAAAATGGATATCCATTGGCTAATTGGCATGGTTAGCAGTTATAATGGTTGGCCATCGCAATGACTTACGCATATCTAGTGTTTATAATGGTTCAAGGGTCATGGTTATGGGGTATGGACACATATTACTTGTAAGATGGATATCTATAGGCTAGGTCATGACTAGTAGTGATAATGGTTCAAGGGTCATCGGTATGAGTTATGGACATCTAGTGGTTATAATGGTTCAAGGACCATGGTTATGGGTTATGGACACCTATTACTTGTAAAATGGATATCTATAGGCTATTGGTCATGGCCAGTAGTTATAATGGCTCAAGGGCCATCGGTAGGAGTTATAGTCATCTAGTGGTTATGATGGTTCAAGGGCCATGGTTATGGGTTATGGACACCTATTACTTGTAAAATGGATATCTATAGTCTATTTGACATGGCTAGTAGTTATAATGGTTCAAGGGCCGTCGGTATGAGTTATGGACATCTAGTGGTTATAATGGTTCAAGGGCCATGGTTATGGGTTATGAACACCTATTACTTGTAAAATGGATATCTGTAGCCTATTGGTCATGGCTAGTAGTTATAATGGTTCAAGGGTCATCAGTATGAGTTATGGATATCTATAATGGTTCAAGGGCCATGGTTATGGGTATTGAACACCTATTAATTGTAAAATGGATATCTGTTGGCTATTGGTCATGGCTATTAGTTATAATGGTTCAAGGGCCATTGGTATGAGTTATGGACATCTAGTGGTTATAATGGTTCAAGGGCCATAATTATGGGTTATGGACACCAATTACTTGTAAAATGGATATCTATAGTCTATTTATCATGGCTAGTAGTTATAATGGTTCAAGGCCATCGGTATGAGTTATGGACATCTAGTGGTTATAATGGTTCAAGGGCCATGGTTACGGGTTATGGACACCTATTACTTGTAAAATGGATATCTGTTGGCTATTAGTCATGGCTAGTAGTTATAATGGTTCAAGGGTCATCGGTATGAGTTATAGATATCTATAATGGTTCAAGGGCCGTGGTTATGGGTTGTGGACACCGATTACATGTAAAATGGATATATAGGCTATTGGTCATGGCTAGTAGTTATAATGGTTCAAGGGCCATCGATATGAGTTATGGACATCTAGTGGTTGTAATGGTTCAAGGGTCATGGTTATGGGTTATGGACACCTAGTACTTGTAAAAATGGATATCTATAGTCTATTTGACATGGCTAGTAGTTATAATGGTTCAAGCGCCATCGGTATGATTAATGGACATCTAGTGGTTATAATGGTTCAAGGGCCATGGTTATGGGTTATGAACACCTATTACTTGAAAAATGGATATCTGTAGGCTAATTGTCAAGGCTAGTAGTTATAATGGTTCAAGGGTCATGAGTATGAGTTTTGGATATCTATAATGGTTCAAGGGCCATAGTTATGGGTATTGAACACCTATTACTTGTAAAATGGATATCTGTTGGCTATTGGTCATGGTATTAGTTATAATGGTTCAAGGGCCATTGGTATGAGTTATGGACATCTAGTGGTTGTAATGGTTCAAGGGCCATGGTTATGGGTTATGGACACCTAGTACTTGTAAAATGGATATCTATAGTCTATTTGACATGGCTAGTTGTTATAATGGTTCAAGGGCCATCGATATGATTTATGGACATCTAGTGGTTATAATGGTTCAAGGGCCATGGTTATGGGTTATGAACACCTATTACTTGTAAAATGGATATCTATAGGCTATTTGTCATGGCTAGTAGTTATAATGGTTCAAGGGTCATCAGTATGAGTTATGGATATCTATAATGGTTCAAGGGCCATAGTTATGGGTATTGAACACCTATTACTTGTAAAATGGATATATGTTGGCTATTGGTCATGGCTATTAGTTATAATGGTTCAAGGGCCATTGGTATGAGTTATGGACATCTAGTGGTTGTAATGGTTCAAGGGCCATAATTATGGGTTATGGACACCTATTACTTGTAAAATGGATATCTATAGTCTATTTGTCATGGCTAGTAGTTATAATGGTTCAAGGCCATCGGTATGAGTTATGGACATCTAGTGGTTATAATGGTTCAAGGGCCATGTGTATGGGTTATGGACACCTATTAATTGTAAACTGGATATCTGTAGGCTATTGGTCATGGCTAGTAGTTATAATGGTTCAAGGGTCATCGGTATGAGTTATGGATATCTATAATGGTTCAAGGGCCATGGTTATGGGTACCGGACAACTATTACTTGTAAATTGGATATATAGGCTATTGTTCATGGCTATTAGTTATAATGGTTGAAGGGCCATTGGTATGAGTTGTGGACATCTAGTGGTTATACTGGTTCAAGGGCCATGGTTATGGGTTATGAACACCTATTACTTGAAAAATGGATATCTGCAGGCTATTTGTCATGGCTAGTAGTTATAATGGTTCAAGGGTCATCAGTATGAGTTTTGGATATCTATAATGGTTCAAGGGCCATAGTTATGGGTATTGAACACCTATTACTTGTAAAATGGATATCTGTTGGCTATTGGTCATGGCTATTAGTTATAATGGTTCAAGGGCCATTGGTATGAGTTATGGACATCTAGTCGTTGTAATGGTTCAAGGGCCATAATTATGGGTTATGGACACCTATTACTTGTAAAATGGATATCTATAGTCTATTTGTCATGGCTAGTAGTTATAATGGTTCAAGGCCATCGGTATGAGTTATGGACATCTAGTGGTTATAATGGTTCAAGGGCCATGGTTACGGGTTATGGACACCTATTACTTGTAAAATGGATATTTGTAGGGTATTGGTCATGGCTAGTAGTTATAATGGTTCAAGGGTCATCGGTATGAGTTATGGATATCTATAATGGTTGAAGGGCCATGGTTATGGGTACCGGACAACTATTACTTGTAAATTGGATATATAGGCTATTGGTCATGGCTAGTCGTTATAATGGTTGAAGGGCCATTGGTATGAGTTATGGACATCTAGTGGTTATACTGGTTCAAGGGCCATGGTTATGGGTTATGGATACCAATACGTGTAAAATGGATATATATAGGCAATTGGTCATGTCTAGTAGTTATAATGATGCAAGGGACATCGCTATGAGTTATGGACATGTAGTGGTTATAATGGTTCAAGGGCTATGGTTATGGGTTATGGACACCTATTACTTGTAAATGGATATCTGTTGGCTATTAGTCATGGCTAGTAGTTATAATGGTTCAAGGGTCATCGGTATGAGTTATAGATATCTATAATGGTTCAAGGGCCGTGGTTATGGGTTGTGGACACCGATTACATGTAAAATGGATATATAGGCTATTGGTCATGGCTAGTAGTTATAATGGTTCAAGGGCCATCGATATGAGTTATGGACATCTAGTGGTTGTAATGGTTCAAGGGTCATGGTTATGGGTTATGGACACCTAGTACTTGTAAAAATGGATATCTATAGTCTATTTGACATGGCTAGTAGTTATAATGGTTCAAGCGCCATCGGTATGATTAATGGACATCTAGTGGTTATAATGGTTCAAGGGCCATGGTTATGGGTTATGAACACCTATTACTTGAAAAATGGATATCTGTAGGCTAATTGTCAAGGCTAGTAGTTATAATGGTTCAAGGGTCATGAGTATGAGTTTTGGATATCTATAATGGTTCAAGGGCCATAGTTATGGGTATTGAACACCTATTACTTGTAAAATGGATATCTGTTGGCTATTGGTCATGGTATTAGTTATAATGGTTCAAGGGCCATTGGTATGAGTTATGGACATCTAGTGGTTGTAATGGTTCAAGGGCCATGGTTATGGGTTATGGACACCTAGTACTTGTAAAATGGATATCTATAGTCTATTTGACATGGCTAGTTGTTATAATGGTTCAAGGGCCATCGATATGATTTATGGACATCTAGTGGTTATAATGGTTCAAGGGCCATGGTTATGGGTTATGAACACCTATTACTTGTAAAATGGATATCTATAGGCTATTTGTCATGGCTAGTAGTTATAATGGTTCAAGGGTCATCAGTATGAGTTATGGATATCTATAATGGTTCAAGGGCCATAGTTATGGGTATTGAACACCTATTACTTGTAAAATGGATATATGTTGGCTATTGGTCATGGCTATTAGTTATAATGGTTCAAGGGCCATTGGTATGAGTTATGGACATCTAGTGGTTGTAATGGTTCAAGGGCCATAATTATGGGTTATGGACACCTATTACTTGTAAAATGGATATCTATAGTCTATTTGTCATGGCTAGTAGTTATAATGGTTCAAGGCCATCGGTATGAGTTATGGACATCTAGTGGTTATAATGGTTCAAGGGCCATGTGTATGGGTTATGGACACCTATTAATTGTAAACTGGATATCTGTAGGCTATTGGTCATGGCTAGTAGTTATAATGGTTCAAGGGTCATCGGTATGAGTTATGGATATCTATAATGGTTCAAGGGCCATGGTTATGGGTACCGGACAACTATTACTTGTAAATTGGATATATAGGCTATTGTTCATGGCTATTAGTTATAATGGTTGAAGGGCCATTGGTATGAGTTGTGGACATCTAGTGGTTATACTGGTTCAAGGGCCATGGTTATGGGTTATGAACACCTATTACTTGAAAAATGGATATCTGCAGGCTATTTGTCATGGCTAGTAGTTATAATGGTTCAAGGGTCATCAGTATGAGTTTTGGATATCTATAATGGTTCAAGGGCCATAGTTATGGGTATTGAACACCTATTACTTGTAAAATGGATATCTGTTGGCTATTGGTCATGGCTATTAGTTTTATGGTTCAAGGGCCATTGGTATGAGTTATGGACATCTAGTCGTTGTAATGGTTCAAGGGCCATAATTATGGGTTATGGACACCTATTACTTGTAAAATGGATATCTATAGTCTATTTGTCATGGCTAGTAGTTATAATGGTTCAAGGCCATCGGTATGAGTTATGGACATCTAGTGGTTATAATGGTTCAAGGGCCATGGTTACGGGTTATGGACACCTATTACTTGTAAAATGGATATTTGTAGGGTATTGGTCATGGCTAGTAGTTATAATGGTTCAAGGGTCATCGGTATGAGTTATGGATATCTATAATGGTTGAAGGGCCATGGTTATGGGTACCGGACAACTATTACTTGTAAATTGGATATATAGGCTATTGGTCATGGCTAGTCGTTATAATGGTTGAAGGGCCATTGGTATGAGTTATGGACATCTAGTGGTTATACTGGTTCAAGGGCCATGGTTATGGGTTATGGATACCAATACTTGTAAAATGGATATATATAGGCAATTGGTCATGTCTAGTAGTTATAATGATGCAAGGGACATCGCTATGAGTTATGGACATGTAGTGGTTATAATGGTTCAAGGGCTATGGTTATGGGTTATCGACACCTATTACTTGTAAATGGATATCTGTTGGCTATTAGTCATGACTTGTAGTTATAATCGTTCAAGGGTCATCGGTATGAGTTACGGATATCTATAATGGTTCAAGGGCCTTGGTTATGGGTTGTGGACACCGATTACTTGTAAAATGGATATATAGGCTATTGGTCATGGCTAGTAGTTATAATGGTTCAAGGGCCATCGATATGAGTTATGGACATCTAGTGGTTATAATGGTTCAAGGGTCATGGTTATGGGTTATGGACACCTAGTACTTGTAAAAATGGATATCTATAGTCTATTTGACATGGCTAGTAGTTATAATGGTTCAAGCGCCATCGGTATGATTAATGGACATCTAGTGGTTATAATGGTTCAAGGGCCATGGTTATGGGTTATGAACACCTATTACTTGAAAAATGGATATCTGTAGGCTATTTGTCATGGCTAGTAGTTATAATGGTTCAAGGGTCATGAGTATGAGTTTTGGATATCTATAATGGTTCAAGGGCCATAGTTATGGGTATTGAACACCTATTACTTGTAAAATGGATATATGTTGGCTATTGGTCATGGCTATTAGTTATAATGGTTCAAGGGCCATTGGTATGAGTTATGGACATCTAGTGGTTATAATGGTTCAAGGGCCATAATTATGGGTTATGGACAACTATTACTTGTAAAATGGATATCTATAGTCTATTTGTCATGGCTAGTAGTTATAATGGTTCAAGGCCATCGGTATGAGTTATGGACATCTAGTTGTTATAATGGTTCAAGGGCCATGGTTATGGGTACCGGACAACTATTACTCGTAAATTGGATATATAGGCTATTGGTCAAGGCTAGTAGTTATAATGGTTCAAGGGTCATCGGTATGAGTTATGGACATCTAGTGGTTATACTGGTTCAAGGGCCATGGTTATGGGTTATGGATACCAATACTTGTAAAATGGATATCTATAGGCTATTGGTCATGTCTAGTAGTTATAATGATTCAAGGGACATCGCTATGAGTTATGGACATGTAGTGGTTATAATGGTTCAAGGGCTATGGTTATGGGATATGGACACCTATTACTTGTAAAATGGATATCTGTTGGCTATTAGTCATGGCTTTTAGTTATAATCATTCAAGGGTCATCGGTATGAGTTACGGATATCTATAATGGTTCAAGGGTCGTGGTTATGGGTTGTGGACACCTATTACTTGTAAAATGGATATATAGGCTATTGGTCATGGCTAGTAGTTATAGTGGTTCAAGGGCCATCGATATGAGTTATGGACATCTAGTGGTTATAATGGTTCAAGGGCCATGGTTACGGGTTATGGACACCTAGTACTTGTAAAATGGATATCTATAGTCTATTTGACATGGCTAGTAGTTATAATGGTTCAAGGGCCATCGGTATGATTTATGGACATCTAGTGGTTATAATGGTTCAAGGGCCATGGTTATGGGTTATGAACACCTATTACTTGAAAAATGGAAATCTGTAGGCTATTTGTCATGGCTAGTAGTTATAATGGTTCAAGGGTCATCAGTATGAGTTATGGATATCTATAATGGTTCAAGGGCCATAGTTATGGGTATTTTATTTTATTTTATTTTTTGATAAAGGGCTAAGCCCGGCAAACATTAAGCCATCAAAAAGAATAGTTATTTACAAGACAAAGATGGGTAAAAATACCACATCTTGTAAATAACTACTTGGCCTCCCAAAACATGCTTTGGGAATAAGACCAACAAAAGAAACATAACACTATAACCTATCACATTTGAAATGCTAAAAACCATAAGTCTACAAAAAATAGTATCATCCGGATGGCTAAACTTATCAAAATTGCCAATAGCTTCTAAGATTGCCTTCCTTCCACCAAAAGCATCTTCATTAGCCTTCAAGAACCTATCATAATCCGGATCCAAAGTTGACCACCACAAAGTCAAAATTGCCAAACAATGCTCAAAACTATGGGCATTTCCATCAAAACAATTTGAGTTGAGGGAAATGTAGAATGTTGACTCAGTGAAAGTCAACATCCTCATAGTATCTTCAAAAATGTAATCCCAAGAACACTTCACGGCATTTGACACATGAAAAGTCAAAAACCCCTTCAAAACATCACCACTGTTATAAAACACCACCTTTGACCAAATAATCCTTAAACCCATAATAGCCTTTGACCACAGAAAAGTCAAATACAACAAAATCCAGTTTTTAAGCAGATTGGTCCACGGATTAAGACACAATTTTGACTTAATGAAAATCAAAATTGCATCCATAATGGCATAACAATGTGTCAAGCCATTACAATCAATAGCAACAATTTCAGTAATTAAACCAAAACAGGCCCAGTCAAAAGTCCTGATTAAGAAACTGTACCAAAACATAAAGTAAATAGTTGACTTTAAAAAAGTCAGACCTGCAGTTTTCCATTTTCCAAGCTTAGACCACCAAATCCAAGGCTTCCAAACACTAACAATCTGCATCAAGCATGGAGAACTAAAAACCCTAAGAAAATTGGCCATATCACATCTTTGACCGAAATTGTCCTGACTATGACCAATATCTTTGATTAGGTTTACAGTCCACCATATACCACTATTGACTCTGCATTCCAACCAACTACTCAGCTGCCCATAAATCCTCCTCACACCAGCCTTGAAGCCACCATAATCTGAGAAAACTTTATCCAGAATCCAAGTGATAAAAAATTGACCTGCAAAAAATATAACACAAACACTGCAGCTCACATTTTGATTGCACAAAAATAAAAAATTTCGACTTTCCTTTATGCAGTGTAGCCCAAAGCAGTGGTTGGTATAAAGGCCCAACAGGCCATATCTTCTATAAAAATTCTGGAAAATCACCAAAAATCCAGAAAAATGAAGAACAATATCCCAATACTGCATAAAGAAAACCAGCTTTAACAAGCCACTAGAAATACCCAAATTGCCTCTCTGCAGCTCAAAAACAACAAAAAAACCTTGAAACTCAAGAATTTTCCTGCTGTGACTTTGGAAAATAATATCTCCATCATAGAAATTCCAAAAAATTCCACAAAAATTATGGAAAAATCCAGAAAAATGCCAAGAGTCACCATAAAAAATATCAAAAAATCTATATAAAAGACCATAGTACCCCTCTTTTAACAGAAATAACCAAATAAATAGGAGTTCGCTAAATATTAGGTTAATCCATCTCCACTTCTGATTAATCTTTAACATTATGACATATAAAAGGTGTAAACTCCCCATCCTTAATCAGGGAAAAATTCCAAATCTCAGCTGCTAATTTAGACTGTTGAGTACTTCTGATATTTAATCCCATTAGCCTCATTCTAACAGAATTTTTTATCAAATCACATACACACTCAACAGACCTCTTATTGTTTTGGAACATCCGCATATTCCTTTCCTGCCATATGTAGTAAACAGGAGCTGCTAAGACCAACCTCTGAATGATGCTCCAAATGGACTTACTAATAGGAACTCTTTCCAACCTCATAACAAGATAAGACCACTTGTTAGGCATGAACTCTAGTCTACACATATTCTTCATAATATCCCAAACTGTAGCTGCAAAGTCACATTCAAAAAACAAATGGTCATGGGTATCAGACTGCAGATTACAGAAAGTGCACCTCAAATCACCAACCACACTATTCTGCATAAGTTTATCCTGAGTCTTTAGTTTTTCCAGGAAAACCAACCAAAGAACAAAAGAATGCCTAGGGATGTTCTGGCTAAACCACACCCAATTAGACCAGAAAACAAAGGATCCATCCTCTCTCATAGCCTTCCAAGCTTCAGCTACAGTGAAAGGAACACATCTCCCATTGGCAGCCTTCCATAAAACTCTATCATCCCTATTAACCATTATCAGAGGAGGGTGTGTATCAAAGACCATAGGGAACTTAGAATACCAAAAATCTGGGACTTTCCATTCCCCATTATGAATAATATCCTGAACAGAACAATTGGCACACAAACCCCCATCATAAATATCCCTATAAGTAATAAACTTACTCAAAGGACCAATGGGGTGCCAATTATCAAACCAGGCTGAAGTACTCTTCCCATCACCAATCCTACTCACAAAGTGGTCTCTAACCTCCATTCTGCAATTCAAAATACTTCTCCAACTCCAACAAACATTATCAGGGGCAGCCAAGGACCAAAAATTTCTGTTTTTAAGCCTTATCTCATGTACCCATTTAACCCACAGGGATTCTTTGTTACTTAAAATATTCCGGATATGCTTAGCACTTAAGGCTTTATTCCATGAATGCAATAATTTTAAACCCAAACCCCCATGACATTTGGGAATACAAACATCATCCCACCTAACTTTGGCCCTTCCTTTTCTCATTTCACCATGGCACCAAAGAAACCCTCTTAACAGCCTTTCAATATCCTGGGAAATAGATTTAGGTAATAAAAACATGGAAGACCAATATACTTGCATAGAACTCAAGACTGACTGGATAAGCTGCAAGCTTCCAGCAAAAGAAAGAGACTTGTTCTTCCAGTCAAGTAACTTTTTTTCACTGTGTCCACAAGGCTACTACAATCCTTGATGTACAATTTAGAAGAAATCAAAGGAATGCCCAAATATCTAATAGGAAGGTTACCAACAGCAAAAGGCAGAGTGGTAGTGATATTTAACCTAGTTTGAGGCTGAACATTACTAAAAAATATGGTACTTTTCTGCTGGCTAGGAATAAGGCCTGAAACTGAACTGAATTCCTCAAGAGCTCTTTTAATAACAGAAACTGACCTGTTGTTTCCATGACAAAACAGCAAAAGATCATCTGCAAAACACAAATGCGTTATACCAAGCTCTTTACATTTCCAATGGAATTTAAAACCCCCATCTTCCAAGATGTTTCTCTTCATAATTAAATTGAGCACTTCCATAACAAGAGTAAATAAGTAAGGTGACATTGGATCACCCTGCCTTAATCATCTTTTCCCTTTAAAAAACCCCTTAAAATCTCCATTAACATTAATCATAAAAGAGGTAGTAGAAGTGCATTCCATTATTAAGTGAACCATCCACGGATGGAATCCAAAAAACAATAAAATATTCCTTAAAAAACTCCATTCTATAGTATCACTAGCAGGGACCCGCGCAATGCGGCGGCGGGTACCCGTAACTATATTTCGAAGTGATGACAGTACTGGTGGTGGTGACAATAGTGATGGTGATGAGTGGTGGTGCATAGTAATGGTAGGTGCTTACATTAGTGATGGTAGGATCACATCCGAAATTGGCTTATTAATATTAGTATCTGGAATAAATCAAAATAGTCAAGTAGTTGAAGTGGTCAAAAGTTGTTTGAAATAAAAAATTAAACAAAAAATAAGGTTGTCATCCCATATGCGTTGATTTACAGCCGCTATTAATTTGTGTAATTAATAGTCAATTGTTGCTAGAAATAAATAATTAAACGGAGTTGTGGATTTTGGTAAGAGTTGAGGATTTCATCGTATATTTAATGTTATTGGGTAAAATGGTTCGGATAACAGATTTTTGTTATTAAGTGTGGGTGGTGTTACCAAAGTGTAATGTATAGCAAGTGGTTAACACATAGTGATAAGTTAGGAGAGGTCTTGGGTTCGAATCTTATTAGCCGCAATTTTTTTTTAAGTTAAAGAACTAACTAACAAAAGTGGAAAAGTCCTTAAATTAAGTTTAAGGAGCTCCTTAAACTTGCCTAATGGGGTAGGCCTAAATGCCTTATATAATAGTAAGATAAGCCTTCTATATATCAACATTAATTGCACACTTGGGAGGCCCTTTATCTCTGTGATAATTTCTTAACAATTCTTGGGATAAAAGGATGTTATCACTAATCTGTCTCCCAGGTATAAAGGCACTTTGGTTCTCATCAACAAGATCATTTAGAGAGTTTTTTATTCTGTTAGTAATGACCTTGCTAATACATTTGTACACAACATTGCAGCAGGCTATGGGCCTAAAGTCTGACACTTTAGCAGGATTATTGACTTTAGGAACTAAGGCAATTCCTGTAGCATTAACCTCTTTAAGTAATCTGCCATTATCAAAAAATTGCTTAACAGCCTTAAAAATGTCATCCCCAATGATATTCCAAGAGGCCTTAAAAAACTTGGAAGTGAATCCATCAGGCCCAGGAGATTTGTCATCACAAATATCAAATAAAGCATTTTTAACTTCTTCTAACTCAACAGGTCTAATCATGAAATTAGAACTGTGATCAGACAATTTCCTGTGAAAAAGGCTATCAGGATTGTTTATAGGAACAGTAGCAGCAGAGGTACCAAGGATGCTCTCAAAATGAGCAACAAACTGTCCTGCAACATCATTACCATGAAAAACTCTGCCCTCCAAATCCTGAATCATCTCAATTCTGCTTCTATTAATTATGCCCTTAACAACCTTGTGGAAATACTTTGTATTGTGGTCACCCTCCTTTAACCACTCCACCTTAGCTTTTCGTTTTAAAAAGAGCTCCTCATCTAACATAGCTTCTTTATACATTTTTAAACTTCTAACCTCCTTTTCTCTTAAAGTAGCATCATGAGGATTAGCAACCATAGCAGCTTGAATTTTCTTCAAATCATCCCTCAAATCCTCCACTTTAAGATGCAAATTCCCCTGATTTCTATTCAAAGCACGTAAAGGTTTCTTCAAAGCTTTTAAATTGGAGACCACTTTAAACATTTCAACACCCTGCAAGTCTTTTTTTCCAATTATTTTCTATTAGAGGAATAAATTCCTTTTTCCTGACCAAAAAATTAGAAAATTTAAAGGACTTAGATTTTTCTCTCTTAAAAGACGGCATAATCAAAATACCAGGGCTATGATCCGAAGATAAAAAAGGAAGAAATTGGGAATTTGCATCTGGAAAATCTCTAAGGAACTCAAAGTTCCCCATTATTCTATCCAATTTCTTTAAAAGACTATTATCCTTATTAGGGCTCTTCTTCCAAGTAAAGCTCAAACCCGAATAGGATAGATCATCAACTTGAATTCTAGCCACACAATCCGCAAATTCCACCATGCTTCTAGTCATACTACTAGACCCCATTGAAACTTCATTTAGGTCTAACGCAGCATTAAAGTCACCCATTAAGACCCAAGGCTTATTCTTGACAGTTTGACCAAACTCTCCAAGATTCTTCCAAACTTGAGTTCTAATATGACTCTTGTGAAGACCATAAACAAAAGAACAATAATAACTCTTTTTACCACTTAAAGGTTCAACATAACAGTGGATAACTTGAGGATGTTGGTTAATGACCATAATATTAGCAATATTAGGATCCCAAGCTATGATAATTCTGGCCCCACCAACACACAAGTCAGAATTGGAAACCCAATTCCAATTACCAAAGACTCTATTACAAATCCAATGGAGATTTTTACCTTTAATATGAGTTTCCAGAATTGCACAAATGTTAACCCCTTCATCTCTAATAACCTGAGTTACTTCATCTTGGCAAGCAGCTTGATGCAAGCCCCTCACATTCCAAAACATTGTTTTTAACATCATTTAAACAAATTTGGAGGATGAAGAACCAACACCACTCTGATTTTTATCCACAAGATTAGCAGCATCATTCTTCATGTCTTGGGCCACACCATCCATGTCAGAACCAACATCATCAAAAAACAAATCAGGGTTCATATTCATTTCATCACATTTATCCTTATAAAAGTCAAGCTGCCCAGAAGACCAGGCCTTCAAAACTTCATCATCCGGACAAATGTTATCTTTCAAATACTCTAAGACAACATTTTTCTGGACATCATAAATATGATATTTAGCATCCCAACCATCATCAAATTCCTCCTCTTCATCATTTAAACTGTCAAACCTATTAGAAGTTACAATACTTGGATTATTAACAGAAGCATTTTTGGGGTTGCCATCAACTTTACCTTTCCCTTTATCTTTAGCCAAAACATTCCCAACTAGATTATTACCATTGTTTTTATTAAAAGAATCACTGTTCTGCACAAAGTTCTTAACAACATATTTCTGCTTTTCATTAACTCTAGCACCTTGATTCTGCCTATTTTGGGAGCCTGTGTTCTGTCTCCCGACATTCCTGTTACTATTACTTTGATTCCCCAAATTTAATCTAGTAAAAACACTTCTTCTACCCTGATTACTATTATTATTATAGGTATTGCCCACATTATCCTTGACAGGTTTATTCTTCCTGCCAACCTCTTGAAAACCATCATTGATTTTATCAACATTAACCTGAGAAATGGCAGAATCTTTAACAGCTTTGGAAGTTAACTCCTCCTCAGTTCTAGGCCTAGTCTTACACCCACTATGAGAGTGCCCAAAAACTTTGCAGAATGTGCAAAGTGGGGGTTTCCACTGGTATGTAGTTCTTAAATAAATTATTTTTCCAGGGTTAGGACCTAAATCCGGATATACCAGCTCAATTTCATCTTGCAAATCATCAACAACATCAACTTCAACAAGAATTCTAGCAAATCCCATTCTACCAGACCTTTTTAGACACCTTTCTTTTGTCATTTTGTCCATCATAATGGGCCTGCCTATAGCACTAAATATTCTGCTTAACCCTGGCCCATACCACATTTCTATTGGAATGTCATGCACACATGCCCAAATTGAAACCTTAGCAGGTTCAATTTTCTGAAGACTAGTGCCAGACTCCCATTTACAAACAACCAATGGGATATTATCAACCAACCAAACTCCATTTTCAAGAACTTCATGCATTCCCTTCTCACTTTTAAACTTAAAAAAGAAGAAACCAGCACCATTCTTTGTCACTTCCACCAAAATCATGTGCTCTCCACATCCTTCTTAAGCTAGAATTAACTTTAATAAAATCCATAGAAGTGCCAACAAAGTAGCCATACAACATTAAGGAAAATGAAGTTCTACCATGTTTAAGGTCATCATTATGCATGAAACCTCTTTTCTTTCCATCACCAAGTCTCACAGGGGTAATAAAATTTAGATTGATGTCCTCATTATCATCATCTTTCCTTAATCTTTCTGCAATGGTGGGACCATTATTTTTATTTCCCCAAACATTCTGCACAACAGGAGCCTTAGGGGCAGCTGCAGAATCAATTGGCATAGAATTGGCAGTTTGATCAACTGTTTTTGGAGCACCCTTATCAACCTCCATAACCCCACTATCATTGCCAGAAGTTTCATTAACAGAATTGAGAGCATCAATGGCTGCATCACCTATTATAACAGTGTTAATTTCTGGGAATTTTACAAAGTTATCATCCTTCTCCAAACCCAACCCACAATCAACTGTTATAGGGTAATGAACTGCATTGGAATCAATTTGATAAGCAACTGGACTTACATCAGCATCAAAAACATCATCCTCAGACTCCTCATCCTCAATGAACACAGATTTTGCATGTGGTTCAGAGTCCTCATTAACCACATTTCTGTTGACATTACAAAAAGGCGTAGCAGGCCTGTCCTTTCTTTTTTTCACCACATTAGTGTCCATATCTTGAACACTTTCAATGGAATCCCTAACATTAGCCCTATACAACTTCCTCATAATGGACGGGGAAGGCACAGGCACAGGAACAGGCTCAGTATAATCAACAATCGTCTGCAAAGGAGTGACAAAGCCAAGGCTCTCCACCCTATTTTGCAGAGGCGAAACTGATTCCAGCAAATCAGAATCCAAAGTACTGGCCGATTTGGACAAGATCCCCAAATCACGCATCATTTTAGTCTGCTTCTTCTTAATCAATTTCTTTACTGAAGCAAGTTTAGCGTTAGCAGCGCTATTAGTTTGTTCTTTTAGAGCAACAGCCTCAATTTTACGAATATTTTGCTTAACAGAACCAACCAATTCATCCCTTAAATTAGGGTTTTCAGAATTCGGAACACTGAGATTATGTTGTTCACGCCCAGAATTACCATCAATCAAACAATCTTCAACTGGAACAGTTGCCCCATCGTCGACCCAAGTACTAGTTTGAGGCCGTCGCAACACATGAGGAACACTATAGTTCATCTTAAGATTTGAGCTATCCGGTGGGTCAGGAGGCCGCTCAGGGATGGTAGAACGCACCATAACAAAATCCGAGCAACAAAACAAACCCTAGATGGAGCCTGCCGGAGAACCACGACGGAGGAATGATCGAAAAAAAGAAAAACGCCGGTTACCTCCTGATGCTAGTGGTTATAACAGTTCAAGTTCAATGGTTATGGGTTATATGGTTATGGGTTATGGACACCTATTACTTGTAAAATGGATATCTTTAGGCTATTGGTCATGGGTAGTAGTTATAATGGCTCAAGGGCCATCGCTATGAGTTATGGACATCTAGTGTTTATAATGGTTCAAGGTTATGGACACCTATTAATTGTAAGATGGATATCTATAGGCTATTGGTCATGACTAGTAGTGATAATGGTTCAAGAGACATCGGTATGAGTTTTTTTTTGGGTAAAGGGGTTACCCTGGCTAAATATATTAATCACAGAAAAAGAACTACAAAGGAATGTGACAGAATGTCACATTGACCTCAAGCAGAAGCTTGACACAACAAGACAGGGTTTATGACATGCCATAAACACAGCCGAGACCAAACTAGCACTAACAACTACCAGCAAAAACGCAAAAACTAGTCCAAAACAAAAAGACTATAACATAAACATATAGATAGCTAACCCACCGAATCTGGGATCTTCCATATATCTAGAAGTCATTGCACATCTAGTGGTTATATAGGTTCAAGGGCCCTGGTTATGGGTTATGGACACCTATTACTTGTAAAATGGATATCTATAGGCTATTGGTCATGACTAGTAGTTATAAAGGTTCATGGGTCATCGGTATGAGTTATGGTTATCAAGTGGTTATAATGGTTCAAGGGTCATGGTTATGGTTATGGACACCTATTACTTGTAAAATGGATATCTATAGGCTATTGGTCATGGCTAGTAGTTATAATGGTACAAGGGCCATTGGTGTGAGTTATGACATCTAGTGGTTATAATGGTTCAAGGGCCATGGTTATGGGATATGGACACCTATTACTTGTAAAATGGATATCTATAGGCTATTGTTCATGGCTAGTAGTTATAATGGTTCAAGGGTCATCAGTATGAGTTATGGCCATCAAGTGGTTATAATGGTTCAAGGGCCATGGTTATGGTTATGGACACCTATTACTTGTAAAATGGATATCTATAGGCTATTGGTCATGGCTAGTAGTTATAATGGTTCAAGGACCATCGGTATGAGTTATGGACATCTAGTGGTTATAACGGTTCAAGGGCCATGGTTATGGGATATGGACACCTATTACTTGTAAAATGGATATCTGTAGGCTATTGGTCATGGCTAATAGTTATAATGGTTCAAGGGCCATGGTTATGGGATATGGACACCTATTACTTGTAAAATGGATATCTGTAGGCTATTGGTCATGGCTAGTAGTTATAATGGTTCAAGGGTCATCGGTATGAGTTATGGTCATCAAGTGGTTATAATGGTTCAAGAGCCATGGTTATGGATATGGACACCTATTACTTGTAAAATGGATATCTATAGGCTATTGGTCATGGCTAGTAGTTATAATGGTTCAAGGGACATCGGTATGAGTTATGGTCATCAATTGGTTATAATGGTTCAAGGGCCATGGCTATGGTTATGGACACCTATTACTTGTAAAATGGATATCTATAGGCTATTGCTCATGGCTAGTAGTTATAATGGTTCAAGTGCCATCGCTGTAAGTTATGGACATCTAGTGGTTATATAGGTTCAAGGGCCCTGGTTATGGGTTATGGACACCTATTAATTGTAAAATGGATATCTATAGGCTATTGGTCATGGCTAGTAGTTATAATGGTTCATGGGTCATCGGTATGAGTTATGGTCATCAAGTGGTTATAATGGTTCAAGGGTCATGGTTATGGTTATGGACACCTATTACTTGTAAAATGGATATCTATAGGCTATTGGTCATGGGTAGTAGTTATAATGGTTCAAGGGTCATCGGTAGGAGTTATGGACATCTAGTGGTTATAATGGTTCAAAGGCCATGGTTATGGGTTATGGACACCTATTACTTGTAAAATGGATATCTGTAGGCTATTGGTCACGGCTAGTAGTTATAATGGTTCAAGGGCCATTGGTGTGAGTTATGACATCTAGTTGTTATAATGGTTCAAGGGCCATGGTTATGGGATATGGACACCTATTACTTGTAAAATGGATATCTATAGGCTATTGGTCATGGCTAGTAGTTAAAATGGTTCGAGGGTCATCGGTATGAGTTATGGTTATCAAGTGGTTATAATGGTTCAAGGGCCATGGTTATGGGTATGGACACCTATTACTTGTAAAATGGATATCTATAGGCTATTGGTCATGGCTAGTAGTTATAATGGTTCAAAGGCCATCGGTAGGAGTTTTTTTTTTTTTGGGTAAAGGGTTCACCCTGGCTAAAATATATAAATCACAAAAAAGAACTACAAAGGAATGTGACAGGCGGCCACATTGACCTCAAGCAAATGCTTGAAACAACAAAGACAGAGTTTATGACATGCCATAAACAAAGCTAAGACCATCTATAACTAGCAACAACCTCACAAAAGAGACTTTCGCTCAAAATATGCCAAAAGAAAACATAGGAGCTTAGCACCGAACTAAACAATCAAATCCGGGATCTTCCAGTTGTCTAGCATCCGCTGAACACCAACTGTCTTCTTCTTAAACTTCAAAGTCATCAGTTTTAACCGAACAGTAGCAATAATTTCATCACACAACTGCATGTGCGGTTTATACTTCTTTCTGAACAACCTAGCATTTCGCTCTAACCAAATGTAATATGTAGTAGCTCCCAGCAGGATACGGGAGACAACACTCTTAGCCGATCTACCTTTGGACATTGGAGTTATGTAATCAGTTATAGCAGCAAAATTTGGAGCAATGTTGTCCATCCCCCCAAGCCATCTGATTTTTATCCAAACCTGCGAAGAATATATACATTCAAAGAAAAGGTGGGCATGAGAATCAGGCACAAGATCACATAGAGGACACCGGAATGAGTCAATATCAGTATCATGATGAACATCCCATTGTTTCAGCATATCTTGAGTTTTTAGACGGTTGTTCATAACAAGCCACATATGAAAAGCATGCCGAGGGACACAATGAGAGAACCACACAACATTTTGCCAAGTGACCTCAATCTCCCTAGATCTGATAGAGTTCCAAGCTAAATTTACCGAGAAAGGCTGAAAGGACCCATTTAAATCAATCCAAGCTACCTTGTCTTTTTTATTCATGACCAGCTGGGGTATCGGAACACTAGTAATCTCAGGGAGCCGTGCATACCAATCAGTAGGCCACATCCAACTATTATCAATAATTACATCAGACACCATATCCTGGGCAGTAAAACCAGCTCGAGTAATATCTCTATGCGATAGGAACTGAAATAACGGACAAGCCATACTCCACTTATCAAACCAAAAAGAAGTAGATTTCCCATCACGGATAACATGCCAAATAAAAAGTCTGATAATTCTTCGCAAATGAAGTAGCTTCCTCCAAAAGAGAAGTAGATTTCCCATCGGTAGGAGTTATGGACATCTAGTGGTTATAATGGTTCAAGGGCCATGGTTATGGGTTATGGACACCTATTACTTCTAAAGTGGATATCTGTAGGCTATTGGTCATGGCTAGTAGTTATAATGGTTCAAGGGTCATCGGTATGAGTTATGGTCATCTAGTGGTTATATTGGTTCAAGGGCCATGGTTATGGGATATGGACACCTATTACTTGTAAAATGGATATCTATAGGCTATTGGTCATGGCTAGTAGTTATAATGGTTCAAGGGTCATCGGTATGAGTTATGGTCATCAAGTGGTTATAATGGTTCAAAGGCCATGGTTATGGTTATGGACACCTATTACTTTTAAAATGGATATCTATAGGCTATTGGTCATGGCAAGTTGTTATAATGGTTCGAGGGCCATTGGCGTGAGTTATGACATCAAGTGGTTATAATGGGTCAAGGGTCATGGTTATGGGATATGGACACCAATTACTTGTAAGATGGATATCTATAGGCTATTGGTCATGACTAGTAGTGATAATGGTTCAAGAGCCATCGGTATGAGTTATGGACATCTAGTGGTTATAATGGTTCAAGGGCCATCGGTAGGAGTTATGGACATCTAGTGGTTATAATGGTTCAAGGGCCATGGTTATGGGTTATGGACACCTATTACTTCTAAAATGGATATCTGTAGGCTATTGGTCATGGCTAGTAGTTATAATGGTTCAAGGGTCATCGGTATGAGTTATGGTCATCTAGTGGTTATAATGGTTCAAGGGCCATGGTTATGGGATATGTATACCTATTACATGTAAAATGGATATCTATAAGCTATTGGTCATGGCTAGTAGTTATAATGGTTCAAGGGTCATTGGTATGAGTTATGGTCATCAAGTGGTTATAATGGTTCAAAGGCTATGGTTATGGTTATGGACACCTATTACTTTTAAAATGAATATCTATAGGCTATTGGTCATGGGTAGTTGTTATAATGGTTCGAGGGCCATTGGCGTGAGTTATGACATCAAGTGGTTATAATGGTTCAAGGGCCATGGTTATGGGATATGGACACCAATTACTTGTAAGACGGATATCTATAGGCTATTGGTCATGACTAGTAGTGATAATGGTTCAAGAGCCATCGGTATGAGTTATGGACATCTGGTGGTTATAATGGTTCAAGGGCCATCGGTAGGAGTTATGGTCATCTAGTGGTTATAACGGTTCAAGTGCCATGGTTATGGGTTATGGACACCTATTACTTGTAAAATGGATATCTGTAGGCTATTGGTCATGGCTAGTAGTTATAATGGTTCAAGGGCCATCGGTAGGAGTTATGGTCATCTAGTGGTTATAATGGTTCAAGGGCCATGGTTATGGGTTATGGACACCTTATTACTTGTAAAATGGATATCTTTAGGCTATTGGTCATGGGTAGTAGTTATAATGGTTCAAGGGTCATCGGTAGGAGTTATGGTCATCAAGTGGTTATAATGGTTCAAGGGCCATGATTATGGGATATGGACACCTATTACTTGTAAAACGGATATCTATAGGCTATTGGTCATGGCTAGTAGTTATAATGGTTCAAGGGTCATCGGTAGGAGTTATGGTCATCTAGTGGTTATAATGGTTCAAGGGCCATGGTTATGGTTATGGACACCTATTACTTGTAAAATGGATATCTATAGGCTATTGGTCATGGCTAGTAGTTATAATGGTTCAAGGGACATTGGCATGAGTTATGACATCTAGTGGTTATAATAGTTCAAGGGCCATGGTTATGGGATATGGACACCAATTACTTGTAAAATGGATATCTATAGGCTACTGGTCATGGCTAGTAGTTATAATGGTTCAAGGGTCATCGGTAGGAGTTATGGACATCGTAGTGGTTATAATGGTTAAAGGGCCATGGTTATGGTTATGGACACCTATTACTTGTAAAATGGATATCTCTAGGCTATTGGTCATGGCTAGTAGTTAAAATGGTTCAAGGGCCATCAGTAGGAGTTATGGTCTTCTAGTGGTTATAATGGTTCAAGGGCCATGGTTATGGGTTATGGACACCTATTACTTGTAAAATTGATATTTTAAGGCTATTGGTCATGGCTAGTAGTTATAATGGTTCAAGGGCCATCAGTAGGAGTTATGGTCTTCTAGTGGTTATAATGGTTCAAGGGCCATGGTTATGGGTTATGGACACCTATTACTTGTAAAATTGATATTTGTAGGCTATTGGTCATGGCTAGTAGTTATAATGGTTCAAGGGCCATCAGTAGGAGTTATGGTCTTCTAGTGGTTATAATGGTTCAAGGGCCATGGTTATGGGTTATGGACACCTATTACTTGTAAAGTGGATATCTTTAGGCTATTGGTCATGGGTAGTAGTTATAATGGCTCAAGGGCCATCGCTATGAGTTATGGACATCTAGTGTTTATAATGGTTCAAGGGTATGGACACCTATTACTTGTAAGATGGATATCTATAGGCTATTGGTCATGACTAGTAGTGATAATGGTTCAAGAGCCATCGGCATGAGTTATGGACATTTAGTGGTTATAATGGTTCAAGGGCCATGGTTATGGGTTATGGACCCCTATTACTTGTAAAATGGATATCTGTAGGCTATTGGTCATGGCTAGTAGTTATAATGGTTCAAGGGCCATCGGTAGGAGTTATGGTCATCAAGTGGTTATAATGGTTCAAGGGCCATGGTTATGGGTTATGGACACCTATTACTTGTAAAATGGATATCGGTAGGCTATTGGTCATGGCTAGTAGTTATAATGGTTCAAGGGCCATCGGTAGGAGTTATGGTCATCAAGTGGTTATAATGGTTCAAAGGCCATGATTATGGTTATGGACACCTATTACTTTTAAAATGGATATCTATAGGCTATTGGTCATGGGTAGTTGTTATAATGGTTCGAGGGCCATTGGCGTGAGTTATGACATCAAGTGGTTATAATGGGTCAAGGGCCATGGTTATGGGATATGGACACCAATTACTTGTAAGATGGATATCGATAGGCTATTGGTCATGACTAGTAGTGATAATGGTTCAAGAGCCATCGGTATGAGTTATGGACATCTAGTGGTTATAATGGTTCAAGGGCCATCGGTAGGAGTTATGGTCATCTAGTGGTTATAACGGTTCAAGTGCCATGGTTATGGGTTATGGACCCCTATTACTTGTAAAATGGATATCTGTAGGCTATTGGTCATGGCTAGTAGTTATAATGGTTCAAGGGCCATCGATAGGAGTTATGGACATCAAGTGGTTATAATGGTTCAAGGGCCATGGTTATGGGTTATGGACACCTATTACTTGTAAAATGGATATCGGTAGGCTATTGGTCATGGCTAGTAGTTATAATGGTTCAAGGGCCATCGGTAGGAGTTATGGTCATCAAGTGGTTATAATGGTTCAAAGGCCATGATTATGGTTATGGACACCTATTACTTTTAAAATGGATATCTATAGGCTATTGGTCATGGGTAGTTGTTATAATGGTTCGAGGGCCATTGGCGTGAGTTATGACATCAAGTGGTTATAATGGGTCAAGGGCCATGGTTATGGGATATGGACACCAATTACTTGTAAGATGGATATCGATAGGCTATTGGTCATGACTAGTAGTGATAATGGTTCAAGAGCCATCGGTATGAGTTATGGACATCTAGTGGTTATAATGGTTCAAGGGCCATCGGTAGGAGTTATGGTCATCTAGTGGTTATAACGGTTCAAGTGCCATGGTTATGGGTTATGGACACCTATTACTTGTAAAATGGATATCTATAGGCTATTGGTCATGGCTAGTAGTTATAATGGTTCATGGGTCATCGGTATGAGTTATGGTCATCAAGTGGTTATAATGGTTCAAGGGTCATGGTTATGGTTATGGACACCTATTACTTGTAAAATGGATATCTATAGGCTATTGGTCATGGCTAGTAGTTATAATGGTTCAAGGGTCATCGGTAGGAGTTATGGACATCTAGTGGTTATAATGGTTCAAAGGCCATGGTTATGGGTTATGGACACCTATTACTTGTAAAATGGATATCTGTAGGCTATTGGTCACGGCTAGTAGTTATAATGGTTCAAGGGCCATTGGTGTGAGTTATGACATCTAGTTGTTATAATGGTTCAAGGGCCATGGTTATGGGATATGGACACCTATTACTTGTAAAATGGATATCTATAGGCTATTGGTCATGGCTAGTAGTTATAATGGTTCGAGGGTCATCGGTATGAGTTATGGTTATCAAGTGGTTATAATGGTTCAAGGGCCATGGTTATGGGTATGGACACCTATTACTTGTAAAATGGATATCTATAGGCTATTGGTCATGGCTAGTAGTTATAATGGTTCAAGGGTCATCGGTATGAGTTATGGTCATCTAGTGGTTATAATGGTTCAAGGGCCATCGGTAGGAGTTATGGACATCTAGTGGTTATAATGGTTCAAGGGCCATGGTTATGGGTTATGGACACCTATTACTTCTAAAATGGATATCTGTAGGCTATTGGTCATGGCTAGTAGTGATAATGGTTCAAGAGCCATCGGTATGAGTTATGGACATCTAGTGGTTATAATGGTTCAAGGGCCATCGGTAGGAGTTATGGACATCTAGTGGTTATAATGGTTCAAGGGCCATGGTTATGGGTTATGGACACCTATTACTTCTAAAATGGATATCTGTAGGCTATTGGTCATGGCTAGTAGTTATAATGGTTCAAGGGTCATCGGTATGAGTTATGGTCATCTAGTGGTTATAATGGTTCAAGGGCCATGGTTATGGGATATGTATACCTATTACATGTAAAATGGATATCTATAAGCTATTGGTCATGGCTAGTAGTTATAATGGTTCAAGGGTCATTGGTATGAGTTATGGTCATCAAGTGGTTATAATGGTTCAAAGGCCATGGTTATGGTTATGGACACCTATTACTTTTAAAATGAATATCTATAGGCTATTGGTCATGGGTAGTTGTTATAATGGTTCGAGGGCCATTGGCGTGAGTTATGACATCAAGTGGTTATAATGGTTCAAGGGCCATGGTTATGGGATATGGACACCAATTACTTGTAAGACGGATATCTATAGGCTATTGGTCATGACTAGTAGTGATAATGGTTCAAGAGCCATCGGTATGAGTTATGGACATCTGGTGGTTATAATGGTTCAAGGGCCATCGGTAGGAGTTATGGTCATCTAGTGGTTATAACGGTTCAAGTGCCATGGTTATGGGTTATGGACACCTATTACTTGTAAAATGGATATCTGTAGGCTATTGGTCATGGCTAGTAGTTATAATGGTTCAAGGGCCATCGGTAGGAGTTATGGTCATCTAGTGGTTATAATGGTTCAAGGGCCATGGTTATGGGTTATGGACACCTTATTACTTGTAAAATGGATATCTTTAGGCTATTGGTCATGGGTAGTAGTTATAATGGTTCAAGGGTCATCGGTAGGAGTTATGGTCATCAAGTGGTTATAATGGTTCAAGGGCCATGGTTATGGGATATGGACACCTATTACTTGTAAAACGGATATCTATAGGCTATTGGTCATGGCTAGTAGTTATAATGGTTCAAGGGTCATCGGTAGGAGTTATGGTCATCTAGTGGTTATAATGGTTCAAGGGCCATGGTTATGGTTATGGACACCTATTACTTGTAAAATGGATATCTATAGGCTATTGGTCATGGCTAGTAGTTATAATGGTTCAAGGGACATTGGCATGAGTTATGACATCTAGTGGTTATAATAGTTCAAGGGCCATGGTTATGGGATATGGACACCAATTACTTGTAAAATGGATATCTATAGGCTACTGGTCATGGCTAGTAGTTATAATGGTTCAAGGGTCATCAGTAGGAGTTATGGACATCTTAGTGGTTATAATGGTTCAAGGGCCATGGTTATGGTTATGGACACCTATTACTTGTAAAATGGATATCTCTAGGCTATTGGTCATGGCTAGTAGTTAAAATGGTTCAAGGGCCATCAGTAGGAGTTATGGTCTTCTAGTGGTTATAATGGTTCAAGGGCCATGGTTATGGGTTATGGACACCTATTACTTGTAAAATTGATATTTGTAGGCTATTGGTCATGGCTAGTAGTTATAATGGTTCAAGGGCCATCAGTAGGAGTTATGGTCTTCTAGTGGTTATAATGGTTCAAGGGCCATGGTTATGGGTTATGGACACCTATTACTTGTAAAATTGATATTTGTATGCTATTGGTCATGGCTAGTAGTTATAATGGTTCAAGGGCCATCAGTAGGAGTTATGGTCTTCTAGTGGTTATAATGGTTCAAGGGCCATGGTTATGGGTTATGGACACCTATTACTTGTAAAGTGGATATCTTTAGGCTATTGGTCATGGGTAGTAGTTATAATGGCTCAAGGGCCATCGCTATGAGTTATGGACATCTAGTGTTTATAATGGTTCAAGGGTATGGACACCTATTACTTGTAAGATGGATATCTATAGGCTATTGGTCATGACTAGTAGTGATAATGGTTCAAGAGCCATCGGCATGAGTTATGGACATTTAGTGGTTATAATGGTTCAAGGGCCATGGTTATGGGTTATGGACCCCTATTACTTGTAAAATGGATATCTGTAGGCTATTGGTCATGGCTAGTAGTTATAATGGTTCAAGGGCCATCGGTAGGAGTTATGGTCATCAAGTGGTTATAATGGTTCAAGGGCCATGGTTATGGGTTATGGACACCTATTACTTGTAAAATGGATATCGGTAGGCTATTGGTCATGGCTAGTAGTTATAATGGTTCAAGGGCCATCGGTAGGAGTTATGGTCATCAAGTGGTTATAATGGTTCAAAGGCCATGATTATGGTTATGGACACCTATTACTTTTAAAATGGATATCTATAGGCTATTGGTCATGGGTAGTTGTTATAACGGTTCGAGGGCCATTGGCGTGAGTTATGACATCAAGTGGTTATAATGGGTCAAGGGCCATGGTTATGGGATATGGACACCAATTACTTGTAAGATGGATATCGATAGGCTATTGGTCATGACTAGTAGTGATAATGGTTCAAGGGTCATCGGTATGAGTTATGGTCATCTAGTGGTTATAATGGTTCAAGGGCCATGGTTATGGGATATGTATACCTATTACATGTAAAATGGATATCTATAAGCTATTGGTCATGGCTAGTAGTTATAATGGTTCAAGGGTCATTGGTATGAGTTATGGTCATCAAGTGGTTATAATGGTTCAAAGGCCATGGTTATGGTTATGGACACCTATTACTTTTAAAATGAATATCTATAGGCTATTGGTCATGGGTAGTTGTTATAATGGTTCGAGGGCCATTGGCGTGAGTTATGACATCAAGTGGTTATAATGGTTCAAGGGCCATGGTTATGGGATATGGACACCAATTACTTGTAAGACGGATATCTATAGGCTATTGGTCATGACTAGTAGTGATAATGGTTCAAGAGCCATCGGTATGAGTTATGGACATCTGGTGGTTATAATGGTTCAAGGGCCATCGGTAGGAGTTATGGTCATCTAGTGGTTATAACGGTTCAAGTGCCATGGTTATGGGTTATGGACACCTATTACTTGTAAAATGGATATCTGTAGGCTATTGGTCATGGCTAGTAGTTATAATGGTTCAAGGGCCATCGGTAGGAGTTATGGTCATCTAGTGGTTATAATGGTTCAAGGGCCATGGTTATGGGTTATGGACACCTTATTACTTGTAAAATGGATATCTTTAGGCTATTGGTCATGGGTAGTAGTTATAATGGTTCAAGGGTCATCGGTAGGAGTTATGGTCATCAAGTGGTTATAATGGTTCAAGGGCCATGGTTATGGGATATGGACACCTATTACTTGTAAAACGGATATCTATAGGCTATTGGTCATGGCTAGTAGTTATAATGGTTCAAGGGTCATCGGTAGGAGTTATGGTCATCTAGTGGTTATAATGGTTCAAGGGCCATGGTTATGGTTATGGACACCTATTACTTGTAAAATGGATATCTATAGGCTATTGGTCATGGCTAGTAGTTATAATGGTTCAAGGGACATTGGCATGAGTTATGACATCTAGTGGTTATAATAGTTCAAGGGCCATGGTTATGGGATATGGACACCAATTACTTGTAAAATGGATATCTATAGGCTACTGGTCATGGCTAGTAGTTATAATGGTTCAAGGGTCATCGGTAGGAGTTATGGACATCTTAGTGGTTATAATGGTTCAAGGGCCATGGTTATGGTTATGGACACCTATTACTTGTAAAATGGATATCTCTAGGCTATTGGTCATGGCTAGTAGTTAAAATGGTTCAAGGGCCATCAGTAGGAGTTATGGTCTTCTAGTGGTTATAATGGTTCAAGGGCCATGGTTATGGGTTATGGACACCTATTACTTGTAAAATTGATATTTGTAGGCTATTGGTCATGGCTAGTAGTTATAATGGTTCAAGGGCCATCAGTAGGAGTTATGGTCTTCTAGTGGTTATAATGGTTCAAGGGCCATGGTTATGGGTTATGGACACCTATTACTTGTAAAATTGATATTTGTAGGCTATTGGTCATGGCTAGTAGTTATAATGGTTCAAGGGCCATCAGTAGGAGTTATGGTCTTCTAGTGGTTATAATGGTTCAAGGGCCATGGTTATGGGTTATGGACACCTATTACTTGTAAAGTGGATATCTTTAGGCTATTGGTCATGGGTAGTAGTTATAATGGCTCAAGGGCCATCGCTATGAGTTATGGACATCTAGTGTTTATAATGGTTCAAGGGTATGGACACCTATTACTTGTAAGATGGATATCTATAGGCTATTGGTCATGACTAGTAGTGATAATGGTTCAAGAGCCATCGGCATGAGTTATGGACATTTAGTGGTTATAATGGTTCAAGGGCCATGGTTATGGGTTATGGACCCCTATTACTTGTAAAATGGATATCTGTAGGCTATTGGTCATGGCTAGTAGTTATAATGGTTCAAGGGCCATCGGTAGGAGTTATGGTCATCAAGTGGTTATAATGGTTCAAGGGCCATGGTTATGGGTTATGGACACCTATTACTTGTAAAATGGATATCGGTAGGCTATTGGTCATGGCTAGTAGTTATAATGGTTCAAGGGCCATCGGTAGGAGTTATGGTCATCAAGTGGTTATAATGGTTCAAAGGCCATGATTATGGTTATGGACACCTATTACTTTTAAAATGGATATCTATAGGCTATTGGTCATGGGTAGTTGTTATAATGGTTCGAGGGCCATTGGCGTGAGTTATGACATCAAGTGGTTATAATGGGTCAAGGGCCATGGTTATGGGATATGGACACCAATTACTTGTAAGATGGATATCGATAGGCTATTGGTCATGACTAGTAGTGATAATGGTTCAAGAGCCATCGGTATGAGTTATGGACATCTAGTGGTTATAATGGTTCAAGGGCCATCGGTAGGAGTTTTGGTCATCTAGTGGTTATAACGGTTCAAGTGCCATGGTTATGGGTTATGGACCCCTATTACTTGTAAAATGGATATCTGTAGGCTATTGGTCATGGCTAGTAGTTATAATGGTTCAAGGGCCATCGGTAGGAGTTATGGACATCAAGTGGTTATAATGGTTCAAGGGCCATGGTTATGGGTTATGGACACCTATTACTTGTAAAATGGATATCGGTAGGCTATTGGTCATGGCTAGTAGTTATAATGGTTCAAGGGCCATCGGTAGGAGTTATGGTCATCAAGTGGTTATAATGGTTCAAAGGCCATGATTATGGTTATGGACACCTATTACTTTTAAAATGGATATCTATAGGCTATTGGTCATGGGTAGTTGTTATAATGGTTCGAGGGCCATTGGCGTGAGTTATGACATCAAGTGGTTATAATGTGTCAAGGGCCATGGTTATGGGATATGGACACCAATTACTTGTAAGATGGATATCGATAGGCTATTGGTCATGACTAGTAGTGATAATGGTTCAAGAGCCATCGGTATGAGTTATGGACATCTAGTGGTTATAATGGTTCAAGGGCCATCGGTAGGAGTTATGGTCATCTAGTGGTTATAACGGTTCAAGTGCCATGGTTATGGGTTATGGACACCTATTACTTGTAAAATGGATATCTATAGGCTATTGGTCATGGCTAGTAGTTATAATGGTTCATGGGTCATCGGTATGAGTTATGGTCATCAAGTGGTTATAATGGTTCAAGGGTCATGGTTATGGTTATGGACACCTATTACTTGTAAAATGGATATCTATAGGCTATTGGTCATGGCTAGTAGTTATAATGGTTCAAGGGTCATCGGTAGGAGTTATGGACATCTAGTGGTTATAATGGTTCAAAGGCCATGGTTATGGGTTATGGACACCTATTACTTGTAAAATGGATATCTGTAGGCTATTGGTCACGGCTAGTAGTTATAATGGTTCAAGGGCCATTGGTGTGAGTTATGACATCTAGTTGTTATAATGGTTCAAGGGCCATGGTTATGGGATATGGACACCTATTACTTGTAAAATGGATATCTATAGGCTATTGGTCATGGCTAGTAGTTATAATGGTTCGAGGGTCATCGGTATGAGTTATGGTTATCAAGTGGTTATAATGGTTCAAGGGCCATGGTTATGGGTATGGACACCTATTACTTGTAAAATGGATATCTATAGGCTATTGGTCATGGCTAGTAGTTATAATGGTTCAAAGGCCATCGGTAGGAGTTTTTTTTTTTTTTGGGTAAAGGGTTCACCCTGGCTAAAATATATAAATCACAAAAAAGAACTACAAAGGAATGTGACAGGCGGCCACATTGACCTCAAGCAAATGCTTGAAACAACAAAGACAGAGTTTATGACATGCCATAAACAAAGCTAAGACCGTCTATAACTAGCAACAACCTCACAAAATAGACTTTCGCTCAAAATATGCCAAAAGAAAACATAGGAGCTTAGCACCGAACTAAACAATCAAATCCGGGATCTTCCAGTTGTCTAGCATCCGCTGAACACCAACTGTCTTCTTCTTAAACTTCAAAGTCATCAGTTTTAACCGAACAGTAGCAATAATTTCATCACACAACTGCATGTGCGGTTTATACTTCTTTCTGAACAACCTAGCATTTCGCTCTAACCAAATGTAATATGTAGTAGCTCCCAGCAGGATACGGGAGACAACACTCTTAGCCGATCTACCTTTGGACATTGGAGTTATGTAATCAGTTATAGCAGCAAAATTTGGAGCAATGTTGTCCATCCTCCCAAGCCATCTGATTTTTATCCAAACCTGCGAAGAATATATACATTCAAAGAAAAGGTGGGCATGAGAATCAGGCACAAGATCACATAGAGGACACCGGAATGAGTCAATATCAGTATCATGATGAACATCCCATTGTTTCAGCATATCTTGAGTTTTTAGACGGTTGTTCATAACAAGCCACATATGAAAAGCATGCCGAGGGACACAATGAGAGAACCACACAACATTTTGCCAAGTGACCTCAATCTCCCTAGATCTGATAGAGTTCCAAGCTAAATTTACCGAGAAAGGCTGAAAGGACCCATTTAAATCAATCCAAGCTACCTTGTCTTTTTTATTCATGACCAGCTGGGGTATCGGAACACTAGTAATCTCAGGGAGCCGTGCATACCAATCAGTAGGCCACATCCAACTATTATCAATAATTACATCAGACACCATATCCTGGGCAGTAAAACCAGCTCGAGTAATATCTCTATGCGATAGGAACTGAAATAACGGACAAGCCATACTCCACTTATCAAACCAAAAAGAAGTAGATTTCCCATCACGGATAACATGCCAAATAAAAAGTCTGATAATTCTTCGCAAATGAAGTAGCTTCCTCCAAAAAAGAAGTAGATTTCCCATCGGTAGGAGTTATGGACATCTAGTGGTTATAATGGTTCAAGGGCCATGGTTATGGGTTATGGACACCTATTACTTCTAAAGTGGATATCTGTAGGCTATTGGTCATGGCTAGTAGTTATAATGGTTCAAGGGTCATCGGTATGAGTTATGGTCATCTAGTGGTTATAATGGTTCAAGGGCCATGGTTATGGGATATGGATACCTATTACATGTAAAATGGATATCTATAAGCTATTGGTCATGGCTAGTAGTTATAATGGTTCAAGGGTCATCGGTATGAGTTATGGTCATCAAGTGGTTATAATGGTTCAAAGGCCATGGTTATGGTTATGGACACCTATTACTTTTAAAATGAATATCTATAGGCTATTGGTCATGGGTAGTTGTTATAATGGTTCGAGGGCCATTGGCGTGAGTTATGACATCAAGTGGTTATAATGGTTCAAGGGCCATGGTTATGGGAAATGGACACCAATTACTTGTAAGACGGATATCTATAGGCTATTGGTCATGACTAGTAGTGATAATGGTTCAAGAGCCATCGGTATGAGTTATGGACATCTAGTGGTTGTAATGGTTCAAGGGCCATCGGTAGGAGTTATGGTCATCTAGTGGTTATAATGGTTCAAGGGCCATGGTTATGGGTTATGGACACCTATTACTTGTAAAATGGATATCTGTAGGCTATTGATCATGGCTAGTAGTTATAATGGTTCAAGGGCTATCGGTAGGAGTTATGGTCATCTAGTGGTTATAATGGTTCAAGGGCCATGGTTATGGGTTATGGACACCTATTACTTGTAAAATGGATATCTTTAGGCTATCGGTCATGGGTTGTAGTTATAATGGTTCAACGGTCATCGGTAGGAGTTATGGTCATCAAGTGGTTATAATGGTTCAAGGGCCATGGTTATGGGATATGGACACCTATTACTTGTAAAACGGATATCTATAGGCTATTGGTCATGGCTAGTAGTTATAATGGTTCAAGGGTCATCGGTAGGAGTTATGGTCATCAAGTGGTTATAATGGTTCAAGGGCCATGGTTATGGTTATGGACACCTATTACTTGTAAAATGGATATCTATAGGCTATTGGTCATGGCTAGTAGTTATAATGGTTTAAGGAACATTGGCGTGAGTTATGACATCTAGTGGTTATAATGGTTCAAGGGCCATGGTTATGGGATATGGACACCAATTACTTGTAAAATGGATATCTATAGGCTACTGGTCATGGCTAGTAGTTATAATGGTTCAAGGGTCATCGGTAGGAGTTATGGACATTTAGTGGTTATAATGGTTCAAGGGCCATGGTTATGGGTTATGGACACCTATTACTTGTAAAATGGATATCTCTAGGCTATTGGTCATGGCTAGTAGTTAAAATGGTTCAAGGGCCATCGGTAGGAGTTATGGTCTTCAAGTGGTTATAATGGTTCAAGGGCCATGGTTATGGGTTATGGACACCTATTACTTGGAAAATGGATATCTGTAGGCTATTGGTCATGGCTAGTAGTTATAATGGTTCAAGGGCCATCGGTAGGAGTTATGGTCATCAAGTGGTTATAATGGTTCAAAGGCCATGATTATGGTTATGGACACCTATTACTTTTAAAATGGATATCTATAGGCTATTGGTCATGGGTAGTTGTTATAATGGTTCGAGGGCCATTGGCGTGAGTTATGACATCAAGTGGTTATAAAGGGTTAAGGGCCATGGTTATGGCATATGGACACCAATTACTTGTAAGATGGATATCTATAGGCTATTGGTCATGACTAGTAGTGATAATGGTTCAAGAGCCATCGGTATGAGTTATGGACATCTAGTGGTTATAATGGTTCAAGGGCCATCGGTAGGAGTTATGGTCATCTAGTGGTTATAACGGTTCAAGTGCCATGGTTATGGGTTATGGACACCTATTACTTGTAAAATGGATATCTGTAGGCTATTGATCATGGCTAGTAGTTATAATGGTTCAAGGGCTATCGGTAGGAGTTATGGTCATCTAGTGGTTATAATGGTTCAAGGGCCATGGTTATGGGTTATGGACACCTATTACTTGTAAAATGGATATCTTTAGGCTATCGGTCATGGGTTGTAGTTATAATGGTTCAACGGTCATCGGTAGGAGTTATGGTCATCAAGTGGTTATAATGGTTCAAGGGCCATGGTTATGGGATATGGACACCTATTACTTGTAAAACGGATATCTATAGGCTATTGGTCATGGCTAGTAGTTATAATGGTTCAAGGGTCATCGGTAGGAGTTATGGTCATCAAGTGGTTATAATGGTTCAAGGGCCATGGTTATGGTTATGGACACCTATTACTTGTAAAATGGATATCTATAGGCTATTGGTCATGGCTAGTAGTTATAATGGTTTAAGGAACATTGGCGTGAGTTATGACATCTAGTGGTTATAATGGTTCAAGGGCCATGGTTATGGGATATGGACACCAATTACTTGTAAAATGGATATCTATAGGCTACTGGTCATGGCTAGTAGTTATAATGGTTCAAGGGTCATCGGTAGGAGTTATGGACATTTAGTGGTTATAATGGTTCAAGGGCCATGGTTATGGGTTATGGACACCTATTACTTGTAAAATGGATATCTCTAGGCTATTGGTCATGGCTAGTAGTTAAAATGGTTCAAGGGCCATCGGTAGGAGTTATGGTCTTCTAGTGGTTATAATGGTTCAAGGGCCATGGTTATGGGTTATGGACACCTATTACTTGGAAAATGGATATCTGTAGGCTATTGGTCATGGCTAGTAGTTATAATGGTTCAAGGGCCATCGGTAGGAGTTATGGTCATCAAGTGGTTATAATGGTTCAAAGGCCATGATTATGGTTATGGACACCTATTACTTTTAAAATGGATATCTATAGGCTATTGGTCATGGGTAGTTGTTATAATGGTTCGAGGGCCATTGGCGTGAGTTATGACATCAAGTGGTTATAAAGGGTTAAGGGCCATGGTTATGGCATATGGACACCAATTACTTGTAAGATGGATATCTATAGGCTATTGGTCATGACTAGTAGTGATAATGGTTCAAGAGCCATCGGTATGAGTTATGGACATCTAGTGGTTATAATGGTTCAAGGGCCATCGGTAGGAGTTATGGTCATCTAGTGGTTATAACGGTTCAAGTGCCATGGTTATGGGTTATGGACACCTATTACTTGTAAAATGGATATCTGTAGGCTATTGGTCATGGCTAGTAGTTATAATGGTTCAAGGGCCATCGGTAGGCGTTATGGTCATCTAGTGGTTATAATAGTTCAAGGGCCATGGTTATGGGTTATGGACACCTATTACTTGTAAAATGGATATCTTTAGGCTATTGGTCATGGGTAGTAGTTATAATGGTTCAAGGGTCATCGGTAGGAGTTATGGTCATCAAGTGGTTATAATGGTTCAAGGGCCATGGTTATGGGATATGGACACCTATTACTTGTAAAACGGATATCTATAGGCTATTGGTCATGGCTAGTAGTTATAATGGTTCAAGGGTCATCGGTAGGAGTTATGGTCATCAAGTGGTTATAATGGTTCAAGGGCCATGGTTATGGTTATGGACACCTATTACTTGTAAAATGGATATCTATAGGCTATTGGTCATGGCTAGTAGTTATAATGGTTTAAGGAACATTGGCGTGAGTTATGACATCTAGTGGTTATAATGGTTCAAGGGCCATGGTTATGGGATATGGACACCAATTACTTGTAAAATGGATATCTATAGGCTACTGGTCATGGCTAGTAGTTATAATGGTTCAAGGGTCATCGGTAGGAGTTATGGACATTTAGTGGTTATAATGGTTCAAGGGCCATGGTTATGGGTTATGGACACCTATTACTTGTAAAATGGATATCTCTAGGCTATTGGTCATGGCTAGTAGTTAAAATGGTTCAAGGGCCATCGGTAGGAGTTATGGTCTTCAAGTGGTTATAATGGTTCAAGGGCCATGGTTATGGGTTATGGACACCTATTACTTGGAAAATGGATATCTGTAGGCTATTGGTCATGGCTAGTAGTTATAATGGTTCAAGGGCCATCGGTAGGAGTTATGGTCATCAAGTGGTTATAATGGTTCAAAGGCCATGATTATGGTTATGGACACCTATTACTTTTAAAATGGATATCTATAGGCTATTGGTCATGGGTAGTTGTTATAATGGTTCGAGGGCCATTGGCGTGAGTTATGACATCAAGTGGTTATAAAGGGTTAAGGGCCATGGTTATGGCATATGGACACCAATTACTTGTAAGATGGATATCTATAGGCTATTGGTCATGACTAGTAGTGATAATGGTTCAAGAGCCATCGGTATGAGTTATGGACATCTAGTGGTTATAATGGTTCAAGGGCCATCGGTAGGAGTTATGGTCATCTAGTGGTTATAACGGTTCAAGTGCCATGGTTATGGGTTATGGACACCTATTACTTGTAAAATGGATATCTGTAGGCTATTGATCATGGCTAGTAGTTATAATGGTTCAAGGGCTATCGGTAGGAGTTATGGTCATCTAGTGGTTATAATGGTTCAAGGGCCATGGTTATGGGTTATGGACACCTATTACTTGTAAAATGGATATCTTTAGGCTATCGGTCATGGGTTGTAGTTATAATGGTTCAACGGTCATCGGTAGGAGTTATGGTCATCAAGTGGTTATAATGGTTCAAGGGCCATGGTTATGGGATATGGACACCTATTACTTGTAAAACGGATATCTATAGGCTATTGGTCATGGCTAGTAGTTATAATGGTTCAAGGGTCATCGGTAGGAGTTATGGTCATCAAGTGGTTATAATGGTTCAAGGGCCATGGTTATGGTTATGGACACCTATTACTTGTAAAATGGATATCTATAGGCTATTGGTCATGGCTAGTAGTTATAATGGTTTAAGGAACATTGGCGTGAGTTATGACATCTAGTGGTTATAATGGTTCAAGGGCCATGGTTATGGGATATGGACACCAATTACTTGTAAAATGGATATCTATAGGCTACTGGTCATGGCTAGTAGTTATAATGGTTCAAGGGTCATCGGTAGGAGTTATGGACATTTAGTGGTTATAATGGTTCAAGGGCCATGGTTATGGGTTATGGACACCTATTACTTGTAAAATGGATATCTCTAGGCTATTGGTCATGGCTAGTAGTTAAAATGGTTCAAGGGCCATCGGTAGGAGTTATGGTCTTCTAGTGGTTATAATGGTTCAAGGGCCATGGTTATGGGTTATGGACACCTATTACTTGGAAAATGGATATCTGTAGGCTATTGGTCATGGCTAGTAGTTATAATGGTTCAAGGGCCATCGGTAGGAGTTATGGTCATCAAGTGGTTATAATGGTTCAAAGGCCATGATTATGGTTATGGACACCTATTACTTTTAAAATGGATATCTATAGGCTATTGGTCATGGGTAGTTGTTATAATGGTTCGAGGGCCATTGGCGTGAGTTATGACATCAAGTGGTTATAAAGGGTTAAGGGCCATGGTTATGGCATATGGACACCAATTACTTGTAAGATGGATATCTATAGGCTATTGGTCATGACTAGTAGTGATAATGGTTCAAGAGCCATCGGTATGAGTTATGGACATCTAGTGGTTATAATGGTTCAAGGGCCATCGGTAGGAGTTATGGTCATCTAGTGGTTATAACGGTTCAAGTGCCATGGTTATGGGTTATGGACACCTATTACTTGTAAAATGGATATCTGTAGGCTATTGGTCATGGCTAGTAGTTATAATGGTTCAAGGGCCATCGGTAGGCGTTATGGTCATCTAGTGGTTATAATAGTTCAAGGGCCATGGTTATGGGTTATGGACACCTATTACTTGTAAAATGGATATCTTTAGGCTATTGGTCATGGGTAGTAGTTATAATGGTTCAAGGGTCATCGGTAGGAGTTATGGTCATCAAGTGGTTATAATGGTTCAAGGGCCATGGTTATGGGATATGGACACCTATTACTTGTAAAACGGATATCTATAGGCTATTGGTCATGGCTAGTAGTTATAATGGTTCAAGGGTCATCGGTAGGAGTTATGGTCATCTAGTGGTTATAATGGTTCAAGGGCCATGGTTATGGTTATGGACACCTATTACTTGTAAAATGGATATCTATAGGCTATTGGTCATGGCTAATAGTTATAATGGTTCAAGGGACATTGGCATGAGTTATGACATCTAGTGGTTATAATGGTTCAAGGGCCATGGTTATGGGATATGGACACCAATTACTTGTAAAATGGATATCTATAGGCTACTGGTCATGGCTAGTAGTTATAATAGTTCAAGGGTCATCGGTAGGAGTTATGGACATCTTAGTGGTTATAATGGTTCAAGGGCCATGGTTATGGTTATGGACACCTATTACTTGTAAAATGGATATCTCTAGCCTATTGGTCATGGCTAGTAGTTAAAATGGTTCAAGGGCCATCAGTAGGAGTTATGGTCTTCTAGTGGTTATAATGGTTCAAGGGCCATGGTTATGGGTTATGGACACCTATTACTTGTAAAATTGATATTTGTAGGCTATTGGTCATGGCTAGTAGTTATAATGGTTCAAGGGCCATCAGTAGGAGTTATGGTCTTCTAGTGGTTATAATGGTTCAAGGGCCATGGTTATGGGTTATGGACACCTATTACTTGTAAAGTGGATATCTTTAGGCTATTGGCTCAAGGGCCATCGCTATGAGTTATGGACATCTAGTGTTTATAATGGTTCAAGGGTATGGACACCTATTACTTGTAAGATGGATATCTATAGGCTATTGGTCATGACTAGTAGTGATAATGGTTCAAGAGCCATCGGCATGAGTTATGGACATTTAGTGGTTATAATGGTTCAAGGGCCATGGTTATGGGTTATGGACCCCTATTACTTGTAAAATGGATATCTGTAGGCTATTGGTCATGGCTAGTAGTTATAATGATTCAAGGGCCATCGGTAGGAGTTATGGTCATCAAGTGGTTATAATGGTTCAAGGGCCATGGTTATGGGTTATGGACACCTATTACTTGTAAAATGGATATCGGTAAGCTATTGGTCATGGCTAGTAGTTATAATGGTTCAAGGGCCATCGGTAGGAGTTATGGTCATCAAGTGGTTATAATGGTTCAAAGGCCATGATTATGGTTATGGACACCTATTACTTTTAAAATGGATATGTATAGGCTATTGGTCATGGGTAGTTGTTATAATGGTTCGAGGGCCATTGGCGTGAGTTATGACATCAAGTGGTTATAAAGGGTTAAGGGCCATGGTTATGGCATATGGACACCAATTACTTGTAAGATGGATATCTATAGGCTATTGGTCATGACTAGTAGTGATAATGGTTCAAGAGCCATCGGTATGAGTTATGGACATCTAGTGGTTATAATGGTTCAAGGGCCATCGGTAGGAGTTATGGTCATCTAGTGGTTATAACGGTTCAAGTGCCATGGTTATGGGTTATGGACACCTATTACTTGTAAAATGGATATCTGTAGGCTATTGGTCATGGCTAGTAGTTATAATGGTTCAAGGGCCATCGGTAGGAGTTATGGTCATCTAGTGGTTATAATGGTTCAAGGGCCATGGTTATGGGTTATGGACACCTATTACTTGTAAAGTGGATATCTTTAGGCTATTGGTCATGGGTAGTAGTTATAATGGCTCAAGGGCCATCGCTATGAGTTATGGACATCTAGTGTTTATAATGGTTCAAGGGTATGGACACCTATTACTTGTAAGATGGATATCTATAGGCTATTGGTCATGACTAGTAGTGATAATGGTTCAAGAGCCATCGGCATGAGTTATGGACATTTAGTGGTTATAATGGTTCAAGGGCCATGGTTATGGGTTATGGACCCCTATTACATGTAAAATGAATATCTGTAGGCTATTGGTCATGGCTAGTAGTTATAATGATTCAAGGGCCATCGGTAGGAGTTATGGTCATCAAGTGGTTATAATGGTTCAAGGGCCATGGTTATGGGTTATGGACACCTATTACTTGTAAAATGGATATCGGTAGGCTATTGGTCATGGCTAGTAGTTATAATGGTTCAAGGGCCATCGGTAGGAGTTATGGTCATCAAGTGGTTATAATGGTTCAAAGGCCATGATTATGGTTATGGACACCTATTACTTTTAAAATGGATATGTATAGGCTATTGGTCATGGGTAATTGTTATAATGGTTCGAGGGCCATTGGCGTGAGTTATGACATCAAGTGGTTATAAAGGGTTAAGGGCCATGGTTATGGCATATGGACACCAATTACTTGTAAGATGGATATCTATAGGCTATTGGTCATGACTAGTAGTGATAATGGTTCAAGAGCCATCGGTATGAGTTATGGACATCTAGTGGTTATAATGGTTCAAGGGCCATCGGTAGGAGTTATGGTCATCTAGTGGTTATAACGGTTCAAGTGCCATGGTTATGGGTTATGGACACCTATTACTTGTAAAATGGATATCTGTAGGCTATTGGTCATGGCTAGTAGTTATAATGGTTCAAGGGCCATCGGTAGGAGTTATGGTCATCTAGTGGTTATAATGGTTCAAGGGCCATGGTTATGGGTTATGGACACCTATTACTTGTAAAATGGATATCTTTAGGCTATCGGTCATGGGTTGTAGTTATAATGGTTCAACGGTCATCCGTAGGAGTTATGGTCATCAAGTGGTTATAATGGTTCAAGGGCCATGGTTATGGGATATGGACACCTATTACTTGTAAAACGGATATCTATAGGCTATTGGTCATGGCTAGTAGTTATAATGGTTCAAGGGTCATCGGTAGGAGTTATGGTCATCTAGTGGTTATAATGGTTCAAGGGCCATGGTTATGGTTATGGACACCTATTACTTTTAAAATGGATATCTATAGGCTATTGGTCATGGCTAGTAGTTATAATGGTTCAAGGGACATTGGCATGAGTTATGACATCTAGTGGTTATAATGGTTCAAGGGCCATGGTTATTGGATATGGACGCCAATTACTTGTAAAATGGATATCTATAGGCTACTGGTCATGGCTAGTAGTTATAATGGTTCAAGGGTCATCGGTAGGAGTTATGGACATCTTAGTGGTTATAATGGTTCAAGGGCCATGGTTATGGTTATGGACACCAATTACTTGTAAGATGGATATCTATAGGCTATTGGTCATGACTAGTAGTGATAATGGTTCAAGAGCCATCGGTATGAGTTATGGACATCTAGTGGTTATAATGGTTCAAGGGCCATCGGTAGGAGTTATGGTCATCTAGTGGTTATAACGGTTCAAGTGCCATGGTTATGGGTTATGGACACCTATTACTTGTAAAATGGATATCTGTAGGCTATTGGTCATGGCTAGTAGTTATAATGGTTCAAGGGCCATCGGTAGGAGTTATGGTCATCTAGTGGTTATAATGGTTCAAGGGCCATGGTTATGGGTTATGGACACCTATTACTTGTAAAGTGGATATCTTTAGGCTATTGGTCATGGGTAGTAGTTATAATGGCTCAAGGGCCATCGCTATGAGTTATGGACATCTAGTGTTTATAATGGTTCAAGGGTATGGACACCTATTACTTGTAAGATGGATATCTATAGGCTATTGGTCATGACTAGTAGTGATAATGGTTCAAGAGCCATCGGCATGAGTTATGGACATTTAGTGGTTATAATGGTTCAAGGGCCATGGTTATGGGTTATGGACCCCTATTACATGTAAAATGAATATCTGTAGGCTATTGGTCATGGTTAGTAGTTATAATGATTCAAGGGCCATCGGTAGGAGTTATGGTCATCAAGTGGTTATAATGGTTCAAGGGCCATGGTTATGGGTTATGGACACATATTACTTGTAAAATGGATATCGGTAGGCTATTGGTCATGGCTAGTAGTTATAATGGTTCAAGGGCCATCGGTAGGAGTTATGGTCATCAAGTGGTTATAATGGTTCAAAGGCCATGATTATGGTTATGGACACCTATTACTTTTAAAATGGATATGTATAGGCTATTGGTCATGGGTAGTTGTTATAATGGTTCGAGGGCCATTGGCGTGAGTTATGACATCAAGTGGTTATAAAGGGTTAAGGGCCATGGTTATGGCATATGGACACCAATTACTTGTAAGATGGATATCTATAGGCTATTGGTCATGACTAGTAGTGATAATGGTTCAAGAGCCATCGGTATGAGTTATGGACATCTAGTGGTTATAATGGTTCAAGGGCCATCGGTAGGAGTTATGGTCATCTAGTGGTTATAACGGTTCAAGTGCCATGGTTATGGGTTATGGACACCTATTACTTGTAAAATGGATATCTGTAGGCTATTGGTCATGGCTAGTAGTTATAATGGTTCAAGGGCCATCGCTATGAGTTATGGACATCTAGTGTTTATAATGGTTCAAGGGTATGGACACCTATTACTTGTAAGATGGATATCTATAGGCTATTGGTCATGACTAGTAGTGATAATGGTTCAAGAGCCATCGGCATGAGTTATGGACATTTAGTGGTTATAATGGTTCAAGGGCCATGGTTATGGGTTATGGACCCCTATTACTTGTAAAATGGATATCTGTAGGCTATTGGTCATGGATAGTAGTTATAATGGTTCAAGGGCCATCGGTAGGAGTTATGGTCATCAAGTGGTTATAATGGTTCAAGGGCCATGGTTATGGGTTATGGACACCTATTACTTGTAAAATGGATATCTTTAGGCTATCGGTCATGGGTTGTAGTTATAATGGTTCAACGGTCATCCGTAGGAGTTATGGTCATCAAGTGGTTATAATGGTTCAAGGGCCATCGGTAGGAGTTATGGTCATCAAGTGGTTATAATGGTTCAAGGGCCATGGTTATGGGATATGGACACCTATTACTTGTAAAACGGATATCTATAGGCTATTGGTCATGGCTAGTAGTTATAATGGTTCAAGGGTCATCGGTAGGAGTTATGGTCATCTAGTGGTTATAATGGTTCAAGGGCCATGGTTATGGTTATGGACACCTATTACTTTTAAAATGGATATCTATAGGCTATTGGTCATGGCTAGTAGTTATAATGGTTCAAGGGACATTGGCATGAGTTATGACATCTAGTGGTTATAATGGTTCAAGGGCCATGGTTATTGGATATGGACACCAATTACTTGTAAAATGGATATCTATAGGCTACTGGTCATGGCTAGTAGTTATAATGGTTCAAGGGTCATCGGTAGGAGTTATGGACATCTTAGTGGTTATAATGGTTCAAGGGCCATGGTTATGGTTATGGACACCTATTACTTGTAAAATGGATATCTCTAGCCTATTGGTCATGGCTAGTAGTTAAAATGGTTCAAGGGCCATCAGTAGGAGTTATGGTCTTCTAGTGGTTATAATGGTTCAAGGGCCATGGTTATGGGTTATGGACACCTATTACTTGTAAAATTGATATGTGTAGGCTATTGGTCATGGCTAGTAGTTATAATGGTTCAAGGGCCATCAGTAGGAGTTATGGTCTTCTAGTGGTTATAATGGTTCAAGGGCCATGGTTATGGGTTATGGACACCTATTACTTGTAAAGTGGATATCTTTAGGCTATTGGTCATGGGTAGTAGTTATAATGGCTTAAGGGCCATCGCTATGAGTTATGGACATCTAGTGTTTATAATGGTTCAAGGGTATGGACACCTATTACTTGTAAGATGGATATCTATAGGCTATTGGTCATGACTAGTAGTGATAATGGTTCAAGAGCCATCGGCATGAGTTATGGACATTTAGTGGTTATAATGGTTCAAGGGCCATGGTTATGGGTTATGGACCCCTATTACTTGTAAAATGGATATCTGTAGGCTATTGGTCATGGATAGTAGTTATAATGGTTCAAGGGCCATCGGTAGGAGTTATGGTCATCAAGTGGTTATAATGGTTCAAGGGCCATGGTTATGGGTTATGGACACCTATTACTTGTAAAATGGATATCGGTAGGCTATTGGTCATGGCTAGTAGTTATAATGGTTCAAGGGCCATCGGTAGGAGTTATGGTCATCAAGTGGTTATAATGGTTCAAAGGCCATGATTATGGTTATGGACACCTATTACTTTTAAAATGGATATCTATAGGCTATTGGTCATGGGTAGTTGTTATAATGGTTCGAGGGCCATTGGCGTGAGTTATTACATCAAGTGGTTATAATGGGTCAAGGGCCATGGTTATGGGATATGGACACCAATTACTTGTAAGATGGATATCGATAGTCTTTTGGTCATGACTAGTAGTGATAATGGTTCAAGAGCCATCGGTATGAGTTATGGATATCTAGTGGTTATAATGGTTCAAGGGCCATCGGTAGGAGTTATGGTCATCTAGTGGTTATAACGGTTCAAGTGCCATGGTTATGGGTTATGGACACCTATTACTTGTAAAATGGATATCTATAGGCTATTGGTCATGGCTAGTAGTTATAATGGTTCATGGGACATCGGTATGAGTTATGGTCATCAAGTGGTTATAATGGTTCAAGGGTCATGGTTATGGTTATGGACACCTATTACTTGTAAAATGGATATCTATAGGCTATTGGTCATGGCTAGTAGTTATAATGGTTCAAGGGTCATCGGTAGGAGTTATGGACATCTAGTGGTTATAATGGTTCAAAGGCCATGGTTATGGGTTATGGACACCTATTACTTGTAAAATGGATATCTGTAGGCTATTGGTCACGGCTAGTAGTTATAATGGTTCAAGGGCCATTGGTGTGAGTTATGACATCTAGTTGTTATAATGGTTCAAGGGCCATGGTTATGGGATATGGACACCTATTCCTTGTAAAATGGATATCTATAGGCTATTGGTCATGGCTAGTAGTTATAATGGTTCAAGGGTCATCGGTATGAGTTATGGTCATCTAGTGGTTATAATGGTTCAAGGGCCATGGTTATGGGATATGGATACCTATTACATGTAAAATGGATATCTATAAGCTATTGGTCATGGCTAGTATTTATAATGGTTCAAGGGTCATCGGTATGAGTTATGGTCATCAAGTGGTTATAATGGTTCAAAGGCCATGGTTATGGTTATGGACACCTATTACTTTTAAAATGAATATCTATAGGCTATTGGTCATGGGTAGTTGTTATAATGGTTCGAGGGCCATTGGCGTGAGTTATGACATCAAGTGGTTATAATGGTTCAAGGGCCATGGTTATGGGATATGGACACCAATTACTTGTAAGACGGATATCTATAGGCTATTGGTCATGACTAGTAGTGATAATGGTTCAAGAGCCATCAATATGAGTTATGGACATCTAGTGGTTGTAATGGTTCAAGGGCCATCGGTAGGAGTTATGGTCATCTAGTGGTTATAATGGTTCAAGGGCCATGGTTATGGGTTATGGACACCTATTACTTGTAAAATGGATATCTGTAGGCTATTGATCATGGCTAGTAGTTATAATGGTTCAAGGGCTATCGGTAGGAGTTATGGTCATCTAGTGGTTATAATGGTTCAAGGGCCATGGTTATGGGTTATGGACACCTATTACTTGTAAAATGGATATCTTTAGGCTATCGGTCATGGGTTGTAGTTATAATGGTTCAACGGTCATCCGTAGGAGTTATGGTCATCAAGTGGTTATAATGGTTCAACGGCCATGGTTATGGGATATGGACACCTATTACTTGTAAAACGGATATCTATAGGCTATTGGTCATGGCTAGTAGTTATAATGGTTCAAGGGTCATCGGTAGGAGTTATGGTCATCAAGTGGTTATAATGGTTCAAGGGCCATGGTTATGGTTATGGACACCTATTACTTGTAAAATGGATATCTACAGGCTATTGGTCATGGCTAGTAGTTATAATGGTTTAAGGAACATTGGCGTGAGTTATGACATCTAGTGGTTATAATGGTTCAAGGGCCATGGTTATGGGATATGGACACCAATTACTTGTAAAATGGATATCTATAGGCTACTGGTCATGGCTAGTAGTTATAATGGTTCAAGGGTCATCGGTAGGAGTTATGGACATTTAGTGGTTATAATGGTTCAAGGGCCATGGTTATGGGTTATGGACACCTATTACTTGTAAAATGGTATCTCTAGGCTATTGGTCATGGCTAGTAGTTAAAATGGTTCAAGGGCCATCGGTAGGAGTTATGGTCTTCTAGTGGTTATAATGGTTCAAGGGCCATGGTTATGGGTTATGGACACCTATTACTTGGAAAATGGATATCTGTAGGCTATTGGTCATGGCTAGTAGTTATAATGGTTCAAGGGCCATCGGTAGGAGTTATGGTCATCAAGTGGTTATAATGGTTCAAAGGCCATGATTATGGTTATGGACACCTATTACTTTTAAAATGGATATCTATAGGCTATTGGTCATGGGTAGTTGTTATAATGGTTCGAGGGCCATTGGCGTGAGTTATGACATCAAGTGGTTATAATGGGTCAAGGGCCATGGTTATGGGATATGGACACCAATTACTTGTAAGATGGATATCGATAGGCTATTGGTCATGACTAGTAGTGATAATGGTTCAAGAGCCATCGGTATGAGTTATGGACATCTAGTGGTTATAATGGTTCAAGGGCCATCGGTAGGAGTTATGGTCATCTAGTGGTTATAACGGTTCAAGTGCCATGGTTATGGGTTATGGACACCTATTACTTGTAAAATGGATATCTGTAGGCTATTGGTCATGGCTAGTAGTTATAATGGTTCAAGGGCCATCGGTAGGAGTTATGGTCATCTAGTGGTTATAATGGTTCAAGGGCCATGGTTATGGGTTATGGACACCTATTACTTGTAAAATGGATATCTTTAGGCTATTGGTCATGGGTAGTAGTTATAATGGTTCAAGGGTCATCGGTAGGAGTTATGGTCATCAAGTGGTTATAATGGTTCAAGGGCCATGGTTATGGGATATGGACACCTATTACTTGTAAAACAGATATCTATAGGCTATTGGTCATGGCAAGTAGTTATAATGGTTCAAGGGTCATCGGTAGGAGTTATGGTCATCTAGTGGTTATAATGGTTCAAGGGCGTTGGTTATGGTTATGGACACCTATTACTTGTAAAATGGATATCTGTAGGCTATTGGTCATGGCTAGTAGTTATAATGGTTCAAGGGACATTGGCATGAGTTATGACATCTAGTGGTTATAATGGTTCAAGGGCCATGGTTATGGGATATGGACACCAATTACTTGTAAAATGGATATCTATAGGCTACTGGTCATGGCTAGTAGTTATAATGGTTCAAGGGTCATCGGTAGGAGTTATGGACATCTTAGTGGTTATAATGGTTAAAGGGCCATGGTTATGGTTATGGACACCTATTACTTGTAAAATGGATATCTCTAGGCTATTGGTCATGGCTAGTAGTTAAAATGGTTCAAGGGCCATCAGTAGGAGTTATGGTCTTCTAGTGGTTATAATGGTTCAAGGGCCATGGTTATGGGTTATGGACACCTATTACTTGTAAAATTGATATTTGTAGGCTATTGGTCATGGCTAGTAGTTATAATGGTTCAAGGGCCATCAGTAGGAGTTATGGTCTTCTAGTGGTTATAATGGTTCAAGGGCCATGGTTATGGGTTATGGACACCTATTACTTGTAAAATTGATATTTGTAGGCTATTGGTCATGGCTAGTAGTTATAATGGTTCAAGGGCCATCAGTAGGAGTTATGGTCTTCTAGTGGTTATAATGGTTCAAGGGCCATGGTTATGGGTTATGGACACCTATTACTTGTAAAGTGGATATCTTTAGGCTATTGGTCATGGGTAGTAGTTATAATGGCTCAAGGGCCATCGCAATGAGTTATGGACATCTAGTGTTTATAATGGTTCAAGGGTATGGACACCTATTACTTGTAAGATGGATATCTATAGGCTATTGGTCATGACTAGTAGTGATAATGGTTCAAGAGCCATCGGCATGAGTTATGGACATTTAGTGGTTATAATGGTTCAAGGGCCATGGTTATGGGTTATGGACCCCTATTACTTGTAAAATGGATATCTGTAGGCTATTGGTCATGGCTAGTAGTAATAATGGTTCAAGGGCCATCGGTAGGAGTTATGGTCATCAAGTGGTTATAATGGTTCAAGGGCCATGGTTATGGGTTATGGACACCTATTACTTGTAAAATGGATATCGGTAGGCTATTGGTCATGGCTAGTAGTTATAATGGTTCAAGGGCCATCGGTAGGAGTTATGGTCATCAAGTGGTTATAATGGTTCAAAGGCCATGATTATGGTTATGGACACCTATTACTTTTAAAATGGATATCTATAGGCTATTGGTCATGGGTAGTTGTTATAATGGTTCGAGGGCCATTGGCGTGAGTTATGACATCAAGTGGTTATAATGGGTCAAGGGTCATGGTTATGGGATATGGACACCAATTACTTGTAAGATGGATATCGATAGGCTATTGGTCATGACTAGTAGTGATAACGGTTCAAGAGCCATCGGTATGAGTTATGGACATCTAGTGGTTATAATGGTTCAAGGGCCATCGGTAGGAGTTATGGTCATCTAGTGGTTATAACGGTTCAAGTGCCATGGTTATGGGTTATGGACACCTATTACTTGTAAAATGGATATCTGTAGGCTATTGGTCATGGCTAGTAGTTATAATGGTTCAAGGGCCATCGGTAGGAGTTATGGTCATCTAGTGGTTATAATGGTTCAAGGGCCATGGTTATGGGTTATGGACACCTATTACTTGTAAAATGGATATCTTTAGGCTATTGGTCATGGGTAGTAGTTATAATGGTTCAAGGGTCATCGGTAGGAGTTATGGTCATCAAGTGGTTATAATGGTTCAAGGGCCATGGTTATGGGATATGGACACCTATTACTTGTAAAACAGATATCTATAGACTATTGGTCATGGCTAGTAGTTATAATGGTTCAAGGGTCATCGGTAGGAGTTATGGTCATCTAGTGGTTATAATGGTTCAAGGGCCATGGTTATGGTTATGGACACCTATTACTTGTAAAATGGATATCTCTAGGCTATTGGTCATAGCTAGTAGTTAAAATGGTTCAAGGGCCATCGGTAGGAGTTATGGTCTTCTAGTGGTTATAATGGTTCAAGGGCCATGGTTATGGGTTATGGACACCTATTACTTGTAAAATGGATATCTGTAGGTTATTGGTCATGGCTAGTAGTTATAATGGTTCAAGGGCCATCGGTAGGAGTTATGGTCATCAAGTGGTTATAATGGTTCAAAGGCCATGATTATGGTTATGGACACCTATTACTTTTAAAATGGATAGGCTATTGGTCATGGGTAGTTGTTATAATGGTTCGAGGGCCATTGGCGTGAGTTATGACATCAAGTGGTTATAATGGGTCAAGGGCCATGGTTATGGGATATGGACACCAATTACTTGTAAGATGGATATCTATAGGCTATTGGTCATGACTAGTAGTGATAATGGTTCAAGAGCCATCGGTATGAGTTATGGACATCTAGTGGTTATAATGGTTCAAGGGCCATCGGTAGGAGTTATGGTCATCTAGTGGTTATAACGGTTCAAGTGCCATGGTTATGGGTTATGGACACCTATTACTTGTAAAATGGATATCTGTAGGCTATTGGTCATGGCTAGTAGTTATAATGGTTCAAGGGCCATCGGTAGGAGTTATGGTCATCTAGTGGTTATAATGGTTCAAGGGCCATGGTTATGGGTTATGGACACCTATTACTTGTAAAATGGATATCTTTAGGCTATTGGTCATGGGTAGTAGTTATAATGGTTCAAGGGTCATCGGTAGGAGTTATGGTCATCAAGTGGTTATAATGGTTCAAGGGCCATGGTTATGGGATATGGACACCTATTACTTGTAAAACGGATATCTATAGGCTATTGGTCATGGGTAGTAGTTATAATGGTTCAAGGGTCATTGGTAGGAGTTATGGTCATCTAGTGGTTATAATGGTTCAAGGGCCATGGTTATGGTTATGGACACCTATTACTTGTAA